>CM028138.1:711365625-712760000 GCA_016271365.2 Neoceratodus forsteri | reverse complement strand
TGAAATAGATCACTAAAATAAGCAGAGAGAGGGAAAAAAAAAGAGAAAATCACTCACAAATCTAAAATTTCCATTGTCTGTCACCACCGCCTTTAGCCCTTACCTTGAGGTACAGAACTGTCATGTTTTGATCGCTCTAACACTCGCACCATGCACCGCTTAACCCACGCTTTCTCTAATCCCACAGCGTGTCGCCCTCTGGTGCTTTTCAGCTTTGTGCAGGGGAAATCAGGAAGTCGTCAGAGCAGGAGGGATAGGTGGACTCATGCAAGGTCAGGGGAGTAGGGGAAAAGTACTGCCAAGCTGTTGAAACAAAACAAAAAAAAAAAATCAGCTTTCATTGTAAATACACCAGAATTAACAATAATAATCAAACCCACAGTTGGCTCGTGATATGTTTTTTGGGTTGCAAATTGTGATGCAGTCCACTTAATTTATGCCTTGGTGTTATAGCCATTGACGTCGTGGGTGCATCCCAGAATCCCTCACAGCTGATGGCAGCCACTGGCTGTAATTGTGGGTGATGCAATTGTTCTGTTGAGCTTTATAAAACTCCATTTGACGGCTGCTAGTCTCGTTGAGCACACATCAAAACTGAATGCACTATAATGCTGCCTCCCAGTGCTCTGACAAACCACAAGTTACAGCAAGGCATAAGATCTGGGTACACCCCTTGAATCATGTTTAGCAGTAATAATTCACATTCTCTGTACAGGAACAAGCAAAGTACAAAATAAGCAGCCATCCATGGTAAGAGAAAAAATCCCTGCGCTTCGAGGCAAAGGCCTCTTCTTCAGGGGCCAACCTTTACTTTGCCTCAGGAGTACAGTGGAACTGGTAACTAACGAAACTAAGCTTATAAAATGTGCATGAAAATCCTGTAATCCTTATTGGCTAGAACCTGTCATCTGACTTTGCATTAATACAGCACAGTGCACAGTCGTCCTGGTATTTATCAAATCAAAAATTACTATTCAGGCATAGAATTTTAAGAAAATATTTGTCATCCATTTTTTTTTTTTTTGTCTCTGGATCATAAACCCTAAACTAGAAAAAAAGACAAGTGTAAAAAATCACCATTCATATCTTCTGTCTCTCACTTCAGCAGAAGAAAGAACACAGCTATATGTACAACACAACCTGTACACATTTTTATTTAGGTCAAAGATATTTTTAATTTTTTTTCTTTAACAGCAGACCCGAGCTCCAGCCTCTCTACTCACTCAGCTGCTGCGTTCGACAGTACACATACTTCCTCCTCAGCTCACTCTGTTTACTGTTCAGTGTGGTACAGATTAATTAAAAAAAAAAAAAAATCGGATCAGGAAAGTTACTATAGTTTCTACTTGCCAGTGTCACCGACTCAACACTCACTGTGTGTCTGCACGCTCAACACTTGCCGCTGTGCTTCATGAACCTGAACATTGGCAGCTCTCAGACTCGCACGTCTCCCAAAATTCAATAAAATTCAAACCGCTCTGTGTTTTCCAAGTGAGTTGGGCGGGCAAGCAAGCAAGCAGGTGGGAGTACTCAACCACTTGTGCAAAAGAAAAATAACACCAACATTCCACACCAAATAATCCTATGTTGAGTCTTCCATTTCAGGGACCAGTGCACTTTTGCTACTCCTGACCCACGTGCCTCTTCTGTGCATTCTGCAGTCTCCTATTGACTCCCCTCTCTCTAAAACAAACTCCCCTCCTCTCTCCATTACTCCCCATCCCCTGGCTTTCTCAGGACTCCCCTCTCTCTGGAACAAACTCCCCTCCTCTCTCCATTACTCCTGATCTCCTGGCTCTCAGGCATCAGGTGAACTCCAGCCCCTCCCCACCTGTTCCGGTTGCCCTTCCTCCTGATACCTCTGTGGCTGAACCTTAATCCGTCTGGGTTATTGTTCTCGATACTATTTATTGGTGCCGTTTTGTTTCTGCACTGCTAATTGTTCTGTGCACTTTATTGTCTGCACATACAGATTGGTTTTCTATTCTGATTTGTGTATCATATTGTACCTTATGCTTGATTTGATGTTTTGATACTTTGTATCGGCTGCTACTTTTCCACCTTTCCCTTCCCTGGGTCGCACCTGGAAATGAGCCTTGGCTCAGTGTGCTTCTCCCGGTTACCCATTTTCAAGTATATGTTCCCGATTTATCCAAGTCACATAGCCTCTCTGTACCAAAGTCCTCCCAGCAATATAAATGGGTAAAAGCATGAATCTACTGATAAATATTCAGTCTCAGCTGAGTTGTCCCGTTTCTTTTTTATAATAAAAAGGGTCTGAGAAATAGACCTGTCTCATTGGCTATGCTTTGTGCCACATTACTCCCGTAGAGGGTGATTAACAGACCATTAACATAACCCCTGATCAGCCTCGTTGCTCAATTACTTATTTTTATTAATGTGTTTGTCTCATCTTCCAGACATTCTCTTAGACCTCGACTCATCAGGCACCCTGTCCGCACCACCTCCACCACCACAACCAGTTGCAGCAGCAGTTCCAGGCTCCGTGGACATATGGGGAGATTTCACCACTGCAGCCAGGTAAGGGCAGACGGGTCGTATTATGTCTTTGAACAGCAGAGTAGGGATGTGACAGTAGGATAACAGTAACCATTACATGTAATACCACAGTTATTTTGATACCACGGTATTCTAGTAGTAATCATTTTTAACAAACAAGAAATCGCCCTAAAGGAGAACTGCATTATAACGTAGAAACAGAATTTGCCAGCAGATGAGGACCACTTGACCCACCTAGTCTATATAGTATCATAACAGATCTTACTTGATCTCCAGCTAACATACCCTTATGCCTGTCCCATGCATTCTTGAACCTCACCACTGATCTTCCCTTGTCAATCTTCACCATTCATTACTGCTTGGGTGCTAAGCGAAGGCACCGCCCGCGAAGGCTTTTTTTTTTTTTTTTAGAGTTGGCTCTAACGGCGTCGCCCTCATTGCGTCATGCGCGAGGGGCGGCCGTTAGCAGCCACGGACTCCTCCTCCATCTCAGTTCTGTTTCTCCCGCCGTCGAGGCTGCACCTGCTGCGCGGTTAGCGAGAAGTATACGTACATAAAAAACTTTCTTCGACTCCTCGTTGTCGTCTCAGTCTGCATTCGACGCCATACTCCGGTAAGACCGTTCTTTTATTGTTTTCTACGGCGTCGAGTGTTTTTCCTACTGTTTTTTCTTAATTGTTTCGCGTATGTCCGGTTCTGGAGCAAAGCGTTATTGAAGGTGGGCGCGTCCTGTCGTCGGTGCTCCTGTGGCGGCATTTTTCCGTCTCGGACCCGGCATGATGTATGTCTCCATGCCTGGGACCCAACCATGACATGGGCGCTGCGACGCTTGTTTCTCCATGGACCGTCGTGTCCTCGAAGTCCGCGTTCAAGCTCGGCAAGGCCCGCCGACTTTGGGACGGCGTCTGCTCCAGGATTCCCAGGTAAGGTCTCTAGGCCCTTCCCCGGGTCCTCTCCGGGCCTACTACGGTCCTTGAGGAGGAGCTTCCTCCTCTCTTGCCGAAGAGGAAGCTTCTTTCACGGTGTCGGGGGAACGTCGTGGTCCCTCCTGGGGCCGCGACGGTGACACTGCCTCGGCAGTCACCTCCTCGGAGGTGCAGGCTCCCCCAGTGTCGAGGCCCATGATATTCTGGGCCGGACACCGGTGTACCCTCGACGCTGCCTTCCGGCGCTGTTTCGGATCCTGGCGCCGGTGATCGAGATGGCGCCGCTCGTGCCGCGGGCCCGGTTTCTTCTCCTGCGGCGCCAGGTCGGGTTCTGATGCCGGGAGCGGCGCCGTGGGCCTCGCTGGTGCCGCGGGAGGGGTAGGGCCGGGTCTGGCTGTTGTGGGGGTCGTCCGGCGCCGCCTCTGGCACCAGCACCGTTCGCGGTGCCGTTGCCCCGGGGACCCCCAGAGTTGCCAGTATCGAGGTCCTGCTGGTCTCGTCCTCTTCGGAAGCTGATGACTCGGATGAGGACCCATCCTGGCACCCTCACTCCTCGGAGTCAGGGTCTCCGGTGGCACGGAGTGCCAGGCGGCGCGGCGGTCCCCTCCCACTGTCCCACCTCCCGTCCTCCCCTGAGGGCTCTCCGGCTAGGGGTGGCCCTGAGTCCCAGAGAGGTGATGTGATGGGGACTAAGGAAGAGGCTCCCCCTCCCGGGGGACCAGTGACAGCAGCCCTCCCGGGTGCTGTTGCTCCCTCTGGGGGTGCGGGAATGCTGCGGTCGAGGAGGAGGGCTCTCTCAGAGTCCGAGGGGTTGAGGGGCAGGGGGGCGGGGCCCCGGTCTCTGTCGGCCACCTCTGGTGGGGTGGCTAGGAGCCGTAGCGCTGAACCCCGCCCTTCCCTCCTGGGCTCTAGGGTGCCCTCTGGTGGCGTTTCTGTGGACTGCCCTTCTGGAACCATGCAGTCCCAGGTTCGCCACAGGGAGGTTCTCCTGGGCTCTTCCAGGCATCGCCCTCAGGGTTCCGTCTTGCGGCCTGGTTTGCTGTCCGGGATCCCGCCAGCTCGGGCTCCGTTCCCGGTTTCAGAGTCCTGGCAGAGGTCATTTGCCTCTTCGTAGGTGCCCTTCTCCTATATCTCTGCCTCCACCCCCCGCTTCCGGGCCATGTCGGTCCTACGGGTCCGTTATCCTGGGAGCAGTTCAGGGGTTCTGCAGCGGCCTTCCCCTCATACGTTAGATGTATGCATGAGCGGGTCTTTCGACTCTCCCCACCGCCGCAGGAATCCTCTGGGCATTCGAGCTCTCCATCATCCTCGTCTCCCTCCTCTGAGGGAGAGGAACCCCTTGCTCACCTTTCTTCCGATGCTGATTTCACTGAATATCAGCGATTCCTTTCGAGGATGGTGAGGGACCTTCGGATCTCTTATGTAAGGAGAGACAATACCGAACCGGAGACACGTGAATTCCTTGGAGAATTCAGTGCCCAGCACTTGGTGGTACCTTCCTGACCTATCCCCTTCCAGGAGGCGTCTATCCGTTCCTGGCAGTCACCAGCCGCCCTTTCTCCAGCTCCGGCTGACTGCCGTCATAGGTATTGTGCCCCCTCGGAATCCCTGGGTACGCTTCCCAACCCGCCCTCAGGCTTGGTGTACCTAGAGACTCCTTCCGGGCACCGCAGCCTGGCGCACGACCGCCCACCGGACCCGGATTCTCTACAGTTCGACCGGTGGGGGCGAAGAGTGTTCTCTTCTTCTCGTGAGTGGCTTGTATCGATCTCATCAGGCTCACCACGCTGCCTATAATCGGCATCTGTGGTCGATGCTCTCTCAGCTCCTAGCATCAATGCCTGATACGGAGCAAACCAGACAAGCTGTTGCCCTCTCCGCTATAGGCCTGGAGCTGGCAAGACACCAAGCAAGGGCATCTTACGATGCCAGTGAGGTGGCTTCCAGGTTTGCGGGGACAGCAATCTGCATTAGGCGGACGGCATGGCTTCGTCTATCAAGGTTGTCACCCCTGGCCCGGCGTAGGGTGATGCGCTCCGCTCCGGGGACCTCTCTTTTCCTCCAGAGCTAGGAGACTTTGCAGGGCTTCCTGCCTCCCCGTCCTCGGAGGCACCTCCTAGCTCTTCTCCCACATAGGCTTTTCTCTGTACTAGCCAGGGTCTTCCCTTCTGTTTCTCACCAACAGGAGGCTGGAGGTCTTGTTCCCTCAGGGTTCTACCCTTCCCCCTTCTAAGGGGGAAGGGGCTTGGTACTCACCCAAGCAGTAATGAATGGTGAAGATTGACAAGGGAAGATATGAAAATTACGTACCTACCGTAATTCTTGATCTTCTCTTGTATCTTCACCATTCATTACTGATACTCACTCACCTTTCCCTCAGTGGCCTCCTTCTGTGGCATCTCCCCCTCCCGTCTCGTTCCTCTCACTTCTTGGCCTTTATGCCAAAAAAAAAAAAACACATTTTGCGTTTTTCCCATTCTTATTGAATGGATCCCAGGGATTACTTTACTCTAAGATTCATTGGCATTTGCTTGTAGAAGTGCTGGGTCGTGAGGGAGATGCATGACTCTTGCACCGCCGTGTTGACAGGCGAGGTACTTCCTAGGGACTCTGTGTAATACTGTCTGTGCAGTTAGTATAGTCACAAGAAACAACTGCTAATTAATTACTAAACCCTGGAACCCCTCTTCTTTTTCTCAAGGTGAAGAGGAGCGAGTACGGTTAAAAATGTTCCTTAATTCTGAGGAACTCTTTCGGACTGCTCTATAGTGCAATCCCTTGCCTTCTCAGGTCATGTTGCCTCACAGCCTGGTGGCCATGCTCTGCCTCGACACCTTTGCTAGGATCCTTGGAGACATTACTGCAAGAAAAGCCCTTACAGCTGCTGGCTAGCCTTGTCAGCTTCAAGTCTCTATCTGCCTTGACATAGCAAGTCCGATTGGGTCCCTCTATATTTTCTTACAAACTGCCTTGAGAAGGCTCAGTTTTCTTCCTGTACTCTTCTAGAGTAGCTCTTATCAAGCTGCTTGAAACTTAGTCCTCTTCCTAGATGGGCGCTTCCGAACAGGTTCTGCTCAATCAGTCCAGGAGCCCTCAACTAGGATGAAGAGACTTGGCATGTTGAGAGTCCAGAGGCTCTGCCCTCCCTTGGTCTGTCTAGTGGGTTCGGTGAACCTTCTCTTCAGCTCTACCAACGCGGATTCTTGCCCCCTCATTAATTCGAGCCTTAAGCCTCTCAATCAACAATGCTCGGTGGGCACTATTGCCTCCTCAACATGCCACTCTTTTCTTTCTCTCTGCTTCCTTCATTCCTTTCTTTCTCCTTCCCTCTTCTCTCTCTCTCTCTCTTCCTCCCTAGAGCCACCCCGGAAAGGAGGCCCTGCGATCCCTTAGGGCAGGAATTCTCTCTCCTCTGTCTGTTCTCCATCGGCTTATTCCTTTTTCAGTTTATTTCCTTCCTTTGCTATCCCTTGGCTAGCTTGCCTCGCTTTCTCTTTCTCACACTTTATTTGCCTCGCCAGCTAACAGAACTGAGATGGAGGAGGAGTCCGTGGCTACTAGCGGCCGCCCCTGATGCGCGTCAGTGCCAGTGCGCCTCTGGGGGCGTCATAGAGCCAACTCAAAAAAAAAAAACTCCCGTGGCAGGTGCGTGCCTCCGGCTTACACTAGCAGTAATGAATGGTGAAGATACAAGAGAAGATCAAGAATTACGGTAGGTACGTAATTTTCATTTTCGTCACCCCAGCGCTGTTTCAGGAATCCGCCACTCTTTTCTGTGAAGAAGTACTACTTCACACTTCTCCTGAATCTGTCCTCTTCCAGCTTCTCATTGTTCCCCCTTGTCTTTGAGCACCTTTTTTTCTTGAAAAAACCTTCCTTCCTTCATTCCTTCCTGTAGCTTATTTACCCCCTGTGAAGGATTTAAAGGTCTTTATCATTTCACCACCCCCTTCTCCTTCCAGGGTGTACATATTTAGGTCCTTTAATCTCTCCTCATAGGGCTTCTGATGCAGACCGTGCACCATTTTAGTTGCCTTCTGGACCACTTCCACTCTTATGTCCTTTCTGAGATGTTCCCTTCAGAACCGGACACAGTACTCTGGGTGAGGTCTTACCAGCGAGCTATACAGAGGTAACACCATGTCACTCTTTTTGCTGATGATGCCCCTTCCTGTGCAGTATCTCACTTGGCGTCCCAGCTGCCTTGTGGCACAGCCTAGCCACCTTTAGGTCATCTGATATGATCACCTCCAGGTCTCCTCCCTGGTTTGGTGTCATCCCCTCTGTTTTGTACTCTGCCCCTGGGTTTCCGTGTCACATGTGCATTATTTTGCACTTTTTCTCATTGAAACCCGGCTGCCATACCCTTGACCACTCCTCGAGTTTTCTGAGATCACTGCCCATCCTTTCCACCCCCCCAACCCCGTTTCCACCAAATTGCAGAGCTTGGTGTCTTCCACAAAGAGCAAGATCTTCCCTTCCAGCTCCTTTGCATGCAAGATGGGCACTGGAGCACTTATAAAAGTACTTCCACTCTCACGTGTCCAGTTGCACTGAACTTAAGTCATTTTCCCTTTTAAATGCTGATTTTTAAATACTGGTTATGATTCTGTTACTGTTCCATCTCTAGCAGCATTTTGTTATCCTAGTGGGTGTTTCTGATTTACACTCTGGTAGTAAGTACCGTTTTAGAACTGTATGATGCAGGCCACAGTCTGAGTTAGAGGAGTTACTGGGAAAGCTACTTACCTTGACAGCTAAACTATTTTAACTTGCATCTCCGATGGTTTTACAATCCAGACACAAGATACCTTCTGGGTATTTTTCTCATTACAGCCAAAAACACCATCTCTTGACAGTGGTTAGCTGCTCAGCCACCAGATATCCCAGCCTGGTGTGAATCAGATACATAAAATGGAAAAAATTACACACTGCTTGAGTGACGGGGCTGAGCTTTGTTCCTCGCACTGGACTGGTTGCCTCCTGCAAACAATGAGTAAGGACAGGGATCTTGTCCTATAGTGGTTTCTCAGTCCAATATTGGCACGTCTAGCCTTTTTCCAGTTCAGCCCAAGTGACCTGAACACTGTTCAGGATGTTAAGTTGAATTGGCCTGAACTTGCCCCCCCGGGACAGGAACTTTGAACCTTAACTGACTCCCCCTTCACTGCCATACAGAATAATTTTGTTACAAGCAGAACTCCATACTGATCAGTCATACATTCTGTAAATGTATAAGTAACTCCAAGGAGGTCCCCCCTTACAGTGTGTACCTTAAGGGGTTGGAGGAATTATTATGACTACTGGACATTGTGCTTCTGTATAATGAAGTGTAATAATGACTCGAGACCACACTAACTGTCCCAGTACGTTGTCTTTATTATGTATGTTGGAAGATGATACAAACTTGACAAATTTTAATGCAAATTCTATGTACAAAAAACAGCATTTTATGATGCAGTTAATGTCCTTGCTCAGCTGTTCCACTTTTGACACAATGCAGCCACGTTCTGTTATAGAACATTGTGGCTGAGAGGGGCATAAACTACATCATACAGTTTTAAAATAGCACTTAACAGAGTGTAAATCAGAAGACACCACTGAAGTTACTAACAGGTAAGTATAGCTGGAACAATAATAGAACTGGAACCAGTACTGACAAAAAAAGGAAAACAGCTTCTACTGGGGAAAAAATGACTTACAGGTTCAGTGCAGTTCTTCTTTAAAGAGCACCTTTCTTGATGCTCGACAGAAATAAGAGGACACTCCCTTACCTCTGTGGGAGCTGCTCTGTACCAAAAACAGCTTTCATAGTTGTACCCTGAGGAAAGGGATCGTAAATTGCCCTCGAAGGGCTAGCAACACGATCCCTTTCCACTTCCCTGTTGCTGCCTATGTCCCAGCACTCCGATGTTTTATGACGTGGCAAAAGGGAGAGCATGGGGATGCGCTCCATCGAAGTGTATGGAGTATGATTTTTTTTTTTTTAAAGCACAGTTTTTGCCCGTGTAAGTGACCATTTGGTAAAACTGGAGCCAGGGTTCAACTAATAAGAGTCTTCTTAGTTGAACCACAATCAAAACCCCACCAAATAATATAGCGGTGAAATCTGTCTTTAAATCATGCAGCATACACTTCAATGGAGCACTCCCCCACGCCCTCCATATTGCCACGTCATAAAACGAGGCATGGCCAGCAAAAAGGAAGTGGAAAGGAATTGCGCTGCTAGCCCCTCAGGGGCAATTTATGATACCTTCCCTTCCCTCGATTATAATAAAAAAGCTTTTTGTTACAGAGACACTCCCGCGGAGGTAAAAGAGCTTCCTCTTCTTTCTTTTTTTGGGGGGAGGGAGTTAAAAATTGTCAGGAATGGTTCTCTTTAAACTCTTGTGTTGGGGAGAGTTGTCATGGAAGGCACATCTGTCCCTAAAAGACACAAATCGGTCAAAAGGCCTGAAAACCATAGTATACCATGTACCACAGTTATCACAGTATCAAATTGTCAATGGTATCAATGCAGTTTCTTCTGCTATTGTAGCATACTGAAAAACTATCCTACAGTGTCATCCCTACAGTAGAGACTTGCTATCAGCCACGAAAAATGAAATCAGAAGAGTGGGCCAGGAACCACATTTCTATTGGCCAGTAAAAACACCCAATAAAGGCTGGCTCGGAGACATCATAGCAGCATGCCAGGCTTCTACGTGTGAGACACAACTCTGCATCCCGAGTCCCAGAATTCCACACTGGTAATGGCTGAGGGTCATGATAGTTGTGAAGGGAAGGAGGACCTGGGGCTGTCTGGCAGTTTCTTTTTGGCCCATCTACCTGTCTCTCATCTGGACGGTCACCACCCAGCCTCTTTGCAGCTCACTCTTACCTTGTAGCTTGCTCACCCTGGGAGGGGTATTTGAAGCAGGGCATTCCACCCCCCCCCACCACCCCATCAAGGTCCTCATCTGGTTCAGGGGAGTTCTTGTGCTAGACCCAGGTGTATTTTACTGTTATTTAGATGGCACAAGGGTATATTTTTACCAAGGACTCCCAAGACTGTGGCCCCTTAGATGTGCTCGTTCTTGATGGGACCCCTTTCACCATTACACCTCCTTAATGCCATGGAGTTCCTTTTGTCTGCTTCTACACCATGGTGTCTCTGCCTCGCGTGCACCCATGTAAGGGAGGCAGCTTTCTCGGCCTACCATGAGGGTTGTTGTGGCACCAGGTGACATTGTCCCTTCACCCCAGCTAAAAAGAGCTGCTTTGAGCTCTTTACCCAGTCTGACTGCCAGACCCCAGCAAACTGAGTTTGTGCTTGAATCTCAGTCGATGGCACAGAACTGCATTTTCCACTGGCACATCGAAGGGGTGGGTGGGGGCTTGATAATTTAAAACATTTTATTGAATTGGATTCTTTTTTTAAACCAGTGTTGTCTGCATCCGTAATGTCTGTGATTTTTGGACCTATTTTGTTTCCTCCAGTTCCATTTATTATACCAAAGAAAAAATAAATTCAGAGGAGGACACTGCAGCAGGCTTCGGTGCCTCTGTAAACAAACTGCAAAAAGCATTCTACACTCCAAGGAAATACAGCTTGAAGCATGGGGACATCTGGTCAAGACCTCACCTTATAGCTGCATGAGCTTGCACCCCTTTGCTTTTATATGGAAATAAAACAGTTTTACTTTTTCACTGGCTTCTGTGTTTCTTTCGAGCGCAGAATGCTTTATTGTAGTTTTTTGATAATTCATAGTGCCAACATGTTCCATGAAAGCATCTTCGAGTCTGGCCAAATACTTGCTCACCTGTTAGGCTAAACAGTCATCACTGATAATGACTGTACCTGGCTGTATACTGTTCAAATGTTTGTTCTCACCTCATGCTGCATCATGAAATACTCTTTAATGTTGACTCTGGTCTCCCCTGTCTGTACTCTCCCAGGTTGTGCCTGAATATAGGCAGCATTGTTGTCTAGTGTACTTAGCTGGTAAACAAAAACCAAATAAATAAGTCTCCTATCTAGAAAGCACTGAAAAAATCATTGTAAGCCTCCGTTCTGGCCTAAAATGCCCATTTCTGTAGCACTCCACATTGTCTATGGGTATTTATACCAAATGGGTAATGTGCACTACCTACTAGAGGAAATGGCACAGCCTTAGACTTTAATTGGCATAGAATCCTAGGCACATGAACATTTCGGACCGCAGTAACTCTCCATCTTTGCTGTGCCATTGAAAAGGAAGCAGCATAGAAGTTTCGATGAAGAACACAATCTTTTATTTCGGTGTTTACGTTTTGGGGCTGCAATTTTGCATAGCAGGTTGGAGCCACCTGGAAATTTAAAATTGTGCCCGTTAAGCTGCAGCTTTCAAATAGGCTAACGTGTTTTTTGGTTTTTTAACCTATATCCACTGCCTGTATGTGCTTGGATTGGGTGCACGTCTGCCACACTAATCTAAGGGTGTTTATTTTAGCTGGTCTCCAAATTTCCTTCAGTCATGGTGCCTCAGGTAAGTACCTGTTCTTGGGGTCAAGATTTAGGGCATTCCTTGTGTCTCCCTTCTGTCTAGTTGGGCATTGGTCCCCCAAAAATAGGGTGACTACTGTATGTGTTCTTTTGTTTTGCCTGCAGGTGTTTTCTGAGTCCTCACAGTTGGGGGATTTGTTTTCTTTATTTTCTTTCCTGCGAGTCTTGTTCGCCGGTTTCTTTAAAAAAAAAAAAAAAAATCAGAAGAACATGCTTGGTAAGAATCTAAGCCTTTCAGACAGTGTTTTGGGGGTATTTGTTTTACCACGGCTTGTGGCAGTTTCTTCTCACCTTTTCTCTGAGCCCTAGCCATTGGGATCATGCTGTGTTTCTCGCTAGAGGCTTCCCCCAAGCCTTAGCGTGTCTATTTAACACACCTGTGCTTGGGCACGTGCCCCCCTGATGTGCTGACGTCATGCATGTGCAGCACTTTTACAACTGCTCGATGCAACGGCTGTGTTTTCCTGCCAGCTCAGCACTGCTGGCTGAGCACGATCATTCCTCTACAGCCTCTGGACTTTGTAGGTTAGTAGAAACACTTTCTAATTGTGTATTTCACCACGGAGGAAACTGGTGATCGCAGCAGTGTTCCTTTATTGTCCTGCATACATAAAAGCGACTCCAGATAATTTTCTTTAGACTTATGCTCTGCTTTTGGCGCCATGGCTTATCAGAAACCTCTAGTGTTCAAACAGTGTAAGACATGTACAGGGGTAATGCGACCCTCTCTGGTGGGTTCCTGTTGTCCCTATTGTGTTACCCAAGCTAATATGTCGTTTACAATTCCCCCCAGTCAGAACTCCAAGGTGGAAGGGGTGCACCTGGTGTACCGTCTGGCAGTGGCAAAGCAGAATTACGTAAATCTTTGTGGTTGCTCTTATGAGGGCATTTGAGCACTGATGTTCTGCAGGACATTCCTTTAGACACACCCCACACCCGGACCCAAGCCGGGACCCTCAGTTGGGGGAGGGGGGGCACACAGGCACGTCCAGGTGCACCGGAGCAGGCCAGGAGGACAGATCCATTAATATGGATCTGCAGGCAGACCCTGACGTGACCTTGACCATTCAGAGAGTCAGGACAAGGATGTCCGGGATATTGGGGAAAATTTTGGCCTGAAAAATTTACTTGATGCTGACGACAAACACTCTTTGGGGGAGTGGACAGAACCGAAGAGGAGGATTCCATTCCCGTCCCTGTTTGATACCAGATCTTTGTCCTGTCTAATAACTGAGGCTTGTAGGACATTACAGCTGAAGAGGTACAACCCATGGAGGCCTTTGATATGCATTCTATCCTGTCTGCAGCCCCCTCCACTCCAAAGCATTTTCTAAACTTTTTCACTGTGACCAGATTATTGAACGAGAAAGGGCAGGAGCAAACCAAAGAAAATACCTGCCAAAACACAAGGTAGAGTGTTTCCCCTTTCTGGAAGAAAATACCCAAAAGTAAGAAACCCTGCCCTTGGTTAACAAAGCTGTACATAATTCAAACAACATGAAGTCTTGCTATATTATGACATATGCAGTGAGTCCCGACCTTCGAACTGCTCCGGAGGTGAAAGAGTTAACTTTCCATGCCTGGCATGGAACTCTGAGCTCGAGCTCGGTTGAGACTCTGTCTGTTGTTCTTCAAACTCAAACCGTCAGATTCTTTACTCCGACTCACTGAACAGTCGCTCCGGAGATTTCTCCTTCTGCTCGGTTCATTTGTCGGTTAAAGTATTGTTTTTCTCGGTTTTTCAACCGAATTTAAACCGCAGCCGGTCGGTTCAGACTCTGTCTGTGGTATTGTGAGTACTAGATAGGTTTTACATTTATTACTATTCTGTGTGGAACTTGTAAGCGGTTTATCGGTTCGGTTTGAACCGATCAAGTTGCTTAAAATATCTTAATCTATCTTTTAGTGTGTGGTTACCGGTTCTTATCGGTTCTAAAAAAAAAAAAGGATTTTATTACGTTTTTTTTCCATGACCCGTGACACGGTTGGGAACCGATAAGAGAGTCTTACCTGGCAGATTGCCATAAACGGGTAAGTTTGGTTAGGACTGGCACTATGTCTGAGAAACCCAAAAGAAAACCCGGGCCCACTGGGTTTCAACACTGCAGTGTGTGGGGAAGTCTTTGCAAGGCTGATCCCCACCACCTGTGTTTTGTCTGGGGTTTGACCACCTCAGTGCAGACTGCCAGATTTGTAAAGTTTTCCTGCAGCTACCCTGGAAAAGAGAGTTGGTAGGCTTAGGGAAAGGGAGGCCAAAAAGTCCGCTGAACCGGATGGCCAGCCCAGTTTGGTTCCAACCGGAGGGAGTGCCCTCTGACCAGGGCGAGACTTCCTGGGGCAAAAGGAGATCCAACTCGGAGGAGCCGGGTCCAGCAAAAAGGACTAGAAAATCAGCTGGTGTGGATCTAAAACTTTCCTCTCCAACCGCTGAAGAAATAGCCAAAGCGATAAAAATTGTCCAGTCGCTTTCCCCGGTTCCGAACGAACCGGCACCATCGGGTAAGCACCCGGTTCGGCCAGTTCCACCGGTTCAAGAGTATGAGTTAGAGAAGTATTATGAACTGGAGCAGGGGGAAGAGGAGTATGAGAAGAGTGAATGTGGATTTGAAAGTCTGGATGTGCCCATTGACCCGGACATCTCCCCAGACAGACCTTCAGGAGTGTCTCCTCCTAGGCTTTCTGAGTCCCCTTCTCATTTTATGTTTTATAAAAAAGTGGCTGAAACCCTCCAGCTCCCTATGGAGGAAGCTGTGGATGATCAAGAGGAGCCTGACTATGTGGAAATGATGGATATCCCAGAGTCTAGGAGGCTGTCTATTTCCTTGCATAAATCTTTTGGGAAACAGACTTTTAAAAATTTTAAAAGCTCCTCACACTATACCTCCTGTGAATAAGAGAATAGACAAGAGGTACACATTGTCAGGCTCTGATACGGAGTTCCTCACACAATAATGCAGCCATGTTGGCGTAGTGCAGGCTGCAGCCTGTGACAAGGCTAATATTCCCTTGGCTTCACACCCCCCGGATAAGGACTTCAGGAGGATTGATGCCATGGCAAAGAAACAGTACATGGCAGCATCCTTGGGACTCAGACAGGCAAATTATATGGTTTATGTTGCCAGATACCAGAAATCCAGATGGGATACTGTTATGGCTCTAGCAAAACAGGTCCCTGGCCAGCTTGCCAAGAAGCTGGAGCAGGTGGCTGCTGATGGTATTGAGGCATCCAAGGTGCAATTCCATGCTGCAGTGGACTCTAATGATGTGTCATCAAGAGTCATGGCTACATCTGTGGCACTTCGCAGAATGGCTTGCTAGATGTACTAGCTTGTCACAGGATACCCAGACTAAGGCCATGGATTTTCCTGTTGTAGGTAATTCTCTGTTTGGGGAGCAGACAGAGAATTACATGAAGAAAATGAATGAGTATAGGACCACCTATAGGAGTGCTCAGGCCAAAGAAAGGCAGGCCACTCCTCAAAGGCAGCTTCCCAGGGGCAGGCCTTTTCCTAGGCCTTTTTACCAAGCCCAGGCCTCCTTTGCTGCCTATGCCCAGAGGGGGGTTCTTTAGAGGGAGAGGCAGATGGGGTACAAGCAGGCCTGCTTCCACCCCTCAGCCCAAAGCCCCTGCCAAACAGGCACCCTGATGGGGTTGCCAGGCCGATTCTCAGCTACCGTCAGGCAGGCTGGCTTACTTTGTCCAGGACTGGAAGTCTCTTACATCAGACAAGTGGGTCCTGGAAGTAGTAAGCCAGGGACTGGTTCTCAGCTTCAAAAAATTTCCAAAGATGAGAACCAGATCCTTTCCACCTGCAAATCCTCCAGAGGCTCTTGCCTTAGAGGCAGAGATCTCCTCCCTCCTAGCTCTCAGAGCTGTGAAAAGGGTTCCACCCCTACACCAGGGCAAAGGTTTGTACTCCAGGTACTTCCTTGCCCCAAAAAAGACCGGAGAATGGCGGCCCATCCTGGATCTTGGATACTTAAACAAGCACCTTTTAAAACCAAAATTCAAAATGGTGACTCTGGGAATTATTCTACCCTCTCCAAGGCCAGGGGACTGGCTAGTGTCCCTGGACCTCAAGGATGCCTATTTCCATATTCTCATCAGAAGTTCCCATCAAAAGTACCTCAGGTTCGAGCTGCCCTCAGGCCATTACCAATTCAGAGCAATGCCCTTTGGCCTCACCTCTGCTCCAAGGGTATTCACAAAATGCCTGGCAGTAGCAGTTGCCCACCTAAGAAGGCAAAAAATTGCCATCTTCTCTTACCTGGACGACTGGCTCATAGTAGGCCAGTCTCCAGACCAAGTCAAGTTACATCTACAGATAACTCAGCAACTGCTCACTTCTAGGTTTCCTTCTGAATCTTCCAAAGTCAGTTCTAGAGTCGTCCAGCTCCTCACCTTCATAGGCGCGGAGTTGAATACAGAGAAGGCCAGAGCCTTCCTTCCTCTGGACAGAGCAAGGACCCTGGTCTCTCTGGCCTCCTCATTCACCCTGCAGGTCTCTCGACCAGCAAGGCACTTTCTATAGCTCCTGGGGCACATGGCTGCTTCTACAGCAGTAGTGCAGGGAGCAAGATTTCAGATGAGGGACATCCAGTTCCATTTGAGAGCCTTTGGGTCTCAAAGGAGAGACCCTCTAACCAAATTGATCCCAGTGACTCGAACCCTGATCCAAGCCCTACAGTGGTGGCAGGACCAGAGCAATCTGAGACAGGGGGTCCCTTTTGCCCCTCAGTCTCACTCCTTAATCCTTACTACAGATGCATCCCTCTTGGGGTGGGGAGCTCACATGGGTGACCTCACTACCCAGGGATTGTGGTCCCCTCAGGAATCTCTGCTCCACATCAATCTGTTGGAACTCAGAGCAGTTTTTCTAGCACTTCAAGCTTTTTCCAAATCTGTTCAGAACAAAGTTATTCAGGTCAGAACAGACAACACCACCACAATGTGGTACATCAACAAGCAAGGGGGCACTCGGTCTACGGCCTTGTGCACCGAAGCAATGAAGTTGTGGTCTCTGGCTTACTCACTGAACACCTCCCCTTATGGCAGTTCACCTCCCAGACAAGGACAATGTCCTGCAGATGCTGTCAGCAGGATTTCCCAGGCCATCACTGAATGGTCACTGGATCCTCTGGTCTTGGAGGTAGATTTGCCAGATGGGGCACCCTCAGATAGATCTTTTGCAGCCCCAGACAATCACCACTTCCCTTTTGCTGCAGGCCCCCAGTGTTGGGCTCAGTCCCTCTGGATGCCTTCCTTCTCAGTTGGGAAGGGAAGTTTCTCTATGCCTTCCCCTTCCCTCTCCTGTTCAAAGTGCTAGTCAAAATCAGATCTCAACCCTGCAAGATGATCCTGATTGCTCCAGATTGGGCCAGACAGCCTTGGTACCCACTCCTACTGTCCTTATCAGTCCACCTTCCCCTGTGTCTTCCCAGGAATCACAACCTGTTAACCTGCGCTCAGGGGAGAGTTTGGTACCCGAACCTCAAATCTCTCAATCTCAAGGCCTGGCTCTTGAAGAGTTAGAGTTTGCTGACCTACACCTCTCCCAAGGTGTAATGGATATCCTGCAGGCTTCTAGGAAGCCTTCCACCAGGGCTACTTATAATTCCAAATGGAAGAGATTTTCCATATGGTGCTCTGGAAAGCATATTTCCCCAGAATCTGCTGACTTACCCACAGTCCTGGATTATATGGTCCACTTAAATACCTTGGGGCTGAGACCAGCTACCCTTAAAGTGCACCTGGCAGCCGTGTCTGCTTTCTTATCAGCAGGTAAGCCCTCTTCTCTTTCAACTCATCCTGTATTCTCCAAGTTTTTCAAGGGGTTGCTTCACACCACCCCTCCATTCAAGGACCCTGCCCTGCCTGGGATCTTAATATTTGCATTGCCCAGCTTATACAACCCCCTTTGAGCCTTTGTCTTGAGCAGAGCTAAGTACTTGACTTGGAAAACTGTGTTTCTTGGAAGCCATCACTTCGCCAGACGATAAGTGAATTACAAGCCTTGTCAGTGGAGCCTGATTTTATCTCCTTTCATAGAGATAAGGTGGTCCTCAGGACTAACAGGAAGTTCTTGCCTGAGGTGGTTTCAGATTTCCACCTTAATCAATCTGTGTCTCTCCCTGTGTACTTCACTGACCATTCCTCCTCTGGCAGAGGAGACTGCACAGTTTAGATGTGAAAAGAGCCCTTAGTTACTACATAGAATGTACCAAGGGTCACAGGTTTGACTCCCTCCAACTGTTCCTCACTTATGGTGAGGTTAGTAAAGGGAAACCTGCCACTAAAAGATCCATTGCCAGGTGGATCGTCTCCTGTATCCAATTTTGCTATGAAAAATTGGGTTAGGTTCCTCCCTCAAGCCTGAGGGCTCACTCTACCAGAGGTACAGCTGTTTCTCTGGCTGCTGCCAGGGACATCCCTATCCTAGAGATATGTTAAGCAGCTACCTGGAAAACAGTTCACACTTTTACCAAGCATTACTCCCTGGACATCCAGGCTAGGAGTGATGCTCGGTTTGGCACAGCTGTGCTTCAGAGCCTATTTCCTAAGTAGGTTCTGTTCCTCCTCCATGGAGGTACTGCTGTGTAGTCTACATATGTCATAATATAGCAAGACTTCATGTTGTCTAAAGAAAAAATTACTCGCCTTAGTAATGTTGTTTCTTCTAATGGAGTCTTGCTATAGTATGATCTCCCCTCCTGCCTGCCCCCTCTCAGAACCTTTGTTTTGGGATATGGGTGGGCAGTGCAGTGTTGGCACTTAGTAGATGCCCACCTTGTTGTTTCACCCATCCTTTTTGGGGTGAATTGGTGTTGTGTTTTTCATTTTTTGGGTCTCCTGACTTGAGTCTTTGTTTTGGGACCAAAAAAGGTGTTCTTATGTTTAGTAGCCAGTTGGCTAGTGTAGGTTTACAGCTTCCACACAGGACCTCAGTGAGTTTAGCTTGTAAAAATCTGACTGTTTGAGTTTGAAGAACAACAGACAGAGTTTCAACCGAGCTCGAGCTCAGAGTTCCATGCCTGGCATGGAAAGTTAACTCTTTCACCTCCGGAGCAGTTTGAAGGTTGGGACTCACTGCATATGTCATAATATAGCAAGACTCCATTAGAAGAAACAACATTACTAAGGTGAGTAATTCTTTCTTCCGTACTACACAAGGCTGTCCAATTGAAGGGTCTTTGACCCTTGCGGATTCGCATGACAAACAAGTGTATGCTTCGTGCAGAAGGGTCTTTGCATTCAACGGCGCATACCTCTGTACTTCCTATGCCTCCTTTATTGTTGTTAGAACTTTAAACTTGTGGGTGACAACACTGGACAGCTTGTTTCCCCTGGATTCTGTAGATGCGAGCATTTTGCAATTGGTATCCATTGCCTCCATCTTTCTAAGGGATGCCATGATAGAGAACTTAGATTGTCAACTCGCTCCACTTAACACATTGTCTGCCATGTGAGGGGTGTGGCTTCCGCATTGGGTTGCTGAGCAGGCGCCGAAGACCAAGTTGTTTAATTTAGCTTTTGAGGGAGGTATTTTTTGGGGTTCAGGTTTGGATGACATTTTGAAGGATATCCAAGATTAAAAAGGGCCACCTTCCAGTGTCAAAACAGCAGCAAAAGGCCAGCTTAACCTCAAAGTCAAGTTGGCGTCCGACAGAGGTGGTATCAAGGGGTTTTTCATTCCTTTCAAAACTTTGGGAACCAAAGGCGTAAAGGATCCTATTCTGGATTCAAGAGCAGCAAAGGAGCCGTTGCCCGTAGATGCAATGGAGGCTGCTCCTCACAAATGAGGGTATGTGGGCCCATGTCTGCCTCCCTTCCCTTGCTGGGAGACTGCACAATTTTTATCTATTTAATTTTTGTTTACCAGGTGGGTGCGCTAGCCATAAAGATGACTGTTTTCAGGCATGACCCGGGAGGTTACAGGACGGACATTGCAGGTATAACAAACAGTAAATTACATCGCGATACATAAACAAGGTGGTGTGAAACATTAAACAATAGGCTAAGCAGCACAGGCAGTATTTCGAAAAACATATAACAATAAGCTAAGCATTACAGGTAGTACACAGGGTGGTCCTGGTAGGATCATAGAGATTTTTACAGTCATAGCATGATGAAAAACATACAGTAGCAAGAGTATTGCAGTAGTAGTCCTGAAAATATGATTTAGAAAGTACAACACATATAGATAAATAAAAATGTGGTCAAATACTGACAAGTGCAGGGGGATAATGGGCAGGAGAATGGCAAGATTGTGAACAGTAGAGGTAATAGCAGGTCAGGATAAGGAGAGGTAGGGTATAGGATAGGAGCTGGTAAAGAGAGAAAGGGATGGCTACAGGGGGCTAGTGTCGAGAGAGCTGGGATAGACTGTACCACAAGGGGAATATTGTGGAGAAAAGGTAAGAGCTTCAGGATAGGCAGGATACCCAGAGGACTAAGGAGATTTGAAACAGGAGCATTGGTTGATGGAGCTGAGATGCTGGCGGAGCGCTTTTTTTAAAAGCATTGTGTGTAGTAGCTAGCCGGATGTCCAGAGGGAGGGAGTGAGTCCCATAATTGAGGTACATGGTAGACAAAGGCTCTAGAGCCTTTGGTGTTACTGCATTTGGGGATGCATATTAGGGATTTGTCAGCCAAGCGTAGGCCGTAGTTGGCGGTCTGGTAGATGAGTAGCTTGGCTGGAAGAGTTGGGGTAGGAGATCTCATTATGCTGTGGACAGTGGAGCCAAGGGAGTAAAGTCTAATATCGTTGGGGGACAACCAGTTTAGATCTGAGTATAGTAGACAATGGTGTTTGTCTGTGGGAGGCTGAGGTGTTCCTGCAGATTTTGTTTTAGGTGACATCCCATCTTTGAAGATTTGATTTTGGTAAAGAGCATGAGTTGCCACTCCATAGGTCAGAGTAAGTAGGAGTATGCCCCGAGCTATAACCACTCTAGCAGTAGGGGTTAGCATGTAGCTCATCCCTATGACATGCCTAGCTTGGAATTGACTGATTTGCACGCATGATGATGTGGAGTTCAAAATTTAGAGATTGGTCAGCGGTGACCCCAAGGTATTTAAACGACGTTACAGGAGTTATGAGTGAGCCATTTAAGCAGGAGACCCTGTACTTATTGTGTTTTTACCTCATTTAGAACAAGTTTGTGGTCCGTAGCCAGGCTTGTGTGCGTTGGAAATTGGAGGTGAGACGTAGGTTTATATCGGACACATCTTTCGCACTAGCATACATGACTATGTCGTCCGCATAGAGTAGAGATGTGGTGTCAAGGAGATTAGTGATGATGCTGTTGATAAAAATTGAGAAGAGAAGTGGCCCAAGGATTGAGCCACTCCAGTATTCACCATCTTTAGTTCAGAACATGTAGAATTGAATTTAACGGTTTTGGCCCTATTTGACAGGTAACTGTTAAACCAACTGACAACACTAGGAGCAAAGCCCATACAGTGGAGTGTGTCGAGAAGTGGGTGGTCTGCCAAGTTGAAGGCTTTTGACATCGATGAAAACCACTCCCGGGAGAAGCCCTGAGTCCATGGCTTCTAGTAAATTTGAGTAGGGCGGTTGTCTTGCTGTGACCTTTTCGAAAGCTGTGTTGTGCAGTAGTTAGGAGGTCATTGCCTTGGAGGAATTCAGTGGTTTGCATGGCAACTAGCTTTTCCAATATTTTGTTTTGAACTAACAGAATGGCTATAGGCCTGTAATTAGAAGGGACTTTAGGGTTGCCTTTTTTGAAAACAGGGGTGACTCTCGCTGTTTTCCAAATGTCCGGTAGTCTGCTATGACATAAGGAGAGTGAAAAAATTCTAGCCAGGGGTCCAGCAATGAGAGGTGCGCCAATTTTTAGCAGCCTGGATTTGACACCTTCTGATCCAGTGGCTGTGCTGTCCGAGATCTTTCTGAAGAGTTTTGTGACCTTCCTACAAGTAATGGCCTTAAAGCGAAAGGAGGGGAATTTTGATGCTTGGCAGGAGAGAGTTGAAGGACCCTGTTGATTCGAGGCAGGGAAAGCGGGTGTATATTTGGTCAAGTCTTTAAACTGGTCATTAAAGAAATTAGCAATGATCTGAGGGTTGTTGCAGTGGGCACCCTTTTTTTTTTTTTTAAGTCTTTGGTAACCGGATGAGGCCCACTAGGCACAAGTGCTTGTTTTCAGGGGTGACCTGGGAGCACTGGGCGGTTAAGTGACTTGCTCAGAGTTGCACAGTATGCAAGTGGAGGTTGTGAGAATCAAACCTAGGTCTGGTCTGCTGGATGTACCAAGTTCGTTCATAGCTCGTTACTCTAACCTCTAAGCTATACTGCCAGCCCCATTTAGTACCATGTCATTTGGGGTGGGGGAAAGTTAGATCCCAGGAACTTCTTTATCTGGGACTAGAATTTTTTAGGATCCCCTGATGAACTGATTAATAAGCTTTTGCAGAAGGAGCTTTTAGCTGCCCTGATCTCCTTTTTGCATGCATTTCTATGTGTCCTGCAGGTGATTTGGTCTTTTTACACAAGATGGGCCTAGATAATGTCAGATGCTTGGGTTCTAGAGAGTCTGGCATTAGGTTATGCAATAGAATTGTCAACCATTCCCTCAAAGGGGCATTTTCTGCCACCCAGTGTACCAAAGGACCCAGTGAAGAGACCAGTAGTGTCGCAGACATTGGATCATCTCACACAGATTGGGGCAATTGTTCTGGTGCCTCCCAGCAATCAAGGCCAGGGATTCCACTCAATTTATTTTGTAGTTCCCATGAAGTCAGGGAAGTTCCAGACCTACTGTGGATCTGAAACACCTAAACAAGTTTGTCCACCACATGACCTTCAAGATGGAGTCCTTACGATCAATCATCTGGGCTATCCAACCGGGGGATTGTCTGGAATCTATAGACCTGAGTGATGCGCATCTCCGCATTCCCATCCGGCAGTCTCATCAGAGGTTCCTCAGGTTCGCAGTCCTGGGGCAACACTTACAGTACAGGGCACTCCCATTCATGCTGGCAGCAGCCCCCAAACTGTTCTCAAAGGTGCTCGTAATCCTGGTACTCATAGTCATGATGGTTCAGCTCTCTGACAGGAGTGATTATGTCTGTCCTTACCTGGACAACTTGCTCATTCGAGCGCTGTCTGCTCAACTTATGAGGAAATCAGTGACCAGGACTCTGGAGGTTTTGGAGTCCCACGGCTGGGTAGCAAATTGGGAGAAAAGCTCTCTCGAGCAGTCACAGACCCTGGAGCACCTGAGAGCAGTATTAAGGATGGACAAAGGGAAGGTCTTCCTCTCTACAGTTAGGAAGGAGACCTTGTTGAGAGAGGTTCAGTGGCTGAGGAGCCAATCCTTGGCTTCAGCTCATAGCCTTCTGTGGATTCTAGGCCTTATGATGGCGACAATAGAGCTGGTTTCGTGGACTCTCCTTCACATGGGACATTCCAGATAGAGTTGCTGTTGGCCTGGCATTTGACCTCGGAGGACTATCGTTCCAGGATTCCGATCTCCCCTCTCCTGCGAGAGTCCTTGAATTGGTAGGTGCGTTTAGACAATCTGAAAAAAAGTCTCCCTTGGAAGTTCCTCCAGAGTTGACTCTTGACAAACAATGCCAGTCCTTTGGGCTGGGGGGGGCAGTGTTGTCCACATTCTCATTCAAGGGACTTGGTCTGCACAGGAACAGCACCTACACATCAGTGTCCTGGAGATGAGGGTAGTGTGCCTCACTCTCCTTCACTTCCAAAACTGGGTGCAGTCAAGAGCTGTGAAATTAAGGTCAGACAACGCTGTCACTGTGACGTACATGAACAATCAAGGGAGCACAAAGAGCAGAGAGGTGCTAAAAGAAGCAACTGATCTTCTGCTGTGGGAGAAGAGAACCTTCTCTTTCTGTTAGCAGTTCAGTTGGTGGGGGAGTTGCACACTCCCACTACATCAGGAGGGGCTAGACTGTGTTGTGGGTGTTCCCAAGTCCAAGAAAGACACATTTGGAGTTGATCAAGGAATTTAAACAAACCTGTTTCAGTGTGGCAACACCAGTATGTTGGGCAGTTTGGTTTTCACTTTTTTTAAAGGAAATAAGAGTCAGAATCAAACTACCAGCTGCATCAGCAATCTTTACAGAATTTTGGCAGTAATAAAATGTGTTCTTTAAACTACGAACACCGAGACCTAAGGGGGTTGACAGTGTCCCTTTAAAACTTTAAAAATAAGAGAAAAAGATCCTCTTATTAAAAAATTAAAGGCCTGTGTAAAGGCAGTGTCTGTGTGCAGGGTCACTTGAAAACCAAAAACCCATGAAAAATTCTATCAGAAGTATTTGGCTTACCTGTAGGTTTCAGCTGTCTGGAGATAGCCATATGCAAAGCAGCCCTATTTCAAAATCAAGGCAGTAGCCGTTTCATGTTTTTTTTAAACAAGTTTTGGCTGTGCAAGGCACACTGAGTCGAAGCTCATTTCCAGGCCAATTGGCTAAGCCGCGAAAATATCCATCTGGGGGAGTAGATGCTGTTTGGCCTTCTCTGCAGAACATTCAATCGTCCACAGATCAACCTGTTCATCTTCAGCCAGAACTCGCCCCCAGCCCGCCCAAAGTGGGACGGGGGCAGGAAGGATGGAAGAGGCAAAGGTGTCACCATCCGGGGGGGGGGGGGCAACTGTAACGGGACCCCAGAATGGCACCCAGAAGCCCCACTGGAGAATCATGTGGAGGAGGGGCATCGAGGAGAATCCAGACCGCCCCTTGGCACATGGCATTTAGGCATGTTCTGTGAAAATGAAATCGGGCATCAGAGATAAAAACATTAGTAAAATTCTGTACATAGACTGACCAGTGAGGAAGGGGCAGTGGTGCGTCATCCTCCCGCTGTATTTGTAGTGAGATCGCTAGAAGTGACTGCCTCCATATTACAAGATGCCGGCTGCACTGGAGCGGGACTCAATTTTTACGAGCAAACCGGTACAAATAGAACAAATTTATTTTGGGAACAACCGGGGTGATTTTAAAGGTGAAGCCCCGATCTCTGCAGCGGTTGGGGCTTCAGCCTAGCCAGTAGTTCTCCTTTAATCTTGGGAGGTGTGGCATGAGGCTAAGCCAAGTGCCTTAACACACCTGAGAAGTGACAATATCCTACAGCGACACAACCTTGTAGGGTCCTTTGGCAATTATACAGTAAAACCCAGTTTAAAGAGACACTGTCAACGTGTGTTTCATCATATTATTTCTAGTTGAAACCCCACATTTTATGATTGTTCACCTTCTCTAAAATTCATTGATGCTGTTTGTTCTGTCTGTCTCCTTGTTTAATAGAACTGAAATGCAGAACAATGTATATTTATAAACAACCTTGTTTTTTTTACAATCCTGGATCTGTTCTTACTGCATGCTTCCTGAGCATTAGAAACACCCCCAAACAATGCAGTTTCTCATGAGGCAGTAGCCTTCTAAACTCCCACTACATCAGGAGGGGCTAGACTGTGTTGTGGGTGTTCCCAAGTCCAAGAAAGACACATTTGGAGTTGATCAAGGAATGTAAACAAACCTGTTTCGGTGTGGCAACACCAGTATGTTGGGCAGTTTGTGTTACACTTTTTTTAAAGGAAATAAGAGTCAGAATCAAACTACCAGCTGCATCAGCAATCTTTACAGAATTTTGGCAGTAATAAAATGTGTTCTTTAAACTACGAACACCGAGACCTAAGGGGGTTGACAGTGTCCCTTTAAAACTTTAAAAATAAGAGAAAAAGATCCTCTTATTAAAAAATTAAAGGCCTGTGTAAAGGCAGTGTCTGTGTGCAGGGTCACTTGAAAACCAAAAACCCATGAAAAATTCTATCAAAAGAAGTATTTGGCTTACCTGTAGGTTTCAGCTGTCTGGAGATAGCGATATGCAAAGCAGCCCTATTTCAAAATCAAGGCAGTAGCCGTTTCATGTTTTTTTTAAACAAGTTTTGGCTGTGCAAGGCACACTGAGTCGAAGCTCATTTCCAGGTGCGACCTGTAAGCATGGGGAGGTTTAGTAACTTGGTCAGGGTCACACAGTGTTTGCGTGTGGCTGTTGTGGGAATCAAACCCAGGTCTGTCGGATGTTTCAAGCTCCATCACAGCTCTAGCCTCTGAGAGCTATACTGCATGCCTTGAGGCAGAAAGTGATCCTGCTATTGGGCAAGCTGTGCTTTACAGCATACGGCTTGATGAAAAATGATACTGCTTTCTGTGTCATGGTTCCATGACTTGTTCAACTTTCTACTGCTTTTCAACATTTTCACTAAAAATCTGCAACCTGCAGTATTTGGCAAAGCAGCAGTATTTGTTAATCTCCAAAAAATGTTATATTGTTGTTTGGCAAATGTGTATTTCTGGCATCCTTAGAGTCATGCTCAGTTCATTTTTAGTTTCCTCAGATATTGTTAAAACCACTTTTACAGCTAATTTTGTAATCAATGACTCACGTCATTAAAGATAGCTGCCACCTGCAATTTTAAAAATCTCTTCCATTGAAGTTCTCTGATGAATTTACATGCTGGAGTCATAATGTGGCTGTACTAGGATGGTGTTACTATATGTTCCTAATAGTAAACAGCACAACACTGTACCAAAATATTTGATTTTTTCATGGTGTGCATGGAACGAGAGTGGGAACTTTTAAAAACTTGAAAATCCCTTATTTTGTTTCAGGAATGAAAGAAAATGAGCTATCTTGATATATTTGATAGACAGACATTATTGCTGGAAGAAAAAAAACTCTATGGTCCCTACCAAATACTGCTGCTTACATCCTCTGATGACACTAAGCTGGCCAGAGTGATAGATGGACTCCCTTGAGGATGGCGGCAAACATTAGGAGGGCCTGAAAAAAAACAGTGTTACTGGGCGGACTCTTGGAAACTCTGATTTAATGTAACCAAATGCAAGGTGCTACACAAGGGGAAGAAAAACAAAGACAGGGGCTCCTTGCTGCAGGGGAGGTGGAAAAATTCCTGGGTCTCCTAAGGGAACAAACATGGGGCTAAAACATGACAAGTGGTGCAGGACTGATGTAAAGACGGCTGGATGGACATGGGGCTAAAGCATGACGAGCAGTGCACAAGTGATGTAAAGAAGGCTGGATGGATATGGGGCTAAAGCATGACGAGCAGTGCACAAGTGATGTAAAGAAGGCTGGATGGATATGGGGCTAAAGCATGACGAGCAGTGCACAAGTGATGTAAAGAAGGCTGGATGGATATGGGGCTAAAGCATGGCGAGCAGTACACAAGTGATGTAAAGAAGGCTGGATGGATGAGAGGCTAAAGCATGACGAGCAGTGCACAAGTGATGTAAAGAAGGCTGGATGGATGAGGGGCTAAAGCATGACAAGCAGTGCACAAGTGATGTAAAGAAGGCTGGATGAATGGGGGCTAATGCATGACGAGCAGTGCACAAGTGATGTAAAGAAGGCTGGATGGATGTAGGGGCTAAAGCATGACGAGCAGTGCACAAGTAATGTAAAGAAGGCTGGATGGATATGGGGCTAAAGCATGACAAGCAGCGCACAAGTGATGTAAAGAAGGCTGGATGAATATGGGGCTAAAGCATGGCGAGCAGTGCACAAGTGATGTAAAGAAGGCTGGATGGATATGGGGCTAAAGCATGACGAGCAGTGCACAAGTGATGTAAAGAAGGCTGAATGCATGGGGGCTAAAGCATGTCGAGCAGTGCACAAGTGATGTACAGAAGGCTGGATGGATGGGGGCTAAAGCATGACGAGCAGTGCACCGGTGATGTAAGGAAGGCTGGATGGATGGGGGGGCTAAAGCATGGCGGGCAGTGCACAAGTCATGTAAAGAAGGCTGGATGGATGGGGGCTAAAGCATGACGAGCAGTGCACAAGTGATGTAAAGAAGGCTGGATGGATATGGGGCTAAAGCATGGCGAGCAGTGCACAAGTAATGTAAAGAAGGCTGAATGCATGGGGGCTAAAGCATGGCGAGCAGTGCACAAGTGATGTAAAGAAGGCTGGATGGATGGGGGCTAAAGCATGATGAGCAATGCACCAGTGATGTAAGGAAGGCTGGATGGATGGGGGGGCTAAAGCATGGCGAGCAGTGCACAAGTGATGTAAAGAAGGCTGGATGGATGGGGGCTAAAGCATGACGAGCAGTGCACAAGTGATGTAAAGAAGGCTGGATGGATGGGGGCTAAAGCATGATGAGCAGTGCACAAGTGATGTAAAGAAGGCTGGATGGATGGGGGGGGGCTAAAGCATGACGAACTGTGTGTGACTGATAATAAGGAAGACTGCTGGGATGCTTTGGAAGCAGGGTGATCAGCTGAGCAAGGGAAGTAATCCTGACACTTTATAAGGCACTGGTAAGGCCCTTCTTGGAGTACAGTGTGTAGAGCTTTGCTCCCAGATACAAAAAGGAAATTAAGGCAGTAGAGAGGATGTAATGCATGGCCACCAAAATAAGGGGTATGGAGGTTAAAAGCTAAGAAGAGAGACTGGAGCCCTTAACATGTTCACCCAGGAGAAAAGGGGATGGGGGGGCATGATCTCAGACTTTCGCAGACTGAAGGTTATCAGTATCAAGACAGGTAATGTTCAATCTGGTGTGCTCCAGCAGGATGCAGGGACGTGCCCTGAAGCTACAAGGTGGTAAATTCAGGGGTAATTTTAGGAGGCACTTCTCCTCCCAGAGCGGTTAACCTATGGAACAGTCAACCAAGCGGGGACAGTATATGAAGACAGAGTGGGCCTTTAGGGTATACCTGGACACATTTCTGTTAAGCAAAGGGAATCTGACTACCTTGGGTAGTGGAGTGGGCGGGCAGTCTCAGTGATTTAGTATTTTTAGTGCTGCTCACTTGTTGGTCCTGGCTTATGAAGTGGATGAGAGGGGCGGTGGTGAGACTTGATGGGGGACTGAAGGTCCCTTCAGACCATAAATGACTGGGGTGTGTGTGTGTGTGTGTGTGTGTGTGTGTACATATGTATGTATTGGAAATGGCTGCTACTGATGATACAGATTTAGATGGGGATATCTCTGGATTTCAGACACCTGCAAGTAAACCCGTACTAGATTTAGGGTGCTTTTCATTATGATTCAGACTTTGAGTGATCCTGCACAGCTTTAGGAAATGGATTGAAAAATGGCCTGGCTCTTTATTGGCTGCAAGAGTCTGGAACCTGTCCTTTTTATTTCAGTACGGTACACAATTACAAAAAAAAAAAAAAGTAACAGTTCCAAGCAGCCCAGTAGCTGTGGAAATCAGTGTTTAAAGGGACCCTGTCACCCTTTTCTGCCATCTTGTTATTTCTAGCTAAAAAGTCATACTTCATGATTGCTTGCCTTCCATAAAATGCATTCATGCTGTTGGTTGTATTATTTGCCTCCTTGCTTAGTAGACGTGAAATGCACGCTAATTATTTATTTTATCAACAAGATTTACCAGATAAGCATACTGAGCAGGAAATCCACTCGTTTCCAGATGCGACCTGGAGTTACATAACGTAAAAGTGCTAAATTACATTAAGTACAGTAGGCAGTGTTGTCAAACAGATGCATATTAGTACATACATCAGGTACAACAGGCACAAAATGGGTGAGACAACAGGTCCAGAGATGTTACAGGCAGGACTTACACATTCGTTGTTTAGTTACAAGTTTAACGACGAGTGCTTAATAACAATGGGGTCTGTGACCATAGGCATTTCTTACAGTGGTGAAAGAGGACAAAAGAGACAGGGACATCAAGAGTGATACAGTTATTTGCATAGGTCCCCCGTTAAGTCACATTTAGACGCTTCAGTTTAGCAGATCTGTCCTGCAGGTTACAGTTGCAAATGTCAGAGAAGTGGGCCTGAAGAAGAGTGGTCAGGGCTCTGGGGGGGGGTGGTGGTGGACTGCCAGATTACTGCTGGGAGGTTATTCCAGAGTGTGGGCAGCCTGTATTCGAAAGCTAATTGGTCCTTTGAGGTGCGCATGAAAGGGATTTGTAGTAGTTTAGAGTCAAAGCCCCGCAAAGAGTAGGCCGGGGAGGGTTGGGTTGATAGAGCGGAACTGAGATAGGAGGGGAGGGAGTTTGACCAGTGCTTAGCTACGAGATTAGCGCAGTGGAGCTGTCACCTGGAGAGCAGCGAGGGGAGACCTAGGGCGGCATATAAGTGACAGTGGTGGGTGGTAGAGGGGCATTCTAGGATAAGGCGACAGAAGGAATGAAAAAGGGGGTCCAGGCTGGCTAGAGTGGATGGAGAGGCTGCGCCATAGACCACGTCACCATAATCGAAGATTGGGAGATTCGTTTTGTAAACTCCTAGTTTCGGGTGCAGTTTTTTCTGGAGGGAGTCTGTGTGGACAGAGAAGTCAAAGTGATGATCCAGCCATACCCCCAGATACCCAAAGGAGGTCCAGGATTCCAGGGTGGTTCCGTCCAGCATTTGAAAGGTGGGTAGAGCAGCTAACCTGGAGATTCTGGGCTGTGTGCCGAATGTTATGGATACGGTTTTCTTAGCATTGAGGACGAGTTGGTTGGAGCTAAGCCAAGTTTGGACAGCGTTAAAATCCTACTGAAGGGTAGAGTTTAGAACCTCTTTTGAGGGGCTGGAGACGTACAGAACGGTGTCGTCCGCGTACATTTGAATTGCTGAGTTTGGGCAGGATAGTGGGAGTTCATTTAGGAATATTGAAAAGAGAAGGGGGCCCAGGACGGAGCCCTGGGGGATCCCCATTGTGACTGGGAGCGAGGGGGATATTTGGGTGCCAATTTTGACTGATTGTTTCCTCCCAGAAAGGTAATCTTGGAACCACCTGGTGGCTAGATCAGATAGGCCAGCATCTTGCAGTTTACCTATGAGCTTGGGGTGGGAAACGGTATCGAAAGCTTTGGCCAGGTCAATGAATATGGCCAAGGTGATGAACTCTTCATCCATACCTGCGGCAATATCGTTGGTGAGTCTAAAGAGCGCAGTTATGGTGGAGTGTGATTTCCAAAAGCCTGACTGGAAGGGGGTGAAAAAGGAGGTGGTGTCAAAGAATTGTGTGAGTTGTGCTAGGGCTATTTTTTCCTGCAGCTTGGCCAGGGTGGGGAGGAGGGAGATAGGGCGGTTGCCCCCCTTTGGCAATGGTATGACTATTACCTCCTTCTAGGCTGTTGGAATTTGTGCAGAGGAGAAGGAGCGGTTTAGGAGATCGGCAAGGGGAGCTGCAATGGCAGGGGCAGATAGGTATAAGAGTTTAGCATCCAGGCCGAGTGGGCATTTTCCCTTATTGGGGTCAAGGGAATTTAGAGCGGCTAGAACTTCAGGCGGGGAGACGGTTTGAAGGAGGAATTTGGGGGATGGGGGTGTCGGGTGTGCGGTGGGGTCTGGGTTTGGGGGAGAGGATTGATGTTTGGCAGTAGAGATTTAGCTAGTTGTAAAAAGTGATTGAAAGTAGAGGCAACTGCACTTGGTTCAGATACGTTTCTGCCCTGGATGGTAAGGGTAGGGGTAGGTGGCTGTATAGGGGGAGTGAGCAGGGTTTTAATAGATTTCCAGAAGTTGGAAGGGTGGTTAAGATTGGATGAGAGGGCCTCACGGAAGAAATTCTTTTTAGCCTGTCTTATGGCTTTGGTGCAATTATTACGGAGGGTTCAGTACTGTTGCCGTGAAACAGTGGAGCCTGTTTTCCTATGTTTTTTCCAGGCCTGGTCCCTGGCACGACATCTGGAGATAATGTCAGCAGAGACCCAGGGGAGATGGGTCTTCCTTACCCTTTTGCTTCTCATGAGGGCGTGATAGTCCCACACCGCTAGAAACTGCTGTCTGAGTATGTCAAACGCTTGATCTAGGGTAGGTGCCAGCTTGATGAATGACCAGTCGGCAGAGCAGGGTGGGGAGGCAGAGGGACATGTATGACCGCGAGCTGATTGACCTAGGTGGGAGGCTATTAGTGGGTCTGTGCACCTTTCTGATTACATAAATCGGGTGGTGGTCGCTCATTGAATCTGGTAGTAAGCCAGCTTTAGAGACCCTGTGTGGGTGGGTTGTGAGAGCCCAGTCCAGGAGGGAGTGGTTTTGGGATTTGGTGTTGAGGCAGGTGGGTTCCTCAACCTGTTGTGAAAGGTTAAGGGCTTTGACCCTGCTGCTGAGTTTTGAGCAGCCTTTGTTTAGCCAGTTGTAGTTAAAATCCCCGAGGATGTAGAGCTCTCCAGCAGCGGCCAGGTTTTTAAAAGTGGCCAGGAGGTCTATGATGGTATTAGCTGGGGTTGCGGGGGCACAGTATAACCCTGCCATGTACACAGGGGCGGTATGCGGCAGGACACGTTTGATCATCTTGGTTTTGATAAATGGGGAGGGGCATGGGAGCTGGACAGGGGTGAATTGTAGCACGTTGGATATAAACTTGGCAATACTCCCACCTTTCTTTTTGCCTATTCTGTCATACCGTAAGACTGTGTAGCCAGGCATGGCTATTTCCGAGTCTTTGTGCTGGGGTGTTAGCCAAGTTTCGGACACGACACAGATGTCAGGTTTGAGTGTATGTGTAGTGACTTGCAGTTCCGGGACTTTATTCAGTAAGCTGCGGATATTGAGATGGATTAGGCTAAAGCCCCTTTGGCAGTTTTAGATGGGCAGGGTGGGTCTGGGATCCAGGGCTGGTTTCAACATCACCTGCCAGTAGGAGCACCAGGGTGAGGTATTGTAGGGCGGTAGTCCATCTATTTTTTTATTTATATTTGGGACTGGAGTGACACTGGGAATTGGAAGAAGAAGCCTTAGCTTGTCTGCTTAGGGCATCTAGCCGTGGGGCGAAGGATGGCGGGGAGATGGAGGGGCATATGACCCATTCTAAATGCGGTTTGTGCGCAGAGCGCACTTGGGGGGTATTTCATGGGCGGGGGGGTCGAGACAGAGCTGAAGTTTAAGAGGAACGGATCATTTGGGGGCTGCGTGGTTGGTGGGAGCGACACAAGAGGAGCAGCCATGGTTAAGAAGGCCAAGGTAAACAGGAGCATGATATTTTTTTTTTTTTTTAATTTTAATACAATACCAGGCTGAGGAAAATAATAGTGGCCACTACTGGTGAGATCTGATAACCTGCAGATCTGAAAGTGGGCTGATAGGTTTTAGAGAGTCACCTGACCTCTCAGCTTCCTATAAATTGGAGTATCAACCAAGGGTGGTGGTGGGGGCTGCGGGGCAAGACCTCTGCGGCACAGCTCCAGGAGACTCAGTGCAAAGCCACGACTTTCTCTGGCCACAGAAATGGCACCAAGTAGGACATTAGGCCTCTTATTACCTGGCGAGTCGGTAGCTGAATTCGGCGGGTGGGTTCCTTCACTTCTTGGCTTCCAGGGAGGGTTTCTGTGTCCCTCACGACCTTATGTGGATGGTGGCTGGGGAGGGCAGCAGTCCCCTACCCTCTCAGACCCACTGTGAGGAGAAACGGACAGGTATGAGTTTTTATACAGAGCCGGTTAGGTATGTAACTTGATATCATACACAACTTGGTGTTTAAACAGTGATCAGTAGCGCAGTCCACCTTTCGTTGGTCCTGGAGTTAGGTTCCCGGTTATTATGACCCCACAAATTGAATTTACTTGTTTGTGTGTTTCCTTTCCCTTAGTTTAAAGACCCCGACCGAGAACTGAGTTTGACTCCGTTTTTGTGTGCGTCTCCCAACCCTTGTAATTGCAATTAAAAATCCCTGTTTATTTTTTTCCGAGATTTTGGCTGAAAGGAAACGAGATTGAGAGCCCGAAAGAAGATTCCCATATAGTAACCCCACCCCGGAGACTGGAGTAACTTTAAGAAAAGGCACAGGCCCTTAGTAAAGGGTCTCCTTTGTTAGTTTGAGCCCGCGCTGCTGTGAGCTTGCCTGGAGGGGGTAGGCGATCACTGCAGGTAAAATGGCTGCCATTACAGGCCGCTTACAATGCCCTGGTGCTTCCAGCTGGAGCGGAGCAGGGTAAAACAAATCAGTTACATTGCTAACAGGTGATCAATATGCAGGTACAATTTCAATCATGCGGTAGTAGGTGAAGCAATTCAGAATGCAGGAAGAGAGGCACTTAAGGTACATCTAAAGTGTTTAAAATGCGAGTGAAGTTAACATCTGAATGTTTTTAAAATGCTGGTTAAGTAACATAGAAAGTGTATGAAAATGCAGGTTAGCCTACAAGATTTAATTTATTTATTTATGAGATTTACCAGGAAAGCATACTGAGCTAAAAGCTCGATTCCAGATGCAACCTGGTATCAAGCGTACTCTCGTTACAGCATAAAAGCCAGCCTGCTTCTTAAGGAGTCTGGTCTATATGAGAAAAAAAGACAGTGTTCGAGGCAAAAAAAGAAGCAACAAAAAACAGTCTCCACATGTCTGCCGACCAGACCTCTGCAGCACAGCCCTTGTGTGGATGATGGCTGGGGAGGGCAGCAGACCCCTACCCTCTCGGACCTGCTGGCGAGTCAGTAGCTGAATGGGGGGTCCTTCACTTCTCGGCTTCCAGGGAGGGTTTCTCTGTCCCTTATGACCTCATGTGGATGGTGGCTGTGGAGGGTGGCAGTCCTACCCTCTCGGACCCGCTGTGCAGTTGTACCCAATCTTGTTTATTTTTTCCAGTCCTTGATCTACGCTTATTCCATACTTCCTAAACATTAGAAACACCCCCAACCTTGGTGCTATAGTCTCCTCTACTCTCACTGCATTATGAGTGTCCAGACTGTGTTGGGAGTGTTCCTACATCCAGGAAAAATGCAGTTGGAGTTGATCAAGGAATGTAAAACAACATGTTTTTGTGTGGTAACCCCAGAGTGGTGGGCAGTCTGTTTTTCACTTTCTAAAAGAATAAAAATAATCTGAATCAAATTACCAGCTACATCAGCAGTCTCTACAGAACGTGAACAATGCTAGAATGAGTGTTTTAAAATAGGGACACTTTGAGCCCTAAGGGAGTTGACAGTGTCCCTTTAAAATTCACACAAGATGTCCACACACACACACACAGACAGGGTGTATACAACATTTACACACATGCTGAGGTATCAAATAACACTTTTGAACAAATGTAATTTTTTGCAATTTTCTTTTTTCTCTTTTTTGTTTTTACGGCTGCATGGGCGGAGCCCTGCAGACGTTCTGCATGTAGAAAAGGGCTGATATCATGTTTTCTGTCCATAGAACTGTTTTTCCTCTGCCTGACCCTCCCCCAAGAAGCAGTCCACCCATGCTTTCCCTATGGACTGCAGCACTGCACTGTATCACAGTGGGCGTTTTTTGGGTTTTTTTTTTTTCCATTTCTGCATCCTGTAGTGCCTCCGGCTAACTGCCACTCAGACTGGGGCAGACTCACATCGTATTTTTTCTGAACACTGCACCAGTGTGCCTGAGCGCTACACCTACACTATTGCCTGCAAGGAGATAGCGATACTGTACTGTGCTCTGAAACCCCCTTCACCGGAGGACTTGTACCGTATATCTCCTAAGAAGAAATGTTGCGCAGTGGGGTTACGGAATGCTACAGTAGCTCTCTTGCATTCTAAATAGAAACTCAGTCAGTAAGAAGCACTGCTGCTTTAATGACACGAGTCACTAATAATTTAAAAACGAATAAAAGCTAAATATATGCTTTATAGAAACCGCACATAGATTACAGTGGATCCCATTGGAGACTGCATCGACAATGCACGTTAAAGGTAATGCATGTTTTTCCAGACGACGTTAGGAATACTGCTGTATTACAGGGCAACTTAGTTGTATGAGCGCATCTTTACCAGAAAAACCTATATGTTCCCATAACTACCAATTGACAACCAATCAGAGAGAAGAATGGTGGGTCACGTGGTACAAAGGGCCCGGATAGTGACAATATGGTGGCCCAGTAATACATGTATGGCTTTTGCTGACAGTCGGTTTGTGAATTTGCTGGATATTTTTTTTTTTTTTTTTTTTGAGCAGCAGCGAAGCAGGTCCTGTAGGTTTTTTTATGATGTCCTTGTCAAGAGGAGAGGCGAGTGACCTAGTGGAGCAGAGACCTTACGAGACACCTTACACCCAGGACTGTTACAGAGAACTTAAGGAGGGGGAGGAGGAGAAGAAGAGTTGGGAAGGTGACACCGAGTCCACAGCATAGTCTTACACCGAGTCCTGTTACTCAGAATAAGGGGAATGAAAGGTGAAACCGTGTTGAAATTTGTGCCTGTTTATATTTCCTAAGTTCAATTTTGTACTCCAACCGTGAAAGTTAATGAAGCAAATGCACTTATTCAAGTTTGGTAGTGATTGCATTTGTCTTCTGATGCCGTTCAGTATCTTTGTGAAGTTTTAATAGGCGTTGCAACCTTTTTAAAAAACGGGACATGCAGTAGGTTAATTACATTGTTTTATGATTGTCTACTAGGCCAGGGATAAAATATTTATAGAAAAACACACGTTCTAGGGACATGGATATGTTGTTCATCCACACTGTCTGGCAGGTATCCTTGCCGCTTTAAATCTTGCCGGAAGGTCTTCAAGCTGGCTCCTTCCACCCACCTGGGTGGTAAAACTCTCGGCTCCGCCCCATGACGCCAGATCTTCCTTACCGCTTGGAAGCTCAGGTTCCCTCCTTAACGCTCTGCGTATAAGACTGGTTCCTAATTCTTGAAACTTGAAATCAAAGTTTTTGCTAAAAAGACTTCGGTCTTCTCTCCCTCGCGGCTGCGATGGACAAATCGACTCCCGGTTTCCGGAGTTGCCCTTGCGAGCAGAAGATGTCTCGGACGGATCCGCACTCCACGTGCGTCTACTGCTTGGGCCTTGAGCACGACCCGCAGGCTTGCGACCTGTGCTCTTCTTTTTCCGCCTACGTCCTCGAAGACCGTGCTGCCCGTTTACAGCTGGGGCGTCCCGAGAAAAGATTTCCTCCAGTTAAATCTAAAGAGGCCCGGTTGACGGTGTCATGGCCGGGCTTTCGGTGGATCCTTTCGAGCAGATGATCGCCCTCGAAGAGGCGGCGCGGCAGCTTCTACCTCGGCTGCGGCATTTGTCCGCTCTCTCTCGGTGCCTCGTGCGGCATCCTTTAAGAGCTCTGTCTGACCCTCTCGCCAAGGCGAGGGTCCAACTTCTTCTGGACCTTTTCTCGGTCCAAAAGAGCAAAGTAAGTCTCACCGTCGCGCTCTTGGGAGGCGGGAAAGATTCCCTCCCTTCTTGTCGACAGTAGACTTGATCCGACCCCTCAGCTCGGCCACTGGCTTCACGGTGTCCCGTCAGGCCAGTTGACAGAGACTCCCCGTCGTCTGGTCGAGATTTTTTCGACCCGTTAGGCGGGTTGTCGACTGGAGAAGCTGAGAACCCCTCCGGTTCCCGGTGGAGTTGAGGATCCGTCGGCTCGTCTGTGCCTCCGGTTCCGGGCCTTTGGTGGAATCGTCCGAACCGAGGAGTGCGAATACCGACACACCTCGCGCCCGTCCTCAGCCTGGCGAGATTCTCAGTCTCGGTCTGGACATCTTGCGGTCAGCCGATCCTGCCCGTCATGGCGGTCTCGTGCGGCACCGCTGTGCGGGTCGCCCGCCCGCTCCTCTTTCTCCTACTAGACGAGGAGGCTTGGCGCATGAAGTTGCGTCAGAGGTATGAGAACTCATGTAGCAACTGCTCATGACCGAGAATAAGCCGACCCAGTCGTCTTCCCAGCCATTAAGTGGCTGTCACCGGAGCGACGGAAACAACCCCTCGTTGTAGCCGAGTCTGTTCCCAGGCGGTTGTTCAGCCAATTCCAGCTGCCCCAACGATTCTGGTGGAACCTCCGCCTCCACAGCCGTTAGTTGGGGCTCTGACCAAAAGTTCTCGGTCGGCTCGGGGTTTGCCCCTGAGGCTGTCTGTCACCCTCACTCCCGATAGACCTCGGCAGGTGGAGGGTGGCTCAGGCCCGAGGCAGCTCTTCGAGGACTCTTCCGAGTCCGAGGATGATTCCTCCCTTTTCTCCAAGCGTATGGACTTGGAGTCCTCAGAGGACAGTCAGTGGACGATAGCCGCCGTCCTTCCTAGGGTTGCTTCGGCTCATCTTCGGAGTCCACGGGATGAAGCTCGAACCCGTTTCTAAGCAGGCCAGGTATCCCCTCACGGAGATTCTGGACGAGGATTCCCTATGAGGCCTTTCGGTGGCGAGGCCATAGTGGGTCGGCCTTGGAGCTTTGGCGCGCCCTGCTTCCTGCCTTTAGCCTTGACCAGGATGGCCAGGAAGTATCAGGTCCCTACGGGTTCCTGTCGGTTTTGAACACCCTCTGCTGAGGGGTTGGTTACCGACAGTTTCCGCGCCGAGCGCCGAGGATGTGGACAAACCTCCGACAAGGAATCCAAGAAATTGGATTATGCTGGGCGAAAAGTCTATGCTGCGTCGTCTCTCGGCCTTAGTCAGGAGCCAGTTACGCCGTCCTCATGGCACATTTTCTCATGCCCTGTTAGGCTTCCTGGATGAGGTCGTCCCTCATCTTCCCGGGATCTGCAGGCTACGGTCAGGCAGGTGCGGGACCAGGACAGGGCAGTGGGCAAACAGCAGCTCAGACTGCTTGAGACTTGAGGACTCATGTGCCAGGTCTGTGCGGCCGCAGTGGCCATCGTCGGGCTTGGCTGGGGATATCCACCTTTACCTCGGATACCCAGCTAGAGTTGGCGGATGTTCCTTTGGGGACTGACCTCTTGGCCCTGGGGTGGAAGGTCATCTGCAGAGGATCGAGAAGTCCAATGCTACCTTGGACTCGGTCTCTTCCGCTCAGAAGGACAAGGCCATAAGCCACAGCCTAAGCCCTTTGTCCTTCTGCGCCTGCTGGCCCGGCCCAACAATGTCAGGGCCAGCAGGCTCGGCTTGGCATCCCAACCCAAGGCTCGGCTTCCTCCAACAGGAAGCAGGGAGTAAAGGCCCAGGAGGTCCCTCGGCCGGTCCCTCCTCCAAGCCTGCCCAGTGACGGGCTGAGGGGTGTCGCCCCATCCCGTCACCTCACCCCTGGTTCCCCCGTGGGGACGGCTCCAACACTTCCTTTCCGCCTGGTCCGCTGTTACCACGGACAGGTGGGTACTGGAGGTGGTGGGAAAAGGCCTGCCTCTAGAATTCGAGCAGGCCCCGCCCTTCAGAGCCATCGCACCTCGGGGGGCCTCAGGGTCCGCAGCCTCACTGGCGGCTTGTCGAGCCGACATGGCTCTCCTCCTCCAAAAGGAGGTGATCAGAGGTAGAGGACCCCCCTTCAGACCCGGGGTTCGTGTCCAGGTATTTCCTGGTTCCGAAACGGACGGGGGGCTGGCGCCCCATTCTCAACCTACACGACCTGAACAAGTTCCTAAGGTCTCGAACCTTCAGGATGGTCACTCTGGCGCAGATAATACCATCTCTGGAACACGGCGTGTGGTTCTGCTCTCTGGACCTGCAGGACGCGTTCTTTCACATCCCTATCCGTCCGTCACATCGGAGATTCCTTCGCTTTTGAGCGGAGGGATCCCTCTTGAGTTCCAAGCCATGCCCTTCGGCTTATCTCCAGCTCCCAGGGTCTTCACCAAATGCATGGCAGTGGTGACAGCATTCCTGCGGCGCCGAGGGGTCCGGGTGTACCCTTACCTGGACGATTGGCTGATAGCAGCCCCCTCCAGACAGGAGGTGGAGCGGTCCAGAGATCTGGCCCTCCAGGTTTGCTCTCAGGTCGGCCTTCTCATCAACGAGGCCAAGTCGGAACTCGAGCCGAAGCAGGTGATTCTGTTTATCGGGGCAGAGCTCGACTCTCTTCGAGTCAGAGCATGGCTCCCGGTGGACAGGGCCGAGGTTCTTACCTCCTTTGCCCAATCATTTCTGGTTGGGCAATCCTGCCGGGACTTCCTGCACCTCCTGGTCTCCATGGCGGCCTGTACCAGCGTGGGTCCGGGCACGCTGGCACATGCGCCCCTTCAGTGGGGACTGGCCAGCCAGTGGTCACAATGCTGCGATCCATTGGACCAGCTAGTGATAGTGACCCAGGAGATGTGGAACGCTCTCCAGTGGTGGACCGTTCCATCTCATCTGCAGGAGGGCATCCCGTTTGTCCGCCCGAGCCGGCGGTCTCTCTATCGACCGATGCCTCTCTGATGGGTTGGGGTGCCCATCTGGGGAACACTGAGTGCGGCCTCTGGTCCACGGAGTCCTGATGCCACATCAACCTGCTGGAGCTCCGGGCGGTCCGCCTAGCTCTCACCGCCTTTGCTCCGTTTCTCCGGGGTCAAGTGGTCCGAGTCCAGACGGACAATACCACGACCATGTACTACCTAAACTGCCAGGGCGGGACGTGTTCCATGCTTCTATGCAAGGAAGCTCTCCGAATTTGGTCACTCGTGCGCAGCCTGGAGGCGGATCTCCTAGCCATTCATGTGGCAGGAGCCTCCAACACCCTGGCCGATGCCCTGAGCCGGATAGGGGCTGCATCTCACGAGTGGCCTCTCCTGCCGGAGGTAGTACAAGATCTGTTCTCTCACTGGGGCACACCTCAGGTGGACCTGTTTGCCTCCAGGGAGAACGCGAAGCTGAGGCTGTTTCATGCCCGCCCCCCTCAGCAGGGCTTGCTGCAGGGGGATGCCTTCTCGAGGCTGTGGACCCCGGGCCTCTTTTACGCCTTTCCCCCATTTCCCTTGATTCACAAGGTGCTTCTCAAGGCAAGGAGGGACAAGGCGCAGGTGATTCTGATATCCCCAGACTGGCCCCGCCAGTTCTGGTACCCAGATCTCCTCAGCCTCAGCTCCAGGCTCCCGAGGCAGCTTCCAGCTCACCCGGACCTGCTCTCAGTCAATCAGGGGAAGGTGTTCCATCCGGACCTTCAATCCCTGCACCTGACGGCCTGGTTCCTGAGCGGCTAGAGTTCCAGGCCTTGGGTCTTTCCGACGAGGTCCTCAATGTTGTTGAGGCGTCCCGTAAGGAGTCGACCAGGAAATGCTATGCCTTCAAATGGAAGAGATTTTCCATTTGGTGTCAGGGCAAGGGCTTGGACCTTTCCTCCTGTTCTTTGGCAAGCATTTTGGACTATTTATGGTCCCTTTCTAGTCAAGGGCTTAGGTCGACAACCCTAAAGGTGCACCTGGCAGCCATCTCTGCTTACCGGGTGGGCCGGGGAGCAGTCGGCGCAGGAAAACGTGGTCTGGCGCTTTTCAAAGGCCTTGATCACATTTCGCCTCCGGTGCGAGAACCTCCACCTCCGTGGGATTTACTGCTGGTACTGGCAAAGCTCATGGGCAAGCCATTCGAACCAATGCACAGGTGTGATCTCTCTCACCTGTCGTGGAAGACCGCCTTCTTGGTGGCTATCACTTCAGCCAGAAGGATGGGAGAACTCCAGGCGCTCTGCATTGAGTCTCCTTACCTGGTCTTCCACAGAGACAAGGTTGTCCTGCACCCCCAACCGAAATTCCTTCTGAAGGTGGTGTCGGAGTTTCACCTTAACCAGGTGCTGACTCTGCCGGTGTTCTACCCCAATCACACCTCGGAGGCCGAATACAGGCTCCATACTTTGGACCCTAGAAGGGCGTTCGCTTATTATAAGGAGCGCACGGCTGAAATTCCGGGAGAGGTTCGCCAGCTGTTTGTCACCTACGCTGAAGCCGCACCTGGCAGACCTGTAGCCAAGCGGACGATAGGCAGATGGGTCACCTCCTGCATAGATCTCTGCTATAAGCTGGCGGGCATGGAGCCACCCAGAGGGATAAGAGCTCATTCTACCCGTCATACTGCTGCATCGGTGGCTGCTTCCAGGGACGTCCCTATCCAGGAAATCTGCAGGGCTGCTACCTGGAAGTCAGCACACACCTTTATTACCCATTACCACATCAACCTTGAGTCACGCCGGGATGCTGGTTTTGGGGCCTCGGTTCTCCAGTCTCTATTTCCTAAGTAGGGGGTGTGCGGCTTGCCTCCCTCCTCCCGGAGAACTGCTAGGAGTCTGCCAGACAGTGTGGATGAACAACATATCCATGTCCCTAGAAATACAGGTTACTCACCTGTAATAGAGTTCTAGGAATGGTATATTGTTCATCCCCACCTCACCCGACCTCCCGGCTCGACGCAGACCTGAGCTTCCAGCGGGCCAGATCTGGCGTCATGGGGCGGAGCCGAGAGTTTTACCACCCGGGTGGGTGGGAGGAGCCAGCTTGAAGACCTTCCAGCAAGATTTAAAGCGGCAAGGATACCTGCCAGACAGTGTGGATGAACAACATGTACCATTCCTAGAACGCCTGTTACAGGTGAGTAACCTGTATATTCAGCTTACTTGAAAAAAAGCCCCATCTGTGCCCATCTTGCGTAAGTACCCCTTAATTATATTTTGTATTTTTGTTACTTAGACATTGGGCAAGCATTGGGCTTAAACTCGTACTCCAACACGTTTGTTCCATCTTTCTTTCCTTTCACTGCCCTTTCTGTAATCTGTTTCGATCCATATTTTCACCCTAGTTCCTATTAAAGTGTACACATAAAAAAAAAAGGCTCCTAGTGCATTAAAGTTTCTGCATCATCATTTGTCACTATTCTTTCGTCAAACATAGGATTTTCTAAACCTCTCACCATAGTAACTGTTAACACTGACAAATCGTGAGTACTTGTTAGACAGACAGCAGTTAGCAACAAATTCCTCTGGGATCGAAATAAACAATTTTGTGTGCCGAAGATACAGCCTGGGCAACAGTGACCACATTAGGGTACCTGAAAGTAGTCTATGTATAAGGTTAACGGCGTACGTACGTTTTATAGTAGATGTACTGGAGGCATACTAAATGCGTTAATAATATATACTGTAAGCATACTAAAATGCGTTAAACTGCATATTCAAATTTCCTAAGGTGTAGCAAACAAACGGATCCGTTTTACTGACAAAAACGGTTAACCATAGCACTACCTACAGGGTAGGAGATGTGCTTTAAGAACACAAATTCTTCCTCTGCTATGAAGACGATGAAAAGGTCCGTGTGGGTTGTAAAGAAATAATAAGATGGAGCCATAAACAGGTTACATTTTTAAAGTTAAAACATATGTTTTGTAAGCCGGCCCGGTGGTGCTGAGGGCTGAGGCGCTGGACTCCACACCTCGCACTACGCCGGTGACCCGGGTTCGGGAACAAACTCGGGTGGCCAGGGGGAGGGAGAATCGAGCGTCCCAACGGATGCTCTCCTCCTCAGTGGTGGGAGACCAAGAAGCATCTGTGTTCTACATCCCCATGCATGACGGTGGAAGCACCAACAATTGAAGGGATGGGTGGCTCGTCAAGTCGGAGCCGGGAGGGGGACGCCTATGGCGATGAGAGGTCTGGCTGTGTCAGCACACCACCACTTGGGACGTACGTCCTAGCGCTCGATGTCCCAGAGGGTACGGGAAACCAGGGAGAAAAAGGGAAAACACCTCTCGGTAAGCCCTAGATGATAGCCTCTCGGAACCATCCAGGACCACCAGAAGAGGGACAGACCCCACTGTGCAGGGGAGAGAAGGAGGCACTCTAGGGGCAGATCCCCCTGAGGTGGAAATGGAGGACGAGAGGAAGGAAGAAGAGGGCTTCGAGAGTAGGAAGGCGGAGATAAAGAAATTAAAAAGTAAAAAAAAAAAAATGTTTTGTAGCTATTGCAAACCAGTTACTTTCTTTAAATGCGATTATTGAAATCAAGAGAAATGGCTGTTCTTATCAAAAACAGATTTAATACAAAAGTCTGGTTAACAGGGCAGCAAGAAAACAACTTGGTAAGCAGCCACAGACAGACATCTAGATAGTTTACAATTATGCACTAAGGTACAATCATTGCTGCTGGGCTCATATACTACATGATGTTTTATGTTGTCATCTAATGGCCACATGTGGTGTTGGAAAAGTGTGTTGCACTATACTTCCAAAACATTAGAAGCCAAGGGCAAGTGCTGTCTTAGTCGCACTAAACAGTACAGTGGAACTCTTTTTCAATTAATTGTGTATTTTTCACTCAAACTTCACCATATCAGAAAGTTCACTATAGCAGTCTGAATTCGTTGGACGTGTGCCTCATATACACATGCACACATATATATTTTTAAAATACGTACTGAATTAAGAGAAACTGTAGTAATATCAGATTCTTATTAAAGTTGAAGTGAAAGCAACAAGCATTTGTCAATGCCGAATGTTTGCTTGCTGGCATTGGCAGTGGTAATGTAGAAGTTACAGAGCTGCGTAATAGGAATGGCAGTGAAGTACTGAACTGAAGCCAACCCTACCACCACCCTGCAGAGAGTGACAGGCATTGGGGTGTGCATTTGGGTCATCAGGCATGACGGCCTCTCCATTTCACCACACCCCACCCTGCAGACACTGACAAGTGTCACGGTGTTCCTTGGGGTCTTTGGCCCTTATCGCACCCATTTCATTAGGAAATGCGGTGAGATGGGTGCGATATAGGAGAATGGGTGAACTTTGGGGCTGAAGAGTCCAAGGCATACCTCGATGCCTCTCACTGGCTGCAGGGTGTGGAATGGTATGAGCATTACAGGCAAGAATCCCAAGTCACATCCCTGATGCCTGTCATTCTCTACAGGGTTGGGCGTTATGGTTGGAAACCCTAATACCTCAGGCATTCGTTGGTATTTTCACTCCAAATTTTCAACATGTTTTTTTTGTGACCCCACCTCATGAACAGGGGGAATATCAGTTTGTTAGCTGAAAGCTGCTTATGCACAGCGACTACGGCATTTAGCACCACAGGTGCAAAAACATTCCGAACAGGATGTAAAAAATGACAGCTGTACTGTTCATGGGGAGGTGTAAAAAATGGCAATGTTGCAAATCTGCAGTAAAATATTTAAAAATGGTGAAGTCATGGTACATAGAAACTGTGCAGCACACCGTAATATAATTAGGTTGGGGATATTTTACAGTAGATTGTCAACTCAGGCATTTTGGTGCCTCCGATCATGAACAGTGTCACTGTGATTTTCTTTATCTGTGCCGAACAATGATTTCCCACAGCGACCATGCATCTCAGCGCTGAAAGTATGAAAACACACTTCAGCCATGTTGTGAAAAATGACAGCTGTACTGTTCATAAGGAAGTGTGAAAAAATGCCACTGGTGAAAATCTGGACTGAAAATATTACAAAGTCATGGACTTACGAGGGTGCGTGGAAAGCGCATTGCTCACTCGTAACACAGTCATTTTATGGACTTTTGTCACCAAATTTTCAACATAGCCATTTTAAGACCTCTGCTCATGAACAGTGTCACTGTGATTTTCTTAATTTGTCCAACATTGATTTCGCACAACACACCGTTATTCTGCTACATGGAAAACATTTTGGGTGAGATGTGAAAAATGACAGCTGTACTACTCATAAGAAGGTGTGGTAAAATGGCAATGTTGAAAATCTGGAGTGAAAATATTGAAATTTCGCGAACTTAAGAGCCTGCGTAGGAACTGCACAACGCACGCTCGTAAAACAGTCATTTTTTGGAATTTTGGCACCAAATTTTCAACATGGGGTTTTGGGACCCCTTCTCATGAATGATGTCACTGTCATGGCGGTATTCGGGCCGAAGGGTGATTTCGCAGTCACTGCGCAAAATCACCCTTCGGCCCGAATAACTTGCCATGACAGTGACATAATCATGAGAAGTCCCAAAACCCATGTTGAAATTTGCTCAAAACCAAAAATGCCGAGATATGCAATAAAGTTGAAACCCCTATGTAACCCATTATACAGCTTACGGCATTTTCTCAGTTGCGGGTCGGCTTTGAAGAGTGCAGGCGTGTTCCTGGTCCACGAAGATGCGCAGGTCCGGAGTAAGTAGGGGTGGGGTGGGGAGGCTGGGTCGCAGTGGGTGGGTGCGGGTTGTGGGAGGGGGTTGGGAGGCGCAGAGGGACAGTTTTTATTTTACAGGTTTAAAAAAAGACCTCGTGGGACGTTTGCCACGCTGGGTGGGCTCCAGCGTGGCACAAGGACTGGGGGCGTTCAGCCGACGGGGATTGAGCACCCGCCGGCCAAAGGACTACAGTGCTTGCCATGCTGGGGTGGGCTCTCGCGTGGCACCTACAACTGGGGGTGGGGGCGCAGCTCAGCCAGCGAGTTGGGCACCCGTCGGCTCTACAGTCTGAGGCGCGCACGTCTGTCTGTGCGTGGGGGGCGGGCGGCGTGAGCAGCCGATATCTTATCGGTGCTCACTAAGCGTAGCTCCCCTTTCAATCAGATGTTACTGCATTTTGGAGCGTGTCATAGACAGCTCCAAAATGCATTGCCCCCTGACTGAATTGGAGGAGGAGGAGGTGACACACCTCCGAAATCTCCGATGAAGGCACTATGTTTCTTGCACATGCGTGCAAGCAAACATAAAAATTATCATTATGTATCATTTCAGTGTCAGCATGGCAGCAGTACAATTCCAGTAGTGTACACATTTTCAGTGTATAACACATCTCACAATCATCACTGTCACAAAGTGTGGAGTGCTGAATTTGAACTGGATGTATTTCTCATGGGAAATAATGCTACTGGGTACATTGTCAAATTATTTAGAGGAGTGAAGGTTTATAGGAATGTATCATAGAAGAATTAGCATTCCTGGGAGGATTAAGCAAATCACTTGACTTCTGTTTCCCAGGGGTTTCCACTGCTAGTATCTCCCTCTCCTCAGTGCCAGGGTTTAAAAAATCAGATAATAATACTTCCTGTTAAACAGTGTCTATACCAGTTACTCGTACTATTCAATACTGAAGCTGACTAAATGGCAGGAAGGGAATATTATGGAAATTTGGGGCTAGATTTTTGCAGCCTCTAGATCACCGCAAGCCCTGGATTCCCCAAATATATGGGGCACCGGGCTTGTGGCTCTCTAATGGGATTTTACACCCCATGTAGCAATTGCCAGAAGTTAAACTAACTTTTTCTGGCCAAGCTTGCAGCAATCCCGGGGGCCGTTTTTATAGAGCTTGCACCCCAGATTTGGCGCAAGCTGACGTTAAGCGAGGAAATTGTCCCAACTGCATCCAAGATTGTAAAATAGGATGAAGATACAGAAAAAGGGGTTTGACCTGGTAGCACATCAACTCTATAAAAAAAAAAAAACAATGCAACATGGTAGATAGAAGACAGCATGGGTGAGACTACAGAAGTCAAAACAGCACCTGTCAATAACAGCAAAGAACAAAACAGCATAAGAGGATATTTTCACTGGAATGGTAATCCATGGTGGCGTGGTGTTAATAATAGCAAATCTATATTCGTTATTTTGTGCTTCACTGTTATTGACAGTGCAATTTAGACTGTTGTGGTTTTTATCCATGCTGTTTTCTACCGCACTGTATTGTTTTCATGGAGTTGACAAGGAACCATTTGGTGTACTGGCAGAAACTTAGTGTTGTGGTACAGCACTTGATGCAGGTTCAACTCCTCCATTTGACAACCCAACCCATGGCCTTTTTTTCATCTGACATTTCCTGTGTTGTTATGACAAGAATTGTCAGGTTCTCCTTCACTACCCTTACTGAATAAAAAAACAAGGTTTATGACTGAGCTTGCAGGATTTGTAAGACCAACATAAGGAAATGCACTTGGTTTAAAAGTGTCTGTAAGTTCTTTGCATAACTGTGCAATAATTTTATCAAATATACAAATGGTCAGTTTTTCTTGCATGAACAAATGCAAGTTTATTGCAAGTATACACAAGGTTTTTTGCAAGATCACAACATAAGTTTTAACACTAATCAAGACTCTGCAAGTTTAAAAATTGATGTAGTACAAAATATTATACTTGTTTGTTTCTTGACTAGTTTAATCACAGGGGGCCTATTTCACAAACATCCCAAGAATGTCGCAAGTGATGGGTACCCCAAATATATGGCAAACTGGGCTTGTGGCATTCCCTGGCCAGCAATCAGGATTCTCAATCCCGTGCACCAATTGTCACAAGTTAGATAATCTTTTTCTGGTCTACCTTGCAGCAATCATGGGTATCCCTTTTACAGGGCTTGCACCAAATATTTGGTGCAAGCTGCCGTAAACCAGGAAAAATGTCACAAATGCACCCAATCTTCTAAAATCAGGTGCTGGTTCCAGCAGAGAGTTCAGCGCAGCTGAGCTGGCCTCTTGGTTTGATGCAAGGCTTGGTACAAGCCTGCATCATTGTTCGTGACTTGTGCCTAAGATGTTTTTCTTGCACTATTCTTACAAACGTCTACATATTTGCAAGAATTGTGCAAGAAAAACATCCTGCACTTACAGTAGTCAAGTGACCTGCAAGTATAAAATGTAGTGCTTAAGGATGAATGATAACCTTTAATTTGTGCAGGGAGGGTTGCTGTACTCTGTATACTTACAAATAAGAATGCAGGTCATTGTAGTGCTGGTAAAAATCTTTAGGTACAATCTGAGCAGTAGAATGTTGCATGCACCTCAGTAAACACTTTAAAAAATGTGCTATTAAGTTACAATTCAACTAATATTTAAAATAGCTTAGATTTAGATGTACCCTTCCTGTCATTACTGAGGAACTTTGTATGAAAATAGGGTCTTAATCTATTAAGCAGTGAAGTATGATCAGGGGTTATGTTAATGTTCTAGTTAATCACTCCCTGGGGGCGTAATGTGGGACAAGGTACAACTTCCCTGCTCCTTATCAAACAACAGCAATAGCTTTTCTCCACTCTCTGTCAAATAGCCACACTTTTCAACCAAGAACAGTTGATGCAGTTGGATGTTGGTGGGATTACAATAGTTAGGACATGGACAGAAGCAAATGTTACTACCATTGTCAGCATTGCTATAATGGTGGATGTAAGTTCCACACACAAATGCTGAAAGGGTATTTAGGGCCATAGTTGTTAAATTGATGCTGGTGTAATTAGGCTGCAGTGGTATGTTAAGAAGAAGATTACCATAAGGCTTTCAGAATGCTTACAGCCAATAAGATTGCAGTATTACTGAGACCCTTATAATAATTATGCTTTATCTACCCTTGTTTCTTACTCACCACTTGAATTCATATCCTTTTATAGCTACATCATAAATAGTCCTGCTAATGACTACAATGTCACAGGTAGAGTACAATATTATGACCTCAGGTGTATACTAATATTGATGTGGACAACACTAAGAATTGTAAGAGTGCTTTTGCACATTCAAATCAAAAATATTGGGGGAAGAATGAAGACATTTCCTTTTAAAAAAAAATGGATGAAATATGTAGGAATTTATCAAGATTTTTGCTTGTGTATCTGTTTCTATACTTTTATGTACACCTTTTTATAAGCATGTTGTCAGTGGCTCAGTAGGTTAAAATCAAGTCTGCCCATTTTCTTCACAAACTTCATTATGCAGCCGTGGTGGATCTGACAAGATTTTGTTTTACATGTCACTTACTACCTGAACAGTACAGGTAGTGTGGGAACCCAGCTGATCTTGAATTCCAGCCTCCACCACCACCCTTTTCAATTATTTTTGTAGAACTGATGCCCATCACTCCTCCTCCTAAGTTCTGGGACTTTTTTATGCCAGACATAACCATGACTTGGACTTCTGGTTCCGCCACGGCCCAATCAGCAGCTTAGAGAGAAAGCTCCTCTACAGACGGGTAATAAAAACCCTCTTTATCCTTACAGTAGTCCCCTCCAAACGTCAGAAATGCCACCAAAAGGGAGAGGAGAGCACAAACCAGCTAAACACCAGCTGGATCAGACCCGGATGGTATTGGATGGCTCTCGCTACAGACTGCTCCCCCAGGATAGGAGCCGCAGCCCTTCTCCACCACAAGCTCAACAGCAGGCTCTGAGCCCTGGAAGTGAAACAAACCAGCAAGCCACTGCCTGTCTCGATACAGTCTTAGCAGAAATCCAAGCACTTCGCAAAGAAAATAAAATGGAATTTCAACAACTGCACATGAAACTCTCCGAATTAGACTCATCGTTGAAGGACGTAGATCATAGTCACCCTGCTGGAAACTGATTCCACTGCACACAAGGACACTATCAGCCCTCAGGCTGTTGGGGCTACCGGAGGGGGCAGAGACTGAGAATATGGCCCTCTTTTTACAGGTTATGCTCCGCAACGTCCTGTCTCTACCACTCACACTGGCGGTTCACATTGAGCAGACACATTGCACCCTAGGGCCGCGGCCCTCCAATCCCTCCTCGGAGGTCCTCCGACATGCCTGGCAACAGATAGAAATCACATATAATGGAGCCAGGCTATTTCTGGATCAAGACTACCCCCCTGAAATTCAAAGATTACGCCTGTTATGTAGACCGGTTATGATGGCCTTACACAGCAGAAAAATTAGTTTCCAAACCCCCTACCCTGCAAAAATCAAAATATTTTGGGACAATAGTCCACAGATGTATCTTACCACAGAAGAAGCTGAAGAGGCGCTTAAGAATCGGGGAATCCTGCTGGAGAAGAAACCGGAACAGAGAATGACCAAAACAAATAGGAACCTTCAACATCTATGTAAACTGCTCCCAGGGGGCAAGATAGCCTGCCATGTGGTCCGTCCTCATTTGGCTCCCTCAGGCATTTCCTTGGGAATACACAGCACACGTCCCAACAATGGAGAGCAGGAGAACGAGACACCACAAATACTTGAGGATGCAGTGTTGTTTTCGGAGGTACTCTTCAACTCACTCTTAATTCCCGAGGAGAGTCTGTAACTTTTAAATGCAGAAGGTAGCAGGAATGGGAACTGTGACTCTGGCGGAGAGCACCTCTGAAACATCCATACATTAGAGACACATTTGTGTCATGCCAGGTTGGGGAAGGGACTACTTAGAGCCGGGACAAATAACGTATCCTGAAAAGCTCGGAGACTAAGTTAAATGTTCAAGGAACAAGCGGTGGGGAAAGAGTGGTGAACTGTGTATAGTGGATCGTTATAGAAATTCCCATACAATTGAAAATGGCAAATGCAGATTCTGATGGAAATTATTCTTTTTTGACTGACAGTGCCCATCTGTGTATTGGGGAAGCAATGAACATGCAGCCAGATTGGCGATGGATATTATTTTTTATAGGATAATGGCTATATAGCTATTTATATCTAGCAAATTGTCTCTGTAACAATCCTCATAGTAGAGGATATCCGCAGTGCTACAGCTCTGCGGGTCCTTCTAACCTATGCAGAGAGAGGATACTGAGACTTCAGTGCACCTACCTTGGAGGTGATTTTTGTGAAATACAGTTTAAAAACCTGAATGTTGGATTATTTACTGGGTTACTTCATTTCCTAACTCAAGAGATTACATTGGAGAAAGAGGAGAGGAGAGGGACATTAAATCACCTTGGCCTCGTTATATGTGCCTCCTAACCCTCCCTTCGAAGTATATAGGAAAATATTATTGCTCATAGCTGAGAATGCAGAAGGAATGACCATTCTGGGAGGGGATTGGAATATGACCCTCAACCCTGTAAATGACACCACCTCAAGAGTTCCCAAGAAATCATATAGAATAATAAAACAGGTCAGTGCCCTTCTATCAAAATTGGGACTCCAGGATGTGTGGACTTCCATGGAAGGGCAGAGGAGGGTTTTACCCACTATTCTGCAACATATCACTTACACTCAAGACTTGATTATTTCTTCTTATCCAGAGATTCCCTTGCGAGAACACAGAGGTAGGTAGGTAAAATGTTAGTTTTATACAGGTGATGCATGTCATTTGGACAAAAAGTCCAGTTTACAAGACAGACCTAGGCAAACCCTATCTAAATACATATAGTAAAGTTCCATATTAAGACATAAACAAGCACATCAATATAAATAATACCAAAATACAAAAAATATAAAAAAAAAAATACTTCCTTTGTCGTTGTACAAAAGAAGAAATCTTATCTGTTTCTACAGTACATTAAAAAAATAGTCAACACTTACAAGCATGGATATTTAATTCCTTTATGGTGTGAACTAATGTTGAATGATTTGTAATTTCCTTTACATCTGCAGGAAGAAGATTCCAAAAACTAGCAGCTTCATAAATTAAAGTCCTATCCCCATATTTGTTTCGTGATTTTTCTACAGTAATCTTATTTAAATGAACTGATCTAGTTAATAACCTTTTAGAATATTGTTTCACTGGAAACAGCAGTAATGAAATTGGATGATTTAAACAAAGATGTTTCATTTTATGAATTAAAGTTAACCAGTGACATAAATAATTTTTATCCAAAGGCAGCCAATTCACTTTATTCAGCAATAAACAATGATGAGTATGATAATTCCCCTTTAAAACATATCTGGCCATACGAAAATAAGTTTTATCCAACTTGGCCAAAAGTGTGTTATTAGTTTTCCTATATATCAATTTGTCCAAATGAAATCTGGATCCAGCCCAGCCAACCCCAAAAAGAAAAGGTAATGCAATGCATCAGGGAGAGGCCCATACCAATTTCATGCTAATGATACTAGAAGAACTAAATTGGTACAGAGGGCCCACTCACCAAACTTTTTATAAATATGTTTATTTTTAATCAACAAGATACAGTCCCAAAAACAAACATTTCGGAAAAAATCCTTCATCAGTGTTCAGACTACATCTACATAAATAATAATATTCAATTATAATCTTTTATTAACATATTTAAAATTTCAAAACAGTAATACATAGGGGTTGAGATTCTCACCTATCTGCACATTATTAATATAAACCTTTAAATAGCCACAGCTTCTAATGTTATATATTTTCCTATAAAAGGAAAAAAAAAGTGTTATATACCTCATTTCTAATACATTTGTAGATACTGATTCTATGTTTATTACACTGACAAAAATAACAATGTACAGATAAATATTCACCTTCAATTGTTTCTCTGGAAAGAATTTTATCTCATCTCACTTTAAATCCCATTCTTCATTTTACTATAAACAAAGGTGCATATATCACATAAATGTTTAAAAAAGTATTGTTGTGTAAACACTATGAGCATTCCTAAACTGCGTTTGCAACTTCTCAAAGTTAAGATTCAGCATGGGTAATCGTATAGCGCCACAATCACCTCATTGCATCTATAGACTATCCTATGCTTCAACTTTGTATCATAATTATGTTGTATTTAAACAGTGAATACATTTAAAGCCATTCAACATTAAACCACAGCTAAGATAAACATGCAGCACCGCGCTCACCTCGTAATATCTTTATGCTTTATCTCACCCCTTCAAGGATTCAGAATCAGCTATCAAATATATGTGACCTATGTTAAGATTCCAAAAAATAGCAGCTTGATAAATTAAAGTCCTATCCCCATATTTTTTTCGTGATTTTTCTACAGTAATCTTATTTAAATGAACTGATCTAGTTAATAGCCTTTTAGAATATTGTTTCACTGGAAACAGCAGTAATGAAATTGGATGATTTAAACAAAGATGTTTCATTTTATGAATTGAAGTTATCCAGTGACATAAATAATTTGTATCCAAAGAGAGCCGATTCACTTTATTCAACAATAAACAATGAGTACAATGATTCCCCTTTAAAACATATCTGGCCACACGAAAATAAGTTTTATCCAACTTGGCCAAAAGTGTTTTATTAGTTTTCCTATATATCAATTCACCATATCTTAACACTGGAATAATTAACTGATCGGCCAACTTTTTCCTGTCTGTTGTTAAACATTCTGTACTTCTTCTTACAGCCCCCACCCTTTTATTAACTTTTTTTTACCAGCTCTGTGATATAACAAGAAAAGGACATTTGCTCATCAAATATCACTCCCAAATAACTATAATCCTTAACTTGTTCTAATTTAAATTTTCAGTATGAATGTAAAGTTTGTAAATGATATCACTACTTTTTTTTTAATGAAAATTTCATGCATTTCGTTTTCTTTGTATTCGTGATCAGTTTTGACCTGGTGAACCACCCCTCGATCTTTGAAGATCCAGATTGCAATACATCTTCTGTTTTACCAGATGCAATAATTACCATATCGTCGGCATATAACTGAATCTCTGTGTGCTCAGCCACCAGTGGAAGATTATTTATAAATATAAGAAACATAAGAGGTCCTAGGATCGATCCCTGTGGAACACCTCTATTAGCACTTCTACTCTCTGATAAGCATCCCTGTACTTCCACCCTCTGAGATCGATTCCCCAAGTATGATTTTAACCAATTTAAAGGGCCATCTCTGATACCTATCTCTTGCAGTCTCTTGATCAATAAGGGGTGGTCCACCAGGTCACAAGTCTTCGAAAGATCTACAAAAATTACCGCTGTCTCCATATTGTTTCCTAAAGACCTATTTAACAGGTCACTAAATTCCAAAAGAGCTGTTGTAGTGGAGTAATTTTTTTGAAAACCAGATTGTTTTGATGTTAACAAACTATATTTGTCCTAATAATCTATAACCTGTACAGAAATAAGTTTCTTCAAACTTTTTGATAAAAGAGGTAATAAGGCTGTAGGCAGAGGTGTAAGATTGGCACTCTTGGACTGCCGGATTGCGCTCCTTTGACCCTGACAATGGATCTCTCCATGCTGCTAAGGGACACGTTCTGGAGGCTTAATTTGTCCCTTCTCAATGACCCTGAGGTCTTAAAGCAGATCCCACAAGTTATAATCCTAACTGTGCAGGAGAATGAGGCTAGTGGAGTGAGTAGAGGGATCCTTTGGGATACCATTAAGGCTGTTGTTAGGGACAAGCTGATTGCAATTGCAGCTGCCAGAAAACGGTAAAGGGCAGAGAAACAACAGCAATGGGAAGCACAAATAAAAACTTCAGAAGAACAACAACAAATTAGATTTGAAAGGGGGAAGGAAAAGGAGCTTAAGGAATTGAAGAACCAGCTAAACAAATTACTTAACCTCAGGATGGAGAGACATCTACACTTCCTGAAACAAAAGTACTGTGCAGGAGGTCCCTTGTCTTTATGGCTCCTTGTCATAAGGCTAAAAGATAGAAGAGCCCGGGCGCATATCACACATGTAGTTCACCCCCGTACCAAAAGAAAGGCCACTTCCCTTACTCAAATATCAGAGACCTTTATAGAATATTATCAAAGGCCCTATGCCCCACGAGTTAACCCAGAGTCAGGAAAAATTAACACTTTTTTAAGTGGCTTGGGCCTGCCACAGATGTCACAGGAGTGGAATTTTCAGCTTATTTCTATTACTAATTAGCTATTACTAATGAAGAAATTAACACAGTAATAGCAGAGGGGAAGACATGCAAATCTCCCGGCAATGACGGACTCCCTACGGAGTTCTGTAAGACGTTTCGCCAAACAGTTATTCCTTTTTTAAGACCGGCCTATCAGGAAGATGTTCAGGGAGGGATCGGTCTTGCCTCTTTCATGGAGACAGGCGGTAATATCTGCGATACCCAAGCCCAGCAAGGATTTAATGGCCTGCTCCTCAGATAGACCAGTCACTGTTCTGAATGTAGATTATACATTTTTTTACCTCCATATTAGCCAAACGACTCCAATTAATAATACCAAATCTGATCCATAGGGACCAAAAAGGATTTATCCCTAATAGATAGGCAACAGATAATACCCGCTGGACAATACATATCATAGACAGTTTAAATAAGATTGGAGGGGGAGCCATTAATAATAAGCCTAGATGCCGAAAAGGCATTTGATCAAGTGAATTAGAAATTTTTGTATGGGGTCTTTGCCGGGTTTGAGTTCACAGATAACTTTATAGACACGATTGTTAGGCTGTATACAGACCCACAAGCATATATATGAACCAATGGGATGGTTTCCAGGGGGATCAGCCTCAGGCGGGGCACCTGTCAGTGATGCCCATTATTGCCCTTACTATTCTCCCTCTATATAGAGCCATTAGCACAGTGGATAAGAGCTGACCAGATCATATGGGGCATACGAGTAGCAGGGCAGGAACATAAGATTGCCCTGTATGCAGACGACATCCTCTTGTATCTGGCATCTCCAGACACTTCCCTGCCTAGAGTGATGGACATGATTGAGGAATATTCCTCACTGTCAGCATACACACTTAACACCACAAAAACTGAGATCTTAAATATAAATTATGCCCCTTCTCCTGACTTGTGGGCAAGATACAAACTGAAGTGGGACTTACACACCCTTAAGTATTTGGACTTAACCTTAAGGGCTAATATCAATTATCTATATATTGACAACTATAAACCAATCTTAACACAAACAGAATCAAACATAAAAAGATGGACTTTACTCTCCTTTCAAATGTACTCCAGAATCTAAACGGTAAAAATGAATATATTACCTAGGATTTTGTACTTGTTCCAGTGCATCCCTGCCACACTATCCCAGAAATGGTGTAGGGATATTCAAGGTAAAATATTTAAGTTTATATGGGCCAACAAAAAACCTAGACTACACAGAGCCCTCTTAATGGTGGATAAAAAATCAGGAGGCCAAGCGATACCAGATCTTTTAGAATATTGGATAGCCACCCAAGTAAAGTATGCCTTCCTTTGGACACATAAACCAGACTGGACACATTGGCAGGAAATGGAAACTACCCTTTTAAAGGGTGACACTCCATCTTCATGCCTATATGAACCCCCTAACCAGAGATCCCCAGTAGTAAAGGAGTACAGAGCTATATAGACCACCTTAGAAGCTTGGAATATGTTTCTTAAATACCCAAATGTCAGAACTGACCTTTCGAAATATTGCTGTTTGGTAAATGCTCCAGACTTCTTACCTGGTAGTCTAGACCCCTGGTATAAATGCCAAGCGGTGAAAAGTTTCATGTACCCCATGCAGCTTATGTGAGGGGGGCTCATTACTTTTGAGGAATGTGTCAGCAGACTGGGGTAGACCGTGAGAGATAGGTGGCACTATCTGCAGATCTCCACATACAGCCAGAGGAAACTGAGACTCATGTCACAGGACCCTGCAGACCCCGCTAGAAACATAACCCTTGAGGACCTTTTTTTCCTTAGCAACCCCTAAGAAAGCAACAATGAAGATCTATCAGTTTTTAAACTCACACAAGGCTAAGGTGAGTCTGTATAGTATCACAAAATAGGAACGGGAGGCGGGCAACCTCCTTTCACCCTCAGAATGGAACAGGATTTGGAGCAACTCATCTAAGGTGACCTTCTCCCCATTGTGGCAGGAACCCTCCTGGAGGGTGAAGGTATGATTTTTCCTGACCCCTGATAGGGTGACAGAATGGGACCCAGCAGTACCCCCTCTTGCTGAAGACAATGTGAGGAGCAGAGAGCTTCCCCTTTCCATATATTCTATTCCTGCCCTTTCCTGGGAACCTTGAAGAGACAGGTACAGGAAAAGTTAAATAAACTATTTCAGATAGAAGAGCATTTTTCTTTCTATTACGTGATACTAGGTCTCCCCATGAGGGGTATTAGGGTTTCTAGCTCACTGTAGTTGTGGTACATTTGTATCAAGGCATATAACAAAGCAATAACACGTAAGTGGCTAAAGCTGTCTCCACCTACCCTGACAGATTGGAGAGAACTTATACTAAATATTCAGGGTATGGAAGGCTTAACATTTCAGGTCCAGAATAGATGGGAAGCATTTGTGGACAAATGCTCCAGATGGAATATTCAACAAGAATAAAGATAGAAGGCAGTAGTACTAGATATAGCAACCTATGGGGGCTTGTTAGACAGAAGAGTAAATAATGAGATTACTGTAGATATGTCTCAGGCAGTAGGGCTTATCCCTTAGGTCGCAATCTAGAATTCTGAGTCAGGAATATTGTTTTTGTTTTACTATGTTTACCCAGGTTTTAAGTAAATCTGTTTTTGTAGTTTGTTTTTTTTTTCCATAAAAAACAAAATAGGCCCAAGAGAGGCCTACTGGTATAGTTCAAACGACTGTATATGATATACTCTACCATATATGACTGTAAGATGATTAATTTGCTGTCATGGTGCATATGCTATCAATAAAGTAAATATAAGAAAAAAACATGACTTGAATACATTATTTATATCTTCAAAATAATTGTGTGTTTATTTTTCCAGAGCAGAAATCGATTTTGAGATATAGACACTGCTGTGATACACACACGTCCAAGGCAAAAGGCACTCGGCCTGTGTCCTTGTTTCTTAGTATACTACTGGGTGTGCAAACCCCATCATGTCTTGAAGGAGTAGTCCACTTAAAACTTGCAAATAACATATGTTGTGCATAGTGTTTTGATTTGTATGTTAAGTTGTTGTGTGTCCTTCCCTCTGTCTGCTAATAAGAATTTTTCCTAAATTAGCCTGCTAGGTAGTTTTACGACCCCTGGAGGTCGCCATATGAGACAGCTTAATTGTATTCCTTTGTCCTACAATGCACCTGGTTTCACGTGACAGTGATGTACAGAGACCATAAATCCAGCAGACAAGCATTACTTTACAATCAGTTCACAACAGTAGAGATGGCTATATTTTAAAATCTATAGAATTCAGCTTGGTGACTACCCTCATCGTAAAGGTCTTTATGTCCTGAAAAACTTAACTGCTGGTAATTTTTGTGTAGCTTGTAAAGCTTCCAAGATATTTAGTTTGTTTGGCATGTGTGTGCTGAATGTTGGATCTCTGCTACATCACTGTCACATGAGGCAAGATGCACTATGGGAACAAGGAATACAATTAAGCCGTCAGGGATGAAGATCACCAGGGGTTGTAAAACTAGCATAAAGCTAGCACTAGCAGGCTAATTTAGGAAAACTCCTAACAGCAGTCAGAGGGAAGGAAACACTAGAACTTCACATACAAATTACAACACTCTGCACAACATATATTTTTTTGCAAGTTTTTGATAGACTACTTTAATGCACATATATATTCCCTTTTATCCCCATAGAAATCAAGAGCAGTGCATGATTCCATGTTGTGGGGCTGTCACCATAGGTTGGAATTCTAACTGACCAATCAGACTTCAGCACGTAAATGAGCCATTGTATAATGTGGAATAGAATGTCATACCAAATAACAGGTTAAATTATGACAGTACTAAAGGTATATTTTTTCTTCTTTTTTTTTTCCTTTTCAGCACTCTCCCAAGCCAGACCCCGCAGCAGTCAAACTGGGTCCAGTTCTGAACGTCAGTCAGCTGACCATGGTGACATCTTCTTAGCGTGGACATGCAATGCAATCAAACCTGCCGACCTCCCGTGTTTTGTTTGGAGCCACCCAACGGAGATGGTGGTGGGATGGGGGGAGGGAATGGGTTCTGTACATTTTCCGACAGATACATCTACATTCAGAACAATAACGGCTGAACTTTTTTCTGCCGTTTTGTCTGCTTCCATAGGTTAGTGCACAGTGTGGAGTTAAGGAACAAAAACACTTTATTGAGAAAGGATATGCACCCCATTTGTCTGGCATCCAGCGTTTAGTTGGTAAAAGTAAAGCTCCGTGTTAAGTGTTTCAGGTGTACAGCTTAAGAACATAAAATGAACAGTCTGCCTGTTTACTTATAGCAACATTCCTCATACATTGTGCTTATGTTTAGAGTTACTATAAACCCTCATGATAAGGCTTGTTGTAACACTTTAAGTGATGTAAAGCGGCAGTACCTCAGCCCCAGCTCTATGTAATGCTCTCTCTGCTCTCATTATAAGGATCTTGATTGAAAACGTTTCCATACTTCTTCTCCCAGCTTAATGTAATTTAGCCTCTACACTTGTTATAATGCTGTCTGTTCTAACACTTTTGGATAAAAATCTGCTGTACTTCCAACTCTCGGCTACATGAAATTCTAGCTGCACCTGTGATAAGGATCTCGGTTCTTATTCTTATTGTGTCTGCTGTACCTCCGCTCCCAGTTCCACGAAATTCCATCTCCACCTTCAATATAAGGCTCTCTGTTTTAACACACTCTGATATAAGGCTGCTGCACCTCAACTCCCAGCCCTTGAAATTCCATCTCCACCCTCATTTATGAGCCACTCTGTTTTAACACACTCTGATATAAGGCTGCTGTACCTCAGTTCCGAGCTCCATGAAATCCCACCCATCCCTCATTTTAAGGCACTCTGTTCTGACACTCTTTGATATAAAGCTGCTGTACCTCAACTCAAAGCGCCATGAAATCCCCTCACCACCCTCATTATAACACTGTCTACTTTAACACATTTGATCAACTGTCTGCTCTAACACAGCATTTGATATAGGACTCCACACTCTATTTAGACATTTCTAACATTGCCATTTCCCTAACATCGCCAACAGGGATACCCTCCTGCAGTCCATTGGGGGAAGTCAGACTGTGCTTAAATTTGAAAATGCAAATGTGGTCCCCAGGATTTCACCAGTAGGATGTAGAAAACACGCTGCCATTACTATGTAGCAGTTCTGTAGCTTAGATGTCTAGCAAGGGTGGGATGTGGAGGAATTCATTGAGACATGTAGTGCTTTTTTTGGGGGGGAGGTAATCTTAAGGAGCTTTTAGTTCCTTGTCATCTGCCATATTCAACTATGCCTGTGGTTGGCGGGTGACAGAATCCTAAGTGGGAAGTAAAGGCCCTCACTTTCTGGTCATCAGCTACTTTCCAAATTGCTTAGAATGTAGATGGAAATGTGGTATCCTTAGACAAATGTACATATGAAGTGAATTCTAATGTGGCCAGTTTTGCTTTGATTGAAATAAGGAATGCAAGTGTGCCCCCAACCCCACACTACCAGTCAGGCTGGGGTATGAACTGGGAGTGCTGGTATACTGATTGTCCCAGACAGGACATATGTGTATCCCAGCATCGCCAGTCAAGCTGGGATATCAACTGGGAGTGCCAGCGTAAATGTTGTCCCAGACAGTAATGGGTGTAAATTTCCAATACCACCAGTCAAGTTGGAATCTAAACTGGGAGTGCTTGTAGACTGACAGTCCCAGACAGATGTGTGAATCCCAGCATCCCAGTCAGCTTAGGATCCGAACCGTTTTTTTGTTGGCTGTTTATTGTTTCTTACCTGTTTTTCTGTGTAGAACTCTCTTCACAGTGGCTGACGTCCTTGATCTCATCTGCCCTCCCCAGAATCTCTGGACTTACAGAGCACTGATGAACTACCACCCCATCCCACCCACTCCCTCTCCAACACAGAGCTCAGTGGCATGTGCCTTGTGGCAGGGCTAGCCTGACCCAGAGAGAGAAAGGATCCACTTAAGATTAAGTGGTCTGAAACTGTCTTGGCAGAAGAAGGTCTGTGAGGCTCATGCACATATCAGGTGTTTAAGGAGGGGAGAGCTTTCCGCTCTGTGCCACCCTGTCCCCAAGACTGCAAGATGTGTGAGTAGGCAGTGGGATGTTCTGCTGTCTCCTCCAAAGAAAGGCATGCATGCAGCTTACAGTACCTCCTACTCCCTGTTGGCCTGACAGAGACTGGAGTTTGGGACTGGAGCTCTGGAACACCCCCCCGAGGGAGAGTGCAGGCTGTGTTGCAAGGCTCTTTGGCCAGCCAAGATGTGCTGGCACAGTGACCATGCTGGATGGATGGATATTGTATGGCTTTGAATTGAGCTCCGTCTCACAGCTTGGAATGCAGCCTATAGTAAGTCTCTGTGTGGCTGTTAAACTCCTTACATGCTGGCTGTCTTTCATTGAGAAAGAACAAATGGGGCTTGGGGATGTAGCACTGGGGGGCCAGGTCTAGGCACACTGCCTTCCTTGTAGCCATTTGCACATACTGGAAGCTTATTTCTTTCCATTCTACTGCAATGTTTACCCCCTGCTTTTTGATCAGTCATCGTGTCCTACATCTGTTTACTTAAGACACTGAATGTTAGCATTGTCCTTGGATACGGTTTCAATTAAAGAAAGGGTTCCTTTTTAAAAATGGAACCTGATTTGAACTACAAAAAAGTGCAGTTGCTAGGAAGAGCAACTGGCACAGACATTGGCTTTAGCTGACTTCCTTACAAGCGCAACATTTTTAGCCACTTGTTTCATTTCTTTACTCTCAGGAGGACTGCACTGATGGATATAAAGTTGAATCCACCAAGTCCCACGGAATATGCTGTGTATTACTTGTGTCCAGTAGCACAGTCCCATTGAAGTGTCAGAGTAATCAGATGGCTAAAAATGATTCATTTGTGCAGACATCAGGAGTCTTTTTCAAGGTTCAGTTATGCTGAAACCAATAAATGTTACTATTGCTTTGTTAGTGGCTGCACAGTTTCGCGTTTGACTTCAAAACTGGCTATTATTTTGAAAATGGAAACTTTCCTTAAGTATTCCCCAAGCTGCAGTTTGCAAATTAACATAGCAGTTTGTTTCCTGCAGCTTCTTACAATTTATTGTGGTTTGCTTGCTGTCTGTTCAGGTTGTTACAGAAAAGGGAGCACTTTTAACTCATCAGGATCTACAGAAATGTGTTTATTTTACCTCCCAAACCTGGGCCATGTTTGAATCCTTACAAAAATACACAATCGTTCCTGGCTTTTTAAAATTTATGTTCATGCCCTGATCGGATGGTTTTAAAATGTCCCCAATACTCCAAAGAAAAGATGTGTCTTGTGTGGTTGTCCTGTAATAACCACAGGATCATGTGACTGGGCTCCATCAATCACAGTACAGGAGTTAGTTATTATAGCAACAATGTTTTTATGTGTGCTTCCGTGGATGAAAACTGCCTCAGAATCTGCAATTTTGTAAACTCTGTAGCAAAACGTCCACTGGCATTCGGACAGCTAGATAAGGTATTTTGCATAACACTAATATTTATTTGCAGAAACTTGCCCATAAAGCCCTGGCTTTTTCTTTTTAGTTTTGGAGGACTAGCAAGTGAATAATTTTAAAGCAAATTTCATGAAGAAGCCGACAGCTAAAACAGTGTTGTTTAGCTGGTGATGAAAACAAACACAAAAAAAATCCTTGGTAAACTGTGGAATGGGAAGAATTCTCTCAGAAACAGAAGTGAAGTAGCAGTACATGTTATGGTGAAAATTTTGACCAATACCTTCTTATTCTGTTTTAGTATGCTCTTGTTCTCTTATCTTGTAAGATGCCCCCTCCCCCACAACGCGGTTTTTGAGTCTGCTGGAGCATTTGTTTTGACATTTAAAAGGAATGTGCCTTTAAATATAGCCACCCCCTCCCCCCTCTCGGTTTTTCTTTTGAACACCTGTGGTGAAGCAATACTTTGTAATGACCTTCATGAACTAGCATGCTGCAAACACTGCTGCCTGACCTCATGGAGCAACAGAAGTGAAAAAAACAGCAGAAAGTACTGATAAAGATCTGGAGATAATATATTAAAAGGAGCACTCCTTTTAAGTGCTAAAGCAGACCAAAAATAGGAATAGCATGGTATCTAATAAAATAGAGATTTAGGGCAATACAAGTAGAATAAAAAGTGGAGGTCAGACTGTCCATCACTAACATGCACTGCTGCAGTATGGGAGCTTTTGTTGAACACGATAACCCTGATATGTACAGTGCTCCCCTTCTCTGTTCTGCCCTTCGTCTCTCAGTTTCTTCCTCCGAGACCATAGCAGCTGATACTAATACTTCCTTGGGACAGGCTGCTCAAGATAAGAAGCTGTCTGTCTGAGGAGCTAAATCAGCCATAATTCAGATTACTTTCTTTAATGAAAGTATCATGGAATTATTAAACATACTTGTACATACCAAGCTGTTGAGGATTGCGGTATCCTCGCCTCAGAATCCACATTTTGAAGTTGGAGAATGAGGCTGCAGGATTATAAGTGCCAGCATGATTGGGAACAGCATGTGCCTTTACTGCAGTGCTATGACTTTGTGGACAATATACATGTTATGGGGGTTGCATTATATTTATATACTTCTCCTCCCCTTAGCATTTAAAATGTGCCTGCTTAGTTGTAAAACTGTACGTAAAAGTAGGCGTTTCCTACTATCACACACACTCTTAATTGCACTGCAACCCCACCAGCCCTGTTCCCTACTTTCCATCACCAAAACATGGATTGGGGGGAAGGTGTTGCAGCTGCCTGTGGCAGCTCAGCATGTACTAAGAAGTTCGATTTTAATAGCGATAAGTAAGTTAAACCAAGTCAAATTATGGCTAATTTAGCTGGCAGCTGCACATCAGGAGTTGCATGCTCCCAATAGTATCAGCTGCACGTTAGTTTTTCCTCTCTCCAGCTCCAGTTCTTTATTATCTTATACTCTGGTCTCTAATTGCTGCAACTGTAGCAGTACTATAAACCAGATGCATTTGGGGTGGGGTGGGGGGCTGAAGAGGGAAAACATGGGTGGTGTTTCAAAAGCATGGGGGCATCGGAGTCCACAGATGCTTTTGCAGAAACATGAAGTTATGTTTACAAAGAGCTCATATTGAAGTTGATGAGTGCTTGTATACCTTTCAGATATTGTTGCTTGCCTCAATCCGGGGTGGTGGTGCTTATTTTTTGTGAATCACAGCATCTCTTCATATTTGAGTACTTTATATTTTTTGTCTCGGCCCTCCTGTCGACTTCTTAATTTATTGATATTTAAGGGAAATTTACATTTCCTTGAATGTTCCTACAGATTGTGAATTGTTGTTTGAAACACACTACATTCCTTCCCAAGGCCCCCTCAGAATGGCTGCCTAGGCGTTTTCTTTGGGCTCTGTTTGAAGTAAGACATTGTAACTTTGAGAGGGGGAGGTGGAAACATTGGGGGTGGGGCTTGGTAGTAGTTGAAACTTTCTAAAATGCACTGTTATTTACCCAAATATTAATATCATTCAGTCTGCAAAGCTAAATGTAAGAATGTATTCATTCCAAGAATGTACTTGCTTTAAAGACTGGTGTTTCATAAATGCAGGTTTAGTTATTTAAAAAATTATTAGCCATTAAACAAACCTTTGATTTCGTTGTTGTTAAGTGATCCCCGTGTCCTCCCCCACCCCAGAAGCAGATAGTTCACAGAAGAGGTGGACATATCATCTGAATCTCCGTCCAAATGTTTTCCGACTCCCATTATCCCCACCCCTGTCCCTTTAATACTGGAATGTTGAACTGCCAGCCACATAATCTTCCTTCTGGAATTGGATGCAGCTCTGCTGCCCTTGTGGCCAAACAGGGTGTGATGGTGAGAAGTATTTTTTCTCTGAGCCTGTTCCTCCAAGTTTCTTTGATGAACCACAGCATCCTAATAACTGGGAAGGTAGCATGGAAGAGAGGGTCCGTTTTCTGACAGCCCATGCTGAGATTTGTGTCTCCCAGTTTGAGAGGCATTGCTGCAGTGAACTCTCAGGAGCTGTTCCCAGCACAACTACTGGAAGACTTGAGCCTGTCCTGTCTGTCTGGCTTTGGACACTTTAGTATTGTTAATTCTGCCTCCCGCATTTCATCCTGGTGTGTCTGTCTGTCTGTCTTGTTTGTCAGAGATATAGTGGATAGAGGGTTTCCTGCGCTGTGCAACAAGCGGAACAAAGAAATACCTGTGTTTGTGTCTCTTAGTTCATGTTTAAGAATATATATATAATATATAAATATATTGTGTATATGATAAAATTTGAATAAATGAATCAAGTTGAAGTTCATATGGAGAAAGAAATGATGCAAGAAAAAAGAACAATAAAGACAAAAGCGAAGTATTTTGTATTGTTTTTTTTTTGTTTGTTTTTGGCATGGCATTTTAGTCTTGTTCTGTCTCTACCTTGTGGCATTCGAAAAATGTATGACAGTCTAAAGTACAAGCTGTTTTAGGTTACTAATAACACATATTTGTAATTACTGGGGGTGCCGGATATGAGGGGATGTACCACTTTGTCATATCGCATAGGAACCAGTAAGGTCTTGTACACTTTGGCCCTGTCCCCACTACACCAGATACACCGCTCTGTAATGTTACAGGGGGCCCAAACCGTTACTGCAGCGGTTTGTGTTTACACCTGTAACGTTACAGGAGACGTTTCCGTAACCATTGTCAAAACCACTCGTGAGGTGTTTCAACAACGGTTACAGAACCGGATCTGCCGCTGTATCGTTACCGGCTGTAATGTGGACTTGTGGAAGTGGTCCCCATGCAGTGCCCGTAGCGCAGAGCGAGCTGCATTGTGGGACCAGGTGCCGCCGTAACGGCCTGGCTCCCACAGTGTGGACTGGCAGTACCGGTCCCGTACCAGACACCACCACAGTGTGGACACACTGTACCGCTCCACAGCCATAATGGTTTGTATCCATTACCGGATCTGAGTGGTGTAGTGTGGACAGGGCCTCTGACTCTTGTGTGGGTTAGCTTGCGTGGTGTACCAGCACCTGGATTCAGAGCGGTGTCGGGACATTATGGGTGATTACATAACATTTCCCCTCTCCCACCCAGTCACAAATCTGGCATGGTGTAGGTGGGCCCAATGTAGGGGGGAGGGTGAGCTTAAATGGGACAGAACATTTATGTTGATGGCAGCTGTTTGCAGTATTACTATTTTCAGAACTGATATTCATAGAAGCCAAGTGATCCATATTTAACTGTGTCTGAATTTGATATGGGGTTACCACATTCAGAATGCAAACGTAAAGGCCACCTGCCCCTTTCACCCCGGCTATAATCTGTACTACATAATGTATATAGAAGTTCCCAGTGTCTTTGGTTTCACGCTTCTCTGAGCAATCTCTTCTGGCATCTGCTGAGTGCAACAGTTGCTATGGGGATGATATATAGTGTGGTGGCAATCTGTTTAGACACACGCAACCCCACTGTGTGAAAGCACGGATCTTGAAGAAAGACTAGCTGATAGCAGTGCCACTTGGTAGTGCCTAGCAGGAGTGTTTTATGAGTAATAAAAAACTAAGTTTTCTAGGGATGTGGATATGTTGTTCATCCACACTTCTTGGCATTGTCCCGTTCCCCTTTAAAACTTGCCGGAAGGTCTTCAAGCTGGCTCCTCCCACCCACTTGGATGGTATAACCCTAGGCTCCACCCCATGACACCAGATCTTCCCTTCCACTGGAAGACTGAGGTTGCTTCCTCTTGCTCTCACATTTTGTAGGCCCTGGCTTCTAACTCTTAGGTTATTCTGAAAAATCGTCTTGTTTGCGTTAGCTATTGTGACTGCTATGTCTTGATATTGGAAGAAAAGTCTTCCCCTGGATTTTGCTGGTGCCCGTGCAGTCAGAAGATGTTTCGCACTGACCCGCATACCATATACGTCTACTGTCTTGGTGTCGGCCATGACACAAAGACTTGAGAGGTAAGCCTCGCTTTTCATCCGAATGTACTCGATGACCATCTTGCACTCCTCAAATTGGGCAGGCCCCAAAAATTTAACCCGCCGGTGAAGTCCAAAGAGGCCCGATTGGGAGTTTCTGCGACCGCAGGATCAGCCGAACAGCTGGAACGTATGCAGGCCTTCGAGGAGGAAGCGACTCGCTCCGCAGAATTTTCCTCTCGAGGTTTCTTCATCCTGCTTAACCTGGGCTACACTTTCTCGGGTTCCTTCTGAGGGTTGTGTCATTCTCTCCGAATAAGGGCGAGGGTCCTTCAGTCACTCACTCCTCTCGGTCCTGTAAGAGGGACAAGGAACCGGGATCATCTTTGCCTCATCGAAGATGCTCTTGGGATAATGAGCAGTCTCTGTCCCAGGAGCCAGCCATTTCAACCTCAGTCGAGATTGCCACTTCGGCTGCTGGCTTCTCAGCTTTGCCATCGAGCTAGTCGACTGAAGTTTGTCGAGGTTGAGATTGTTCTCGACCCTTTGTTGCTGACTCTGGTCAATGCCTGTCTTACTAGGACTACAGTCCTTCCCTTCCCTGAAGGGGAGAGCCAGCCTGCTGGGAACCCTGCAGGAACTGGTCCCAGATCCAGTCGAGATCTTGGACCCCCTCGTCTGACAGGCCAAGGAAGGTGTTTAAGCTCTCTGAAAAGAGGCGACACCATCGGTCGTCTCTTGTCCTCCTCTGATGAGGAGAGGCTTGCAGAAACTCCATCAATGCTACGAGGACCTCATGGCAACGGTTGATTCTGTTCAGGCATGTTTGGCCAGTGCGCCCTGCCCCAGCCATTACTTGTTTTTTGCCCTTGGCCGAAGCCGACTCCTTTGGAACCGATAAAATGCCCCGCGCAGAGCCAGTTAAACTGTTCCGGTTCGCCAAAACTGGTCTCTCCATTGATTTTGGTGGAGTTGCCACCTAAGCAGCCTGTGGAAGGGGCTCCTTCTAAGGAAGTTTGTCTGGACACCGGGCTTCCTTGAAGACTCTTGTCACTTTCACGCCTGATTGCCCCAGGCTAGTTGAGGGTGACCTTAGCGGCCGACTGTTGTATCCAGAATCTTCAGATTCTGATGACACCAGCTGTCACTCTCACCCACTGGATGATGAGTTGGCTAGGGATTTGTCGATGAAGGAAGGCCCTTTGTCCTTTCAGGGCATTCTCTGCCTAATCTTGGAGTCCATGGGGATGCTCATGGAACCAATCCAGAAAAAGGCGTAGTACCCTCTCACAGATATCCTCAAGAGAGGGATACCCCGATGGAAGCCTTTCCTGTGGCTGAAGCCATTGTCTGGCTGGCCCTAGAACTTTGGCAGCGCCCTGCCTCTTGCCCAGCTGTCTCTGCCCGGATGGTCCGCAAGTACGCTGTGCCCATGGGATCTCTTTCGGGGTTCACAAAGCATCCTTCAGCCAAGAGCCTTGTGACCACCTCTTTGTTCAGACATACAGTCAGGTCTGTCAACACTGATAGGCCCCCAGATAAGGAGTTCAAGAGAAATTGGACCACTCTGCTAGGAAGGTCTATGCGGCTTCCTCTTTAGGCCTCCGTCAGGCAAGCTCAACTGTTGTCATGGCACACTTCTCGCATACCCTGTTAGGGTCCTTGGACAAAGTTCTCCCACATCTCCCCGTGGACCTGCAGACTACGGTCAAGTAGGTCCGAGACCAAGGCCGCGTAGTAGCTAAACAGCAGCTCCAGATGGCCCTGGACATTGGGGACTCATGCCCATTTGTTGGCTGCCACAGTTGCCTCGCGCCGCAGGGCTTGACTGAGGCTCTCCACCTTCACAGTGGACACCCAGCACAAATTGGCTGAAGTTCCTTTCCCGGGCACCGATCTCTTCCGTCCAGGTGTGGATGGTTACCTTCAGTGAACTGAGCAGTCCAGTGCCACCTTTAACTCTGCTACTTCTACCCAAAGTGCTTCTGGTCCTAAGAAGCAGCAGAAGAAGCCTTTTCGTCACTCTTCCCCTGCGGCCCAGCAGTCCTCCTTTCAAGGAGGTCAGCAGCAGGCTCAGGCTTGGCGCCTCCAAGCTAAGCCCGGACCTGTCCAGGCCCACAAAGGGGGTTGAGGTTCAGGTGCTGGATCGTCTTTCTCCAAGCCTGCTTAGTGATGGGATAGGGGTCACCACCCCTATTTCTGTCACATCAGCTCTGGGTCCTACTGTGGAGGGTGGGCTCCACCACTCCCTTTCTGCGTGGTCCAGTGTTACCACGGGCAGGTGGGTCTGGGAAGTGGTCAGCCAGGGTCTGCCCCTGGAATTCAAGCAGTACTCTCCAAGCCGAGCCCATGCCCCACAGGAGGAAAGAGCATCAGCCCACACTCGGTCATCTCGGAGAGGCGACATTTCCCAGCTCCTTTTCAAGGAGGCAGATTCTCTAGTAGACACAGGATTCATTTCCAGGTACTTCCTGGTCCCGAAGTAGATTGGGGGGGGGGGGGCCTGCGCCCCATTCTAGATCTGCACGACCTGAACCAGTATCTCTGGTCCCACACCTTCCGGATGGTAACTCTATCCCAGATTATACCATCCTTGGAGCAGAACATGTGGTTCTGCTCATTGGATCTTCAGGACGTGTTCTACCACATCTCAGTCCGTTCATCTCACCAGTGGGGAGGAAAGTATTTTCCTTAAGCACATTGACTAATCGAATCATGAGTTATGTGGGACCCATGCTGAAATATCAGCGCACAGTGGGCGCCTCTGCATTAAATATTCTTGATGCATTACCCACATCTCCTAAAAAGGAGCGACTAGTATTGATGATCAATACAATCACATCCCTCTCCAGACACCTCCCAAGGTTGGGTTATGACACAGCCGATGCTTCGGCAAGACCTTCAGCCACAGGCATTACCATACGCCGCCAGGCATGGCTTAGACTTTCCGGCCTTGTGCCTGTTATGCAGCAAAAAGTGGCAAATGCCCCTTTTTTTTGGGTGATAAATTAATTGGCTCTGGAACGCAAACCATACTGGATAATCTACAAGCCTCGGGCAGACAATTAAGAATGGTACAGAGCCTATACTATAAACAACGTCCTCAATATAAATACTCTAACAAGACAGGAAACTATTATAACCAAAGAGGTGATTTTTATAGGCAAAGGTCGTATAACAAGAGGTACATACAATACCCATAGACCTCCAAGGAACCACCCACCTCGGGGTGATACCTCTGCCTCTCAATAATCTTCAGTGCTTCCCCCAGTCTCCTCCCTTAGGCCTCAGGGATGTTGCGGGGGCATTTTCTCTATCTTTTATACTGAGGCCTACACCATGAGGCTCTGTCACATCTAGCCACTACAAGCTAACAATGTTTCCACCTGATGATACATCTGGTGACAGTTTACTGTATACCGAATGAAGTATTTTGCTGGAGGTATCATTGTAATGGGTAATTTCGACCATCACATCAGGGTACTTCCTAACCTGTTTAGTGGTGGACATTTTGTCCCAACCTCAAACTGGGTTCCTACTGATGAAAAGACGTCTGGCGACATTATACTGTATACTGAATGAAATATTTTATCGGCGGTATCATTGTAACTGGTCATTGCGACTATCACTTCGGGGTACCTCCCAACCTGTTTAGTGGCGGACCATTCATCCCAACCTCAAACTGGGTTCCTACTGATGGAAAGACATCTCACTACTATTTATGAAATTATGATACTATTGACTGGACTATGACTAAGTGGTACCATGCTACCCCTATTTAGTATGGCCAGATATCTACACCTCTAATACGAATATAATTTTCATATGTTTAATGCCTTTTAGACCTTGTACTTCTAATCCATACAAGGCTGGCTCTTATCCTGGTCCTCACCAATTGGACATAACTGCTTGGGAATCTCCTAGAAGTAATGATTTACTGCAAGAGACCATTCCGTGGAACATAGATCAGTTATGTATGACCTTACCGTAACAGTAGATCTTCCAGGAATGTCTCTTACAGTAAGTTTCCCACCAACCGTACCCCTACCATTTGTAATGGGGAAAACACAAATAGGGTTGGGATGCTCTGGTACCTCAGTTCCCCTCGGTCCCTTGCCTGCACAAGCTGAAACCGGCGGGGAACGGAGACTGCCAGGAACCACCCACTTTTATAGGCACAGCCCAGGAAGTGAGGTCATGTGGGTGGTTCCTGGTGTGGGGACTGCTAGAAGAAGCTGCCACGTGATAGTAACACCTGCTGGGAACTCTCAGAAGTAATGGCTTACTGCAAGAGACATTCCTAGAAGATCATCTGTTACGGTAAGGTCTTGCGTAACTGATCTTTCTAGGAGTGATTTATGTTGTTCATCCACATGGACCTCCCCGGCTGCGATGCATAAACCTGGCTTCCAGCAGGCTAAGATCTGGCGTCATGGGGCTGAGCCAAGGGTTATACCACCTGGGTGGGTGGCAGGAGCCAGCTTGAAGACTTCTGGCGATCCTTAAAGGGAAAAGAGACATGCCAATAAGTACAGATGAACAACATATACCAGTCCTAGAACTACTGTTACAGGTGAGTAACCAGTTTTTTTTTGTTTTTTTTTTATGGTCAAAACTGTCCTGCATGCATTTTATGGATAAAAGTGATTGGAACATTCATTACTAGGGCAGGTTTGCAATCCTGACGCACAGGTCAGGTGCAGAAACCGTGCATGGCACTGACTGCCGTAAAGTGTTTACCTGGCAACCCCATAGATGGAACCGGCCAGGTGGCAAACCTAATCAGAGATGGTGGGTGCTGTGGGAGTAGGGGAGCTGCTGGGTAGCAGCAACCACAACTCCATGATTTGAAGTGGCCCTCGGGGCAGGCAACCCACAATCAAGAAGTGAAGTCCTTGTCTTTAGAAGGACGGATTTCAGTAGGTTGAGGGAACTGGTTAGGGATAAGTTGCTAGAGGTGGAGGACATAAAGGGGGTAGATGAGAGATGGGGGCATTAAAGGGAGCCATCCTTGAAGCATCAAAGGCAAGTATAAGAACAGTATCTAAAAAAAAAAAACAGGTTTCAGAGACCACTATGGTTCTTAGCTAAGGTCATGGAAGTGGCTAGGGCCAAAAAGAAGGCCTTCTATAAATACAAGGAAAAGCAGGGGGAGGCAGAAAGGGAGGATTGTCTATAGAAAAATAGGGAGGTAAAGAGGGTCATTAGGGAGGTGAAAGCAGACACAGAGCTGTGAATCACGGAGGGGGTCAAGAACAGATAATTTTTTTTTTTTTTAGCTAGATCAGTGAAAAAAGGGGGGCATTGCATGTCTAGTTGAGGGGGGTAAGGTGAGAGAGGAGGATGAGCAAAAGGCTGCCATCCTGAATGACTACTTTTGCTCAGTATTCACTAGGGAGGACTACGGGTCCATGCTAGAAAGTGGCATTAAAGCGGCCCCTAAGGGAGTCCCGGAAATTAGGCAGCCAGTACTTACTAAGGAGAGCTTCCTGAGAGGAATGGCAGCACTTAAGACAGATGAGGCCTCAGGACCAGACTGGTTCCATCGAGAATACTTGGCAGAATTAGCAGCAGAACTGGCTGGGCTGTTCAACAGCTCACTTAGGTCCGGGGAAGTTCCAAGGGATTGTAGAATGGCAGACATTGTACTGCTTCATAAGGGGAGGAGGGATAGGGAGCAGCCAGGGAACTACAGGCCTGTCTGTCTGACCTGCATTGTGGGGAAACTGATGGAATCACTAATCACAGAGGACCTCATGGAACTAGAGAGCAACAGCCTCCAGGGTAGCAACCAACATGGTTTCATAGCATGAAGGTCTTGTCAGACTAACCTCATTCTGTTTCTTTGACTGGGTGACCAAGGAAGTAAACAAGGGCTACGCTGTGGTTCTGCTGTACTTTGACTTCAGAAGGGATCTTGATTCAGTACCACACAAAAGGTTGCTCAAAAAGATGGGAGACCTGGGTGTGGCTAAAACCATAGTAAAGTGAATGGGTAGTTGGCCAGAAGGGAGGCAGCAGAGAGTGCTGGTCAGTGGGGTTAAATCAGAAGAAAAGGAACCTACCAGCAGGGTTCCACATGTTTCTGTCCTGGGTCTGGTCCTCTTTGGCATGTTCATTAGTGACGGAATCCAGTGCAGGCTGTATCTCTTTGCAGATGACACAAAACTATGTGGGAGGGTGGATAGTGATGAGGGAGTAAGGGGTGTGCAGAGGGACCTACAAAAACTAGGGTGGTCAAAGGTCTGGTAGTTAAAACTCCGTGCCAGAAAATACAAGGCAATGGACCTAGGAAAAAGGAATCCTAAGATGAAGTACTAGAAGGGTGGGGTGAGACTTAGCACTACAGAAGAGTAATTGGATCTAGGAGTTGTCATCAGTGTAACAAGGCCTATAGCAAGGCTAACTGGATGCTGGGATGTATCAGGAGGGGTATTGATAGCAGAAGAAAAGAGGTAATACTTCCCCTCTACAGATCTCTGGTGAGGCCTCACCTGAAGTACTGCATCCAGTTCTGGAGTCCTCGCCTCAGAAAGGACAGGACTAGGTTGGAAACAGTGCAGCGCAGAGTGGCAAAAATGTTTCAGGGCCTGCAGGGCAGATCCTATGAGGAGTGCCTTAAGGCACTAAATATGTACTCACTGAAAACCAGAAGGGAGAGGGGAGACATGGTAGAGACCTTCAAGTTCCTTGAAGGAATTAACAAGGTGAGGAATTATTTACACTGCATACCAACTCAAGGTCATGTGGTCATGAATGGAAATTAACAGGAGGGAGGTTCAGGAAGGATGTGAGGAAGTACTTCTTTACATAAAGTGTGGTGGAACTTTGGAACTGTCTGTTGGCTGAGGTGGTGTGTACAAGCAGTCTGGGGATTTAAGAAGGCATTGGATAGAACGATGGGAATAGTGTTCACCCAGGATGACAAGACCAGGGAAGAGAATGGGGATAGGACTTGAGGTGTTAGTACCCTGGAGGAACAGTAGGTTCCATGGATTACAGGGAATATGGGCAGACTGGATGGACCTCTGGTCTTTTTCTGCTGCCATGGTCTACGTTTCTATGAATAAAACTGCTTTGAAAAGGTGTTTGTATTGTTTTCTTTCTATGGTTAACATTTAGTTCTTTCATTGAGCTGGGAATTTTTGAGTGTCATTGAATGTGTACAGAACTCTATACTTGAGTTCTGAGCTGAAAACTGTGCAGAATGTAAGGGACAGCACATGACAGGGTGTGCAGTTATAAAGGAATAATGTACACCTTGAGTGGTTGATAGACATGAGGTGTAGCAGAGTGCTGCAACCACCCAAAAAGTGCATTATTTTCTTGTGATTTTTTTTAACTTTATTATTTTCATGTTACAAAAATAACAGTTGCATATCTGAGATAACCATTTACAAAATGTATACCATAGAGAGAGAGAGACATGTTCCTTAGTTGAAGGAGGATTTTTGTATCCCAAATATCGTGATACCTCATTTGGAGGGATATCTAAATTTACACTAGATCTTCAAATTGTAAGCTGTTATAATGAGTCCATCCGCAGTATACCTAATACACTTTTACTGAAAGTCCATAACTAATAACCAAAATGTCTCACCCTATCTGGGTTCATAATGTCATGCTATACATCTAAAGAAAACAAATGTCCTCCATATAATGTATAAAAGCAGTTAGCTTCTATATAAGCAATGTTATGAGTATTACTGTACAGTGAAAGATACCAATGAAATTAGGGGTAATCCAGAGATAAGTAACGACAGCTGGAAACCCAAACAGAGATTTTAGGCAGAAATAAGCTCCTCTGCTAGCATCACTCCCAATCGAAGCAAGTTATGCTTAGTAAAATAAAACATATCTAAAGAGAAGGCAGCATATTAAACAGTATTCCAGTCCAAGCTTCACTACAAGATTCTCAGAAAGGGGCCAACATCTTTTACTGTCCCTCGATAGCAACCTTAAAGTCACTTACAGTAAGATCCCATTAAAAGTAAATAGATAAGATAATGGCAGCATCAGAGTCTCGGGAAGAGCACCTGTGTCTCGCAGCAAACTGGAAGGCCCATTTACCAACTTCGTTAGGGTCCGAAAAATACCCAAACTTTTCCGTTATGTACTACTCTTAGGCATGCCAGAAAAACTATGGCGTGTGTAACGGAGACCTCTGAGTTGCTTGTGAACACCAACAAACTTCTTACAGCGCATTGTTGTGGAATAGCTAATGTCCAGAAATAAGTAAATGGAGTGGTCATCCTGGGTAAGAGGTCCCGCCTGTCTGGCCATCCTCAGTATCTTGTTGCAGGTGCCTACTCCATCAGTAATCAGAAGATGAGTGCGGGGAGTTTGAGTCTTCTCTGTATTCCCTGTGTGTAATATGATCAGTGTTCTGTAGCCCAAACTGCATACTTTGACCCTCTGGCACAATTGTATCCATCAACAAGTTCTGCAGAAACATGAGGGGGTGATCCCCACCTCACTCCGAGTAATCCGAGGATCCACACATGAGACAATCGGGCTTGGTTCTCGAGGGTTTCCAACCACGCCTGTAGGTGGGAGTTTATCAACATCATGGTGGCTGCTGAGGAAGACTCTGAACTCCTCTTCAAATCAGACATTTCCATTTGTAGACCTTCAACCATTTTCTCCACCATTGTTACTCTGCAACTGAAAGCATCCATTTTTGTATTTAGTTCAGACACTGATGAGATCAGCCGTTGTAGGTTTAGGCCAATGGAAGACGTAGATTCTTCTGTCTTGGGCATCTTAGCAGCCTGCATCTCAGGGACTGACCTCATGGGCTGAGAAGTTCAAGACGGATTTTCCTCCTACGCCACAGCCTCTATCCTTTCGTTTGTGGATTGCCCATCTCAGATTTTCAACAATTCTCTTTCTGATTGTCTTAAAATGATCTCGAAATCTTAGCTCAAAAACGAGCATTTTAAACGATTTTAGCAAAGTCTTAAGAGCTATTAAGTTGCTGCCACCAAGCTCGGGCTCCACAGCACCGCCCCGTTATTTTCTTGTGATTGCACACTCTGGAGTGTGTTGTCCCACTTATGTGCTGTTGTCTTAAAAAAAAAAAAAAAAAAAGTAGTTCATGTGAGGTGTGCAGTTATCAGAAAATAATAAAGTTATGTGACATGTTTTGACCAATGGGAGTACAATTTTTTATGGCCCATTTTATAAAATCTAAATAAAAAAGATAAAACATATAGAGTCCTATATATAAATATTAGCCCCGGTGTTAACTGGGTTTGCGGCTTTCACTTGGGGCGGGTCCATATTTAGAGGCCTGGTTAGTTTGCCCTAATCCTGATGGCACCCAGGCACTAAAATACCACTGCACCCATGCAAATGAGGGGTCCCCTCCTGCATACAGTCACAGTGGCATACTTACAGGTTTGCGCCAATGGAAAACAGCCCTCAAAGTGGCGGTAACCATGACTTAACTGGGTGCTAAACCCATGCCCTCACCCCAACAAACACAGGATGGCTGTACTACAGCTGCCCACCCCCAATCACCTATTTTAAATATGAACAGGCAGTCCCTCATATCTAGTGGCACCCCCCCACCACCTGACCACCCACTCTTATGTACTGTTATGCCTGGTGTCTAGTGGCTCCCCCCACTCCCTCAGCACTGTCATACGTATGGACAGGCACTCCTTGGTGTGTGGTGGCACCCCCCCACCCACTGATTACCCATCAGACAAATGAACATGTGGTCCCTTGTGTCCAGTGGCACCCCCACCCCTGATCACCAGTTCATTCTTATGTGGCCTTATCTCTGCTGTCCAGTGGCACCCCCCGACCACCTGTTGGATATATGAACAGGCAGTCCCTGATAACTGTTGGCAACTCCCAACCCCTGATTGACACGTGTATGTAATCATTAGTGGTCCAGTTTTCCCCTACCCACCCGTCGCGCCCTCTCACCAGCCACCACACATCACACACACCCTTACTGGTGTGACTGGCAATATCCCATGGATCCCAATATGGTGACCAGCATAGGCCTTTTCTTATCTACTCAGCTTGCTGCCATATGAGTTGGCAGTAGTGCGCGTACAGTATGCATGAAACTAACAACTCATACAGTGGCCATCCGTAGAGGTGAACGGAGGGCTATGCTGTTTTCTGTATCCGGATCCATGGGATTATGCCGGTCCTGCTGATAAGGGGGGATGATGTGTGGTGGTCTGCAAGTGGACAGGGTGGGTGGGGAGACACTGGACTGCCAATGATTATGTATACGTGTGTCAGTGGGTGATTGGGGGGGTGGAGGAATGCCACTAATCACCAGGGACTGCTTGATCATGTGTCTGATAGGTGATCAAGGGGTGCCACTGGACACCAAGGATAAGGCTACATAAGAAAAATATGAGTGATTGGAGGTAGGGGTACCACTAGCCACCACTGACTGTCTGTTTATATATATATTTATTTTACAGGCAAAAACTCCATTTAGTGCATTAGGTTGTTCCACACCGACAAAGCAAGGAAATTCGGTGTTAGGTTGAAAGCCCCTTGGCCCCCGGCTTCACACCCCAACCGGCATCTGAAAGTGCATTACGGTTGTCGGCCATAACTCTCATCCCATCACATGTGTAAAGAAGCAGAGGTGTAGGAGGATGGGGTGCTGCAATGTTATCCTGTGGGGAAAAAAAAGTTCGGAGTGCCATAACTTTGGCTCCCTGTAATATTTTTTCACCAAACCACAAAAAGGCACATCTGTGGGATGTTGGCTGTGTTCCCTCCAAATTTCAGCCCAAAAGACCAAACCATTATTCTAGGGACATGGATATGTTGTTCATCCACACTTATTGGTAGGTTCCTTGCCGCTTTAAATCTTGCCGGAAGGTCTTCAAGCTGGCTCCTCCCACCCACCCGGGTGGTAAAACTCTCGGCTCCACCCCATGACGCCAGATCTTCCTTACTGCTTGGAAGTTCAGGTTCCCTCCTTAGCGCTCTGCGTTTTCGACTGGTTTCTGGAAATTTCGGTCTTCGAAATCAATTGGAAGTTTTCTGAAACTTTGATCTTTCTTCTTCGCTGCGGCAATGGCTCATTTTTTTCCCGGCCCCGGGAGATGCCTGGTTAATTCCTCCAGGAGAGACTCGCACTCCATGTGCATTTAATGCCTTGACCTGGATCATGATCCTCAGCTTTGCAAGTTTTGTTGTGCTCTTTTGGTCAGCTCTCTGGAGGACCACGGGGCCCATTCGGGGCTCGGGCATCTGGTAGTTTTTCCCGCTCCGGAGAATCCCTCGGATCGTCAGGCATCCGCTTCAGCTGTTTCTGAGCAGCTCGATTCCGGGGAATGGGTGGCTCCTCCTCCCTCTTCCTCGGTTGTGGTGCTTATCCCGCTCTCCTTGGGCTCTACCCATGCAGCTTCTTTCAAGAGCTTCGTTGGTCCCTTTCCTCTAAGGAGAGGGACCTGGACCTCCTCTGCTCAACCCCAAGGTGCCGCAGGCGGATCTTCGCCGGCCCGGGCGGAGCGGAAAAGTCCCTCCCCACCGCCGACGCTCAGCTTTGGTCGAGGATGCGGCTTCGGCCACTGCCCTCACGGTGTCCCCATCAGGTCAGCCGGTCAGGACCCCCGTCGACGTGGCCAAGCCTCTCGGCCCGTCATCTGGGCTGTCCCCTGCTAGTGCCGCAATCCCTTCACCGGTTCCCCCGGCGGGGGCTGAGGTTCTGCCGGTACCTTCGGGTTGAAAGTCCTCGGCCATTTTCTCCGAGCCAAAGGAGGAACGGATGTGCTCCGCTCCCTCCCAGGCCCGCCCTTGGTTCCCCCGAGGATTTGGGTCTCAGTCTCGGTCCTCCTCTCGGTCTAGCCGCTCACGCCGACCTCGGCGTTCTCAGTTGGGGCACCGAGTCAAGTGGCTTTGCCGTTCTTCCTCATCCCCCTCCTTGGATGAGGAGCGGCTTTGATGCCGTTGGGGTCAACATTATGAGGAACTTATGTGGCGGCAGCTGTTGTCATTCGGGAATCAATCGACCCCAATTCATTCTCCGGCTAGTAAGCAGCCGCTGCCTGGTCGGCCGAAGCAGCCCGTCGAGGAGCCCTCTTCAGGGCCGGTTGCTTGTCTGACCCTCGCTGCCCCGCCACCCTCGGCGGAATCCGGGCCGGGCCATGTCCTGTTCCCCAGGTTTCTCAGTCCCCTCACTCTCACCCGGCCTCGGCGGACGAAGAGTGACTCTGGCCTGCGGCAACTTTTTGCAGACCCCTCGGAGCCTGAAGTCGGCTCCGTTATGTTTCCTAGTAGGGAGGACCCATGGTCTTCCCCGGAACATCCCATGGACGACAGCCCATCATTCTTTATGGGTCTGCTCCAGCTTATCTCGGAATTCACCGGGATGCAGCTCGAGCCCGTTTCCAAACGGGTACCTTACCCCCTTACGGAGATTCTGGACCGAGGGGGCTCTTCCTCGGATGCCTTTCCGGTGGCTGAGGCTATCGTGGGCCCAGCCTTGGAGCTCTGGCGGCAGCCTACTTCCTGCCCTGCACCTTCGGCCAGGGTGGCCAGCAAGTACCCTGTCCCTGTCGGTTCTCTGCCCGGTTTCTCGGAGCACCCCTCAGCTGAAGGGGTAGTCACCGACAATGTTTTCCAAGGTTTTGGAAACGCTAGGGATGTGGATAGTCCCCCTGACAAAGAGTCCAAAAGAATGGACTACATTGGGCGCAAGGTTTACGCCTAGGCCTCCGTCAGGCCAGCTCAGCGGCACTGATGGCACACTGTTCCCACGCCCTTTTGGGCTCCCTGGATGAGGTTCTCCGTCATCTCCCGGCCGACCTGCGGACCACGGTCCAGCAAGTGCGGGACCAGGGTAGGGTGGTGGCAAAACAGCAGCTCCAGACAGCTCTGGATCTGGGCGACTCCTGTGCCAGATCGGTGGCAGACGCAGTGGCCATGCGCCACAGGGCGTGGCTGAGGTTATCCTCCTTCTCTTTGGAAACCCAGCACGAGTTGGCGGACATCCCCTTCTTGGGGACTGACCTTTTCAGCCTTGGAGTGGAGGGACATATCCAGGGGCCCGAGAAGTCCGATGCCACTCCGGACTCTGTCACTCCTGCCCGGAGGGACAAGGGCAGCCGTCAGCCTTTGCGTAAGCCCCTTTGCCCCTTGGCCCCTGCGGCTCGACCGGCCCAGCACGAGGGCCAGCAGGCATGCGCTGGGCGGCCTGTCGTCAGGCCAGCGTCTTCCTCCAAAAGGAAGCAGGGAGGCAGGGATCCAAGAGCCTCCTCGGCCTCTTTCTCCGCCAAGCCTGCTCAGTGACGGGCTAAGGGGCACTGTCCCCAGCCCCATCGCCCCTGCCCGGGTTTCCCCTTGGGGGGACGGCTCCGCACCTCTTCCTCTTGGGTGGTGCTAAGGGTAACCCTGTTGCGGGTTGCGAACAGGTTCCCCCTTTTGAGCTGTTGCCCCACGGGGATCTTGGGTCCACAGACTCTTCGTCGGACTGCTGAGCCGACTTGCCTGGCCCTCTGATTAGAGGTGATCAGGGAGGTGGTGGGCCCTCCTTCTGACCCTGGGTTCATGTCCAGGTATTCCTGGTCTCAAACGGACGGGGGGCTTGCGCCCATCCTTCTGCACACGGATGGTCCCTCTGCAGATATTCCATCCTCAGATCGAGGCGTGCGGCTTCCTCCTGGGCCTCCAGGATGTACTTACTACCTCGATTCCGTCCGTTTCTTGGGAGACCCCTCCCTTCCCTAGGCGAGAGATCTCCTTACGACTTCCTGGCCAGGCGCTTCATTCTCTGCTTCGCAGTTCTGTGGCATTGAAGGGTCTGGGCATAACCCCACCCGGATGGCGGCCTGATTAAACCCTTCCAGACTCAGACTGGTCTCCCTGTACTGGAGCCACGTCAGAACTCGTGCCTTAGTGGGTGAGGCTTTTCGGGACTAGGCTCAACTCTTTAGTCCGAGCCCGGCTCCAGGCGGACAGGGCTGAGGTTCTTCCTCCCTTACCCAGTCAGGTTTGGCCGGGTAGTTGTGCCCTGCCGGGACCTCCTGCGCCTCCTGGACCTCATGGCGGCCATCCCCTGGTGGGTTGGGCCAGCCAGTGGTCACAGCGCTGCGTCCCTCGGACCAGTTCGGCACTACAGCCCAGGAGTTAAGGGAACGCTCCCCTTCGGACTGTTCCAACTCCTGCAGGAGAACATCCTGTTCGTCCTCCCTGAGTCGACGGTCTTCTCCAACCGATGCTTCTCAGATGGGTGGGGGTGCCCATCTAGGGGAATACAGAGCGCTTTGCCTCTGGCCCTCTCGGGAGTCCCGATGTCCTCCCTACCCGCTGGAGTTCCAGGCGGTCTGCTTAGCTTGCACCGCTCGCTCCGTGTGTGCGGGGTCAAGTGGTTTAAGTCCATGAGGACAGTACCACAACCATGTGCTACCTAACCTATCAGGTTCGGTCGAACTCCTTGCCTCGGTGTAAGGAGGTTCTCCGCATTGTGTGTTCGTGCAGCCGTGGGTTTCCATTGATGGCAGGAGCCTCCAATCCCCTGGCTGCTGCCCTAAGCCGGATTTAGGCTGCGCCTCATGAGTGGTCTCTCCTGCCGGAGGTAGCAAAGGATCTTCTCCCTCCTCCCTCCAGGGAGAATACGAGGCTAAGACTGTTTTATGCCCGCCCTCTCAGCAAGGTCTGCTGTAGGGGATGCCGTTGGGGCCACGGACCCCAGGCCCTTCCGCGCCTCTCCCCCATTTCCCTTGACCTACGGGCAAGGCGAGGAGGGACTTGGCGCAGGTGATGCTGGTAGCCCCAGACTGGATTGCTAGCTCTGGTATCCAGCTCTCCTTAGTCTCAGCCCCAGGCTTCCGAGGTGGCTTCTAGTCCGCCCGGTCTTCATCTCTTTTTTTAAGGGAAGGTTTCCATCTGGACCTTCAATTCCCTACACATGTAGGCCTGGTCCCTGTGTGGCTAGGGGCCAGGCCTAGGGTCCTTCGGCAAGGTCCTTGACTTTTCGAGGTGTCCTGCTAGGAATCGGCCAAAAATGCTCGTCCTCTTTGGAAAAGTTCTCCATTTGATGATGGGATAGAGCCTGGCCCTCTCCCGTCCCTGGGCGAGCATTTCGGACCATCTGCGTCTGTTCTTTGAATTAGGGCTTCAGCCGACGACCCTCTAGGTGCTTCTGTGGGTCACCCCTGTCTTCTGGGCATGGGTCGGAAGTCAGTCGGTGGCGCAGAATAGGTGGTCTGGCACTTCTAGGCCTCAATCACGCCTCCCCTTTGGGGGAAGAGTATCCCCATTCTGTGGGAACCTTGCTGGTATGGGGCTAGCCTACTTGCGTTGCCTGAACCTTTGCACAGGTGCGAGTTCCCCACATGTTGTGGAAGAACACCTTCTTGGGGCTACTCTGCCATCCAGAAGGTGGGGAGAGTTCCAGGCGCTCCTTTGAATCTCCCTATCTGGTCTTCCACAGGGACTAGGTTGTCCTGCGCCCCACCCAAAGTCCTTCCGAAGGCGGTGGCGGAGTCTTCCCTTCGGGGGTATTGCCTCTGCCGGGGTTCATCCCCATTCACACCTCAGAGGCCATGTATAGGTTCCATGGGACCCTGTTTAACACTCACCTACCTAGGGAGCGTAAGGCTGAAGTTCGGGAGAGGTTCACCAGCTGTTTGTCATCTACGCTGAAGCTGCATCTGGCAGACCTGCAGCCAAGTGGACGACGAGCGGGTGGGTCACCCCTGCATAGGTCTCCACTATAGGTGGGTGGGCATGGAGCCTCCCAGAGGGATAAGTGCTCATTTTTACCCATTCTTCCGCTGCATCGGTGGCTGCTTCCGAGGATACTCCGGTCCAGGATATCCGCAGGGCTTCTGCCCGGAAGCAGGCTTTACCGTTCCCCTTCCACATCGACCTTGGGTCGTGCCAGGGTGCTGGTCGGGGCCTCAGTTCTCCAGTCTTTCTACCTAAGTAAGGGGTGTGTGCCTTGCCTCCCTCCTCCCGGAGAACTGCTAGGAGTCTGCCAATAAGTGTGGAGGAACAACATATCCATGTCCCTAGAAATACAGGTTACTCACCTGTAACAAGAGTTCTAGGAATGGTATATGTTGTTCATCCACACGACCCACCCGGCCTTCCCGGCTTCGACGCACAACCTGGCTTCCAGCCGGGCTAGATCTGGCGTCATGGGGTCGAGCCGAGAGTTTTACCACCCGGGTGGGTGGGAGGAGCCAGCTTGACCTTCCGCAAGATTTAAAGCGGCAAGGAACCTGCCAATAAGTGTGGATGAACAACATATACCATTCCTAGAACTCCTGTTACAGGTGAGTAACCTGTATTTTTGCAGCAGGGCGCCAAAGGATTCCTGTAATGCGTCGGATGCCGTAATGTTAAAAGCGTCAACTTTGGAGTGCTGTAACTTTGCCGCCATGTAATATTTTTTCAACAAAACACTGAAAGGCACATCTGTGAAATGTCGGCTGTGTTCCCTCCAAATTTCAGGCCAAATCACCAAACCGTTCTTTTGCAGCAGGGTGCCAAAAATTGCTGTCATTTTCCCACAGCCTAGAAAAGTACTGTTGAAGTTTGCGAAAGCTTTCGGAAATTCATTCGATAGTGTCGCAAGTGCAACAGTACTTTGCGAATATACTTTTTTCCAGAAATTTGAAAAACATATTTCTGGGGTGTTTTACCCCAAAATAAAGACATGGCTAGCATCCTCAGGGTCCGACTAGGTGAATACAAAAAGAATTAGGTTGCTAGAGGGTCCCAATTTTAAATGCCAAGCATTTTTCCGATCGCTAACTGAAAACAAAATGGCGGATTTGCAACAGTAAAAGGGCCATTTGCGAAAGTAAAAACTGCATTTGCATCACTGTCGAACTTTTTGTTAACTTTTCCCATTGATTTTTAATGGGAACTTGTTTTTTTAAAAACTTTTGAACCATTTAATATTTTTTCACGAAATCTTCAAAGGCACATCGGGGACCCCGGCCGCATGCTCCCTGAAGATTTCAGACCAGTCGTGCAAACCTTGTGACCTGTAGAGACGACAAAATTCCAGAAAAGCATAAACGCGCACGCAGATCACGCTTAACTCCGCAGCCGTATGAGCGACTGGTACGAATCTTGGCAGATCCCAAGGCGTATGGGTCTTAATCATGTATGCCAAATTTCAGGCAAATCCGTCAAACGGTTGTAAAGTTATTAAGGTGCAAAATTTTGGGGTTAACATGTAAATGGCTCCTCAGACCTAACTATAGTGGCACTACCGTGCCACTAAAATATATATAGATATATACACACAGATATAAAAATATATATATATATATATATATATACACACACAGATATAAAGATATATATATATATATATATATTTATCTATCACAGGTGTTATGGGGCATTTGGTGCCACTAGCCACCAGGGACTGCCTGTTCATATGGGTGATCGGGAGACCACTGGACACTAGGGAAAATGCCACATGGAAAGAACAGGTGATCGGTGGTAGGGGTGCTGCTAGCCACCAGGACTGCCTGTTTGTATGATGGGTGTTCTGGGGAGTGGGGTTCAACCAACCACCAGGGATTGCCTGTTCTTATGCATGATGGGTGATCGGGGAGTTGGGGTGGTGCCACTTGACACATACCTCTCAACCTCCTGCCTCATAAATCAGGGACAAGGCTTAAAAAAATCAGGGACAAAGGACCAAAATCAGGGACACATCTTCAAAATTGGTGATATCCACTCAGGAAGCTGGTAGAATAAGAGGCTTAGGGTAAAATGCATTTTCTAATGAAGAACAGGTCTGTAACTTTAAACTCTGGCATTAGTTTGTGCTTACAACCCCCACTGTTTGCTCATGAAAACACAATTTTTAGGCAGGACAGAGTAAAATTTTGAAGCAAAATCAGGGACGTCCCTGAAAATCAGGGACAGTTGAGAGGTATGCTTGACACCAGGGATAATACTCCATAGGAAAGAACAGGTAGGTGGTCAGAGAGTGGGGGGGTGCCACTAGACATCAGGGACGTGTCAGACACCCTCAGGATGGGCACTAATGGCCTGCCGCACACCATGCAGTTGAACCCATAATAGGCATGCAAATGGCCCCTTAGCACCTTGCATGCCCAGTGGGCTCATTCACATGTTGTGGTTCAGTACAGCCCACAGTGGTCTCTACGCTGACTGTTCTGGGTAGCGCTATTCCCTGTGGACCATATACAGCCCAGGTCCATGTTGGGTAGTGCAGTTTCACTCAGTGCTACTCCAACAAGATATTACGTCAAATAGTGCTGGTATGCTGTCCTACTGAATATAGCAGCTGCCAGGTCGGACGTAAGTGCAAGCTTCTGTGCTGCACTTGTGCTCTTTTTTCAATATTGGGGCCACAGAATCTTTTATGGCTAATCCTGCAGAGCAAGCCTGTATTTTCATCACATGTTTCTGATGATGTCACAGACCTCGATGGGGATACTTGAGAAAAATCTCTCTCATCAGAAACCTGAGATGGACACACAGTATGTATGTAGCTAGGCATATATTTTTTATATTATAGGCTTTTAGTCCTCCCCTCCTGGCACGCTCAAATTTTCTGACTTTTCTTCATTTCTAAAAACAAATTTTCCCTACACCCAGCTACCCAGAACACACACACACACACACCCCAGATCCCCCACAGATTATGGATAATGGTGTGTATATTTAGTTTCCTGTAAAATTGGTTTACTTGTTGAAAACATCCAGTGCAGCTCAGTGACTCCTAACTGTAACTGTCTGTTTGAGTGAGCATTAAATGGCTTTTTTAGATGGAGGGTGTTAGGAGTCCCCTTGTGATGCTTGACATTTTCAACAAGTAAGCTAAATTTTCTAACAATACACTGAATATACACACTATAAACAATATTCTTTGGGGGAACAATTGGGTGGGTACAGAGTAGCTGGGTGCAGGCTTGGTTTTGTTTGTGTTTCATTGGGGGGGATAGCTTGGCACACACTACTTGGGCAACACAGAGTTTTGAAGCGAAACATTGTACCATAGAAGTGGCATCACCACTATGGCACAACAGCTTTTTGACATCACTGATCCATATACTATAGACCAGCTGGTTCTCAGGCCCCAGATTCTGGTGGCCTCAAAGGGTCTCACAGTGCAGCCACCAGAAGTTACTGGTGGTCTCACTAATTATTTTTTCACCCCCAAACCCCTGATATCCCCTGAACCCCCTGATATTTACACAGTTTCACACACATTACATTAATTCAAGTCCCTGATATATTTTCATTTGAAATATATCTGGTTGGTTGGCAGTATAGCCTAGAGGTTAAAGTAATGAGTTGTGAATGGGCTTGGTCATCCAGAAGCCTGGGTTTGATTACCACAACCTGCATGCATACTGTGTGACTCTGAGCAAGTCACTTAACCACCCAGTGCTCCCAGGTTGCCCCTGAAAACAGGCACTTGTGCCTAGTGGGCCTTACCCGGTTACCAAAGACTAAAATTAAATATCTTCTATGTTTGTTGAAAGATAAGAAATTGTACATTTTGTTATCTTTGTAATTGGGGCTCTAAAGAGTTGTGTGGCAGCACACAATTGTACTGGTGGCCTCATTTGAGAAACACTGCCAATGTTCTTGTAATACCTCTCATTTGTTAATAAACATAAGTGATGAATATAGTGAATTAACTTTTATTATGAAATGGGTAGAAAGAATGTTAGTTTCTGATTGGCCTATCTGTTCTTTCATCTGGATCATTATTCCAGCACTACAGCCAGATTGAAAGTAATTCAATGAAAAAAAATGTTTAAAAATATGTCCAGTTTACTAAAAACCATTTCACAATCACAATAGAGCACTCCAGGAGGTGTGTTATGGTGGGCTAATTGCCCTTCTATCATAGTATCATAGTGTGTTACAAGCTCAGGAGGTAATACCTTTGTATGAGCTCGCCACCCGAAGGTGGAATTATGTTTATACATACTCAGATTTTGCATTACCCATATGTTGGTCCAACTGATATTTAAATGCATCTACAGTATTGCATTCTATAGTTGATCCTGGCAACATATTCCATTTGTTAATTATACGTTGAGTGTACCAGTGACTTCTCGTTTTTGTTTTACAGTGGGCCCCTCTTAATTTAAAGTTATGAGATCTAGTTTGAGGATTATTTGTATTTTTTTCTAAACCAATTGTTTCAAAGAGTACAGGATCTTTAATAGCTTTATATGTTAAACAAAGATCTCCTCAAAGTTGACAGTAGTTCATAGAGTGTAAATCTAATTCGAATAGTCTTTCCCCATAGGTCTTATTTGACATATCTACAATTCTTTTGGTCATTTTTCTTTGAACTCCTTCAACCAATTTCTTATCCCTAATTGTAGAGGGAGTACGAAAAGAAGACCAGAAGTCCAAATTTGATCGAACTAGGCTTGTATATAGAGGCATTATAACTTCAGGTTGTCTACTCTTTATGTGCTTAAATATACATCCCAAGGTACGGTGAGCTTTTTTCACCTTTGTTAGTATATTATTTTTGAAATTAATTTTCTTATCCACTATTACTTCTAGATCTGTTTCATTATCGGTCTCTTGTAACATCACTTGATTTAGTGTATATTTGTATTTTAAATTGTTATGCCCCAGATGCATCACTTTGCATTTTTGTATATTAAACATAATTTTGTTCTTTTTAGCCCATATTTCCAGGGGAGGTTATCTCTTTTTGGAAGTTAGTGGCTGCCTCAGTGGAGTTAACTACACATCCAATCTTACAGTCGTCAGCGAACTTAGTTATCCAGGTGTTATTTGATGAATGCATTGAGGAAATCAGGTTGTTAAACAAAACAGGGCCCAATACTGAGCACTGAGGCACCCCACTTGTAATCTCCGCCCATGCAGACGAATACCCCTTTATTATTGTACATTATATACGTTTATTTAGCCATGATTCTATCAAATTTGTTAAATATTGTGAAAAAGCAAGGTTTTTCATTTGCTTTAATAAGATCACATGGGAAACTCGGTTGAATGCCTTAGTGAAATCTAAGAAGACAATATCAACAGGTAAGCCAACATCCAAGGATGAACTAATGTTTTAAAAAAAAAAATTCAGATGATTTGTTAAGCATGGGTCTGCCTCTAGTGAACCCATGTTGTGTAATATCTTGAAGGTTGTTAAGTTTTATATGTTCTTTTATTCTTTGTAAAATAAGCCTTTCAAATGCTTTTCCTATTACAGAGGTTAGACTTATTGGTCTGTAGTTTGTAACGTCTGTCTTGCATCCTGATTTAAATATAGGAGTAACTAGAGCGTCTTTCCATGCTAAGATACTCACCTTTTTCCAAGGATAAATTAAATAATTTAGTCATTGGTCCCGAGATTTGAATAGCAATTTCTTTGAGAACCCAAGGATGTATTTTGTCTGGTCCTGCTGAAGAGCTGGTTTTTACATTTTGTAATACTCTAATAGTTTCTTCTCTAGTAAAATGACTAACATTTAAATTTTGAGACATAGTTATCATCAATACTATTATTTTTTTCCTTTGGAGTAAAGATGGTGGCAAAATAATTATTGAGTTCAGTGGCCATTTCAATCTCATTGCTGATAAACCCAGATTTAATTTTGATTGGTCCTATTGTTGGTTTAGTGTCTCTTCTCAGGTGGTGGGAACACCCAGCTTCGCCTCATGCTTCAAGGCAGGCCACTATCCCACCATAATGCACCCTCTATCATGTCTTATTGCTTAATTCAGGTACAGGTAAATATGGATCATTTGGAGGTATGAATATTATAATGAGAACAAAATACACACACTCACCGAAAGGTATAAAATGCTTTTACTTATTTCAGCTCCAGATTAATACCTTTGAGCTGGTGAGCTCGTTTACAAAGGTTCCAAGTCAAAGAAAATGTAGAACAAAACATTAGGTACAAGCAGTATCACAGCAAATTAAATACAATGATAGTATATTAAGTTGGAAATTACAGAAGTGCATGTTTGTTACAGTAGCCATAAGTAGAGAAGTGAGGGTGGAGTGGAGGAGAGAGTTAAGATGATTTAAGAAAAAAGTGCTAAGTGACAGAATGGTAGCAGCCTAATAAGGAGTTGTGGATGGGTGTAAGAGAATAGGAAGAAGGGGATTTTAAAAGGGATTTTGTTTTTAACTCTTGTTACCTGATTCCCAGGATGCACCTGGAAATATCAAAAGTGTCTCAGTGTGCCCCGGGCAAACAATTTGAATAATACAGAGCTGGCTTTAATAAAGCATGGTGAAAATGTTGCCAATCACACAAAACAAGTAATACCCCATATGTATTCGTCTACATAAGGCTTTCTCAGGGGGCCTTTGGTGAATGTATCTAATTTGTTCTCATTTTGGTCTATTCGCCTTGTAGACTGCACCTTTAACAGGTCTTTAGCTGTGCGCCACATTTGTTTGTTGTTTTCAGGTATGAATTTAATTTCTGAACATAGAAACATTACAGACAACTGCCGATTAGCACGCATTTCCTGCCCCCCTTCAATTGCAGATAACCTTGGATGCAGTACATGAAAACCTAGCAGTTTCCTGATCTGTCTTCGAGGGTGGAGCTCTTGTGGCAGGTAATACCATTAGGACAGAAGCAGGCAGGCATCAGGACCCCACGGAAAACTTGTAGCTAGCAGTCTGAGGCAGGTGACCACCCCCGACGTCGGCTCCGCCCGACATCCTACGAGGTATAAAGGGGACGGTCCCCTGGTGCCACCCCAGTTCTTTTCCCACTGTCCACCTGCATAGTTCGGCTCCACAGATGCCTCTCTCTGCAGTCGACAACTTCAAACACCAGATAAGTAGTTTTCTTTCTTAAATAGTATAAATCTTCCTAACACCTCGTTTATGTCATCGCCCTCACCACCGCGGCGAAAATCTAAGTGTGCCTGCGGGAAGCAGATTCTGGCGAAAGATGGCCATGCAGCCTGCCTCATCTGCCTAGGCCTGGAACACCAGCCTGACTCCTGTGGCCACTGCCAGAATTTCAATCAGGAGATGCACCAGGAGAGCCCTCGCCTTGAAAACCTTCCTCCTAGAGAAGAAGCTTGCGACCATGCAGCGAGGTTCGGGGCACCAGCTCATCCTTTCCCGCTACAGAATCCTTCCAAAGAAAAAGGCCTCGGGGAAGTATCACAAGAAGAAGGCTCGGGCCAGGTCTGAATCCCACCATCCATTGCCAGCCAAACAGGCATAGTCGTCTTCTACTTCCAAAAGGTTGGGTTCAGTCCCAGCAACTGACTCTTCCCACTCTTCTACATCCACTCCCCCCCCCCCCAAGGGTTGCCACTGGGAGTCTGCATCAGCGGGACATCGCTCTTCCTGCCTGGCTCATCGACCTTATAAAACTACAAGGTCGACCCGGGAAAGCCTGCCCAGGGCTCTGGACAGGCCTAGCTCCTCGGAGAAGTGGAAATGTTCTGAGGAACATGCTGGTAAGCAAGGGGACGTCCAGGCTTGGACGCCTCCCCCCAAAGGCTAAGGTGCGCCCTCTGCCAGACATCCGCCCACCTAGCCACTCGCCTACCCGATGACCCACTTCCCCGATGCCAGACACTTGGCAGTCGCTGGACGACGATCAGCCGTCTGCCCCTCCACCTACAGGCCAGGCACCAGCTGACACCAGTCGCCGTCCTTCGGATGCCGGCCTACCGGACCCGACGCCTGCCATGCCAGTAGAGGTGCCTGATCTGCAGACTCCTGTTCCCTAGGACCTGACGCCTGGTCCATCTGACCCGACACCGGCTCCAGTGGTCATCCCAGTGGTGGACATAGGTAGTTTATTTACCACCTGGTGGAATACCATCAAGGGGGACCTTCTATACAGCCCACCAGACAAGGTCCCTACTCCACCTCCTATGGGTTCTCTTACCCCAGACAAGGGCCAACCAGATGAGCACCCAACTCCACGTCTGAAGGGGAAGCGAAAGACATGGTCTCCATCCATGTCACCTTTGTCCCACCCCCAAATAAGTCTTCCTCGAACAAGGCAGGCATCGACTCGGACTCTTAAGAGGACAGGTTCATACCCCCTTCGCCAGGACCCAGAGACTCTCCATGGTCCCCTCCGGATGATCCCTCATTCCTTGACATGAGGCACATCCAGACTATTTACGAATGGGATACCGAGGCTCTAGACCCAGAATGGAAAAGTCTTGCTAAGTTCCTGGGAGAAAAGGAACCAAAGGCTCTGGTCATCCCAACATTCGTAGAGCCCTTCCAGGATGTTATTCGCCATACTTGGCATACGCCGTCATCTGTCCCGGCAGTTCCGAGAAGGGCTAGCAGACTCTACAAGCCTCCCAAATCGGAACCATTCCTGGTGGAACAACCTAAGGCTAATTCATTAGTCCTTACAGCTGCTCATGGATGGGGGGCCCAACCGAAGTATTTGAGCTCCCAGCCCCCAGGTCCCATCTCAAAGAAACTGGACAGCTGGGGATGAAAGTTTTTTTTCCTGAGCTACTGGGTCCATCAGGTCCTTGAATTTCATGGCCCACATGATCTCCTACTAACAATCCCTGTGGAGAAAGGCCATGGATTTGGTAGAGACTCTCCCTGACTCCGACTCCAAACAGGAGATTTTGGCCTGCACTCAGTCGGGCCTGGACGTGGACAAGCATGCCCTCCAGTGTTGTTATGATGCCATTGATATGGCCTCCAGGGCCGCGGCATCAGGCATATGCATGAGACGGCAGTCCTGGCTCAGACTTACTGGTTTCCAGCAAGATCTTCAAGATTCTATCCTGGATTCCCCCTTTCAGGGCCTGGTCTTGTTCAGGCGCAGTGTGGAGCAGATAGTGAAACAACTGCAGGAATCCGGGAGAGCGGTGGTGGATGTACACAGGATGTACAAGTCCCAGCCCCAGACAACTCGCCAATGTCCTTTTCGTCAGTGTCAGACCAAAGGACAAACCGGCAAACAGTCCCAGGGAAGAGGATTTAAGAGACAGGGTCACCCCGCCCCTCAAGGTTCCCAGGGCCCTAAACAGCCTAAAGCTCCCAGGACCCTCCCACCCCCTCTATCTGACTCCCAGGGCTGCCCTCCTCCTCTCAGGGACAGACAGAATGAGCAGGTAGGAGGGCGGTTTGCGCTTTACCCGCTCGAGTGGTCCAGTATCACTACCGACCAATGGGTACTGGATACCATTCTGAAAGGGTACTGATAAATTCTTCTCTATCCCATCGGACAACCCACCACTCCACGTCTCTGTCTACCGCAGCACACCTCTCTTGAAGGAGAGATCTAACTGCTCCAGACAAAAAGAGTGATTCAAAGGTCCCTCTGGCCCAGAGAGGGAAAGGTTTCTACTCCCGCTTCTTCCTCGTCCTGAAGAAGACAGGAGACCTTCTTCCCATTCTGGACCTCAGCCAGCTCAACCTCTCAGTGAAATACCAGAGGTTCCGCATGGTCACCCTGGGGTCCCTCTTCCCCCTGCTTCAGCAAGGAGACTGGCTATGCTCTCTGGATATGCAGGACACCTACCTGCACATCAAGGTCCTGAAGACCCACAGACGATTTCTGTGGTTCTACTTCAGAGACAAGCATTACCAATTCAGGGTTCTGCCCTTTGGCCTCTCATCAGCACCCGGGGTATTCACCAAGTGCCTAGCGGTGGTAGCAGCGGCCCTTCGCAGGAGAGGCCTCTTTGTCTACCCCTACCTAGACGATTGACTCCTCTTCACTCAGTCAGAGGAGGAGCTTTTAATCACCCTAACAGAAACATGGGCTCTGTTTTCACCCCTGGGCATCACAGTCAACTGGCCAAAGTCACACCCCTGGCCGATGCAGCGGCTGCAGTTCATAGGAGCCATCCTGGACACCGAACAGACCTTCAGGGGTTAGCCAGAAGCCTCCAAAGAAACCCCTCCTCCCCTGCGTTGGTGGTTCTACAGCTGCTGTGTCGTATGGCAGCGGCCATCACCACAGTTCCCTTAGCCAGGCTTCACATGAGGGCACTGCAGTGGCACCTCAGGTTGCAGTGGGACCAGCCAGTGGACGATCTGGATCTCCAAATCCGGATCTCTCGTGCAATTCATCGTTCTCTGGAATGGTGGCTCTGTATGGACAATCTGAGCGGTGGCGTTCCTTTCTGCAGACCTTGACTGCTTCAGACCCTGACCACAGAGGCCTCTCTACCAGGCTGGGGGGCTCATCTAGGTGATCACAGGACCTGGGGGTCCTGGTTTATCACCGAGCACTCTCTTCATATCAGTGTTCCAGAAGTGAGACCGGTGCTGAATGTACTCTTGGCATTCAGAGACCAGCTTCTGCCGGGTCCTCTTCTGGTGCAGACAGACAACACATGCATCGTCTTCTACATCAACAAACAAGGGGAAACTCACTCGTACCCCTTTTGCAGAGAAGCCATGAGAGTGTGGGATTGGGCAGTAGAACACAGTCTCACCCTCACTGTAGTTCACCTGCCAGAGGTCCAGAACATTCTCGCCGACAGTCTCAGTTGCTCTTCTTCTCAGAATCACAAGTGGGAATTGCTCCAAGATGTCACAGATGGGGCCAGCCAGAGTTGGACCTTTTTGTGTCCCCGTACAATGCCAAACTGCATAATTTCTGCTCGCTTACTCCAGGGCCTGGTGTTTTCCTGCGAGACGCATTGTCCCTCTCCTGGACAGGGAAGTTCCTTTATGCCTTCCCTTCTTTTCCCCTCACTCAGAGAGTACTGCTCAAATTACAGTCGGAGACAGCCAGAATGATTCTGGTGGCTCGTCTATGGCCTCATCAAATTTGGTATCCGCTGCTCCAGCAACTGTCTCTGGAACCTCCAGTTCAGTTGCTACTCTCCACTCACTTGCTCCCTCCGGAACAGGGGACTCTCGTCCATCCTGCTCTTCACTGTCTTCACTTGCATGCTTGGCTCCTGCAGTCCTAGTGGGAGAGAGATTAGGGGTGTCAAACAGAGTGGCTGAAATTCTGGTGGCAGCCAGGAAGCCTTCTACCAGAGTCACGTACGCTCTGAAATGGAAACGCTTCTGCTTGTGGGTGTTTGCCCATTCCCTAGATCCCTTGGGTTGCCCGGTCAGGCACGTGCTAGAGTATCTCCGACACCTTTTGGATTTAGGGTTGAGTTACTCCTCAGTCTAGGTGCATATGTGTGCGGTCTCCGCATATCATAACCCAATCGGAGACAAAACTCTGACTCAATTGAATAATTCCTGTAAGACTTTTCACCAAGGGGTATTACACGTCAGACCTCCCAAGAGGGACATTGTTCCTCCTTGGGACTGCCTCTTCATTCTGGAGAAACTGACACTTCCTCCCTTTGAACCGGCAGCCTCTTTTGAGCTGCGCTTCTTCTCTTGGAAGACTCTACTCTTGGTGGCCATCACCTCCGCTCGAAGGGTTTCTGAATTCCAGGCTCTGATGTGTAAAGAACCATACATAGTCTTTCACAGGGACAGGGTGAATTTGCGCACAAACCCCAAGTTCCTGCTGAAGGTGGTATCCATACTGACCCTGAACCAGGATATCAACCTTCCGGTATACTACCCTAACTCCTCCAACCGGGTGAAGCACTGTTGCACACCCTTGATGTTCACCGCATTTTGCGATATTATCTCCACAGGACTCACTCTTCTAAGAAATTGGACCAGTTGTTCGTTTCTTTTGTGAAGCGAATGTTAGGAGCTCCTGTCTCCAAGCATACACTAGCCTGTTGGCTACTGCATTGCATTACGTTTTGTTATCAGCACCATGACAGACCTCTCCAGGGTGCTTTTAGAGGTCATTCCACCAGAGCGGTGGCATCTTCATTTGCGGCACTGAACAACGTTTCTTCAGCTGAAATTTGTGCTGCTGGTACATGGTCCTCTGTCCACACCTTCATCAGGCATTATAGCCTGGATATCACTTCCAGAAGGAGAGCTGGTTTCGGACTAGCAGACCTACAAGGCCTTCTCTCGTAGATGTCCGCTCTATCTTCCTATATATCTCCATCTGCCCTATCAGACCTGGGCCTATTCTTGGGTACTGCTTGGGACTCAGTCCTAATGGTATTACCTGCTGCAAGAGCTCCACCCTCAAAGACAGACAGTACAGTTACATAAGAACTTACCGTAACAGTAGATCTTCGAGAGGAGCTCTTGCAGCAGGTGGCTTTCCCACCCTCCTTCCCCCCCCAGGATAGCTTAGGGGATTATAATTATTATTCTTGGTTTCCATCCAACCGGATGCGGAATTTTTGCTACCTGGTTCTCCAAATTATATCTAGCTGGGTCTTCGGCGGGAGAACTGGGGTGGCACCAGGGGACCACCCCCTTTATACCACGTAGGACATTGGGCGTGGTCCCCTGACTCAGACTGCTAGCTACAAGTTTTCCATGGGGTCCTGATGCCTGCCGGCTTCAGTCCTAATGGTATTACCTGCTGCAAGAGCTCCTCTCGGAGATCTACTGTTACGGTAAGTTCTTAACGTAACTGTACTTTCTCACTCATGCTCAGCAGCAAACCCCTTCAGTTGCAGGTAACCTTGGATGCAGTATATGAAAACCTAGCTGTTTCCTGTTCTTACTCATGTTCAGCAGCAAACCCCTGCCCCCCCCCCAATAAAAATGGAGCACATTGTTGATCTCTCCTTTTTCACTTTGGACACAGAGGCCCCCATCCCCGCCCCCATTCTGGCACCCTTTTGGAAGGAAAACAACACACACCAATTTTGGGGACAAAAGACTGCTGCACAACTTTACTTAAATTCAAGATTTCATCACAATAATTTATCAAGATTTCAAGTTTTACATATATATTATTTCACATGGTTACATTACATGTATATTTTACACATGTAAGAAACCACAATACCCAGTGAACAGTACACCCAATTAATACACACAAACAATAATATGTACCCACGTTGGGCCCCCAGGGGGTCTTGGATCCCAGCCCACAACACCTAACACCCCTCGTGCCTGAGGGGTGTCTTGGCCTCCCAGAGGGCCCCTTCCACTTCAGCCGCACGCACAGAGGCAGATGAGCTTCCTCCAGTTCCCTTACCCTGCCCGCCCCTGACAGGGTGGAGACCCCCCCCACCTGTCCCTGCCTCTCTGACCTTCAGCTGCACAGCTTTAGGCCAGCAGGGAACAGGTGTACCATACTCACCAGGGCTCACCAAGGTGCCCCCAACCCTTTAGGCAACCAACTACCATCATCCTTCTTAACCCGTTGTGTGCGACAATTACTAGCTCATCCTGGCATATACTTCCAACCAGACAGCTGTGGCATGAAAGCCCAAGAAAGGGTGGGTGGGAAAAACAACTTCTTGGCGCAGGCGGGTCCACAGGGAGTGATGCCAAAAGAGGCTGGGGCGAGTAAGCAGGGACCTTTTAACCCTGCCAGTGCCCGCCCACCTCTGTCCTCTCCCCAGTCCCCTCCACGGACTACCTGCCTTCGCCAATGGCCATGCGTGGCACCCCTTCCGCTCCAGCCATGCATCAGAACTATGCGCCAGGGGAGGGAGGGCTTCCAACAGGGGCTGTGTAGGCAGGAGGAGACCCCGTGCCAAATCTCCTTCCCCCCTGTAGTCAGGGGAGGTTCCTTTTGGACACCGAGGCCCCCATCCCTGCCCCCGTTCTTCCACCCTTTTGGAAGGAAAACGCCACACACCAATTTTTGGGACAATAGGCTGTAGTACAACATTATTTAAATTCAAGATTTCATCACAATAATTTATCAAAACTTCAAGTTTTACATGTACATTATTTTGTACATTTACATTACATATATATATTTTACACATGTAAGAAACCACAATACTCAGTGAACAGTACACCCAATTAATACACCCAAACAATAATATGTACCCATCACCCATTTTGGGCCCCCAGGAAGCCTTGGATCCCAGCCCAAGATGCCAAACACTCCCCCATGCCCGAGGGGTATCTTGGCCTCCCGGAAGGCTCCTTCCATCTCAGCCACATGCGCAGAAGCAAACGAGCTTCCTCCAGTTTCCCCCCCCCACCTGTCCCTGCCTCTCCGACCTTCCACCGCACAGCTTCGGGCCACCAGGGAACAGGGGTACCACACTCACCAGGCTTCACCAAGGTGCCCCCAACCCGTTACAGAGGCGACACGGTGAATCCTTGCCTGTGTCATCCACCACCAGCTCTCCTCTAAGCACAGCTGCGTTACCCTTTATAAACTGTGGTTTTCAACACTGTCTGAATGGTCTCATTAAAAAGTTCCACCCCTACATCCGATAACTGTATCCCACCTGTGTGGTACAGTCCAGTACAAGATGTTTCAATCACTTCATGGGCAATTGTTACACTGCCTGTCCAGACGACAAACTTACCCACTTCATTTTTCAGCTTTAACCTGGCCCAGTCAATGATCTTGGGCACACGGCATGGTGCCAAACCAGGCGTGGCAGCATAGCTGACCATACCAGATGGTACTGGGCAGCAGTGTCCACAGAGTGGCCCAGTCCTGCTTTAACCAATGTGGCCTGTGACTCTATGTTATTCCCCCCAGCATGAACCACCAAAATGTCAGGCACCCCAAACTGCTTTCTCTTGTGCGAGATGCAGGGCATCAGTTGTTCCCATATCATGCCCCACATCCCAAACCATCTGATAGTGGCAGCCTCTTTCGGTATCCTCAAATTTGTTCCATATATCCTCTCCTCTGCCCTCTTCCGGGCCCGGAGTGCATAAGAAGATCCCACTATCCACACCTGTTTCCAAGGTCTCTGTCCTACAGGCACAAGGAGAGGGAAGAAAACGTAGGTTAGCATTGTGTATGTATTGGTCTGACATAGCCCTTGTACTGTCTGACCACCATCTCCTGATTTGCTTAATCTGGCCTTCCCCTAGGCCCAAACTGGCAGCTGTGCTAGCTGCACCCATTCTTAAAGAGTAGTTGCCAAACTTACCTGGATCCAGCCTGCAAGCTTCCAGGCATGTTTTAAAAACCTGGCTGAACTGGTATCTTGACAGCGGCACCCTGTTGGCGTGAATCAGAAGCTAGCCATCCCCTGGTGGCCTTACCACTAGGAATTCCGTCACTGCCTGCACTGGGCAGATGTTAGCATATGCCGCCAACTGAAGGGTGACCTGGGTCCCCCCTACCCCTCTGGTCCATCTTTGACCATCGGAGCCAGATGATTAACCTACCTTCCAGCAGCTCTACATCCTGTCTGTTTAAGCCACCCAGCCAGAAGGCCTTGCCGGTCGCCATCAACTCGCTGATTCTGAAGGCCCCAAAAAAAGCCAGACAGAAAGCAGCTTGAAAAAGTAGACACTCATGTTTATTGCTTGTGCAGCTATCCAAGCTATGCACCAGCGCCCTTAACCCCTGAACGGAAATGGGCTGCCTAGCATCACCAACCAAATGTGTCTGTGTCACCCAACCCTCCATGAACTTTCTCACGACAAACTGCTGCATTATGTCACCATGCCCCAGCAGCTTGCCAAGAAAGGCAATCCCCCGCCAGCATTGACCCTGCTAATGCTCTTGGCACCCCATCCCCATTAGGTCCCATAGAAAACCCAGAAGGGTACCTGCCACCCTGGACCCATGGGTCCATTAGTCCACGAGCCCCACAGAAATCCAAAAATCAGAATACACCCTGGATATATGTGCCCCAAGTCCCAGGGGCCACTGACTTGGATATTACCTGACAAATCCTGCTCAGTTGTCCCCCAACCAGGTACCAGGGGATCTTCCTTGGCCTTGGGAACCAGCATCCTGAACCTGTGCCACTGGAAACGAGAAAGTGCGTCAGCAATTTTGTTATTCACCCCTGGCACATGTTTTGCCCAGAATGTGCTATTTAACCTCAAACATTGCAGGACAAACTTCCACAACAAACAGCATGCTTTGTCACAGTTCGCAGACTGTTTGTTCAGCACCTGTACTACCCCCATGTTGTCAGACCAAAAGACCACCCACTTTTTTTTGTAGCCTCTTACTCCAGACATCAGTGGTGACCATGATGGGAAAGAATTCCAAGAAGGTCAGGTTCTTAGTTAGCTCCGTGTCGTGCCATATCTCAGGATAGGGAGCAATGCACCATTCACATTGGCAGTATATCCCGAACCCAAGCCCCCTGGAAGCATCTGTAAAGAATTTCAGCTCCCGGTTGCTGATGGCCAGTGTCTTCCACAGGGCCATCCCGTTAAAGGATGTTAAAAATTCCACCCAGGTCTCCAAGTCAGCTTTCATGTCTCTGTTCACTTGGATGAAGTGATGTAGTGAGTGGACTCCGGCCATGGCCCTGGCCAACCGCCTTGAAAAGGGGTGCCTCATGGGGATGACCTTACAAGCAAAGCTCAGGTGCCTGTGTCACTCCTGTTGCCTCCATAAGATTACCTTTTTTGACCTCCCAACCTCCTTAGCCAGACCCAACAACTTGTGCACCTTCTCCATCGGCAGCCTGGAAACCCCGGCTATGGAGTCCAGCTCAGTGCCCAGAAATGTGAGTCTGGTGCATGGGCCCTCGTTTTTTTCTTTGGCTAAGGGCACCTCGAACTATCAGGCAATGTCCATAAAGCTTGATAGTACCCTGCTACAGATGTCTTTGCTTTTTGGCCCAATGAAGAGGAAGTCCTCTAAATAGTGAATAACGGACTCAACCCCCACCATGGAGCACGCTACCCAATTCAAGAAGGCGTTGAACTTCTCAAAGATGGAACATGAGATGGAACAGCACATTGGCATGCACTTGCCCACATAATACTGTTCTTGCACCTTCATGCCCAGAAGGCAGAAGTCATCTGGATGCATTGGGATCAGGCGGAAAGCAGATTCTATATCCACCTTTGCCATAAGGGCCCCCAGACCATAGTCTTGTACCCACCATACTGCTGCATCAAATGACGTGTATGCTACAGAGGTAAGCTCTGGGTCTATCTGGTCATTGACTGAATCTCCTCGTGGGAAAGAAAGACAATGAATGAGGTGGAAATCCTTGGTTTTTCTTTGGTGGGACCTTACACGTAACTGTTGTGCCACTACTGTACTAACCTTTGCTGTCACTTTTGGAATAAAAACCAGCAATTTTGCATCAGCGGTCTGGACTTTGTGCTATTTTTGACCTCCTTCACTTAAGGGGTTAGCAGCCCTGGCTCTGGAGTGCATGGTGATGTTTTGGTTTTTTGCACTGTACAGAGCACCTACTCAAGCCACGCAGCACCCCCATTAGCCACAGCCATGGCCCTGGCCTGATGGAGGATCCCCTCTAAATTCCCAGTGGAAGACACCATGCTGGAAGGCCCGAGCAGCCAAGAATCTGTCTGACCAACAAAACTACATGAGGAGTGTGAATCCAAAATGCTGGGAGGATTCCCCAGCCGTTTGTTCCGTCTGACCAACAAAACCCCATGGACAGACAGAGACCGAAACACTGGAAAAATTTCCCAGGCACTTGCAGAAAAAAAAAAAAAAATCTAAGAATAAGCCACCACGGCAGAAGGGATCGAACACAAAGAAGGCCACCTGGGATGCAAGCGGGGCACATGGAGGCCACAGAGGAAGGTCGCAGAATGTACAGGCTGCAAAAACGTGCTCTAACAAATGCCAGAAAACCAAAAACAACTTGGCGTAGGTGGGTCCGCAAGGACCGATGCCAAAAGAGGCTGGGACGAGTGAGCGGGGACCTTTTAACCCCACCAACACCTGCCCACCTCCATCCTCTCCCCAATCTCCTCCACAGACCACCCGCCTTTGCCAATGGCCGTGCATGGCACCCCTCCCAGCCACATGTCAGAACTACACACCAGGGGAGGGAGGACTTCTAATAGGGGCTACATAGGTGGGTGGAGACCACGCACCAAATCTTCCTCCCCCTTAGTCGGGGGAGGTTCCTCTTTGGAACAGCCCATGCAATTAGTGATCAGTGTCAGCAGCAGATTGCAATAACTGGTGCTGCAGTTGAAGTCCCTTTAACGATGTAATGAAAGGAGGGGCTACATGCCTTGTTCTGCTGCTCCGATTGTTTTTTTAACTCTTGTTACCTGATTCCCAGGATGCACCTGGAAATATGTCAACAGTGGCTCAGTGTGCCCTGGGCAAACAGTTTAAATAATACAGAGCTGGTTTTAATGACCAAGGGCTAGATGTTCAGAAAGGTGCTAAAGCAGTGTGCAAAACACAGTGCTCCGCTTGCACCCACTCTGGGTGGAGGTTGCTGTATTCAGTCAGCGAACAGCATTATCTGACTGAATAGCGTGCTGTGGCAGCACAGCGCTAAGTCACACTGTGCTGCCCTGACAGGGACCGGGGTGGTAGCTAGCTCATAGGAGGGTGCACCCCCTTCCCCAATGGTGCCGGAAGCTGCAGCGAGATATTTAGCCACAGAAATCAAATGAGCCCATTGGGCATGCAAGGTGCTAAGGGGCCATATGCATGTCAGTTATAAGCTCAATTGCATGGGAAGTGGCAGCAGGTTGCACCTGTCCTAAGGTCACCCACCACATCAGTCCGGGTGGTGACTGCACCCCTGCACCCTTAATGTCCATTTCCCCCATGCAGATGCAATCGCTGGTATCTAGAGCACTTCCCCACCCCCTGATTGTCCATCTGGGAGGGTAGCAGTATACCCCTGGCATAAAGTGGTGCATCCCCCCACCCTCTGGTCACCCAGCCTATTACATGGAGTGTCTTCCTTGGTGGTCAGTGACACCCCCAGAGCACCCGTTTGGGTACGTAGCAGTATATCTAGTGTCCAGTGGCACCCCCCCACTCACCCATCCAGGTGCATAGCAGTATATGCCTGGTGTCTGATGGCACTCCCACCCTGACACCCACCCCTGTCCCCCATACAATCCCATGGTGTCCACTGGTACTGGTTCTGGTGCTACTGTTGAGTTCCTGTGGCTAGTGCCCCCCTCCTTCTCTCCAGCCTCTTGACCAGTACAGTCCCCTGCTGCCCATGTAAAAAGTGGCATCTCCCTCCCAATTCCTGGCCCAGGTAGCTGAGTGATCCTGGCGTCCAGTGGCCCCCCCCCCAGCTGTCAGTCACCATCCAGACCATAATAAGCACTGTTAGCGAGAGAATAACAGCTATTCCTGTCAGTACCTGGGGTCACTAGTATGATCCTGGCATGTGTGATGGTGAAGCACCCTATCATATGGTAATCATATAGGCATCGGGAACCCACTGCCAGGGTTCATTACTACTAAGTTCTAGATTATTGAGATTGTTGTTACATTTTGATGCTAAATGAGATAGAAATTTATATATTTTTGAATATTATAGTTATTTTATAGTTACGTATAACTGGCGGCTAGGAAAAGCTGGGCTGGGAGGATGTGGGGGAATAGGTACATGTATGGGAAGCAGGAGACTGGTAAACTGCAATAGCTGTGGGGCAGAAGTCTTTCTGGGGGGATGTGGAGTAAAGGAGGATGTCCTGTGTGTAAGAGCCTGGAGCAGCTAAGGGCTGAAATAAGGCTGCTCAGATGGGAACTGAGGAGAATGATGTGGGAAGTCAGAGGGGTGATGCCCATGGGAGTGAGGGCATCAGGCAGGGGATGGGAGTGGGTAGGAGCACCTAGTATACAGGAGTATCTCTTCCTCCAGGACTAGGGAGCCCAGGGTGGAGGAATGGCAAGTGGTAAGGGGAAGGGGTGGAAATGTAGGAGTAGCATCAGGGATGGGAAATTCTAAAGGGGTGCCTTTATTGAATAGATTTGCACCACTGTCTGGAAGGAGGGAGGGAAGGAGCAGCAGGAGGTGAGGTAGAAGGTTAGGTTGAGCCAGGGCTGAGAGTAGGAGTACAGGGGAAGGGAGAGGGAACTAATCAGGGTGGGCAGGGAAGTGGAGGCAGGCAAAACAGAGTTGAGGATGGGGGGATAAAAAGAAAGGAAGAGGGGGGGAAACTGAAAGCAGATGCAGACAGTCAGAAGGGGAGGGGCAGAGTGGGAGATGGAAAAACAGTTAAGGGGATAAATTGTGGCTGTGGAGGTAAGTTCACCAGGGTGCAGATGGAGCTGTTAGGTGGGGAAGCAGCTAGTACCAAAAGTAAGAAAAAAAGGAAGGATGGGGAGCATGGGTGCAGGGGATGGAAGGGTGGCAATCACAGGGAACTCCATAATTAGGGGTATTCATTTGGGGAGAAAAGAGGACCCAAATGCAAGCAGGAGGGTGGTTTGTATGCCAGGGATGACTGCGGAGAAGATCAGCCCAAGAATAAGGGAAAAATGATAAGAGATGTTGGAGGAAAACCTAATATAGTTATACATTTGGGAACCAACGACCTAGCTGGAGAGGAGGTTGAGGTAGTGCAAAGTAGGTTCAGGGAGTTAGGGAAGATCTGCAGGGAGGAAGGAAGTTCACTGGCCTTCTCATAGGTGATACCAGTACCAAGGGCCAGGACAGCCAGAAAAAGAAGAATAGAGGATTTCAATGACTGACTGAGGAAATGGTGCAGGGAGGAGATGTTTATTTGTATTGGGAACTGAGAGGAGACCTGGTTAAACAAAGCACTCTTTTCACCAATCAATCAATCAAGTTTATTTTACCAGGAAGTGCACTGTTGAGCAAACTCTTTTATGAGGTGGTCCTGGAAGGATGTAACATAGATTATGATACAAAAAACATGATAAATCAGGAAAAAATACAGTTGTATGACAATATGCAAGCAATAACTACCACGATGAGGTGTGGGTTTATGTGCTGATAAGCATGCTTGAGGGATGTACTAAGGCACGGGCGCTGCGCCCAGCGTGCCAGACCCTGGGCATGCTCTTATCAGCACGTAACCCACACCTCAGAGTGTGTTATTGCGTTTATAAAATGGGTCCTCCTAGTAACTATTTAAGAATTTATAAAAAAAGAAGAAACCTAGTAAAAAATGTAAGAAAATAAGGTTTGATAAAAAAATAGTAAAAAATAGTTCCTCTATTGGTAATTGTTGCTGGCTAGTGAATGGTACTACTCCCATCAACCCACCCCACGACACACAGATACTGAGCAGGTTATTGTTGTATTTGCTTCTGACACTGTATTTCCTACTGGCACATATGTATTTATTTAATTAAGCATGTCTCTGCTATGGAGAAAAGCGAGCATTTCTTTCAGAGCCAGCGTCCGTTTTATTGAGACCGAATGAGTCCCTTGCCAGGCACCATAGTTATCGCTTCTAAAATAGCGAGTAGTAACATTGGCTGCTTACGTTGCTTTAAAACTGGAAATGTGGTTATTTTAAAAGGAATAGTTTTGTTGAAATAAAGAGAATTAAGCACAGTGAGCGGAGGAGCAGGTTCCGACTTTCACTCGGGAAAACGGGTTGTAGCTGCTTGTGCTGTCATTTGGTTTCATTTAGGCTACTTTTCCTTTTTATGAGGTCAGAATTTTTTTGGGAGTGTTATTTCACTTTTTTAACTAATACGTTGTGTTTGTGTGTGTGTGGGAGGAGGGGGGCTGCCGAGGCGAGGTAGTGAGTACAGTATAGCTCGCATAGAAATGTTTAGCAGGCAAGGCGGGGTAGTGAGGACAGCGAGAGCAGGAAGGTTCAGCTGGCAGACTAGGCACAGTTACTTCTCCTGTGCTGCATTGTGAGTGGCTGAAGAGGTGCCGGTTGACACAATATGGTCTGATAAGGGCACGGCAACTGGCAACTCTTAGCCAATCAGGACGCAGAAATAGCGGGACCCATTTTATAAAACATAATACAACATAAATAAGAGATGGGGTTAACAACGGCTAACACAATAAACAAACATAAGAAAATGCTTATTAAATGTTGTAGAATCTTCGACTTCAGAGAGCAGTCAGAGAGGGCGGGAGGAGGGGGACGGTGATAACAGGAAGTGGGGAGTAGGTAGGGAAGAAGAGGAAATGGGGAGACTGATAGGGGCAGCTATGGAAGGAGGCCAGAGTGTGAAGTGGGAGAGGGTTAGGGGGTTGTGGTTGAGTAGATCATGAATACATGGGGCTACGAGTGACCGGTGCACCAAGACAAGTAGCAGAGCACGGTGTACATGGAGAGTATATGAGCTTGTGGAAATTGGGTGTGTTTATAAGTACTAGGAACAGTATATTCTATGGGAAGCTAGAGTGACAGAATCAGTACAGTGAGCAGAGTATAAGGAAGTGCAATAGATAAGGTGGAGACTAGGCATAACAGGTGCAACTTTCTTTCGGTGACTAAGTAGGTAGGGTTTTGAAGGTGTTCATCCCAACGAGACGCATTAGTTTTATGGAATTTTTGAAAAAAATTCCAAAGGGTAGGGTGAGCATAACTTAGGGAGAAGGAGCCATAACGAGTGCAGATTCCCTGGCAGACTCTGGGCATATCTAATATGAGATATGAATATCTTCTAAGTGTGTAGGCTCCAGATGCGAGTTTAAAAAGGTCAGTTATGTAGGAGGGTAGTTTGTTGGGTAGGACTCTGTAAACCCCCAGAGCGAGGCATTATTCATTCCTCTAGCACTGAGTGATGTCCAACCTAATTGAGCGTAAAGGGAGCAGTGGTGGGTTTTGAATGGGGCCCTAGTAATAAATTTTAGTGCTCAGTGATGCAAAGTATCCAGATTGGCTAAGGTAGAGCTGGAACAGTGACTGTAAATAGTCAGTGTAGTCGATGAGAGGGAGGTAGGTGGCCTGAACCAGTCTTATTTTTGCTTCGTAGTTGAGCAGGTGTCTGATTCTGAAAAAGAGGCCTAGTCTTTACCTCAGTTTTTTTTTCCAAGTTCCTCAATATGTGTAGTAAATGAAAGCTTTCAATCAATTCAAAGACCAAGGTATTTTAGTTTCTGCACTACTTCTAGTGGTTCACCCAATAAAGTAAAAATCTGAGATCTTTCACAAGACAGGCTACACCTCAGTAGGAAGGATTTGAGGGTACTCGGGGACAAACTGAGGGAATATATAACCACTACACTTAATTTAAACTACTGAGGGGGGCAGTGGGTGTGTAGACCCACAGACCGTGAGAGGAGGAGGTCAGTGAACACCTCCCACACACACACACAGTGATGAAAAAGAGCTGGAGGGAGGAGGTGGAAGGAGCAAGAACACAGCAAAGGGTGGAGGGAGTGAGGAACACATAACAAGGGTACATGGAGGGGTGCACACGGGGAGGGGGATAAATGTGAAGAGAAAGAAGGTCAGATTCTAGGTGGAGGGTGGTGTATCTGAATGTGTGGAGTCTTGGAAACAAGATGGACAACCTGCAGGCACTATTAGCAGACAGGAGGGTGAACATAGCTGCAGTAACAGAGACTTGGGCAACATCACACCAAGACTGGAACCTTGTGATCCCTGGATATAAACTATACAGGAGGAACAGGGTAGTCGGGAAGAGGTGGCAATTTATATCTTCAGTTCAGAGCTGGAGTACAGTTTAAAGGGAATCAGTCAGATGGAGTTGTCTTGAGGGGCCTACCTTGGATTCAGGTGTGTTGGTGGGGATGTCCTGCGGAACATCGGAACTAAGGAGCTCATTTAAGAGCAGCAAAAATGATTTGTGCAACTCAACCTTAACCTCTGTCTGTCAGTACCCCTGTGCACCCTCTCCAGCTCAGGGATTCAGATAAGGGTGACCGAAATGCACGTTAAACTACGTTACACATATAGGGCAGTAAGACCCTAAAGGGGAGTGTGTCATCATCCTCCTGCAGGTCTTACATCTCTTAAATACTACTGGTCTCTGATATGTCATGGTGCCTTAATAGAAAACCTGTACTGCAGCCAGAAATGAGAAAAAAAAAACATTTGTTTAGGTGAGCCCTATAAATGTTTTATATAGGGTACCTCCCCTAAGATTACGCTGCAGCAACTATACAAGCAGTTAATAAGTAATTAATAACCTATCACCATTGTCTGACTGACTCCCCTTAAACTGTGCTCCAGCTCTGAGAGAGCAGCATGAGGAAGGAGGCAGCTGCTAGAACTCTAATACTGGGACTAAAGAAGTAGAACTCTACTACTGGGACCTTCAATTATGGTAAAAGACAAACGAACAAAGAATTAGTGTGATTGTCTGAGTTGGGGGAAGGGAACTGTTACCTGTGCTGTTAGCTAGGTGAAGAAAAGATTCGTAAATTAGGGTGTGTGGCTTAGACAGCAGAAAGGTGTCTGCATTTAAAACGTTCCTAGTTAGCTTTTGGCAGAGAGCAGCAAGAGGAAGGAGGTAGCTGCTAGAACTCTACAGCTGGGATTTTGAACACGGAGGCTCCTATCCCCACCCCTGTTTCTGTCCCCTTTACATAAAAATCACCACACCAGCTTTCTCTGGGATGTAAGGCCACAGCACAACTTTACTGTTCAAACGTAATCATTTACATTCATCTCATAAAAGGTTTAGTGAATACAATTTACAATTATCACACTTTACATTAATTCATATCAATTAAATCGATATACAAACTCCTGAAATATACGCATCGTATTGTACAGAACATAACAACATTTTTATGAGGGGTCTCGGTTCCTGACCTCCAGGAGGGGCCCCCTCCACCTCAGCTGCATGAGAAGAGGAGAGTGGGCTTCCTCCAATTCCCCCCAACCCTAACAGGGTGGGGACACCCCATTTTTCCTGCCTCTCTGACTGTCTGCACAGCTTCGGGCCAGCAGGGATTGGGGGTACAACACTCACTAGGCCTCCCTGAAGCACCCCTACCACCTTGGGGATGGCATGACAAAACCTTTCCTATGCCTCCCCCCCCAACCGCTACTTCTTGGCCTTATTTCCTGTTAGCTGTGGTCTCCAGTTTGATGTGCATCTCTACATTAAGTATGTTGGCCCCCCACACCTGAGTGTGGTTCACGATAAACACAGCCATAGGGTCAAACCATACAAAAGAGAGGGTATTGGACTTTAGGAGGGCTGACTTTGTCAAAATGGGAGAGTGCCTCAGAAAAGCACTAGCAAACGGGCAAGAAGAAGGGGTGGAGGAACAATGAGGCAACAAGCCCTCGTGTGAAGCAAATAAATCAAAATGAAGGAAAAAAAACACTACGGTTCTCAAAAGAGGTGGTGGGGATGGTTAGGGAGAAAAAGCTAGCATTCAGGAAGTACAAGGAAACACAGAAGGAGCAGGACAGAGAACTGTATCAGTTAAAGCAGAAGGAAGCGGGGAAGGCGGTCAGACTAGCAAAGACCCATACCGAGGAAAAGATAGCCAACTTGGTTAAGAAGGGGGATAAACCTTTTATAGGTACATTAGGGAGTGAAGAAAAACCAAGGGAGGGATAGTGAGGCTTAATTAAGGAGAGGGTGGGTGGGCAGAGGGTGACACTGAAAAAGCAGGTATACTGAACAAATACTTCTGCTCAGTATTCACAACAGAAGAGTTGGCGGAGGTACCAAATCCAATCAATAGAAACACTCTGGATATGGGGTCAATACCAGTCCATTCACAGAAGAAGGGGTTCTGAAAGAACTCCTAAAACTGAAGGCAGACAAAGCAATGGGGCCTGATGGGATTCAGCCCAGAATTCTAAAAGAATTAAGGGGAGAACTAGTGACACCACTGACTAACCTTTTTAACAAATCATGGGAGGATGGTGTGGTGCCTGAGGACTGGAGGAGGGCGGATATGATTCTCCTTCACAAAAGTAGGAGCAAAGCAGTGGCAGAAAACTACAGACCTGTTAGTTTGACCTCAGTGGTAGGGAAAATGATGGAATTACTTCTCTTTTTTTTTTTAAATTCAACAAACTTTATTAAACCTGTTTGAGATCAGATTCATACAACAAATAAAATACATACTGGTATATGCTGTCTACGTATCATTGATCCAGCACAGAAACAAAATAAAGCATGTCACAATATTAATTTTATAACCACCCACTCAACTACCTTCCCCACATACCCACTCGTCTCTCTCTTTATTAACAAAACTCTGTGATGACCTTAGGTGTGACATAGCAACAGAAAAAAGCAAAACCCTATATCACGTACCTGAGTTGTAATAAGGGTGATGAAATGGCAACGGTTGTAACTTATCTTAAATGGGAGACCCAGGATGTACAATAGACATTTCCGTGTAATTACCCAGAGTTCAGTGTGAGCACAGTATAAAGAGGATCCCAGATTTGTCTGTATTTGGTCGACTATGACATACTGGCAATAATGCGCTCAGCCTGAAATGCAAACAGGATTACTTGAAGCCATTCCTGAAAAGTGGGGATGGTTTGGTCACACCAGTGTCGCAAAATAACTTTTTTGGCACAGGCAGTTATTAGGGCTATATGCGGTTTCTGATTGCCCAGTAAGGTTTTGGAAAAATTACCTGTAATACAAATTTCCAGTGTAAATGCCTGATCAAGGCCCAAAAGGGGGTCCATATGGTGTTTGAACTCATCCCAGAAGGGCCTAACCTTATCACAGTACCAAAGAATATGAAGTAAGGAGCCCCTCTCTCCTTGACACCTGGTGCATATGTCCTGAGGAAGCTTGCCCATCCTGTATAATCTGATAGGTGTATAAAATAAATTGTGCAAAATCTGGAATAGCATGAAATGGTATGTATCCCATTTCATTTATGTATAAATGCCTTTCCAAATGTGGATCCGATCTTGGGACTGGTCCTGCTGAGGAAGGGCCTGGTCCCAATAGTAGTGAAATGCCTGTTTGTTCTCTTTCACCAAGAAGGGCTCGAAGCTGTGCATGAAAAAAAGACACCGCATGGGAGATAGGAGAGGACAATAACAAGGGACGTATTACATTACTGTATTGATTGGACCAGAGTCCACATCCAAAATGACTTAAGAACATATGACGAAGCTGTAAGTATTTGAAACACATGAATATGGGCCATCCATATTTCTGCTGGACCTCCTTAAAGGTAAGAAGCTTGTTAGAAGACAACAAATCTTCTACTGAAAGGGACTTCAGGAGGGGCCAGGTTGATGCAGTCAGTATTTTACCAGCAATCTGAAAATTCAAATTAGCTAGTATGGGTTGTGTAGTAGCTTGACAATAATTTATGCAAAACAACTGACATAACTGGTAATGAGTGTGAAGCAAATTTCCAATAGGAGTATCTTTTAAGGGATCAGGAATTGTCCTGATGGGAGTGTACAATAGGGAGTCGAGATATAAGCTCCTCTGTTGTGTCAAAACACCTTCTATGTCAAGCCATTGAGGAATATAAAATGAGTGTGACGTTCCAGATGTGGGACGAGTCCAGAGGGAGAATCGGGTGCAATGTATGGCCAAATAGTACAGGTAAATATTGGGAACTTTTAGACCCCCTGCCTCCCTAGATCTCATTCGCTTAACTAGCGATCTACGGGGCAGCTTCCCCTGCCAGAGAAAACAGGAAAAAAGGCTGTTAATCTGGGTAAACTAATTTTTAGGAAGAGCTAAACCTAACATAAGGAGAGGATATAGAATTCGGGGAAGGACATTCATTTTGAGGATGTGCACACGGACCCAGGGGGACAAAGGAAGTAATGACCAGCGATTGAGAGCCCTCTCTATTAGGTGAAGTAAGTTATATTTTTTGAGTTTGGATGGTCAGTACTAAGGTATAGGCCCAAATATTTTAACTTGCCCTTTACCCAACAGAAGCCCAGATGCTCTACCATAGTGCGGTGGGTGGAAGTGTTCAAGGGCATGAGTTCTGTTTTGGATAAGTGCAGTTTATAATTGGAAAAAGAGCTAAATAAAGTGATAATGTTCAAGGCCTCTGCTAGTGAGGTAGCAGGAGATGTAATGTATACAAGGATGTCATCCACATATACTGAAAGTTTGTATTGGGAAGGGCCAATTACGATGCCCTGGACTTGTGGGGAGTGATTAATTTTTTCGAATTAAGGGCTCACAGTATAAATTAAATAAAAAAGTGGAAATCTGGCACCCCTGCCATGTACCTTGCTGTAAGGGAAAAGCTGCAGAAAGCACCCCATTACAAAAGACATGGGCTGAGGGTTTAGTATATATTTTATTTATTTTATTTAGCTTTTGTTGGCCGGGTAAGTGCACTAGACAAATCCTGCCTATTTTCAGGCACGACCCGGGGGGAGGGGGATACAGATGAATGCCAACTGACCTTGAACCAGATTAAGCTGTTGGTGGTATTTTTAGTGAATGAGGGAAATTTGGCCAGGACACCAGGGAAATTCCCCTACTCTTTTTCGATAAGTGCCATGGGATCTTTAACATCCACCTGAACTACCACCAATCCAGGCAGATGGGACCTCGGTTTAACGTCTCATCCGAAAGACGGCACCTCAGAAGTGCAGCACCCCTCTCATGCTGCACTACAGTGTCAGTACTGGGATATTAACCCAAGTACCAGATGTGGGAACTGAACCCACAGCCCTCTGATCTCCCGGCCTCAGAGGTAAGTGTGCTACCTACTGAGCCACTGACACATATTATTTTGATCCAGGCTATGAATTCTCCTGGCAAGCCATATTTCGGGAGAAGATGAAACAAGTAATCCCCCAAAACCCGATCAAAGGCTTTCTCCACATCTCGAGAAGCCAACAAGGTGGGCGTAGTGGAATCCCTGGATGCAGAGACAAGATGTAGGATTTTCCAAATATGATCAGCTGACAGCCTGCCAGAAACAAAACCCACCTGCTCCCTGTTAAAGAGACATTCCCACACTACATTCAATCTCGTGGCCAATATTTTAGTCAATATCTTAATATCAACATTAATTAATGAAATTGGTCTATAATTAGCCACCAATAGGGGGTGCCATCCAGGCTTGGGCAAGACCACTATTGTGGCCGCTGTGACAGAAGTATCTGCGAGATCTGTCTGGTGGAGGTATTGGAATAATTCCAGAAGGTATGGGGCCAGAAGGTCCTTATATTTCTGGTAGAAATTGGTGGAGAATCCATCCAGACCAGGAGATTTATCCGGGGTTAAAGTTTCTATAGCTGCCTTAACTTCCTCTAGAGTTAAAGGGGCTTTCAACCAGCTCACCTGCATCTCATTTAATCATGGTAAGTCGAGGTCCTGGAGAAAAAGTATCCGAGGCAGAAGGGTCCAGAGACTTCGAGGGAGCCATCTAAAGGGAACTGTAAAAGTCTGGAACTGATGGCCAATATCATTAGGTGAGGTGAATAGACAGCCAGAGTCTGACCTGAGAGATGAAATAATCAGTCAGCCTGCTGGCTGCATAAATGCAGTGCGAGGAGCTTGCCAGCCTTCTCCCCTTGATCAAAATACTGGATTTTAGTTCTTAAAAGGAAATGTTCTGCTTTTTCACCTGTAAGGGTGTGATATTTCACTCGTAGGGTTTTAAGATGCTCCCAACTCGATTGGGGGCTGAAAGCCTTCTCTCGGCTGCAACAAAATAGAAGCCGTAGCTTAAGACATCTCCCGCTTCCTTCTGGTAGCTAACCTGATAAATTCACCTCTAAGGGCGCATTTGAAGGTGCACCAAAGGAGGTCCAGTTTGGGCATTGTAGGCTGGTTAAGATGGAAGAACTATGTAATGAATGACTGTACTTTGTCAACTATATCTGGACATTTCAATAAGAAATTATTGAGGCACCACAATTTGTCTTTTGTAACTGATGGGGCCAAATTTACTTGTAAAATGGCTGGGTGGTGATCCAAAATGACCTTGGCACAATAACAGCAGGCTAGGACTCCTGGTAGAGCTTCAGTACTTAAAAGGAAAAAGTCTATACGGGAAAAGGTATTATGTGGGATAGAGTGAAAGGAATACTCAGAAACATCAGGGTACATAAGTCTCCAGGGATCCACTAGACCCAGGGTATCCATTACCCCCTTTAGGGCCAATTGACTAGAGGTGAGGGATTGGGTGTGCTTAGGGGATCTGTCTAGACAGTTGTCTAGAACTATTTTCCAGTCTCCCGCAAGTATTATTGGAAGAGACCACTGGGATAGGATAGAGGGTATTTGGGAGAAGAAAGAGGGATCTTCGGAATTGGGTCCATAAATTGTTCCCAGGATGACCTCCAGGTGTCCCAGTAAGTCCCTTAGAAATATAAATCTGCCCTGAGAATCAGCTATCTCTTGAAGAAGGCGGAATGGGACCAACATGGAGATCAAGATGGCGACCCCACATTTACGAGAATTCAGTCCTGAACCGAATACCTGGCCAACCCACGAACGTCTTAGCGACATAATCTGAGCTGGAGGAAGATTCGTCTCTTGTAAAAAAGCCACATCTACCTGTAGCTTATGAAGGTGAAGCAGAACTTTGGCTCTTTTTGTCAGGGATTGGGTCCCTTTGACATTCCGGGAGCAATATCTATAATTGGCTGCCATGTTGTTCTAAAATGATGATACTGTACATATTGGGGAAATTGGTGTATGCCATTCAATAAATGGCAACTGTAAGTCGCATGCCATCTCATATGTCAGCCAGAGATGAGCCCCCCCCAACCTTCATACCCCACCTCCCCACCATCCCAACTGAAAATAGGAATAAAGCACCGTGTGACCGAAACCCTTGGTCTGGAAAAAACCCTACAAACCCACTGACAGTACCCCAAAAATTCCAATGAACTTGGTGCATGATGTCTCACTCCAACATAGCTAACACCTGTCTTAGCCAACTCCACCCACCCCATAACCAAAATCTACCCCTCCCTTATGTGAATTACCATCTCAACAGTAACTAGTGCTAAATTCTAAACAGCCTACCAATATCCTAAACTACACAGAAACAGGAGTGACTTTACAAACAGCCTTACAATCAGATGCAACGAAAGCTGAATGTATCTTCCCCCATGCAACAAACCAGGTTGAGCATATTGTATAGTCCTTACAGTAAACAATAGAATCACTTCTGAAGGAAAGAATTGTTAAGTACCTAAAGGCCAGCAGGGCACAGGACCCAAGGCAGCATGGATTCACAGCGAGAAGGTCATTTCAGACGAATCTAGTGGATTTCTTTGACTGGGTGATCAAAGTAGTAGACCATGGAGGGGCTGTGTACATGATCTGCCTAGACTTTAGCAAGGCGTTTGACACAGTCCCACACAAAAGATTAATAAACAAATTAGCCAGCCTGGGAGTGGGTCCCGGGGGGTAGCCTGAGTAAAAAAATTGGCTGGACAAAAGGACACAGAGGGTAATAGTAAACGGAGTCCACTCCAAAGAAAGGGGGGTTACTAGCGGGGTACCGCAGAGCTCAGTACTGGGACCAGTCCCTTTTAAAGTCTTTATAAGTGACATTGCAGAGGGACTGGAAGGAAAGGTATGCCTGTTTGCAGACAACACAAAGATCTGCAACAGGGTTGATACACAAGGGAGGGTGGAAAGGATGAGAAGGGAATTGGCAAGGTTGGAGGAATGGTCAGAAGTATAGCAGCTTGGATTCAATGCAAAGAAGTGCAAAATAATGCACCTGGGAAACAAAAAAAACAGAGGAAGAACTAGTACACAATGGGGGGGAAGGGAGGTAGTAACAACAACAAAAATGGAAAAGGACCTGGGGATATTCATATCGGATGACCTAAAGGTAAGCAAGCAATGTGAGAAGGCAGTAAGGAGGGCTGGAGGGATACTGGGATGCATAGGGAGAGGCATCACCAGTAGAAAACAGGAAGTTGTTATCTCTCTGTACAGACATTTGGTGAGAGGCCATCTGGAGTACTGCAGTTCTGGAGACCCTATAGTACCCTGAATTTAGGGTTTGTTCCTTTTCCTCGTTCCCCCTCCCATCCAGCCTCTTGCCTGCTCCAAAGTTAGGGGGCACGACCAAAAAACCGGGACCCTTTCCCCGATGTGGACACTTTTTTTCTTCTCTCGCCTGACGCCCCCCAAGTCCCACATACCCCACCCAGTTCCTTTGTTTCTCGCACCGCTTGGTGCTAGGAAGGAGGTCGTGGGAAGAAGATCCTCCCTGCAGGGCTTGCGGGGCCTAAACTCCTGGCCAGATGCCAGGACCTCCCCTGCCCTACAAAAGGGCCAGGGAGTGGCTGAAAATGGCGAGTCAGCAGCAGAGTGAGGAGGATGGAGGACACGGGGAGCCCAGATAAGAAAACAATACCTTTATGGTGGCCATGGCTCCCTCCAGCTCTAGTCTGGGATGGCAGCAGCAGGGTCCATCGGATGGGAGTCCAGGTCCCCAACATGCTTTGTTTCCCTTCCCCTGAGCAGCATGGGGGGGAGCCTCGGGCGGCTGGACCAAGCGGTGCTACACAAAATAGGTCCGAGCAGGAAAATGTGCCCTTGACCTTTAGTTTCACCACCTGGCAGCTGTGCAGGCCAAAAAGAAGCCAGGTAGGAGTGCGGATCCCCGGCCAGGTACCCTGATCCCCCGCCCCCTCCCAACAGCATTAAAATCCCAGGCCATGGTGGTGAGTGGGACGAGTGCCCAGCCTTTTCTTTTTACTTCCGCCATAGGCATCAGGGGAGGGAAGAGGGGAAAGCCAGAGGCACCTTAGAGGGAAAGAGGACAACAGGGAGCAGAGTACCCCCGAAGCAAATAGGGGCAGCATGTGGCATGAACCCCAGAGGAGGCTAGTTAGGGTGCTGGATCAATAACCTAGGGGAAGCATAGCCTAGGTAGACCCTCCTTTGGGGCCAGATTGGGGAGGGGAAAGCTAGGAGAGGGGATTTAAAGGGTTGGAGTACCAAAAGAAGGAGAAGAGAGGCATAGTAAGCTCTGGGGGCGGGGGGGTGGACAGCCTAAGAGGATCAGGAAAAAGGCTCTGGGCATGGCCATAGCCCATGGGATTATGTTATTTTATTTTATTCTACTTGTTGGGAGTAGGGCACTGTGATTTAGTGAAGCCCTAGCGAGAAAAGGGGGCAAAGAGGTGGGTTGCCAGCCTTCGTTCTGATGTGGGGGCCATTCCATACTAAGAGCAGGGCCAGAGACAGTGACCCACAGCCAGCCAGCCCCTAAAAAGAAGCCCCAGCCTACCAAGGCCAGTAAGGGTCAGAGCTAGACAAGACCCTACCCATGGGCAGTGGCACCATTAGCATTAATGAGGGAGGTGGGATCCGGACAGGGAGCCCCATAGGCCCGGCCACAAGAGTCAGTTCCACAGGGATAGCCCACATTAGAGGTACAGCACCCAGGGGTGGGAAGTGGACTAATGGCCCTAGGTTTCTTGTGGTAAAGGTTGTTCGAGCACCACTCAGACCGAACTGTGCTGTTGCCTGCCTGGCGACCCTTATAGACTGTATTTTCTGCAAAAACTGAACTGTCTGCCTGAAAGAATCTGAACTGTTTGCTTGCTACTGAACTGTTATCGAATTGCACCCTGGGGTACCTGACATCTAGCTTCATCGTTGTTGTCCAGACTGACTTTGCCAGAGCCTGACGCTGACCCAGGGAGGTCCCCAGCCCATCCACCATCTGCAGCAAAATCACATCTAGAGATGCCAGCCTGTTCTGAAGTCCCGACACAAATGTTCCAGTAGCAGCCCTGTGATAGTGAGTGGTAGAGAGTCACTAGTGAGGTATCCAGTAGAGAGTTAGCTTAGGAGCCGCCCCAGCTCAAGCTTGAGGGACCACAGTTAAAGTCGTGCATGCCCTTTTATTATTTTGCCAGCCGCTCATAAGTGTGCACGTGTCCTTGTCGCTCCGCAAAGGCTGCCTGGAAATTGTTCCATCAGCATTCATCTTGGTAAGAGGTCATCTGTGGCTAGGGACCTGCCAGTGGTCATTGCTGCTAATCATCCAGAGAACCATCGGCTGACCAAAAGTCTTCAGTTTCTTGCCCGGAGCTGCAGGGGATCGCCAAGTTATTCCTTGACCAGGTAACCGTGTTCCTCATTGTGTTCTGTTCATCCAGCGGATGCCCTGTTATGACCTGTTTACAAAAGCGCTTTGTGGGGTCAATGACCACCGACTGATCAGCCGACACAGAGAAAAGCCCAAGCTTGGTTCGCCAGTTGTTCCATCATCTTGGTCAAGTGCATGCAGTACTTGGACTAAAAGGAGTCAACCTCCTGTTCTTGGTTTGACCAATTGTTGGTCTCAATCACATTGTTTTGTTGTTTATGTTTATTATCCGGTACTGTTGTAAAAAACAGTTATCAAATTTTTATTGTCCCTTGCAAATAAACTGTTTGCATCTTGGTCTCTGAGTAAGCCTCCTGCCTCTCCTTCCAGATTCATCTGGCTTGTCCTAAGATTTTTAGGTAACCTTTTGGCCTGCTACAACTTGGCGCAGCGAGCAGGATAATGCCATCAAGGAGTCCAAAACTTGAAGCTACCCATACCAAGACGCCTGGGTGAGGAGAGAACAGTCCTAATAGAGAAGGAAGACCCACAGAAAAAGTCTGGAACGTACTATTAATGATTCCCTACTATTACGAAGCACCATGGTTCCCATGCTTTGTGGGGGAAGTGGATCCAAACACCAATAGGCTACATGAGTTCACTAACAAGCCGAAAGTCTTCTTCCGATTGTATGACCTGCCTGAAGCTCAAAGAGTCGAGGTCCTGCTCATGCAACTCCAATGTACAGCCCACCAGGAGGCGTCATCCTGGCCAATTGAAGAAAAGGCTACTGTGAAACAAATTTTTAAAAGGTTACACCACATCTTTGGTCCCAAGATTCTGTCGGTGCCAATGGTTCGATTATTTTCCAGGGTACAGGGAGAGGCCAAGACCCTAAGTGACTATGCCCTCAGCCTGAAGGAAGACCTCTGTGCCATCCAGCAGATTGACCCTGAAGTGTTCCCCAATCCAGATGAAATCCTGGTAGACAAATTTGTCAAAGGGGCTAGAAGTGAAACCTTGCAAATCAGACTCCGCATGCTACAAGAGCATCATCCTGAGGTAGCGTTCCTGGATTTCAGGGAGAAGGCCATCAGGATACTTGAGCCTCAGCGACTTGGGAGTAGCGGCCCTGCATGGTAACTGGGTCTACCGGTAAAGGGCAAGGAGCAGCCCAGTCCTCACAGGAAAGTCCCTTGGTGCAGTCAGTGTACTGGTCATCCTGGAGAGGAGGGGGACACCTGCTGTAAAGAAAAAGAGGAATTGTCACGTTTAACATGACAGGTGTGGGAAATGGCTGCACTGGTGGCACAGATAAAGCGAGAGGTCCAGTGCCTAGTTGTACAGTGTCCATACTGGCCTAAAAGAAGATGGAACCGAGGTTGAAAGCACCCAGTTCAGAGGGTGGAGCAGAGCAGGGTCATACTCCCAGGTAAAAAAGTCGTGGGGTCCATACAGCAGCCATGAGAGGGGAAAAGTACCAGAGGTGGTGAAATCCAAGCAGCTCGACGCCAGTTGTATGTGGACACCAGGAGGGAGCTGAAGAGGATTGAGCAGAGCAACCAGGCTGTTGTGTCACTTCCAGAAAGTCCATTCAGAGTTCCAGATACTTGAGTAGAGAAGCCTGCCCGTATGGTGAATGCCGTAACCCACGATGTAAGCCAACAGGTTTCTTGTTGGGATGCCCAAATGGAGGTTCCCAGATTTCTCCTGGCACCCAAGGCTGAACCAGATCTAGTTGGAGCCACAGTGACCGCTCCCCCCCCATCCACTTGCCAGACCTGGCAGTTGAATGGCACCACCAAGAGAAAAAAGGGACCCCTCCACCAGAAGAAACTAAGCCTTGGCCAGCCAAAAAATCTGTACCAACCAAGACAACAGAAAAGTGTCCAGCGATGCCTGTGATAAAAAAACACTCTTACCCATAGGAGAGCGAGTGCTGGTAAAGTCAGAATGGCATGGTGGAACATGGGAGCCTGACCCATATGTCATCATAGACAACAGCCCATGGCCAGGATGGCATGCCTACCAGGTCCAAGCTTTGGACAGAACCCAAACGTTAATACACTGAATTCAGCTGAAGTCATGTCCAGTTCCTATCAAAATGGATGGATGGATTGAAAAGGAAGGGCAGAAACACTCTCGAAAGGTACCTCGAGGCCACCCATCCCTCTTCAAGGTTCATTTTGGTTTGAAAGGTTAAAAACGTTACAGTATGCCAGGTGAAAATGATTGTGTAAAGTAAACTAGGGAGATAATTGATAGTACTAAAGTGTTTGTGTTTTAAAACTTTAAATGATATTTGACCCCGTACATGGACACATATATGTTTAAGGGGGGTGGATTGTAGTACCCCGAAGTTTGGCATTTTTTTCCTTTTCCTCATTCTCTCTCCCTTCCAGCCTCTTGCCTGCCCCAAAGTTACTGGGCATGACCAAAAAATGAGAACCCTTTCCCCGATGTGGACACTTTTTTGTCGTCTTCTCTCCCCTTCTCTCACTTGACCCCCCCCGTCCCACATACCCCACCCAGTTCCTTTGTTTCTCTTCATACCATTCGGTGCTGGGAAGAGGGGTCATGTGCAGAAGACACTCCCTGCAGGACTTGTGGGGTCCAATCTCTGGGCCAGATGCCAGGACATCCCCTGCCCTACAAAAGGGCTGGGGAGTGGCTGAAAATTGGGAGTTGCCAGAGTGAGGAGAGTGGAGGACGCTGGAAGCCCAAACAAGAAAAAGATACTGGTGTGGTGTCTGTGGCTCCCTCAGTGTCACTTCCTTCCAGATCCAGTCCAGGGTGGCAGCAGCAGGGTTAGTTGGGTGGGAGCCCAACTCCCCGACATGCTTTGCTTCCCTTCCCCTGAGCAGAGGGGATTTAAAGGGTTGGAGTACCAAAAGAAGGAGAAGGGAGGCATAGTGAGCTCCCAGGGGAGGGGGATGGACAGCCTAAGAGGACCAGAAAAAAGGCTCTGGGTGGGGCCAGAGCCCACGAGTTTATATAATTTTATTTTATTCTACTTGTTGGGAGCAGGGCGCTATGATTTAGTGAAGCCCTAGCGAGAAAAGGGGGCAAAGAGGCGGGTTATCAGCCTTCATTCCAATGTGAGGACATTCTGCACTAGGAGTGGGCCAGAGGCAGAGGCTCACAGCCAGCCAGCCCCTGAAAAGAAGCCTCGGCCTACTGAGGCCAGTAAGGGACAGGGCTAGACAAGGTGCTACCCAAGGGCAGTGGCACCATTAGCATTAATGAGGGAGGTGGGATCCTGACAGGGAGCCCCATATGCCCGGCCACTGAGGTCAGTTCCACAGGGATAGCCCACATTAGAGGTGCAGCACCCAGCAGTGGAAAGGGGAAGTGAGCTAATGGCCCTAGGTTACCCACAGTAAAGGTTGTTTGAACACCACTCAGACCGAACTGCGCTGTTGCCTGCCTAGTGCCCCCATAGACTGTATTTTCTGCAAAAACTGAACTGTCTGTTTGAAAGCATCTGAACTATTTGCTTACTACTGAACTTATATCAAGTTGCACCCTGGGGTACCTGATGTCCAGCATCACTGTTGTTGTCCAGACTGGCTTTGCCAAAGCCTAATGCTGACCCAGGGAGGTCCCCGGCCCATCCACCATCTGCACCAAAATCACGTCCAGTGATGCCAGCCTGTGCTGAAGTCCCACCACAAGTGTTCCAGCATCAGCCCTGCAACGGTAAGTGGTAGAGAGCCGCTAGTGAGCTATTCAGTAGTGAGCTAGCTTAGGAGCCACCCCAGCTCGAGTTTGAGGGACCACAGTTAATGTTGTGCATGCCCTTTTATTGTTTTGCCAGCTGCCCATAAGTGTGCGCGTGTTCATGTCACTCCGCAAAGATAGCCCGGAAACTGTTCCATCAGCAGTCATCTTGGTAAGAGATCATCGGGGGCTGGGGACCTGCCAGTGGTCATTGCTACTAATCGTCCAGAGAACCATCGGCTGACCAAAAGTCTTCAGCTTTCTGCCCGGAGCCGCAGAGCATTGGCAAGTTCTTTCTTGACCAGCTAACAGTGTTCCTCGTTGTGTTCTGTTCATCTGGGGACGCCCCATTATGGCCTGTTTACAAAAGCGCTTTGTGGGGTCAATGTCCACCAGCTGATCAGCTGACACAGAAAAAAGCCCAAGCTTGGTTCGTCAGTTGTTCCATCATCTCAGTCAAGCGCACGCAGGAGTTGGACTAACAGGGGTTAACCCCCTGTTCTTGGTTTGACCAACTGTTGGTCTCAATCACATTGTTTTGTTGTTTATGTTTATTATCCGGTACTGTTGTAAAAACCAGTTATCTCATTTTTATTGTCCCTTTCAAATAAACTGTTTGCATCTTGGTCACTGAGTAAGCTTCCTGTTTTTCCTTTCAAATTCATCTGGCCTGTCCTAAGATTTTTAGGGAATCTTTTGGCCTGCTACAACTCCATCTCCACAAGAACATAGGCAGGATGGAGGCAGTACAGAGGAGGGCAACTAAAACGGTGCAGGGCCTGCAACAGAAGCCATATGAAGAGAGACAAAAGGAGCTTAATATGTATACCCTTGAGGAAAGGAGGGAGAGAGGGAGAGGACATGGTAGAAACTTTCAAGTACCTCAAGGGAATCAACAAAGTCCAAGAGGGTAGCATCTTTCAAAAAAAGAGACGTGCAACAACAAAGGGGCACAATTTGAAGGTAGAGAGGGGACGGCTCAGGAGCAACGTGAGGAAGTATTTTTTCAAGGAGAGGGTGGTGGACATGTGCAACAGCCTTTCTGAGGAGGTCGTGGGGTCAAAAACAGTGGGGAAATGCAAGAATGCATGTGACCGACATAAGGCAATTCCGGTGGAGGGTAGGAAGAAGTAGGCTGTTGGTTAACTAGGATCTGCATCTTATCCAACAGGTAGGGAAATGGGTAGACTAGGTGGGCCAAGCAGTCCTTATCTGCCATAAAAGTCTATGTTTCTCTGAACTGAGCCTATTAATAAGTAAACTCACCACCACACCACCCAAGAAAAAACTTGAGATGCAGATACCAAACACACTGCCAGGAAAACAGTCTCTGTTTTGATTGCCAAGGGTGAGCCTGCTTAAAAACACCTTTTCCTGTGCATATGTGAAAGTAAAGTCCCTGGCCAGTCATGTTTAGAATAGCATCAACGTGCTCCACCTCTGCACTATGTGGGTGAGCATATAATGTGGGCACTTGCATGCGTGGTGACATTATGCTGATGCATGTGATGTCACAACGCCGACTTTAGAGCTGCAACTGTTATGAGTACGCTCACTGGGTGGAGCGGTAAACGCTGCTACTGGTGCAAGTGCTCCAGAGAAGAAGGAGCTGCTTAAGGGAGGGAAAAGGATGGGTGGGAAACTTACACACTGACAGGCCACCAGAAATGGTGTGGGAGACCGTGCAGAGTGCCTAGTACACACAAAGGATGGGAAAAAGACATTTCTGCCCTCGACTTCAAGAGTAGGTGGGACAGAGCTAGAGCACAATTATGAAACAATACAACTGGTACTAAATTTTATTTTTGGGGGGTAAGCCCCTAGGACATTCATTACGTCCTGGGCATCTCATGAGCAGACTCACTGGACCCTAGGTCTCCTTCTGCCATCACTTCCTATGTTTCTATGTGTAACCCCCGGGCCACTTATAGCAAGAAAGCACATTCCCCCATTAAATCTGGACACCGGTACCTACATATTGGCATACCATTTACTTTACAAAGAGTGGTACCACCCTTGGCATTAGGATGTATACCAGGCTCATTTTCTAGAAGAAGAGAGGGATGGGGGTACAAAAACAAATCACATGAACCTTGTGTAAAAGTACAACCCAAGTCTAGGGTGAAGGCTGCTAGGCATATGCTAGATCTAAACTGCTGAGGAGGTTCCAGTAAATCCAACAACCAGAAGCAATAATCAGAATGTCCAGAGCAAGAACTGGGATTGTGCAGTATGGCTTTATTTAACAGATGGAAATCTAAAGCTGAAGTGGACCTCCAAGGGTCGGTCAAGGCAGGACAGTTACATTTCTCGAAATCTCCTTGCATGCAGTACAGTTCATGAACACACAAAAGAACATCTTCTTCCCTTTTCCCAATGGTGCATCTAGTGGACACCTGGCCATGCACCCGAAATTTTCCTCCCATGAGTGCACATTTTATGAAACTAAGCCACACACTCAGAACTCTTCTTCGAACACAGGTGCATTATGTGAAACTCAGCCACAAACCTGCAGCACTGGTCTTTTCTCAGGTAAAACTGGTGCCCTTTATGAACCAGTAAGCCCTGCCTTGTAAGCTTTCAGATGGCATTCCTCCCACCCTTTGCCCCAACTGACAGTCTCTGCCATTCTTCAGGGTTACACCATTGAAACCCCCATTCCCCACTGAAATGCTAGAGGTCCCATATTTTCTATTTCTGTCACTCACTGGGGTGAGAGAGAACAAACTGCACTCTCCTGGGTGAACAATTTACAGAAATTCATTCTCCTGGGTGAACTAGGGGCACTGACAGGTGCGTCCTCGCCTTATCTATGGACACACACACCCCAGAATATGAGTCCCCTAAATATTTAAAGAACTTGTCTCCTTTGAGCAGTACTCACAAACTAGTTCTGTCCACTAAGCCTGGAACAACAAAAAGAAAAGCACCTCTCCTGGGTAGCAGGTCAAAACAGTCTCTCAAGTTCTTTTCCGAGGCAGCTGACACACACAAAGGACCTTCAGGGGATTGCCCTTGAATCCAGTGAGGAAAAGCAGTTCCTTCCACTTCAGTGGGTGTAGAAATCAGGAAATCCTGTTGTAGAAAGGTCTCCACCACTTCACTGGAAGCTGGAAATTGTACTCCACTTGGGTGAGAAATGCTGGGCCCTCAACTCAGAGCCCAACTGGCAGTCCTTCTGCCACTCTGACCTGCACACTGAACACTGATTCACTACAGACTGAACATTCTAAGCTCCCCAGAGCAGCTGTACACACAAAGGGGTTATGCTGCTGCGAGAGTGCCAAATGACCTAATCATTCTTCTTGATTCAAAATATGTGTCTAACTCCACCCCAAAAAAAACACCAAATTCTAGGATTTGTAATTCTTTTTATTAATCTCATGTCTTCTATTCAGAGTTAAAGTGCTTGTGAAAATTGATGCTCAATCCTTCAAAAAAATAGGCTTGCTTCAATAATATTTCTTCAATTAATTCAAATTAACTTGCTTCAGTAATCTTTCTTCAAATAGTAACGTTTCAGAACTAAACGTGTTCCTTCATCAGACTTGAAGCAATAAATGACGTGCGCTATTAAAAACAAAAGGAAAATTAATTCTATAATATTCAAAAATGAATAATTCTAATTGATGTATTAATTTCATGTATTTAATTACATACATTTAAATTACAATATTTATTTAAATTTAAGTTTGAGTACAGGTGGAACAAACCTGAAACTAAACCTCTTATAATTCAGCATAAAACATTCATGGTATGGAAAGGGAACACTGCGTGCTTATGGGTTAAATCACCTTGTAGTTTTTATCTATGTGTCAAAAGAAAAAAGATTTGTTTTAAAAGGTCTTTCTTTGTTAGTTTTAATAAAAAATTCAACCTATAAAAACCCTATAAAGAAAAAAGAAAAGTTACAGGTTTTTGTTTTTTGACTTTTAGATTGCTCCATTCAGAGTCTATTTTAGAATAATATAAAATAGACTCTAAATGGAGCAATCTAAAAGTCAAAAAATGAAAACCTGTAACTTTTCCTTTTCTTTATAGGATTTCAGTGGTTTAAATTCAAAACATGAAACGTATAGCTTGCACAATATTTGGACTTTAAATCACACTTTTTTGTGAGTGAGCTTCTTTATACCAATATTTGGTTGAATTTTTTGTTAAAACTAACAAAGAAAGAAGAAAGATTACTGAAGCAAGTTAATTTGAATTAATTGAAGAAATATTATTGAAGCAAGCCTATTTGTTTGAAGGACTGAGCATCAATTTTCACAAGCACTTTAACTCTGAATAGAAGACATGAGATTAATAAAAAGAATTACAAATCCTAGATTTTGGTGCGTTTTTTGGGGTTGAGTTAGACACATATTTTGAATCATTACTTATTATCCGTTTTGGTGTCTGACTCCCCAATTTTTGTATAAATATGTTAACCATACTAAAATTTAAAAAGGAACCCTGAGAGACTTTACCATTTGACACCTAATCATTATTCTCTCAGGCTAGCTGAGTAAACAATGATGTCATTTTGTAAGAAGCCCCTAATGAGCTCCCTACCAGCTGCCTGCTACCTTCCTAGCACTAATACTGATCAGATTCTAGTAACCCCAGGGGACTGGGTGGTTATACTCACTGCGACCAGACCACTGACTGTCTGCAGCCAGTACACAGTCTAGTACCAGGCCATCCTACCTCCATGCTCCCCACAAGGAAGGTTGAGCAAGTCCTCCCCTACCATGTGCCAGGCACAATGCAGGCAACACTAAAGGACAGAGGCCCACTGAAGAAACTCCAGCTCCTATCCTACTACCATACTATCTATGGATTCTCAGTGGCTGCAAGAAACTGCCTGAAGCATATCCTACGAGGTAGCATTGATGACCCCCTATATCCAGAGTCAGGATCAACAACCTGCCTCCCCCCCAGCCCACTAGGGAAAAATTTGTCTGACCTATGCTACCTACTAGGTGCCCAAACCCAAAAAAACATTTTACACTAAACACACCTGTAAAATGAAAAAGGTTAGACATTGTACTGTACAGTTCCACAAGCCTAACAATTCTACAAAAAAGAGGACTCCGATGAGTGCCAAAAATCCTCTTCGGGTCTTCTTGTCTTCTTCCAGGAACACCTGCAAAAGAAAACACTGCAAAAACACATTTCTGCACACAACTACAACCTGTAAAAGGAAAACAGTGACCAAATAACTCTCCCACTGGATACTGCACAAGCCCAAAAAGCATTTTTAAAAGGATTTTCTACAAAAGTATAAAAATAGAGGGGGGGGCTGCAAAGTTCAAAACTAGGGAAGAGTACAGAGTGCCAAGGCACTACAAATAGAGTCTCTCCTAGATCAGAGCCTGCTGAAGCACAGTTCTGGAACAGGCACAAGGCTTGCTAGCACTGTAGTCTAGTTCAAAATAGTCAGATAGTGAATAAAGTTCCAAGGACATCTTCAATTGCAGGAAAACAGTCAAATTAAAATGAAAAGAGTACCTTTCCAGTTTCTAGGTGACAAAAGGATATCCACATCACTTCTCTGGACCTGCTGCCTGATTATCTTTGGCTGCTAGGTAGATGAAATCTTCAGATCAGATGCTTCCACAACTTCCTACTGGATCTGGACTGGAAATCTTCTCCGACTGATGGGCTAATGAATTTGGATGTTGCCATAGATGAACCTGGATGCTGCTGGAGCTGAATCTGGATCACCAGAAGAAAGGCACTTCCATTCTGGGTTGCTACCTCTTCAGTGGCAGAATACTGAGCTGGCATGGCTGCGTTCACTTTTGGTAAGTGGGCACAATGTCAGATGAATGGCACCAATTTCAAGGGTAGTACCACTCAGGATGTGGGGCATAAACTGTTACCCCATCTGGACACACCACAGGAACATTATAGAATGTCTCTTGGCCGTCTTTGTCCACTACTCTCACAGAGATAATTAACAAGGTCCTGCCACGCTTCCAGAATTGCAGTCTCTCATTACAGTCTTTAATTCAGACCCACTTGTTTACTCTAGGGTGCAGGTTGGCATAAGCTTCCTCCCACAACCAGGCATGCCTGTTTTTGTCAATTTCTTCCCAGATTTGGCAAGAGAAGAAAGGGTACAAAGGTCCATACTTGGCCACAGCTCGTCTATGAACAATTCTGTCCTCTCTGCTGCTTTTAACTAACTCCAATCCAGAAGTACAGCTTGGGAGTGGCCATTTCTGGTTGAACCAGCTACAAGCACATAGTGCAGAGTAAAAGAAGTCCACCTCTGCACTCAGGGGCACATCTCTAGAGCCTTCCTCCATACAGACATTGGGAGGCTCCATAGAAGCCAATGCCAATGGCGACTCACCGGGTCCCACTGCAGCCATTGAAATTTCTTCTTCTTCCACACATTCTGCCCAGGAGATGCTGATTGCACCAGCCCCCAAAATTGTCCATTCTTCACTGGCCTCCCAACAACACGCTTCCTCCACCTCGGAGTCTCCCACGAGGCTAGGACTTGGGCCTTCCACCCAAGGATCTGCTGAACCTATAGCTGCGGCGTCCAACTCCACCCTCTGCGGCGTGGAACATTAAAATTTTTCTGGGCCTTGCATAGCATCAACAGACAATGTCCAAGAATTCCTTTACAAACTCTGTGGGGTCTCTCTCACTGCACCTAGCCTGCTGCTGTTCTGATACAACAGAGTCTCCTGCCTGTGTCCAAGCTGGAGCTAAATGGATGCGTTTTGTTTTGGCTAACATTGTGCCATCTGACATGCTCATACCAAATTGCTTACTGCAGTCTGTGCAATATGGAATTGGCAAAACATCTCTCCTTAGCTTTAGGCATACTACACACACACTACCCGGATAGTTTGGCAAAGCCACCTTGGTGGGTGGTGATGAACAGTCATACAATTTCTCAACATTGGCTAGCTCTTGTTCTTGTTGGGTACCCACGCCCTGGTATGGAGTGGGTAGTGAAGGGGTTGCTGAGCCATGTTCTGCAAATTAAACACACAAGTCCCAAAATTAGTGTTTTTGTAAGCACTCTGAGATTTGGTTTGACACATTGGTAATGTTCTCTAACAGGCTGCCTGGCTGCATTTCTATTCCACAACACTTAAAAAAAAAAAAACAAACACTTGAAACTTTGGATTTGAAAATATTGGTCTAAAATGATGCTGCCTTGTTTACATTGCTGACTACGCCCCAACATGGCGACTGTAACTTTTCATCACACTCAGTTAAAAGTTGCTAGGTTTCTGGCTGAATCTTGTGCATTTCAACTGATGTTCTCTAAGCACAAGTTCACTTTACTTTTTCTCAATCCATACTTTTACTGGTACTTGGACCAGAGGGATTGTTAGTCTTAAAGTTCACTCTCTTTGAAAAACAGCACTTTCACGCACACAGTCCAAGATTTTACTGTTCACAAAACTCTCTTTCAGAACTTTTGCTCTTACAGTTCTTGCACAGTTTTCTGACCTTTAGCATCACAGTCATTTGTTTTTGCACAGGGTACTTACAGGCAGTAGTTGGCTTCCACCATCGATGTAATACGGCCTGCTGCCAACTAAAGAAAGGCCTCTGGGGTGAAACGGGCTGGCGGTCCTAGCGATCATAGCTACAATCACCTCAGTCACTCTCTAGTCGGTTGGAATATGGGTTGAGCCTAGTTTAACTGCGAAAAAGTTAGAAAAACTGCTGGTTCAGAAATGCTTCGGCTGTACATGATTCCTCCTGCTTGCTGCATGAACTACACACTGCTGGCTGCTCCTCCACGAATGTTCCACACTCTGAGACTCGGGCAAGGGTGGGGCTTAGGTGGTCTGGGACCAATCACGACGCCATGCAAATGAGCTCTCTTTCTCTCTCCCTCTCTCTCTGCCATGCTCCTGTACCACAGTCATCAAGAAGGCAAAATTTAAACTGCAAACTGTTACTTTTTTCTCAGCTTGAAATTTCAGTGGGGCAAGCATTTTAAGGCATTTTCACTCAGTACTTAGTGCATTTTCCTTAGCGACTCCCCCAATTTCCACTGTACACACTTGAAACTTTCTGAGCACTTAGAAAATACTGTCCTTTAAGTCCTCCTGGAAATTTGTAACTTTTAAACAGTTTTTTATGCACTTTCACTACAAGGCAAGGGCAATCATTGCTCAGTTCCAACAATCCATATTTTCAAGTCAATTACACAAGCAGCGTATTTTTCACTTTCCTTTTTACAGAAACTAGGTGGCAAAAGATTTTCAGGTGGCATTTATTTTGGCAAAGCTTTACTTTCTGGTAACTGATCTTCTGTTTGAGTGCACCACCACCTGACAAGAAGATTATAGACATACTCTCAGCATTACCTCTCACCCCAAAACATATTTCTTTGGATGAGCCTTCATTTTCTGTAACTCTCACCCAAATTAAATATCACCAGATAAGCCCCACTTATAACAAGTTAGCCCCCCCATTAAAATCTGGACACTGGTACCCACATATTGGCATACCATGTACTTTACAAAAGTTGGTACCACCCTTGATGTTAGGATGTACATCAGGCTCATTTTCTAGAGGAAGAGAGGGGTGGGGGTATGAGAACAAATCACATGAACCTTGTGTAAAAATTACAACCCAGGTTCAGGGTGAAGGCTTCTAGGCATTTGCTAGATCTAAACTGCTGAGGAGGCCCCATTAAATCCAATAACCGGAAGCAATAATCAGAATGCCAGAGCAAGAACCGGGATTGTGCAGTATGGCTTTATTTAACAGATGGAAATCTAAAGCTGAAGTGGACCCCCAAGAGTTGGTCAAGGCAGGACAGGTACATTTCACAAACTCTTCTTGCATGCAGTACAATTCATGAACACACAACAGAACATCTTCTTCCCATTTCCCACTGGTGCAGCTAGAGGACACCTGGCCACGCACCCAGACATTTTCCTCCCATGAGTGCACATATTGTGGAACTGAGCCACACACTCAGAACTCTTCTTCGAACACAGGTGCATTATGTGAGACTCAGCTACACACCTAGACCTGCAGCACTGGCCTTTGTTCAGGTTGAACCAGTAAGCCCTGCCTTGTAAGCTTTCAGATGCTGTTCCTCCCACCCTTCTCCCCAAACAACAGTCTCTGCCATTCTTCAGGGTTACACCATTAAAACCCCCATTCCTCACTGAAATGCTAGAAGTCCCATACTTTCCATTTCTGACACTCACTTGGGTGACCATAGAACAAACTGCACTCTCCTGAGTGAACAGTTTACCGAAATCTACTCTCCTGGGTGAACTAGGGGCACTGACAGGTGCGTTCTAGCCTAATCTGTGGGCATACACACCCCAGAAAATGATTCCCCTAAATATTTGGAGAACTTGTCTCCTTTGAACAGTAATCATGAACTAGTTGTCCCGTCCACTGGGCATGGAACAACAGAAAGAAAGGCACCTGTCCTGGGTAGCAGGTCAAAACAGTCTCTCAAGCTCTTTTCCAAGGCAAGTGAAACACACAAAGGACTTTCAGGGGATTGCCCCTTGAACCCACTGAGGAAAAGCAGTTATATTGCCACAGTTATATTGCCGTGGATTGGTATTGTATACAGGTAATGCCCACAATAATTTTAGCAAACAAAGAGAAATGTTTTAGGCTGGAGTAGAGACACGTCATTTGTGTACTACGTTTATTCGTTCTACTCCTTTTCTTTTCTTGCTTTTCTCTCCTTGATTCTCCAATATAAATGGATTATCTGTTAGATTATATAACAGTGTTGATAAAGCACTTACTAGGAGTGCAATTCTCTTGCTGGGCTAAAATCAAATAACTTATGTCTCTTTGGGGTGAAGGGGAATGTTTGTTCCCTTTAGCCTAGTTTAAAACGTTAGCAGTTTAAAGTAGATAGTTAATGCTATAAACTTTTCTGTTTATGTATTTAAATTAAGAGTAAATTTGACCTTTTAAACGGTAAATATATTTAACAGGTATACATTTTCATGAGAAAAATCCTTTATTACTGTTTTTCACAAGATTTCGATGATTATTCTATATAAACATGTATTTGATTGTTGTACATATTGAAATTGTAGTTTTCACTGTATACTCTGCATTCATATGCTTATTGCATCTGATATTGATCTAAATAAAAATTTTTATTGATAAAAAAAAGCAGTTTCTTCAGCTTCACTGCGACTAGAAATCAGGAAATCCTGCTGTAGAAAGGTCTCCACCACGTCACTGGAAGCATGTACTCCACTGGGGTGAGAAATGCTGGGCCCTCAACTCAGAGCCCCACTGGCAGTCCTTCTGCCACTCTGACCTCCACTCTGTTGACTCACTACAAACTGAGCATTCTAAACTCCCCAGAGCAGCTGAACACACAAAGGGGTTATGCTGCTGCATGAGTTCTGAATGACCCAATCATTCTTCTCTCAGACTAGCTGAGTAAGCAATGATGTCATTTTGTAAGAAGCCCCTAATGAGCTCCCTACCAGCTGCCTGCTACCTTCCTACCACTAATACTGATAGGATTCTAGGGGACTGGGTGGTTACATATGTTTCTATTGAATTTCACCAGCCCTCAAAATGCTAGCCTACTGGGAAATTAATGCCTTTGTCAATCCAGGCAAGCCTAGGTAGAAACCATGCATCACTGCTCTGCCCCTAAGAGCTCATCCTGCTGAGAAAAACAAGCAATCCATCCTTATGAGATCAGAGTGCTGAAAACAAACTAACAATCTGACTGACTCTTAAACTTTATGTTTATTGTAGCATGTAAACAAAGTCAGCTTCAATCATATCAAGCAATCAAACTTTATTTATCCAGGCAAAATCATCCTTGAGCAAGCTCATTTGCAAGATGGTTCTGGACAAGTAGGACATATACAACTACAGCAAAATTACCAGGTAAGCAGTGTGCACACAATGAGCAAATAAAAGACAGTTACAGAGAAACAAATAAGATCAGGGCTGATGAGTACATATGGTGAACACTATCCGGGTTGATAATTGACTGTATATATAAAGAATTCCCTCAAGACGTGGGATTATTCAGACAACGGTCACAACGTTACAATAAGACGAGGGATACCAGGTAGGGTAAGTGAGGGAACAACAACCAAAGGTTTATGGGTGGGGGAAAAACAAGGGAAAGGGTCGGTGAGGGGTGGAAATAGATGTAGTTAAACAAACAGGTGGGAGCTGGCAGAATAATCCCAAGGTGGAAAGAAGAAGAGAAGTACTAGGGGAATACATATAAGTGCCAAGAGTTTGGAGAGCCACAGGAGAGGGAGGCGGTGGTTATTTGAGGCATACACACAGGGCTCTCAGTTTGAGAGCAAGCAGCCTCCGGAAAGAGTGAGGTCCTGGGAGGGAGGACAGCCTGAGAGTTTTTTGCATGATATTCCAAAGGGTGGACAGAGAAAAGATGATAGCCGCTGAGCCATGTCATGTCCTTATTTTGGGTACTTTTGAGAGAGACAAGAGACAAACTCCTTAGACCATATGTTCCCTCAGTACACTGAAACATTGTAGAAATATAGGTCTTTTACAAGCATTGGTATAACAAATGTATCTTTGGACTAAAGCAGGGAGGTATCACCAGAGGGCATGTTTTGAAGTTGGAAGGTGGAAGGGTGAGGGGGAAAAGAGGAGGAGGTTTTTCACTGAGAGGGTGGTGGACCCTTGGAATGCACTGCCTGGAGAACTGGTTCAGAGATCCACAGTGGAGGGCTTCAAGAGAGGGTGGGACAGACACAGAAAGTGGATGTATCAGATGATGGCCTGTCCCAGGGGGGTTGGGATGGATGATAGGGGTTTCTGGAGCACAAGAGATGGGAGGGCCTCGGCACCCAACTAAGGATCTAAGGTTTGAGCAGACTCGATAGACCGTAAGGCCTAATCTGCTGGCAAATAGTATGTTAGTAAATGTAAATATACAGGACACAGTGAGATGGCCACTCCTCTTCATATATTCAATGAATCCATCTACTGCTTTAAGATACACCCTTGAGGGGTATACATTTTACATGAAAAATACCAACAAAATCAAAACTGAACGGCTGTAATACGAGCCCATGAGCAGCACTGTATAGTCCAGCAAAGTCTGTTATTCTGGTTTCTATGTATTTTCTTCCTCGAACCATTTGCGAGTGAGGAAACAGAAAATGTCACCATGCATTACTCTTTAAGGTATGCACCACTAGTGCAGTTCCATTTTATATAGTACTTCTTTAAGAATTTAACAACTTCAACTTTTATGGCGTTATTGAGCTTAATGTTATTCAGAACATGGAGTTTATAAAAGCTTAACAGTCATCTTAAAACTACTTATAACATTAATATCCTTGCAACTGGTTCAAAGCATTGCTATTAATACAAAGTATGATCATATTCATTTTTAAAGTTTTGTAAAGTCTCAATTAAAAAAAAACTGGGTCAACCTGACCTCTGATATAAACAATGGAGACAAAACAGAAGGAGGGGTCAGTCATCAATAGGATTCTAGGGAAAGAAAAAGAAAGGTTAGTTCTAGACCCACAACCCAGCTTACTGACTGTTTACCCCCAAAAGAATAAAGTACTTAACCTGAGGCACCAGGCTAAGATAAAGGAAGATCTCCATTACAAACCCTATTAAATATAAGTGGACAGTACGCCTCAGTTCATGCACAGAAGAAATTTAACTAAGGTAGTATGGCTGGTTAGTACATTTGAAAGGTACAGCTTAATAGGCATAATTTGTAAATTTGAGAGTGCTCCCTGTCACCAGGTGGTCCCATCCTGCCTCCCAGTTGCACAATCTGTGTCAGAAAACTAACAAACCAGTTGCAGAACAGATGCATTTCTGAGAGTTCTACCTGTAACCCCCCCCCCTACAAATGGGGGTTCCCAAAAAGTCTTCCTTGAGCTTGCCTAAATGCTCACTGCCAGGCTGGTGTCCTGCGTTTTAGCAGTTTAAATGTGATTACCAGAGCCTGTATAGCCTCTGTGTACTGTCTGTTTAAGAGCTGCCTGATTGCAGCATAAGTAATCTGAGATGGAGCTCTGTTGAAAGGTGTAACTATTTGCTGAAAATCATTTAGAGCGATAATGATAATGTAGTTTGTCTAACCTGCTTTCTTTGTAGCAAGGACTGTTTTGTTTGTCTCCACTATCTTGGTCCTGGACTGCAAATTGGACCAATCAGTTCTGGTGGGACTTAAAATGTAGCCAGACTACAGTAGCTGTCTGAAGTCAAAATCTGTAGGAATTGTAGTTTTGAGCTTTTTGCACCTTTTTTACAACTGAAGGGGGAGCTCTTGCTTTGACTGACAGCCAAATCAGCCAACCAAACCTTTTGTATCTGAGGGAATCTCCCAAGTTGCCTACTGTTTAGGGCAGTTCTAAGCTGGGAAGTGAAATGAGAAGAGCTCAAGTGTATTTTGGGCAGCAATCCTGAGTGGATTCACATGGAAGAACTGTGAAAAGGCTGAGTTTTTGGCCTGCATGTCTGCCTGCTGCTCCTGAGAGGGAGAGAAGAGAATTATTTTGGACTAAATCCAAGTCTGTGTGACTAAGGTAAGCAACTGAAGTGGGCCAGGTTCAACCTGAAGAAGACCAAAGATTTTGCTAAATGCGATCGGCCTGTCAGGAGTTCCAGCTAGCCCTAAGCTCCCGGTGTGTGCAGAGACTTTGCGATTGTGACCGGGGAGTGCTTTGCCTGGTACAGAAGAACTCTGTTACATGTAAATGTACTATGAGCTGCTAGTGGGCCATTAGTTCCCCACTGTGTGAACTGTGTTCTGCTTACTGTAAGCTGTATCCTGCCCAAAACGGACTGCATCCGAATTTGTCTCCATGCGGTCTGGGCCTTGCCAGACTGGCCCAGCCAGACTACCCACTGCACAGAGAAGCCATCGACGAGAGACCTGCCTGGGGGTCAGCCTCCTGCTCCACGCTTGAACAGGAATGACGCTTCTGCAACTCGTGTGGGCCCTGCTTCTCCTGGCATTCCAGATCAACCACCTGTAATCTTGATTTTCATTCAGCCTGTGTCCAGTCTTGGGTATTGTGAGTAAATATCAGGGTAGCTCCCTGCAACAACAGCTTAATCTGAGTGTGTCATCTGATTGTCTTGTTGTTTTGTTTCCTTTATGAACTGAGCTCTCTGGCTCCGGATTACAGAAATTGTGTACTGTGCATGTTGTGTTTTCCATCACAGGGCCCCAACCAGCTGTGATGCCAGCCAACCCTGGGCAACAATCCTGGTTAGCCCATCTCTTCTCCACCTGGGTACCCAGAGGTGTGACTTTGTGGGGGGACTCAAAGCGCATGCATAACTGCTTGATTGATATAACCTTTAAGCTAATTAACCTGAAGGGGACAGGATCAGATCTGTTACAGTACAGTAGCTTCTTCTTGTTGTTTTTACATTGTTTCTTGTGGATTTTGCTTAGTAGAAGGTTATTTATTTTCTTTCTTACTACTTCTAAGGGGCTAGCAGGGTATTGTTTGGGGCTCTTGGAATTTTGAAACCTGATTTGGTAGCTATAAGTGGGCTAATTTGTTTGATGTTTCACTGTGTAGCAGGCTACATTTGTAGAGGCCTATTTCTTCTGATTTAAAACCTATTTGATGTGATTTAACTGGGGCTGTTTCTTTGAATTGCAGACCTATATCTACTAATTTCAAGCCTATTTTGATGTGTTGTTGGTGAAGCTGTTTGAATTGGAGTCCTGTTTCTTTTGGTAGCAGACCTATTTTGGGGGCTTTGAGTAGAATTGTGATTCATTTTTGCTGGCTTCACTAGCTGCAAAGTTTAGTGCAGAGTTGAGGAAGGGTGCCAATGGTCTGACCAGGGGCCTCAGCTACCTGATTGTTTCTGGAAGACTTGGGCTGGTCCCATGTTTCTGGAAGACTTGGGCTGGTCCCACCCCCCAACCTCTCATGCCACCTGCCCCTGCTCCATTATTTCCTTTATACCAGGGGTTCTGACATCACTTCCTCAAACGGGCAAAGGATATGCACCTGTCATAGCAGAAGCAGACATCCAGGAAAGGAACAGCAGCAAGTGAAGAGGTGACTGCTATCTCAGTGGAAGGGAAGTAACTGCAAATCTAGGAGCTTGCATTGTTACTTCTTTGCATTGCTATTGCATTGGAGAAAGGAGGAGTAGGAGTTTGAAGAAGGTTGTGCAATAGCTACTTAAAGTCTCTTTTTGAATGTGAATAGGAAGGATAGAAATATAAAAAGCAGTTGCTCAATCTATCTAAACGTGTACAACAAAGGGGGTAAGGGAAATTAAGAAAATAATGTTTTGCACTGATAGAGAGGGGTGAGGGGAGACTTGGGGGAGTGTTTGGTATCCTGCATCTGGAAGGGTGGGGGGGTCACTGGTGTGCAACGACAGCAATGGGTAGGGTGGTAAGCTGCAACAATCTTTCTAAAAATTGCCTGGAGTGTGGAAGGATGTTTAGTGTGCAACCACATTGAGAAACTTAGAAAGGAGACTGAGGGTCTGCAGGAGGAACTAAGACAGGCAAGGCAGATTGGGGGTGGGTTTAGCCCAATACTGGAGGGAGGAAGAAGGGGAGATAAGGGAGGGCGATTTAAGTCAACAGTGGTGAGGAGAGGGTCAGACAAAGGGAAGCAGAGACAAAGGGGCCCAGGCCAGGAAGAACGATTGCCGGGGAAACCAGTTCAGGAGACAAAAGACAAATGGAAGGAAGAGATAGGGACTTGTGAGGGGAAGGGAAGAAGTGGCAAAAGTCATGGAGTGGAAGGGAGAGAACAGGTTACTATGAAGAGAGAGGGAGTGGTCATTTGTGAAGGGTCTTCAGAAAATAGTTTTGCACTGCTAGAGAGGAAGAAGGTGGAGGAGGGAAATGATGAAAATGAGAGGAGTAATTGATAAATGCCTAGACCAAAACTGGAGCGGGGGGAAGTTCTGCTGGGAGAATTGCAAATTGCAACGGGGCAAAAGGGGGAAATAATGTGCAGGAGGAAGAAGAGGAGAGGAGCTGGAAATGAGAGAGGGAGATGAATGGAAGCAAGCAGGGAGTAAGAGTGGTGGAATCTTAGTGCTGGGGGACTCAGTACTAAGAGGAGTCAGGTAGGGTAGCAAGGGGGAGAGGCATAGTCGCATTTGGGTGGAGGCCATGCCAGGAATGACAGTGGAAAGGGTGGGACAGTCTGTTCTGAAATATGCTAGAAGGGGTAGGAACAAGCCTCATTTAATTATACATCTTGGGACGAACAATCTGGCTGACAAGACAGTAGATATGGTCCAGAGGAGGTTTGAGTAACTAGGACAATTATGTGAGAGGGCAGGAAGATCAGTAACTTTTTCAGAGATACTTCCAGTGCCCAAGGCAAGCACAACAAGAAAGCTGAATAGAGGAATTTAATAGATGGCTAAGAACCTGGTGTTGTGTTAAAGGGTATGGGCTGTAGGGGGGATGGGGAGGGACCTGGGAGAACAGTAGTCTCTATGCCAAGGACAGACTACTCTTGAGTGAGGAGGGAAAGAAAATGTTGAAACAGAGGATGGAGGAGTACATAGAGGAAGCTGGGAATTTAAACTAGGAGTGGGGGGTGGCAATTGGGCAAGAGATATGCAGAGACCACAGGTTGGGAAACCATATGAGCTTACCCCCCATAACAGTGACAAAGGACAAATGGCAAATACTATTGGTGATGCTAGTAAAGAACGGCAGGATGGGGAGGGTGGAAGGTGGTTACCCTTAATACTAAAAGCCTTGGGAGGAAAACTGCAGAGTTACAGGTGCTCATGGCAGAGGAGAGGTGGACATTGCAGCCATCACAGAAACATGGGCCACCCAATACAATGACTGGGACCTGTCTGTACCAGGGTACAGGTTATTTCGTAGGGACATGGTGATTGGGAAAGGAGGGGGTGTGGCACTATATGTGAAGGAAGGACTGAAGTGTGTAAGGGAGTAAGGGGAGGAGGGTAGTACAGAGTTACTTTGGATGCAAATCCAGGATTCCAAGAATAGGATTCTTAGAATGGGAGTGGTGTACAGGCCACCATCTCAGATGGAGGAGTTAGACAGGGAACTAGCGGAACAGATCAGGAGAACCTGTGAGAAGGGTAGTGTGGTGATTGTGGGGGACTTCAACATGCCAGGAGTGGACTGGGGTACCCCAACAACCAGGAACAGAAGGGAGAAGGTACTGCTGGATGCCTTCCAGGACAGCTTCCTGCTGCAAATGGTCAGTGAACCAACCAGGTTAGGGAATACCCTTGACCTTGTGCTGGCAAATGGAGACTTTGTGAGAGAACTTACAGTGAAGGAACCGTTGTCAGGGAGTGACCACCACTCATTATGGCTCACATTGGATATGGGCAAGGAAGGAGTGGAATCTGGCACAAGAGTGCTGGACTTCAGGAGGGCCGACTTTGGGAGGATGGGGAAGTGGTTAAAGGGGTACATGGCCAGAATTCAATCTAGTATGGACACTAACCAGAGGTGGGAGCTCATAAAGCTGGGAATAGTGGAGGCAACCAAAACCTGCTGCAAGGCCCAGAGCAAGAAGGCTAGGACTAAGAAACCAAGCAGGTTGAGCAAGGAGGTCATGAAAAAGGTAAGGAAGAAAAGAGCTGCCTTTAGGAAGTACAAGAAAACAGGGAGGGGGGAGGACAGGGAGGAGTACTTGACAGAAGCGAAGGAGGTGACAAGGGCAGTAAGGGGAGCCAAAGCATCTACGGAACTCAGGCTGGCACAAGGCATTAAAAAGGGGGAGAAAGACTTCTTTAGGTACATCAGGGAGAAAAGGAGTTGTAAGGACCACATAGTAAGGATTATAAAGGAGGGGGGTTGGGTGGAAGCAGGGTGCAATAAGGCAGAAGCACTAAATGAGTACTTCTGCTCAGTATTTACTAAAGAGAAGCGAGGGGTGACACCCAAGGGGGGAGAAATGGCAGAAATTGGGGGGAAGGGGTGTCAGATGGGGAAATCATGGAGGGCAGAGTTCGGGAGGGTTTGAAGGCACTGAGGGTGGACAAGGCACCAGGCCCAGATGGTATCCACCCCAGGGTACTGAAGGAGCTGGCAGAGGTCCTTGCAGGACCTTTGGCAGACCTAGTTAATGCCTCACTACATTCAGGGTGTGTACCTCAGGACTGGAGGATGGTTCATGTGGTGCCCTTCCACAAGAGTGGCCCCAAGGATGAACCGGGAAACTACAGACCAGTGAGCCTCACATCCATCGTGGGTAAGCTAATGGAGACTATCCTGAAGGAAAGGCTGGTGGCCCTCCTAGAGGCCAGAGGACTACAGGACAGCAGACAGCATGGCTTCATATGGTGCAGATCCTGCCAAACCAACCTGTTGGAGTTCTATGATTGGGTAACTAGGCAACTGGACAGGGGCCATGCAGTGGATGTCCTGTATCTGGACTTCAGTAAGGCATTCGACTCAGTGCCGCATGGAAGGCTGGGAAGCAAGTTAGTAGGCACAGGGGCAGGTGCAAAGCTGGTGAGATGGATAAGAAACTGGCTTCAGGGAAGGCAACAGAGGGTGGTGGGAAGTGGGGAGCTGTCACACCCAAGGGTAGTGATGAGCGGTGTTCCACAGGGCTCGGTGTTGGCACCAGTGTTGTTTGGGATGTTCATTGCAGACATATCATGGGACATCAAGAGCAAGATCAGTCTGTTTGCTGATGATACCAAGGTAGGAGCGGTGGTGGATGACCTAGGGGGACGGCAGGGGTTGCAGGATGATCTGGCAAAACTTGAAACCTGGTCAGAAACCTGACAAATGGGTTTAATGCCAAAAAGTGCACTGTGCTGCATTTTGGGATGAAGAACCCAAGGAGGAGTTACCAGTTGGGGGGAGTGCAGCTAGCCCAGACAGAGGAGGAAAAGGATCTGGGGGTGCTCATTACAGGGTCAATGAACAACTCTGCACAATGTAGGAAGGCAGCTGCAAAGACCAACAAAATGCTGGGTTGTATTGCAAGAGGTATATCCTTGAGGAGGGAGGAGATGATTCTGCCACTGTAAAGGTCATTAGTTAGACCGCATCTGGAGTACTGCATACAGTACTTGCACCAGTATCTGAAAGGGACATTAAGTTACTGGAGGGGTGCAGCGCAGGGCGACAAAGATGATCAAAGGGCTGGGGGACTTACCATACGAGATGAGGCTGAGGGAGTTGAACATGTACTCACTGGAGGAGAGAACGGACAGGGGGGACATGATTGAAACCTTTAAGTACATGAAAGGAATAAGCAAGACAGGTACAGAGGGGCTTTTCAAAGTAAGGGAGGGGAGGGACACCAGGGGCCATGATATGAGATTGGAGGGAGGAAGGTTCAGGAGGGAGATGAGGAGACACTTTTTTTCAGAGAGGGTGGTGGCTGGGTGGAATGTGTTACCTGCAGAAGTGGTATCCAGTAGAACAGTGGACTGCTTCAAAATGGGATGGGACAGGACAAGGGGGAAGGTTAATGAAGAAGAAGGATGGAAGGGAGGGGCAGCTGCAGAATAAGGGGTGCTAGCTGCACATTCAAGCAGACTTGATAGACCTCTAGGCCTTTATCTGCTGGCAAATTTCGTATGTTCAAATTTTGCCCCTCCCTTGTTCAAGTTCCCTGAATAAATCAGATCTAACTTTTTTTGCATGTAATTTGACTGTGGTTCCAGTTTCTGCTCAGAGTACTGTACTGTTGCTATTTGCTGTGCATAACCTTGTTTTACAGGGAGTCCCCAGGGTCGAGCCAGAGGAACCAGCCCTAGTGGTAAGCGCAAACAGTGTGGGTACTTGTGTGGTGTACCAGGGGTATTGTGAAAGTGATTATTGTACAGTGTTCAGGCCACTAGAGGGGAAGGGGGGGATGTTACAGTGTCCTGGAGGGCTGTGCCCAGGTTAGCTTGACCACTACCAACCTTGACCTCCAGGTGGAGGCACCCATTTCAGAACTCAGGCCCCTTAACCTTCTACAAGCCAAGCAGGCAGGGGTAGTAGCTCTTGGGATAGCACCACCTAGGGGTTACATACCTCTGCTGTTCTACCCCTCTAGTAGTACAGCAAAGACTGAGGAAGTAACGATCTCAGAGTGCTCATGTGCCCAAGGTTCTATGCTGACTGACAGCTTTGAGCTGTACCACTACCCCAGTAAGGATGTTCATTACCCATATGTATTAATTCCCCACTGACAATACAGAGCAATACAGAACAAACATTTACATGAGTTGTCTTACATTTGTTTAGATGTTCAGTTGAGTGCTTACTCAAAAAGTGAACAAATGGCTGGTACTGATGTATTGCCTAGACGTTAGAGTTTGCAGCTCGGTTCCTAGAACTACAAGCATGTGCCAGAGAACAGCAGAGGTTTCCCATCTTTACATGTGCCTGCCTCCTCCACAGAAACAGTAGGGGGATTGTCTCTTGGGACAGAAGGGGACACTGAAGGGGGAAGGATTTGAGCAGAACTCACATTGATAATCAAGCTGTGTGCTACTAGTGCCACAACCCCCCCCTTTTTTTTTTTAGTCTTTGGTAACCGGGTAAGGCCCACTAGGCACAAGTGCCTGTTTTCAGGGACGACTTGGGAGCACTGGGCGGTTAAGTGACTTGCTCAGAGTCACACAGTATGCAAGTGGAGGTTGTGAGAATCAAACCCAGGTCTGGTCTGCTGGATATAACAAGCTCATTCGCAGCTTGTTACTCTAACCTGTAGGCTATACTGCCAGCCTTTGATGTAAATCCCTGTCTCTGAGGAATCTTGATGTCCCAACCTTGTTGCCACCAGTACTGGTTACTACTGGTGCTTCTGTGAAACTGCTAATAAAAGGGTGAGGGTATTCAGGAACCTTAAACTGTAGCTGCAGCATGTACTCACCAAGCTTGGGGAATCATTTGGATAAAACTGATATAACATGGCTAAGTTTGTGTTCCCATGTGAAAGATCCGAGTTCTATCCTGTGCTTGAGTCCTAGCCCTAAGCCGGTGGGCACTTAGGAACACTGCACTGGCAATGCTCTAAGATTCTGAGGACTGAGAGGGGGTAGTCAGCAGCCTCTCCATACTAGTGCCTCCTTTGACAGGTAAGGGGTTGCTTAGGTCTTCAGAGTCACCACACAACATTCTGCCTCCCCTCAGCCCAGTTCTGCATGGCTGTTCATGTTTTGCATGTGAGCAGTTGGTCATCTTAAAGTGCAAAAGATAACTCATGACATCCAGAATGGTCCCTATTTCAGGCAGCACTTGACACACTTGCCGGTTCTCTTGGTATGTTGGCAGCACAAACTAATGAGAAGCATGGAGAGATGCTCCCATGCTCGTCAAGGCTTGCCGTGTGTTTATGGAGGGGGAGAGTGTCCACAACTGATAGCGTGGAATGGACATGTATGATGAGGCCTGATGGGCAGAAATAAATCAAGCTGGCCCTGTGGTGCGGTGACGGTGCACTGAATTGCCACTCCGGAGACAGGGGGGAAGGGGTTGTGTTTAAGCTCTGGAATACCACACTGGGGCCATGTGTCATCAATTAAATCTTTTGCAATTCCTCCTCTGTTGTTTGAGGTGGGGGGGACATTAAAAAATGGTGCTGAAAATAAAGCATTAATACAACTTCTTGATTCCTGGCATGGCACAAAACTTGTCAGAAATCATTTAGTGCCAGCTTTTTCCAAATGATGTATAAGAATCCCCTTCTGCAATGAGGGGATAAGGGGTTGGTTATCAGATTGTAAGACCCAGAGCCTACTGTCTAGTGGCGATTCATTTAGACAGCCCAGTGGGTGGAACTTAATGATAGGGAAGGTGCAGGGGTGACCTCAAAGAGCTTTTGCCCTGAAATGGCCAAGACCTTGTATTCAACAGCTGTTGTTGGATCCAGACTTGTGACAGAAGATCACTTAAAGCCTAGCTGTCTGAGAGCCTCCAGGGACAGCCCCAAGACAGCAGTGCAGATCCAGGGAATGCGATCTAGGGGTGTTTAATGTAGATCACTGGTAATTTGAGGGATCGTGGGAGGGACACACACCAGAAGGGTGTGGGAACCCTGAGGAGCTTCTTCTCAAGGAGACTTCCTGGCAGGCTTGCAGTGCAAGAGGGGTTCCCCAATGAGAGGGTGTCACTTTTGGGGGGGTGAGGGTTGTAGTTTTGTGCCCAAGTGAAGCTGCCAGCCAAGCTGCTGATGTAGAGGATCTGGTGCGAGAGACAGGGTGAGAAATATGCCTACACTTACTGTGAGGCGATTCCAAGCCTGGGATGGATCCTGGAGCAACTACCGCTGGCAGAGGGATTGGGCTGGTGGTGAGTCACTGCCAGTGGGCAGGATGGAGTATGCACTGTTAGGCAGTGCACAGCACACTAGCTGGTGAGTAGCAGATCTGTAAAAGGAGGTACCTGCCAGAGCAGTGACCTGAATCCAGAGGGGAGACTAAATTGACACAGAATGTCTGCCCTCAGGATTAGGGGACACGTATGCCACAGCAGTGCATCAAGTACTGCTCCTGGCCGTGTGAGTGACTTAATTGTATAGGTGTAAATGAATTGTTCTTTTAGCAGTGGATGCCTCCTGTACAACTCACTTACTAGGCACCATGGTACCAAAGATGTGAGCCCTGTCAGAATCTTTTGTAGCATAGTAGGAATACTAATGAATTGTGCTGAGTTGATCAGGCTCTGAACCAGGGTATCCGTTCAGCCACTGGTGTATGTGAACGCAAGTGGAAAAAAGGAATAGAGGGGGTTGTATGATTCCACATGTGTGCAGGGTACAACCTTTGGCAAGGGACCCTATGGGTTCTGACTCATGTTTGTGGTCAGGACTGAACCTATTTGTGCAGTGCCAACATGGAGAGTGACTAAGGACTGTGGTTCCTGAGTGTAATTGCTGACTTTTCAGTAAAAGCAGGGCCACGGCTTAATCCACCATGTTAGAGTGATTTATAGTGTACAGTGGAGTGTTGTTCTGTACAGAATTCCACCCCTTTCAAAATGCTGTTCTACCACAGTTCCAAGGTCACAGAATGTGATTCTACCCTACTATGGTAGAACAGTATTCTAGAACCTCTGGACTGCATGAGTCAGTTTCATTTTGAAAGCAAAAGAACTCACAAAATACATATTTCACACAGTATTGTACACTATAAAAATACAGGATGAGCAACTATGCAGAACCAGTGTGTTTTGCCACCTCTGGGTTCTGATTCCCATGGACCTCTCGAGCTTCGGTCTCGAGGTCAGAGGGAATCAGAACCCCTCTGTGGCAAAACACACTGGTTCTGCATAGTTGCCCATCCAGTATTCTGTATATTCCTGTCAGAGTGGTGGTCTCAGTTGTACTCACCCCATGGCTGGTGACCTTCGGTGTGAGAGTCTGAGGGTGTTGTTGTAGGGGGACTCTTTGTCCAGCATAGAAACATAGAAATTGTTGGCAGATAAGGACCGCTAGGCCCATCCAGTCTGCCTGTAGGTCCTGTACATTGTATGTGGCCACTGATCCTATGTGATCAATGGCTTTTCATCACTCCCTCCCCACTCAGGCTTCCCTTGTGCCTGTCCCAAGCATGCATAAACTCCTCCACTGTGCTTGCCCCCCACTACCTCCTGTGACAGACTATTCCATGTGTTGACTACCCTTTCTGTGTAGAAAAACTTCCTCTTACCCCTAAACACAAAAGGTTCCTAGGCCATGCCCACCCTAGCTAGTTCCCAGTAAAGCAGGCAGGCACAGGTGGCCAGAGGAAAATCCAAGAGTTACATTTGCATATGTAATTTGGTTAATGCAACACATTTAACAATGGGGTCCACCCCTTTCACTGAATGGAAAGCACACTTGGTTGAGAAACTGACTGGTTCCAGGTGTATTGTGGGAAGGGAGAGGGGGCAGGGAGAAAGAGAAAATGGTGTGGGTAAATGGAAGAGTGCAATACGCCCACTCAAGGGAGAACCATTAGGGTACATTCTCCTGGAAGCCTGCTGGTGAGACATGCAGCAGTAGCAAGGTGCAAGGACATCGTATTAAGTATAAAGCACAACCCATGGGGGTGGTGGTGGGGGGATTACGTTGATCTGTTTTTGCCGGCATTTGCCTCACCATGTGTTGCAGTTCTTTGTGTGCATGCATACTTTGCTGCATATAGGATAATCAAGTCAGCTTTAAGAATATAAATGAGAACCACCATTAGAAACGCAAGACCTGCTTGCAGAAGACATACTCTTTTGAACATATGAATTTGCCAGCAAAACTAGGCCACCTGGTCTATCAAGTCTGCTCAAGTGTGCAGCTAGCATCCTCACCTTGCAGCTGCCCCACACCCTCCCCTTCCCAATTACCCCCCCCCCACCTTGTCCCATCCCTTTTTGAAACTACCCACTGTCTTGCAGGCTACCACCTCCTCCAGTAGAGCATTCCATTCTGCCACGACCATCTCTGTGAAAAGTGTCTACTCATTTCCATCCTAAATCTTCCCCCCTCCAATCTAAGGCTGTGTCCTCTCATATCCTTCCCCCTCCTCAGCCTGAGTATCCCCTCAGTGCCTGCCTTGTTTAACCCCTTTACACACTTAAAGGTCTCAGTCATATCCCCCTGTCCCTTCTCTTCTCCAAGGAGTACATGTACAGCTCTCTCAGCCTCTCCTTGTATAGTCTGTCCTCCAATCTCTGGATCATCCTTGTTGCCCTGCATTGTACCCCCTCCAGCAATTTCATATCCTTCTTCAGATATGGGCACCAGAATTGCACACAGTACTCCACGTGTGACCTTACCAGTGCCCTATAGAGAGGCAGGATCACCTCCCTGCTCCTGGAGGAGATCCCTCTCGCGACACAACCCAGCATCCTGTTGGATTTCACTGCCACTCTCCTACACTGCTCTGTATTGTTCATCTTCCCCATTACAGCTACCCCTAGATCCTTCTCCTCCTCGTTGGAACCTAGCTGCAGCCATCCCAGCTGGTAACCCCTCCCTGGGTTCTTTGCTCTCAAGTGCAGAACTTTGCACTTTTTCGCACTGAACCCTAACTGCCACACCTCTGACCACTCCACCAGTTTGATCAGGTCATCCTGCAGCCCCTACCAACCTGCTATATTGTCCACCACCACCCCCAATTTGGTATCATCAGTGAATAGACTGATCTTATTCCTGACACCATACGAGATGTCCGCTTTGTATATTCCAAACAACACTGGTCCCAGTACCAATCCCTGTGGCACTCTGCTCATCACAGCCCTTGGAGATGAGAGTTTGTCCCCCACCACTATCCTCTGCTGTCTCCCCTGCAGCCAATTCTCAATCGATTTAACCATCGTAGTCCCCACCCCCACATATCTCAATTTCCCTCCCAACCTCCCATGTGGCACCGAATCGAAGGCCTTATCAAAGTCCACAGTGAAGAAAGAGGGGTTACTAGTGGGGTACCTCAGGGTTCAGTACTGGGGCTGGTCCTTTTTAATGTCTTTATAAGTGACATTGCAAAGGGACTGGAAGGGAAAGTATGTCTCTTTGCAGATGACACAAAGATCTGCAACAGGGTTGATACGCAAGGTGGGGTGGAAAGGATGAAAAGGGACTTTGCAAGGTTGGAGGAATGGTCAAATGTATGGCAGCTTAGATTCAATGCAAAGAAGTGCAAAGTAATGCACCTGGGAAACAAAAACCCAGGGGAAGAGGACACAATGGGGTGGGATACTGACAACAAAAATGGAAAGGGATCTGGGGGTAGTCATATCAGATGACCTAAAGGTGGGCCAGCAATGTGAGAAGGCAGTAAGGAGGGCTGGGGGATACTGGGATGCATAGGGAGAGGCATCACCAGTAGAAAACAAGAAGTTGTTGGCCCTCTGTGCAGACAGTTGGTAAGACCACATCTGGAGTACTGTGTAGAGTTCTGGAGACCCCATCTCTGCAAAGACATAGACAGGGTGGAGGCTGTCTAGAGGAGGGCAACCAAAATTGTACAGGGTCTGAATCAGAAGACATATGAAGAAAGAGTAAAGGAGCTTAAGATGTATAGCCTCAAGAAAAGGAGGGAGAGGGGGGGACATGATAGAAACTTTCAAATACCTCAAGGGAATCAACAAAGTCCAAGAGGGTAGCATCTTTCAGAAAAGAGATGTGCAAGAACAAGGAGGCACAACTGAATGATAGAGGGGACAGCTAGAGGTAATGTGAGGAAGTATTTATTCACAGAGAGGGTTGTAGATTCATGGAACAGCCTTCCTGAGGAGGTTGTGGAGTCAAAAACAGTGGGGAATTCAAGAATGCAAGGGACAGACATAAGGCAATTCTAGTGGGGGGTAGGAGGAAGTAGGCTGTTGGTTAACTAGGATCTGCAGCTTATCGGTTAGGTAGGGAAATGGGCAGACTAGGTGGGCCAAGCGGTCCTTATCTGCCATCAAATTCTATGTTTCTATTATATAATTACTGATGATGTAATTTATTAGGTGGACTGGCACCACTTTCTGATGCCGTAATAACCAAGTGCCCTTCATAATAACTGGGTTCTGTCCATAATAACTGGCTGGCTACTACAGCGCGGGTGTCAGGCAGACAATCTGTAGCACTGTGAAACTGACAGCAGTCATCTCAACCACCCCCCCCACACACACACAATCCATTATCATTTAGTAACTGTTTAAAAATCAGTTTTGCTCAAAGCAGCAGTGCATGAATGTGGTAGAAATTTTGAACTATACTTTTTTATTCTATTTTAGATTGCCCCGATCTATAGACTTTTAGATAATGGTGAAAGTAAAACTCGATTCCTGATTGGCTGAAACAGCCTGCCACCCGGGCTGTTATTTCTTAACAATGGTCCGCTGTAAAACAAGTTCCAATTCTGGAACTCGCCACCGCCATTTCTTTTTTTCTCGCTAAGCGAGTGGCTCGACGACATAGCCCACTTCACGTTCACTCATCTCGCTCACCTTCAACACAAACTGCAGCACCAAACAGTAAATAATAATTTTTTTTTACTAAAACACTTTCCTGCCTCACAGCCCTGCTCTGCTTCTCACCCGTGAACACCATTTCGGGCAGTCTGCCAGCTCCACTTTCACTCATACACTATGTCCTTTCACCATGCACTCTGTTCTGAAGTCACGTTCATTGTGACAACGCTCTCCCACAAAACAAACAGCAGAAACACCAAACTCAGTTTCTGTTTTCTGTATTAAATAAAAATTTACTTTAGTGTTGCACGTATTTCCTCCTACCTGCTCTCCTCTTCTCATTCGCCAGTAGCATTTTACTCAGTCTACCAAGCACACTCACAGTCACTTCCTACCTATAAGAAACATCAGCAGCACCCTCTAGTGGCAAGGGACTATTTTACAAACCCACATTTCTGTTCATTTGTAATAATATTTGACACTTTTTTTTAATAAAAACATTATTAAAAAAAAAAACTAACCTAACACAATTATCTAAGTGTAATAATACCCTCCAGGGTGGGCATTATGGGATATAACAGACCTACCAGGGGTTATAAGGCCCTCTGCCTGCGGCGTCAGGCCTCATTATGCCCCTGGGCGGTCCGTTATATATACAATAATGGATGGGGAAGTGTGCTTAATGAGAAATTAATGGTTGCCCGAGGTGTGGGATGCTACATAAACCCCGAGGGCGAAGCCTGAGAGGTTTATTAAAGCATCCCACACCGAGGGCAACCATTAATTTCTAATTTAAGCACACTTCCCCGTCTTTTATTATTTATAATTGGTGGGCAGCAATTTTTTCCAGCCCTGAGTCTGAGACACACACACACACACACACACACACCGACTCTCCCTCTCTGATACACAAACACACACACACACTCTGTCTCCCCGTTCATCTTTTTTTTTTTTAATTAATTTTTGTTACAGTTTTTTTTTTTTTAGGTTTGGGATGTTTCGGCATATTTATGTACTGAGATCGTGATCGCAATCTTCTTACCTGAAGAGGCAAGGTCGGAGCTGTTCTTGGCGGAGCGCTTACGAGGCATTCCCGGCAGCTTTTATGTAGTGGGGCTCTGAAATGCCCATGTAAGTAGTGAATGGCAGGATCAGCCAGATACAAATAGTTTAAAACAGAAAAAAAACAGTATTCACGGCGTCACGCGCATGGTGTGGCGGCTCCTCGCTAAGCGGGACAAAGGAGTCACCATGTTTCTGACTGTATTTAGCCCGCCCATTAGAAAGCGTGCAGCCAATCGGAATGCAGCTCTTCATTTACTGATGTGGCGCGTGTTTGACGTTATAACCTGCGGTTTATAACGTCAAATTATAACTGGCTCAGCCTATTGAAAAAATTGCTGGTCAGTTATTATATCCCAATAATGCCTACCTTGTCGAGTATTATTACTTACGTATGATACCCGTCTTTCCACAATATGAGTCTGCTATAGTACTTTTTTTTCACATCTGAACTAGGTGGTTTCTCTATCTCTCCTTCTCTACGTACTATGCTCATTGTAAACTAGCTTCCCACTTTGACAAATGGCACTTGCACCCATACATGGCATTTCCTAAGTTTATCTGTATCCTTAATTGTATACATTGTCACTACTGTTTTGATTATTGTTTACTGCATCTAAATTGTATAGTGGTCAATACTGTACCCTGCTTTGCTCTCTTCCTGTATCACTGTTTTGTTTCCTTACTGTAATTGTTGCAATGTTTGCTACTTGACTTTTATATATCCCACTACCCTTTCCCCCAAGCCTTAACTCAGTGTGCCTTTCCTGGTTACCAACATTTTAAATAAATAAATAGAGAGCTCCTTTTAACATGAATCGGACCAGGTTTTCATCAGTATTCTCAGCTGTTTTTTTACATCAGTTGTTTAAAATAACTTATGTTGTGACTAACATGAACTGTTACACAGCAGGCGGTACTACCTGATCTTATAGAACTACAGGTATTCAAAACCAGCCACAAATACTGCTGAAAACCTGGTTGGAGCACTTCTTCTATTATTTCAAATGTGGGAAAAAAGCACTAAAGCAGTTTCAAAATACAGAAAGAAGGGTACCACACAAGTCAGTAGATAAGGGGCAATCTAAAATAGAATAAAAAAAGGATAGTTCAAAATTGTCACCGTATTCATGCACTGTTGCTTTAATAGCACTTCTCCAAAGTCTTATTTAAAACCAGTGGTTTTTTTTCAGTTTTTGTGGGGTTTTTTTTTAACAAAGAAGTGGGATTAAGAACAATCAAGCAGTGAGAGTGAAAGCCATCAGCCAAAGCTGTGAACGAGCAATTATTTATAATATATAAAAAAAACCAAGGGGTTTTGTTGTACATTATTAATTAAGCAATATACCATGACAGAGAGTGGGTATATTGGTGGATTTGCCACACCTGGTGTAGTTCGGTCATGAGGTGCAGCCGAGTGACTTAACCACACCAGAAGTGGTAAATCCACCCATATACCCACTCTCTGTCATAGTACATTGCTAATATACAATGTTCAACTTGTTTTTTGGTTTTATAGTGATATAAAACTTTTACAGTGGGTATACTGGAGGATTTATCATGGTCATGTGATGTGTTTTGACCAATGGGTACTTTCATACCTGTCATCATTAAAATGTGTAGCACTGGCCTTTAACGGCCTTTGGCCCCTCAGTTGACACTGTGTCCTGGTTTCATAGCTACCTCTCCAACCAATCCCAATGAGTAAGGAACAATGGAAGACTATCCAACATCAAAAGTGTTACCATTGGTGTGCCACAAGGATCCATTCTGAGCCCTCTGTTATTCTGGTTATTTGTAAATGAGCTCCCCGCAGCCTGCCCCTCCTCAAAGGTTCTCCTTTATGCGGAAGATGTGGTCATCTGCGTCAGTAGCCTGAATCAAGAGACCCTAACACAAGAACTCTACTGCAGTTTTGGGGCACTGGAAAAGTGGTTCATTAGAATAAACTACTACTACTACTATAAGAACACCAAAAACATGCTATTTGTAGGTTCCCTAGCAAGGAAAAAAGCCCCTCCTGTCACCATCATAAATGAGGAAGGCAATCCCTTAGAACAATTAACTATATTTAAGTACCTAGGGGTAATCCTGGAAGACACACTATCATTTGCCCCTTACATTGACTACATCGTAAGGCTAGCCAACATAAAATTAGGGGCACTGTACAGACATAGGCACTACCTCACCCCTACAGCAAAGCGAATGGCAGTATCTAGCTTTGTCCTCCTGATACTGGACTACGTCCTGTCAGTTTATGGTGATGTTATAGACATGGTCCTGAATTGGGTCAGGCTGATGCTAAATAAGGCATGTCAATTCCTTCGCAGTGCTGATAGGCTCAAAAGTACCTGTACCCTATACTTCCAATCCAACTGGCTCCCACTACAGGATAGACTCAAGTATCAGGTGTGTCTGCTTGGGATGAAGGTGCTGATGGGTCCCCGCCCCCCGTGATCCAAAACCTCCTGCACCTAGTCAATAACCAATATTCAACCAGGAGTATGACCAGGAAAGCACTATTTTTTTTTTTTTTTGATAATCGGGTAGGTGCACTAGACACAAAAGTGACTATTTTCAGGCACGACCTGGGATGTCACAACATAGAGAGATACAGGTACAAGGCATACATTGTCAAGAAATGTACAGCACATCACATATCAGAAGTGAACAAGATTAAGACAATAGTGGTGCCAGGGCACATAAGGTGTATTATACAAATAGAAGGTAAGTGCCTGTAAATAACAGTTATAGTAATTTCACATTTAAAGTGCGGAAAAGCCACAGGGTATCATTGCAGTGTAATAATATCATACAACCAGCTGACTGAATATCAGTTTTGGCAGGAGGTAGGGAGAGAGGTAATGCAGAAGTATAGCATAGCGAGAGAGAGAGGAGGAGAGAGGGAAAGGGATGGGAAAAAGGGGGTAGGATAGAATTAGTGGGGAAGCAGTAGGAGCAGGGTGCCAGCTCACACCACAGAAGACAGGAGGGAAACTGCGAGGCAGCAATAGCAGAGGGAGCCATGATCTATGGTGGGTTGAATCAGGTGCATCGGGCACGTACAGCAAGGAGGGAGTGGTGCCTCTTCTTAAATGTGGCATGACGAGGGGCCAGGCATACATCAGGGGCAGCGAGTTCCAGTAACTGGGAGCTACGTGGGAGAAACCTGATTTCCCTTTAGTAGTTCTACATCAGGGAATGCTAAGCAAGGAAAGGTCAGCAGATCAGAGGCCGTAGGAGATGGGCTGGGGGTTCAGCATGGAGGTGAGGTAGGTAGGCATGTTGGACAGCAGTATACTGTCCAGAAGGTTCCCAAGAGAGAAGAGCCGGTGGACAAGAGGGGAGGGCCAATTTAGATCTGAATACAGTAGGCAGTGATGTTTTAACCTGGAGGATGCAGAGGCGTATCGGCATATATTGTTATAAGTTGTGTCCCACCTTTGAAGAGAAGCCTTAGATGCATTAATATAGATTATGGATCCATATGAGAGTGACAGGAGTAGGATTCCTCTAGCAATGGCCAGCCTTGCAGAAGGGGTTAGAATATGGCTCGTTTTGTAGGCTAAACCCAGTTTGGCATTGACGGCCTTACATGTGGAGGTTATATGAGTCATTAGTGAGTGATTCATCAAGCAAGACACCTAGGTATTTAAAGGAAGTTACGATCTCTAGTCAGGAACCATCAGCCCAGGAGACTTGGAAAAGATCCCAGCTATGTTTTAGTTTAATAAATGAACCAAAGAGCACAGTCTGTGTCTTACTGGCATGGAGAACAAGCCTATTTCTTGTGATCCAGGACTGAATATTTAGTAGGTCCATAGAGAGCTTTTGGTTAATAGGCTGAACATTATCTGAGCTAGTGCAAAGAACAAGGTCTTTGGCATATAGCAACGATGAACAGGAGGATGTGTTTTGTGCTATGTTATTAATAAAGATCGAGAAAAGAAGGGGTCCAAGGATAGATCCCTGCGGTACACCAACATTAATGACTGCTTTTTCCAAGGTGGCTGAGTTGAATTTTACAACTTGAGTCCTGTTAGACAGGTAGCTACGAAACTAGGTTACAACTCCAGACGAGAAACCCAGGGTTTTTAGATTAGCAAGCAGAAGAGGGTGGTTAACAAGATCGAAAGCCTTTGTCAGATCGATAAATACTGCACCGGTTTGATGACCCTGATCCATAGCATGAAGAATGTCATTTGTTAGCTGTAATAAAGCAGTTTGAGTACTGTGGCCTTTCCTGAAACCATGTTGGTTTGTGTAGAGGCAATTGCAGTTAGAGAGGTGTTCTGAGATCTGTGCTGCGACGAGCTTCTCAAGGACTTTATTTAATACTGATAGTACAGCTATTGGCCTATAGTTAGCTATATATTTTTTGTCACCTGTTTTGAAAACTGGCATGACTCTAGTCAGTTTCCATATATCGGGCACTATGCCTTCACTCAGGGACATACTGAATATTCTGGACAGCGGTCCTGCAATGAACGAGGCCGTCAGCTTTAAGAGTTTAGGTTCAAGGCAGTCAGATCCAACAGCAGCACTGTCTGATATAGCATTGAGATGTTTGAGGACATCCTTCTTCGAGATAGCTTTAAAGTAGAATGGTGGCATCATTATCATGATCTTCAGGATGGGGATCCAGAGATAAAGTTATCGGGAGAAAAAGCAGTGGTACATCTGGAGAGGCCGGAGAAGTGAGTATTGAATGCATTGGCAATTGTGCCTGAGTCATTACAGTGAACTCCTTTCAGTATCATGTCACTGTTGAGGTGAGTTTGCTTTGAGCCGAGGAAAGTTTTTATATGAGATCAAAATTTCTTAGGGTCACCAGCCGCATCCACCAGTAGGCCCTTACGGTATTGGCTTTTTGCATGTCTTATTTGTGTTTTGCACTTCGATCGCTGTTCTCTGTAGATGTTAAAGTCAGCTTTGAGACCGGAGATTTTGCACTTTCTCAAGCATTTGTCTCTGTTCTTGAGGGATGCAAGGAGGTCTTTATGCAACCATCTGGTTTATTTACCACGAACTCACTGAGTGATGACCGGAGCATGTTTATCTTGAAGGAACACAAACCTACTCAGGAAAGCATGGAGGGCAACATCCGAATTCGGTGCTTGGTAGACAGGTGACCAGTCAGTGTGAGACACATCATATAGAAAATGAGCCTGGTTTAAGTTGGCATAGTTCCTGAAGCATTTACAGTGTTGGGGGGCATATACCATCACCGCAGCGACTCCTTGACTGCGAAGACCACCACAGCGCCAGAAATTGGGCAAATTCCACCCGTTGCTGTGGTGGTCCATGCAGCGATCGGGACTGCCTTGCTGGGTGTTTGCCCTCCCCAGTACAACTCCGACTCGGAGTTAGAATCCTAGAGACCGGGGGTGTGGGGAGTATTCGGGGTGCAGCCCCTCGATTGTGAATGCCGACATCCCGTAGCTACAATGCAGACAGTCAGCATTGTAGCTGTCACAGTAGGGGATGTCGGCGCTAGCGCTGTCGCAGCGCTATAGGTAAACTGTTGCGGGGACGTGGAGATTATAGATGGACTCCAATTACAGAAAACAGGGGAATGATCACTGATAGTGTCCGGCAGCATTCCTGTTTCTGTAATTCTGTCCTCGCGATTAGTTAAGATCCAGTCAATAAGGGTGCTGGAATCAGCAGTAGCAGACACTCTTGTAGGGTCAGCAATGATTTGGTATAAGTTGTAGCTCTGCACCAGGGATTGTAGGGTATCCTGGGATTTGCTAAGCCAGTTTAAATTTATGTCTCCGAGAATGATGAGTTTGTTTTTCACCACATATGCAGCCGTATGATCCAGCAACTCCATTAGGCCATTTTGCCCACATTTGGGGGAATTATAGGCACAGATAATGTGAAGTTTCTTAGCTCCTAGACTGAGTATGGCATGGATGAAGTCACATGAGGAGTTACACTTGTCAGTTATCATAGTTAGGTTAAGATTGTTTTTGAAATAGATTGCGACACCCACACCATGCTTTGGAGGTGGCCTGTCGCACCTAAGGAGGTTGTAGTTTGGGAGCATGCAATAGGTATCTGGGATAGAGGGCTTTAGCCACATCTCAGATAGACAGAGCACATCTGGGTGGTAGTTAGCCACCCAGGTTTCAAGTTCTGCATGATTGTGGAGAGGACTCCTGACATTAAGATGGACAATGTGTAGATCTTTCATATCATAGCCAGCACAATTTATAGGTAATTGCCTTGGCATTGGTCCCGGGTTCAATTCAATGTCTCCAGACAGCAAGAGTACCAACAATATAATGTACCCTAACTTATGCAGCACAATTGGAGGGATATTACAACCATAGATATGCCACCATTTCGCAACAGATGCGGTAGCCTAGTAGATGAGTAATCTAGGGAGGAGAGCAGGGGTCACATCAAGGCCTCTTTCTGGTAGGATTAACATGTTAGAGTAAGTGAAATCATTTTGACCCATGTCCCAACTGTGGAGGTGTTTATTGGGATCAAGCACTGTGAAGATAGTAATATTAGAAACAGGATAAGAGAGGGCACTAATAGAGGTTTCCAGGTCATTACGTAGGAATTTAGAATTAGCAGTATGAGTAAGGCTAGAGGGTGGGTTTGAGGATGCGGAGGAGAGCAAACTAAACTATCGCTTTGGAGTGCTGTGGTGCACCTAATTTTATGGAGATCCCTAACACTAGAAGCCTAGAGTGGTGGAAGGGTATAAGTGTGTCAATTGGACAGAGCAACTGTTAGCTACAGCATTCAATGAGAACTATAAGATGTAAGTGGAAAAGCTGTGCAGTGTTAACCAGTCAGGATGACAGTGTAAGCACATGTGATAAGGACAAGGAATTGTAGCCTAATTTAGGCAATGAATGTAAACGATCAGTGCAGTCCCGAGCTAGAAAGACTGCTGCACTATGCAACAATTGGAATAGTCAGTAGTCATGAGAATTGAGGAAACTAGTTGAGGGTGCCCTCCAGTGGCTGGTTGGTATAACGAGCCAATGGAAAAGTGAGGAGTTTATTTTCTTGATTACCTGTGTCTTTCCATAAAACATGTCAGGCCCAATGCTCCTGTGCCTACAGAGTGCAAATCTGGCTAAGCATGCTGCTCGAATCCCTGCTGAACTTCCCAAAAATAGCCCATTTCAAGACGGAACGAAGGTTTTTACATTAGGCTCCATGTGGAACTGCTCTCTGACTTAACTGAATATCTGCTCAGTACTACTAGGTATATTGACTAAGTCAGCATTATCTAGTATTGATGTTACTATACATCCTGTTGAATTGTCCACTGTTGTATCCCTGTCATTCACTGTGACAAGGCTTCAGATTATCTGTTTTTCTATACTGTACCTACTTAAGCATGGTAAATTTCATTTGTGACGAGGAACCTTTGTAAATGAGCTCAAGCTCGAATATGTATTTCCGAGTGAATAAATAAATAGAATACAGGGCAAACAGACTGAATGCATAGTACATTTTAGTTTACTAATATGTTTAAAACTAATAGGCCTTATTTGTTTAGTGCACAGGATTTCTTCTATCAAGGTAGTTTAAAGTCTTATCATTTGTATTTCCAGAAATATAACCTTTTGAGGAACATCCATAAATCTTCGCTGAGCAAGGTTGGGTGTAAAATTCATAGTGCTATATGCAGAATGCAGAGCAGTTGAAAGCTATAGATACTGTAGTAGGTAAAAGCATGCAGGAGCTCACTGAAAATGAGATACTTCACAAAAGTGGGAGCAAGGCAGAAGCAGGAAACTACAGACCTGTAAGTTTGACCTCAGTGGTAGGGAAAATGATGGAATCACTTCTGAAAGAAAGAATTGTTGAGTACCTAGAGGCCAGAGGGGCATAGGACCCAAAGCAGCATGGATTTACAGCAGGAAGGTCATGTCAGACAAATCTAATTGATTTCTTTGACTGGGTGACCAAAGTAATAGACCAGGGAGGGGCTGTGGATATGGCCTACCTAGACTTTAGCAAGGCATTTGACACAGTCCCGCACAAAAGACTAATAATTAAGTTAGCCTGCCTGAGAGTGGGTTCCAGGGTGGTAGCCTGGGTAGCAAACTGGTTGCACAACAGGACACAGAAGGTAATACTGAATGGAACACATTGCGAAGAAAGGGGGGTTACTAGTGGAGTACCTCAGGGCTCAGTACTGGGTCCAGTCCTCTTTAACATCTTTATAGGTGATATTGCAGAGGGTCTGGAGGGAAAGGTATGCCTCTTTGCAGATGACACAAAGATCTGTAACAGAGTTGATACACAAGGGGGCGGTAGAAAGGATGAGAAGGGACTTGGCAAGGTTGGAGGAATGGTCAGATATATGGCAACTTAGATTAAATGCAAAGAAGTGCAAAGTAATGCACCTGGGAAACAAAAACCCAGGAGAAGAGTACACAATAGCAGGGGAGGTACTAACAACAACAAAAATGGAAAGGAACTTGGAGGTAGTCATATCAGATGACCTAAAGGTGGGTAAGCAATGTGAGAAGTCAGTAAGTAGAGCCAGGAGGATACTGGGATGCATAGGATGGGGCATCACAAGCAGAAAAAGGGAAGTGGTTAGCCCTCTGTACAGACAGTTGGTGAGACCCCATTTGGAATATTGTGTGCAGTTTTGGAGACCCCATCTACACAAGGACATAGACAGGATGGAAGCAGTCCAGAGGAGGGCAACTAAAATGGTGCAGGGTCTGCATCAGAAACCATATGAAGAGAGTCTGAGAGAGCTTAATATGTATACCCTTGATGAAAGGAGGGACGGGGGGACATGATAGAAACTTTAAGTACCTCAAGGGAATCAACAAAGTCCAGGAGGGTAGCATCTTTCAGAAAAAGAGATGTGTAAGAACAAGGGGGCACAATTTAAAGATAGAGGGGACGCTCAAGGGTAATGTAGGAAATTTTTTCCACAGAGAGAGTGGTGGATGCATGGAACCACCTTCCTGGGGAGGTTGTTGGGTCTAAAACAGTGGGGGAATTCAAACATGCATGGGACAGACATAAGGCAATTGTAGTGGGAGGTTGCAGGAAGTAGGCTGTTGGTTAACTAGAATCTGTAGCTTATCCAATAGGAAGGAAAATGGGCAGACTGGGTGGGCCAAGTGGTCCTTATCTGCTGTCAAAATCTATGTTTCTATGTTCCTATGAGCTATGCTGTCCTAAACAAATAAACTGTGAAGAGATAGAGATGTGAGAATCAGGCAAACAGATCAATAAAGGAAAGATTGTTAAAGAGCTACTGACGCCTTAAGGAAAACTTTAAAAAGCATAATATTTAAGTACAATTCTGCCTGCATTCCATTTATATTTTATATATTTAGAAACATTGAAATTGTCAGCAGATAAGGACTGCTAGGCTCATCCAGTCTGCCCGTAGACCTTATACATTGTATGTTGCCACTGTCCCTATGTGATCAATGGCTTTTCATCACTCCCTCCCCTCTCAGGCTTCCCTTGTGCTTGTCCCAAGCATGCTTAAACCCCTGCACTGTGCTTGCTCCCACTACCTCCTGTGGCAGACTATTCCAAGTGTTGACTACCCTTTCTGTGAAGAAAAACTTCCTCACATTACCTTTTAATCTATCCCCTTCCAATTTCAAATTGTGCCCCTTTGTTCTAGTACTTTTTCTACATTGGAAAAGGTCCCCCGCCTGCACCTTGTTTAGGCCCTTGAGGTACTTGAAAGTTTCACTCATGTGCCCCCGCTGTCTCCTTTCCTCCAGTGAGTACATATTGAGGTCCCTTAGTCTCTCCTCATATGTTTTGTGGTGTAAGCCCTGCACCATCTTTGTTGCCCTTCTCTGGATGGTCTCCACCTTATCTACATCCTTGCGTAGGTGTGGTCTCCAGAACTGCAAGCAGTACTCCAGGTGAGGCCTTACCAATGTTTTCTACAATGGCAACACTACCTCCTGCTTCCTGTTAGTGGTGCCCCTGCCTGTGCACCTCAGCATGCCACTGGCCTTCCCTGCCACCTTTGTATTCTGCTTTGATACCTGAAGGTCATCAGAGATGATAACCTCTAGGTCCCTTTCCTCTTTGGTGACAGTCAGCTCCTCCCTCTCAACCTGTAGCTCTCTCCAGGGTTCCCTCTACCCAGGTGCATTATTTTGTATTTCTTTGCATTGAACCTCAGCTGCCACATCTCCGACCATCTTTCACGCTTCTCCAGGTCCCTCTTCATTTTCTGCACCCCTTCTGGTGTATCCACCCTGTTGCAGATCTTGATGTTATCTGCAAAGAGGCAGACCTTTCCTTCCGGTACCTCTATAATGTCACTAATGAAGGCATTGAACAGGACTGGTCCTAATAATGATCCCTGTGGTACTCCACTGGTCACAGTCACCCCCCCTCCAGACTGTACCCCATTTACCACCATCGTCTGTCAACCAGTTCCTAACCCAGTTCACCACCTTGTCTCCCATACCCAGACTACCTGTCTTGTTAATCAGCCTTCTATGTGGGAAGGTGTCAAAGGCTTTGCTGAAATCCAGGTAGGCGATGTCTACTTCTCCTCCCTGATTACATTCCCTAGTCACCCAATCAAAAAAAAAACTATTAGATTTGTTTGACATGACCTTCCTGCTGTGAATTCATGTTGCCTCAGACCCTAAGCACCACTGGATTCCATATGTGTCACTATCCTTTCTTTCAGTAGTGTCTCCATGATCTTTCCCACCACTGAGGTGAGGCTGACTGGCCTGTAGTTACCCCCCTCCTCCCTACTGCTGCTTTTATGCAGTGGGACTACATGTGCCTTCTTCAGTCCTCTGGAATGATACCCATGTTGAGTGACTCTGTGAACAGGGCTGCCAGAGGCGCTGCTAGTTCCCTTCACAGCTCCTTTAATATCCTTGGGTGAATGCCTTCTGGCCCCATGGCCCTGTCCACCTTCAGCTTTGTGAGTTCTTCCAGAACTCTTTCCACTGTGAATGGACTGGTGTTCACCTCTCCCCCCCCCCCATTGCCTCTGCAACCCAACTGTGGTCCTTGACTCTCCCCCTCCTTAGTGAATACTGAGCAGAAGTATTTGTTCAGTATTTCTGCCTTGTCCAGATCCCCCTCTTTACACTCTTCCTTCTCATAGAAACATAGACTTTGATGGCAGATAAGGACCGCTTGGCCCACCTAGTCTGCCCGTTTCCCTACCTGGAGGATAAGCTGCAGATCCTATTTAACCAACAGCCTATTTCTTCCTACCCCCCCCACAAAAATTGCCTTATGTCTGTCCCATGCATTATTGAATTCCCCCACTGTTTTTGACTCCACAACCTCCACAGGAAGGCTGTTCCATGAATCTACAGCCCTCTCTATGAAGAAATACTTCCTCACATTACCTCTGAGCTGTCCCCCCTCTATCTTTAAACTGTGGCCCCTTGTTCTTGCACATCTCTTTTCTGAAAGATGCTACCCTCTTGGACTTTGTAGATTCCACTGAAGTACTTAAACATTTCTATCATGTCCCCCCCCGCTCCCTTCTTTCCTCAAGGGTATACATATTAAGCTCCTTTAGTCTCTTCTTGTACGGCTTCTCTTGCAGACCCTGCACCATTTTAGTTTCCTCCTCTGAACTGCCTCCATCCTGTCTATGTCCTTGGGAGATGGGGTCTCCAGAACTGGATGCAGTACTCCAGAAGGGTCTCTCCAACTGTCTGTACAGGGGGATAACAACTTCCTGTTTTCTGCTGGCGATACCTCTCCCTATACATCCCAGTATCTCCCCAGCCCTCCCTACTGCCTTCTCACATTGCTTGCCAACCTTAAGGTCATCTGATATGATTACCCCAGGTCCCTTTCCATTTCTGTTGTTGTTACTACCTCCCCCATTGTGTAATTTTCCCCTGGATTTTTGTTTCCCAGGTGCATTACTTTGCACTTCTTTACATTGAATCCAAGCTGCCATACTTCTGACCATTCCTCCAACCTTGCCAAGTCCCTTCTCATCCTTTCTATGCCTCCTTGTGTATAAACCCTGTTGCAGATCTTTGTGTCATCTGCAAAGAGGCATACTTTTCCTTCCAGTCCCTCTGCAATGTCACTTATAAAGATATTAAAAAGGACTGGACCCAGTATTGAACCCTGTGGTGCCCCAATAGTAACCCCTCTTTCTTCAGAGTGGACTCCATTTACAACTCCATTTCTCCCCCTTTGATCCTCACAATCCACCCTTCCCCCATTTTTTCTTCTTTCACTGATAAGCCTATAAAATGCCTTATCCCCTATGTTTACAGTCTGTGCCTAAGCTCTGTTCGGTCTGCGCCTTCGCCCTCCTAACAACCTTCCCTGCTTCCCTTAGACATTCAAGGTACACCTCCCTGTCCTCCTCCCTTTGGCTCCCGTTGTATTTCCTGAAACTCAGCCTTTTAGCCCTGACTTTGTCCCTCACCTCTTTGGAGAACCATAGTGGTTTCCTTCTTCTTTTCCCTTTGGCCACTATCCTAGCACACTGGTTTATTATACCCACTATGGCTCCTTTCAGTTTCTCCCATTGTTCTTCCACCCCCCTCTACTACCTCTCCCTTCCCCAGGACTGCTTGTATGGCATCTACCTATTTCAGTGAAATCTGCCCTCCTGAAATCTAATACTCTTGCCCTTGTGTGGCTTAATTAAGTCCATGTCTCCATGCTGAACCACACCATGTGGTGGTCACTGGACCCCAGCTGCCCTGCCACCTGTATTTCTTTGACTCTGTTCCCATTGGTCCATACCAGGTCCAGAATCAGCTTTTCCCTGGTTGGCTCATGTACCAGCTGTCTGAGTCCAACCCCTTGTAGGGATTCAAGGATGGCTGTTCTGGCTGAAACAGCCATCTGAGTGGCCCAATCCGTGTCCGGCATATTGAAATCCCCCAGTAGCAGGATTTCGCTCCTAGCTGCCATGTCATGTATGTTCTCCACTAGTTCCCTGTCTACTTCCTCCATCTGTGCTGGAGGTCTGTAGATCACCCCAGTGCGTATTGCTGTTCCATTCTCTGGCTCCAGGGTGACCCACATTACCTTGGCCTCCCCTGTCTTCACTGAACTTCTGTAGCCTTTATACCATCTTTGATGTACAGGGCCACTCCCCCACCCTTTTTACCCTCCCAGTCCCTCCTGAACAATGTATAACCTAGGTATATTGACTTCTCAGCCATGATTAGCAGAGTACCATGTGTCAGTTATTGCTGCTATGTCAAGGTGTGCATCTGCCAACAAGGCCTCCAGGTCTGGAACCTTATTTCCTAGGCTATGGGCATTCGTTAGCATGACCTTCCATGTTTTACAGTCTGCCCTCCCTCTACTTTTGTTCTCCTTCTCCAGCATCTTCCCCCCACCCCAGTTTCCTTTCCTGTGTGCTCTTACCTCCCCTGTAACACTTGTTATACATTCTTCACCTGCCTGCCACTCCCTGCCTGTTTCACTGTTCCCTTAGTCAACTTATGTTCCTGCATGTTCCCATGGGGGGGGTTCCTAAGCCTCCTGACCTTCCTGGTTCTCACCTCTTGGCCAGTTTAAATGCTCACAGCTAAAGCATTTAAACTTCTCACAAAGGACCAAGGTCCCCTTCTCGGACAGATGCAAGCCGTCCTCCTTATATAAGCCTGCATCTGCCCAGGTCAGGCCCTAGTCCCCTATAAAGACAAAACCCACCCTTCCACACCAATCCTTCAATCAGGAGTTGAAGGTACTTATGTGGAGTGCCCTAGTTTCTCCTGTGCCCTGGACTGGTAGCACCTCCGAGAATGAGATGGAGCGTGCTATCTGTTCCAGGCTTCCTCCCAGCTTCCTGAAATCATCCTGGACTCTGTCTAACTCCACCCTTCTCCTGGCAAGGTCATTGACCCCCAGAGGAAAAATTACATCCAGCTGCTCCCTCCTAGCTATTGCCGTAGCGATTCTATGGATCAGCTTCCCATTCCTCTATGCAGCACTTCCTGGGAGGCACTTGACCTCCCTCTCTCCCCTGCTAGGTGACCCTAACTCCACTCCCCGGACAATAGAGTCCCCCACTAGGAGAAGCTTCCCCATCCTCCGGGGTTTTCTGCTTCCCTTCCCTGGGGCTCCATCCTAGAGGACCCTCCCATCCTCCCTGGTGCTGTATTCCTCCTCCCTATTATTTATTACTAAGGAAATTTGCATGAATATATGATCTTTATCTCTTGGAGTTTCTTTAGAGACCATCTTCCTCTATAGCTTACTCTCTACTTCAAGTCATAATCCTCTGTTGTGACATCACAAACTGTTGCCATGGGAGTACCTATGATATCACAAGCAGTGCTCTGTGATTTCAGGTAGGGAGAAAGTCTTCAGGAGTAAAGATCCTGATTTCAAACAGAAAACCTCAGTAATAAATAATGGGGAGGAGGAATGCAGCACTAATGGGAAATACAAGCTCAACAGTGTCTAAATACTAAGTTTTGTTAAAGTTCTCCTGAATATCACCAGCTCTTTAATCCCCTTCAAGCTTGCACAAATGCAGTATCTCCTCCAATACACAAGAGGGCGCTACTCAACTAAGCTCCACCTTAAATCTCCAAACCAGACCACAGAACTACTCAGACACTCTTCCCTTCCACTTTCACTCACTGTTGTCTAGGTAGGAGAGGATTGGCTGGGGTCAAAGGGTAGCAGCTAAAGTGACAGCAGCAGAGACCATAGACACAGAGGGGGTGGGAATCTCATTCAAAACCTAAAGACCAGCAAATTAAATCAAGATAAGGAGGAAAACTCACAGGGAGAGGCAGAGTCACAGAGAATTAAAACCAGGACCACAGAGAGAACACTGCTGATTTCTGTACTTAGCTGTTCCTTTACTTCTGTAACTTGAACTTTACTGGAAGGTACACTGTTGTTCCCAGTGCTACAGATTAGCTTGGCAGGCAAGGATTACATACACTCCCTGTTTTCGAAATTATAGAGTACATCTGTTTCTGTTTGGTGAGTGAAAGTGCCTGAAAACCAGAAGAAATGCTGCTTCCCTTGATGTCCCAAAAGATTTGCAATAACGGGGTCTCCCAGGTTGGAAGTTTTTCCGTATGATGTGGGTGAGTATCAGCACTGTAAATTACTTTTTAAATTGTTTATCAGGGTTATGCATGGGCCAGATGTTTGGTATTTGCATCTGTGTCTGTGTATTTCTTTGCATGTTTGCATTTTAAAAATGTGTATGTGGGTAGAGATATATACACATGCAATTTCAGGCTTGTTTTTCTGTAATGATGGCACAAGACCAAGGATTTGAATTATCAGTAAAATGTGCAGTTGTCAATAAAATATGCATTCTTGCTGTGAGCAGCAGTTTGTTTGTTTGTTGACCCGGTAAGCCCACTGGGCCTAGAAGTCCCTTTTTCAGGGGCGACCGGCGGGGTAGGCGGGATACAGATGGTAAGCAACTGAATTTGAACCAGATTAAGCTGTTGGTGGTATTTTTAGGGAATTATTCATATGTGTATTGCACCAGTCCCAACCGAGGTCTAGTAATACTTATTTATTTAGTTTTTGTTGACCGGGTACGTGCACAAGACAAATCCTGCCTATTTTCAGGCGCGACCCGGGGGAGGGGGATACAGATGAATGCCAACTGACCTTGAACCAGATTAAGCTGTTGGTGGTATTTATAGTGGATGAGGGAAATTTGGCCAGGACACCGGGGAAATTCCCCTACTCTTTTCGATAAGTGCCATGGGATCTTTAACATCCACCTGAACTACCACCAATCCAGGCAGATGGGACCTCGGTTTAACGTCTCATCCGAAAGACGGCACCTCAGAAGTGCAGCACCCCTCTCATGCTGCACTACAGTGTCCGTACTGGGATATTAACCCAAGTGTACTTTATGTGGTCTAATATAAATCCCTGAGAGGAATGTTTGTACATGGTGTGCTATTTGTGTTAAATAGTATTTGCATTGCACAGTCCTAGTACGTATTTATAGAACAGTTGCTTTATCCAGGATATCCCAGCTGAGCTGCAGTATCTCATTTTCACAGGAGTCCAGTTATTGTCTTTTTTTTTTTTTTACAGCATGTACTCAGAATAACCCAGCTGAGATGCAGTATCACATTTTCAGTGGGATCCTGCTTCTGCCCATTTCCACTGCTGGATGGACTGAAGCACTGAACATAGAACCATAGAATCTGTCGGCAGAAAAGGACTGCTTCGCCCACCCAGTCTGTCCAGATGTTCCCTGCCTAATCTGTCTCCACAGACCCTAACTGGCCTCTGATGACCCTTTCTCCTGCCTGCCTGTTTTCTTAAATACCCCTTTGTCTATCCCACATGTGCTTGAAAGCCCTCATTGTTTTTACCTCCAGGTTAACTGAGAGGTTAAGTTATTTGCTCAAGGTCACACAGTGCATATTCAACGTGGAGCGACTTGAACTTGGGTCTGTTGGTTCACAAATTGGTGCCCTAACCACTAGACAACACCGCCTCTTTAAATACCTGTTTTGTTTTTTTGTTTTTGTACATTCTTTTTCTACTCTGTACCAACGGGTAACTCTCTCTCAGGCATCCACCGCACACGGCAAGCTCTGCCTCCCACCTGAAGCTAATCTTCCTCACCCCGCACCAGCCTGGCAGATTCCCCAGCTCTGCACCCCCTGAGGTGGGGCTACACTATTCACCCAGGGCACTCTGTCTGAAATCCAATATGCTGGCTTGGCGGTCAGCCTGGTGAGGAGAGAAGCCCGGTGCTGGAGTGTGGCTCGGCGGGGCGAGATACCATCGCCTATCCCTGAGGAAGGGGATTTTCTTAGTTTCCTCCCCTGGGAGTGCGGTGTGCAATGACGCCTGCGCATGGCTGCCCTGCTGGCGTCTACTGCACTCCACCCCCTTGCATCGGCTGGTGTACCTGCAATGCCCTCGATCTCCATTGGGGGCTGCCATGACACCGAGCAACCCTGGATCCCTCCCTGGGAAGAGGAGAGCTGTCCTCCAGACGCTCCATCCTCTCTATCCCATGCTGACCCCCAGCTCTCCGAGTCAGTCACCGAACCTGGGTCGCCATCGTGGTGCTCGGTGTGGCGTCCAGCGCCTCAACCCTCAGTGTCACCGGGCCAGCACATAGCTGATTTCTGTTCCAATCATTTTTATTTGTTGTATTTCTGTGATCTGTTCCATTGTTTTATGACGTGTTTATGTTTTATAACTGATTTTGGATGTACAGAACTATAAACATAGGGCATCCTGAGACTCCAAGGAAGAATATCTGACCAAATAAACCACTACTATTTTACAACAGCTGACTAAAATAGGCTGTTGCACACCTGTTCTGGTGCACTGATTGATGTTCAGATTTTCTTTTGCTATTACTCCAGGGGACAGACACACAGGGGATAAGCACCACCTACAAAATAAGGGGAAGCTGGTCTGTTGGCAGTTTATCTGTATCCCCCTTCCCGGGTCATGCCTGAAAATAGGCAGACTTTGTCTAGTGCACTTACCCGGTCAGCAAAACTAAAATAAATAAATCTTCCTTGCCTCACGGATGCTTCCTATTTTTTTTTTTAATCGATGGGCTGGATATTCAAACTGCGCCATTCTGTGGCGCAAGCCCTTGCACTGTTAAAAAAAATTGCGCAGGGGTGTGGCTGGGGAGATATTCGACGGAGTTGCGCTGTTGAGCAATTCCTTTGAATATCGCCCCCCGGCCACAGCCACTGTGCATGGCGCAGTGGAACTTGCGCCACCGCAAGTGGTCAGAGTGGAGCATTCAAGATGCGGTGGCGCAAGTTCCATTGTGCCATGCGCAAATTTCCGATATTCAAAAAGTGACATGCAAATGGGGCCATAAGTTATGCAGGCGGCGGGGCCATTTGCATCTGCTACGGCCCCATTTGCATGCCATTGCATGCAGATGCGCCGATCCCGACAACTTGAGCCTGGCGCCTGCCAGCAGCAGCCGTCGAGGACCGATGCCCTGCAGGCGATCGCGGGCATGAAATAAATCCCCCCACCCACTGGCCCGATCGCGTTGCCAGTAATCGCCCCCGATTGGCCCGATCGCGGGCATAACAGTAACCCCCACTGGCCCGATTGCGGGCATAACAGTATTAAACCTCCTCCCCATTGGCCTGATCGCATGGCATAACAACTACCTCCCGACTGGCCGATCGCGGGCAAAGAAAACAGAACTGAAACCCCCGCCTCCCCAACTGGCGATCACGGGCAAAACAGAACTGAAACCCCCGCCCCCAACTAGCCTGATGTCGGGCATAACAAAAATGCCCCACCCTAGCCCGATCCACAGGCAGAGCGGAGTTCAACCCCCAAAGACCAATATCCCTGGTGGTCCAGTGGACGCGAAGCCCGATCGTGGGCATTAGAGTCAACCCCCACCCCAGGTCCAATTTCCCTGGTGATCTAGTGGCCCCCACCCCACCACCCACGGGCCCCACCACCCGCTCCACTCCCCACCATCAGCGGCGGGCGGCAGCACCCGCCTGCCGCCCCCCTGCCCGCCGACTGACTGCTGCGGTAGGGCTGCCGCCATCGTTCAGACAAGAGCCAATGGGCATGCAGCCCATACCGTACAAAGGCAGTCCAGTTCACATATCTGGACTGCCTTGAGTAGGAGCTGCACCACTTGGCTCTTGCTCTGAACCAACGCAGCAGCCTACTGAGCAATCAGGGAGGCGGCAAGGCAGGTTGAGTGCTGCTGCCCGCTGGCTGGCGGGGGAGGGGAGTGAGTAGGGCTCCCGTGGAAGTGAGTGGGGTAGAGAAACCACTAGATCACCAGAAATTGGACCTGGAAGGGTTGACTCTAACCAGCGATCAGGCTCGCGGTCCACTGGACCACCAGGGATATTGGTCTTTGGGGGTTGAACTCCGTTCTGCCTGCGATCGGGCTAGGGGTGGGGGCATTTCTCTATGCCCGATCGGCCAGTCGAGGGGGGTCAGTTCTGTTTTGCCCGCGATTGGGCCAGTCGGGTGGGGGTTAATACTGTTATGCCCGCGATCGGGCCAGTGGGGGTTTAATACTGTTATGCCCGCGATCGGGCCAGTGAGGAGTGTGTTCTGCCCTGCTATCGGGCTCACGGGGTGGTTACTATTATGCCCGATCGGGCTGCGGGGCACAGGGAACATGGAGGGCCACCCACAGGTGGCAGCTGCTGTGTTGCGCCCCTGCAATGCGGCAGCTCACCTGTGGGTGGCCCTCGACTTGATCCTTTTTTTTTTTTTTTCTGAGAGTTGTGCAGGCGCAGGTAGGGGTTGCGCCTGCACAACTCTGCAGAGCCCAGCTGAATATGGGGCTGTGCAGTTTATGCATGGTTCCTCCCCCTCAGATTGAGCATGCCTTCATTAGCATTGCGCTGTTGCTCAGCAAGACTTGGGGGGGGGGGGCGCAACTGCCTCCTGCTGAATATCGCAGAATGGCGCAATTTTGGACTTGCACAGGTGCAACCCTATTGCGCATGGCGCAACCCTTTTGAATATCCAGCCCAATGTGTTTATCACCCTGGGATTGCCACCTCTTCAGCTGCTGTTTTGAACACCCCATCTATGAAACCGGCACAGTGGTGGTGGTGGTGCCGTGCCGTGCCGGGGTGGACTGGAGACTGTTGTTCAGACAGCTCAGACTGCAGCTTTCCTGGTTCGGAAGTCAGCGTTAACTTTTGCTTGCAACAGGCAGGTAGCAGGGCTAGTGGCTGGCAAAATCCACTGGTCCCAGGGACATGCCAGTGGCCTAACTGCACTTATTGAAAGGTTCCCTCCAATACTAGCCAGCAGGGCTAGTGAAAGGGACATTTTACTAGCCCAGTACAAAGTCTACCAGCGTTTGGCCAGTGGATTAGTGCTTATTTCAACTCCTGCTTTTTTCTCCAAGATCCTCCAACCTCCACTGCTACCACTGTGTACCACAGACTGGCCACCCAAGACTCCATCTTCCATCTGTGAAGGAGATGCACCTTCTTGGCATGCCACAGGGGCTTGCTGTAAAGTGTTGCCACTGACTGCAGCTTCCACTCTGCCCTCATCCCCTTTGCAGATATCTTCTGCTTGATCCCAGACTCCACTCATCCACGTGTCAGCACAGTGCAGTACCACTCATCAGGGCAGTTTCGTCTTATTTTCTTAAACTTTCCTCTTTTATTTTTTATTATTGCTTTCTTTATGTGTTATATTTATGGAACTCTCCAACAAAGTAGCAAACAAACCTAGGTTCAAAGCTCTTGTTAGCCGATTGATATATTTTTTTTCTTGTTCATTTGTGGGGGTCAGTTGCTGCAGGGAGATGAAATTACATCTAAGGGAGATGAGATGAAACTCCAAACCAAAGCGGGGTCTCAAGAAGGGGAACTGCATTGAATCTGTAAGTGATTTTCCTGTTGAATTTTCTTATTAAAATATTGATCCCTTTTTGAGAACCCCCCAGCATGGCTACATAGAGGGGCTGTTCTGAATTGCTCCTCACCACTGCACTCAACTGTGCCTGATTGTGTACTTAAATGTACTTTAGGCTCTGAAATCACTATTATAAGTCTAATTATTCATGAGCTGAACTTGCTGATGATTCGCTGCCGTGTCAGTCTGAAATCTCTTAGAAATGACTGACACGGCAGTGGCACTAGGCTCACATGCTGTACTGTGACCGCAATGGTGCCAAAACAGAACTGTTCTCGGCACTAGAAAACTGAAGAAAAAAGAATGTCATTATTGCGATTAGACTTATAATCGCAATAATGACCTCACAGCTGGTCATTTCCTTTGACTAACGACTGGCTGGGTGGGTTGGCCCTCGGCTGCGCCACAGGCCACCCTCCCCTAAGCCAGTTGTTAATCTCCGGGAAATGACTGACTGTTTGGTCATTATTGCTCAACTCCATGATTTTGCTACTTACTCCTGCAGTTGCTCTTGGCACTGGGTCTAGGACTTTTATATGTATTTATTGAAAACTGGTAACAGGGGAAGGCAAATTGAGTACAGGCTCATTTCCAGGTGTGACTTGGGGGAAGGGAAATAGGGAGACAAAATATATACTGTGTAGTCAAAATACACAAAGTATACATGGTAGAAAAATGCAAGATGAAACAAAAATACTGTAATTAATAAATACAGTGCAGTAAATGGTGTATTGGCTAGCATATCAAAACTAAAGCACTAGTGAAGGAACACTAAAGCTGAGTGCTAGAGACAAACATGGCAGAATTCACTGTGGCCAGGGCAGGAACAGGGAGAGTTGGAATGTGGAAGGGATATTGCTCCAGACGGATGGAAGATGTAGGGAGAAAGCAGTTCCGAGCAGCAGAATTAGAGAGTGGAATAGAGAGAGTACAGGAGTCATGAGAACTAAGAGAACTGGAGGCAGACGGAATATAGGGAGAGGAGGGAGTTGAGGGCAGATAGTCAAAGCATTACTTAGAAACTAGGATTGCACAGTGCGTGAGGCGACTGGAGGAAAGGGGAAGGATAGAAAGGGAAGTGTGAAGGGTGCAGTGCTGAGTTCGAGGAGGCGAATTAGCAGCAAAACAACAGAAGGCATTGGGAAGGATGTTCTGTCTGGCAAGGGAGAAGAGAGGGTTGGTGCCATAAATCACATACGTGTAGTCAAACTCCGGGAGCATCATCTTGGTAATCGGCTCATGGCAGACTAAGGATGAGAGACAGTCTTTGTTATAGCACTGTGGGGGCACTGAGTTTGGGGTGGAGCTGTGAATGACATTAGTATGAATAGAGAAGACGAGCCTACTGTCCAATCAATGATACATACATACATAGTTGCCAGTAGATTAGGCCCAATGGTCTATTTTGTCTGCCCGATTGCAGCTTCTGATTTAAATATCAGCATCTGCCCCCATTGGTTCCCCCCTGCCTGCACCCTACCCCTGTACCTATCCCACCTCACCTTGAATCCCTCCACTGTGTCCTTTGCCACCAACTCCCCTGACATTGTGTTCCAAGGTGCCACCACTCTCTTTGTAAAATAATGTCTCTTCACTTTCCCCTGAACCTCCCTCCCACCAGTTTAAACTCATGTCCCCTTGTATTACCCTCCCCTTTCAGCGTAAAAAGCCCCTCTTTTTCCATCCTGTTGAACCCCTTCATATATCTGAAGACCTCTATGATATCCCCCATCCCTTCTGTCCTGCAGGGAGTACATGTTCAGTTCTGCCAGTCTTTCTCCATAAGACGTGTGCCCCCCAGACCATGGATCATCTTAGTGGCTCATCTCTGAACCCGTTCCAAAAGGGCAACATCCCTCTTTAAATTAGATCTCCAGAACTGTACACAATACTCCAAGTGAGGTCTCACTAAGGAGTTGTAATGGGGCATGATGACCTCCTTTCTTCTAGATGTTATCCCCCTTGAGATACACCCCAACAGTTTGTTAGACTTAGCCGCCACTCTCCGGCACTGTTCTGAATTCTTCATTTTGGGGTCCATGACCACCCCCAGATCCTCTTCCCCAGTAGATGTTGCCAGCTGTAGTCCCCTCCAACTGATAGCTGTACCCAGGGTTCCCATGCCCCAGGTGCAGTACGTTGCATTTTTTGGCATTAAAACTCAGCTGCCAGGTGTGTGCCCACGTCCCCAACTCTTCCAAGTCCTCCTGAAGTGCCCTCCTCTCCTCATTGCTGTCTACCACTGCCCCCAACTTGGAATCATCTGCATATAAGCTCATTCTGCTCCTGACATGTTCCCCAGTACTTGCAGTGTAAGCATTAAACAGGACTGGGTCCAATACTGAACCCTGGGGACTCTGCTGATGACAGTCTTGGTAGTTGAAAATCACCCCCTTCCCAACCCTCTGCTGACGGTTACTGAGCCAATTTGCTATCCAGCTCACCATTTTCTTTCCCATCCCTTGGTTCCTCAACTGCCATACCAGCCTACCATGGGGGACCGAGTCGACATATACACTGACATATTTGAAACAGGGAGCAGTCTTAAGGGAAGTGCCATTCAGTGTGGAGAAAATAGGAAGGGCAGACAGCCAGGCACGTTTTCGGCTAAGCCAAATGTCATAGACACAATTTTCTTTGTGTTAGCCCTGAGTTGGTTAGAGCATGGAACCAGCATTGGACGTTGTTAAAGTCACACTGTATCGATGATTCTAAGGTTCAGATTGAGGTGTCCGAGGCAGAGTACAATGTCATTCACATACATGTGACTGTGCAGGTCAACACAGATGTAAAGGAGGTCATTAAGAAAAATGGAGAATAAGGTGGGACCCAGGATAACGCTCTTTGGGACTCCGGACTGGATGGAGAGGGGGAAGGAACAAGGCATTCCCAACCTGCACCGACTGGAGATGGCTTGAGACGTAGGATCTGAATCGGTCAGCTGCTGGTACAGAAAGACATGGATCTCAACTGCTCCAAAAGGAGAGGGTGCGCTACTGAATCAAAGGCCTTAGCAAGGTTGATGGAGATAGCAGCAGCGATGTGCCCTTGATCCATCCCAGTGAGGATTTTATCTACTACCCCTCACCTACGGTGCAACTAATATAGCCCCTCCCGCAGTTTTCAGCTATTGCATTGTTGCTCACTGCATCTGGTTCTCGCTGTTTTTCTTCTGCACTTTATTGTACTGCATTATACCCGCTCAGAAGCATTGCCTGTAATCGCTCATTTATACTTATTGCCACGTTATTGCAGTTTTGAACACTGTACTTTGTAGTTTGCATTTGCACTATTCCCTCTTCTTCCTCTTCCCCCAGGATGCATCTGGGAACCAGCTGATACCAGCTCAGTATGTCTTTCCTGGTAAACCTTTTTGAAATCAATTAATCAATAAATCAATAAATGTGCCCGCACTATATAATATCCTGACTTACATTACTTTGTGATTCCGGGCATGAAAGACACTATATAAAAATAAGTTGAATTAAAATGGGGACAAAGCGGAGGAGGAGGAGGGTCAGACTGATTATAAAGACTGCAGGTTCATCTCTGTTTAGGTGTTGTAGCTCTATTGTGGTGCTTAAGCAGCCACTGGTCAAACAGCGTTTTGCTAAGCATGAGGGGCTGGACTGCTACAGCTGTTCCACAGGATGTTGATCATGATCTAGTGATTTTTATTTTAAGGTTTGGCTATGAGTTTTGCAATATGGCAAAAAAGTCAAGGTGACATTTACTGTTAGAGTTTAGACTTCTGGGTAATAGTTAATTTCTTACGGTTTGCAAACTGAGGAGATGGAAGAAGTTTAGTGTAGATATGAAACTTCATATTTGGAGCTTGGGTGGCTGCCAAACCTCAGCACTTAGTGGCCAAAGCTCCTGTAATGGTGCCCTTTCATGCCATTGTATAGAGTTAGCCCCTAAGCCCATAATGACCACTTCTGCATTGTTTTGTTTTTTTTCACCATATTCTGTTTATGTTCTTTTCTGGCAAGGACAGGCTGCTCTCCATTCAACCTTGTCCTACCGACCTCGATCATCCTGCATCTCCCCAGGACTTACTTAGTGGCCTGAATACCCTCACAAGTCCCCCCCCCCCCGCTGTGTTGGGCGCAAAAGGGGGTGGGCTGGCCTCCCTCCCCCACCCCCCCAGCACTAATCCAGTTTTGGCCTCAAGGTCCTGGTGATGTGGCAGGTGAGGAATCAGTGGGCAGGGCTTCATATACACCTGTCCTGCCAACAATTTCCTCCGTTTTCTCCTTTCACCATGCTGGTGCACACTCATCAGTGTGTGTGTGTCACACGCATGCTGCAGAATCCAGCAGCACCACCCACTTCTGCCACTCCCGTCTCGTACTTCCACCAGGCCTCCTCCTGGTGGTAGTCATTTGGTGGAGAAAGCAGTCCTTCCTCCCTGGGATAGGAGAGTTTCCCCCCCCCCCGGTCAACCTCCGTCAGCCCATGCTCATTTCTGAACGTAGGTCACCAGCATGGAGCAAGGTGTGGTGTCCAGCACCTCAACCCTCAGTACCACTGGGCCCCGACTTCTGCATAATTTTTAAGATTGGGAGCACAGTGAGTCTCTCTGCTGTGGTAGAAGATTTGATTTCTTTCTTTCAACAATATGTTGTATTTCTGGCAGGTATATGTGTGTCTGGGGGATGTGATTGTTTCTCATTATTTTATGTTGTCTTGTGCATGTGCAAGCAACATCTTGTGGTAGTAGCAGAAATGCAGAGGTATGTCAATGTTGGCGAATGCAGGGCACGCTTTAGTAAGTGCGTCCCTCATTCCCCAGTTAGCCAGCATGCTACCGCTGACACAAGAATTATGTAAAGTGTCACGAAATTGAAAGACATGTACCACTGCAATCAGAGACAAGCTCGTCATGCAGTGGCATAGATGACACGCCTCCCGTACGTGCCATTCCTGGTGAAACATTTCAATAAATATGGCAGCGGCAGGACAATCCCCAAAGAAAGCCAACATTGGGGGTGCAATCCCTGTGTTGGCATGTCCCCCACCCCCCACATTGTGTGGCACACTGGGAGCCCACCCCAGTGTGCCGCCGCTCACACAAAGTCGACCGTGTCTGCATGTTCCTCACCCACCCCCATTGTGTGGCACACTGTGAGTCCACACCAGTGTGGCCAACATTCCCCAAAGTCATGGGACACACTGGGAGCCCACCACAATGTGCTAAACGTTTGTTTTAATTCACCTGTAAAGAAAGAAAATAGTCACACAATATTCATTATTATTATTTTTTTTACCGCACCTGAAAAAACAGAAAACAGTCCCTCATTCGCGGTGCCTCCCTCCTCCAACCTGCACCCACCCTCTGCGAACCCCACCTCCCCACACCCCACCTCATCCCATACTTACCTCCGGAGGTCTGGTGCTGCAATCTTCAGTGGAGCGGGAACACGTCTGGACTCTTCAAAGCTGAACTGCAAAATGAAGAAATGCCAGTGAGATGTATAATGGCATCAATGGGGGGTTTAAACTTAGCTGGACATCTCAGCCATTTTTTTGAATTTTGGCTCCAAATTTCCAACATGGGGTTCTTGGGACCCCACTTCATGAACACATGCGCTGTCATGTCGTTATTCGGTCTCAAAAGGTCATTTCGCGGTCACTGTACAGAATCACCTTTCAGGACCGATTAATGAAATGACAGTGCCACTTTTCATGAGATGGGGTCCCAAAAAGCCTATGTTGCAAATTTGGTGAAAAAATTCCGCAAAATTACTGTGTTACGAGCGTGCATTGCGCAGTTTCCACGCACGCTTGTAACTTCGACAGTTTTTAATATTTTTCATTCCAGATTTTCAACATTGCTGTTTTTTTAAACCTCCTTATGAACGGTACAGCTGTCATTTTTCATATCCTGCCCAAAATGTGTTTTCGCACAACTGGCACAAAGTGGTGCGGTCACTGTGGGAAATCAACTTTCGGGACAGATTAACAAAATCACAGTGCCACTGTTCATGAGCGGAGGTCCCAGAATGCCTGTGTGTAAAATTTGGTTAAAAAAATCCCCTAAATAATTGCATTACAGGTGTGCATTGCGCAGTTTCTACGCACACTCGTGACTTCACCAATTTTTCATATTTTCACTCCAGCTTTTCAACATTGCCATTTTTTTTTACACCTCCTTATGAATAGTACAGCTGTCATTTTTCAAATCTTGCCCAAAATGTGTGTTTGCACCTGAGGCGAAAATGGCGCAGTCGCTGTGCAAAATCATCTTTCCGCTAACGAACTGATAGTGCCAATGTTCATGAAGTGGGGTCACAAAAAGCCTATGTTGAAAATATGGACTGAAAATACCAACAAACACCTTAGGCGTTAGGGTTTCCATACGTAATGCCTCACCCTGTAGAGACTGACAGGCATCAGGGGTGTGACTTGTGATTGTTGGCTGTAATGCTCTTACCATTCCACCCCCACTCTGCAGCCAGCGACAGGCATCGAGGTGTGCATTGGACTTTTCGGCCCAAATGTTCAACCCATTCTGCTATACTGCACCCATCTCAGCGTATTTCCTCATGGAATGGGGTGAGCGTAAGGCCCGAAGACCCCAAGGCACACCGCAGCACTTGTCGGTGTCTGCAGGGTAGGGTGAGGTGAAATGGCATGAACGTTATGGCCAGTGACCCAAAGGCACATCTCAATGCCTGTTAGTCTCTGTAGAGTGTGGGTGGGGTTGGCGTCAGTTCAGTACTTCACTGCCATTCCTATTACGCATCTCTTTTTAACTCCTGCACTACCAGTGCCAATGCCAGCAAGACAAAATTTGGCATTGACAAATGCTTGTTAGTTCCTGTGTTTGGTGGTGGGGGTCATTATGGGAAGAGAGTGCAGTCTGTGTACTGGGGATCGGATGCTGCTGTCAGCTACTGGGGGCAGGTTTTCTTCTGGGTGTGTGTGTGTGTGTGTGTGTGTAGAGTGCTGTTGCGGCCGCGTGCGCACAGGTGTGAGCTGCAGTGGGACTGGCGAGTAATCAACCTGTGCTAAATTGGTGTGTGCTGCAGCTGCACTGCTAACTGGTATGTACTGGAGCTATGCTGGTGTGTACTGGAGCTATGCTAATATTTTTCTGAGCTATACATGAGTTAAATGGATAGTTTAAAGCTGCACTGGTCTGCACTGGAGGCGAACTGGTGTGCCCTGGAGCTGTCCTGGTATTTTGTGAATCTAGGCTGTTGAGTACTGCGACTATTACCGGGGCGTATTGGAGTTGTGCTGGTATAGGCTGGTGCTGAACAGATGTGTGCTGGAGCTTGTACTACAGCTTGCTGGCATAAACCAGTCTTCAGAGTCTCAGAACAGTGAATTTGAATTTGCGTTTACTTTGTGAATCTATAAATTGACAAACTTCCTTGCCTTTCTTTTCAAAGGGGGAGGCTGCCGATTGAGATGGACTCAGTCCAGTCCCTGCAGGCGGAGATCCAGTTGCTGCGGCAGAAGCTGGCAGAAGCGGAAGACAGGCTTGCACGTAGGGAGCCAATCACTATGAAATATGGCTCGGTCAGCAAGATGGTACTGTCTGTCTGTCTGTCTGTCTCTCCTTCTTGTCTGTCTCTCCCTCTGAGATGAATTCAAGTTTTGACAATCTTGAGCCTTGTTTATACATCAAAATGAGCTTTTTGGTAAGCACATCAACCTACGCGCCAAAGGGTTGATGTGCTGCAAAGTCGGCAGCATAAACACTGTTGGGAGCGCATTAACTGCCCGTCGGATCATTTTTTGGATCCGACTCAATTGTGGGATCAGTAGCGGAGCGAGCGCATTACATGGTAGTGTGAACGCTTTGCTGTGCTCGCTCCACTGCAGTGCAATTTCTCATCAGCTGCCAGGTGAATTCACAGCCCCTCCTTGGAGCGACCTGAAGTGCTGTGAGGGCAGGCTGTGTAATGGGGAATTGAGCCAGCACATCAGGAAGGGAGCGGCGCACATGCTGCAGCATTGCCACCATGTAAACACGGCTTTAAATGGTTTTAGAGTACTGAAGTGAAGGTCTGTAGTGAGTGACAAATAGAACATGGAGGGACCACCCTGAACTGGAAGGGGACACAGTGTTAATCCACAGAGCAGGCTTACACACACACACACACACACACACACACACCTGCATTAGTGTTTCCTAAATGCTGATCTGGAAGGACCGCCTCTGTCCTGGAGTGGACAGGGCTGAATCCTTCTGCTTAACTGAAGTGATATGTACAGTGTATCCCTGTATTCCATCACAGTAAGAAGGCACAAAGGCTGAGAGTGCAACAAGCAGATTGGGGCACGTCCTTGAAGAAATTCAAAACAAACACAAGAAGGAACACTACCAGCAAAGAAAATACACCAAGAAGTTTGTTTAGTGCAAAGTACAACAAACCCATGTGCAGTCAAAGCTGAATCAGTCAGTCAAGAGTTGGATCACAAAACAAAGCCCCTAGTGGGCTTCCAAGCAGGTTTGTTGTAGTGGCTGCTAGAGACATCATAGGGGTTGCAAGCGGCGATATATGGTTCGCAAGAGACATCATAGGGGTTGCAAGAGACATCATAGGGGTTGCAAGAGACATCATAGGGGTTGCAGGAGACATCATAGGGGTTGCAGGAGACATCATAGGGGTTGCAGGAGACATCATAGGGGTTGCAGGAGACATCATAGGGGTTGCAGGAGACATCATAGGGGTTGCAGGAGACAGTATAGGGGTTTTGAGAGACATAGCGGTTGACAAGAGACTTCATAGGGTTTGCAAAGAGACATCATAGGGGTTTAAGAGTCTTCATAGAGGATACAAGAGAACAGACATCATAGGGGTTGCAGGAAGCATTGTAGGTGTTGTAAAGAAATCCTAGGATTTGCAAGATACATCACAGGGTTGCAGAGAAATCATAAGGGTCTCGGCTACGAACAACAAACAGATTAGCTGCAGAGTGAGGGACAGTTCTCTCGAGTACAGCGCAGTCAAACAAAAATCGGGCGCCCATCTTCCTTATCTCCCATCACCGATGGAGTCCCCCAAGGATCAATCCTTGGACCCCTGCTATTCTCCATCTTCATTAACGAGCTGCCTAGGAACTGTGGAGGTGCCTCGGTGCAGCTTTATGCAGACGATGCCATTCTTTATCCGTCACACACCAGTATCTCCACCATTAAATCTGATCTGGAATATTGGTTCAAGACGAACTTGTTGGTCCTGAACTCAAAGAAAACTAAAACCATGCTATTCCATCACACCTCCTTTGACATGATTTCCCAGCCTCACTTGGTGGTTCACACATCTGTGGGCGAACTTCTAGAAGGAGTGAGCTCCTTCAAATACCTGGGTTGACTCTTGATGAGCACCTGTCCCTTGAATTGCATGCAGCTAACATCATAGGAGGGCTGACTTTGGCAAGATGGGAGAGCGCCTTAGAAAAGCACTAGCAAACAGGCTAGAAGGAGGGGTGGAGCAACAATGAGGAAACATCAAAACTGCCATCACAAAGGCAACAAGCCTTTGTGTGAAGCAAATAAACAAATCAAAATGAAAGAAAAAGCCACTATGGTTCTCAAAAGAGGTGGCGGTGAAGGTTAGGGAGAAAAATATAGCATTTAGGAAGTATAAAGAAACGCAGAAGGAGCAGGACAGGGAACTGTACCAGTTAAGGTAGAAGGAAGCAGGGAGGGTAGTCAGAGGGCCCAAACTGAGGAAAAGATAACCAACTCGGTTAAGAAGGGGGGATAAAACCTTTTATAGGTATATCAGGGAGCATAGAAAGACAAAAGGAGGGATAGTGAGGCTGAATAGAATGGATGGTGGGTGGGCAGAAAGGGACAGTGAAAAAGCAGGGATTCTGAATGAATACTTCTGTTTAGTATTCACAAAAGAGGAGGTGGGGGAGGTGCCTAATCCAATTAACAGAAGCACTCTGGATAGGGGGGTCGATCCCAGTCCTTTCACAGAAGAAAGGGTTCTGAAAGAACTCCTAAAACTGAAGGTGGACAAAGCAATGAGGCCAGATGGAATTCACCCCAGAATTCTGAAAGAATTTAGCAGAGAACTAGTGACACCACTGACTACCCTTTTTAACAAATCATGGGAGGATGGTGTGGTACCTGAGGACTAGAGGAAGGCAGATGTGATTACCCCTTCACAAAAGTGGGACCAAGACAGAGGCAGGAAACTACAGGCCTGTCATTTTGACCTCTGTGCTAGGGAAAGTGATGGAATCACTTCTGAAGGAAAGAATTGTTGAGTACCTAGAGGCCAGTGGGGCACAGGACCCAAGGCAGCATGGGTTCACAGTGGGAAGGTCATGTCAGACGAATCTGATTGATTTCTTTGACTGGGTGACCAAAGCAGTAGACCAGGGAGGGACTGTGGACATGGCCTACCTAGACTTTAGCAAGGCATTTGACACAGTCCCACACAAAAGATTAATAGTCAGATTAACCAGCCTGGGAGTGGGTCCCAGGGTAGTAGCCTGGGTAAAACATTGGCTGGACAACAGGACACAGAAGGTAATTGTAAATGGAGTCCACTCTGAAGAAAGAGGGGTTACTAGTGCGGTACTGCAGGGTTCAGTACTGGGTCCAGTCTTTCATGTCTTTATAAGTGACATTGCAGAGGGACTGGAAGGAAAAGTATGCCTCTTTGCAGATGACACAAAGATCTGCAACAGGGTTGATACACAAGGAGGCATGGAAAGGATGAGAAGGGACTTGGTAAGGTTGGAGGAATGGTCAGAAGTATGGCAGCTTGGATTCAATGCAAAGAAATGCAAAATAATGCACCTGGGAAACAAAAACCCAGGGGAAGATTACTTAATGGGGGGAAGGTAGTAACAACAACAAAATGGAAGGGACCTGGGGTAATCATATCAGATGACCTTAAGGTTGGCAAGCAATGTGAGAAGGTGGTAGGGAGGTTGGGGGATACTGGGATGTATAGGGAGAGCATCACCAGCAGAAAACAGGAAGTTGTTATCCCCTGTACAGACAGTTGGTGAGACCCCATCTGGAGTACTGCGTCCAGTTCTGGAGACCCCATCTCCGCAAGGACATAGACAGGATGGAGGCAGTTCAGAGGAGGCAACTAAAATGGTGCAGGGTCTGCAAGAGAAGCCATACTAAGGAGAGACTAAAGGAGCTTAATATGTATACCCTTGAGGAAAGGAGGGAGAGGGGTACATAATAGAAACTTTAAGTACCTCAGTGGAATCAACAAAGTCCAAGAGGGTAGCATCTTTCAGAAAAAGAGATGTGCAAGAACAAGGGGACACAATTTGAAGATAGAGTGGGACGGCTCAGGGGCAATGTGAGGAAGTATTTTTTCACAGAGAGGGTGGTGGATGCATGGAACAGCCTTCCTGAGGAGGTTGTGGGGTTTAAAACTGTGGGAGAATATAAGAATGCATGGGACAGACATAAGGCAATTTTTGTGGGGGGTAGGAAGAAATAGACTGTTGGTTAAATAGGATCTGCAACTTATCCTCTAGGTAGGGAAATGGGCAGACTAGGTGGGCCAAGTGGTCCTTATCTGCCGTCAAAGTCTATGTTTCTATGTTTCATAAAGACAACCAAAAAACTCAGTCTACTATATCATGTTACCCCCTGTCTCTGACCCCATGTTCATAAGACCACTGCCTCAACTACTCTTCTCCCTCGGCTCTTCTATGTGGCTCCCATAACCCACTCGATTAGGACCCCTATCCAGGCCAAACTTAAGCAAGGATATCACAGAATTGCTCGCTTTGCAGCCCACTCCCACTGTCGAGCACACCACTGAGACGTTCTCCATACACTAAGCTGGCCATCCTTTGAGGTCAAAATGGATTTCCCTGTTCTAGGCACAGTCTTCAAATTAGTCCACCTTCCCTCCCATCCTCTCCAGTCTCCTCTCACAGAAGTCCTTCTCTAGGAGACTTAGATCCTCTCCTCTCATCTCCCCTTACTAAGTATTCCCAAACCCCGTTTAGCCATAGACCACAGATCCTTCCATGTTGCAGCTCCCCAAAAATGGAACAAACTCCTGCCTAACTTACTTTCTTGTACTTCTCTCCCTCACTTCAAGCGACTCTATAAGGACATCTTTCCTCCTCCAACCTGCAGTTGTCTCTAACTGTAATGCCCTCTTCTGCCTCCTGCTTTTTTTCCCCTTTTCTCTCTCCCTTGCCCTCTCCACCCTTCTTCCCCTCCCCGTCCTAACCTGAATTCCTTCTCTGTTGCACTGAAGGTCTAGTACCTCTACATATATACAATAGGAGAAGTTTTCAGATTCCTCATATGTGCCTTAAATTGTTGTCTACACAATACTTTGTCTGGACAGTTTTATTGTTTACCATCAATTATTTATTGCTCATTTATATTGTTGTTTTGTTTTTAAGTTTAACTCTGTACAGGTGTCTGCGTACACTTCCCTTTACTTGTACTTGTAAAGTGTCTGCAAACACTTCTCAGTGTCTTACTCTCTACCCCTCTCCCCCGGGTTGCCCCTGAAAAAGGGACCTTGTCTCAGTGGAACCACCCAGTTACCAAAATTCAAATAAATTAATAAATCTTCAGTTAAACTGAGTCACAAAGCTGACTGTGGATAAAAAACTAAACCTTATTTTGTTGTTACTGATTTTTATTGTTATCAAAAGCTACAGTACATAGTGCAAACTACATATGGACAGAACAGATACATGTGTAACCCCCCTGTCACCTGGGATTACTAGAATCCCACTTAGATCTAGTGGCAGGCAGGGAAAGGCATCTAGTGAGACACCAGTTATATGGGTTTCACACTGTCTCACTCTGTCCTCAGTCTCAGCTGAGCTGGAGGGATGACATCACTTAGAATTCTCACAGCAGCATAAGCCACAGTGGAATGTTGCAGCAGGGAGTTAGGGTAGAATGTTAGGGTTTTCAAAGGAGTCAGTAGAAGTCTAGTGGGAGGCTCCGTGGAAGGAGGAGGTGTGCTGCAGTTGGCAGCCCCTCACAGCCTAGCTCTGTAATAGAGCTACAACAGGAAGAGGGTGTGTGTTCTCACCCTAGAGAAGGACACAGAAGAAACCAGTAGAAGTGGTTGAGACCGCTCCTCGGTTTGTGCTTAGTGCCCCATCCCTGGAGGGATGGGGGGAGACCAGCATTTCAGGGGCAATCCCCTGGCTCTGTTGGAAGAGGGAAAGCTGCCTGACTAGAGAATTTGTACTGAGGTACCAGATGTGTGTTTTCTGTGTGAGAAGCCGTGGGGCACCTGAGAACCATGATGAGTCTGCTCTGACATAGACCTTATGTTTCACCAAGAGAGTTGTGTAAAGGTATCTGCTTCTGTGGGGTCAGGAAAGGACAGCCCAGTACAGTACAGTACTTTAAGATATGTGCATGGCTTGAAATGCATCTAACCAGTGGGGGTCTACAGGGATGGACATAGCCACTTAGAGAACATTGCAAGTCAGGACACCGGTTACATGGACAGTAGGTTGTTAAATGTGACATACATTTCAAGATAGCAGCTACACCAAGAGAGTTCAAGGAAAGGTGTTTACTCCAAATGAATGGCCGGGTATGGATTTGGGAACAAGAGGTGGGAGACCCCCCATCTGGAGTAACCAGATTTACCTCTACGGATTCACTTTGGGCACCTATAGCTTTCTCACAGGCACTTGGCCAGTGTCTGCAGAAAGTACCCAGATGTGGGATTAAGGATGTATTTTTCCCTTTAGAGCTAGAAGCGCTCATGGGTGGTTGAGGGAGCCACCACCAAAAGTCCATGACATATGGAAAAGTGTACTAGTGTTGGCCGAGATAACATGCTAGGGAATCCAAGAGTGAGAGTACCAGTTCGGGCGTGTGAGCCCAAATGTGTTCAGAACCTGAGGGTATGTTGTGTGATGAAGAAGATGTGTTCTGACCTCTATAGATCTGCATGTCCAGTGAGTGTAGCCCCGTGGGGGTCCATCTTGCTTTGTATTCTTGTGTTGAAGTGAATAAAAGCCCCCCTTTAGAATCCCACTCTTGGTTTGGACATTTTCAGCTAATGCTTCCTGTGTCCGGAATTACTTGGGTGCCCCTGACCAGAAGTGCAAACCTAGCCCTGATGCCGAGCGAATGTTTTCTCCCCGAACCCAGGCTAGCCAGGTAGTGGGTTACAAAAATGGAGGCACCGCGCACTAATAACATCTAACACACAACCCGAACCTTGGAAATGCATCAAGAAAACATTACATACACATCTTGTAGGCATCAGACTTGAGTATGCAGAAAAAATCATAAGAAACAAAAGAAAGGAGAGAACGACATTTAGTCAGGTATTATTCACTGTACAGGCAGGTGCAAGGGGAATGTAGGAGTTACTACAGCGAAAGGGAATTATTCTATATGATACTAGGCACCTGATTAGCAAGGAGGAGGCACTTATGGAGCTGTCCTCCACAACTGTTCCACGTAGCACCTCTAAACCGGGTTTGGTTTCTGAAATAGTAAAGTAACAGGGAAACTAATAATACCACCAATAAAGCAACAAACTCTACCCTGTGGACCAAGTGACTCTTATGCTACTGTTATTACGAGTACCACATGTGACCGGGGAAACTCTGGACACTGTCCAGGCATGACACTCACAGCATGGCATCAGGCAGAAGTCAAAATGGCTGAACCCACAGACACGGCAACCTGAGGTAGTACTGGGCTCTGAAAATCAGTAAAGGAGACACACAGTACTCAGTGCAATAACATAGTCATGTGCATCCGGCCAGTCTGTATAGCCAGTGCTGAGGGCGGGGAACAGGGTTCCAAACCCCCAGGGAGGGTGCAAGCCAGATACAGCCAGTAGGAAAGGGAGAAAGATGGGGGGGCGTAGGAGTACAGGGAATAGGAGACCATCCGCTAGCAGCCAGCAGCGTGGCTTCACCCATGCGTGCAACTACCCTACCCCTGTCTGGGGTGCCACATAAGCCATGGAAGGTGCCCAGCAGGAGGCAAAATGCTCCAGTTGGTCGGCCCTAAAGTAGGAAAGTCTGTCCAGGTAAGCGACACCAGTGAGAGAGGTAAGGATCCCTCCCAGACAGGGGATAGTGGTACTACGCCAGTTGCACAGAATAGCCCTTTTGGCATGTAGAGCCAGTATTGTCGGCCACCTAAACATTGGAAGCAATAGCGTCAGCCATTGCAACCGGACACCTAGTAATAGTAGTAAGGTTGACAGGGGTATTGTCACCCCAACACATCTTCTCCCATTTTGCAGATCTGCCTCCAGAATGGCACCAGCTTGGGGCAAGACCACAAGATGTGATATAAATCTTTGCCTGTGGCTTGGCAGCGCCAGCACCTGTAATGATCCAGGACTCCCGCCACTTACAATGCTGCAGTACCATGAATGCAGAATCTTGTTCTGGATAATTCGGCCGCGGGGCATCCATCAGGAGGTTGTGGACTGAGTGCCAGGCCTGGGTCCACTGGACATCAGTGATACAGCACCCCAGAAATCCTTCCCACCTGTGCTTAGACTCCTCTGACTGGGACTGCGTGGTATCTCTTAGTTGGCCATAGACTTTGCCCGCCAGTCCCTTAAGGGCCTTCAGCCAGTTGGTGAGCACGTTTGGGTACATAGCATGGTCTCCAGGAAACAGTAGGGGTTTGAGGGCTTCTCTGAGCTGTAGGTAATGCCAGTAGTCCTTGTTGGAAAGGTTCCATTTGCACTGCAGGGATTGAAAAGTGGCAACCGAGCCGTGTCCCCATCCAGTGTATCTCCCATAAAGTGGATCCCTGAGGAAGCCCACTATGCTAAGCAAAATGAATGACTGGATATCTGCACCTGTGGGTTGTGCCAGATTGGGGTGTGGGCCAAAGGAATTGGATTAGTTCTTAGCCTATGGTGTACTTTGTACTGCCACTTCCTGCAGCAGCAATGGTTTGGTGTTGATTTAGAGGCTTTCTATTGGAAAGATCAGTCGATCAAAGTCTTTATTTAACCAGGTGATCACCATTGAGCAAGCTCATTTTCGAGGTGGACCTGGAGATAGAGAAGGGCTGCTGCTGTTCCCACTCCCCCTGTGTGCTGTTCCATGTGGACCCATTGTGGAGAATTCTCAGAGCAGGGATTGAACCAGCGCTTGGTTTGAGCTGCATGGAAGGCTAATTTATAGTCCTCGAACCAGGGAAGGTTCCACACACTCCCTCTTCCAATGGGCTCAAAGCTTGTTGCAGCTGAATCTAGGTTTTTTCCCTTCCCAGAGTAAATCCCCCAGCAAACTATCACTTTTTTGTAGCCATTTAGGGGGACATTGAAGTGGGATATGGGCAAGTAGGTAGGAGACTTTGGGAGCGGTCACCATTTTGACTGCCTCAATCTTCCCAGCCAGTGTAAGGGACAACTTATGCCATCTGTCAGACTTGGGTTTGCAGGCAAGTAGAAGAGGTTGAAGGTTCAATTCCCTCGTTTGATCTATCTGATTAGACAGTCTGATCCCCAGGTATGAAAGGCCATCGCTGGCCCACACCAGGCCGTGGTCAGTGGCCAACTCAGGGGAACAGTGGGGGTTCCGGGGATTAGCTCTGTTTTGGACTGGTTCAGCTTAAGGCCAGAGATACCCGCAAAGTCTTTAAGGAGGGACAACGGGGTTGGGGGGACCATGGGGCATCCACCATAGGAATAGGCAGATCATCTGCATACATAAGGGTTTTATAACTGCGGGAACCTATCTCAATGCCCTTAATTTAAGGGTGGAGTCGAATGGCCAAGGCCAGGGGTTCAACCGCTAGGATGAAAAGCAGTGGAGAGACGGGGACAGCCCTGACAGGTGCCTCGCTCTAGCGGAAAAGGCGCCGAAGTAGTGCAGTTGCTGGCCACACTAGCTAAGGGGGCATGGTAGATGGCCTTGACGTATGCCCTGAACCTGTCCCCAAACCCCAAGTGAGTGAGGACTGTGTGCAGATTGTCCCCACTCCAGGGAGTCAAAAGCTTTCTCAAAGTCAACTGCCATGGCTGCTGCTGGAGCGGGTAGGCCCTTGGCAGTTTATATGAGATTGAGCAGTGACCTGATGTGGTCCAAGCTATTCCTCCCTGGGATGAATCCCACCTGGGCTGGGTTGATAGAGGCCGACAGTAGAAGGCTGAAGCAGTTAGCCTAGACCTTGGCATATATGTTATTATCGGCATTGATCAGGGAAATTGGCCTGTAACTCGTCACCACGGTGGGATCCTTACCCTTCTTAGGAAGAACCATGATCACCGCCTCACGCAACGCAGTGGGGAGGGCTCCTCGACCTTCTGCCTCTATGTATACCTGCATAAGGAGTGGAGGGATCTGGGGACTGAGGGCCTGCAAAAACTCCACTGGGAAACTGTCCCTCCTGGGGTCTTACCCCCCCTTAATGGAGTGCAAAACGGCCGAAACCTCTTCCATAGACAAGGGTGCATCCAAGTAATCTGTCTGGGGGAGTAAGTTTAGGAGACTGAGGCCTTCCAGGAAGTGCTTAATGGACTCCTGGGGTGAGGGAGTAGTCTTGTACAGGTTGGATAGAAGTTGGCCATTATGTCATTCACTGCCTGCGGACTGGAGTACACTTCTCCTTGGGGCCCCACAAGGCTGGCAATGTGCCTGTCTACCATTTGTTTCCTTAGCTGGTATGCCAAAACCTTGCCCTCTTTGTCTCCTCTCTCCCAGTATCTGTGTCTCAGCTGCAGGATCTTTACTTCAGCTTTCCTACTGACCAATTGGTTAATTTCTAGGTGGAGACCTAGGACCCTACATTCTATTGGGGATTTCAGTGATGGCATTTGTTGTGGTTTATAAAGGTCCTCTGCGGTCTTCAGATCTGCTTCTAGAGCCACTGGGTGCTGGTCCCTTTCCCTATGGCACCTAGAGGCATAGCCCATGATTTTGCCATGCAAGCAGGCATTAAAGGCCTCCCAAGTCACCCCGACATTGGTATCCTCGATGGGGTTCTCCCGGAGAAAGCAGGCGGTTTCTTCCATTGCCCACACAATGAAATCAGGGTCTCTGAGCAAGAGCTGTTCCAGCTTCCAGTTGTATGCTGCCTGCAGTGCAGGGCCCCAAGTGAAATAAAACTGTACTGGTGCATGGTCAGAAATTATGATGGGCAGGATGGTGGTGGACAGGACAGCCTGTGTCAGCTTGGGGGACGTGAGCCAGTAGTCAAGCCGATTTAGGGAGCCATGCATCCTGGACTGAAACGTATAGTCATGTTCACGTGGCTGGAAGGTGCACCAAGTATCGGTTAGCCCCAAGTCTGTCATGAGTTGCCCTACCGCTCGTTCTCCCCAGACATGAGTTCCTTACTGAGGGCACTCCTGTCTACTGCAGGAACCAGAGTGAGATTTAGATCACCCCTTAGCAGAACAGGGCAGTCCTGGGGGACAAGGTAACTCAGGGCACCGGCCAGCTCATGGAAGAAGGCAGGGCTATCTTGGTTAGGTCCATAAGCATTGCAAAGAAGTATCTTCCCCTGTGGGGTATCCCAGACCCCCATAATCCACCTTCTGGAAGAGTCAGCCAGTTGGGAACTCAGTTACCACTTGAGTGACTTGTGTAGTACTACAGTGACCCGACACCTTTTAGACTGCGCACATGAATGTATCTCCTGCCCCACCCAGTCTTGAACCAGAAATTTATGGTCAGTTTGTGTAAGTTTGGTCTCTTGTAAGAAGGCAATTTGAGATTTGAGTCTTTTTAGATGGGCAAGGACTTTCCTCCTCTTAACAGGGGTGTTCAGACCTCTAACATTCCACGTGTGGCTCATGATGTCAGCCATAGTCCAGTGGCGGGGGTATCGTGCGAACAGCTAGTGCATAGCAATGTGAGAGTGAAGAGGTCTGAACTATTAGCCATCCATAGACCATGCTAAACCCAAGAGTCACCATCTGGCCTGTCTGAAGGGGGGTCCATGTATCCCTGCTGGTGCACCCACACCATAGGGTCCCAAGGGCCGGCACAGTGCCCTTCTGCCACAGCTACTCATAGCACATTTGACACATAGCGACATGAGAACATACTTAGGAAAAATCAGAGACAAAACAGTATTTACACTGATGATAACAAAACAGTAGTTTGGGGTATGAGCTACGGCCTTAGCCAGCACTGGTATGGGTCACACAGTCAGCCAGGCTCTCTGTGGGGACCTGTCAGCCAAGGCTGACCAGTTGGACCTAAAGTGAACCTCGAACTGGATTGGGTAGACCGCCTTACATCGGTCACTGCCACGTGAGCCTACTCAGCTCAGTACCTCAGGGTTAATCAGATATTATGCCATATAGAACTAGGGGAAGGGAGGAAATCTGCTGAGGGTGGGGGGAGGAACCTTCTCTCCCCAGAGGGGACCATATTATGTGTTTGCCCCTTGGATTTAAAACCTCCTGCTAGCATGCTACAGCAGTGAAGTGCCAACATCGGCACCTACCCGCAGAACAGTGGGGAGTGGGGAGGAGTGGCATGGGATCTTTTCCAGGTGGGTAACCTTCTATCACCTCGCCTTGTTTATCCCCCTGATCAGGTCCCCCCAAACCAGCAGCCACAGCCTTTTTCTGGGGGTTGTAAGCGCACAGATCAGAGCCAGGGCCCGAGCTGAACTGGGGGGGGCGAGAAGTCACCAAGTGAGGGTGTCTGTGTCCCTCGGCCTTCACCCCCCCCGATGGCCAGGTGACCTATTCCCCATATCACCAAAGTTAGTCAAGCCCAAGTATTGTGATGGCTGGAGCCCCCCAACCGCCAGCCAAGAGACGGAGCTGCATTGGAGAACCTGAGTGCAAGCAGGAGTCAGGAGTCGAAATCGCCCTTCGGCCTGGGCCTTCTCTCCTTGGGGCCATATGTCTGAGAGCAGCCACGCTTCAATCATTATTTCTGCTGGGGAGCTGAATGGGTACAGGGATGTTGGGGTTGAGCCAACACCTGCGGGGGTTGTCATGAACAACAGCCTGCAGTTGCAGGAACATGTGCTGTCCTCGCCCCCCCCCTGAGGTCGGGCGAGGCTGTATACTCCCCCACCCCTCCTCCTGCCAGGCACAGACCCCCATTAACCCTCTCGCCCCCCCTGTAGATCCCTCAAGGACACCCCCATCTGTCCCATTATATCACAGAACACAATACAGCCAACAACCCAAAAACGGCCAGCAACACTTAAGGCTGCAACCTTAGACAAAGACATGTCCAGCAGCCAATAACTTGTGGGACCCAGAGGTCCGGTGTGTCAACTCTCCATCCCCAGTCCCTTTCTGAGGGACACAGGTGCACAGAGCACGCCTGAGTGGTGGCAGGAGTGGGCAGCCAGGAAAGCCCAAGGATCTGGGCCTTCCGCCTTTACATCACGGCATCCTTTCCAGCCCCAACCCCTCTTGCCCACCACTACCCCAAATCAGCAAGGCTAGAAAAAGAAAGAAAATGGCACTTGTCTGATTTAGAGAGTCCAGCAGTGGTAGTTATACTTGCACAGCAGCTGAGTGATCTAAGTGCGTCACATCAGCCTGTCCTACATTCTTCTCCTGCGTGTGAGTCAGGTCGGCACAGTCCTCTTGAACTATCGGGTCGGGCATCTGCTCAGCCGGGGTATCGGGATCTTCAGCAGCCCATGAGAGGACCAGGGTGTTTGGGCGCAAAGTCACAGTGGCACGGTATGAACAGTCCATACAGTCCTCACCCCCTTCCTCTGTGTCTGCCAGAGTTGCATAATGATTGTCAGAAAAGTAGGGGCTCCTGATGTCTGGCTTCATGGGTTTTTCAGCCTCGTCTTCAGTCACACACCCTCCCCTCTCCAACGGGTGCTGCCTGCTTGAGGGCCTCTGCAGCTGTGGTAGTTTTTTGGCCTTGGACGTCCCCGATCCCAAGATGTTGTGCGACCAATTATTGTCACGAGGAGGAGGGCTAGTGGTGACGTGCAGGGGAGCTTCCCTAGGCTCACTCTCGGTTGGAAGCTCACCCTTTTGGGTACCGTGTTGGCTGACAGCACTCTGGTTGTTGGAGCCAAGACCCCGTTGCTTATCTTTCAGCTCCTGAGGCCAGGTCCTGTGAATAAAGTCCTTAAGGGCCTCTGGTGTCGCAAACAGTGGAGGGGAACCTTGGTGCGTAAGTCATGTGGTGGACTGGTACCACAGGGAAAAAGGTACATTCAACAAATGAAGCAGTGTCCTGGTCTCCATGTACTCCTTTCTCTTTGCAGCCAGCTCCCTTGAGTAGTCCTGGAACATCAGGATCTTGTGGCAGTTCCAGGACAGATTGTTGAGTTCCCTCGCCCTGTTCTGAAGATGCTCCTTCTCTGCAAAGTTCAAGAACCCCTCAAGGATAGGCCAGGACCTTTCCCCAGGCTGTGGTCATGGTTGGAATGTGCAGTGTGCCCTCTCAGTTGTCAGCTGGGCTCCTGGCAGTTGCAAGATTTTGGGCAGCTCATTACGGAGGAAGCACCCACGTTGCGTTGCTCCATGCCCTCAGGGAAACCTAGGAGCCGCAAGTTGTTTCGGCTGCTCCTATTTTCTAGGTCCTCCACACGATCGTGCATGGCATGGAGCAACCGGGCCTGTTCCTGTGTGGTGGCTTGTAGTTCCTGGATGGCCACGTTGTGGGCAGCGACGGACCACTCCGTCTGCGTGAATCTGGCATCGAGTTGTTGCAGAGCCGTAGTGTTATTATTGATGGCTGCTGTAATGATGTCCAGCCTGCTGAGGATAGTGGCCAGCATATCAGTGACTGAGTGAATGTCCATGAATCCAGCTGGAGGCCTAACCATGTGGTCAGTGGACTGGGGACGAAACGGAGGGTTGAATCTCGCTGCCATCCCGTGAGTAAGTAGCATGGATTTGGGATCAGTGGGTAGCTTGCAGTACTAGGAAATAGTGCCGTCAAAATAAAAATGAGTACTTTGCCCCATTCGCAGATTTAGATTGGATTTAGGCTCACGATTTGCAGTGCTCCCGAGTTAAGCAGCCATCTTGTATTCAGCTCATGCCACGCCCCCAACTAAACCTTATTAAAGTCCAGACCACCAAATACTGGTTGAGACAAAGTGAAGCAAGCCCCCCCCCTCCACTAACCTCCCAATGTTTTGTGCTTGACGTGCACTTTCACTAGGGACAGTCAGTCCCCTAGTATCCCCAATATTTACGTTGCTCTCATTGAAGGTGCCGCTCATATATTTTTCTACAATAAAGGGGCAACATCGTTATCAGAAATAGGCTGACCAGTAAACAGTGTGAAACAAAAACACACAGCGCACAATAGTGATATGTACGATAAAAACAGAAACAGCTAAATATCAACATTTCAGCAGCGCGGTGTAATATGCTGTTAAAAGCTGTAGCATCTGTGGCTAATGCCAGACGTATTTGGTGAGCTATAATTTAAGAAAGTTCTACTTGTTATTCACAGTTCATTTTGTGACTTGATTTAACAGGAGACAGTTGGACGAGTTTTGTTTGTCTCAATGGCCATCCCTGGCTACCAATAAATGACTCCATTGGTGGCTAGTAGCAGGATTACCCAGAAAGTTTAATGTATAGATGGAGATCTTGGGCAGATTCGTTAGGCTGTTGGTCTTTTTCTTTTTCTTCCTCAGAATTTCTCTGTTGCTGTGCGCAATAACAGGCGACTTTATGCAATTGGTTTCTTTCTTTTTGTTTCAGTTGGAACACTCCCATGAAACTGCCAGGGACCCAGACGCAGCAGGGCTCGCCTCGCCTCTCAATGTGATGCAGCAGGTGCTGACACTGCGTCGGCGGCTGGAGGAGGAGCAGTCAGCCTACAAGCGTAAGCTGCTGTCATACCAGGAGGGACAGCAGCGGCAGGCCCTGCTGATTCAGAAGCTCCAAGCGAAGGTATGTGGACTTCATGGACTTCATGGGCTTGTTTTTGATGCAGTGAGTCCTGGCTGTGCTGTGGACTAAAAAGTGTTAGAGGTAGAAACTGTTTTGTGTGAGATCCACTTACAAAGTCTGTGACGACTCTGGGTTAAACTTTGGAAAAACATTTTTAAACAGATTTCAGCTTATATATCAAATATTTTCTTTAATATGTTATACTCTTTTGATTGAATAATACAAACTTACATTTAATGCTGTATAATCACTTTATCAATGTTACAAGCAGGTAAAAATACATGAAAGCAATACATGCATTCACTGCATTACTGGAGTTATGGCCACTATGCTGGAAGTTCCTGGACATCTGTCTGAATCATTAACATGTAATTATTTGAACTTATAAATGAGCCATGAAAACCTTGTAACCTCTTTGGTCAAAACGCACCACATGACCACATGACCATTGATTATTTTTCTGACAACCATGTACCTTATCTGAACCATTTCTTTAACAAATAAAAGCCTATTTTATAAGTGGGATAACATACTCCACGGTGTGCTGTGGTCATAAGGGAATAATGCTCTTCTCGGGTGATTTTGGCTCTCGGCTGTGCCTCATGTCTGACAGCCACACGAGGCATGTATTGTTCTCTTATAACCACACATGTCGTGTTGTCCCTTACATCTCTATCATGGGAAGTTCATCTTTCAGTTCACCTTACAGTCTTTGATCACTCTGGCAAATTAGTCTGGCTCTTCGATAATTATAAAGATATGTACATATTTAGCCACTATCCACATATTAGGAACCCCATAAATTTCAGTAAGCTGTGTGACACTTGGACAGCTGGTTCTGATTAATCTATGCTTTTTGTAATATAAAAATGTGTTATTGAATGTCTCTCATGGGAGACACTGACAGCCTGTGGAATGACAACCCCCCACCCAGGTTTTAGCTACATCATGTTACCTGGAATGCCAAGAGATAATTACAGGCTAGAAGAGGCCTAAATTAAGCATATCCTGTTTATCTAGCTTATTTGTGGCTTGCCAGCTGCTAAGATGGGAAATCATAAACTTTTATAATGTAGAGGAAGAAGAGCAGGTTATGACGCCTTAATGCAAAGTCATAAATGTTTCTTTGTCTGTGAAGAACAGGAAGACACTCTACATCAAAGGGTCATGTGAGAAAATGAGTTGTGCTGAGGTCACAGAATTTAATACTTTGATAAGACATCCTGTTTTGCATAGATATATATTTTTTATATTCTGACAGGGAGGAGCTAGGTGACCTCGTGCAAAGAGGTTGGCAAAACCAGTTTTTAAACAGTATTCTGTTTTCCATTTAAACACAAATGTTTGGACTCTGAAAAAGCAACATCAGGCACTGTTAGAAGAATATACCTTAGAAGAGACAATTCTAAGAGTACTGTGGTAGGAGATTTAGTCTGCACTTTTAAACCTGTTTTTTTTTTTTTTTTTGGAAGTGGTTTGTATGTTTTGTGATATATGGTTCTGTATTTACATTTTACATTTTTTTATCTATCTTTAAGTAAACCTCTACTTTAGAGAGTACTTGGCGTGCCTTTGAAATTCTTTTTCTTGAGAAGGGAAGTATACATGGTTAAAGTTGACACTGTACAAAGCTTACTGGTTTTACCAGACTGGGAAAAGGTAAGAATTTTTCCTATGGTCTTCGATATAGTTTTAAGGGATCATTTTGTATGCCTGGTTAGGTGCCCATATGCAAATGATATCTGGCCCTCTCCCCCCCGGAAGAGCAGAATTATCTGAGCCTGTACATTGGGTACGCTAGCAAGAGGTTCACAGTTTGAATCCCTTCAAGACTTGAGACCAAAGGTTGATTCAAACCCACAAAACAGACAGGAGGGTTACCCTGTTTCTGTTTCCTGTTCACAAGACTGTGCTCAGAGGTTGGCACTGTGGGAACAGAGGGCCTGGCCTGCTGACTGGGTTTGAGACGAGCTGCATACCCAATAGATCCATATAATCTTCCCATCTAGCATAAAAATCATTTATTATTTATTATCTGTCAAGTAGAAATTTTTTCGAGTGGCATGTTGTATACTAGCCTTTGAGTTCCTGCTTCTGGTGTTGGAGTGTAGGTGGATCTTTGTTGAGCCATTGTTGTGCAATGCATCCTTTTGTCACTTTGAAGGCTAGGTCCATCAGATTTCCCTTGGTGGAGTTAAAGTCTAGGTCCTCTAATGTACTGCTGAGGAGGCAGACTTTGGGATCTGGCTCCAGGATTGGGCTGCAAGTCATCCCCAGCTGAAATATTTTCTGCAAGTAGTTTTCCCTTTTCCACAATGTGGCTGGCACTGTAACCTGGAGGTTAAAGCAGTGAGCTGTGAGTGAGCTTGGTACATCCGGCAGATCTGGGTTTGAGTCCCACAACCACCACTTGCGTGCTGTGTGACCCTGAGGAAGTCACTTAAAGGGGCACTGTCAACCCTTTTTGAATCATATTATTTCTAGTTGAAAATGCACATTTTATGACCGTTTACCTTCTCTAAAACTCAGTGAAGTTGTTGGTTTTTTGATCTGCTTGCTTTCTTAGTAGAACTAAAAAGCACAGGAATGGTGCAGTTCTACCCAACCTTGCTTTGCTTCAAATCCTTGATCTACTGTTATTGCATACTGTACATTCTGAACTTTAGGAACACCCCAGACAGTGCAGCCACTCATGATCTAGAAGTAGTTTCCTCTCGATGCATTATTAGTGGCTAGATTGTGTTACGGACATTCCCTAGTCAGGCAAAGATGCTGTGGAAGTTGATCCAAGAATTGTAAACAAACACATTTTTGTGTGGTAACAGCAGTATGGTGGGCTGTCTATTTTTCACTTTTAAAATGGAATCAGAATCAGACTATCAGATATATCAGCAATCTACAGAATGTGAGAAATCATAACATGTTTTTTAATCTGTGTTCAATATGAGGCCAGAGGGGGTTGACCATGTCCCTTTAACTTCCTTGTGCTCCCAGGCTGCTACTGTAAATGGGCCTTGTGTCCGGACCTTACCCAGTTATCAAAGAATTAAATAAAAATTGGAGAATAACAAAAAAAATATTTCTGCACATTAAGATACTGATTGTGCTCTGTATTTTGCTGTAATTGTCAGTTTTATCAACTGTGATCATGGTACCCTCTCTTGTATTGACATATTACCACTGTTTCATATTATCATGTTGCCAGTGCTTTTTATTACATTGTAGTCTTACAGGTTGTTCCTGAAAATAGACAACTTTAAAGAGGACTGCAAATTATTATTTTTTTTATGTTTTTGAACTCTAGCTTTATTTCATACATAGATACAGCAGTTGTAGTACAGTCAATAAAGAGACCTGAAAAAGTGATAAATATGCATCCAGTCTAGCATGCAGATTTATCCATCCACATGATTTCTACCAGCTGATGCTCGTCTCTTAGTGAACACGTGCATAAACATATGCTAATCACTGCTATGAGAAGCCAATAATAGTTAATGAAATAGCTCCCAAAATATCGGGAGTCCTCATAACAAACGGGGTTGCTATTAAAATAATGAACTAACATGGGCCAGAATAACAAGGCCCAGCAAATGATTTCTAATTTGTAACTATCTATAATTACGGTTAGGAATAAAATAGGAGAAATTTGTAGTAGAACAGGTGAGATAAATGACTGCTTTATTCAGTTCTATAAAGAACTTTACCCTGCAGAATATAAAGGAGATGAACAAGATACAGAATCGTTTATAAATTCTGTCCATCTTCCAGTAATCCCTGAAGATGTAAGTAAAATGTTAGATATGCCAGTATCTGACCAGGAGATACTAGATGCAGTACAAGATCTCGCCATTGGCAAAGCTCCTGAACCCTTAAGAATAATGTTTGGATCCTTCTTAGAAATACAAAAGATTCCAGAAACTTTTAAGGAGGCTATAATTCAGGTCTTTTTAAAGAAGGATAAAGACCCACTGAGCTGTGCAAAATATAGGCCCATCTCCTTGCTAAATACAGATGATGAAATATTTACAAAAATAATAGTTAAAAGATTGGAGTATATAATACCATTAGTCCATCAAGACCAAAATGGATGTATTAAAGGGAGCTCATTAATGGAAAATATAAGACTCACTTTAAACATAGTAGCTTTAAACAAGCAAGATGGTGCTGTATTAATGGCAATAGATGCTGAGAAAGCTTTTGACAGAATAGAATGGCCATATATTCTAGCAGTAATAAGCAGGATGGGCCTTGGTGCACAGCTCAACGGGTGGATAAGATTTCTCTATGATTCTCCCTGTGCAGTAGTAAAGGTAAATAACATTATATCAGTAAAGTTCCAGCTGATCAAAGCAACGGAACAAAAGGGTAAACAGGGAGGAGAGGAGGCACTGTGGGTCACCCTGGATACTGGAAATGGCACCACAGTTTGCACAGGGGTTGTATACAGACCCCCGTCTCAGGGGGAGGGAATGGACAAGGAAATGATAGAAGGCATCTTTAGGATGGCAGAGAAAGGGGAAGAATATTTATTTATTTATTTATTTATTTATTTATTTATTTATTGAAGTTTCGGATAACACCTTTGAGAACAAGCTCATTTCATAGGTTCCACATCAGGCAATAATACATAAAGGAAAAGTATGAGACCGAGCACAAACAAAAGAAGGAATTATACAAAACATTACAAAAGTATATAACTAGAGAATTTGCAATACATGTGGCATTGTACAATGTATGCCAAGGTGCATATTTGATTAAAACCTGGATTTCACAGGGTCATATTAGAGGGGATGGAGTCTTATTAAATGACTCTTTATAGGAAAATGAGAACAGACTCAGCCTACTATCTAATAATCAACAAGGTAAGGGATGGCATCAGCCCAGGGGCCTTGTCAGAGGTGCATAGGTATGGGGCAAAGCATTTTAAAGTGAGCAAGGGAGCTCAGAAGATATAACGGTGGGAGGCGGGGGAGAGTGGGGTAAAAGGGGGATGGGGGGAAGCCATAGAGGGGTGAGGGTAGAGTGTGAAAGGGATCAAGAGGAAATGTGAAAGGAGAATGATTAGCAACTTAGAACAGTTATTTACATGCTGAGAACAGTTATGCATAAGGTCAGGATAGCATAAGGTTAGAGTAAGTGCCGGTCACAAGAAGGAAGGTTATTGGAATCAGTCACAACTGGCATCAGCAACTAGCTGTTGCTTAAGTTTAACCTTGAAGGAACCCAAGGTGGATGCTGAAGTGATGTCATGTTGCAGAGAGTTCATCCATAGCAGGGCACAGTAGAAAAAGGACCTTTGTGCCAGAGAAGTGTGACAGTAGGGTATATTAAAAATTTGGCTAGTAGAGCTTCTGGTGCAATGACAGTTGATAGTGGGTGTAATAAGCTTTTGCACACCAGGGGGCATTTTGCCTAAGCTTACTTTTTTGGACAGTAAACATGTTTGGCATATGAGTCTACCTTTGAATTGGAGCCAGTTAGCCTGAGTGTACATGTCGCAGGTATGGGACAGATGGGCTGAGCCATTAACGAGCCGGCATGCTTTGTTGAGTGCAACTATGATGAGGCGAAGAGTTGTTTCAGTAGCTGATCTATAGATTGGTATGCCATAATCAATAAGCGAGACAAGAGAGCTATGAATGGCCAGGTGAAGAGCCTCTGGGGTCAAACATTGCTTATGCCTATAAAGTAGCCCAATGCGGGTGTTAAAAAACCTTAGCAATGTTGTCAATGTGATAGGTCATCGTACTATCAGTTGTAATCCCCAGATATTTAAAGAGCGAACTAGCTCTGGGGGAGAGCCCTCTTCATTGGTGATAGAAAGAGGGTAAGTTCTGTGCCAATTTTGGGAGCTGGAGAACAGCATAGTTTTAGTCTTGTTGTAATTCGTAACTAACTTGTGCTTATGGAACCATCTTTCTACGACTACGAAATTACTCTGTAGCCTGGATTGAAGAACCTTAGGGTCTGGATCACTGGTAAACAGGACAGAATCGTCAGCAAATAAAAGGATGTGACCCTGACAGGAGTAAGGAAGGTTGTTGAGGAAAATGCTAAATAAAAGAGGGCCCAAGATGGACCCTTGAGGAACTCCAGATAGGACAGGTCTGCTATCCGAGAGGGTGTTACTAATCTTCACCTGCTGTGTACAGTTGTGCAGGTAGCTTTGAAACCAGAGATACTGTTGATGGGGGACCTGATTATGCCAGATGTTAACTGGAGCACCTTTGCTGCAGCCACATCCAAGAGCAGGGCCATTCTCGATGCCCTACAGGGGGCATGCCTTAGACAGCTAGTGTTGGAACCCACTCAGGAGGGAGCAATCTTAGACCTGGTACTCTCAAATGGGGATGGAGAGAGGATCTCAGATCTAGAAGTGGGTAGCCATCTGGAGACAAGTGACCACCAAACAGTGTGGTTCATGATAAACTCAGCTGCAGAGTCAAGCCATACAAAAGTGAGGGTACTGGACTTCAGGAGGGCTGACTTTGTCAAAATGGGAGAGTGCCTCAGAAAAGTACTAGCAAACAGGCAAGAAGGAGGGGTGGAGCAACAATGGGGACACATCAAAACTGCCAGCACAGAGGCAACAAGCCTTTGTGTGAAGCAAATAAACAAATCAAAACAAAAGCAAATAAACACTGTGGTTCTCAAGAGGTGGCAGGGTAGGTTAGGGAGAAAAAGATAGCATTTAAGAAGTATAAGGAAACACAGAAGGAGCAGGACAGAGAACTGTACCAATTAAAGCAGAAGGAAGCGGGGAAGGCAGTCAGAATAGTAAAGGCCTAAACCAAGGAAAAGATAGCCAACTTGGTTAAGAAGGGGGATAAAACCTTTTATAGGTACATTAGGGAGCGAAGAAAGACAAAGGGAGGGATAGTGAGACTAAATAAAGGGGACAGTGGATGGGCAGAGAGGGACAGTGAAAAAGCAGGATACTGAATGAATACTTCTGCTCAGTATTCATGAAAGAAGAGGAAGAGGAGGAGGAGGAGGTACCTAATCTAATCAATAGAAGCACTCTAGATAGGGGGGTCGATCCCAGTCCTTTAACAGAAGAAAGGGCTCTGAAAGAACTCCTGAAACTGAAGGTAGACAAAGCAATGGGGCCTGCCGGGATTCACCCCAGAATTCTAAAAGAACTAAAGGGAGAACTAGTGACAACACTGACTACCCTTTTTAACAAATCATGGAAGGATGGTGTGGTACCTGAGAACTGGAGGAGTGCGGATGTGATTTCCACTTCTCAAAAGTGTGAGCAAGACAGAGGCAGGAAACTACAGACCTGTCAGTTTGATCTCAGTGGTAGGGAAAATGATGGAATCACTTCTGAAGAAAAGAATGGTTGAGTACCTAGACGCCAGTTGGACACAGGACCCAAGGCAGCATGGATTCACAGCGGGAAGGTCATGTCAGACAAATCTAATAGATTTATTTGACTGGGTGACCAAAGTAGTAGACCAGGGAGGGGCTGTGGACATGGCCTACCTAGACTTTAGCAAGGCATTTGACACAGTTCCACACAAAAGATTAATAAACAAATTAGCCAGCCTGGGAGTGGGTCCCAGTGTGGTAGCCTGGGTAAAAAATTGGCTGGGCAACAGGACATAGAAGATAATAGTAAACTGAGTCCACTCTGAAGAAAGGGAGGTTACTAGTGTGGTACTGCAGGGTTCAGTACTGGGTCCGGTCCTTTTTAATGTCTTTATAAGTGTCATTGCAGAGGGACTGGAAGGAAAAGTATGCCTCTTTGCAGACGACTCAAAGATCTGCAAAAGGGTTGATACAGAAAGGGGGGGTGGAAAGGACGAGAAGGGACTTGGCAAGGTTGGAGGAATGGTAAGACATATGGCAGCTTGGATTCAATACAAAGAAGTGTAAAGTAATGCACCTGGGAAAGAAAAACCAAGGGGGAGGTAGTAACAACAACAAACATGGAAAGGGACCTGGGGGTAATCATATCAGATGGCCTAAAGGTTAGCAAGTAATGTGAGAAGGCAGTAGGGATGGCTGGGGGGATACTGGGATGTATATGGAGAGGTATCACCAGTAGAAAACAGGAAGTTGTTATCCCTCTGTACAGACAGTTGGTGAGACCCCATCTGGAGTACTGTGTGAAGTTCTGGAGACCCCATCTCCTCAAGGACATAGACAGGATGGAGGCAGTCCAGAGGAAGGCAACTAACATGGTGCAGGGTCTGCAATGGAAGCCATATGAAGAGAGAAACTAAAGGAGCTTAATACGTATACCCTTGAGGAAAGGCGGGAGAGGGGGGACATGATAGAAACATTCAAGTACCTCAAGGGAATGAACAAAGTCCAAGAGGGTAGCATCTTTCAGAAAAAGAGATATGCAAGAACAAGGGGACACAATTTGAAGATAGAGTGGGGACGTCTCAGGGGCAATGTGAGGAAACTTTTTTTCACAGAGAGGGTGGTGGATGCATGGAACGGCCTTCCTGAGGAGGTTGTGGGGTCAAAAACAGTGGGAGAATTCAAGAATGCATTGGACAGACATAAGGCAATTCTTTTTGGGGGGGTAGGAAGAAATAGGCTGTTGGTTAACTAGGAGCTGCAGCTTATCTAGTAGGTAGGGAAATGGGCAGAGTAGGTGGGCCAGGCGGTCCTTATCTACCGTCAAAGTCTGTGTTTCTATGGGTAGAGGCTCAAGACAGGGATGCCCGCTTTCCCCTTTGATCTTTGCAATGGTAATTGAACCATTGGCGATAGCTATAAGGAATGACGGGGTGTTTGTGGTATTGATATTGCAGGTAATGAGGAAAAAATAGGTCTGTACGCAGATGACATAATACTGTATCTAACTAAAACCGAATGTTCTATCCCTCAATCAATTTGAATCACAACACAATTTGGCAGATTCTCAGGATATAAAATTAATTGGTCAAAAACTGTAATTTTAAAATTAAACTCTAATCTACAGATTCAACAACCAACGAACGTCCAAATGCAAATTTCATCAACTTTTATTAAATACCTAGGGGTGAACATTGTGGCAGATACGTCGGGTATGTATAAAGTCAATTCTGAGAACTGGATTATAAAAATGGAACAAGATTTATTAAAATGGAATTCGCCATATCTTACATTAATAGGTAAAATCCAGTTAAAATACAAATGTTACCGAAGCTGCTTTTTTCTCTTCCAAGCCTTAGCTATACAAATACCACAAAGTTTTTTCAAGCGACTTAAAACTGCGGTAACAAAATTTCTGTGGAGGCATTCAAACTCTAGAATAGCATGGATAACTTTAACATTATCAAAAGAAAATGGGGAACAAGCCCTGCCTGACTTTTATAAGTATTATCTAGCGGTACAAGCTGTGCAGGGATGGCACAGGATCCAAAAAGACAGGCCTGATCCTACTTCAATGGTAATTGAAACCAGATCACAGCAATATCCCTCTCTGGCTAATTTATTATATTCATTCATACCAGAGAAGAAATTGTTTAATCTACTGGTAACCACTCGGACTACATATATAAGCTGGTTGATGCTTCAAAAAATGATAGGTGAAAAGGGCTTATTTCGGAGTATACACCTATTTATAATAACTGTGACTTCTCCCATCTAACTCGAATAAATTTAAGAATGGCAACAACAGGGATACACACAGTTGGAGATATTTGGGAAATAATAAAATGAAAACATTTGATCAAATAGTGAATCAGTTTGGTGTATCCAGAAATCAAATCCTGTAATATAACCAACGAAAAGTTATTTAACGATGAATAGAGAAGAAATGAAAAATTAATTTTTTCCCCTTTTGTTCCGCTGCCTTGGCGGTACCTCGGTCCGACATGAACCCTACCGCCCACTCCCACATCCAAGCCTCAACTCCGCAAAACCCTGGCTTACCTAGGGCCGGGTTGTGGCACTGGCCCTAAGTGCCATGAACGTCGGGATAGGTCGGGGAGTTGGCCTGGGAGCTAAGCGGAGCGGCGAGGTGGACGTCATCAGGGTGAAGGCAGAGGTGTTTTTTCCCCAGTGTAAGGAGGGACGGGGATGTGCAATGATGACCTGCGTCCGACCCGCCCCTGAACATGTCAGTGCATGCGGTATACCTAGCCTCCACTAGGTGACCTCATAGCATCAAACACTGTACCCCTCCTCCTCCTGGAAAAGGAGAGCAGTCACTAGACGCTCAATCCTTCTCCCCCGGCCTGCCCTCCGACATCCCGGGTCCGTTCCCGAACCCGGGCCGCCGGCATCGCAGGTCGGCATCCTGCCCCCTCGCCAACAGGCCAGCCCCGAGAAATAGTTAAAATTAAAGAGAAACCAACTCTGGTAGAAATTTTATCAAAAAATTTTGGTGGGAAAAAATAAATATCATCAGTATACCAAGCCTTACAAAACAAACTGGGAGGAGATATTAATAATAATATTAAATGGGAGAGGGACTTAAGTTTGAGTCTGACAGGGGAGTTATGGGGTGAGTTATGGTATGCATATCTTAGTAATTTATTTTCAATAAAAATGTAGCAGATTCAAATGAATACTACGCATAGAATATATTATACCCCCCAAAAAATTGCATCAGTTTAACTACACCATATCTGATAAATGTCCAGGGTGTGCAAAACCCACTGGAACCCTAATTCATCTTATAAGCTTGTGCTCATATCTCTCCAATTTTTGGTCTAAACTGGAGCATGTGTGTAATCTGACCTTTGACAAAAGTATAAAATTATCTCCACTAGTTAGACTTTTGGGAATATATCCTAATAAGAAACTCTAGATGGACCATAAAAAAAAATTCTTAACACTATCCACAGTGGTGGCAAAAAAATGTATCCTGATGAAGCAGAAGGATACAGATCCTCCTGTTTTTAAGATTTGGTTAAATCTGATGATTGATATTTCAAAACTGGAACAGATTTGGTATAGGAAAAATGGAAAGTATGCTGAGTTCGGAAAAATGTGGGCACTGCTCCTGGTGGCAGTAAGGTCGAGTACTGTCTAGCTAGACAGGTAAATAATGTTGGTAAGGATAGTTCCTAGATCCCTCTCTCAGTAAATATGATGAGCGGAATGAGACTTGGCCAGAGGAAATTCCTTTGACGGAAAAGGTGGTCTAATTCTATATCTGAACTGAGGGAAGGAAAAAAAAAAAATTTGTAACTATTTATAATGTTCCTATGTTCAGAAATCATAGTTGTATCCCTAAATGATCTGTATTTAACTTACAAGGCCCAGCAAATGATTTCTAATTTGTAGCTATTTACAATGTTCCTATGTTCAGAAATCATAGTTGTATCCCTAAATGCTCTGTATTTAACTTACAAGGCCCAGCAAATGATTTCTAATTTGTAGCTATTTACAATATTCCTGTGTTCAGAAATCATAGTTGTATCCCTAAATGATCTGTATTTAACCTACAAGGCCCAGCAAATGATTTCTAATTTGTAGCTATTTACAATGTTCCTATGTTCAGAAATCATAGTTGTATCCCTAAATGATCTGTATTTAACTTACAAGGCCTAGCAAATGATTTCTAATTTGTAACTATTTATAATGTTCCTATGTTCAGAAATCATAATCATATCCCTAAATGATCTGTATTTAACTATATGGCAGAGCAGGCCCTGGGGCAATGAGCAGGGCTTCACAAAGTTTTTGCCATTTTCTGTTTTCTGTTCTCGTCCCCTGCTATGACTCCAGTGTGTGTGCGTGGAGGCACACACATCCTGCACAGCCACAGCTCCTCCCCTCGAGTAGATGTCACCATCTGATTTGTAAATAATTGTGGTGTCACAGAGGTTTGCGATTTCTGGTATTGACAGGCAGCCAGAGAAGATGATGTCAAGGGGGAAAGTGATCCCATTTGAATGTAAATATCTGTCTGTATAGCTTAGAGGTTACAGGAATGAGTTGGGAACAAGCTTGGTGTATCCAGCAGACCTGGGTTTGATTCCCATGACCTCCACTTTTTTATTTATTTATTGAAATCTCGGATGACACCTGTGAGCGGATGCTCGTTGAGAAGTTCCACGTCAGATACATTAACACAAGAAGACACAATATAGTTGCAGTAAATTATACATGCAGAGTACAAAAAAATTCAACATTACATAGGTTGCAATGACAGACAGTGCACAGATTGTGCTAAGGCATAGTACATGGTATGCCAGCATCCTGTGGAAGAGAGAGAGGCAGAGGCAGACTGTTAGGATGAGGTAGGGAGGGGCAGCGGCAGCTGGGATAGAAAGGGCAGAGGGAAAGAAAAGAGCCAAGGGGTAGGATGTGGGAGGCAAGTGCTAGGGCAAAAGGGGGGTGGGAGGCAAGTGCTTGGGCAAAGACTTAACTTGGCGGGTCAGGAGTTGGAAGTGCTGAGGCAGACTAAAGTTGCGGGCACAGACTAGTGGGGGTACCTACAGGTACTGTTGTCGGTGAGGTGCTGACAAAGTTTGCACTTAAAGGAACCAAGCGTTGTGGCTCTATGTCAGGTGGTAGACAGTTTGTTCACAGAGGGGCCCAGTGAGCAAAGAATCGCTGGGTCATAGTTGTGCAGCACCTGGGCACATGGAGTGCTTGTGTAGTCAAGCTCCTGCTGTGCCTGGCATGTATAGGTGGTGATAGAAGGCTCAGAAATCCTTGAGGAAGTAAGTTTAGTGAGACCTTTTTTGTGAGTAGGAAGGTTTGATGAAGTATTCTGTCTGTCAGTTGAAGCCAGCCCGATTGTGCATAAAGCTCATGGGCGTGGGTGAGTTTTGGGGCATTAGTGAGCAGGTGGCAGGTTTTATGTAAGGCCGTAGAGAGGCATTGGAGCGCTGTGTCAGTAACAGAGCCATAGACAGCTAGGCCATAGTCAATCAAGGTGATGCGTGAACTGTTAATTGCCAAGTTCAGAGCTTCATAGGTCCAGCAATATCTGTGCCTATAGAGGATAGCGATCCTGGTGTTAAAGGCTTTGGCCGTGATGTCAGTGTGTTGTGTGTAAGACAGGGCAGTGTCCAGTGTGATTCCCAGGTACTTGAAATGAAGGACTAGTTCCAGGGTGTTACCGGAGTCATTCTGAATTGCCAGGGGATAGCCTTTTAACTTGTTTTGGGTAGTGGCGAAGAGCATGGTCTTGGTCTTTTTATAGTTCATGACCAGTTTAGGACCAGTTTTTGCTCTTTGAACCATTTTTCAGTCAATGCGAAGCTGCTCTGGAGGCCATATTCCAGAAGTGCGGGGTCGAGGTTGCTAGTAAAGATCACCGCATCACCTGCGTAGAGGAGCATGCGGCTATTGCAAGCAGCCGGGAGGTTGTTTAGGAAGACACTGAAGAGTAATGGGCCAAGTATGGATCCTTATGGTACCCATGATCTGACCGGTTGACTTTCATATAGGGTGTCCCCGATCTTTACTTGCTGTGATCACAGGCTATGGTAGCTACAAAACTATGCTATGGTTTCTAGGGCTAGCCCTATGTCCGAGTCAAGGAGGAGGGCACGATGGACCGTGTCAAATGCCTTTGATAGTTCAACAAAAGCCGTCCTTACTATGTGCCCTTTGTTAAGAGCACTGTGTATGAGTCCATTAAATTCCAGGAGAGCCGTGATGGTGCTATGGCCAGCTTGGAAACCATGCTGTTCTGGGCATAGGAGCTGATACTGGTTGAAGTACTCCATCAGCTGGTCAGCAACAATCCTTTCAAGGGCCTTGGAGAGTGGGGGCAGTATAAAGATCGTCCTGTAGTTGTTTTGAAGAGACCGGTCACCACCTTTGTGTATCGGGGTGATCGTGGCAGCGTTCCAGATTTGGGGGAATTTGGAGTGGCAGAGGGATAGATTAATTATCTTTGTCAGTGGACCAAGTACTTCGTCTAGTGTTAGTCAAACAAATTTTAGGTCCAGAGAGTCCCCACTTTGCCTTGATTTGCCGAGGGCTTTTTCAAGGTATTTTCTAGCAGCGGCTTCAGAGACCAGTTTGAAATGGAAGAGTGGCTGGTTTGGTCATGCTGGGGTCTTCTCACTGACCCCTGGAGCCAGGGGTATTGAAGAAATTCGTTGGGAGTACACTATTGAGATCTGAGAAGGTGAGGTTCAGAGAGTTAGTAATGAGCAGAGGGTCCAAAGTAGGGATGCTCTCAACAATGGGGCTATTTTAGGGTCTTTCCCAGTGATATTTAGATTTGCCCAGAACGATTTGCTGGTATTCCAGGTGTTAGTGAGCGCTTCCTTGTAGAATTTGCTTTTTGCCTTACAGACTGCCTTTGTGCACTCATTGCGGGCCTTTTTATACCTTTGGATGTTAGTTGGTGTGCCATGTGCCCATGCTGTTTGCCAGAGTTGTTCTGTTGCGTTTAGTTGTGCCAGTAGTTCCGGGGTAATCCAAGGATTTATAGGTCCTCTGTTTTTTCTCTCTGTGATGGGAGCATGTTTGTCACAGGCTGCACTGAACTTTGAGGTAAAGAGATCTAGTGCACTGTCCACATCTGTGGTTCCATACAGGTCCAACCAGTTCTGCTGCTTTAGGTCATCCTTTAATTCCAGAAGCTGGTCCTTTAGGAATAGGCATTTTTTTATGGTTCTGGCAGGGAGTTTGTGGTGGTAGTTGTTGTTCCAGAGGAAACTGACAGGGGAGTGGTCACTCGATGAGTCAGGGAGCACGGTGAGATCTGTGATGTGGGAAGGGCGGTTCGAGAGAACCCAATCCAGAAGTGTGCTGGTGCCCGTCTTGTAATTGGTTTGAGTCAAGTCTAGCCAAGGGGGGAGGCACTGGAAAGGAGCAGGAAAATCCTAGCCCCCCCCCCAAATAATCACGGTAGTAAGTGCGGCAAACACCAACATAGAGGTGTCAATAGGGAGAAGGGCAGGGGTAAATGGAGAAAGTGACAAAGGCAAGAAGGACAGGGATGGGGCAAAAGGGAGTAAGGCCATCAGGAAATGGAGGGTAATGAGTACCAATGCCCGTAGTCTGGGCAACAAGCTCCCTGAGCTGATGGCCTTAATCGAAGAGGGATGCCTGGATATCGAGAGTCACAGAAACATGGTACACAGAGAACCATGACTGGGATGTTAACATACCAGGGTACATAACCTCAGGAGAGACAGGCAGGGGAGAAGAGGGAGGAGTAGCTCTCATGTAAAGGAAGGGATAAAAGCAACTGAACAAAAGAGTAAACAGGGAGGAGAGGAGGCACTGTGGGTCACCTTGGAGACTGGAAAGGGCACCACAATCCACATAGGGTTGTGTACAGACTCCATGTCAGGGGGAAGGAATGGAAAAGGATATGATAGAAGGCATTCTTAGAATGCAGAGAAAGGGGAGATACAGTTGATGGGAGACCTGAATATGCCAGATGTTAACTGAGCACATTTGCTGCAGCCACATCCAAGAGCAGGGCCATTCTTGATGCCCTAAGGTGGCAGGCATTAGAAAGCTAGTTTCGAACCCACTGTGAGGGAGCAATCTTAGACCTTGTACTTTCAAACGGGGGCAGTGAGAGGATCTCAGATCTAGAAGTGGGTTGCCATCTGGGGACAAGTGACCATCAAACAGTGTGGTTCACGCAACCTGCCATACAGAGTCAAGCCATACAAAAGTGAGGGTACTGGGACTTAGGAGGGCTGACTTTGGCAAGATGGGGAGTGTGCCTCAGAAAAGCACTAGCAAACAGGCTAGAAGGAGGTGTGGAGCAACAATGGGGAATTATCAAAACTGCCATCACAGAGGCAACAAGCCTTTGTGTGAAGCAAATAAACAAATCAAAACGAAAGAAAAAGCCACTATGGTTCTCAAAAGAGGTGGCTGGGAAAGTCAGGGAGAAAAAGATAGCATTCCGGAAGTATAAGGAAACGCAGAAGGAGCAGGACGAGAGCTGTACCAGTTAAGGCAGAAGGAAGCAGGAGGAAGTCAGAATAGAAAGGCCCAAACTGAGGAAAGATAGCCAACTCAGTTAAGAAGGGGATAAACCTTTATAGGTACATCAGCGATGAGAAAGACAAAAGAGAGGATAGTGAGGCTGCATAGAATGAATGGTGGGTGGGCAGAGGGGACAGTGAAAAGCAGAAATACTGAATGAATATTTCTGCTCAGTATTCTAAAAGAGGAGGGGAAGTGCCTAATCCAATTATGAGAAGCACTCTTGATAGAGATTGATCCCAGTCCTTCACAGAAGAAAGGGTTCTGCAAGAACTCTCTAAAACTGAAGGTGGACAAAGCAATGGGTCCTGATGGAATTCACCCCAGAATTCTAAAAAGAATTAAGGAGGAACTAGTGAAACCACTGGCTACTCTTTTAATAAATCATGGGAGGATGGTGTGGTACCAGCACTGGAGGAAGGCGGATGGATTCCCTTCACAAAAGTGGGACCAAGACAGAGGCAGGAAACTACAGACCTGTCAGTCTGACCTCTGTGGTAGGGAAAGTGATGGAGTCACTTCTGAAGGAAAGAATAGTTGAGTACCTAGAGGCCAGTGGAGCACAGGACCCAAGGCAGCATGGGTTCACAGCGGGAGGTCATGTCAGACAGATCTAATAGATTTCTTTGACTGGGTGACCAAGTAGTAGACCAGGGAGGGCTGTGGACATGGCCTACCTAGACTTTAGCAAAGGCATTTGACACAGTCCCACACAAAAGATTAATAGTCAAATTAACCAGCCTGGGAGTGGGACCCAGGGTGGTAGCCTGGGTAAAACATTGGCTGAACAACAGGACACAGAAGGTAATTGTAAATGGAGTCCACTCTGAAGAAAGGGAGGGTTACTAGTGGGGTACTGCAGGGTTCAGTATTGGGTCCAGTCCTTTTAATGTCTTCATCAGTGACATTGCAGAGGGACTGAAGAAAAGATGCCTTTTGCAGATGACTCAAAGATCTGCAACAGGGTTGATACACAAGGAGGCGTGAAGGATGAAAAGGACTTGCAAGGTTGGAGGAATGGTCAGAAGTATGGCAGCTAGGATTCAATGCAAAGAAGTGCAAAATAATGCACCTGGGAAACAAGAACCCAGGGGAAGAATACACAATGGGTGGGGAGGTAGTAACAACAACAAAAAAGGAAAGGGACCTGGGTGTAATCATATCACATGACCTTAAGGTTAGCAAGCAATGTGAGAAGGCAGTAGGGAGGGCTGGGGGTATACTGGGATGTATAGGGAGAGGCATCATCAGCAGAAAACAGGAAGTTGTTATCCCTCTGTACAGACAGTTGGTGAGACCCCATCTGGAGTACTGTGTCCAGTTCTGGACCCCATCTCCTCAAGGACATAGACAGGATAGAGGCAGTCCAGAGGAGGGCAACTAAAATGGCGAGGGTCTGCAAGAGAAGCCGATGAGGAGAGACTAAAGGAGCTTAATATGTATACCCTTGAGGAAAGAAGGGAGAGGGGGACATGATAGAAACTTTAAGGTACCTCAGTGGAATCAACAAAGTCCAAGAGGGTAGCATCTTTCAGAAAAGAGACTTGCAGAACAAGGGGACACAATTTAAAGATAGAAGGAGGGCGGTTCAGGGGACATGTAGAGAGTATTATTTCCAGAGAGGGTAGTGGATGCATGGAACCTTCCTGAGGAGGTTGTGGGGTCTAAAACTGTGGGAGAATTCAAGAATGCATGGGACGGACATAAGGCAATTCTTGTGGGGGGTAGGAAGAAATAGGCTGTTAGTTAACTAGGATCTGCGGCCAATCCTGTAGGTAGGGAAATGGGCAGACTAGATGGACCTAGAGGTCCTTATCTGTTGTCAAAGTCTATGTTTCTATGAGTCGGCACGTCCACCAGTTGGGAGAAGTGGATTGTGGCAAGGGTATCTTTGATGGTGTTAGCAGCAGGTGAGATCCAGTTGATATTGAAGTCTCCCAACAGCATTGTTTAAGAGTTTAGGCTCAGCGTGCTGATGTAGTTCAGTAGGTTGTTGATGCCTGGTGTGGTCTGCTTAGGGTGGGATGTACACGGACAATAGGGTGAGCACTCTGTTGTGTGTGCCTAGTATTAGTTTGATGGCTAGTACCTGGAGATTGTCATTGCTGGGTGGTGGAGGTATGACATATCCCTGGAGAGTATTCCTGGTGTAAATGACACATCCTCCACCTCTTTTCGAGTGCCAGTCCTGTCAGTACAGGCTGTAGCCAGGCAGGGATATGGCAGTATGTGATAGTTTTGGGGAAAATCATGTTTCCACAACAGATGTGACATCAGGGTGGTGTTGAGAGACCCAGGCCTTGAGACTGTTCATTTTTTGGGAGGAGGCTGCAGATGTTTAGGGATGAGAACATGAGACCTGTAGTCTTACACTGTCTTGCATTGAGAGTCGTTGGAGGGCCAGGGTTGGGATGCACATTGCCAGATTCAGGAGTAGGAAAAGCAAGAGTAGTCTTAGGAGTTGTTCCAGTATTTAGTTTTTTCTGTCGTTGCCTTAGTCATTTGCTGGGTGCCTGCGTTTTCATTTTGTGAATATTACCCGAAGGTAGGAGTAGTAGTAGCAGCAGCAAGCGAGTAATGTGGTCCAGTAAGAGTTTACATTTTCTTGACCGTTGTCTTTTGCTGGACGTGAGTACTTTAGGGGTGCTGAAGTGGGCAAAGAATCAAGGGATGAGCGGTACCAAGGAGGGATCTTTTGGGTGACAGCACTGTGACCAGGTCCTGAGATGCCCATGCTGGGTGTAGCTTTTGGACCCCTGGTAGGGGGAGGTGATTGAGACATACACATTAAGGACTGTCTCCTGGTGGTTTAGATGGGAGGAAGGAGACAACCTGGTGCACAGAGGTCCCGTTGGGGACAACAGAGTGAGTGTGATGATGCATAATAGGGTCCCAGAGGTCCGACATTGTTATGCACAAGCCTCAGGAATGAGGTATTACCCCTTTAAGAAAGAGAAAGAGAGAGAGAGAACCTGAGAGAAGTAGGGACAGGTCACTAGGAGAGAGAAAGTGTATTTAATAAAGGAAGGAGGTGGGCGAAAAATCTCCCAGCTCTTCACCCTGCTTAAGAACTTTCCCCAAGGTAATGAAATAAAAATAGGGACAATCCGAGGGCACTGCTCAGTTGAAGAGGTAGTCTGTTAATCTGCCTCAAGGTCCAGTAACGCAACTTCAGGTCCAGATTGCACCGTACCTTAGGCAGTGCAGAGCAGACAGGGGGCTGATGCCTGGAGGGATGTGGAAGAGCTGACCCGTTCAGGGTGCAAGAATCCCCTAAGAGAAGGAGAAAAACAGTGGAATTAGTAGTGGGCAGAGGGGGAGGGCACTTCGAGGATTAACAGCCACAACAAAAGGACAGGGATGGGTGTAGTTTGAGCAAGGAGACAGGGAGGAAACTCTGAAGATTAGCCAGAAGAGAAAGGAAACCGGGGAGGGGCCCAGGAAAGAAGGAACAAAAATTAAGAGAACAAACAGATGGAGGTTGTGGGCTGGGAGTAGGTAGTTGCTATGGGGCTGGGGAGTTGGACCTCAGTTCAGCAGGGGCAATCACACCAGAAAAAACACAGAATTAAGGTTAAATTACGCTATAAGATGCAGTTAAATTACACTCCAAGTTGCAGTTATAATTTAAATTACAATCTAAGCTGCAGGTCAAGTAAACAAACAGTGAGCACTCTAAAAATCAAAAAGAGAAAGAGCTGCTGTGATCCCAACTCTTCACCCTGCTTAAGGACTTTCCCCAAGGTAATGAAATAAAAATAGGGACAATCCGAGGGCACTGCTCAGTTGGAGAGGTAGTCTGTTAAGCTGCCTCAAGGTCCAGTAAAGCAACTTCAGTTCCAAATTGCACCATACCTTAGGCAGTGGGGAGCAGGCAGGCGGCTGATGCCTGGAGGGATGTGGAGGAGCTGACTCATTCAGGGTACGAGGATCCCCTTAGGCAGTGGGGAGCAGGCAGGCGGATGATGCCTGGAGGAATGTGGAGGAGCTGACCCGTTCAGGGTGCAAGGATCCCTTTAGGCAGTGGGGAGCAGGCAGGTGACTGATGCCTGGAAGGATGTGGTGGAGCTGACCCATTCAGGGTGCAAGGATCCCCTTAGGCAGTAGGGAGCAGGCAGGCAGCTGAAGCCTGGAGGGATGTGGAGGAGCTGACTCATTCAGGGTACGAGGATCCCCTTAGGCAGTAGGGAGCAGGCAGGCAGCTGATTCCTGGAGGGATGTGGAGGAGCAGACCCATTCAGCGTGCAAGGATCCCCTTAAGCAGTGGGGAGCAGGCAGGCGGCTGATGCCTGGAGGGATGTGGAGGAGCTGACCCATTCAGGGTGCAAGGATCCCCTTAGGCAATGGGGAGCAGGCAGGCGGCTGATGCCTGGAGGGATCACTTGCACTTGCAAACGGGGTGGCACTGGGCAAGTCACTTAACCTCCCTGTGTTTCCAGGATGCACCTGGATATGAGACGCGAATCTCCTGGCCAGAAAATAAAGGTGCAGAGTTGTGAAAAACCGGGACACTAAACACAGAGAATCAGTGAGATTTGTAGTTGGTTATCTATTTATTTGTAATTTGTAACAAGGTAGGGCACACTGAGCTGTGGTAGCTCATTTCTGGGTGCATGCTGGTGAGTGGGTTTACATGGACCTGTACATTGACAAGGGGAATGTTGGCCAGGATACCAGGAAAACGTCCCCATCCCTTCTCTCATAAGTGCCATGGGATCTTTAACATCCTCAGCTTAATGTCTCATCTGAAGGGCAGCACCTCAACAGTGCAGCCCACTCATTCTGCACTACAGTGCCAGTTATGGGTAGAACCCCCAAGTGCCTAGTGTGAGGCTAGAATCCACGAACATCTGATCTTCCAGCCCCAGATGTGACCGTGATACCTATTGAGCTATTGACACTGATGTATGAGGAGAAAGGAACTTGTCTAGAAATTATGCGCTTTTTCCAGTCACCCCTTAGGCATCATTGCTCATTTTATTTCATTCTACACTAAAGTATATGCTTTTGAAAAATTTTTTAAGTTCCTCTTCTTGTATCATGCCAACCACAGTATCTTAGTTTGGTGCCATGCTGTTTACTGTAATGTGCTAGCACCGTCATACAAGCACAGTATTCATTCATACATTATAATTAATGGGTCTCCCCTCTTTACCATAGGGAAACCATGCCGTAATTTGCCATTATAAAGGAGCGTTTATAATGACAAACACACGCACAGTCCCCTTGCTCTGCGCATGCACCCGCTGCAGTGGCTCCCTTTCTTGTTCGCTGCTTCCTTCTCACCCACAACCCAGCCGCCAGAGAAACATGGCAGTAAGTCGCATCGAAAACTAAAAAGTGTTAATTTATCCAAATAGGAGCTAGCAAAACTATTTTTTTTTTTAAATGTAAAAGCTAAGAAAATGAAAATCTGTGGACTGGCTCACCAGCGGAAAACTGAACTGGAGTGCAGCCACCGGAACGGCTGCTATTTTATAAAATTGCTGTGGCCAAAAAGGGGAGACCCAGCAATTATATAAAATAAAATAAGGGGTGTAGTGTGTAAACTTGAGTTTACACACACACCCGAAGGGTTAGATGCTTTGCACAGACCCCTCGAGTTTCGCTCTCTGGGTTTATGTAGCATCTAACCCCTCGGGTGTGTGTAAACTTCTCATTACACACACCACCCCATACTTTATTCTATATTTTATTTATGATACTGAAAACCTCAATGGGCAGACCCCTGTTTTATAAGCGCCCAGTGCATTATAAATGGGGGATGCTAATGTAACATTACAAATGAGCAGGAGACATGAGTCAGAAACAGTTACAGCAAGACTGAGCTGTAATGTGCTGTACAGAAGCCTTTTTAAAGCTGAAGATGGATCTCACTGCAGTTAGTGATATATTCAACGTGTTGTACCAGTAGTATGAATCTAGTATGCAGAGTCAAAAAGTAACCTGGAGGGGAAGGCATTTTTTTAAACTGCCATATTTATTGACTCAAGTCATTATTTACGAAACTAGTAAAATAATCTCAGAGAATTAGAAATACTGTGTTGATGGATGTATGGCTGTCACAAATACATTACTGCTAGCAAAAAAACGTTATGATGGCATTTTTACCAACTTACACATACTACTGCTGTGACAGGCTTGTTTTGTCACTGTTTTTCAGGTGATTCAGTACAAAAAGAGATGTGGAGAGATGGAAGAGCGGTTGATGGAGAGGCACACCGATTTCCAGAGGCATAGAGTAAGTCTATGTGCGTGTGCACATGCATCATGGATACCGTTGACAGAAGGCCAGCAGAGGGTGGCTGGGTGCAGGTGTTCCTGTAATTTGCCCCTCCCTCAGAGTCCATGTCTCCACATTTGGAGTGGTTTACCAGTACTGTGACATGACTGCACCACATTCTTGTGCTGGGACCTGGCCATAGATGGCAAATCAGCATTGCCTTACAGCAGGGTTTTTTGGGGGTGGGGCTGCAGGCACAACACTCAGTTTTATGCTATGCCTGCATCTTCCCAGATGTGGGTAAACATGAGACCCTTCTGCTTGTCCCCACTGGGCTTCTCGCCTCCACTGGTTGAATTTTCCAATTTCCACTTCAAATTGGTCACTAAAAAGGAAATCCTGGAGCAGCTACTAAAACTCAAGCCTGATAAGTCATCTGCCATGATGGACTTGAGCCCAGGCTCTAAAACGTGCCCTGGTACTTGCCTCTCTGCTGGTCAAGCTATACAGTCTTTCCCTACTCCAAGGGGCGGTTCCACAGAAGTGGAGAGTAGCTCATGTCCCTGTCCACAAAGGAGAAGCCAAGGTGCTGATGGAGAGTTATCACCTTGTTTCTGTGCTGAGTAACCAACAAAGAAAGAGAGCCGGCCCTCCTCAGAAAAGGGGGTGTGTTGATGCTGCTGGTGGGGATGCCTAGGCCCATGTAATACAAGAGCAGGCAGACAGGTTGCAGCGCACTCTAACACAAATGCAAAACTGGCTGTTTTTTGCAAGTACATCAAATTTATTTTACCAATAGCATAGTGCAGACTTCACTTGACGAAGTGCTGGGGCACCACAGTGGCTGTGTAAGTAATTGTTTACTGAGTTTGCGCTAAGCAATTGCTAAAATAAATTTGGTGTATTTGCCAAAAAAACCTGCAGATTTTGCACTTCTGTTAGTGTGTTGCAAGCTGTCTGCCAGCTCTTCCGTACTGAGTACCCTGTCAAAAATCCAGGAGAGGCTAATTACAATCAACTCTATATCAAGGCTAATTCTGTGGTCACTGATGTCCAGTACAGTTTCTGGAAGCATCACAGAACTGATACTGCACTTGTTTGGTTCACCTCTGACGTCTTCAGGGCCACTGATGATGGAAAAGCTGCAGCAGCCATATTCATTGATTTTAAACAAGGCCTTTGACTTGGTTACTCACGAATGCTTGCAAACTAAACTGACGAGCTTATGGCTTGATCTTCTATCCTCAGCATGGTTCAGGAGCTATCCTGTGGGCCGTAGCCACTCCGTAAAATGGGAAACCGGCTTGTCTTCAAGATGAGAGATATCTGATGGAGTACCACAAGGCTCCATCCTAGGGCTCCTACTCTTTTACCAAGATGATGCTTTTTGGATCTGGAAAACTGGGTGCAGATAGGACCGAGTCCCTCAGCATCGTCACCACTAGGTACTAGACTGGAGGTAGTTAACATAAAGTACCTCGGCGTCCTTATAGAGTAGGAGATTTCCTTTAGGCCCCATGTAGTATGCACTACCAGGCTAGTCTCTCAAAAACTCCGCTTACTTTACCGGTGCAGTGCTTACCTTACAGATGCAACCCACCTTTCCATTGCTTGCTATGTACTACACATATCTATAGCCCACGCGACTTTCATTTTGGTTTCGGCACTTCAGTCAGTAACGTTACAGCGATTTTTGCCAGGTTTTCTCTCTCATCTCATCTGTTCATAAGGGTCCTAATTGGCGAATCGTAATGTTATTTTGTGAAAATAATGTCCCAGAGTTTTAAATTTTAAAGCTTTACTCCTTTCCAAACCTGGAGTCAGCACCTTGCATCCAGCACCACTGAACATAATTTGTGCTGTTTTGTGCGGTAATCGCGACAGCGCACAGTGCTCCTACTCGCAAGTGCTTCTCCTCTCTCCTTTTACCTCTCACTTGTTTTTATGGGGACTGTTGGAGACAACACTAACTTAAGCAGCAAAACGCAGGCAGAAATAAAATAAGGTACTGAAGTCATACTTATGTCCAACAGAGTATTACTGAAAAAGAATATGACCTACTTTAGTGAAGTGCCACGTAGAGACAAGGAAAACTATTACAGTACCGTTTTTACTAAAACCATATACTGTACTATAAAAAATAAATGAATATGGACAACCATCTTCAGCTGTCCTTGTGTTTCCATCTTGGGGTTGAAATCTGCATAGTCGGATGTGCACCTGTATGTATTTGAATAATCACAATACTGTTTTCATGTTACTTGTCATCTCTGTTCATTTCTGTTGATCTCTAAATGTATTTTCTGTAAAAGTGAACTGTAGTCCCCTGATGAATGTAGTTAACTCTAGGTAGCACTTGACAAAGGGACGTCTGTCTCAGTGAGCCAAACTGGTTTACAGAATTCAATAAATAAAATTAAATTTTATTTTCAAAGAGCTAAGTGAATTGGCAGCAGTTGCCTTGATTTGCACAGCTTGCATCAAAAAAGTGACATGTGACTTTTTTGATGCGAACCCCACCCGATGTGCCTCAGATTGTGGTAGTTACTCCCAAACATTGCACCACCTTTTAAGGGGTCTAACATTTTGGGCTCAGTTGTCCGTAATGCACCGAAAATGTGGTGCTGTTTGGTAGGACAGTTATGAAAATCTTCTAGTGTGTGATATTTACTAAGCGAGCTCTTGTTGTCATGTGCAACCTTCATGGAATAATGTCCTTGTGTAGTTCAAAAGGTGTCGCTGTGCTTGGTAGTATAGTTAGATGCCGCCAAATGTTCTTAATTAGTTGTGTTGTACCAAGAACCACTGGGACTATTTCTTTGCCCCCCCCCCCCCAAGCTAAATTTTACATTGACTGTGATGATTCTATGTACATGCATGTAAAACTATTCTACTGATGCAGGTTAACCGTCACCTGGAGGGACCACCCTCTTCTAGGGTGAGAGGGACTGAATCTTGCTTTCTCTAGCCACATGAACAAGTACTGTACAGTGCATGTTAATACACAGTGCAGTCTCCCTCATAAACTGCAGTTGCATCTGCTGTTAACCATATACAGGGAGTCGGGAGAAGACGGTTAAGGAAATCTTAGGACGATTGAGCGGGGTGGGGGGAATGGGGAGTGGGAAACTCCTCTAGGAAAACTTTGAGTGATGTATATAATGTGTCCTGTATGTCCTAAATTTCGAGACATTGTCCTTCTCTTTGTCCTATATTACTAAGAAAATGGGTATGGCAACAGAATTTTTGTGCTTTGGACATCACCTACTGCTGCTATTTGTCTACATGTGATGTCATAATCCCTTCCTTGTTATATAATCATTTCCAGTAGCAACCAGTTGTGACTCATAAACAGAGGATTATGACATCATTGTAGGGAAGCAGCAGTAGCTGATGACGTTTGAGAGACAAGAATCCTATTGTCAAGCCCTGAGTTGAGAAGGAGCCAAAGCCGCTCTGATTATCAGCAGGGCCGGGCACACTGCATGTCAACACCAATACCTGGTGCTAGGAGTTGGCTGGTCTGCAGTGGGTTGTCTACTAACAGGTGAAACCATTTATTCAGGACCTTGCCATCGATTTCCTTTAAACTGATTCCCCCACCCCAGTTTACCCCTACATCTTACTTAGAGTTTGTGTTTGTTATACCTTGTCCTCCTGTTATCTTACCCTTGCAGGCCTGTCAGTACCCCTGCGCCAGTTGGATTCACTCTGCCTTCCTCCAAAGTCCAACATCTAGGCACCCAGGAGCCATTGGCCATCCAAGACCCACTCTGTGCCATCAGAAGGGGGCTCCCACCCTGCCACCAAGGTAGAATGCAGGGTATATGTTTCTGACTATGGTAGGACTGTAGCATTGTGAGGCTTATTAGTGTGCAGGAGGCTGAGCGACTGACCTCAGACACCCCGGGCCTTCACCATACCCCATGATAGAATGCTGCTGCAACCTTTGAGCATTGTCTGACCCTCCCCCTCAAGAGTCGCAGGTTACCCCAGACTCCTCCAGCTTGGTGAGGGAGTTGAGTTACAGACCCTGGACTCTCTCCAGGCAGTCCAATGTGCTGCCACTGACACCATTGGGGCGGTGGTCTATTTTTACGAAGCTTTAGAGTTGGGTTTGGGGGACTAAAGCACAGGGAGGGAGAGCAACTTGGCCAGGTTCACACCGGCACTAGATAGGTTGTGATTCAAACCTGAACCTCCTGGCTTACACTCCCTTTTGTTCTAACCAAGTAACTTGTCTCAAGTTCACACAGTGAGCCAGTGGCCAAGCTCGGAATCAAACTTTGTATCTCCTGGCTCACGTTCTTTTGACTGTGACCATCACATAATAAAACTTGAAATCTAGGACTCGCATGCTTACTAGAAAGAGATGAGTGGTTTGAAAAAAATGGATGGCCCTTTGTTAATGGCTTCCCAGTTATGATGCTGATCCTGGGGGCTCATCCTTCACCAGTTCCTGGGAGTTCTGGGGGTGAGAAGTAGAGTAACGTTGATGAGGGTAATGTAATGTAAAGATTTCTGTCTGTTTCCCAGAGTAGCCTTGACTCCCACCTGCATGGGACTATGGAGGATCAAGAAAATGGGAACAGTTTGGAAAATGCACTGCTCCGACTAGAGGAAGAGCAGCAGAGGTAAGAGAAAGAGACAGAGTGAAGGGGGGCTTATTTTAAAGTTTAATGTTAGACATGCGGTTTCATAAGCATTGAGGCTTGCTGTTTACTTCGTACAGTACTACTTAGCTTGGTACCAACTGTCAGAATATAGCCACTCTGGGAGGTCTGTAGCTACTCCAGTCCTGGTCTCTTCCAGTGGATATCATAAGGTTGCAGGTTCAAATCTCAGTTCTGGAAACTGCTGGGAGTGGACGAGGCAGAAATTGCAAGAAAGTATCGGGGGGGGGGGCACACGGACTGATGTTTAGGATATACATATAAAGTCCCACAACCTTCACTTGCATACTCTGTGACCCTGAGCAAGTCACTTAATCTTCCTGTGTTTCCGGCTCACCCCTATAAACTGCTGTTGTGCCAGTGGACCTTACTTGGTTACCAAAGAATAAAAAAAAAAAATTACTTATTATGGAGTGTATTGCCCGAATGAGTCATTTATTAAACAATCTGTGTGCTTTTGAATTACTTGGATTTGCGGCAGTAATCCACACCAATGCCAACCATAGAACCACCAGCAAGAAAGGAGCTTAGAAAGAGATGGTGTGGGGCTTACCATAGGCACAGTGGTAGAATCAGACTGAAAAAAGGGTAATTCCCTAGGGCAGGGGTTCTCAAATGGTGAGGCCAGCCTCCCTTGGGAGGCCCCAGCCTGTTCCAGGGGAGGCTCAAGCAAGTCTGAAAAATTACTGTATTTAAATTTTGAGTTTTATATATTTTGTGTGAAGAGATGAAGCAAACTGAAAGAGGGTAATAGTAGGTAAATCTTATGTATTTATTTACTAGTTGGTGGCAAGGGAAGGTGAATGAGCCAAGGTGTACTTGGGGAAGGGTAGGAGTCAATACATTTAAAAAGGTAACTGCAAAACAATCAGGAAATACACAATGAACAATAGTGCAAACAAATATGAACAATAAACTGATAATGAGAGGTGATAATTGATCAATTTGTAGCCTGATGGCAGACGAGCCCAAATACAAGGGTTGAACATAGAAGTGCCATGAGCAATAGCAGAAAGAAGCAAAATAATCCCTGAGAAGTTGCTTTGGAGCAGGGAAGGACAGGGAGAGGCAAAGTATTTAGGAAGGTTATTTCGCACAGAGGAAACAGAGAAAGTAGTCTGACCCATGAAGGTGCTGCAACAAGGGGTAACAACTGTTCAACAACAAAAATAGCAGAGCAAGTAGGCTGGCCTGTGGGGGAGTTACAGTAAGCTGAATAACATTTATTTATTTTATTTATTTATTATTCAGATAATGCCTTTGAGCACAGGACCTCTTTTTCAAAGATTCCACGTTGGTATAAGACAAAGAACTGAATGAGAGCCAAGTACTCAAAGGGGTTTCAATTTATTTATGGTGTACTGCACAAAGTACAGTATGTTATTTTTCTTTGGGGGAGGCCCAAGATTATTTCATTTTTTTGGGGAGGCTCAAAATCTTTTCCATGGATTTGGGGAGGCTCACTATGACAAAGTCTGAGAACCACTGCCCTAGGGGATGGTGCTTCAAGTCCTGAAACTACGAATCAGTAACAGCAAGAACCCAGCACTCAATGCCCAATAATGCAGCAGATTCTCAAGTCCTTCAGCAAAAAATCATCATTTATTGTGAGCAATACAGCAACAGTGGAGGCGGTGTAGCCCAGGGAGGCTACCACCAAGTAACGTTTCAAGCCCGTAACTGGGCCTTTTGTCACGGTATGACAAAGAGCCCAGTTACGGGCTTGAAACTAGCTCTGTCAGTTAACGTCACCTTCGAATACCCTTTTGACAGGTCAGTGGTGGTGAAATATGTCACCCTCGCAACTTGTCCAGTAGTTCGTCCATCCATGGCATTCAGTGGGCATCAGACTTTGTGACTGCACTGAGTCCACGATAGTCTACGTTGAAATGAGTAAAGCCATCCAGCTTGGGAACAAGGACTACGGGGGAGGCCCAGGGACTGTGGGATTTCTGGATTACCTCTAAATCCAGCATTTCTTCCACCTCCCTCCTAATGTCCTTCAGGATGGCCTTAGACACCCGGTAGGCTGTCCGTCGGATGGTGCTTGCGTTCCTGTGTCGCTAAGGGGGGTACATCCTGGCTTGGCCGTGAGCAAAGGGGCAAAATCTGCTAAAACCTCCCTCACTTCCTGGGACTGCTTCAGGGTCAGCTGGGGCGATGGTGTGATTGCCTCCACAGAGGACTCTTGCTTATGTTTCTCCAGCAAGTCCAGTAGGGGGTCTGCTTCGTTTCTCCCCTCCCTAGGACCACACAATGCAAATACCATGTCAGTCCTATTTGCGTATGGCTTCATCATGTTAACATGGTACATTCTATGGGTATGTAAAATGTAGTTTACGTCATTCACCTGTCTGACTGCTTTGCATGGTCCTGCCCACTCAGCCTGCAGCTTGTCTCTCTGGACAATGACCTCCTAACCTACACTGTATAAGCGAACTCTAGCTCTGCGGTTGTACCAGACCTTTTGCTTCTGTTGGGCAGCTGACAGGTTGCTTTGGGTCACTCCCATAAGCTCTTAAAGCTTTTCCCTAAACTTTAGGACATACTGCACTGTGGGAGTTCCCTGGGTGGTGTGCTTACCATCCCAGTCTTCCCAGATCAAGTCCAGGGACCCATGCATCCTACGTCCATATAAGAGGTTGAAGGGGGAAAACCCCATTGACTCTTGGGGCACCTCCCTGTATGCGAACAACAGGTGGGGAAGGTATTTCTCCCAGTCCCTCCCATGCTGTTCAACAAACGCTTGAAGCATTGATTTTAGGGTCCCATTAAACCTTTCCACAAGCCCATTAGCTTCCGGGTGATAAGGTGTCGCGTGTCTCTGCACCATCCCACACACATTTCATCAGGTCTGACATGAAGGTACCCCCTCGATCAGTGATAACCTCCTGCGGAAACCCGACATTGAGAAAATTCCTAGCAAGGTGTCTACCTCTTTGTCTGTCCTAAGCAAGGAAAGGGCGACTGCCTCTGGGTATCGGGTAGCATAATCCACCACCATCAGGATAAACCTCTTCCCGGAGGAGCTTGGGGTACTCAAGGGTCCCACAATATCCATTCCTGCCCTCTGGAATGGCTCATCCACAGTGGGCAAGGGAATTAGGGTGGCCTTGGTTTTACTACCTGCCTTCCCTATTTGTTGGCACCGGTGACGGGGCCTGCAATATTCCTTCACCTGCTGGGTGAAGTTGGGTCAGTAGAAATTCTGGGTCAATTGCTGCATGGTCCGCGAATTCCCAGATGTCCAGATATGGGGATATCATGAGCAATCTTGAGCAACCGCTCATGGTACCCCTGGGGAATGACAAGCTGCCTGCCCATCACCCGTCCCTTTGTCCTTATATCCTGTGTATACAACAGTCCATTGTCCCAGTATACTCTCTGTCTCCCATCACCTCCTTGAGCCCCATCAGATTCTGCACAATCCCTCATTCTCTCCAAACTAGGATCAGTCCTCTGAGCAGCTGCAAATTCTTCACATTTTCCCAATGCACGAGTCATGTCCCCTTCAGTTTATAAATTACAGTCCATAGCTTTAGCGTCAGGGCATTCAGGGTCATTGCCATCCCTAACCGTTTGACCATTGGTTACCCCTCCCTCCTCAGAGTAACCTTCTATAGCTGTTTTGTGAACTGCTACTTGAGGAAGTCCTACCCTCCTTTTACTATTCTCCAGGTCAGGAGACACAGGCTGGGGAACCAGCCTCCCATTGTTTTCCACAGGGGCTTCTATGAGGTTGGGGGCAGTACACTCTGCCTTCGACATCTGGCTGTGGGTAACCACACACACCACCTCCTTCTGAAAATTGTTCCCTAGAATCACATCCAGGGTGAGGTTGTCTGCCACAGCCACCTTTTGCACCCTCTCTCCTGTCTCACCCCAGTTCAGGAGAACACTAGCAAGTGGCAGAGTTTTCTCCTCCCCAGTGAATCCCCTTACTGTTATGAATTGATTAGGTATAAGCTGTTCAGGCTCAACCAAATCCCCTTTTACTAAAGTAAGAGACACCTCCATGTCCCTTAACCCATGGGTCTGCACCCCATTTACAGAAACCAGGTGTATGTGCTTCCTTATGTTTGTAGGCATGCTTTCAGGAATACACAGTGCACCCAGTACTGTTCGAGCACCACTTTGCCCACTCTGTGCCTTTTTTTGACACTGTCTTGCAGGATGCCCTCGTTGTTTTCAAAACCAGCAATCATCACTTCTTTTATCAGGCAAATCCTTTCTTTGTACCTTAGGGCTGCCCACTTTCTGAGGAGGCATAGAGGGTTTTAGCTGCCCTCAAAATCGCTTTTCCCTTCATGCGCTGCCACACTCTCTTTCAGAGCAGGCCGGTTCCTGGCATAGCGGTTCGAGAGCTCAGCAGCCTCTTGCACTGTTTTTGGATCTCTGTCTTCTAACCAGGTTTTCAGCTGTGCTGGGAAAGCCCAAAAGAATTGCTCCAAAAGTACAACATCCTAAATTTTCTCTACAGAATCTACTTCTACTCCCTCCCACCAATGTTTTAAAAACTGATGTTGCTTTGTGCAAATTCCTCATAGCTCATGTCAGGGCTTCGCCTAAGCTTACAGAACCTAACCCTGTATGCTTCTGGAGTTAACTCATACTTTTTAAGCAAGGCAGCTTTAAGTTTCTCATAATCACTACTGTCCTGATTGTCCACTTGACCTAACACTTCACAAGCTTTTCCATTAAGTAGCGGGTATAGCTGGAAGGTCCAGGATTCCGTGGGTATTTTTGCCTGACTACAGACCTTTTCAAATGAATTAAAAAAGCATCCATATCCCCCCTCTTTAAATTCAGCTATTAATTTAGAATTTAACTTGTACCCCAGTCCTGGAGGTGCAGGTTCACCCCTGCCACTTACCTCCTCTGTCGCTGGTCCTTGGAGTTATAGCCTTTCCAGTTCAAATTCTCTCTGATGCTGGTAGTCACAAAGTTTAATGCCCACCCAATGCCACGGACAGACAAACTACTGGACAAACTGGGAAGGGCGACATATTTCACCACCATTGACCTGACAAAAGGGTATTGGCAGGTGGAGTTAACTGACAGAGCCAGGGAGAGGTCGTCCTTCATCACTCCAATAGGGTTATTAGAGTTCGGGGTAATGCCTTTTGGAATGAAGAACACCCCTTCCACAGATTGGTGAACCAGTTATTATATGGTACTGAAGAGTACGCTGTGACGTACCTGAATGATATTGCCATCTTCAGTGCCAGCTGGAAGAAACACCTGTCCCACCTGAGGGAAGTTTTGGGCAGGATACAGAGGACTGGGCTCACTGTCAAGGCTGAAAAGTGCCAGGTGGCCATGGCGGAAGTGGCATACCTAGGACACGTTGTAGGGCGGGACAGCTTCGCCCTAATCAAGCCAAGGTTGAGGCAGTAGAAGCGTGGATGAAGCCTGAAACCCAGAAGCAGGTTCGAAGTTTTCTAGTGACTGCCGGGTACTATTGAAAGTTTGTGCCAAACTACAGTGCCCTGGCAGCTCCCTTACCTGGCCTGCTAAAGAAAAAAATGCCTAAGAAGGTAAACTGTGAATGAGCCTTTACATGGCTAAAGGTGGCACTATGCAGTGCTCCTGTGTTGGCCAGTCCAGACTACAGTAAGCCATTTGTTGTCCAGACAGATGCCTCAGACGTGGGTATTGGGGCAGTACTTAGTCAGACTTCTAACCAAGGGAAAGATCACCCAATAGTGTACCTTAGTAAGAAATTGCTTCCCAGGGAACAGGTCTATTCCACAGTCGAAAAGGAATGCTTTGCACTGGTGTGGGCACTGAAGAAATTGGAACCATACCTGTACAGGAGGCACTTTGAGGTACAGATGGATCATGACCCCCTGGTTTGGCTGTCACAGATGGGTAAGATGAATGGTAGACTTCTAAGATGGAGCCTTGCCTTACAGGGCTACGATATGACCATTACCTACAGGGCCAGATCGGTGAATGCAAATACAGATGGGTTATCCCACCAGTTAGAGCAGTGAACAGAATTTGTGAAACTCGTTCCCTACCTAGGGTTGGATTCCCATAAATGCAGTCTAGGAGGGAGGAATTGTGGCAGGATATTCCAGGGGTCAATCTTAACCTTATTTTACTGGCCTGGGGCATAGTGCAAACTGCCTCTGGCCAGTGCGATCATCTCCCAACTTTCCTGGCTTGGCTAGTGCAATCTAGCCATTATTTGCAGGGATAAGGCAGTTTTCAGTTTGGAAATGTCAGCATTTCAAGCTGAAAATGCATTTGCTGGCTTGGCCACAGTGGCAGTAGAGAGCATCTCGGCACGCGTCATGATCTGAGGCAGGCGGGTAAAGGATAGCTGTTGAAAAACAAACAGGAGGAGCGAGAGCACGTTGTTTACTGAAGCGCGGTGGAACCAGACGCTGCAAGCCCTTTAGTTCCATGACAAGCTGAATCTGAGAGGGAGGAGTAGCAGCAAGAGAACTACCAGATCCTCTTCAGTGCTGAAGCAAGGGGAGGGCAGGTCACAGTGCTGAAGCAAGGTGGGAGAGGGACGTCATGCCCTGAAGTGAGGGAGAACTGACTGAAAAAAAACAAAAATGGCCCGGAGGAGCAAGAGCGACAGAGATGCACATCTTGCCAGACATAGCATGGAAATTTAAGGTTAGAAGTGTTTTATTAGAGGAAGGAATGTGGCTACATTTACTTGCAGTTTTGGAAACGTTTCAAACGTTTGACTCTTCAAGGGATTCAGAATGGCAAGTTGCATGTAAAAAAATACAGTGAATGTTCTTTCTACAAGCATGTTAGTGTGAGACTTTAATTTGTTTTATAAAAGAAAAAACAGACTGCCTTGTTTATGGGTTGGCTTGTCTGCACATGGTTGAGTAGCAGCAGATCAGTGCTGAGGAAAGGGGAAGGGAGGGCAGGTCACAGTGCTGAAGCAAGGTAGGGGAAGGACATCATGCTCTGAAGTGAGGGAGAACTGACTGAAAAAACGAAATTGGAGGAGGGACAGAGATGCACATCTTGCCAGACATGGCATGGAGATTAACAAACAACCCGAAGTGCTTTAAATGTGGCTACATTTACTTGCAATGTTGGGAAAGTTTCAGACGTTTGACTCTTGAAGAGATTTAGAATGACAAAATGTATGTAAAGAATACAGTGAATGTTTCATTTATCTACAAGCACGTTAGTGTTGAGTTTATTTTGAAAAAGAAAAAATGGACTGCCTTGTTTATGGGTTGGCTTGTCTGCATATGGTTCTCTCCTCTCTGCCTGTGTCACTGCTAGTTTTATAAACTTTTTAAGTAAGTGGTATAGCAGAGTGTGTCAGTACTTAAATGAGGGCTAGCCAATGAGCTCCAGAAGCAGTCCAGTCGTGAGTATTCAGAGGTCACTCTATAGGAGTGAACATATTTCCCATATCACACGAGTGCCCATCATGTATCCGATATATACAATGGGGGCCTCATTGTTGCAAAATGTACCATTTGTGCGGCTTTGCGCGGGTGTGATAAATGTCAGGCCTTAAATTTATCACACTCGTGCACGTCATGTATCATATATATATATATAATATGTGTGTGTGTGTATGTATGTATATTTATTTATGCAATGGGGGTGAGCATAAAAACTGGCAAATAACAGCAGTATTTTTGCCTGCACAGACCTACAGTGAGAATATTGCATTTATTCTCACTCTAGGTCATTTATTCTCACTGTAGGTAATAACCAGACACAAACTGCACTTTACCACAACTGCTCAAAAACATTTTGATCGGTGGGAGCTGGCAGCATGAGCAGCACAATCAGAATTCACCTGCTCAGTTGCATGTCAGCTCCCACTCGCAGTTTCATTTCTCTCCAGCATCACACAGAGCATTTTCATTTTCTCCCCATATCTTTTTCCAGCACCAGATACGGTCCATAGAAAACTCACTCTCTGCATACATCCCAGATGTACTCAGCTAACAGCTGTACCTCAGAACCTCCTCAGTGAAAACGGCATTCACACTGAGAGGTACCTCTTTTAGTCACTTAATACACACAAAAAAAAAAAAAAAAAACAATTGCAGAGCAAACCCCCTCACCCTTACCAATGAACACACTGCTACAGACCATTCTTCCTCCCTTCCCAACCACAACTGCCTACAGGCCCACCTCACACCCAGTCACAGAACCTGTGCTAGCCGAGAAGGAGTTGCTGAAGTGCCCAGAAACAAGCAAAACCAGCCACTCACTCCTCCAAACGTAAAACCCTTACCGATCGCCAGTCGCTGCTGCCGTAGAACTTGATGAGCACGATCAGCTACATACCACTTCCAAAAATGCAGCGAAACTAAATAAAGCATTTTCAAAGCAAAACAGAAAAACAAATCAATAAATAAATGTATAAATCTATTGCCTCGCTCCCTCGCTAAGCAAGACTTCCCGCCGCCATGTTTTAAAAACTTTTCAGCCCTCCCACACACGCACGTCACCCTATCAAAGGTTTCATAGAAAATGGAGGCACGCACTGACCGTAGCTACCATAACAGCATACAAACAGCACAAAATCTGCTTAGATATTTAAATTTAAAAAACCTTAAAAAACACACAGAAAAATAATCAATAAACAAAACCATTGCATAAATGAGATATGGAATGGGTCTGCTTGAAATATCAGTGATATTTTCCCTCGTGCAGTTTGACCTTGTGAACTCACTTGTGGCTTCGCCACTCTGAGATCATAAGGTCAAACCTGCACTCGAGGGTATATCACTGATATTTCCAGTGAACCATTGCATATCCATATTATAAAATGAGTAGGAAATTACTTGGAATTTATTGGATGATAAGCATCACCGCGACTATGCGTATATCAAAGCGTGACCGCACAACTGCACTTTACCCCCTCAAAACAATTTTGCCATTTTATAAGATAGATAACCTACTCTGAGGTATGCGGTGGCAGCTCTGATATATGCACGCCTTAGGTGGTTGGCCTTTTCTGACCTGCGGCCTTGTGCATGTACACACCAAAGGCATGCGTATATCTGAAAACCGCGACCACCACCTAACGTGGATTATCTATTACATATGCACACACATATATTTTTTTGGGGCGGAATGTCTACTTATGAAACATGGCAATGACAGCAAGGTCCATGGGAAAAACCTAGCTGTTTAAAGGGGTTTGACCTCTGACCTGGAGGTCCCTTGCTTGCTGGAGCTAAGCTGGCTAGAGATTCCTTTTTCTGTTTTAACACATATCTGCCAAAACCTGTATTGTTGTTATAAAAAATCATGTTCTCAGAAGCCACTGCTTTGAACCCAGGAAGGCTGCTATAAAAAGTTGTGTTTTATGGGGTATCAAAAGGAAAATAATGCCCTGTATATACAAATTAAGCAGCATGGGAATTGGAGTCGGGGTTGTTAACTACATTAGAAATTGGCTGAGTGATAGGACACAAAGGGTGGTAGTGAACGGAGTTCAGTTCGTAGAAAGGGAGGTAACCAGCGGGGTGCCTTAAGGATCAGTGCTAGGCCCAGCCCTCTTTAATGTCTTCATAAGTAACATTGCAGAGGGGCTGGAGGGGATGGTATGCCTCTTTGCAGATGACATAAAGATCTGCAGTAGGGTAGACACACAGGGGGAGGAATGAAAAGGGATCTGGGCAAGCTGGAGGATTGGTCAAATGTTTCACAGTTTAGATTCAATGCAAAAAAGTGCAAAATTATGCACATAGATCATTAACCCGAGAGAGAGGTACTCAGTAGGGGTGGGGGGGTACTGTCAGCCACCAAACAGGAGGGGGATCTAGGAATAATTATATTTGAGGACCAAAATGTGTCTGGGCAGTGTGAGAAGGTAGTTAGAATGGCCAGCAGGATGTTGGGGTGCATAGGGAGACGTTTCTCAGGTAGAAAAATGGAGGTGGTGATGCCACTATACAGATCATTAGTGCGACCTCATCTGGAGTACAGTGTCCAGTTTTGGAGTCAACATCTCAGAAAGGATATACACAGAGTGGAGGCAGTCCAAAGAAGGTCTATAAAAAAATGGTACAGGGGCTACACCAGAAGTTATATGAGGAGAGGCTGAAAGACCTTATAATTACCGGCTCTGCCTTTTTCCCATAGGGAAACCGTGAGTGTAATTTGCCGTTATAAAGGAGTGTTTATTCCGCAAACACGCCAGCGATTTCCTTCCTCTGTGATGTTCAGCGCAGCAGCGCCACCAGCCATAAGTACTCCTCGCTCGGTTATTGAAACCAAACTGCCAGAACAACTCGGCAGTAAGTCCTCTTCTTTCTCCCCGTTATACCCTGCACAGAAAGACCTGAAGAAATCGGGGAACAAAACAATTTAAAATACAAAATCTAGCTACATGCAGTAAAAGGACCGACCTTGGCATACACTGGCAGGAGACACAGACCTCTTTATTGTATATAATTGCTGAGGCAAAAGGCAAACCGACAATTATATAAAATAAAAATGGGTCGAGGTGTCAAACTCGATTTACACACACACCCTCGTTGTGGGATGCTTTTCACAAACCCCTAGGGCTTCGCCCTAGGGGTTTATGTAGCATCTCACAACTCAGGTGTGTGTAAAATCTCGTTACACACCCGACCCATTTTTTATTCTATATATTATGCATTCTCTAGAGATGCGAATAGAGAGGGGGGGGACATGATAGAGATGTGTAAATACCTTAAAGGGATCAATAAGGTACAGGAGGGTAGCATCTCTCAGAAAGGAAAATGGACAAGAACTCGGGGACATGGAATGAAGTTGGAGGGAGGAAGAGTCAGGGGTAATGTGAGGAAGTATTTCTTTACAGAGCGGGTGGTGGATGCATGGAACAGCCTCCTTGCATGGGTGGTAGGGGCAGAAATGGTGGAGGAATTCAAAAATGCATGGGACACACACAGGGGAACCCTAGAAAAAGGGAAGAGTAGGAAAGCTGCAGATCAACTACAGTGTGTAGGATTAGTTAAAGATAGAAGAAATGGGCAGACTGGATGGGCCAGGCAGTCTTTATCTGCTGACAAATTCTTTGTATCTGTGTAACCAGGGAAAAAAGCAGACAAGGTGAGCAGTTACCTTCAAGTTGATTATACATTAAGACATAATGGTATGTGTTGCTGTGGGATAAACTCTGGTATGTAAGGTGTCACTGAGTGTCTTCTGTCATCTAAGAAGTGCCATTATCTCCCAACAGTGGCACTTCTTGGCCCCCTGTTGAAGCCCTGAGAGGCAATATGTAGGGGTGTTAGCCTTGCTTTAGCATGCAGTATTATCAGTAAAGCTCCTTCTCATATACCTGGTGGTGTGTGCACAGTCTTTTTCCCATTTTGCTTTACTGTAGTTCCTGACTGTGCTACTTTTACAGATATTGATGTGCACTCCTCTGCTTCCCTTCCTGATTCAATTATCCCACAACACCGCACACCCTGGAGTGTCTTATTGCAACTCTAACATTGATTCAAGTTTACCAATAAGTTAACACCCCCACACACACACACACTCCTCCCCGCTCACTCACCTGAAGACCTCTTTGAAGCCATGACCTCAGTTTTATCTCTGGCTGGGTAAGCAGCAAAGATTTCCATGGCAATTCAGTTCAGTTTTATTTTACCAGGAAAACACCATTGAGAAAAACTAATTTGCAAAGAGGTCCTGACGGAACAATACATAAAAGCACAAAAGGCAGTTACAGTTGCAGGCGGGTTGCATGTGAAGGGATACAGACATAGAAATTACAACAATTATGATACAATGAACTCCATTAAAGGAAACACCTGGCAAAGGAGTGCTAACACTTGAGGAGACAGAACAATCACATATGGGGTAAACAGGTTAAAAAGACATGCTGTCAGAAGGAAAGGAAGAGGGGGCGTGAGATGGAATACCAGAGTTATAAGAGATAGAGGAGAAGGAGAGGCAGGAGGAAGGGAGAAGGGGGAGGGAGGGGAGGGAAGAGAGGACTATGGTGGGCTGGTGGGAGAAAGGGAGGGGGGAGTTTATAAGGAACTGACTGATGGGATGTGGGCTTATAGCCCAGAATGGTCCTGAGGAAGGATTTAGCAGAAAGGAGGTCAAGGATGATGAGGAAGAGACTGAAGGGCTATGGACTCATAAACCAGAGGAGGTCCAGAGGAGGGACTTAGCAGAACGTAAGTCTAGGATGACAAGTATACGGAAGAACAGCAGGGCAGCGAGAGTAAGTGCTATAGTGGTGGCCAGGGGAGTATTATATGAAGATGAAAACTAGATTATTAGTAGCAGTTACAGACGTCATGTAGTGCAACACTAGTCAGTGACTTGAAGGTACAAATCCCAACAAGTTTAGTAAGCTTAAGGGTCCTTTGTAAAGTATTCTGAAGTGTAGACATGGCATAGCTTAAGGATGAAGCACCATACCGGGTTCTTATTCTAGGGATATCTAGTGTAATGTAGGTATTTTTTCTAAGCATATACGTGCAGGGGGAGCATTTGAATAGAGAAGAGATGTAGGGAGGCAGTTTCATGGAGATGGCTTTGTAAGCCCAAAGGGAGGTTGTTTCGTCACCTCCTAGTACCAGTGAGGATCAACCCAACTGTGAATGCCAGGAACAGTGATGAGTGTTGAATGGGGCATTCATAATAAATCTTAAGGCTCTGTGATCAAGCATGTCAGTAAGGGACCCTGCAATACGAGCAGACTTGATAGACCAGATGGCCTTCTTCTGCTGGCTTCTTCGTATGTTCATATGTCCAGGGCAGATAGGGCTGATTTGAAGCAGTGGCTGTAGAGGAAGTCAACATAATCAAGTAGAGGTAAGAAGGTTACTTGTACCAATCTTATTTTGGCCTCGTAGGTAAGCAAATGCTTTATGCGGTAGAATAGTCAGAGTCTTTGGTGTAGCTTTTTTTGATAATTCTTCTATATGGGTGACAAAGGAAAAGTTGCTGTCAAGCCAAAATCTTAGGTACTTAAACTCACTGACAATTTCAATTGATTCCCCCAGGAAAGTTGTGATACCTAGGTTGATATTTTTTTTTTTTTGGGGGTGGTTGCAACATTTGGCTGTGGGGATAGTAGCATAACTTTAGTTTTATTGGCATTGAGTAATAGTTTTAGATGAAGTAAGTTGTGTTGAAGTTGGTCCAATTTGCGCTGCAATACTGAGCAGGCCAGTTCTAGGGTCTGCTGGCCAACATAGATCACAATGTCATTTGCAAAGAGATGAACACTAGCAGTATTAATATTACAGTCAATACCATTGATATAAAAAGCAAAAAGAAGGTGACTCAAGCTAGAACCTTGGGGAACTCAGTAGGAATTTGTTTTTGGGGGGGAGGGCACCATGGGCTTTCACTTGTTGTTGTCAGCCTTTGAGATATCAGAAGAACCATTACAGAGCAGAGTCGTCGAGCCCAACGTTGCTTAATGTGAGTAGCAAGAGATCACAATCCATGAAGGCCTTGATAAGGTCAAAAACAGAGTACAGATATGATTCTGGGCATCAGGAGACGTTTGTCAGTCATTTGTGACCTTAGCTAAGATAGTAACCATGCTATGACTGGACCTGAACCCAGACTGTAATGGATTCAGCAAGTTTGCGGAGTCCAAGTGATCCCTCAGTTGCACGTTGACTAGCTTTTCAAGTAGATTTGAGAGGGTGGTTAAAAGAGAAATTGGCTGGCAGTTATTAGATCACTTCGGTCGCCAGGTTTGAAGAGTGGAATGATGCGTGCTATTTTTCAGATAGCAGGAAGAGTCCCTTATGTAAGGGACATGCTATGGGGACAGGAAGTGGTAGCCTAGTTTCAGAGTGAAAGGTTCAAGACGGTCAGCACTAGGCACTTTTTCGTTATCATCCAGTGTAATCAGTAGGTCTTCAACCTGCCTAAGGGTGATGGGCCTGAAACCGAAGTGAGGGGCAGGGAGAGTGACCTTGGATGGAGGACAAGAAGAGACACCAGTGCAAGTCTAATGTAGTAGTTTACTGGCAAGGTAAGGATAGGAGAGGGAGTTCTTGTGATTACCAAAGACACATATATTTTTTATTTGTTTGTGTGTCAGGAGGAGATAATGAGAGGAAAGAACATTTAACTATTGCTTTATTTTTTTTAATTAAATGTAATTTTACTTTTTAGAGCCTAGTTGAAGGTTTCTTACAATAAAGGTGGTAGCCATGTTTGCGATGGTAAGCAGGGATGAGTTCAATGGCTCATAAATTCTGTATGTGATTTGCCCAAATTCCAAATACCACTGCCTGAACTTGTTCCAGCTGGTGCATTTGTGGGGTGTTATAGCTTGTGGAGACTTGCTCAGCCAATCAGAACACTTCTCTGTTGTGCCTTTGTAATGATGTGGTCTGTAATACCTGGTGTAATGATGTTGTCTGTAATACTTGTTGTACTCTCCTGGGTCGTTCCTGAAAATAGGCATGCAACTTGTCTAGTGTACTTACCCGGTAAACAAAAGCTAAATAAATAAATAAATTATCAGGCTACAGAGATGGACAAGGTGCACTAGATATGCTAATTAGACGATAAAGGCAATCCTGGTTCACTAATGAGCTCTGACCTGTCGTTAAGCACATGCATGTTATATATTATTAAAGCTCAGGTGTTTACTTCTAATAACTAGACAATGGACTAGTTTATTGTATTAGTGTAATGTTATATGTAATATTATATAATATGTAATATACAATATAATAACGTGTTAGTACTGTGAAACAAGACGGTTTTCACCTATGCTTTTCACACTACCAGTAAATAAAGAATTCAGTACAATATTGATATTGTGATGTCAGAAACTGCCAGCTACTCAGGAGTCCAATATAGTTCAAGGAGAAACTGAATATATTTTTCGTTTCAAAAGAAATAGATAATTCTTTTGGTGACAAACTTTACTTTTTATATGCTTTCACTATTGTGGTCCATCTGTATGATTTTACAGTTTCTTAAAACAATTGGCTTCTCTTTTCTTCTTCCCAAGTAAAATCTAGTAATGAAGAAAATGTCACCTGCTAAATTATAACAGAAGATAACAGGTTATCAAAAAAACAGATATTTCTATTAAATCTATAACATTTTGGTGTCAGAAAGTGTTATTTCGCCATATAGATCTGAAAGCAGATTTGCAGTTTCGCATTAAAATACACTGCCAGCCTTGCCAGTAAAGAGTTATTGATGTCATAATATGATGATTCCTTTGGGTTCTTTTTTGTTAGTAGTTGGCCAAATACAGTGATGAAAAGGTGAATAAAGAAACAAATAAAAGCAATCTGAATGACTGTAGAGGCATCTAAAGACCCCAAACCTTCCTTCTTTGAGGTATACATCCTTACTAAGCACTTGCTCTTTAAGACATCCAAGGTACACAGCGCAGTAGGGGAGGGCCGGCATTGATGTGTTAGGCAAGTGGACTGGTAACTAGAGCAAAACAGCAAATGTCGATATTCGTTAAATCCCACCTCTTCAAGTTGGATTTGGATGTGTTGAAGTAGGCTAAGGCTCCATAATTGTATTTGAGCCACAGGATACCTTGTGCTGCTGACACAGGAGCTGGGAGGTCGGATTATGGCAGAATTTTGTATGCAGGGCCCAGTCTGAAATTAACAAATTTACACACCATATTTATATGAAGTATGAAATGAAGAGTGCGGTCAAAAGTATTGCCTGAATATTTTAGAGAGTCTACCAAGGTGCTTTGAAGGAAGGAGGAGGGGGCCACTAGAGGGCATGGGTGGAAGCTGGAGGGGGGAAGATTCAGGGGAGAAAGGAGGAGGTGCTACTTCACTGAGAGGGTGGTGGAGCCATGGAATGCACTGCCTAGGGGGCTGGTGGAGGCAGAGACAGTGGAGGGGTTCAAGAGGGGGTGGGACAGGTACAGGGGAAGGGTTCTGGAAGCAAAATCCAATGCAGCAAGAATATCCGGAACTGGGAAGGGAGAAGCCAGAGAAGGCGAGGGGGACAGCAAGGTCAGCACCCAGGGTGGGGGCTGACCAAACGAGCAGACACGAAAGACCGTTAGGCCTATTCTGCTGGCATTTTAGTATGTTAGTAAGCTGTCAAGGCATGACATTTGTAAATGTATTAAGGCTACCCAGAGTTTTGGCACACACCCAAACAATATGTCATGAGTTTTGCCTGTATTTAAAACCAATTTTTATTTTATAAGCCAAGTCTGCAGTGTATTGAAAACCTGATTTATCCATCTGTTGAGGTCATTGATGCAAGACCATCTGCATACAGAAGGGAGTTGAAGTGGAAAGCAGTAAGAAGCAGCATGGGGATGTAAAGCGAAAATAAAAAAGAGCCAAGTGTTGACCCCAGTGGAAGATGCGCTGGGGCGCACGCCACATCTGAAGATGCCTGTAGCCAAGTCTTGACCCTGGTGGAAGATGCGCTGGGGCGCACGCCACATCTGAAGATGCCTGTCCATATCTCAGCACAGTTTCATGTCTGAGGGAGAGGTGCCTGAACCAGTTTAATGCAGTAGGGAGACTCCCTAGGGGAGAGGAGAGGACAGGGATTTGACCCGGCAAATACTGGAGGCTGCGGGGAAGGGAGACGTGGTACTACTGGGGGAGTTCAGCCCGCCTACGGTAGACTGCAGTGTACCATCCACAACATGTGCCAGGAGTCGGGTGAGAGTGGAAGGGTTGTAGAGGGGGTTCCTGATTTGGGGCGTCACAGAACTAACCACGGAGAAAGCAATCCCTGCTCTGGTGTTCACGAATAGAGAGCGTGCACAGGACCCAACAGAGAGCCCCTCTGTGTGAGTAACCATTGCACAGTGTGGCTCCAGATGAATATGGGCAGGGAAAGTATCCCAATTATGACAAAAATCTTGGATATTAGGAGGGTGAACTGCAGGAAGATGGGCGTTGAGCTAAGGAGGCACCTGGTGGGCATCGGGGCACGTATTGGGTGGACCAATTGTGGTCCATCATTAAGGAAGGAATAGTGGTTGCCACAAAGGAGTGCGTTAGGCTCAGTGGGAAGAACTGGAGGGCCAGAGCACCCAGCTGGTTCAGTTCTGGAATCACCCAGGCAGTAAGAGAAAAGAGATCAGTCTATAGGAAATTCAGGGAGACCAAGAGAGAGAGAGAGAGAGAGAGGGAGAGAGGGAGAGGGAGAGAATTCCCTATGGTTGACTAGTGTGGCAAGTAAAGAAGTCCAACGGACTAAGGCACAGAAGGAATTAAGAAGGGGGAGAAGGCCTTTTATTTATTTATTTTTTTGCTATATAAGCAAGAAAAGGGACAGGAATGATGGGATTGTTCAGCTTAACAAAGGAGAGGAGTGGGTGGAGGAGAACAGGGGAAAAGCAGAGATACTAAATGAATACTTCTGTTTCATTTTCACGAAGGAGAAGAATGGACCAGAGCATTCAGGAGGGTGATGAAGAGCTGGGGGGAAGGGATAATGGATTTAGTGATAGAAAAGGATAGAGCGAGGGAGGGGCAAATTGCCAGGCCTGGAAGGAGTATATCCAAGGGTACTAAGGGAACTAACAGAGGAGCTTGCAGGGCCACTGGTGGACCTGTTCAGTGATTCATTGGAGTCAGGCATGGTGCCGTAGGACTTCAGAAAGGTACATATTTTGCCGTCCACAACAGCGGCCTCAAAGATGACCCAGGGAGTTACAGACCAGTCAGTCTGACCTCAGTCGTGTACAGGTCACTGGTTAGGCCACATCTAGAGTATGGAGTTCAGTACTGGTGCCCTCATCTCAAAAGGAAACATTAAACTGCTGGAGACAGTCTGCAGGAGGGCTACAAAGATGATTGTAGGTCAGCAGGTTAAGGCATACGAGGAGAGACTGAGGGCACTGTGTTTGTTCTCCCTGGAAGACAGGAGGGAGATGGGGACATGATTGAGACCTTCAGGTACTTGAAAGTGAAAAATAAGGTGTACAAGGAGGGTCTCTTCAAGCTGTGTGATGGCCATAACACGAGGTGACACAGTCTTAAGCTGGAGGGGGGGTTAGGAGGGAGGTCAGGAGGCACTTCTTCACGGAGAGGGTGGTGGCCCATTGGAATGTGCTGCCTGAGAAGGTTGCCTTGTTGAAGATGGTGGGCAGCTTCAAGAGAGACTGGGATAGACATAGGGAAAAGGTAAGGGTCAAGGGGGGGATGGAAAGGATGGGAGTAATGGTGGGACAGGGGCAGTAGCTCAAGCTGTGGACCTTGCAGTACAAGCAGACTAGATGGACCAAATGGCCTTCTTCTGCTGGTTTCTTCATATGTTTGTATGTCCCAATTCATGTAGCTTGTTACACAGCACTTGGTGGGTCACAAGGTTTAATGCCTTAGTCAAATCAGTGAATACAGCTTCCATTAGCACGCTATTATCCATGGTCGAGGAAGTACTGTTAGTGAGCTTTAACGTAGCAGTAGTCATGCTATGCCCCAGCCTAAAGCCACATTGAGCTGGAGAGAGATTATACTCGTGTAGGACGTCGGGTACAGTAGGTAGGCAGACATCATTTTCTTCAGGAGCGTTTTTAGAAAGGGAATGGGCTGGTAATTATTTATATCTTTAGGGTTGCCTGTTTTGTAGATAGGCACCAAGTAAGCTAGTTTCCACAGATCAGGAACTTTATTTGTGATGAGAGATGCATTGAAAAGTCTAACTACAGGGACAGATAAGTTGTATGTAAGGGGGAAAGCTGTAAGTTCATGGACCGAAGAGTCGTAACTTGTTTCTCTCACTCCAGATGCACAAGTTTGGCGGAGATGAATGCCCTCCTTCGTGAGCAGCTTGACAGTGTCAATGAAATAAATGAGGCACTTAGTGAGGATCTTCGCAAGCTTACTGCGGACTGGACGAGGGCACGGGAGGAGCTGGAGTTAAAGGAGAATGAATGGCGCAAGGAAGAAGAGGTGAGGTGCTGGGATATGTAAGTCTACATTTTAAAAAGATACGGAGAAAAGAATGGCAAACGCATATGCAGTGTGCATGAGGAGACCAACATGGTGACCATGGATGGATAGCTACAGGATAGAGTGGAGCTGCTGATGGAGTTCCAGCTTAAAGGTTGGGCAACATGGTGTGAGGACCTATAGCTAAGTGAAGCAATGAAAGTATGGGCTGACAAATAAATTGGTTGCATGGGTCTACAGGCAGTTGTACAGACAGGCAGATCGACTGCTGTGTTGACAGATTGATGGGAAGATGGATATATCTACAGACAGGTATGTGGGTTATTCACCAGACTAAGAGATGCCATGGGATATAAACCAGTGAAATGGTAGCTAGGCATACAACAGGCATGTGTGACACATGAATGAACTGTATAACGACCATGTAGTTTTACAAATGCATTTAAAACCAAATATGTGAGAACTCTTGTAAATGTAGGGGCTGGAGGTGCACATCTGAGTTGACAGGCGTGTGGTGGCAAATGTTTGATCACCAGCAATGCAGAGTGGTTTTATTCATTTCACAATTTTTCTTAAATTTATCCCCCACCCCCACTCATTCTAGGATCCTCCGCTCTCCCTCACCCGGTTGCTCTTAGAATGGTTCTGTGCTTCCAGAATACCCATAGGCTATCCCCGCCACCTAGCTCCAGCGCCAAGATCCACGGCTGACCTTACATGGCAGTGCTTCCTGAGCTTGCCAGGCTCAGGCAGAGCAAATATTCACTGACTTGTGGAGTGAGGTGGAGCATACCTAACTGAGATGCACTCAAGAATAAACATTTGGGCAGCCCGTTGGCACTGTGGTAGCACTGCCACTTGTGACACCTGCGGCCCGAGTTTGGGAAAGAATTTGAGTCACTGGCCGCTGGCTTGGGGGGAAGGGGAGGAGGACTGAGCATCCCAGGGGACACTCTGTTCCTCAGTACAGAGGGCAGAGGGTTCTTCTGCAACACTGCCACCTGGTGACCACAGGTGGCAGTGCAGTCAGAGTCTCTACATTGGTGGGAGGGCCTGGGCTAGTTCTGTGCATGCTTGTATGTATGCTTGCGCATGCCTGCCCTTGTCTGCCAGGGTCCTGAGGGCTGGAGGCAAAAAAAAAAAAAATTGGGAAAGTCAGCATTCAGGCTGAACTGTCAGAAAAAAAAAAGCAGTAGCATTTGCATTCATACAGTATTTGTAATATACACTGTATCCCAAAGTGCTTCACAAGCACTCAGTAAAAGACTGCTAGTACAGTGACTATAAGAGTGAAGTGCCAGCCTTTCTGCTCTTCAGTACCTACATTATAATTACCTGACCTAGTTTATAGGAGAGGGGAATGTTGGCTTGGACACCGGAAAGAGCCTCCCCCCCCCCAATAATCCGTCTCCTGGTGAGGCAGGCTTGGGTTCCCTTCAGCCCTTCTCCACCTTCTCCCACCTCCCCATCTCCGCTGGCCCCCACCTTCCACCACCTCTTCAGGCTTACCAGACCAGTGTACCTCTACAGATTTCGCCTGTGACTGGGTCAGGAGGCAGAGGAGGTCTGTCCCGCCCCCGCCCCCCGGAGTCCAAATCCAGTTTCAGCTGGCTTGTGCTTCCTGATGGTGAGCTGGGTTTGGACTCTGTGTGCAGAGTGTTGTTTATGCCTGTCTCTCCGCATTTTCCTCCTGTTTTTCTCCCAGGACCCATTGCTGGATCATGCATGTCATCGTGCGCATGTGGAGGCACATGCAAGTTGTGGAGTCCCACTGTAACCATCCATTCGTTGTGGCTCTCGGGCCTGTACTACCACCAGGCCTCCACGTGGTGGCAATCATTCACCCCCCCTCCCCGAAGAAGAGATTGGATGCTCATCCTCTACCTCCCCAGGCAGCCCCCAGCATCCTGAGATTGCATCTGATCCCGGGTCACCAGTGTGGATGGCAGTAGCGCTACCACAGTACAGATGGGCTGGCTGATTATCATAGGTTCTTTGGCTTCCGCATGGACAGATACTAGGACAGCATTAGAGAAGGGCATACAGAAACTTGGTTGAAAGTCTCATCTTAAAGACGGCACACCTCCGACAGCACAACCCCCCCCACCACCACCATGCTGCACTAGAGTTTCAACATTTGGGTGTGGGGGTAGAACTCATAATCTACTGGGCCAAAGGCAGATGTGAAAAGCACACTGGACTTCAAAGTTAGATTATTGCATCCACAGGCAGGTAAGCATTGGAACTTGCTGCCTTTCCCTTTTCGGGAGAGGCAAGCATCTGTCAGCTCTGCCATTGACTGTATACAAATATGATGGGTGAACACTTAGCAGCTTCTCACATGTGAACTTCAGCCACAGATTGATGGGCTGTTAGTTGCATGTATCAGCAGAGAGAATGGACAGATAGAAGGACAGAGAGATTGATGCAGTAGATCGATCAGTGGATAGACGGATGGACAGAAATGTTGACTAGATAGATATAGTGATACGAAGATAGACAGCTAGGCTGAAAGATGGACAGATAGACTTGTACTTCTAGGCCTGCCTGGCCCACTTGTAACATGCAATTCCAGCCTGTATTTTGAGTCCTATATTTTGTATTTGCACCTCTGTGTTTATCTGTTCAGCATCCTGCCATCAATGCCTGTGCCCCCAAACTGTGCCGACTCTTACCCCCTCCTCATATGCTGTTACCTGCTGCAAACTGGCTATGTGTTCTGGCCTTGTTTGATTACTTATTTCTGTATTTTATTTTTTTTTTGCAACTTTGTTACTGCTGCCCTTCTGTTTGCTGTACTTACTCTTTCCATCGGGTCTCACCTAGAAACAAGATTTAAAAGTGTCTTCTTGTTAACAATTTGTAAGTAAAAAATAAATAAATAAATGTGAACGACAGATGGGTGTATAGATGGTAAGAGGGACTGACCCGATGTACTGATCAACCGACAGATGGACAGACTGGGAAATTTGTACAATAGATAACAGACAAGAATAGTTATAAAATGGCAGGGTAAAATTGTGTAATCTGTCTGGCTCTTATTTATGTGTAAACTATGGTTTACACATGGTTAAAAAAAGGACTGCTCAGCAGTGAAGAGCCTGCGACACAGATCAATGGGCATTTGGAACACAAGCATTTCAGTTAGCCCTCTATTGCCAGAACTGATCTTCCACCACAAACATGGCTGCTACCTTTACACTGTAAAAAAAAAAAAAAACTTCAGCTGGGTCTTAAAAATAAAACTACATTAAATATAAAATAAAACGAATGAATTAAATGCTGTTCCCTGATTATCACACTCTTCTTACATACAGTACATAAATAAATTAGAAACAATAAGTACTGTTTATAGTTTTCACTGCAACTGTTTAGTTGCTGACAGTGAAAAATCCCCCTTCTATCTTTAACTGCTTAGCAGGGAACTGTCTTCTTGTTCTAACAGTGAGATAACTGAGTCTTTGGCTGCAACAAAGGCCTTTATAATGTATGGTAAGTGCCTATTAACCACCATAGTCAGCAGTCACTCAACTTTGTTATGCACTGTTTAGAATTTTAAAAGTTGTTAACCACACTTCGGAACTTCCAAACAGTGACATAACAAAATAAAATGCACCAGAGTTCCATAATTCTCACACATAGAATGCAAACAGTGTTTTTTTTTACCATACACTATAAAAGATGATGGCTGGGGATCGGGTGACAACCACGCTGAAATCACCTCTCATGGTGCTCGGGATACAGTAAACCTCTCGAGCTGCGCTCTCGAGGTTTACCATGTTGCCCTAACAACCACTTGAGGTGATTACAGTGTGGTTATCACCCAGTTCTCAGCCATTATCCTCTATGTTGTATGTGTGTACATTGTGTTGGGAGAGAAACATTCTGCCAGTGGAACAAGCAGAATTTTGAATACATGTATTCCATGGTAAACATTCCATATCTTGAATGTGGAGAACAGAGAAAAAAAAAACAGGAAGAAGAAAGTAGGCAATGATACAATGACATCATCAATTACATCACTTGCAGTGGGCGGAAGAACTGTTTTATCACAAATGCACACAAGTAAATCTATTTTTTCTACATATAAACATACTTTTCCCAATAGTCAAAAGTAAGAAAAAAGAAGCCAGTTTTATAAGTGCAATAAGGCACTCAGGGGTGTGTGTAAACCATAGTTTACACATGGCCAGCGGCTGAAGACACTCTGCCTTTGGCCTTGTGCCACACTCCCCTGGCCGTGTGTAAACTATGGTTTACACACACCCCTTCATGCCTTATTGCTTACTTATATAGAATGGATAGTTGGGCATAGAATACAACAGGGGGATCACTTGAGAGATGGATGGGTAGAGAAAATGACTGGATAGACATATGGCAGGGTCAGTGGGCAGCGAGAGAAAGAAGGATTTTATACACTAAACAATTGATGGATCAAGTGGACACATAAATCACCTGCGATAGAGGGATAGATGAGTAGATAGTGTGGTAGACCTATAGGCTGGTGCTGACTGTTGAATTATAACACGTAGTGTGCTGCAAGGAACTGACATTGATAAAGCACTGCAGAAGATTTCCTGTAATTGTGCTTTTGCAGTTGATGGTTACTAACCCCAAATATGAAATGGGTCGAGGAGGAGCTGTGGGTTATCCATGAGGGTTTTATCTTTGGCGTATTAGAGGAGATGGTATAAAATGGGAGTACATGCGGGGTGCAGATTGTTCAGGTGCAGTGGCGATTATTGACTATAACCTAAGAGTGGTCCTTGTGATAGGGTAATGCAGTTTTTTTTATAATTACTATGAATTTGTTTTTAACTTCAGTTATGCAGAGGTACACAGTTAAGATGTGTGTCCTTTTTAATGCCATCCTGTTAAGGGGAGAGGAATGTGCAAAAATACTAAAGTGTATAGGGGAGCTACTCCTTTAGTTTGATGGTAGAGTTCCAGGTTGGGAGCCAGAGGACTGCAAGTTCAAATCCCAAATAACCTAGTTTGAAAAAAGGATGCTGCAGTACTAGGAAGTGCTAAGCACATGGCAGAACCCTGCCATCTATTGTCAGCATGGGACCTCAAACCAGACCCTGGGGGACGGGGGAGGGGAGTGCAAAAAGAATGGGAAAACTGTTTCCCTCTTGAGCAGGATGGCAATACAGCCCAGAGGTTAGAGGAACGAGGTGTGAACAAGCTTGATACATCTAGCAGACCAGACCTGAGTTTGATTCTCACAACCTACACTTGCATACTGTGTGACTCTGAGCAAGTCACTTAACCGCCCAGTACTCACAGGTCGCCCCTGAAAACAGGCACTTGTGCCTAGTGGGCCTTAACCGGTCACCAGAGACTAAAATAAAATGAAAAAAAAAATGTACTGTAATGAGGTGATGTAATGCTGGAGGGATATGAGCAGGCCGGCTGATTATCTGCAACTGGCTCAGAATACAGAATTACCTTATATGACTTGGTGGCTGCAGTACCAGGAAGTTCTCAGCAGGTGGCAGCAGTCGTTGAACATTCATAGATCTCTGCTAATGGTGGCTCCATGTCCCTTTCCATTCCAGCTATTCAACAGTTATTTCAGTGGTGAGCATTCCCGCCTCCTCAACCTCTGGAGAAAGGTTGTGAGCTTTCAGCGAAGCTTCCTGCAGATGAAGACTGCCACTGACAGGTGAGTGGAAGTGGGTAGCAGTGGTGATGATGGTGTGAGCGTAACCAAAAGTTACAGAGTGGAATGTGAGTCATGAACAAACGTCATTAACAGGCTGTTGTGATTTGGTGACCCTTTTGAGAAGTGGCAAAACCTTGGGGCACCTGGTAGATAATGATGTTTGAATCCTGTTTCCAGACACAATTGAAATTAATTTAATGCTTTTCTCTGTATAGTCCTCTGATGGGTAGCCACTAATCTGAGATGTGGAGGACCAATATGTTCAAATCTCAACTCTGGTTACTTGCGCAGCGATATTGTGTCTGCTTACTCTGCCTCTGGTAGATAACTGCCCTGGTTTGTTTACAGCTGGAATCCCATAGCCAAGTGCTAGATTTGGCCCGCTGAGTGAGTTTTGGTTTTCTTGTCTCCCTGTGGAGACTGCAGTAGCCTACTCTGATCACTGTCACATACTGTGTAATAAGTTTTTACTGGGTCTCAGCCCAACTCCTTGTGGATAGTCAGTAGAAAACGCCAGCAGATGTTCCTTGTCACCCTTTTTTGTTGTTGTTTTTTTCTTTCTCTCCTCAACTCTCCCGTCATGTCCTCTTTTGCCGACCTCCCCAGCCCCATCATCTGGATTTGCCCCTTTAACTCCTGATTCTCTATGACTTACCTTGTGTGGCAGGGGCAGTAGGGGTATCACAGTTCTGATCCAAAAACTCTTCTTGCTTGTTTTCTGCATACCAGCTTGCCCTGTGCTCTGGATCCAATGGGAGAGGATGCCTTGGTCACCAGGGCAGGGCCTACAAGAGGTGGGTGTCATCCTGCCTTCCCTGGGTTCTTCATTGTTCTGGTCCCAGCCCTCAGGACACCGGTGGCAGGAATTCACAAGCACATGTATGCAAGCGAATGTAGCGCAGCACCTGCTGCATCCTGCCTTCCACTAGCTACCCCTGACTGCACTGCTACCTGTGGTCACCAGGGTGGCAGTATTACAGTGGCATCACCTGCCTTCCCTCCCCAGAGGGAAAGTGCTTCCTGTGGGAAGCCCAGTCCTCCTACCCTTGGTTTGCCAACAGTGTTCTGGGCTGATTTCCAAACCTGGATCGCCTGCGTCATGAACAAAAGTACCCTTCTGCTGAGCTGGTGGGTAAGATTACTCTTTTTTATGTTAGTTTTCTATAGGACATTGTCAACACCTTAGACCTTATACACATCTCATAGCATTTTTTGAAGTAGCTAGTTGCTTTTCATTTGTTTCTTTTCCTAGTGTAATCTTTCCAAAAACTTGTAATTTTTAATCCTTGATTTACTCCACTGCAGTTCCTGAAATTTGCCTCCTATACAACCCCACAGTCCACCTGCTCATGGTTTGGTAATCTGCCCCACTACATCAGGAGTGACTAGAGTGTGTGTGTGTGTGTGTGTGTGTGTGTGTGTGTGTGTGTGTGTGTGTGTGTGGGTGTTTCCATATTTCAAGAAGGATGCAGTAGGAGTTTTATCAATGTATGTCTGTGTGTGTAACAACAAAATGGTAAACTGCCAATTTTTCTTTAAGAAAATGAAGCAGATAACAGCCAGCTACATCAGCAAATTCTACTGAAGGTGAGCTATCAGCTAATGTGTTTTTGAAACTAAGGACATTTGAGGCATGTGGGGATTACGATGCCCCTTTATAGTGCATTTAATGCTTATAAAAGGAATACAATTGTCTCCACTTTAAACAGATGTCTTCTACTGAGCTACCTGACTGGTATAGCATTGGCTAGCCATAGCGGAAGCTTCCCAGAGTACCTGTAGCATCCCTAGGAAAACTTGCACCCAGATGCTGGATTTAGCGGACGCAATAATGTGGCCCACCCTTCTTAATGTGTGTCATTCCTTATGTTGTATCTTTGCAAAGGGCTAGTCTTCTTTTGTCGAGCCTGACATCTTAGAATGGCTGTGCGTTTTTCTGTTGATCTGTCTGGCACGTTGTTTGTCGTGTCCCATAAAACTGTTGGTTCCATTGCTTGACTCACTGTCCTCAAAGAATTTGCAGTGGTAAATTTAAACATTGGGTGGAGATGCTGAAAGGGGAGGTGAGATAAGCTACTTTGTCTCCCCCCCCCGAAGTCCTTTATTACAGTGCCTGTGAGTGAACTGTGCCTCTGTGCTTTTGGACCTGGCTGCTTAGCTAGTGCACAAGTGAAGTGGGACCTCCTTTAGAGTTCCTTCACAGGCAGTACATGCAGGCAGCTGCCTAGTTTGCCTAGCCCGAAGGCCCATCCAGCCCACCCTGCCCGTATTAACCCCCATGTATCAAAATCCTGTCCTGAAGGGACCACTGTTTAGGTGAGGGGATGGTGTAAACGACATGCAAATTTAAGCCGAAGAGTTTCATGTTGGACTGCCAACAAGGGTGCCCATTAGTGCTGCCTTTGGTTGAGGTCTTTGTGTTGTGGACATCTGTCCAGTAAGAAATGGACTGGAAATGGGAACCACCACAATTCAGTTGACATCGGCCCCCAAATAGCTATTAGATAATATTATCAATGGACATAAAATATCCTGTAACCTGATTGGTCAGCTCAAGTCTTTACCCGTAGCTAAATCCTGCAATAACCCCCTGCTGAGGAAAGGCATTTGTAAGAAACATAAACAAACACATTTTTTTTTTTTGGGGGATACTCCATAAGTATCCACCCTAGTCCGCGATCCCTAAGGTCCCTCTTAATTGAATCCACGGTCACCCTGGCTTGCCCCAGAGGATGGGGCGCTGGCTGGCTTCCACATTCCAGCCCACGATCCTGGTAACTGGTTGGGGATCAGCGACATGAAGGAACCCCGGGAGGGCTTCATAGAGGCAGAGTCCCTATTTTTTGTATATATTGTGCACCCCTGGAGAGCCGGACGTGCAGTGATGTCAGCGCACTACGTGCAGACGTCCGCCGTCTTCTCCCCCCTTGTCCGATGCGTGCGCTGTTATACACCCAGCCTCCGCTGGGTGTCATTGCAGCGCGCGCATGCATCCTCACCACCCGAAGGAAGGAAGCTGTCACAGGACGCCTCAATCCTTCCTTCCTGCCAGCCTCAGCTGCCCGAGTCCATTTCGAACCCGGTTTTGGCGTGGCCGAGGTGTGGCATCCCGCGCTCAACCCTCAGCGCCACCGGGCCGGCAAACAAACACATTTAAAATGTATTTTATACATGGGTGCATTGTAGAATTGCAATGGTGTACTAGAGGATATGGGTAATTGAGGGATTACCCACTTTTCATGTGGTTAAGTCACTTGACTGCACCTCGTGACGCACCATTCGAGGTGTGGCTAAGTACTGTAGTAACCCATGCTGTGTCATGCCTCACTGCTTGAATAGCATTTGGTCAGTGTTGACCAGGGCTAGATTCGAACCCGTGACACAGAGGTGAAAGGCCTCTTAACCAGCTGCCAGTCCACTGAGTTATCCCACCCCACTGGTTCCCAGTCTGGAAACAGCACCCCATTTTGAGCTTACTCTAGTATATGATGTATAAATACTTGCTGATTTTTATCTTAATTGTGTCTGTGTTTTCTTTTATTGTTGGTTTATTGTTTTTTATTCTGATTTTGCATTTGTATGATTTTATTGTAAGGCACTTGGAGCCTCCGGGATTGGGTGCCCTAGAAATAAATTTTGCCTTGCCATTAACATTGACTGCCCTTTGTGTGCCTGAAATAAGTTACAACTTTGTACCTCTGATGAGGCATCTACCAAGGAAAGCAAAACATCTGGGATGCTGGACCCAATGGAGTCCGAAGAGACTGCTGCTAAGGGACTCTCATGTTTTTATAATGCCCTGGTATCCAAAACTCACCTGTATGTATTCTGTATCATGTTTTGTTTTTTTTCACCAGGAGAGACACACTAAGCTGAAAGCTTGTTTACAGGTCTGACCTGGGAGCTTAAGGAAGTTAAGTAACTTGTTCAGGGTCACTCTGTATGCAAGTGGGGGCTGTGGGATTCAAACCCAGGTCTCCAGGTTTGCAGCTCGAAGCCTTAAATCACTGTGCTATACTACTACCCATTCTAAGGAGAACACAGAAATGTAGAAAATGATGGGGCAGAAAAAGACACAGTGACCCATCCAGTTTTCCCACCCTTCCAAACTAACCCACATAGCCCCTAGTGACCAACCCTCTCCCTTACTTTTGCCCTGTACCCACTTATTAGTTATAGTAACAAGCGTGTTAGCTTGCCTCTGAAGCAAGGCTTCCTTAAAATGTTTAAAATAGGAAATCTCTTTCCCGGTGGCTTGCTAAGAAAGCCCCCCTTCCATGCAGCTTGCATATCTTGTTCTTTGTGTTGGCAGGGGCGCGTACATCATAATGTGTTAGCAGTCTTCTTTCTTCCTCATTTCAGAGCCTCCTTTGGAGGTACACGTATGCTGTACTTTTTTTTTTTCCACTTTAAAGCAACAGTGCATGATTTCCCCCCCCCCCCATGCCAGGGTTCCTAGTTAAATTCCTGGCAAAACTAAAACTCCTGCTTGAGGTGACATCAAGGCACACCCCCCCGCATAAATGCTCACATTACCTCCTCCTCAAAGTCTGAGTGGGCTAACACTAATGGGTTAAAGATAACCCACATGAACATGAGCAGTCTAAGGCCAAAGATACATGAACTAGAAGCCTGGGTGATTCTGTACTCCCCAGATGTAATAGCCGTCTCAGAAACCTGACTCAAACCCCACATACCTGATCATGAGGTTGAGATTAGCGGTTTCAAAACATTTAGGCAGGATAGGACTAAAAAAAAAATGGAGGAGGAGGAATCTTGATCTACATCAGATCCTCTTTAAATGCTTCCCAGTTGACAAGACATGCCTTGGACGATACCAGCTGTGAAGCTGTATTCATAACCCTGATGTTGAGTGAACCAAACCCCTGACAATATGGTGCGTATACAACCCTCCCAAGGCTGTAACAAATGCCCTAAAAATCCCTTCTATCCATCCTACCGACCTCCCCAAGGGGGAGAAGGTAATATTGAGTGACTAATGTTCACTGGGGGCCTCAAACAAATAGAGAACTAAAAAACCTCCTGCTGGAGTCGGACCTAACTCAATTGATCTGGGAACCTACGAGGCTAAGCACGAGAACAGGAAACCACTCCACACCGGACTGGATCCTGGCCACAAAACCCAACAACTTCAAACTTGCAGGAACCTTTGCTGATTCCCTAAGCAACCACTCACCATCATTTGGGATATGGTAAAATAGCTTTCATATCCCACCTCCAAGAATATTCTGGGCTCGAATTACTCAAACTTTAATGCATAATCCTTCCTTGAAACACTAGCTGAGGTAAATTGTTCACAAATCAAGCACGCCCCAAACTTGGAAACAGCTCAAGATTTCTTCATTGACAGTTTTCTATAAGTAGCAAATAAACATGCTGTACTGAGAAAACTTAGGGTAAAAGGGCAGGATGCCAGATGGCTATCTCAAGATCAAAAGAAACACATGACGGAAAGAGGGCATGGGGAACCTTCAAAACAACAAATCTGCCCAGAGACTGGTAGATTTTCAGGGAATTATGAAATAAATGTGAAAAAGAGCTGAAAGCAAAAAAAAAAAAAAATACCTCTGAGACCTCCCCCCAAAAATCTCAGACCCCAAACAATTCTGGTCGCAAATTAATTCTCTCCTCAAAGGTCGTCCAGCCCATGGCAAATGTGAGATTAAAGCAAATGACACTCACCTGAAGAACCCAGTAGAAGCCACCAATGCATTCAACTTCTTCTTTACCGACCTAGAAAAATTTAAGACTCACCACCCGAGGACACCCCTACCCACGCAAACTAAGTCTAACACAACTTGCCCTCCCCAAATTTCCGCTTTAAGCTCACATCAAGACAAGAGATCCTTAAATTACTAAAGAAAATCCAAACCCCTGGATCTGCTGGGCACGATAAACTAGAACCTAGATTACTCAAAATCGCTGCCCCAGCTATTACTGCCCCAGTTGCATGGCTATTTAACAGATCCCTCCTAGAAGGGAAAGTCCCAACACTTCAGAAAGTGGCTGTGGTTACACCAATCCATACAGGCGGAGCACGTGAAAAAGTTGAAAATTATCGACCCATATGGCTCCTCTCCGTCCCGAATAAGTTACTAGAGAGAGTCGTTTATGCTCCTGGCTGGACGCCAAAAGAGAAGAACCACTGCTCCCTTAACCATACACGACAGCTCTCACGCTACCCGTGAGCAAGTGTCTTTCAGGTACCTGGGGATCATTATTGATGAGTCCTTTACCTTCGATGAACATATTCATGCAATTACCACCACTGCTAACAGGAAGTTATGGGTCCTATACAGGCTTCGGGCCTGCCTCACCCCAGAAGCTAGGTATCAAGCTGTTCGAGGCACAATCCTTCCAATCGTAGACTATGGAATAGTGGTCTATGGTGCAGCCTCTGACACCAGCCTGCACAGAGTCTACATCGCCCTTAACAAAGCCTGCAGATTTGTTTTAGGTGCTGATTGCCTTACGCACGCCTGCGACCTGTACATTGGAACAAGATGGCTCCCGCTCAAGGACCAGATCAGACTCCACTCCTGCCTCCTGGGGATGAAAGCCCTGCTCGGACTTGACCCTCCTTCAATGCAGGCTTTATTCTGCCCTTTTCCCTCTAAACATGTTACGAGAAGTGTGACAAACAACGTGCTTGCAGTGCCTTTCAGAAGAACCGCACACTAGGGAGTCGTACATTTGCAGTCAGAACACCAGCCTGGTTAAACAAGCTCCCCCCAACCATCACAAACCTCACCAGTATTAATCACTTCAAATCCAAACTTTGGAACTCCATCACCCCTCCTGCACATTGCTTCCGTGCCACCTAACCCCTGAGCCTTCCTGTGCACACACTAGAGTGTATATCCTTATAGAAACTGCCCCACTACACTTTCTCTATGATATTTCTAAAATTGGCATCCTCTAGTCTGCGATAAGGCCTATTAGCTGCTATCTGTGTGTATCTAACTAAACTGTTAGCACTTCCTTTTCCGGTGTTGATAGCTCACTTGAACTCAGTGTCCTGGCTGTTTTTTACAATATGCCTCTGTTAGCACTTGTATATAATGTCGGTGTTGGATTGCTCCTATGTACTTGTATTGAGACTGTTATATAATGTGCCTCTGCCTTCCTACTCAGTCCCCTGTATTCAGTCTGTTAATGTGTTACTAAGAAGTTAATGACAATGCCGGTACGCAGCTTGATATTCCCAACTCATGTAAGTGTCCCCTTCCTTTGTTTGACAGGGACCCTTTGTAAATGAGCTCCTAGCTCACAGGTTTGTAATTCTGATTCTTTTAATAAATAAACAATAACCAGATAGTTGACTATTTCGAGAGTCACAATATATTCACGTTTAGGCAGCACGGTTTCAGGAAAAAACATGAAACAGACACTGTAGCTTCACCACTGACATATTCTCAACTCCCTATAAAGGCCAGTTAACCAGTGCGGTCTTAATTGACCTCTCCAAGGCCTTTGACCTGGTAGATCACAAACTACCTCTCAAAAATCTAAAACTAATAGTCCTAGACTGTCTGACAGTGCAGTGGTTCACTGACTACCTCCAGGGAAGGACCCAACTTGTCAGATGGCAGGGTGCCTCATGTGACGCATGCCCAGTACTTGACAGGGTCCCCCAAGGGTCCATCCTGGGGCCTCTGCTATGCTCCTCATTTAGTAGTGGCATGCCAAATTACTGTGGTGAGACAAACATAACCCTGTATGCCAACGACGAAGTACTATACAGGTCCTCCATAGACAAAGTGACATTGAACCATGAGCTGACAACTGATCCACAACTCCTTGATGGTTGGTTGGAGAGAAACAACCTCATGCTGAATGGCAAAAAAACAAAGGCAATGCTGTTTGGTCCAGCAAGTTTGGGACTCGACAGGTAATCAACCTGACATCAGCTGTCTCCAACGGATCAATGGTTGAGGTGGTCGAATCCATAAAGTACTTAGGCATAACCTTACATCAAACTTGCTCTTTCAAGGCACACACTGACCAGCTGACCAAGTCTGTGAACCAGAAACGCGGTCTGCTATATCGCCTAAGCCCTTTTCTTACACAGGAATGCTGGCTAAACGTGGTAACTGGCACCTTACTACTCACCATGTTCAATTGTGCGCTGATACTACTCACTGTCAAAGGGGGGAAGAAATGCAAAAGCTTAGAACACTATACCAGTGGGTAAGCCGGTGTCCATCAGGAGCCCAGACCCGTGAGCATCACTGCCAGGTACTGCAAGCCCTGTCATGGCTGCCACTTGAAGGGTGACTACAGTAGCCATCACTATGTTTGGCCTACAAACTTAGGCAGGAAAATGCCCCTCCCAGCCTGGCCGGAACACCGTTGGCTAAATCTAATGGGAGGATCCTTAGATCCTCGAGCCGCCAGCTCCTTAAAGTGCCCAAAGTCGGATCATCCCAAGGACAGAGGTCATTTCCTGCTAGCATCCCACCCCTCTGGAACGCACTCCCAGCAAATATACAGGAATGCACCTCCCTTGGGGGGGGCTAAAAAGGGGCTCAAGGTTCACTTATCTGAGCTCTACCAATGCAGCTGCTACCACTGATACCCTTAGTTCAGTCACCATTTGCACCTGATGTTAGTACTGTATCTGTAACCAGAACTGTCCCACATGGATTAACAAATGTCTAGTACACATGATTGTTGTTACTGGATTTTGAACAGTTACTGTAAGTGAATGTTGTAAAGTGAGAAACTCACTGAATGTGTCTCTGTATACATTTCTACTGTCTGTAATTAACTTTGTGTCGCCCCTGAAAAAGGGACTGTCATGATCCCAGTGGGCTTACCTGATTACCAGAATTAAGTAAATAAATGACAGCGGTAAACATTTTGACCTATACTTCTTTATTCTGTTTTAGATTACCCGTTCTGTCCTGTCTTGTATAATACTCTTCCTTTCCCTTTTTTTTTTTTTTTTTTTTTTTTTTTTACGCATTTTGAAATCGTAAAAGATTTTCAGCAGTATTCTCGGCTATCTTTGTACATTTTTTTGTCCCATAAGGTTAGGGAGTGGTGTCTGGTGTATGTATATTTTAGGCACAAGAAAAGGGATCTTCAACGATACGTGTTCAAAAATGACAAAGGATACTGAGAAAAACCTGGACTGAGCCATATTAAAAGGAGAGCTCCTTTCATTATTTCAAGTGTGAAAAGAAGGGTTAAAGCAGACTCAAAATGGGAAAAGGGTGTAGTAGAATTCGGTGGTATAAAACAGTATAGGTCAGAATTATCACCGCTGTCATGCACTGCCGCTTTAATGTGTAGTGATAAAAAATTGCTTATAGATGAACTGCGGCTGCCATGGCCCTCAAGAATCTGTCCATGTAGGTAATTTCTGAATCTTTTTTTTTTTTGCATCTAGGGACCTTATGGAGATGCGGGCAGACTTTGCTCGGCTCTCGAACACTCTTCATTCCTGCTGCTTGAACGTCGGCACCAGCACCAGGACCATGGAGTCTGCCTCAGTGGCTGCACGGAGCGAGGCCCAGCTCACTCGCATTAATGAGCTTGAGCAGGAACTGCGAGAGAAAACCCACGAGGTGATACAGCTGCAGGCCAAAGGGGAGGCGGAGAAAGCAGAACTTCATGGCAGGTTGGTGGGGGTATATGAGTCTTTCTGTGTCACTCCACATTGTCCGTGGGGGGTTTATATGTATGGGTAATGAACCCCTCTGTGAGGGTAGCAGCACAGCCCAAAGCTCTCAATCTGCATAGAACCCTGGACACATGAACATTCTGAAATCACTAATTCTCCAGTCATTGCTTTGCCACTAGGGCGTAAGTAGAACTCTCGCTCAGAAGAGCTCAGTCTACAGTTATTTTGTTATTTTTCTTCCAGGACTGTGCAACTGTGAAGCAGGTTGGGCTGCCTGATGGCAGGGAGCGCCCTCAAATTTAGAAATCATGTCAGTTAAGCAGCAGCGCTAAAAATTGACTAATTTGCTATTTCCGTCCCATTTTCAGTGCCTTCTGTGCATGAGCTGGGGATGGTCAACATGCCACTGCGCTATATTTAGGGTGTGCAACAAGGTCTCCGATCCCCTTAGCCTGATGCCTCAGGTAAGTAAATTATTTTGAGGGAGGCATAGTTAGATAACTTATTGGGCTCTTTACTAATGTTTATTCCCCATCTCTTCTACTAGCATTCTCCTGGTGAAGGGCCTTCCCTACCTCACCCTCCTCTACCTGGGATTATAGTCAGAAATGTAATTTTGTGTATCACACTGAGCAGTGTGGGATTCTTTGTGCTGTTGGGCTCCCTGTAGCCATTATCCTGAGATACTAGCTGTATTCTGACTTGTGAACAGATATTTAGGGCAGTTGGTATATTTTATGATTTTATTTTTTTCTCCCCCATTCTACCAGCAAAAGCAGTGCTTTTCAGTACATCGGGCAAAAGTAGTGCCTATCAGCACTTCAGTTTGCTCTGTTGAGTGGATGCAAAGCTGGTGAGATGGGTAGGAAACTGGCTGCAGGGAAGACAACAGAGGGTGGTGGTGGGTGGGGAGCTCTCACACCCAAGGGCAGTGATGAGCGGTGTTCCACAGGGCTCGGTGTTGGGACCAGTGTTGTTTGGGATATTCATTGCAGACATATCATGGGACATCAAGAGCAAGATCAGTCTGTTTGCTGATGATACCAAGGTAGGCACGGTGGTGGATGACCTAGGGGATGGCAGGGGTTGCAGGATGATCTGGCAAAGCTTGAAACCTGGTCAGACACCTGGCAACTGGGCTTTACTGCCAAAAAGTGCAAGGTACTGCATTTTGGGATGAAGAACCCAAGGAGGAGTTACCAGCTAGGGGGAGTGCAGCTAGCCCAGACAGAGGAGGAGGAGAAGGAGAAGGATCTGGGTGTGCTCATTACAGGGTCAATGAACAACTCGGCACAATGTAGGAAGGCAGCTGCAAAGGCCAATAAAATGTTGGGTTGTATTGCAAGGGGTATATCCTTGAGGAGGGAGGACGTGATGCTGCCACTGTATAGGTCATTAGTTAGACCACACCTGGAGTACTGCGTGCAGTACTGGCGTCCGTATCTGAAGAAGGACATTAAGTTACTGGTGGGGCTGCAGCGCAGAGCAACAAAGATGATCAAGGGCTGAGGGACTTACCATATGAGAGGAGGTTGAAGGAGTTGAACATGTACTCACTGGGGGAGAGGAGAAACAGGGGTGGCATGATTGAAACCTTTAAATACATGAAAGGAATAAACAAGACGGATACAGAGGGGCTGTTCAAAGTAAGGGAGGGGAGGGACACCAGGGGCCATGATAGGAGACTGGAGCGAGGAAGGTTCAGGAGGGAGATGAGGAGACACTTTTTTACAGAGAGGGTGGTGGCTGGGTGGAATGCATTGCCTGCTGAAGTGGTATGCAGTAGAACAGTGGACTGTTTCAAACGAGGATGGGACAGGACAAGGGGGAGGGTTAATGAAGGGGAAGGGTGAAAGGGAGGGCAGCTGCAGAATAAGGGGTGCTTGCTGCATATTTGAGCAGACTTGATAGACCTCTAGGCCTTTATCTGCTGGCAAATTTCGTATGTTCGTATGTTGAGCCATGCGGTTCACCCACCATTGCTAGCAACCTGCTGGCATGGAGTCGCACCTTTTTCTTTCCAGGTGCTTCATCTTGGGCTGCCATGTGCGCCCTTTTTATCTTGGTCATTGGTGTAGTGGCCGGGTGCGCTCATGCCCAGTGTTGTGACATCATGGGCATCAGTGTGATGTTGTCATGCTAGTGCACATCTGTACACACTGCTCCTTTGCTCACCCAGCTCAGTTGCTGAGGCAGAGCACTTTTTCTGAGTTGGAGTACTACTTTTTTTTCCTCATTTAGTCAGCCACAGCAAGGCGACACCCTTGCAGCACAGGGAGAGCATTTCCATTCAGTGAGCTGGCACGTTGGCAACAGCATGTCACCAGGGAATCACTTCACATTCAGGCAGTTCCAGGCTACATTAAGGCATCTATTGTGCTTACACTGCTCAGCTTGGGGGTAAGGAGTCAAAGGCTGAAAACAGTAGGCTTCCCCGCTGCTTGTTGTTGCAACCATAAGGCATATAGACTCACTACTGCTGGCCAGTCTGCTTTCTCCCACTACTTCCCTAAACTCTGGAACTGGTTACCACCTCAGATCAGACACTCATCATCTCCTCACTCTATCTCCTTAGCCCTCTTTAATTACTCCTCCTCCTCAGACTGTTCATGCGTCTAGTTGTGTCAGCTAATTCTTTGCACTGCTTAATGCAGACATGGCTGCTACTGTGTCTCATGCGGTAGTTTGCCCCCTAACACTTGCTAATCCCATTTGCACTTATACTTTTGTCCTGGACCTGTATTCAGACAATTCTTACTGCACCGTAATCTGTATCATATATACTTTACTAGCCTAATTATGTATGACAGTGTCATGGCATGTAGTGTCTGAGCTAGTCCACATTATTGTAATTGTATTAATCCAGTTTGTATTCAACTGTCTTCTTACAAATAATTTACTCTGTATCTATGTCTCCCAGTACCTTTTCCCCCAGGATGCACCGCGAGACGAGCAACTTGTTGTTCAGTGTGCCTTTCTGGTGAAATTTTTCAATAAATAAATAAATACAGGGGCTTTGCATATAGTTTGCATTTAAATTATACCAAGCAATTTTATTCCATTACCTTTTGTTTTATTGCAGTACTGGCTATTAGGAAGTGGCATCATGGCCTATCAGAGACCTGTCAGGTTTAAAAGATATAAGACCTGAAAGAAGATGATGAGATTCTCCCTTTCAGGGTCGAACTGCCCTGATTGTGTAACACACTCTAACATGTCTGTTTTGGTCCCCTCTAACCAAACCCCCGGGCTTGAAGGGGGGGGTGCACCTGGGGTACCAACTGGCAGTGGTAACACTGAGTTTTGCAAATCTTTTTTGCTGTTCTTAAATGAGATACAGAATTGTGATGTTCTGCAGGACATCCCCTCCAGCAGACCCGAACCTGAGGTGGGCCCCGCAGGTCGAGTGGGCCCTTACAGGCACATCCAGGTGCGCCAGAGAAGAATGGTTCTGCTCGCCAGATTTGCAGACCTCCCTCAACCTTGATAACATGGAAGGTCAGTCAATCAGTCAATCAATCAATCAATCAATCAATCAAAGTCTTTATTTAACCAGGCGATCACCATCAAGATGAGGATACAGGGGAACACAGGGAAAATCCTGACCCTTCAACACTATCAAATGAGGAGAAGATCCAGAGGAGGAGGGGGAGTTATCAGAGCCCAAGAAAAAGATTCTGATCCTTCCCCTGTTTGATACAGAGTCTCTGTCCTGTCTTATAATGGAAGCTTGTTGGACATTGCAGCTGAAGGAGGTGCAAGTCATGGAGTGTCTGGACATGAATCCTATTCCATCCCGTCTTCCTCTGCAGCAAAGTGTTTTCCAAACTTTATAAACTGCAGTCAGATTATTGAACAGTAATGGACTGGGATGAGTAAGTGCATTCTGAAGTAGGTGCTAGTTGTGGAGAGTCTGGATGTGAATCCTGTTCTGTCTGCCTCTTCCTCTGCACCAAAGTGTTTTCCAGACTTTGTGCACTCCGACCATATTATTGAACAGGAATGGGCTGGGATGGGTAAGTCCTAGCAGCTCCCTAGGTTGAGGGTAAGATGTTATCCATTCCTGGAGGAGAGCTCTGAGAAGTGGGAGTTTCCTTCTTTGGCAGATAAGACTGTGCATAATTCTGTTAAACACACAGCCGTACCTGTTGAAGGTTCATAACTGACACTCACAATAAGCATGTGGACACCTCATGCAGGAGGGCCTTTGCCTTGAAGGGAGCAAATCTTAAACACCTCGTGTGTATCTTTTATTGTTTCCAGAGCATTAAACTCACGGGTCATGACTTTGGGCAGTTTTGTCCTTCCAAACCTGGAAGGGGCAAACATTTTGCAGCTTGTGTCCATGGTCTCTGCTTTTCTGGGGGATGCCACGTTGGACAATTTACAGATGTCAGCTTATTCTGCTTATCATATTGTGCAGGGTATTAAATAAGCCAAAAAATCTGATTATCGGTTTTACACGTGAAAGTGCTAATCGGCTGTAAAAATACATAGCACTTGGCACAGAATGGTTAGTAAAATTTTTAAAATATATATAATTTTATTAATTTTGTCTACTATGCCATAGACTCGCTAAAAAAAGTGGTTAGCAGTCTACTGCTATGCAGTTTTGTAAATGGTTCGCATTACCTATTTTGCGTAGTGTTTTGCTGTGCTGTACTAGCTATTTAAAACCCTGTTGTGGCAGCTATACAGGGTGTTTGGCTCCGGCACTGGGTCATGGACCTGGCGTCAAAGTCAAGGCTGCTTAACCTGTCCTTTACAAGAGGGTTATTATTTGGCTGTGGCCTGGACAACATCCTGACAGATGTCTAAGATAAGAAGGGACAACTTCCGTTGTCCAAAGAAAAACAGAAGCAAACTTATCATCAAGATGGCAGGGAGGTTCTCGGCAACCACAGTCCAGAAGTGTTTTTTGTCCATTTTGGAGTTTCAGAAACCAGAGGAATATGGGAGCTCATTCTGGATTTAAGGACAGCAATAATTGAGGATCCTTCACCCACAGACATAATGGAGGTGCAGGAAGAAGAGAAGGTATCTCACAGTGAAGGTGCACAGGACCATCTCTGCGCCCTTCACTTGGTGGAAGAATGCAGGATTTTTGCCAGCAATAGGCCAAATTGATATCCGGTACATGGGTACTGGAAATCCTGGCTATGGGCTATGCCATAGAGTTTGCAACAGTACCTGCGAGAGGTCATTTTGTGCAATTACCTGTACCTCAAAACCAGTAAAAAGGCAGGCAGTGACTCAGACCTTCGATCACTTGATGCAGATCAAGGCAATTGTTTCAGTGTCCCCCAGCAAAGAGGGTCTGTGATTCTGCTCAGTTTATTTTGTGGTTCCCAAGAAGTCGGTGGGGAGGGGGGGGTTCCAAGTGATTCTGGACCTGAAGCATTTAGGCAAGTTTGTCTACTACACAGTTTTCAAGATGGAGACCTTACGATCAATAGTAAGTAAGTAATTTATTATTTCCATGGCTCCCAATCCCGGAGACTCTGGGTGCTGTACAGCAAAAGATTTACAGCATGGTGCAAAAACTTTAAACACAGCAGTTTATCCCAATACAAGTTAAACAGCAATTAGAAATTAAAAGACATCGCTGGGAAAGCTAGTTTAAAAAGGTGAATCTTTAGGCCTCTACTTAATGCCTCCATCATAGGGGCCTCCCTCAAAAGTCTTGGCAGTGAGTTCTAGAGGACCGGGCCGGCCTCCCTCAATAAACGATCACCTGAGGTTTTCAGCCCAGTCCTCAGAACCGCCAGGAGACCTTGACTGGAGGAACGGAGGGAGTGAGCTGGGATGGCAGAGGTAAGGAGGACTGACAGGTAGCCAGGGCCCAATCCGATAGGGCCTTGTAGGTGAGCAAGCCCACCTTGAAGAGAATCTGCCACCTGACCTGCAGCCAGTGCTGACTCTGCGGGACCGAGGTCATGTGACAGGACCTAGACAGCCCTGTCAGCAGCCTGGCCACTGCATTCTGCACTAGCTGCAGCCGGCGGAGGTTCCCTCCACTGACCCCGAGATACACAGCATTACAGTAGTCGTGTCTTGTTGTTACAGAGGCATGCACCAGTGACGGCAGGTCTTCGGGCAGAATTAGGGGTTTAATCCGGGTGATGCTTCTCAAATTGTAAAAAAAACTCTATTTTTTTGATGACAGATGACGCCTGAGCTTCAAATCTCAGCTTGTCGTCAAGGACAATGCCAAGATTCCTCACCCTAGAGGATGCCATCAACGGGGTCAACCCCAGGACCAAACCTGTTGTCGTTCTGGCGGCATCCCTATCCCGCCCACGTTCTGGCTCAGTCGCCAGTACCTCTGTCTTATCTGGGTTAAGTCTCAGCCAGTTAGAGTTCATCTAGTCCTGGATCTCGGCAAGGCATTTATTTAACACGTCGACTGCACCATTTGTCCCTGGTGCAAAAGACATGTACAGCTGAGCATCATCTGCATAACAGTGAAAACTCAGACTGTACTGTACTGTATGATGATCCTCCCCAGTGGTAGCATGTATACTGTGAACAACATTGGTGATAGGATTGAACCTTGAGGGACTCCACAGATCGGGGCACTGGGGAGGAGGAGAAATTCCCCATCACTACTCTCTGCCTCCTGCCCGAAGAAATGACTTATTCATACAGGCTGTTCAACCAGAGGATTATTTAGTATTCATTGATTTGAAGGATGCCAGTCTTTGCATCCCATTCACAAGTCATACGAGAAATTTCTGTGGTTCATGATTTAGGGACCGCATTTCCAGTACCTTTTATGTATTTTATTTAAAATGTGATGACCAGGAAAGGCACACTGAGCTGAGGCTCATTTCCAGGTGCGACCCAGGTACTGTTTGTACAGAGAGTAGTAGTTTATACAAGATATAGACAGTTTGTACAACATTTTACGACAGTTAAAATACACTGTATTTTTGAAGATCCTGATTGTGCTAGTGGCAAATTCAGACAGGAGGGACATCACATATATCCCTACCTGGATGACGCGCTCATCTTGAGTGCTGACTGCTTGGATGCTGGAATGGTCGGTGTCAAGGATCTTGGAGGTGCTAAAGGCACGTGGTTAGGTAGTCAGTTGGGCAAAGAGCTTCCTGCTGCCGTCTCAGAGGTTGGAACACTTGGGGGCGGTGTTCCATACGGAAAAGGGGAAAGTGTTCCTTTCTTTATCCAGGAAGGAAACCCTGAAGCAAGAGGTGTAATGGCTGAGGATCCAGTTGTTGGTCTCTGCTCACAGGCTTCTCTGGGTCTGATGATGGTAGTAACATTAGCTAGCACTGTGGGCACAGTTGCGTATGCAGCCTCTCCAGAATAGGATGTTGAGAGGCCTGGAACCCAGCCTCAGAAGACTACCAAGCTCTGATTTCACTACCTCTGTTGATTCTACAGGCACTAGCTTTATTTGGTTTAAAAGGACAAAAAAAGGTCGGAGCCCATCGAAATTGTCCCCCACAAGCTGTGGGCCTTCAGACCTTTGGTGAATTACTAGTAAGCCAGATGTCTAGTTTCTTTTTAAACGAATTAAGAGTGCTAGAATCCACTAATTCTTGAGGTAGAGTGTTCCATGATCTAGGTGCACTTGTGGAGAAAAAAACTTCCCGTTTGGTAGTTTTAGTTGCTTGTACCTTGAGCTGTTTATTATGTAGTCTGGGGACAATATGTCTCTGTGAGTATGTGAGGCCACACTGTTTCATGAGTTCAGGGGATTGTAGTAATTTTTATTTATTTTTATTTATTTAGTTTTTGTTGACCGGGTAAGTACACTAGACAAATCCTGCCTATTTTCGGGCATGACCCGGGGGAGGGGGATAAAGATGAATGCCAACTGACCTTGAACCAGATTAAGCTGTTGGTGGTATTTTTAGTGAATGAGGGAAATTTGGCCAGGACACCGGGGAAATTCCCCTACTCTTTTTCAATAAGTGCCATGGGATCTTTAACATCCACCTGAACTACCACCAATCCAGGCAGATGAGACCTCGGTTTAACGTCTCATCTGAAAGACGGCACCTCAGAAGTGCAGCACCCCTCTCATGCTGCACTGCAGTGTCAGTACTGGGATATTAACCCAAGTGCCAGATGTGGGAACTGAACCCACAGCCCTCTGATCTCCCGGCCTCAGAGGCGAGTGTGCTACCTACTGAGCCACTGACACTGCCTGATTTGTAAATAAAGAGCAAGTCCCCTCTGCATCTTCTAGTTTGCAAGGAATGGAGCCCTGGTAACTGAAGTCTAGTTGTATAGTCTAAGTGGGCTAATCTAGGGACCATTTGATGGCTCTCCTCTGGACCTGTTCCAGGCAGACTGTCTCCTTTTAGATAAGGGTTCCAAAAGGGAGACCAATAATCAGTAAAAGGCCTTTTGTAAGCCCTACATATTACTATATAATGGAATAAGGCACTGCTCAGTTTGAGTTACAAAAGTTTTAATGCGTTTAATTCATTTCGGTAGCCCATTTGCCATTTTGGCGGTTTTGGTGTAATGGTCACTAGCAGAGAGTTTATTATTGATAAGTATACCAAGGTCTCTCTTGCAATTGGATGGTTTAAGTGAGGTTTTATTAAGGTAGTAAATGTTTCTTTGATTGTTTTTGCCAAAGTGAAGGACAACACATTTATCTTGATTAAATGACATGCCGCTAAGTTTAGCCCATTGTTCTATAAATTCCGGATCAGCAGCTAGAGTGGCCATACTGTTCGGGCTGCGGACTCTTCTCCCCAGTTTGGTATCTTTGGCAAATTTTGATAAGTAATTATTTGGTCCTGCATGCATGTCGCTTGTAAAGATATTGAATAGAGTAGGGCCCAGAACAGAACCCTGGGGGACCCCACTCGTAACGGTACCCCAGTCCAAGAGTGTGCTATTGATTTTATCTTTTTGTAGCCTGCATGAGAGCCAGTCATTGATCCACCTCACTAGGCAATGAGAGATACCCATGTTTCTTAACTTCTCAGTTTACTGTGAGGGACCTTGTCAAAAGCATGGCTAAAGTCCAACTGTATCACGTCCAGTGGGACACCATTATCTAATTCTCTACTGACTTGATTATAGAATGCAATTAAGTTTGTTGTGCATGAGTAGCCCGGGTCTAAAGCTGTGCAGGGTTGCATCCTGAATGTTTAGCTCAGTCATCTCTTTCTCTGAGTGAGATTTAACAGTTCTCTCCATGAGTTTGCAAACAATGGAGGTTAGGCTGATAGGGCGATAGTTGTGAACACCCCCCCCCCCGTTACCTTTCTTGAATATAGGAGTAACTATTGCAGTACGCCAATCATTTGGAATTGAACTTTCCTTTAAAGATTTGTTAAAAATGACTGATAAGGGAAGGGCAATTGAGTCTGCTGATTCAGTTAAGAACCTTGGGTGAATGTTGTCTGGTCCTGGACTGGTGGTGTTTTTAAGAGCTTGCAGAATGCCAGGAATAGTGATGGCATGGCTGGTTGGATTAGAGTTGTCAGTAGGAAGTGCCAGGGAATGGTTGTCTTTTTTTGAAAATACTGAGCAGAAACATTTGTTAAAAAGGTTGGCCATGTATGAGTCGGATTGCAGTTTGACTCTGTTATTAATTAGTAGCCCAGTTACCCTCTAGTTACCTTTTTTATTGTTTAGGTAAGAGAATAAAGACTTGTGGCAGTCGTTCGCGTGTGCAAGTCTAAATTCAATTTTGGCTTTGGAATGTTTGATTATGTGTTTTAAAGTTCTAACGGCCAGTCTGTATTTAATGGAGATGGCATCCTTGTGTAGTGGTTTTTAATTTCTTAAGCAATTTTTTCTTTTAACTTGATTTGTAATCTAATGGATTTGTTAAGCCACATAGGGATCTTGCCTTTTTTGTTATATATATTTTTTTTAATGGGGACAAAGGAGTTTTCTAGGTTATGAATTGTTTGTTTAAAGGTATTCCAGGCATCTTTGGTAGATAAATTGGCCAGAAGGTTTTCCCAATTAATATTGGTAATGACTTTAGTTATTTCTTTGAAGTGGGATCTATTATAGTTCTCGAAGATTGAATGGTTGCTTGGAGCAGTGAAGTCGTATGACAGTTTGAATAAAATGGAAGAGTGGTCACTATTGCCTAGTGGGTCCCAAATATGCAAGTTGTTAATTTTATTTTCAGTGCTTGTTATTAGGAGGTCCAGAATGTTTTGACCCCTGGTTGGCTGGGAAATAAATTAATTGGTCAAGACCAGCATCAGTGATTGTTTCAATTAAGAGTTTTTCCACCTTATTACTGCCTGAAGGAACACTCTAGTTTATTTTTGGCATATTGAAATCCCCTAAGATGATGACATTCCCTGTATCAGATAACTTTGGGATAGCTGTTAACAATTTGGTGGTGTATTCCAGGTCTGATGATGGAGGTCTATAGAAGTTTCCAGTAGTAATTTGTGGTTGACCTTTAAGCTGGATGTTAACCAATATACTTTCTGTAGTAGAAGGGCAATGTAATTCACAAGAGGGTATATCATCCCTAACATAGATACAGAGACCACCACCTTGTTTGTCAGTTCTATTGTTGTGGTAGAGTTTGTAATTAGGAATTTCCCTAGACCAGGTGAATGCTGAATCCCACCAAGTTTCGGTGATGGCTATAATACCTAGGTCCATGAGGCTGCTTTTGGCTTTAAGTTCTATTTTGGTGAGATTTAGAGCTCTTCATTTAAGGCAAGGATTTTGCAGGTTTTTGAAGGCTGATTTAGGTCCCACTTTAGAGACTTGGGTTAATTTCCATTCTCCCCCTGGTTTCCAGTTTAAAAAGTGATTTATGGTTGAATTGATGGCTTTACCAAGCAATGAACTGCACCTATGGCTGAGATGGAGGCCGTCCCAACAGAAAAGGGAGTTACTGTTTAGAAAATTCTCCCAGTGTGCTATACAAGAGATGCCCTGTCTGAGGCACCATTTTCTGAGCCATTCATTGGTGGATTTTATGCCCTGTGTGATGGTGTGAGTGGCCCTTGGGACTGGCAGTATTTCAGAAAAACACACAAAGCAGTCTCTTCAAGTAGTAGATTGCTTAGGGCTACATAGTCCTGTTTAAGCTGTTCTAAGTTTGTACGATTTATGACATTGGTTCCAGCGTAGGTGATAACTAAGGGGTTGTTTCCTGCATGTTTTTGGATATCAGGGACCATTGCTGTAATATCTGCCGCCTTTGCACCTCTAAAGCTTGTTTATGTACGATTTAGTTTGTCTGGGTTACATATGACTCTGTCAATGTGCTTAATGATGGAGTCTCCCAGTACAAATAATTGCCTGGGAGAGCTGGGTTGACCAAAAGATGATATAGTAGGTATGATGGTAGTATTTGGAGGATGGGGGAGGTATAGTCGCCTTATCGGGGAGTCTAGGCGTGGAATTGGTTGGGAATGTGTTAATTCTGGTAGGTCCAGTATTCACTGCAGGAGGTTGGGCTGAATTAGTGAGGGCAGGCTTTACTTTTGGAGCTTCAGGGGTTTTTAAATTTATGGAAGGGACAATAGTCTTTGAGGAGCCAGGCACTGATTTGTAATCTTGACCTACAGACTGGGTCGGGGTAGAACTAGAGTGAGCATCAGAGTGTGTAGAAGAAACAAGAGCTGCTGGGGGGTCATATTTGTTTTGAAGTATTATTGGGGCACTGTTGTGGATCTGGCCCCCTCCTTTTCCTTAAGTTTATAGTCACAAATGCCCATCTGTCATTATCTATGTTAACTGGTGATTGGTTATTCACTGGTGTCATAGATTTAGAATCTGGGGGGTTTATAGTCTCCTGGGGAGATTCTAATTGTTCTACCATGTGATCAGTAAATTTTTCAAGGTCTCCAATGTCATCCCTGACTGGTCTGTTACTCAGCAGCCTGGCAGTTTCCTCCTGCAGCGTGGTTGTTGGGAGACATTTGTCACACATAAATTCTGCCCCATCTCTCCCCTACTGTACATTTGGCAGTGGTGACACATCATAAAGGGGCCCTCTGTGTTTCTCAAAGCATCAGATGTAGCCATATACCAGAAGGAAGATTATTGGTACTCGCTTAGTGGCTAGATCTCCTATCCTGACTTAGACTTTACTGCCCAGTACCCCAGCTTCCTCTGTGGTCTGTGAGTGTCTCCATGTGCGGAACCGTACACTCGCCCCGCTCACGTGAGTGCTCAAGTAAATGCTGTGCTGGAGCCAGAAGTACAAGTAGGTCACTGCCGGGTCTCCGAGCACTAGGAAAACTCACAAATGTGTGAGAAACTGTTTTAAAATAAATAAAATTGCCACCTCATGCGGTGGTCTTTCATCTGGACACACTACCCTTACATTCCAGAGACTAGTCAGCTATATCATATGTGTGTGGTCTTGGGGAATAACGGGTGGCAACCTCCACCTTCTCACACTGCCCTGGGCTGGGCAGACAACGCACTCAGGGAACAACAAGTCCCGTTTCCATGGCAACCTAGCCCAAACTTCTCACCAGAGGTGCTCTTGCAGACTGAAAACAAGTGCAAATTGTTTTGGCAACTGTAATCAGCACAGTAGTTTAGCACAGTCACCCATGCTTTCCTTCAGTATCTCTCTAGGCTCTTCCACCACCTTGGTGGGAGAGCCTTGAGAACCTCAATAAGGGATCTTTCTTGGAAGTCCCAACAGAACTGATTGTGATAATCAACACCAGCCTGTTGGACCAGGGTGGGAGAAATCAGTTTGTAAGCCGGTGGTTAATTTGGCCACTAGCTTTCAAAATCTGGTAGCCAAACCAATAATTGTAGTGGTCACCTTTTTCTGGGGCTCAAAAAATCACTTTGTAGGCAGGTAGCCGAGTTGGCCAATAACTTTCAAAATCTGGTAGCCAAACAATTTTTTAAGTAGCCATTGTCCACCTAGCTACCTGATTTGTCCCACCCTGTATTGGACTGGGTCACAGTACTGAACCAAATTTCAGTTCAGGGGGTCTGGACACTCCAGGAGCAGCAGCTAGCTACAGATACATGTGTTGGTGATGAGGGCAGTTTTGTTTGTTTTTTGGCCCCTCTTAATTTTTTTTTTTTTTTTTTTACTTTCTTTGCTGTGCTGATCCACATAGAAGATTGATTAGTAAGCTGGGTAGGCTTGGGGTGGGTCAGAAATTGGTCAACTGGGTAGCAAACTGGCTAGCGTGCAGAAAACAGAGAATGGTGGTAAACGGTTTACAGTCTGAAGAGATGCAAGTCGCAAGTGGGGTACCTCAGGGATCAGTCCTTGGGCCAGTCCTCTTCAATATCAGTGACATTTCAGACGAACTGGAGGGTAAGGTTTGTCTGTTTGCAAATGACACCAAGATCTGCAACAGAGTAGATGATCCAGATGGGGTGGGCAGAATGAGAAGAGATCAGGATAAACTGGCAAAATGGTCAGAAGAGTGGCAACTGGGATTTAACACAAAGAAGTGCAAGATCATGCACATATTTATTTACATTTTGATAACTGGGTAAGCCCACTGAGAAGAGAAGAGAAATCCTGAAGCCACCTATAGGTTGGGAGGGGAGTTGCTGGCAATCACAAGGGAAGAAAGAGACTTGGGCATCATCATCACAGATGACATTGAAATCATCCAAGCAGACCACTACAGCAGTAGGTAAGGCTAGAGGGATGTTGGGGTGTATTAGTAGGGGTATCGCAAATCGTAAGAGGGAGGTAATAATCCCTCTTAAAAAGACACTGGCTAGGTTCCATCTGGAGTACTGCGTGCAGTACTGGAGACCGCACCTGCACAAGGACATTAACAAAATGGAGGCAGTCCAGAGAAGGGCAACAAAAATGATGCAGGGACTGCATCAGAAAACATACGAGGACAGATTAATGGAGCTCAATATATATAACCTAGAGCAAAGGAGGGAGAGAGGTGACAAAACATTCAAACATCTTAAGGGCATTAACAAGGTGAAAGAGTCTAACATGTTTCAATATAAAAAAAAAATAGCAGGACAAGAGGACACAGCAGGAGATTGGAGGGATGCTGATTAAGGGGTAATGTGAGGAAGTTCTTTTTCACAGAAAGGGTGATGGATGCATGGAATGGCCTACCTCAGGAAGTGGTGGATATGAATACAGTGCAGGGCTTCAAACAGGCATGGGATAAGCATATGGGAGCAATACAGATGAATATGAATAGATAGGCCATTGACAGAGTAAAGGCCTATGGCACATTCATAAGGTAGAAAAATTGGGCAGACTGGATGGGCCTTTCGGTCCTTTTCTGCAGTCAACTTCTGTGTTTCTATGTTTATCCACTGTGGTGGATCACTGTTGTCCTCTGCCACCCTTTCCTGTGTTGGAGTGTTTCAGGATCTTCTATGTGCGTCTCAGCGGAACTCCAGAGCAGGCCAGGAGGCTTCATCGTGCGGTGACCCCAGATTTGCCACCTGTGTTTTCTTGCTCCACTTTGGTTCTACTCAGGGGCCCGGACGTAGTGTGGCATGCGTGTGGAGGTGCACGTGTGCGCCACAGCTCCACACCGACTCCCTCTACCCTCCCTGTGGTCTAGTACCGAGCTTCTCAAAGGTGGCACTGCCTCCCAGCCTCCATCATGGCAGCCAAGCACCAAGAGTCCCTTTTACACCTTCCCAAGAAGGAGAGCTACTCAGCGTCGTCTCCTTCCCCCCTCCGGCCCACCCAGGCTCGTTCCCGAACCCAGGTCACCAGTGTGGCGTGAGGTGTGGAATCCAGTGCCTCAACCCTCTGCGCCACTGGGCCAGCAACCCCCCCTCTTCATTTTCAGAATCCAGTACAGTCCAGGGTTGTGAAGGTAAGGTCAGACAATACCATTACAGTGACATACATAAACAGTCAAGGAGGTACAAGAACAATGGGATGCTAGCAGAAGTAATCGAAGTGCTACTGTGGGCAGAGAATAACTTTCTACACTCTCAGTAGTTCATCTAGCAAGGGAACTGAATGTGCAAGCCTACTGTCTGAGTCGAGAGACACTTCATCCAGGGGACTGGATGTTGAACCCAGAGGTGTTTGAGCTTCTGTGCTGAAGGTTCAGTTGGCCTCAGATTGACCTCTTTGCATCAAAGGAAAATGATCAGGTACCATGGTGCTTCAGGTGCGGTTCATGCTTTGTCCCAGATTTGGGATATTTTTTTTTTTAATAACTCATTAACACATTTATACCCCACTGCTGGCGGGTCTCGGTGGCAGTGATACTGACCCCCCTCCAGCTGCTGGGGACCATGCTGCGTGGCAGTGGGAGTTTGATTTTTTGTAATTTCCTGTTGCTTTTGGTCACCGAAACTCCACCCCTGAGGATGCCAGCAAGAAGGAAGAGAGTCCAGGCTTTAGATGTGCTGGAGTAGCCACGTGCCTAACGGCATCTTCCCCACACCGTGAGTCCCATGCTGCCACCCATGCATCCACAGCTGGCAGTAATGGGGCAGTGTGAAAGCCCTCCCCTCCTCGGAGGAGGAGAGCATTGCATGGGATGCTCAAACCTCCTCCTACTGGCTGGCCACTGACAACTCTGGCTTGTTCTTGACCCTGAGTCATCGGTGTCGCTGGAGGTAGTGCTACCGCCACACCAGTGGGCCAGCAGACATGGTATTTTTTTCAGAGCTGATTTGTTCCCTCCACTACTGTTACTTCCTAAGGTAATTTTCAATATAAGGTGGTCAAAAGGAAGCATCCTTTTGATAACTTTGGAGTGGCCAAGGAAGAATTCATTCTCAAACTTAGCTCCTTGGCCCCATGTCGCTTCCGGCTTCCGGAGGACTTCTCTTCAAAGGTCCATTCTGCATCCAAATCTAGAAGTGAAGCAGATGGCGGTCTGGCATCTGAGAGAAGATTATTGAGGTAGGTTTCTCCAAGAAAGTGGTGGATACCTTAGTGGCCTTGATGAAGGTTTCCACATCTGCAGCTTATGGTCGTGTGTGGCATACCTTGTCTGGCTGGGCCAAAGAGAGAGAGAGGGAGTTATCAGACCTTCTAAACCTACAGTTCCACAGATATTGGATTTCTTGCAGGCAGGGGTAGACAGAGGTCTTGCATAAACACCCTCTGAGGCCAGGTGTCTGCACTCGGGTCAGCTTTGGGAAATTCTATGGGATCATCTCTGGGAGCCAGCTTGGATGTTCTCTATTTTCGTAGGGTGGGTGGCAGAAACAGATTGTGGTTTTGATCTCTGGTTCCTTCTTGGGACCTGAACCTGGTGTTGAATGCTCTTTGTAGGACACCTTTTGAACCTCTATCATCATTGCTTTTAGACAACCTGTCCTACAAGGCGCGTTTGTTAATTACAATCTGTTCAGTCAGAAGGACTGGTAAACTTCAAGCACTGTCCCATAAAGAACCTTACTGTATCACTCATAAAGCAAAGGAGATACTGAGGATGTTCCCATCATTCATGCCTAAGATCCCTACAGCCTTTCAGATAAATCAGGGAATCTGTCTCCTGTGCTTCTGTCCTCAACCAGCAAACCCGAAGGAGAATGAACTGCACAAGTTGGATTTATGAAGGGCAATCAGGACTTACCTAAACAGGACAATAGAGTTCAGGAAGTCTGAGAGTCTTTTCTTTTTGGAGCAACTAAGAAGGCTCAGAAAGTTTCCAAGGCCACCCTGGCTACATGGGTAAGGGCTTGCATTGCCAAGGTTTAGTTTATTCTGTTTAATTCGGACATAAGCAGGCATAAGCTCATCTGGAATGTCACCCATCCTCGGTGGGTAGATTAGTCCATGCTATTAGACCAGTTAAGGAACTTGTCAAGTCTAGATTTAAACAAGTTATGGTGTATGTGGCTGAGAAGAAGAAAGCACCTGCTCTTATCAAGGTTTACTCCACCAGGGCATTTACTACATCCTGGGAGTAGAGAGGGGAGGCATCTGTATTGGAGTTGTGCAAAGTGGCAACATGGTCCTCCATTCGAAAATTTTCTAAGCACTACAGTTTGGATGTTCAGAGTTTCACTGACGTGGCTTTCAGTCGCAGAGACTTACAGGTGGTGGTTAGCAGGTAATTATTATATGTCACCCATATGGGTTATACAGTATATGGGACAATGTTCTCCTCTGCCCAGTTTGGGAATGGGTACTGCTGTTTAGAACCCATATGTGTTTTACAACGTTGATTACCTGAGCTTGCGGAGAGAGGGAGCCTCGATCGCTGGAAGGCTGGCTGGGAGAGGACAGCTGAGCATCCATGTGCTCACCTCCTCTGGGGAGGGAGGGTGAATGGCTCTCACATGCATCACTGCTACCTGAATGACCACAGGTGGAGCTACAACCAGAGCCATGGATCTAGGAAGGGGGGATGTCGACAGCATGACACGCTGGTGTCCAGAAGGCTTCGTGGCTTCAGGGGGGAGGGACAGAAAAAAAACCCACAGAAAAATCCCTTGACCAACACAGAATGCCTTCCACTGGCCATTGCAGGCTTCGCATTGCTGACTGGGCTCTCCAGCTCACTCACTGAAGCTTCAGCTGTGCAAGGGGGGGGGGCTTACAAGGCCTGGCCCCCTGGTAGCCCTTCCTACATGGGGGTTATCTGTGGAGAAGCATACAAGGCAAGGGTATGTCCCATGGATGGCGGGTGACAGAGCTGGGTGGGTGGTCGGACTGACGGGGGCTGGTCTAGGAGGGGCAAAATAGCATACTAAAGAATACTACTAGTACTACTGCTAATTATAATAATAATAAAAAGGAACCCGTATGTGTTTGCTCCCCGTTGACAACATGGAGTGATACAGAAAGGAGAAATTTCTTCATACTTACTATAATTTCCTTTTCTGTTAATTCCAACATCGTCAGAGAGGCCTCTCCTAGGAACCCCTGGCTGCTGTTGGAAAAATAATGTCTGAAGTATCTAAGAACTTTGGACTTCAGCAAAGATTATTTTTATGTGATTATTGCTGGTTATCTGGAATTGTCTGCTAACAATGGAAATGTTTATATTTGTATTGGACTTGTAGGCCTGCAGACTTACAGGTTGCGATTTTGGGCATCACTATTAAAGGTCAGGGCTTCACTTGTTCTGTTCAGTTCAGTTATATGCACTATTATTAGTTACTGGTTGCACTTCATCGTGTTACAAATGTTAGCAGCAGCATACCAGGCCTTCAAAGGATCTGTGACTGGACATTTAAGAAGACTGACAGACATATTGGTCAGCAAGACTCCCTCGACCAGACCTCTGGAATGGTGTAGGCCATTCATTTATCCTTATATAATGCCATAAACTATTTATGTGTCCAAGTTGTTGGCGTTAGGTTAAGGAGAGAGTTCAGTGACCTTGGCGACATGGAGATTACTGCCTGTATAGACAGACAGAGGTACTGCTTGGACAAAGGTGACTGAGGAATTTGTGATCTCAGAATGTTCATGTGCCCATGGTTTTATACTGACTGACAGATTTGGTCTGTGCCACTACCCCAGTATGGGTGTTTATTACCCATATGTATTAACTCCTCACTGACATCATTGGAGCTAACAGAAAAGGAAATTATGGTAAGTACAGTATGAAGGAATTTCTACTTTTATTGATATGGGAACACAGTAGACTAGGCATAAATGTATGTTTGTTTATTTATTTTATTTTGTTTTTGTTGACCGGGTAAGTGCACTAGACAAATCCTGCCTATTTTCAGGTGTGACCCGGGAGAGGGGGATACAGATGAATGCCAACTGACCTTGAACCAGAGTAAGCTGTTGGTGGCATTTTTAGTGAATGAGGGGAAATTTGGCCAGGACACCGAGGAAAATTCCCCTACTCTTTTCTAGAAGTGCCATGGGATCTTTAACATCCACCTGAACTACTACCAAAACAGGCAGATGGGACCTCGGTTTAACACCTCATCCGAAAGACGGCACCTCAGGAGTGCAGCACCCCCCTCGTACTGCACTACAGTGTCAGTATTGGGATATTAACCCAAGTGCCTGGTGTGGGGATAGAACCCACAGCTTTCTGATCTCCTGGCCTCAGAGGCGAGTGTGCTACCTGCTGAGCCACTGACACATGTTAATGGCATAAGCCAGGCTAAACAGTAAGAAGGAGGAATAAACCAGGCTTAGTGGTAGGTGAGTGCAATAGGTTGAGCTTGCTGGCAGGTGGTGGAGTGGGGAGAGTTTAGCAGGATAAGAAAACAGGACCCTGCGGTTGTGCAGTTAGAGGGCCCTATTTACAGAGGGTTTGGCACTGCTGTTTGTGGTGAGTAAGCCTCTGCATGCCAGAGGGGGTGTCCTGTTGCAGGCCTTTCTCCATCAAGCACCATCCCTCTCCCCGAGTAGTGTACATAGGTCTCTTTCCAGCCTGATCCCACTTGGCCTGTTGGTGCTATATGAGTAACCTACTGAGAGACAGAGAGAGGGAGGGAGAGAGGCAGACAGGCATACGGTGGATTGTAGGACCAGTCCACATAACATGCACATCGACAGCCGCAGGTGACTTTGGGCATGAGGAGCTACATACATTACATTGGGAGGGACCTGGCCATATGTTTACCTAATTTTGGTCAATCCGCCCCTGAATCATACATTTTCTCTCCACTCTGGTAGTAAGGACTGGGAGATGACAGTGAGTGCCCGTTTAAGGCAACAGTACTTGTTGGTCACTATATGTTTTTTTTTCCCCACCACCAAAACATCAGTATACCTATTTTTCTTTTCATTTTCTTTCCTTCCTGAACTGAGATGCAGGATTTTGAAGTTTAAGTTTTGGCTCCCTAAATATCTGAGCATGGTTTTATGTTGCTTACCATTTGAAACATGTGATAGCACCATCCAAATACATCCACAGTGTGAAAATAATGGGTACTTTGAAAAAGCAACCTTATCGGAAGAGATTTTTTAAAATTGCGAGAGGACTTGAGTCATTGGTTACAAAAATAATTATAAAAGCTGTTTTAAAAATATCTCGGAAAATGAAAAATACAGCGAAGATGAGTCTGAAGGTATCACAAATACCTTTTTGCTAAAAAAAAATATATATATATTTTTTGTCTGTTTGTTATAAATAAAATTGTTTGTCTCTACAGGGATATAGGAATACTGCTTGTGCACATCTGTATCCCGCAATCCGCAGTTCATGTGGAACAGGGAATCTGGTGGTGGCCAGATAAAGGCTTCTGATTAGAAGCCTGGTGATTGACCAAATTTGGCCCCATCTTAGATATTAACCCTCATCCCTTCTTATGGAATAGCATGGGAAATATGTGAAACAGGATTATGCAGGCCCACTTTATATATGTATAAATGCATTCTAGTAGTGCGGTAGCGCCTCTACACAGTAGTTAGGGTTGAGCAGCGGTTTCTGTGTTAAACTCCAAACTGTGCACTTTAATAGCTTCACAACTGTTCAAAACATTTGCACAAAATTTTGCATGCTTGGTCTCTGGCAAGATCTCTTGATTTGCCGAGTTTCATTCTGGTCGGATGTGTGGATTCCAAGATCTGGATAGTTGCTGTTTTTGTTGTTGTTGTTTGTCATCACCTAGTGCCCAGATGGTTTAGATATTTGCTCTGAAATTTTTAAAGGTAGAAAGGGCTTGGGCCACTGTGGTGCCTTTCACTGGTTTGATGAAAAAATATCAATCCGTTCCAAAGTTATAAGACTTTGAAATTTCAGTTCTGAGCATGCTCAGTACATTCTTTTGGATAGCTGCTGGCAAGAAAAAAATAATTTGGTCCACATGAAAAAAGACCATTTTTGCATGTGTGGGTAATCTTTTTGTGTGAGAAAAAAAATCATTTTTCATATGGCTGTCATTGTCTTTCTGTTTAAAAAATAAATAAATAAATGTTTAGAAAACCTATACAGGTGAGATCCGGTGGAGACACCAACACATGTATCTTGCTAATTAGGACCCCATTATCTGGATTCTGGAGTTACTTTTTGAAAAAAATTACCCAAAAATCCATTTTTTATACATTTTAAAGTCTTTTTTCGTGACTTGATTTTCTTTTTTAGTATGGTCCTACGAAAAAGGAATTGGGCACACTAAAAAGGATCCCTTCATAAGAAAAATGAATTTGGACTTTTTTTGTCAGATTCTCTTTTTGTATGAAGGCATCCTTTTTCGTATGAACGAAATAACCTCACAAAGAAGGAGCCCTTCATACGAAAAAGAATGTGAAGAAGAACTAAGTCCAAATTCTTTTTTTGTATAAGGGGATCCTTTTCCTTCAGCTTTTTTTTTTTTTCATTCATACAAAAAAGGATGCCTTCATATGAAAAAAGAATTTGGACTTAGTGTTTTTTTTTTTTTAGATTCTTTTTTCATATGAAGGGATCCTTTTTCACGGAGTTGTCTCATTTGTATGGAAAAGGACCTGTTCATGTGAAAAAATAATCTAGACTTAGGTTTTTTTTTCCACATTTCAATTTCAACAAGCCATAACTCCTTCAGTATTTGCAGTTAAGGGACAATCTATATATCAAAACAAGGTCTCCATGAATACTACAAGAATAAAACATAGTACCCTCCAAAAACATAAGGGCCTTATAAAAAAAACACATAAAAATAAAAAAATCTAAATTCCCATAGGATAACATTGAAAGTTTAACAGGCCATACCACCAAGCAAATTCATTGCTTTTTGGCAGCAATGGAAGGCCCTGTGCTTCCACACCAACATGGATGTATGCATCTATGCTTCCATAGGGAAATGGATATGTTCACGCCGAGGGTACACTTATACTAGCTCAAAAAGTAAGGAACTTCTTTGCAAAAAACTTCATTAATGCACCAGTTATTGTTCAGATTAAATTGATATATGTAGGGAAATTTTGATGTTCAGGATTCCAACCCTAACACCCCAACCCCACACTGCAGGCAGCAAACAGAAAAACGATTATGGTTTCACCTCCCCGAGTCATTGCAAATCAGGTCTGGGGTGTTTCTTGGGGTTGTAAACCCTAGCGCTCCCCCTATTCTCATATAGTCTGCACAGCTCAGCTTCTTTACTGATGTAATGGGGTGAATATTAGGGTTGGCAACCCTTTGGAACACCCCATGCCTGATTTGTGGGAGGGGAAACCATAATGGTTTTTCCTTTTACTGCCCACAGTGTGGGAGTGGGGTGTTGCGTTTGGAAACCCTAACACCACATTTTCCTACTTTTGTCACCTTAATTTGAACCCTAACTGGTGCATTATATACATATGTATGGTTCATTATCCCCATAGAAAAAGCCATCATGTATTTCCCCATATATGATGGTAGCTAATTCATGTATTATGATGCCCATTGATGGTGCTGTATCAATGTGTTATTAAAACCTTAATAACATAATAACTGGGGAGCCTTTTCTCCCATAGGGGAAACCTGGTTGTAATTCGCCATTATAACCTGCAGGTTATAATGGCAAACATGCGCTGGGTTTCCCTCACTCCATGCATGCGCCTGCAACTGCTCTCCCCCTACACAGTGCTGGAAAGCTGGCCGCCTTGCTCTATCACACGGGGGTAAGTCAAAATGCCTCTCAGCAGTTTAAAGTGAGTTTAAAGAGCAGGTGTTCATTATATAGTAGCCTTTCTCTGTCATGGTAAAACTTAAAAAAAAAAAAAAAAAATGTTTCAGCAGTTGTTCAGCAGTAAAGGCTGTAGACAGCGCTTCATTCTGACTGGACCGTGGCTGTTTTATTTTATATAATTGCTGTGGTGAGAAAATTCTGTGTGTGGTGTGTTTAACTCACCCAGCCCCATAGCGCATATGTGCATCATCAGGAAAATTCCTCTAGTCCCCATAGCGCATGTGTGCATCAGGTATTCACTTCATGTCATCCCCAAAGCGCATATGTGCATCCTGCACTTCTTATGCACTTTCTGGATTAACCAATCAGGGATAAGTTTATTGGAAAGTGTAGGTCAGTAGGAAACATTCCTACCTACCAGAATACCGACTTTATGTTGTACACATTTGCTACCTTTCAGATTTTTTTTAGGTTTTAATTTGGGTTAAAAAGTGAAGAAAATGCTTTTTTTCTCTATCGAAGGTACTGTTAAAAAAAAATTGGAAATGCTAAAAATGTATGATCCCTGATTTGAAAGCTCTTTTCATTGTAAAAAAAAAAAAATAGTATGCTGGTGTCTGAGAGCTAGGAGGTGTACTTTTTTTTAGTTTTTTGGGGATAAAAAAAGTGTAAAAATTAGATTTTCCTCCATTTCAGGTACTGTAAAAAAAAAAAAAAACTGTAAATGCTAGAATCATGTGTGGCCCATCATTTGGAAGGTCTCTTTAATGTGGACAATTATCATGCTGGTGTCTGGGGTCTAGGAGGTGTACTTTTTATGATGCAGGCTTTTATTTGGGAACAAAATGTAAAAAATGCTCTTTTTTTAATCATTTCAGGAACTGTAAAAAAAATCTGCAAATGCCACTAACATGAGTGACCCATCATTTTAAAGCTGTTGTTATTGTGAACATTTTCCGTGCAGGTGTCTAGGGGCTAGGAGGCATACTTTTTTTAGTAATCGTAGTTTGTGTGTCATGTGGGCAGTTGTGCAGAGCATTTTTCTGAATTAAGTCTGTTTACTGGCGTTATGTGTTGGCATGTGGCTTACTTTATGGTCTGTTTTATTATGTAAAACAGCACAGAAATACTCTAAACTGTGGCAGTGTAATGCACAGATGTTGGTATGATGGAAAACCATCATACAACAGACATTTGACATTTCTAAGGTTTTTTTTTTTAGTATTTAAAAAAAAAGTAAATTTTCATTGTTACGTGCTCTGTTAAAAAAAAAAAAAGTTTAATGCTACTAACGTGTGATCCCTCATTTTAAAGATTTTTTTATTGTGAGCAAACTTTGTGCAGTAAGTTTTGTGACAGGAATTAAACTTTTTTAGTTATTTATACTCCAAGTTAGAGTATTACCGGTTTAGTTACAAACATTCTAACTGCTCAGGAAAACAGCCATTTTTACACAGGAATACAGCACTCACTCAAGATTCCATTCTAGAGCTGAGTGAGTTAACTCAAGATTTTACACCCTCCTCAGTGTCGGATGCCTAAAATAAACACCTCGAGCTTCGCTGTCGGGGTTTATGTAGCATCTGACACCTCGGGGGGTGTAAAATCTCATTAAAAACACCACCCCATGTATTATTCTATATTTAATACATAACACTGATATATACCTACATATACACTACTACTATATTAATGTGTGATTAACAGCTTTTTAATTTTTTTAACCAAGAGAGAGACATTAAGCTGAAGCTCGTTTACAGGTGCAACCTGGGAGCAGAAGGAAGTTAAGTTACTTGCTCAGGGTCACACATTATGCAAGTGGAGGCTGTGGGATTCAAACTCAGGTCTCCAGGTTTGCAGCTCAAAGCTGTAAACAACTGCGCTGTACTGCCTCCTTAATAGCTTATTATTAGCTTAATAACACATTAATACCAACAAGCACTGTATGTGTTTTGTAGTGCGTGGTCTCGCCTCTATAGTTGTGTCACGTTGAAACAGCGAGATTCCTACAGCGAAAGTCAATACGGTGAAAACTTCAACAAAATTTGAAATTGTCGATGTAATTGACCCAACAGTGAAATTTCACAGTTTCCCTGTGATATGCACCCTCCTTCCGAGTCGGATGCAACTTGGAGTTGGATCTGTAGAGATGGGGGGGTGCAAGGGCATTGAATGGGGGCGTGGGGGAAAGCCCCCCCTCCATAAGAAAACATTCAGTGTCTGACAGGCAAATTTCACCTGTCGACATTGTGACTTTCACTGTGTCGCATTTCGACAACTCCGTTGTTGATGTGGCTTGGTGGAACCCACTATAATTAAGGTTGAGCAGGGGTGTCCATGTTAAACCTTAGATTTGACATTTTAATATCTTCGAAACCATTCAGTAGATTTGCACGATATTTTGCAAGCATTGTCTTTTGGGGGGTTTATGGTAGATCTCTCGACATGCCAAGTTTTGTTGTAGTTGCATGTGCAGATTCTGAGATGTGGATAGTGAAAGAAAGTTACAAAATTGCTGTTTTTGCTGTTATTTTGTTGCCGTCTGGCACCCAGATGGTTTGGTATTTTGCTCTGAAATTTTCAGGGTAGGAAGGGCTTGGCCCACAGATATGCCTTTTGCTGGTTTGGTGAAAAAATATTAATCTATTTTAAAGTTATTACATCTTAGAATGTTGATTCTGAGCATGCTCAGTACAGTCTGTGGATAACTGCTTGGAATGAAAAAAATTGGTGTATATGAAAAAAGATCCATTTTTGTATGTTTTTCATGAGGAAAAATCCTTTTTTGTCTGGCCTCCATCTTTTTTTTTTTATTTTCAAAACCTCAAAACCCACAAAAATGACATCCTGGGTAGATACTAACACATGTATCTTCATCATCAGGACCCAGTTAGATGATTGTGCACTGAACTGTTGAAAAAGGACCCCAAATGTATTTTTTTCTTTTCATTTTAAAATCCTTTTTCAAGAGCTGATTTTCTTTTTTCAGATGGCCATTCGAAAAAAAGAAGTATGCCAGACATAAAAAGAATCCCTTCATTCGAAAAAAGAATCTGGAAAAAAACTAAATCCAAATTTATTTTTCACAGGGCATCCTTTTTTGTATGAATGGAAAAAGCTCACGAATAAGGATGCCCTCATACGAAAAAAGAATTTGAACGTTGTTCTTTTTCTGATTTTTTTTTTTTGTATGAAGAAATCCTTTTTTGTGAGCTTTTTAGTCATATGAAAAAGTATGCCCTCATATAAAAAAATACATAGACATACATAGAAATTGTCAGCAGATAAGGACCTCTTGGCCCACCGAGTCTGCCCAGGTATTCTAACAGCATTTTTTGGACTTTTTTTCCAGATTATTTTTTTGTATGAATGAATCCATTTTCATGAGCTTTTTTCGTTCATACAAAAAAGATACCCTCATATAAAAAAAGAATTTGGTCTCAGTTTTTTTTTCCTGATTCTATTTTCATATGAAGGAGTCCTTTTTCATGAGCTTTTTTGTTCATATGAAAAAGGATTTCTTGATACGAAAAAATATTTTGGACTTAAGTTTTTTTCCACATTTGAACTGCAGCAGGTCATAACTCCCTCAGTGTTTGGACATAAGGGACAATCTGTATATTAAAACAAAGGTCTTAATGAGTAGTGCAAGTATAACACATATTCACCCCAAAAAAACTTTGGGGTCCATATAAAAAAATGATAAAAATTACAATTCTCATAGGGTAACATTCGAACTTTAACAAGTCATAACTCCCTCAATATTTGGACTAGGGTCACCACCTTTTAAGAAGCCCAAAGTGGGACATTTCTTACTGAAACATGATTTTCCGAAGGACAATATGTAACCTCAACCAATGCAACAAACTTGTTTTCTCTAAATAATCACAATTAAGACTAAGTGTTGTATTTTTTTTTTATTTGTTTTAGTGCTTCTTATCATTTTAAGGAATTTTAGTTAAGGTATTATAGTTTTTTGCAACATTTAGAGGAAAGTCAGAAAATAGTTTTTCTACCATAATGTTGGGACAAGTAGTATTTTTCATGTGTTTTTGCAGGATACAGCTGCCCAAATCAGGACTGTCCAGCTAACATCGGGACATGTGGTAACCCTAATTTGGACTTAAGGGACAATCTATATATCAAAACAAAGGTCTTCGAGAGTACTGTGGAGAACTACAATAATAACACTTATTCCACTCCCCAAAACATTTAGGGGCAATATAAAAAAACTGTTAAAAATGATAATTCCCATACGATAACATTGGAACTTCAGCAAGCCGTTACTCCCTCAGTATCTGGATGTAAGAGACAATGTATATATCAAAACAAAGGTCTTAATGGGTACTACAAGAATAGCACATATTCTCCCCCTAAACATTTAGGGGCAATATAAAAAAAACATTTCCCATAGGATAACATTAGAACCTCAACAAGCCATAACTCCCTCAATATTTGGACTTAAGGGAAAATCCATATATATCAAAACAAAGGTCTTAATGAGTACTACAAGAATAACACATATCCCCCCGTAAACATTTAGGGTCAATATAAAAAGCAAACAATAAAAAATACAAACTTTGGAACTTCAACAAGCCATAACTCCCTCAGTATTTGGACTTAAGGGACAATCTATAGATCAGAACAGATGTTTTAATGAGTACTGCAAGAATACCACATATTCCCCCGGCCCAAAGATTTAGGGGCAGTGTAAAAAAGCATAAGAAATAAAAAACAAACAGAAAAAAAAAAACAAATTCCCATAATATAACATTAGAATTTTACAAAGTCAAACAGCGATAGAAAGAAATTGCTGTTTCGGCAGAAATGAAAGGGAGGGCCTTTCGCTCTCACAGGCAAATAAGGATACAATTACTGTCTCAAAAGGTAAGGAAATTCATTGCAAAAAACTTTGTTAATGCACTAGTTAGGGTTAACGTGACAAAACTAAGGAAATGTGGTATAAGGGTTGCCAACCCTAACACCCCACCCCCACCCTGCTGTGAGCAATAGGAAAAAACATTGAGGTTTGACCTCTCCTGTATCTTCATAAATCGGGCATGGCATGTGCCTTGGTGTTGTCAACCCTAATGCTCACGGCATTCTCATATACTGTACACATCTCATCTTATTTACCGACAACCCAAGGGACATGCTATGCTTGATTTATGAAGACCCAGGAGAGATCAAACTTTAATGTTTTTTCCTGTTGCTGCCTGCTGAGTGGGGGTGGGGTGTTAGGGTTGGCAACACTAACATCACATTTCTCTACTTTTGTTGGCTTAAGCCTAAATAGTGCATTAGCAAAGCTTTTTGCAATGAATATATTTTTTAAAACACACACACACACATATAGTGTGTGTGCTATCTATATATATACTACCACTATAGTAATGTGTTATTAACGCATTAATAACACATTATTGCCAACATGCTATAAACCACCTCAATAACACATGTGACCAACCCCTTAATAACACATGCAACAGCCACCCTAACATTATGGTAAAAGATAGTACACAGCAGCAAGTGTCCAATCTAATGCACTGTATAAAATAAAAGATGGTGTAGTCCAGCATACTCATGAAATAATACCATCTCTGTGTAAAACAAGCTCATAAAGGCCACTCGCCCATTAGGCTCATAACTTTATGGCTTTTTCGACATTTCAACTTAATGCTACAAAAATAGGTAAATGTGATGTTAGGGTTTCCAACCCTAACTCCTCCCCAAGCAGCAAAAGACCAAGATCACACAAGCAACCACAGACAGCTATCAACAGGTAAGACAAACAACGTGCAACTTTTTCAAGATGACACAAATGCAGGAACACTGATGTGCTGCTTTTGTGGATTTGTATCTGTGGCTGCAAAAGCACAGGCTGCTTCTGTAGCTAGAAGTGTATACGCATGTCTTACAGTATACCTGAGTAACTGCCACAGCAGAAATGTTGGCCCCATAGGCAGGGAACAGAAAAGGGGAATAAAGGAGTATTTTACTGCCATTTTTGACTGAAATACCCCCACTTTCTGATTTTAGGAAGTTTTTTCCCACTCTGCAAATTTACAATATGTGGAGTTGGCAGTACCATGAGATGCTAGCAGCCATGACACTACACAGGAACCCATAGAAGGTCGGGACAGGAGTTGCTCACTGGCTGGTTAGGGTTGTTACAACATGACAATATTAAAAATAATGTCACAGTATGAATCCACAGTAGTATTAGACAGTCATTGACTGCAGATATCCAGTGGGATTGAGACTTGGTTTAGATGGGGGTATATGAGACGGGTTAGTGGATGACAGTACTACCATTTGGATGAAAATACTACCAGGTGTAAGAAGATAGTAGTAAATACTTCTGAGTCCTAAAAATTATCTGGACCACTGCCCACAGGGGCATGTACTTCTGCAGACAGAGGTAGTGTTGCAATTTGGGTATCATGGATTTCTTTATTCAGCAGCAGAAATGCAGGCCCCACAGGAGCCTGTGCTTCTGTAAAGAGAACTCTGTGTACATGTCTTACACCTGCAGCTGCAGAAGCAGTGGCCCCAGAGGGACCTGTGTTTCTGCAGACAAAATGTAGCATTGCAGTCTGGGTATCATGAATTTCTGTATGCTGTACCACAAGTGCAGGCCCCACAAAAGTCGGTGTGTAGGTCTTACACCTGCAGTGCAGAAGTGCAGCCCCAGAAGCACCTGCACTTCTTCAGACAGAAGTAGTTTTACTGTTTAGGTATCGTAGATTTCGTGGGGCCTGCACTTCTGCAGCAAGAGCTTGCTGTGTATGTCTCACACCTTTGGCTACAGAGTGCTTGTGACTACAGAAGGACTGGCCCTATAGGGGCCTGTGCTTCAGCAGACAAAAGAACTCTTTACATTTGGGTGTCATGCATTTGTATCTTTGGCTGCAGGGGCCTGTGCTTCTACAGTCAGAACTAGTGTTTTGATTTGAGCACTGTGGATTTCTGTCTGCAGCCAGAAATGAGTGTGTATATCTTCAGTGTGCATGCCATAGATATAAATCCACAAAGGTTGCATATCAGTGCAAATGCATTTGTGTCATCTGGAAACAGTTGCATGTTATTTGTCTTACCTGATGATGGCTGTCTGGTTGCTTATGTAGCCTTTCCTTTTGCTGCCTTGGGGGTGGGGAGTTAGGGTTGGAAAACCTAACGTTATATTTCCCTACTTTTGTGGCATTATGTTGAACCCTGACCGGTACATTTAATTCAGTTTTTTGCAATGAATTTCCTTTCTTATAGAGCTAGTCAAATTGTATTCTCATTCATGCAGGTCCCTTCAACAGCAGCAGCTAGGCCCTACACCAAGGGAAGAGCCTTTTTACATTTAAATGCAGCCTAAAAGTTCCATTTTTGGTGTACGTGGAACATTTTAGTATTGCAGATTTTTGTGTCGCACTTAAATGTGTGACACAAAAATTGTATCCCTACATCATGAACATGGTCACTATAATGTGTTAAGTCTCGCCCAAAATGTGGTTTTGCAAAACGACTTTGAAATCACCTTTCAACCAGCACTTGAAAATTCCCACGATCCTTGTTCATGGGGTAGGGTTCTGTAAACAGTACATTCAAAATTTGTGACTAAAATACTGTAAAATGGCCACCTGAAATGCATGACACTAAAATGTATGTGTTGAAGATTTTAGTGTCACAGTTTAGTGTTGTCGCACTTCAAATGCACCTGAAAATTCTCACTATTGTTTTTCATGAGGCAGGGTCATGTAAACAGTATATTCAAAATGTATGACTAAACTATTGTAAAATGGCCAAGTTATGACTAAAAGTATGTGAGATACAAAAATATAATTTTAGTCTTGCACATTAAGTGCACCACCAAAATGTGCAACACTAAAATATATGTGTTGCTCTTTAGTGTCGCATTTAAATGTGTGATATGAAAATTTTTTGGACCCTACAATAGGAGCATTTCTTTTAACTCACTCAGTCCCATAGCGCACATGTGCGTCATCAGGAAAATTCCTCTAGTCCTCATAGCGCACATATGTGTCAGGTATTCACTTCATCTCATCCCCAGAGTGCAGATGTGCATCCTGCACTTCTTGTGCACTTTCTGGATCAACCAATCAGGGATAAGGTTATTGGAAAATGCAGGTTGGTAGGAAACTTTCCTTCCTACCAGAATACCGACTTTAAAATAGGAGTCACCATTGAGTTAAACAGAGTAAACTACTTTTTTTTAGGTTTTAATTTTGGTTAAGAAGTGAAGAAAATGCTATTTTTCTCCATTACTAGAAATGTGATCCCTAATTTGAAAGCTCTTTTTATTGTGAAAAATTAGTGTGCTGGTGTCTGGGAGATAGAAGGCATACTTTTTTGTTTTAGTTTTTTTGGGGGGATAAAAAAAGTGTAAATTTGATTTTCCTTCATTTCAGGTACTGTAAAAAAAATACTGTAAATGCTAGAAATGTGTGTGACCCATCATTTGAAAGGTCTCTTTAATGTGGACAATTATCATGCTGGTGTCTGGGGTCTAGGAGGTGTACTTTTTATGATGTAGGTTTTTATTTGGTAACAAAATGTAAATAAAATGCTCTTTTTTTATCATTTCAGGAACTGTAAAAAAAAAAAAAAAAATCTGCAAATGCTACTAACATGAGTGACCAATCATTTTAAAGCTGCTGTTATTGTGAACATTTTCCATGCAGGTGTCTAGGGGCTAGGAGGCATACTTTTTCATTTATTGTGGTTTGTGCGTCACATGGGCAGTTTTGCAGAGCATTTTTCCGAATTCAGTCGGTTTACTGGCATTATGTGTTGGCACATGCCTTAGTTTATGTCTGTTTTATTATGTAAAACAGCTCAGAAATATTCTAAACTGTGGCAGTGTAATGCACAGATGTTGGTGTGATGGAAAACCATCATACAACAGACATTTGTCACTTCTAAGGTGTTTTTTTTTTTTTTAAAGGAAAAAAATTAAATTTTCATTGTTACACGCTCGGTAAAAAAGGAAAAAATTAATGCTACTAACATGTGTGACCCCTTAATTTTAAAGATTTTTTTTATTGTTGGCAAACTTCGTGCTGTAAGTTTTGTGATAGGAATTGTACTTTTTTAGTTATTTATACTCCAAGTCAGAGTGTTTCCATTTTAGTTCTGAACATTCTAACTGCTCAGGAAAATAGCCATTTTTACACAGGAATACAGCACTCACTCAGGATTCCATTGTAGAGCTGAATGAGTTCAAACTATGTATTAAAATTCTCATTACAAACAAGTACATAAATCCAAAGAAAGCGCCACTTACATCATCCAGTTTGGAACTGTTATAAGTTAGGAAACAACTTATAACAAATCATTCCTGCGGTATATACTATTATAATAGATTTAAAAATAATAATTTACTATTGCATATTAAAGGAGAAAGAGAAAAAGAAAATTATAGCAAAGAGAAAGAGTAGTAGAACTGAGGCTCAGGTTTAGATACATGCACCCATAATATCATTTACTTCTATCATTAATTGATAGAAAATTATTCTTTTTGTTTTAGATGTTTTAACGAGTTACACAAATCCCCAAATTTCTTATCAAAACCCAATAAATTTCCTCTCAGTGTGTGTCAGACTTTTTACAAGCTGATTAATTCTGCTAATTCCATGAACCATTCGTTAACTGAGGGAGCTCTGTCTTCACTCCATAACTTTAGAATTCAGTTCTTTGCAGCCATAGATAATACTGTAGGGCCACTGAAAATTTGGATTCTATCTTAGATGTGAATTTCCCCCCAAATATCCTAAAATACATTTTTCCCTGGTCATATTGGTATATATGTGATTAGTTTCCCTAAATCTAGATATTATTTTTTGCCAGAAATTACGGCTATTCGGACAAGACCAAAAACATATATAATTTCTGTTATATGACTCACATTTAGGATATCTGTCATTTTCTTTCATGCCCATTTTATTTAGTTTAGTGTGAGTATAATTTTGTCATTTATTAGTTTGAATTGTGTGGTTTTAAGTTTCATTGTGGAGTAGGCCCTTTAGTCAAAATTCCAAATACCGACCCAATTCCATTCTGAAGTGTCTTTACCTAATGTTACTGACCATCATGTTGTTTTTTTCTTCTACTGTACCTGTATAAATTCTTACATTATGAACATGGTCGCTAGAATGTGTTAAAGCCCGCGCAAAAGATGATTTTGCAGAGTGACTGCAAAATCACCTTTAGACCTGTACTTGAGAATTCCCACCATATTTGTTTATGAGGTAGGGTAATGTAAACTGTATATTGAAAATGTTGGACTAAAATATTGTTAAATAGCCAAGTTGTGAGTAAAAGTATGTGAGACACAAAAACTGAATTTTTGTATTGCACATTTAAGTGAACACTAAAATGTGCAACACATATTCGTGTCACACTTAAATTCTCTGCTCACAAAACATAAATTGACCATTTCAGTAAAATGACAGCTAAAATACCAGTAAGGTATTTCTGGCTTGTTTTGGGAAAAGCAGACAAAAAGATTTTGCTTAATATGTCCTGTTTAACAAGATTCATGTGTTTTTTTTGTTTTGTTTTGTTTTTGTTTGTTTCAAATTCTTCATTTTTATGTATTTTTCATTTCTAGGGACGTGGATATGTTGTTCTATCCACACTATTTGGCATGTCCTTTCCCCATTAAGAATTGCCGGAAAGTCTTCAAGCTGGCCCCTGCCACCCACCTGGGTGGTATATGCCTTGGCTCCGCCCCATGATGCCAGAGCTTCCTTTCCCCTGGAAGAAGCAGTGTTCCCTCCTTACCACTCCTGCATTGAGTAGGCCCTGGCACTCAAATGTTCAGATTTTACTCTAAAACTTAAACTCGTTAGAGTTCCCTCTTCATGATCTTCGATCATGACTATGACGGAGGAAAAGCCCTCACCCGGATTCTGCCAGTGCCCTGCAGGCAGAAGATGTGCACTGACCTGCACGCCATGTGCGTTTACTGTGTGGGCCATGAGCATGATACCCAGGTCTGCAATATTTTTCGCTTGTTTCATCACATGGTTTCCGACGACCGTCTCACCCACTTGCAGTTGAGTAAAGTTGCCTGTAGAAATGGAATCTGCCGCTCAAATCCAAGGAAGCCGGTTGGGTGGTCTCCGTGACCACGAGGTCTGCCGAACAGCTGGAGCAGATGAAGGCCTTCAAGAAGGAGACAGCTTCCTCTTCAGCTTCTGCCTTTGTTCCACTGGAATTGGGCTCCACCTTTTCAGGCTTCTTCAAGAAGCTGTGCAAGTCTCTCCCAACCAAGGGAGAGATCCTTTGGGTTTGCACAGCACGCGGTCCTGAAAGAAGAAGGAGTTGAGAGAAAAAGAGAGAAGACTCATCATCGATGTTCTTGGGATTGAGAGCGATCTCGGTCCCAGGAATCTTTGGTTTTACCTATGGTGCAAACTGTGGCCTTAGCTGCTGGCTTCACGGTACTCCCATCAGGCCAGTCGGCCCACTATGCAGCTGAGATTTCTCTTGACCCAGTCGACCTGTTGTCACTTGATGAGGCAGACAATTCTTTGTTTAGGACTCTGGTCCTACAGTGACCACCGATGATAGGTGGAACCCTAAGGTTGTCGACCCAGACTAGGAGGAGCCAAGGCACTCCTCGACTCCATCCAGTTGCCCCTGTTGGTCCCCGGCAGTCGAGGTCCAGGTCTTGGTCTTTCTCATCTAGTGGGTTGAGCAGATCCCATTGATGCCATTCTCGGTGCAGTAAGAAGTGGTGCCGCTGCTGTTCATCTTCATCCTCCTCGGCTGAGGAGAGTCTTCGGCGCAAGTTATGTCAGTGCTACAAGGACCTCATGTGGCAACTATTAGTGTTGGCCGGTCTGAAGCTGACACCAGCTCCCACACCAGCCATCACATGACTGTCACCCGATAGACTGATGCTGACGCTTCTGGAGCTGGTTGACACTGTCCCTCTGCCTTCAGAGCTGGTGAAGACCATCTCGGCTTGGCCAAAGCTGGCCTCTGCACTGATCATAGTGGGACCGCCACCCTCACAGCCACCAACCAAGGAGTCTCGGCTGGCTAAAGGGCTTCCCTTAGGCTGTCGATCACTCTCACTCCTGATCGTCCACAGTGGGTCTAGAGTGACTCAGGTGGTCAGCCACTTTATGCAGACTCTTTGGAGTCTGAGGACTCCTCGCAGCACTCCCGTCTGGTCAATGAGGAGTCATGGGGGGGGGTCTTTTCACAGAGGAGGAACTCTTGTCCTTCACGGGCATCCTCTGTTTTATCTCCAAATCCACGGGAATGCCAAGATAATGCCAAAGGCAAATTTATCTTTCATATTAGAGGGTTACCCTAAAACTGTACTGAGCATTCGATTAATGTTTTTTCGCAAAACCTTTGAAAGGCTGCTGTTTTTAACAGAGGAGAACTTTGGTTTCAGAGCAAGAAACAGCAGTGTAGAACTATAGATTTTTTTTACTGATAAATCACTTCTATCTCAGCAGGAGTCAGTATCTGTTTGTATTAAGCAAACGGATACTTTATTAGAAGAAGGGGGTCTCATTTAAGTAAAAAAAAGATGAAAGTCACACTGTTTCTCTGAGGAAGGGGGCTGTATTAGCTTAATATACTGAGTCAGAGCAGAGGGTGAATCTAATTGCGGGTTATGCTTAGCAGCTTAGGAGTACAAAAGCAGGTGTCTCCATTTACAGCTTCCTGCTATGTTTGACAGAGGAGAACTTTGGTTTCAGAGCAAGAAACAGCAGTCTAGAACTACATATTTTTTACTGATAAATCACTTCTAGCTCCGAAAGAGTCAGTACCTGTATGGATTAAGCAAACAGATACTTTATTAGAAGAAGGGGTCTCATTTAAGTAAAAAAAAAAGAAAAAAGTCACTGTGTTTCTCTGAAGAAGGGGGCTGTATCAGCTTAATTTACTGAGTCAGAGCAGAGGGTGAATCTAATTGGAGGTGTGGCTTAGCAGCTTAGGAGTACAAAAGCAGGTTTTTCCAATTACAGCTTCCTGCTGTTTTTGACAGAGGAGAACTTTGGTTTCAGAGCAAGAAACAGCAGTCTAGAACTACAGATTTTTTACTAATTGCCCTCCTTCCCACCCTTCCACCCTCCCACCCAAAGCGAGTTCTAGTTTTATAGCCACTGGATTTGACTGTCAACAGGAACTTCCTGTTTGGCAGTAGGAAGGGAAGGATCACTGAGACACATTAGTTTCATCAATCTTGGAGGAACCTAAAATAACTCTTCTCCCCCGGTTACTGGAGGTCTGAATTCAAGCACTGAAGAAGGAGACTACTGAAGACTACAGGAAGTTCCTGTTCCAGAACAGGAAGGGTGAGAGTTGTAAGGGCACATAAGCAGTAGGAAAGTAAGTGTAAAAATACATAGAGGAAGGAGACAGTAAGCATACAAAGCAACAGGAGAGGAGACGCAAAATAAGACGAGACGGGAGTGGTGCAGTGCAATGGCTGTGGGGCAGTAGTGTTCCAGGAGACATTCTGGAGGCTGCGATGCTGCCCTGTTTGCAAGCACGTCTGTGGTCTGAGGGAGGAGGTTGCGCGTCTCCAGGCTGACCTGGCTAGGATTCGTGAAACCTCTTCCCCCACCCAGGGACCACCAGGGCCACCACCATTACCTCAGAGCTTGCCAAGAAAGAAGAGCGAGGCATCTGCAGTGGAGACCAAGGAGGATGCAGGGAACCTCAACAAAGGAGACCCACAGGAGGGTGGCAGAAGACCCCACAGGGGAAGGAAACAACTCCTGGTGGAGGACTCAATCATTAGGTGGGTAGAAGGGGATAGGGAGGTAAGGTGCCTGCCTGGCACCACGGCTCAGAGGGACAGGAAGTGAATCCTCACGATCGCAGGAGCAGCTGCATGAGGGAGGGAGCTGGATGTCATTGTCCATCTAGGGACAAATTACTGAACTGTGAATGGGATCAGAGCGGAGGAGTTTGAGTTGGGGTGGGTCCTTAGACAAGTAGTATGTACGGTAAACTTCTCGGAGGTGCTGCCTGTCTATGGCAAGGATGATGCTTGGGTGTTCCGCACCATGAGATTCAATAAATGGTTGAAAAACTGGTGTGGAGCTCAGAGTTTTGGCTTCACTGGGGACTGGGGAGCCACCTGGAGGGATACAGGCTTATACTGGTGCAATGGTCTGCATCTGTCCGGGGGGGGGGACCAGAATCCTAGTTGACAGGTTTAAATGCTTCATTGGCAAGCATTTAAACTAGCCAAGGGGGGAGGCACTGAAAAGGAGCAGGGAAATACCAGCCTCCCCCCAACAAAACACAGTAGTTAGAGAGGTAAACACCAAGGTAGGGAAGTCAGTAGGAAGCACGGCAGGGATAAATGCAGAAAAAGGAGGTAAGGACAGGGATGGGGCTAAAAGGGCTAAGGTCATAAGAAATAAATGGAAAGTGATGAGTACCAGTGCCCGCAGTCTGTGCAACAAACTCTCTGAACTAGTGGCCTTGATGGAAGAAGGATGCCTGGATATTGTGGCAGTCACTGAAACATGGTACACAGAGAACCATGACTGGGATGTCAACATACCAGGATACACAGTCTACAGGAGGGACAGGGTGGGTAAAAGAGGAGGAGGAGGAGTAGCTCTTTATATAAGGGAAGAGATTAAAGCAACAGAACTAAAGAGTAAACAGGAAGTTTATGAGTCACTATGGGTCACCCTGGAGACAGGAAATGGCATCACAGTCTGCATGGGGGTTGTGTACAGACCCCCATCTCAGGGGGAGGAAATGGACAAGGAAATGATAGAAGGCATCCTTAAAATGGCAGAAAAAGGGGAGATATTGTTGATAGGGGACCTGAATATGCCAGATGTTAACTGGAGTACCTTTGCTGCAGGCACATCCAAGAGCAGGGTCATTCTTGATGCCCTACAGGGGGCATGCTTCAGACAGCTAGTGTTGGAACCCACTTGGGAGGAAGCAATCTTAGACCTGATACGTTCAAATGGGGAAGGAGAAAGGATCTCAGATTTAGAAGTGGGTAGCCATATGGGAACAAGTGACCACCAAACAGTGTGGTTCTCAGTAAACACAGCCATAGAGTCAAGCCATTCAAAAACATGAGTATTGGACTTTAGGAAGGCTGACTTTGGGAAAATGAGAGAGTACCTCAGAAAAACACTAGCAAATGGGCAAGAAGGAGGGGTGGAGGAACAATGGGGAATAATCAGAACAGCCATCACAGAGACAACAAGCCTTTGTGTGAAGCAAATCAACAAAACAAAATGAAGGAAAAAAGCACTATGGTTCTCAAAAGAGGTGGCAGGGATGGTTAAGGAGAAAAGGATAGCATTCAGGAAATATAAGGAAACACAGAAAGAGCAGGACAGAGAACGCTATCAGTTAAACAGCAGGAGGCAGGGAAGGCAGTCAGAATAGCAAAGACACATACTGAGGAAAAGATAGCAAACTCTGTTAAGAAGGGGAGAAAACCTTTTATAGGTACATTAGGGAGTGAAGAAATACCAAGGGAGGGATACAGAGACTTAATAAACGGGAAGGAACGTGGGCAGTGGGTGACAGTGAAAAAGCAGGGATACTGAATGAATATTTCTGTTCAGTACTCACAACGGAAGAGGAGGGGGAGGTATCTAAACCAAAGAAGAGAGAAACTCTGAATAGAGGGGTCGATATTAGTCCAGTCACAGAAGAAATGGTTTTGAAAGAACTCTTGAAACTGAGGGTGGACAAAGCAATGGGGCCTGATGGGATTCACCTAAGAATTCTAAAAGAACTAAGGGTAGAACTAGTAACACCACTGACTACTCTCTTTAACAAATCATGGGAGGATGGGGTGGTACCTGAGGACTGGAGGAGGGCAAATGTGATTCCACTTCACAAAAGTGGGAGCAGGGCAGAGGCAGGAAACTGCTTACCAGTTAGTTTGACTTCAGTGGTAGGGAAAATGATGGAATCACTTCTGAAGGAAAGAATTGTTGAGTACCTAGAGGCCAGTGGGGCACAGGACCCAAGGCAACATGGTTTCACAGCAGGAAGGTCATGTCAGACGAACCTAATAGATTTCTTTGACTAGGTGACCAAAGTAGTAGACCAGGGAGGGGCTGTGGATATGGCCTGCCTAGACTTTAGCAAGGCATTTGACACAGTCTCACACAAAGATTAATATACAAGTTAGACAGCCTTGGAGTGGGTCCCAAGGTGGTAGCCTGGATAAAAACTGGCTGGACAACAGGACGCAAAGGGAATAGTAAACAGAGTCCACAGTGAAGAAAGGGTAACTAGTGGGGTACACGTGAGGGTTTGGTACTGGGACCGGTCCTCTTTAATGTCTTTATAAGTGACATTGGAGAGCACCTGGAAGGAAAGGTATGTCTTTGCAGATGACACAAAGATGTGCAACAGGGTTCATACACAAGGTGGGTGGAAATAATGAAAAGGGACTTGGCAAGGTTGGAGGAATGGTCAACATGCGGCAGCTCAGATTCAGTGCAAAGAAGTGCAAGGTAATGCATCTGGGAAGCAAAAACCCAGGGGAAGAGTACACAGTGGGAGGGTGAGTTAATAACAACAACAAAAATCGAAAGGGACCTCGGAGTAATTATATCAGATGACCTAAAGGTGGGCAAGCAATGTGAGAAGACAGTAAGGAGGGCGGGGGGGATACTGGGATGCATAGGTAGAGGCAACAACAGTAGAAAACAGGAAGTTGTTATCCCTCTGTACACAGTTAGTGAGACCCCATCTGGAGTACTGTGTGCAATTCTGGAGACCACATCTCTGCAAAGACATAGACAGCGTGGAGGCTGTTCATAGGAGGGCAACCAAAATGGTGCAGGGTCTGCACCAGAAGACAAGATTAAAGCAGTTTAATATGTACACAGTTGAGGAAGGTGGGGGGACATGATAAAAGTTTCAAGTATCTCAAGGGAATTAACAAAGTACAAGAGGGTAGTATCTTTCTGAAGAAGAGATGTGCAAGAACAAGGGGGCACAATTTGAAGATAGAGGGGGAACGGCTCAGAGGTAATGTTAGAAAGTATTTTTTCACAGAGAGGGTTGTGGATGCATGGAACAGCCTTCCTGAGGAGGTTGTGGAGTCAGAAACAGTGGGAGAATTCAGGAATGCATGGGACAGGCATAAGGCAATTCTAGTGGGGGGTAGGAGGAGGAAGTAAGCTGTTGATTAACTTGAATCTGCAGCTTATCCATCAGGTAGGGAAATGGGCAGACTAGGTGGGCCAAGCGGTCCTTATCTGCCGTCAAATTCTATGTTTCTATGTTCTATGTTTCTGTGTAGGCACTACCTTGGCACAGGCCACTTCTGCCTTAAACTTTTTTTTGTGGGGGAGAGTGAAGAGTATAGGAAAACATTTGTTTTATTTAGAATCAACATTCTGTATCTTGGAAACCACACAACAAGCCGTCACAAAACTTCTCATGTCTTGAGTACATGCCTCTGAGAACAAAGCTGGCCATATTTTGGGCAGTTTCTTTAACCCCCAGTTATTATGGAGCAGAAATTGGGGTTTAACATTAAACACCTACTCAACCCTAACTATTCTGGCACTACTGTTCCATTATAATATAGGATAAAATGGGCACAGGGTCTCTCATTAATAACAACGGATCTTGCTGAGCTCTGCTATAGTGAGGGTAGAAGGAGTATGAGGGCATCAATGCTGTTGGTGTAAGCTCAGTCCCTGACTGTAACATGGATCTCCCTGACCTCTGCTGTAGTAATGGTAGAGTGATTTTCGCCCCGGTGCTCATGATATCAAACTTGGTCCCTAAACAGTAACAGGGATCTTTCTGAGGTCTGCTGTACTGAGGGTCGACTGGGAGTCATGGCCTTAGTACTTATGGTATGGATTTGGTCCCACTGGCAGTAACAGGGATCACCCTGAGCTCTGCTATATTGAGGGTAGAGTGAATGTTGTGGCCCTGGTCAAGGTCTCAGTGCTGATGGTATAGACTCAATCCCATTATAGACTCAGTCCCATTTATGGTACTTTAGATCTCACTGCACTCTGCTGTACAAAGGATAGAGGTAGTGTTGGGGCCGTGCTGATGATAAAGACTTCCATTGACAGTGATAGAGATCTCACTGAGCTCTGCATACTGAGGGTAGAGTGAGTGTTGGGGCCTCAGTGGATTAAATACAGACTGTTAAACTCTGTGTTAAATTTGGAACAGATTATTGAGCATGTCTAGCTGAGTGTTTAATTAGACTACATATACCACTTTTTCAATTCATTTGGTTTTAGGGTCTCGGATCTTACTTCTACATTAAAGTTGCTGGAAACACAGAAGGAAGAACAAGAGACAACCATCCACACACTGAACAACACGTTGGAGATCCTGGTACTGTGATGGGAGAGTAATGCATGTCCTGTTTCAATCCACAGCATTGTCCAATCAAAAATGAATGTGATTCCTGTATCCTGACATCCCACCCCAACCCTAACCGTCTATCTAGTGCGCTTGCTCCTACACTGGCATTGATAGGGCTGTGACACTGCTGAGGGATTCTCCACAGCAGAGCACTGCCAGTGTCACTTGTGGCTCTCACACCTTGCCATCCCTAGCATCCAGTGCTCTTTTATACTAGCAGTCACAGTGACAACCACTGGTAGCGACTGGGTGGTGACACTGCTGTAAGCTTCCCTACAGCAGTGTCCCGCCAACATCCACCATTAGTCCTGTACCCCAACCCCCTACCTTGTATATAGAGTTTTTGTACTAGCACTCAGAGATACCAGCTGGTAGTGACAGGTCTCTGACATCACTGAGAGCTTCTCCTGAGTAAGCATCCTGTCCCTGTTGTATCTGACTTCTTTCTTCTGTCCCCCAAAGAACCCCTTTACCTATATCTAGTTGGATGCTTATGTAATGACTGAGTAGCTTCATGGATGATGGACCCTTGGATACATTTGTGTTTTCATTTATTTATGTGTTTATTGAAGTCTTGGAAATGTCGTTGAGGCACAGGTCAGGAAGCACAGGAAAAACCAGGAGCAGTTGTAAAATTCGCAACAAGAGTTTTATTTGTACTAGCAGTAACATAAAAAAATAAGAATGTTCAGTATAACTATTTACAAAGGCCAAATAAAGAGAAAAAGTCCATCTGAGTTTTTCTTCAATCATGTTGTCCATCTTTTCTTTCTAGCAATTGTGGCTCAGTTCTCTTACAAGTCCTTCCAACCCCCATTCTTAACAAGCATCCTGTTTCTTCCAAAGTGTCCTAGTATGTTTCAGGCAGGTGCTGCAAGAACACAGTGTCCCAGAGCTGAGGCCCCTTTTTCATAGCTCTTCTGCAAAAGGCATAGAACTTGCACTCATGTAACCCCTTGAGTTTCCAATAGCTTTCTGCAATCATCTCAAACCACAATTATATATATATTTCAAAAATTAACACTATATAATTTCTAAACAAGAGGGATCCAAATATCAGTTACATTTCCATACAATAATTTGCATGTATTTTTATATCAGCAGATATGCAAGGGAGAAAAAGACAGCAAGGGAAGACTGAGAAGCAGTGAGAGGCAAAGAATTGCGAGACTGTTGGGATCATCAAATCCTAGGTCTCACAGGAAAATTTGGTTGTGCAACCAGATAGAGAAGATGCAGAAGAGGAAGAGAATAGAACAGATCCCTGCATTCAAACTTGTTCCATAACAACTGGGACAGGGTCCTATTCCACCCTGTCACAGGAAATACAAAACCTTTGAGACAGAGGCTTATTTACAAAGGCTCCATGTCATTAAAGAAACAATGGGATACACAAAAATGGTAAACGTTGTACAAAGGCTGAATGAGTATACAGGGTACATAAAATACAAAAAGTACGTAGTAAGTGCTGCTAAGTATCATGAGTGACAAAGTTACATGTATTGATCAAATTACGTAAAAGAAGTCAGATGGGTGACCTTGTAATATACTGCAGAGCTGTATAGCTCAGAGAGGGAGGAAAGAGAGTAGTGGGGACACATCAGAAATGAGTTTGCAAGCAGCCAGGTAGGCATTGTCCAGAGGAGAGTATGGGATGTCATAGGCCAAAACTTTAAGTGAAGAGATAGGGAAAGGAGACTAGGAGTAGAGCACAGATGTGTGCAAGGATGGCGGTAAGGTTAATGCTCAAGAGAGGAGGGAGGGAAGAGGAGAAGGGGTAGGCAGAGAGAGGTACCATCTGAGGGGCAACTATGCCAGAGTTGGGAGATGAGATGGTAACAATTAGAGTAGAGATAGGATGGAATAGTATGGGGGAAGGGAAGAGGATAGGAGGAAGGCTGATGGGGGGATATAGTGAGAAGAGTGTGTTGGGAGGGGTGTAGGGGAGAAAACTCATGCTTGAACTTGGTGGGGCAGTTGCAGCTGCTGAGTTTCATTAGATGTTGTCGTTTGGTTTTGAACGGTCCGATTTTGGATTTGATTTTGGTGTAAACTGCACAGATTATGTTAGACTACTGGATGCTTGGGTAAGGATTATGTAGCCTGAACAACATTAGAATGTTGAATGCCTTGGTAATGACTGTGTAGCCTCAAGGATGTTGGGCCTTAGAATGCTTGCAAAAGGAGACACCCTACATAACCCCCAGGTCAGATTTGGGTTTGAGATTTCTCAGTTGTACTTGAGGGGAAAATGAAAAGTTGGTATTGAATTCTAAACTAGCTCCTGGTTCCGAGTTTCCATTTGTCTAGGGCATATTGCAGTTGATCTCCCGAGTGAGGTAGCTTTAGGAAAGGGGCATACATTTGATATATGGTCAATCTCATTAACTTTGTCCACTTTATTCCAGGAGTCAAGTCGATCTGAGGCAGTGAAGGAGGCCTCTCAGAACGATGTTCTCCGAGAGGAAATGCAGATCCTGCAGCAACTGGTAGCAGACATAACACAGGTACCATAATTATTTTTAAGTGTATTCACCGCCTTCAACCAAGTAAGGTATACATCCATCCATGTGCATACAGGGGTACAATAGGGTGCACTCCATACAGTCGTTCAAGTTTAAGAACTGTTCATCTACTAGGGGGCACAATCTCAAGCTGGAAGCAGAGAGGGGCAATTCAAGATGGATGTTAGGAAGCACTTTTTCATAGAGCGATTGGAGGACAGATGGCATATTCTGCCCAGCGATGTGGTCGATGCTGAGACTGTACCTTGTTCAGACACAGTGGGGCATCTTTAAGGGGGTTGTTAGGAATATGAGGGGGTTGGAAACTGGAAAGACTCCAAGATAAAGACTAATTCAGAGTTGTACATCGTAGGACATCGGGGATCACTTGATGGACAAAGCCTTTTTTTTTTTGTCCTTATTTTTTGATATTTTTACAGATGTTGACAGAGATCTGGAATGCCCTTGCACATTTTTTGTAATGGTGAGATATAATTAGCAAACGCTTTCCCTGAAATGCTCAGATATAGGCTCTAGCCTTTAAGGGATAGGGAATGCACTTAGTCTCTGGAGGAAGGAGCACAAGAACACAGTTGCCTTGCAGGATCTCTCCTCCCTCCAGTGGTGGAGTTATGAGCAGGGCCTTGGCAGGGTCTCAGAAGAGACTACCACTTGTGTCTCTTGTGGCAGTCATCAGGTGCTGTGGGATGGGGAAGGGGAGATCTGGGGTGAGATGTGGAGGTAAAGGGGTTTCTAGGGACATGGATATGTTGTTCATCCACACTCATTGGCAGGTATCCTTGCCGCTTTAAATCTTGCCGGAAGGTCTTCAAGCTTGCTCCTCCCACCCACCCGGGTGGTATAACTCTCGGCTCCGCCCCATGACGCCAGATCTTCCTTACCGCTTGGAAGCTCAGGTTCCCTCCTTAGCTCTGCGTTTGTGACTATTCCTAATTCTCCGTTCTTGGATTTAAAATAAATTTTGCAAAAGACTTCAGTCTTCTATCCCTCACGCGCTGCAGATGGACAAATCGACTCCCGGATTTCGGAGATGCCCGCGCGGCAGAAGATGTCTCGACGGATCCACACTCCACGTGTGTCTACTGCTTAGGCCTTGAGCACGACCCGCAGGCTTGCGACCTGTGCTCATCTTTCTCGGCCTACGTCCTCGAAGACCGTGCTGCCCGATTGCAACTGGGGCGTCCCGAGAAGCGTTTCCCTCCGGTGAAGTCCAAGGAGGCCCGGTTGGCGGTAGTCCAAGGCGCAGGCTTCAGGGCGGATCAGCTCGAGCGGATGGTCGCCTCAAGAGGAGCGGCGCGGGCCGATCTTCCTCGGCCGCGCATTTATCCCGCCTCTCTGGGTTCTTCCTACACGGCTTCTTTAAGGAGCTTTGTCTGTCCTCTCCACTAAAGGAGAAGGGCCTGCGTCCTGCTGGACCTTATTCTCGGTCCAAAAGAGGGACAGGGGTAAGTCCCCTCCGTCGGCGCTCTTGGGAGGCGGGAAAGGTCTCCCGGGCACGTCGACCGTCGGCTTCGATGCGACCCGCTCGGCTTGCCACTGGCCTCACGGTGTCCCCGCCAGGTCAGTTGACCGAGACTCTCACCGATGAAGTCGAGATTTTCTCGACCCATTGGACCGGCTGTCGCTTTAGCAGCCGAGATTCCCTCTCCCGGTTCCCCGGGAGGAGTTGAGGATCCATGGGCTCGCTTGTGCCTCGGTTCTGGAGCCCTCGGATGGACCATCCGAGCGAAGGAGTGCCGGTTCCGGCCGACACCTCCGCACCGACCTCGGAAATTCCGGGACTCTCGGTCTCGGTCTCGGGACCTCGCCAGCGGTCCAGCCGATCCCACCGTCATAAAGCGGTCTCGGTCGCACGCGTGGCGGCGTCGCGCTCGTCCTCGTCCTCCTCCTCGGATGAGGAAGCTTCGGCGTAAATTACGTCGCGATGCGAGGACCTTATGTTCAACAACTCCTCCTGGCGAGAATAAGCCGACCCGTCGCCTTCCCGGCCATTAAGTAACTGTCACGGAGCGGCCGACACAACCCTCGACTTATCCGAGGCCTATACCCAGGCGGTTGTTCGGCCAAAACCAGCTGCTCCACCGATTCCGGTGGAACCTCCGCCTCCACAGCCACCAATTGGGGCTCCGACCAAGGATTCTCGGTCGGCTAAGGGTCTACCCCATCGGCTGTCAGTTACCCTCACTCCCGACCAACCTCGGCAGGTGAAGGGTGGCTCAGGCCAGAGGCAGCTCTTCGAGGACTCTTCCGAGTCCGAAGATGATTCCTCCTTTTTCTCCAAGCGACTGGACTTGGAGTCTTCAGGAGGTCAGTCAATGGACGATAGCCTGTCGTCCTTCCTAGGACTGCTTGAGCTCATCTCGGAGTCTACGGGATGGAGCTCGAACCCGTTTCCAAACGGGCCAGGTATCCCCTCACGGAGATTCTGGACCGAGGGGATTCTCCGACGGAGGCCTTTCCGGTGGCCGAGGCCATAGTGGGTCCGGCACTGGAGCTTTGGCAGCGCCCTGCTTCCTGTCCTGCGCCTTCGGCCAGGATGGCCAGGAAGTATGCGGTCCCTACCGGTTCCTTGTCCGGTTTTTCGGAACACCCCTCCGCTGAGGGGTTGGTTACCGACAGCGTTTTCAGTAGCGCCCGTAGCGCCAGGGATGTGGACAAACCTCCTGACAAGGAATCCAAGAAATTGGACTATGTCGGGCGAAAAAGTCTACGCTAGGTCCTCTCTCGGCCTTCGTCAGGCCAGTTCGGCGTCCTCCATGGCACATTTTCTCATGCCCTGTTGGGCTCCCTGGATGAGGTCATCCTCATCTTCCGCCGATCTGCAGACTACGGTTAAGCAGGTGCGGGACCAGGGCAGGAGCAGTGGCCAAACAACAGCTCCAGACTGCTTTGGATATAGGGGACTCATGTGCCAGATCGGTGGCGGCGCGGTGGCTATGCGTCGGCCGGGCTTGGCTGAGGATATCCACCTTTACTTCGGATACCCAGCACAAGTTGGCGGATGTTCCCTTTTTGGGGACTGACCTCTTCGGCCCTGGGGTGGAAGGTCACCTGCAGAGGATCGAGAAGTCCAATGCCACCTTGGACTCGGTCTCTTCCGCTCAGAAGGACAAAGGCCGCAAACCACAGCCTAAGCCCTTTCGTCCTTCTGTGCCCCGGCGCCCGGCCCAGCAACGTCAGGGCCAGCAGGCTCGGCCTTGGCATCCCAAACCCAAGCCGCGCTTCCTCTAACAGGAGGCAGGGAGGAAAGGGCCCAGGAGGTCCCTCGGCGGTCCCTCCTCCAAGCCTGCCCAGTGACGGGCTGAGGTGTCGCCCCATCCCGTCACCATTCCCTGGGTCCCCCGTGGGGACGGCCCGACACTCCGTTCCGCCTGGTCCGCTGTTACCACGGACAGGTGGCCCCTGGGTGGTGGGAAGAGGCCTGCCTCTGGAATTCGAGCAGGCACCACCCTTCAGAGCCGTGCCGCCTCCGGGGCTCGGGATCCCAGCCTCACTGGCGGCTCGTCGAGCCGACATCGCTCTCCTCCTCCAGAGGAGGTGGTAAGAAGGTGGTGGACCCTCCTTCAGACCCAGGGTTTGTGTCCAGGTACTTCCTGGTTCCGAAGCGGACGGGGGCTGGCGCCATTCTCAACCTACGACCTAAACAAGTTCCCTAAGGTCTCGAACCTTCAGGATGGTCACTCTGGCTCAGATAATACCATCCTTGGAGCGCGTGTGGTTCTGCTCTCTGGACTTGCAGACGCTTTTCACGTCCCTATCCGTCCGTCCTCACCAGAGATTCCTTCGCTTCGAGCGGAAGGATCCTCTTCGAGTTCCAAGCCATGCCCTTCGGCTTGTCTCCAGCTCCCAGGGTCTTCACCAAATGCATGGCAGTGGTGACAGCATTCCTGCGCGCCGAGGGGTCCGGTGTACCCTTACCTGGACGACTGGCTGATAGCAGCTCCCTCCAGGAAGGAGGCGGAGTGGTCCAGAGATCTGGCCTCCAGGTCTGTTTCTCAACTGGGCCTCCTTATCAACGAGGCCAAGTCGGAACTCGAGCGAAGCAGGTGATTCTATTCATCGGGCGCAGCTCGACTCTCTTCGAGCCAGAGCTCCTCCCGGCGGACAGGGCCGAGGTTCTTTCCTCCTTGCCCGATCATTTCTGGTTGGGCAATTGCGCCCTGCCCGGGACTTCCTGCGCCTCCTGGGTCTCATGGCGGCCTGCACCAGCGTGGTCCGCTGGGCCCGCTGGAACATGCGTCCTTCAGTGGGGACTGGCCAGCCAGTGGTCACAACGCGCATCCCTTGACCAGCTTGTGTCGGTGACAAGGGATGTGGAACGCCTCCAGTGGTGGACCGCTCCAGATCATTGCAGGAGGGCATCGTTCGTCCGCCCGAGCCGACGGTCTCTGTTCGACCGATGCCTCTCTGATGGGTTGGGGTGCCCATCTGGGGGAACACCGGGCTCATGGCCTCTGGTCCCCGAGGGAGTCCCGATGCTACATCAACCTGCTGGAGCTCCGAGCGGTCCGCCTAGCTCTCACCGCCTTTGCTCCGTTCCTCCGGGGTCAAGTGGTCCGAGTCCAGACGGACAATACCACGACCATGTACTATCTAACCGCCAGGCGGGAGGCGGCCATGCTTCTGGCGCAAGGAAGCTCTCCCATTTGGTCACTGTGGCGCAGCCTGGAGGCGGATCTCCTAGCTATTCACGTGGCAGGAGCCTCCAACACCCTGGCCGATGCCCTGAGCCGATAGGGGCTGCATCCCACAAGTGGTCTCTCCTGCGGAGGTAGTACAGCATCTGTTCTCCCTTTGGGGCACACCTCAGGTGGACCTGTTTGCCTCCATGGAGAAGCAGGCTGAGTCTGTTCCATGCCCGCCCCCTCAGCAGGGCTCGCTGCAGGGGATGCCTTCTCGAGGCAATGGACCCCGGCCTCTTTACGCCTTTCCCCATTTCCCTTGATCCACAAGGTGCTTCTCAAGGCGAGGAGGACAAGGCGCAGGTGATTCTGATAGCCCCAGACTGGCCTCGCCAGTTCTGGTACCCAGATCTCCTCAGTCTCAGCTCCAGGACTCGCGGCAGCTTCCAGCTCGCCCGACCTGCTCTCAGTCAATCAGGGAAGGTGTTCCATCCGGACCTTCAATCCCTGCACCTGACGGCCTGGTTCCTGAGCTGCCAGAGTTCCAGGCCTTGGGTCTTTCCGACGAGGTCCTCAATGTAGTTGAGGCGTCCCGTAGTGAGTCGTACTAGAAATGTTATGCCTTCAAATGGAAAAGGTTTTCCATTTGGTGTCAGGGCAAGGGCTTGACCCTTCCTCCTGTTCCTTGGCAAGCATCTTGGACTATTTATGGTCCCTTTCTAGTCAAGGGCTTAGGTCGACGACCCTAAGGGTGCACCTGGCAGCCATCTCTGCTTACCGGGCGTGGGCCGGGAAGCAGTCGGTGGCGCAGGAGAAGGTGGTCTGGCGCTTTTTCAAAGGCCTTGATCACATTTCCCCTCCGGTGCGAGAACCTCCACCTCCGTGGGATCTACTGCTGGTACTGGCAAAGCTCATGGGCAAGCCATTCGAACCAATGCACAGGTGTGATCTCTCTCACCTGTCGTGGAAGACCGCCTTCTTGGTGGCTATCACGTCAGCCAGAAGGATGGGAGAGCTCCAGGCGCTTTCCATCGAGTCTCCTTACCTGGTCTTCCACAGGGACAAGGTTGTCCTGCGCCCCACCCGAAATTCCTTCCAAGGTGGTGTCGGAGTTTCACCTTAACCAGGTGTTGACTCTGCCGTGTTCTACCCCAATCACACCTCGGAGGTCGAATATAGGCTCCATACTGACCCTAGAAGGCGGCTTATTATAAGGAGCGCACGGCTTGAAATTCGGGAGAGGTTCGCCAGCTGTTTGTCACCCACGCTGAAGCCGCATCTGGCAGACCTGCAGCCAAGCGGACGATAAGCAGGTGGGTAACCTCCTGCATAGATCTGTTATAAGTTGGCGGGCATGGAGCTTCCCAGAGGGATAAGAGCTCATTCTACCCGCCATACTGTTGCAACGGTGGCTGCTTCCAGGACGCCCTATCCAGGAAATCTGCAGGGCTGCTACCTGGAAGTCAGCAACACCTTCATTACCCACTACCACATCGACCTTGAGTCACGCGGGATGCTGGTTTTGGGGCCTCGGTTCTCCAGTCTCTCTTTCCCAAGTAAGTATTGGGGGGTATTTGCCTCCCTCCTCCCGGAGAACTGCTAGGAGTCTGCCAATGAGTGTGGATGAACAACATATCCATGTCCCTAGAAATGGGTTACTCACCTGTAACAGGAGTTCTAGGAATGGTATATGTTGTTCATCCACTACCCACCTTACTTCCCGGCTTGACGCACAACCTGAGCTTCCAGCGGCCAGATCTGGCGCCATGGGGCGGAGCCGAGAGTTATACCACCCGGGTGGGTGGGAGGAGCAAGCTTGAAGACCTTCCGGCAAGATTTAAAGCGGCAAGGATACCTGCCAATGAGTGTGGATGAACAACATATACCATTCCTAGAACTCCTGTTACAGGTGAGTAACCTGTATTTTCTGCATGCAGGACAAAAAAATGATCTGCCATTACAGCAACTCCAGATGTTGATAACATTCTTTTTTTTTTTATCATTGTGTTTCTGTGCTCTACATGAAACTGTTTCCTCCTGCTGCTCTTACCAGGATTCTGCTATGGTTGTAACTATCTATTGTTCCGAAGTCTGTGTCACCCAGAGTGGCAAGGAGGTATAGCTTCTCATCACTTCCTGATAAGCTGTCCCAATGTCCTGCTCTCCTCCTAGACACCCCCTTCCCACTCCCGTGCTGCTGGTGACTGGCTGATGGATCTGGGACCGAGTTAAATTTGTTGTGAAATACTGCTATTGTGGGAGTGTTAAGCATGGGATATGCTGTATCTCTCACACACACACACATACACATATAAACTACTTACAACACACACTGCTTTTTCAGGCAGATGGTTTTTTCCCCCCACAAACATGGTAACTAGATTTTGTTTTTTTCTGTAAACAGAAACTATCACAATTCCTGTACTTACAAAAATGTATACACTAGAAATTCAGTTTGTGGCAATTTATGAGGAAAAGTTGCAAATGTAACCTTTTTTGTTTTGAAATGATATTTTATTGATTTTCCAATTATGCAACTTACAACATACAAACACAAACCTTAAATTAACTTGTCTAAATAAATATATATATATATATATATATATAATTTATACACAGTGAGGTTATAAGGAAACATAAAATGGTAGATAGAGGAAGAAGGAGGAAAAGGAAAATAGGAGAAAGCCCCAGAAAAGGAAAAGAAGGGATTTATGAAGAGTAGGGGAGACTGTATTTTATATAATTCATTCTTCTGTTACAATGCTTGAAAAAGACAAGAACTATGAAGGCCTTATTTTATTTTCCTGGACCCATCTCATCCTTTCTCACCCCTCCGCCAAGAATTGACCATCAAGATATGTATTTAAGTTGATCTGCTTTCCACCTGAATACACACTCAGACATATCTCATGCCTACTTTTACCTCACTGTTAATCCTGCTGTACTAAGATGTCTAAGACAGTTTTCTGGGAGGTGTTTGCGATATAATGGAAAAAAGGAAGCCAACGACTTATATATTTCTCCTTTTGCATTCTAAGCTTTGCAGTTAGCCTCTCCATCTCCATTATCCGAGAGCAGTTAGACAGCCAAGATTCCAGAGTTGGGACTTGGGTGGTAAGCCATTTTTGAGTTACTGCCTTGAGGGCTGCAGCCACTAAAATATTGAATAGGTAGATTTGTGCTTTAGTTTTCAATCCCGGAGGGGGTAATCCCAGTATAAAAGTAGGAAGATCCATGGGTAGGTCCATTTCTAAGATTTTGCCACATTTTTTATTGTTTGTTATTCAGAAGGGTTTTAGTACTGGGCAAGACCAGAAAATATGAGTGTGATTCCCCACCCCTGAACACCCTCTCCAGCAACAGTCTGTGGGGTACAACCCATAATGTTTAGTGATAACTGGTGAAAGAAAGTGTTGGGCAGCCACCCTCCACCTAAAATCCCTCCAGGATGGGGAGGCAGTAGTGGAAAAAATCCCTCTCCAGATCTTAGTCCAACTCTCTTCATTTAGATCCAGGCCTGCTTCCCTTGACCATTTGTTTCTTAAGATATTGCTTACATAGAAACATAGAAACATAGACTTTGACGGCAGATAAGGACCACTTAGCCCACCCAGTCTGCCCATTTCCCTACCTACTGAATAAGCTGCAGATTCTAGTTAACCAACAGCCTATTTCCTGCAACCCTGCCACTATAATTGCCTTATGTCTGTCCCATGCATGTTTGAAAATCATCCACTGTGTTAGACCCCACAACCTCTCCCGGAAAGCAGTTCCATGCGTCCACCACTCTCTCTGTGAAAAAGAATTTCCTCACATTACCCCTGAGCCGTCCCCCCTCTAACTTTAAATTGTGCCCCCTTGTTCTTACACATCTCTTTTTCTGAAAGATGCTACCCTCCTGGACTTTGTTAATTCCCTTGAGGTACTTAAAATTTTCTGTCATGTCCCCCCTGTCCCTCCTTTCATCAAGGGTATACATATTAAGCTCTCTCAGTCTCTCTTCATATGGTTTCTGATGTAGACCCTGCACCATTTTAGTTGCCCTCCTCTGGACTGCTTCCATCCTGTCTATGTCCTTGCGTAGATGAGGTCTCCAAAACTGCACGCAGTACTCCAGATGGGGTCTCACTAACTGTCTGTATAGAGGGATAACCACTTCCCTTTTTCTACTTGTGATGCCCCTCCCTATGCATCCCAGTATCCCCCTGGCTTTCCCTACTGACTTCTCACATTGCATGCCCACCTTTAGTTCATCTGATATGACTACACCCAGATCCCTTTCCATTATGTTGTTGTTAGTACCTCCCTGCTATTGTGTACTCTTCTCCTGGTTTTATTTCCCAGGTGCATTACTTTGCACTTCTTTGCATTGAATCTAAGTTGCCATATGTCTGACCATTCCTCCAACCTTGCCCAGTCCCTTCTCATCCTTTCTACCCCCCCTTGTGTATCAACTCTGTTACAGATCTTTGTGTCATCCGCAAAGAGGCATACCTTTCCTTCCAGACCCTCTGCAATGTCACCTATAAAGACGTTAAAGAGGAGTGGACCCAGTACTGAGCCCTGAGGTACTCCACTAGTAACCCCCCTTTCTTCAGAATGTGTTCCATTCACTATTACCTTCTGTGTCCTGTTGTGCAGCCAGTTTTCTACCCAGGCTACCACCCTGGGATCCACTCCCAGGTTGGCTAACTTGATTATTAATCTTTTGTGCGAGACTGTGTCAAATGCCTTGCTAAAGTCTAGGTAGGCCATATCCATAGCCCCTCCCTGGGCTATTACTTTGGTCACCCAGTCAAAGAAATCAATTAGATTTGTCTGACATGACCTTCCTGCTGTGAATCCATGCTGCTTTGGGTCCAGTGCCCCGCTGGCCTCTAGGTACTCAACAGTTCTTTCTTTCAGAAGTGATTCCATCATTTTCCCCACCACTGAGGTCAAACTAACAGGTCTGTAGTTTCCTGCTTCTGCCTTGCTCCCACTTTTGTGAAGGGAAATCACATCTGCCCTCCTCCAGTCCTCAGGTACCACCCCATCTTCCCATGATTTGTTAAAAAGTGTGGTTAGTGGTGTCACTAGGTCCTCCCTTAGCTCTTTTAGGATTCTAGGGTGAATCCGTCAGCCCTCATTGCTTTGTCCACCTTGAGTTTTGAAGTTCTTTCAGTACTCTTTCTTCTTTAAATGGACTGGTATCAACCCCATCCAGAGTGCTTCTACTGTTTGGTTTAGGTAACTCCTCCTCTTCTTCTTTTGTGAATACCGAGCAAAAGTATTCATTCATTATCTCTGCCTTTTCACTGTCTCCCTCTGCCCACCTCCCTCTCCTTTATTAATCTTCCCTATCCCTCCTTAACCTTTCTATGTTCCCTAATGTACCTATAAAGGTTTTATCCCCCTTCTTAACTGAGTTGGCTATCCTTTCCTCGGTTTGGGCCTTTGCTTTTCTGACTGCCTTCCCCACTTCTTTCTGCTTTAATTGATACAGTTCCCTGTCGTGCTTCGTCTGTGATTCCTTATACTTTTTGAATGCAGCCCTTTTCTTCTTAACCTTCCCTGACACTTATTTTGAGAGCCAATATGTGGGTATCAAATCTCAAACAAGCATGGATAGAGATATGCAAGGTATACAATGTCCCTATTCATCAAAGGGCCGATACCCCCTCAGGGCCTGTCTGGACTTTTCCCCCTTTGGAATCTGCCGATGTGATTAAAAATGTGGAGAGTGAGTTGCTCATTTGCCGAGGAGTCAGCTGAGGTGTTTTCTTTATAAGGCAGTGTCTAAATTGTAGGTATCGAAAAAATTCTTTCCCCGGTAATTTGAATTCTTGTGAGAGCTGGCCAAAAGATTTCATTAATCCCCCCTGGAAGAACTGGCCAATAGTTAATAGGCCTTTCCTTTCCCATGTTTTTAATCTACCCTCTAAACTAAAGGGGGAAAAGTCCAGACAGGCCCTGAGGGGGGTATCGGCCCGTTGATGAATAGGGACATTGTATACCTTGCATATCTCTATCCATGCTTGTTTGAGATTTGATACCCACATATTATTAGGAGAAAACAAATGTAAATTTTGTATATCCATGTACTATATCCCTATTGGGGCATGCTTCCTCCATTCGCTCTAGGTCTACCCACAAAAGGGTCTCACCATCACTAAGGTGTAGAATAAGGTATTGTAGTTGCGCTTGCTCTTGAAATATACTTTAAAGTCAGGCAAGGCCAGTCCCCTGCTTTTGGGAGCTACTAGAATTGGCCACCGACTCTGGTCCCCCCATATGAATTTTATTAATATAGATCTTAATTGTTTCTAAAATGTATAGGCGGTTTAATAGGAGAACCGTAAACAAGAATAAAAATCTAGGTAGAAGATTCATGCGTGTGGTTTCAATTCTGCCTGTTAATGTTAGGGGTAATTCTTTCCATCTTTTGCAGTCTTTTTGCGTTATTTGGAGTAGTTTTAGTAATTTGTACTGTATAGCCGGGATAGGTCTTTTGTAATCCAGGCCCCTAAATATCTAATTCCATGTACTGCCCACCTTAATCCATTTATATTCTGTGGTGAGGGACCACTATATCCACCCACAGGCAATAATTCTGTTTTGGATTGATTTATCTTGTATCCGGAGATCTCTCCAAACGCTTGAAGTATTTTCTAGATATTTGGAATTTCTTGTACTGGGTCTGTTAAGTACAATAGGGTGTTGTCCGCATATAATGAAATACATACTTCCTCCCCTCCTACCCTAATTCCTTTAAAATCCTCAGACTGTCTAATATATGATGCTAGTGGTTCAATACTTAGGGCAAACAACAAGGGGGAAGGTGGACATCCCTGCCTTTATACCTCTGTATTGGGAAAGGGAGGACAATATCCCATTTACTTTTACTTGTGCTCTGCGGTTTCTATATAGATTAATAATCCAGGAGCAAAACCGTTGCCCCAAACCAAAACGTATTAGTGTTTTTTCTAAATAAAACCAGTTCACATGATCAAATGCCTTCTTGGCATCTACTGACATCACAGCGTATAGGGTGTTTTTAGGAAAATATTGTGCCGTAGATATAGTATTTAATAAGACATGTATATTATTCTGTATGTGGCTGCCTGGAATAAATCCAGTTTGGTCTTGGTGGATTAAGTCCGTTATTAACGATTGTAGCCGCAAGCTGATGAGTTTAGTAAAAATCTTAACATCCTGGTTGAGCAGGGATATGGGCCGATAATTGGAGCATTGGGATGGGTCCTTATCTGGTTTTGGTATTACTGTTATCAATGCCCCCGCCTAGAATCAGGAGTGTGTCCTCCTCATGTGCTACATTGCAGACCCTAGTAATCACAGGGACTAGTTCCCTAGAAAATGTAGCATAAAACTCAACAGGGAGGCTGTGTGGGCCTGGGGCTTTTCCCCCCTTAAATGTATTTAGTGCCTTTATTACTTCCAAAGTGGAAAATGGAGCATCTATACATTGTTGTTGTGCGGCCATCAGGGATGGGATGGCTGCCTTTTCAAAAAATTGCTCAATATTCTGTTCCTGACCAGGCAGCCTTTCCTCCTTATAAAGTCGGGAGTAGAAGTTTACAAATTATTGGGCTATGTCTTCAGGAGTGTTAACACAGTCCTGGGAAGCAGGCCCCTTTTTTAATTTGGAGATGTATCTGTCTGCCTCCTTTTTCCTAAGGCGTATCGCTAATAGACGACCTGCTCGATCTCTCCCTTCATAATATCTCTGTTGCATGAACAACAGATTGTTTTCTGTTCTGTGCAATGAGAGTTTATTAACATCCTCTCTGGCTTCTGCGAGTCTGGGGAGAAGATCGGGGTTTCTTGAGATTTTGTGTTCTGTCTCTATTTGACGTAATCTATCTTCCGCCTTATCCTGTGCTGCTCTAAACTGTTTGGTTTCGTGAGAGGCAAAAGCTATTGCATGTCCCCTTATTACTGCTTTTAAGCAGTTCCATATGTATTTTAGGGGAGTGTCATTTGTGTCATTCTCCAACAGATATTGAGTGATCTCCTCTCTGGTGGATGGCATGAACTCTTTGTCATTCAGCAGACTGACATTAAACCTCCAACCCTCTGCCTTCATCTTTGGGCCCCACTGCAACTGGCAGGTCAGCAGGGAATGATCAGACAAAGCCCTAGGCTGAATATTTATGTCTATGATTGTAAATGCATAATTCTTCTGAGTATAAAGTCTGTTGAGGCGAGAGTAGGATTGGGCAGAAGGAGAGAAAACGGTAAAATCTTTTCCATTAGGCGATGCAAGTCTCCAAGGGTCTACCAAACCCAACTCTGTCCGAAGTGTGCCTAATAGCTTAGAATATGTCCCCTGTCCACCTGTGTGTGCAGATGAATGGTCTAGTTGAGCATCTTCCACACAGTTCCAATCTCCTATGCACAGCTGTTGACCCTCTGGTAGTGTGTTTATTATCAATCAATCAATCAATCAAAACTTTATTTTTAAAAGGCGCTTTTCTCCAACCAAAGCGCCTGTACAATTTCATAAAACAATAAATAAACAAGATTTAAAATTATTATAAATCATTAAAAGCTATATTAAAAGGTGAGTCTTCAAAGCTCCTTTAAAACTTAGGACAGTTAGGTAATTAAGACCTGACGAGGTAGAGAATCCACAGGGTCGGCCATAAAACTAAATGATCTAGCCCCTGAAGTTTTCAAATCGAACCCTGGGAATCTCCAGCAATCCCTCGCCAGTGGATCGGAGGGGCGGGAGGGACAGGGGAAGGAGCTCTTTCAGGTGGGCAGGTCCCCGTCGTAGGCTTTATAGGTCAGGCAACCGACCTTGAAGGTGATTCGCAACACTGGCAGCCAGTGCAGTCCACGGAGCACAGGCATTTTATGGCTGGATCTAGAAGATCCAGTCAATAACCTGGCTGCCGCATTCTGCACAAGCTGCAGACGGCGAAGTTCAACCCCCGATAGCCCTAGGTACAGGGAGTTGCAATAGTCAAGGCGGGAGGTAACGTAGGCGTGGATCAACGTTGGAAGATCCTCTGGAGGAACCAGGTGCTTCACCCTGGCGATATTCCTCAGATGGAAAAAGGAAGTTTTGACCACCGCTGACACCTGGCATTTTAAGCGTCAAGTGATGCGTCAATTATTACGCCAAGATTCCGCACCTGATCTGAGGTTGTCAGCTGAACGCCTGCCATAAGCCTGAGGGCGATCCATCCGCAAACCCGCCTCACAGCGACCTTTATCCACGACTAACACCTCAGTTTTCTCCGGGTTTAACCTCAGCCAGCTCCCATTCATCCAGTCCTGGATTTCGGCAAGGCAGTTATTAAATACCGATAAGGCAGCATCCTGGTCGGGCACAAAAGACATATACAGCTGGGTATCATCTGCATAGCAATGAAAACCCAAACCGTATCGTCTAATAATCGCTCCCAACGGCAGCATATACACCGCAAACAATATAGGCGCTAAAATAGAACCCTGCGGTACCCCGCAGGATAGGGAGATTGATGCCGAAGAAAAGATTCCCGACACCACCCTCTGAGTCCTACCCTCGAGGTAAGATTGAAACCACCTGAGACCATACCAGATAATCCGCAGATGGACCGCAGACGCCCAACAGCACACCATGGTCAACAGTGTCAAATGCTGCAGAGAGATCGAGAGTACCAAGATAGAACGGTCCTACTGTCTCTCTGCTATTAGAGGTCATTTAGTACCAACAAGTGCTGTCTCGGTACTATGCCTTTTCCTAAATCCTGACTGGAGAGAATCGTAGAATATTGTTGTTGGTCAGATGATCATCCAACTGTACTGCGACCACCTTCTCAATAACTTTACCCCAAAGGGTAAGTTAGAGACTGGTCTGTAATTTGCTAGACAGTCTGGGTCTATGAGGATTTCTTTAAAAGAGGCTTAACTATAGCTCTTTAAGGGATCTGGAAAGATCCTCTCTAAAGACTTCCAGACTATCAAAGCCAGGACTAGGCCGATTTTATCCACACAATCCACTAAAAGACGGTGGGGCCAGGGTCCAAATCACAGTTGGTTGGTCGCAGCGCCTGGATGACCATCACAATATATTGTGGGAGGCTGAAGTCAGACCATACAAACTGAGTGTTGACATCTCCCGACCATCACCGTCTCCCATTGAGAGGAAGGACGGACATCTGATCTGATTTTGGCAACCTTATCTGCAAAGAAGAGAGCAAACTCCTCACACCGTTCTGGAGAAAAGGCTCTTCTGGGCTGAAGACAGGCTGGATTGCACAGTCTGTCCACAGTCCGAAGAGCTGAGCTGGTCTATTCTGTGCAGCCGCTATCTCTCTGGACAGGAATTCCGCTTTTCACAAGAGATTGCGGATTGATAGGCCGTGATAATGGTCCATCAAACTAAGTTTGTCATCATCCAGACCGACTTCCGCCAGCGCCTCTCCAGCCTTCGCCCAACCCTCCTCAACTCCTTCACGGTCTCATCAAACCATGGAGACCTGGCGGCGTGAGAGGACGAACGAACAGATGCAATAGAGTCCAGGGCCCCTGTCACCGCTTTATTATAGGCATGTACCAGGTCACCTGGATCCGAGCAATCCATCGGTAGGCTCGATAGGTCCACCACCGCCATCAGGTCATCCGGGACACACCCTTAAAGGGCGGTACTGCACTATCTCCGAAGGGCTGACCTAATAGGGGTGGCCTCAAACTGAACCTAATGGAGTGATGGTCAGACCATCCGAGTGGTTCCACCACCAAATCAGATATCCCATCCCCAGAAGGAATACCAGGTCCAATGAGTGTCCACCAATATGAGTCGAGGAGGAAACAACCTGTGTGAAGCCCAGTGATACCATCAACTGGAGAAAGTCTTGACCAAGCGTGAGAGTTCATCGTCGACCTACATTGAAGTCCCCAGAACCAACCATCTGGGGGACCCCAATGTCAGGTCGACAATGAAGTCTGCGACTTCCTGCAGGAAGACATTCTCGTCACCTGGTGGACGGTATACGAGAAGTATCCTGCACCCCACACCCTCGCCTAAGACACATTCAAAGGATCTGGTGACTCCCACCGGTACCTCCACCAGGCCCAGTTCTGACTTAAAACATATGGCAACACCCCCGCCCCTACGATCCTGCCTGGGCGGTGTATCACCGAGTACCCGGCTGGAACTGCTGCTGCTAAAACTGGCCCAGCATTTCCATCCAGCCAGGTCTCGGTGATGCACGCCAGGTCAGATGGACCCAACAAGATCGGCTATACGGCCGCCTTGTTTTTGATAGACCTGGCATTACACAACACCACCCGAGTAGGATGAGCCTCCGAGGATGACCGCCTTGCCTGCTGATCATAATCAGAACCCTTGGGTATGGGCACCAAGCAGGAAAACCCTTCAGCTCCATTTCGCCCCAGGCGCCTCCTTGACCTCACTAACCCCATCCGCCTCGCTATTTCCATTCCCCCCAGGCCTGGCACCAGCCCTCTTCCTCCCCTCACAACCCCAAAGCCCTACATCTTCTATAAACTCTGGGTGACAGGGGACAGAAAAGGACGAAGGTCCCTGAGCCTAGAGGGGAGTAATACCCGACCGTCTCTATTTTCATTCGACACATAGTTAACACCACAATCCACAATAATAAACCCCACAAACTTATATAAAATTCAAAATAAAACTAAAACACAACACTCAAATATCAAAATATAAATACAACAATAAACAAAATTATACCCCATCAGTGTGTCAATATTTGTACTTTAAATTTATCAGAACATTTTATCCATCTACCCCCACCCCAGTGCTCTCACTCTGCGGGGAAGGAACTTGCACCTATACAAAACCCCTAACATAAAATTGGCTTTTTTTTTTTTCGTTATCCTAAAACCAATATCCTCATTTACCCAAGACGAACACAAAACAAGAGTTCAAAATCTTTTTATGTCCACACTTATGTGCTCTCACCACTTCAGCATGGGCTAAACTTTAATCAGTCTCCTCTCACGAGACTGAAACAGTTATAAATGAACTCAGTTTTAAGTTCTTCCAATAGTTCTCACACGCTGGCTAAAGCAGAAAAATTCAAATATACTTCACCAGTTCGAGCAGTCCACACATGTGTCTACACAGTTCCAACTTCCATCCAAAATTTCCCAGTGACCAGAGACCAAAACCAGAATCCTGCAGGCAGTAAGCAGACAAACATCAAATATACCTCTACTGCAGGTTCCAACTCCACCCGACCTCGCTATGGAGAGGCAGGCAGGACCACCCTCCGTGGTACCCCTGCCTCAACTAAGGAGCAGAGTAACCCCACCGCCTCCAGAGGCAGAGAAACCCGCCACCCTGTCTGGACCAGGGAATCAGAACCCACAAATTTGTAGAGAGATCAGTAAGCAATTTTCACTGCCTGCTATCCTGCAGACCACTTCCTCTTTCCAGCAGGTCCGCTCAAACTATGGAACCAGCAACCCTCTCCTGCGGTCTGGCCAGATTGTTCCCCCGAGTCGAAACTGGTACTCCGTCAGTACTCCACCGCTAATCGTTCCTCCTTTTTCCTACGCCGTGTAGAGCCACGCCAGGTAGAGCTGCCACTAAACTTCCAGGGCCAGCCACTGAATCCTCGACAGAGCAACCGGAGACCAGCATCCGACAAAACAGCTCACAACGAGCAGCCCACGGAAAAACCAGACACCAACCAGTCAGAAAGTCCACTCAGGCAAGTCTCTCTAGTCTTTCTTTGTGTTTGTAAAAACGACTCAGTTTTTAAATGACAAAACAACGAGAAAAAAAAGTATTTAAAACAATAAATAATGAAATAATACTAAATATTAAACAATAACGCTAAACGATAACGAAAGTAGTCCAAGCAAAAATCAAGAGCTCACAGACAACTCACAGACGGCAGCCCAGCATGGCCACCATCTTTCTGTTCTTATGTTAAACACCTGCCTAAAAAATTCCCGGTGGAGGGTGTTGGGGCATATGGCCATAATTTGTATGGGGCACCCTAAGCTGTCCTGAGACTAATGCTATCCTCCCTGACCCTGCAAATATGTGTTCGTGACCTGAAAAGGTAACTCCTTCGTATCAAGATAGCCACCCAGTTTTTTAGACGTTGGATTAGAGTCAGCATATACACTTCCCACCCATGACCTCTTGAGTTTAGCATGTTCACAAGCAGTCAGCCGGGTTTCCTGGATACATGCTATTTCACATTTTACTCTCTGTAATTCCTGCAACATTCTTGACCTTTTAATTACATTGTTTACACCTTTAACATTCCATAAGCACAATACTAGTTTATCCATATTTGTTTTCTAATAGAAACACTCAGCCTTCCTCCTTACTATGTATCTTAGATATAGCTAGTCTATCCCCACATGTAGAGAAGTAATCCAAAAAGTTAGAAAGAAAAAGGATGGACAGAAAGGAAAGAGCAGAGTATATAACTCCAACTATATACATAGAAACATCAAACCAATAGTCTAACTTGTACTTTCTTTTTTTTTCTTTTACCTTTCTTCTTTATCCTCCTGCCTACCTCCAGTGCCCACTCTTTCCGTCCACTCATGTCCCCCCACGTCGCCTACCTTGGGGATCTGCTCCTAGAGTGCCTCCTCATCTTCTCCTCGCACAGTGGGGTCTGTTCTGTAGGAGGCCCTGGGTGGTACTGGGCGGCCTTCATCTAGGGCTGCTGGAGGGGTTTTTCCGTTTCTCCCTTGTGTTCCACTCCCCTGAGGCGTCCAGCACTTTGGGACGTACGTCCCGAGTGGTGACGGCTGATGCGCGCAACCTCATGCGCGCCAGACGTCCTCCCCGGCTCCGCGAAGGAAGCCGGTCTCCATCCCTTCCCTCTGCCGGTGCTTCCACCGGGCTATGGAAGCGGGATGCAACGCCTAAGCGCTCTTGGTTACCCACCCCGAGGAGGAGAGAATCCGCTGGGACGCCTGATCCTCCCCTTCCCCACCGCCCCCGCCCGAGTCCGCTCCCAACCCGGGCCGCTGCTGAAGGCGAGGTGTGGGCGCCCAGCGCCTCAACCCTCTAACTTGTACTTTCAACACATATGTAACAAACGACAGTTATGTTGTAGAAGGTGAAAAAAAAAACCTCTAAGATGTCTAGATATCTAGATTACGGTGAATCGAGAGAGCACCCCAGATGGGGTATATAGAGAGTGTCAGCTCAAAAAGAGCACTCACTACTCTTCCCTCGAGTTGGACCTCTGGGATCTCAGTACTCGGTTCTACAGCTGTTGTACATTTGGGACTCAGGCGGGAGGTACCTGTTTTTTGGCATTGGTAACAGTTGTCAGCCCACTGGAGTGACACAGCATTTGCCCAGTTGGGTATGACAATCTGTACAGGTCAATTTTGTTTCCGTAGTACCTACCCACCCCTCCGTTTCCCCAAAAGAAAAAAACAGTGAGTGTATCAAAAAGCACTGATTTTACTCCTTCCATCACCAAATTATTATGTAAATAAAATAAGTATTTAGTCCTCGTAATGATCCCACGGTGAAGGCAATGAGGCAGTATAGCGCAGTGGTCTAAGGCTCTGAGCTGCAAATCTGGTGACATCCAGCAGACCAGACCTGGATTTGAATCCCACAGCTTCCACTTGGATACTGTGTGACCCTGAGCAAGTCACTTAACCTCCTTGTGCTCCCAGGTCGCTCCTGTAAAAAAGCTTTCAGCTTAGTGTGCTATACCTGGTTAAACAACTAAATAAAAATGATTGTGGCTTGGGAGTCCTTTCAAAGCTACCACGACTATTTAGACCCCTGCTGTAACCGCAAGAGTTAACTTTGCTTTTTGTTCCTGTGAGACAACAGATAATGAATTTTCAAACTAAATAAGCTTTGAGTAAGTAGCATTTATAAGTATCTCTCTACCCTACTAATAGAAAACTTCATGGTGATCCCACGATGATGGAAGCGGCTATGTCACGGGATTCCTATCAGAGCTATTACGCACATTCTGAACCCCTGCTGTAACTACAACATTTAGCTTCTATTCCTACAAGCCAACAGTTAATACATTTTTTGAGTAAATAATGTTTATTAATTAGCAGCTCTCTACCTTACTTAGTAGAAAACTTCCTGCAATCAATCACAACATCCACCCGCAGTCTGTGCCACTCGCAAAGAACAGGGGAAGGAACTTAGCAGGTACACATGTGGGGTAACACAGAAAACAACCACCATTCAAAACTGCACCTGCAAATATTTGTTCCGCCTGCCCTCACAAAATCCTACATATCTCAGGCGGGTGATGACCCAAATTGAAAGCTTCTGTACCCCATGTGGAGGTGTTTTGTAGCGATCCTCCCCAGAAAGAGTTCATTTCCCTCCCTGGCGAAGACCTCTGTTCAGATAGAAGTAGCAGCTCCAATAGGATATATTTCCCGGGTTTAATTGTCACTTCATCTGTGTCAGTCAGAGAATCCAGTAATTCAGTGTAGTCTCCCCTCCCTAAATGTGAAAATCTTTTGACCGTGAAGTTCACTCAGTGTTCCCTCATGTGGTCGACTCTGCCGAACTTAGCCATTTGGATAGATCAGCATGCAGGGACAGCAAGTCCCTTGGTTTATGTATCCCGCCAGTCAGAGTCGGTGAGACTACTTTCCACAGTAGACGTTCAGTCTGGGCCTCAGCTTCCTCTTCTTTCAGGTCTGGGATCGGTATGTCTAAAGCCTTTAGGAATGAGGTAGCCTCCATTAGACTGTCAAACACCTTGATTGAATCTTTTGTTTGTACCCATAATTTAGCCAGGTAACGGATTTGTGCCTTAATTCCTTTTTCTTTCAGCTTTTTGACTACTTGGAGGGTCTTTTTCTGGCATGCGAGCAAAGCTGGTGGAAAGTCGTGGTCAACAAATACGTGCTGGCCGTCTAGATTAAGCTTTTTGTTTGCCCAAGCCATTCTTAATATTTTCTCCTTTGTCTGGAAGCTTAAGAATTTTATTATTATGGACCTTGGTGGTGCACCTTGTACCGGTTTGGGGACTAATGCTCAGTGGGCTCTTTCAATTCCGAGCTCAGAATCAGCCGAGACCTAAAGTTTCTTCTGTAGCCAAGTTGCCATGAATCCCACCATATCTGTTTGTTCGGAGCCCTCAGGGACTCCGAAAACTCAAATGTTATTTCTAGGAGCTCGAGCTTCCGAGTCTTCAGCCCTGCTGGTAAGATCTCTTTCTCTTCTGTATAGATATACCAGTGATTGGCCAAAGGCCATATGTTCACTGTAGAGGGTATTAATATGGGTTTCATTATCAGTGGTACGTTTCTTTAGCTTTTGTAGGTCTTTCCTTATGCCAGTGACCTTACCGTCTATTTTACGCAACATGTGCATAATAGCATGGGAGTCAGACCTCCCGATTTGAGATCCCGTCTCGGACCCGTTTCATCTTCTTCCTCCTCTCCTGAGCCAAAGCGTAGAGGTAGAAGACGTCGAACTTAAGCGGGCTTGTGTCTGACATGAGAAACGAATTACCATGATTTTGATTAGGAATCTAGATTTTGCCGGTTTTTCGCGTGGCCATCGTAAAAGCTGTCCAGTATCGAACGGGATACGTTTAATCCAAGAATAATATGAGATGTGATTATTATTTAAAATATTTTCCACCGGAGATAGAGCGCTTGAGATCAGGCTGTCATACAGACGCTGTATCACTGGAAGTCCCAAATGTAACTTTGAAATATACATTTTTCTGAAGTTTTGGTTGTATTTTTTTTGGGTTAATTCTCCACCAAATAAAAAATTTGGCCAGCCTTATGTGATGAGTTGTGGTTTTATTATGTGCCTAATTGTACAGTATTTGTATTTGCTCCCTCCCCCTCATCCCCGCAGGAAGCATCTGGAAACGAGCTGTTACCAGCTCAGTATGCCATTCCTGGTAAAATCTTTGAATTAAATCAATATCTGACAGGTTTGCCCAGTTGTTATTGATGAAACATACAAATGTGTGAGAGAAGAATGAATGTCAGATCCAGGTAAATGCTAACACCATCTGCAGATGTAAGGTAGCCCTCTTTTTTCTCTCTCTCTGTAGATAATTGCTGATGAATCTGATAGCGCTCTGGGAATGTCATCAATGGAGAGTGCTCTGCAGGGTGCTGGGGATGCCAGCTTCACCGGACCCATGCCCCACCTTTGTCTTTCTCCAGGGCGCCTTCGCTCACCCTCACCAAAGCTAACCATGTTTACGGTGGATACAGTCATCTCAGATGTTCGGACGGTGCTTCAGAGACGACAGCTGCATGTCCAGGTTTGTCTCTCTCTCTCTCTCTCTCTCTCTCTCTCTCTCTGTACTGACTGACAGTGATGTAGTAACAGTCCCTGGGACTGAGAATATGGAGAATGGAAATGCTCACTGACACCAGCAGGGGGTGCTCTCATCAGGTCAGGGGTTAGGTGCACTGACAGCACTGTGTCGGGTATAAGCTGGAAATTGAAAACTTGTATTTTTTGGGGCTAGTTGATAATGACATTTTGTAGTAAAATCCCCAAATCTGTAGCCAAACCCAAAACATTTCATTTAGTTACACACACACACACACACACACACACACACACACACACACACACACAGCATCACAATTTAATGATTCAAAGCCCAGAAAAAACAGTGAAGTCTAGAAATGAATAGCAAAATGCGATTTGGTGATTGGCAACTTAAACACTGACTGTGGGAGAGGAATCTAAAGCTCTGAGAGGAGAGTGGAAATGCCTCACTGAAATTAGCAGGAGGTACTCTCTCCTTGTTGGGGAGAGGTGTACAAACAGCACAGCAGATGAGCAGTCAACAGGACTGAGAGTGTAACCAGTGAAAATGTCTCACTGGTACCAGCAGGTGGTGCTGTCACCTGCATGGACTGTGGTGTACTGAAAGCACTGTGGGAAAGGAGCCCCCAATATTGAATGAGGAGAGCTGAAATCTCTGGTGCCAGTGTTGAGGGGGGCTTTCACCTGGTTGGGGTTAGTGCACTGACAGCACAGTGGGAGGGGAGCCCCCAATACTAAGTGTGTGAGAATGGAAATCTCACTGGTACCAGCTGGGGTGCTGTAACCAGATTGGGGTTGTGTGACGTTGACAGCACAGTGGGAAAGGAGTCTCCCTACCATTTTCCCTGGACTGAGAATCCAGAGAAGGGAAATTTCACTGATGAACATTTTGTTTGCAGGACTTGAAGGGAAAACTGTTAGTGAGTCAGGATGCTATAAGCACTCTCAGGAAGCAACTACATGATAGCCAGCAGCAGCGGAGAAACCTGGAGGAGAGGATTCAGCACTTGGAGGTGGAGAAGGACAGACTGACTTCTGGAAAGGAGGACTTAAACCATGAGGTCCAGCGATCATGGACTCTCGTTGGAGGCCTTGAACAGGTACATCTTGCTCAGATCTTACACCATTGGGTTCTTTTTCAGTGTCTTCCCAACCCCATATCCCCTTCACCTCAGTCTTTTTCTGCTTGCAGCGCCTCTTCCTCCCCACCAATGATGGAGCCATCAGGCCTCTACTTTCTAGTTCATGATCTGGTGGAGTGTGTAGGAGTGCAGTGCCCAAGAGTTTGGGCACCTGATGCTGGTGGCAGCCTTTGTTTCCTGACATTTCTGCCCCTTTGCCTTCTATCACCCCTGGCACCAAGTACAGCCCATAGTCATCCTCGTGCATGTGCTGCAGATCCCTCCTGAAGAGGTACAAGCTCCCTAATCCACCACAAGGGACTACTGCAGTGGCAGACAATGGCGCCCTGCCTTCTCAGGCAGTGATGCACTAACATCGGCAGTGCTCATAACAGCTAGCCACCATATGGAGTATCCTTGGTCCACTTCTTAACCTGGGTTGCCAGCATGGTAGTGGTTTATCGTTAGGCTGTCCGTGACCCATCATGGAGGTCTTGGTAGTCCAGAGGAGACAGCTTGGAACGATGAACCAGGAAATTCAGGTTCAAGTCCCCCCCCAACACTTAAACCCTGTGTGAACCCGGTGTGTATATAATTTCCAGTGCCTCAATCCTCTTCTACTTGTGCAAAGATCGAACTCTGAACCCTCACATTAGAGGAAGGTCTTAAAACAGTGAATTAGCACAGTGAGCACCCTGTCAAGATCTAAACACTTGGGGCAGGTTTTCCAAAGCCCTCACTGGGCTCTGCAGCATGATTCTGCCACATTCCTTTAATTTTGAACTCCAGTGTTGGATGGTCTCATTTCTGCGTGCAGTTGCCATAATGCACAGCAGTTGTGGTTTTGCTCGTGTCCGAAAGGTCATGCATGGACCATTTGTTTGAGAGCTGCCACATATTTACCAAAACATCTGAAAATATAAAGCGCAGGCCAAAACCGTGAATGGCACCTGCATCTGATGCATTACAAATCATGCTCATTTACAGCCAAAAGTGGTTTATGTAGTTTTGCAGGAACATATGAGGATCCAATCTGCAGAGATTTAAAGAGCTAGTATACTGCCCAGACCGAATACTAAATTTTAAAAAGCCGGCTGTTACTTTTTATAGCTGAGGTACTTTTTTGTTTCATTTACCTAGTTAGAAATTGTTTTACTTGATGTTAGCAGGTGTGATGTTTGGAGCAGTACTCTGCCTGGCAGCTGACACATATAGACCTGTTTCTCTCATTGCATCATCACTATTGTGATCTTACTAAATGTGACATCAAAGCTGCTCAGGAAAAGCCACCCAGTAACTGCCAGTTCAGTCATCTGTGTTGTGACTGTCAGTGAGGTCACAATGTTGATGATATAGTGGGAGGAATAGAATTAGATATGTCATCTGCCAGGTAGAACGCTATTCCATACATCCAGCAAAACTCTTATCGCTTTGAAATTGTTCTAGTGAGTAAAAGGAAAAAGAAAAAATACTTAGAGATCCACTGTGATTAGACCTTGCACTATATCTATCGGTGCCTTACCGCCAGAGGATCCAGATAATGTTAAGATTTCCATGAAGCTTGCAGTAATTCAAAAGCTACAACGCTCGTAAAGTTGTATTCACCGGGTCCCAAGGACTTCCCTTTTTTTGCTGCCCACTCTCCACCCCGCATTTACTAGCATGATGATGAGATGCCAGTAATAGCGTGGGGGCACACTCCATTATAAGCAATGGTTGGCAGCTTTTCTATTTTAAATAATATAATAGCCACTTGACAATGAAACGTGGGCACCGGTCAACTAACAAGGGCCTTGTTAGTCGACCGGTGCCCATGTTTCATTGCCAAGTAGCCATTATATCATTTAAAATAGATGGAAAAACTGCTGCCCATTGCTTATAATGGAGCACACCCCCACACTCTCACTGGCGTCTCGTCATCACGCTAGTGAGCTCAGGGGTGGAGCGTGGACGGCAGCAAAAAAACGTGAAGTTCCTGGGACGTAGTGAATACAACTTTACAAGTGTTGTAGCTTTTGAATTACTGCAAGTTTCATGGAAATCTTAACATTATCTGGATCCTCTGGCAGTAATGCTCCGGTAGATATTGTGAGGGGACTAATTTTGTTATCTTGGTGAATCTCTTTAAGAAATAAAAACTTATAACTGTCTACTTCTTAACATTTGTAAAATTTTTCTGTCTGCTATTTGTGGTTCTACTAGCTCTTTAAACACTGGGACTTGTTTCCTCACCAGTACACTAGTGTGGTGCCCACAATACAACAATTTAAAATCTGTGAATTTGTAGTAGTCATTGAGCCCTGCACCAAGCACTAGTATGGTGATCCACTGTGCAAGGATTTAAGCACTACTTGTAGTCAACAGACTCTGCACAAATGCACTCTAGTGTTATGGTCCACCATCTCAGGATTTAAACAGTGTGATACATAGATACATAGACAGTGTCGGCAGATAAGGGCATATGGCCCAACCAGTCTGCCCATTTGAGCTTGTAAGTTCAGTTTATGTTTTCCTAGAAGTCTGTTGCCCCTTACTCAACTCCAGAATTCCTTTATGTCTATCCCATGCATTCTTAAATCCTGTGATTGTTTCAGCCTCCACCACTTCCTCTGGCAGGGTGTTCCACTTGTCCACCACCCGTTCTGTGAAGAAATTCTTCCTTATGTTTCGTCTGAATCGTCCTCCCTCCAACTTCATCCCATGCCCTCTAGTCCTGGAACATCTTTTTCACTTAAAAATAGTGTATTCCTGCACCCTGTTCCTCCCTGTAAGATACTTGTATGTCTCTATCATATCCCCTCTCTCCCCACTCTCCTCCAGGGAGTACATGTTCAGTTCCTTCAACCTGTCCTCATAGGACTTGTGATGCAATCCATGCACCATCTTTGTTGCCCTCCTCTGAACCTTCTCTACCCTGTCTATGTCCTTATGTAGGTAAGGTCTCCAGAACTGTACACTGTACTCCAGGTGGGGCCTCACTAGTGTCTTGTATAGTGGAATTATGACCTCCCTTTTCCTGCTGGTGATGCCCTTGCTTATGCATCCCAGCATCCTATTTGCTTTACCTGCTGCCTTGTCGCACTGTTTCCCTACCTTGAGGTCATCAGAGATGAAACCCCAAGATCCCTTTCCTGCTTGGTGCATGCTATATCCTCACCCCCCAACTGATATATTCTGCCAGGGTTTTTGTGCCCCATATGCATTATCTTGCATTTCTTTGCATTGAATTTCAACTGCCAAATCCCTGACCATTCTTCAAGTTTCTGCAGGTCCCTTCTCATTCTGTCTACACCCTCTGGTGTGTCTACTCTGTTACAGAGCTTGTGTCATCAGCGAACAGTGAAATTCTGCCTCTAGGTCCCATGCGAATGTCACTGATGAAGATGTTTAATAGGACCGTCCCAGCACTGATCCCTGTGGTACCCCACTGGTCACTCTTCTCTGTGGAGTGACAGACATTTACCACCACCCTCTGTGTCCTGCCGCCCAGCCAGTTACCTACCCACCACACTACTGTCCTGCCCACACCCATATTCCCCAGTTTGTGTAATAGTCTTCTATGTGGCACAGTGTCAAAGGCCTTGCTGAAGTCCATATAGGCCATGTCCACTGCCCTCCCCTGATCCACCTCCCTAGTCACCCAGTCAAAAAATTCAATGAGGTTGGTCTGACATGACCTCCCCCTGGTGAAACCATGCTGCCTTGGGTCCTGTAGTCCATTGACAACCAGATGTTCCACCAGTCTCTCCTTCAGTAGTGCTTCCATGAGCTTCCCCACTACCGAGGTGAGGCTGACTGGTCTGTAGTTCCCACTTCCTCTTTGTTCCCACTTTTGTATAAGGGGACTACATCTGCTGTCCTCCAGTCTTTGGGTACCTCCTTTGTTTCCAGTGATCGGCTAAACAGGATAGCCAGAGGTTCAGCCACCACCTCTCTTAGTTCTTTAAGGACCCTGGGGTGCACCCCATCTGGCCGCATTGCTTTATCAACTCTTATTACTTCCAGTTCCTTCAGGACCCTTTCTCGTGTAAAGGGACTTGTGTCCGTTTCTGCACCATTCTCACCCCTTGTACTCCCTTCAGACCCATTACCCTCCTCTTCCTCAGTAAAGACTGAGCAGAAATACCTGTTCAATATGTCAGCTTTACTGTTGTCATCCTCCACGCCCCCATCCTCCTCCTTCAGTCTCTATCATCCTCCTTGCCTTTCTTTTTCACTTATGTACCTGTAAAGGTTTTGTCCCTCTACCCACTGATTTTGCAAATGTGTTCTTCTGTCTGAGCTTTGGCTTCCTTACTGACCTCCTGCCTCCCTTTGCTTCTCCTGGTACTTCTCCTTATCCCTTCTGCCTGTGTCTTTTGTATTGCCTGAATGCAATCTTTTGGCTTTCACTTTCTTTTGCTACCTGTTTGGAAACCATAATGGTCTCTCTTCCTTTTCCTTTTGCTAACCTGCTTAATGCATAATTCTGTTGCTCTTGTAATCCCCATTTTAAATACTGCCCACTGTTCCTCGACCCCTGATTCCTGCCCTTAATGCCTCTTTCAAGTATCTCCCCATTTTCCCAAGGTCTGCCCCCCTAAAATCCAGGATATGTGTTTTTGTGTGGTTTGGTTCTGCTCTTTCTGTGATTTCAAACCACAGTGACTGGTGGTCACAGTTTCCTAGGTGCTCCCCCACTGTTACCCCCATCACACTGTCCCTGTTTGTGAGCACAAGGTCCAGTATTGCCTTCTGCCGAGTTGGTTCCATGACCAGTTGCTTGAGGAAGGCACCCTGAAGGGAGTCCAGGATAAATCTGCTCCTAGCTGATGGTGCTGCTGGGATGCTCCAGTCCACGTCTGGAATATTGAAGTCTCCAACCAGTATTACCTCCCCCTTGTCTGCCATCCTTTGGATAGCTAGCATCAGCTCCCTGTCTGTTTCTTCCTCCTGGGCTGGTGGTCTATAGACCACACCTGTGCTGATGGTTGGCCCCATTTTCCTTTCCAGCTTAACCCACAGTATCTCTCCCCCATTTTGTTCCTCCTGGATCTCTGTGGCCCTTATGTCATTTTTCACATACAGTGCCACTCCTCCTCCCTTCCTGCCTGCCCTGTCTCTTCTGAATATGTTGTAGCCAGGTATGGCCATCTCCCAGTCGTGGTTATCATTACACCAAGTTTCAGTGATGGCTACAATGTCCAGGTCTGACTGCACCATGACAGCCTCCAGATCTTCCATCTTGTTGCTAAGGCTCCTGGCATTTGCACACATAGCTTTCCATGATTTAACCTCCCTAGACTGTTTCGCTGTTCTATTCCAGCCCCTTCCTTGGTTGTCCTTTATCCCTGGTTCTCCTTGCTTTCTGCCCTTCTGCTAAATTTTGCCCCTTTTCTGTCTATCCACCTCTTGGGCACTAATCTCCATCTTTTGCACACTGCTTTGTAGAGGTAGCCACTCCTCTGGTTCACTGGTTCCACTGCTAGCTGTGGGGTGAAAGTAGGTACCCTCCTTGCTGGCCTCCACCCCTTTGCTAGTTTAAATGCTTGTCAGTGTAGCATTTAAACTCATCATTGAGTGGTTGGATCCTCAGGATGGATGCAGGCCAACAGGCTTGAACGGACCTCCATCACTCCAGGTGGGTCCCCAGTCACCAATGAATCCAAACCCTTCCTCACAGAACCAGTTCTTCAACCATGAGTTAAAGTTCCTGGTGCATGCACCCCTATGCTCTCCTTGCTTTTGCAGGTAGTACTCTGAGAAAGTGACAGAAGTAGCTACTTGCTTGAGACCCCTTCCCAATTTCCTAAACTCTTCCTGAACTTCCTTTGGCTCCCATTTGCCAGATCATTAGTACCCAGGTGGATAATGACATCCAGCTCACCCTCCTGTCTTGCCTTCCAGTGATCCCCAGGATCTTCCTTCCATCCCTCCATGCCGTGGCACCTCACCTCCCTGTCCTCCCCCTCCTGTGTTCCTAGCTGGATCCTTCTTATGATGGAGTCCCCACCAAGATTTGCTTCCTCCTCCTCTGGGGTCCACTGCTTTCCCGCTGAGGTCACCTCCTTGGCTAACCTCCACATCCTTTCCTTCCACTTCTCTGGGTACTCTATTTGGTTGTCCTCATTTGCCAGTGTGGCATATGAGTTCTTGAGTGGAACAGGATCTGGGATGTGCCCTATGCCTAACCGCTCTAACCCTCCCTGAGCCCACTGTTATCCAAGTGCTCCTCATTCTCGGCATCCTTTGAGGTAGTTGCATTGGACTGGGTGGTCTCTGGATAGGGGTGATGGTACTCCTGACCCAGTTTACTTCTGCTCTGAGTCTGGCTACCTCATCCCGCAGTCCAGAGAGATGCATGCAGATAGGGCAGCACCTCAGTGTCCAGAAGGTCTGCCTGAATATGGCTGCCCCACAGCCACTGCACTGCACCACTCCCCACATTATACTGCAGTTATACTGCTATTCCACTACTTGTCTGCTACTGAAGCTCTCCTAGTTCCCTTTTTATTAATTTACTGTCCTAAAAATCCTGCCACTGATCCTCAATACTTTTCTTTTTAAAAAAAGAAAATAAACCAATAAATAGATAAATGAGTCAAAACACTTGTCGTGCTGAGGGTGGGCTTCTTCCCCCTTATGCTCCTCCTACTCCACACCCCTTACTATAGTAGATGAAGCTAGTGTGGTAATCCACTGTGCAAGGATTTAAACAATATGACCTTGTTGTAGACGTACTCTGCACCAGTGTACTAGTGTGACGATTCACTGTTCAAGGATTTAAAAACTGTGACCTTGTAGTAGATGAACTCTGCACAGAAGCACTAGTGTGGTGGTTCAGCATATAAAGCTTTAAACACTGTGCACTTGTAGTAGAAGATTGTATTCGTACCAATATAGTTGGTCACTGCTATAATTGAATTGTCAGGCCCTTTAGAGTAGCAGAGAAAATCCACAATTGTGAACTAGTGTGTAATATTACTGTGACGAGACTCAAACTCTTGTGGACCCTTGTAATGTCAGGAAGTCTTGCTATCATCACATTAGTGAGGTAAGTCACTGCACTGCAAGTTCTCATGAACCTAACCACCTTCTCTTTTCTTTTGAAGGGAAAGTGAAAAGTTGGAGAGTGAGGTCCAGTCCCTAAAGCAGCAGCTGGATGCATCTGAGAAGGATGCCAGAGGTGCGTGTTGCCAATGCTGCGCTTGGAGCAGCAGAGGGACATAACCCGGGAGCAGAAAGAGGATGAAGAGGAAAAGGAAAGGGCAAGAGAGACTGAGAGGGTAACTGACATTCTTAATGTATTCACTTGAGTACTGTATTGGTCCCTTCAGCCCCACATTAATAGGGACTTCTTTCATTTTGCAGCTTAGAGTTTCTCTGATCAGATATCACATCTATTCCACATTAGTGGGAACATTCATTCACACCTTTCTGTCCATGCCTCTAAACTGTCCCTTATTTTTTATTTCAAATGTTTCATCAGCAAAAAGGTACTGAGCTGACAACATCTCATTTCCAGATGCATCCTGGGGGGAGGAGGTAACAGGAGGGAAAGAAAAGCAATCATGCAAACATTTTTATAGTAAAAACAGGTGTTGTATACAAGCATCATATAAAAAGCAAAAAGGTGAAAGTTATACAAAACAAGGCATAGCATTCAAGATAAAAGTGCAGTTATGCAGGGAAGGCTAACTCTGTGAGAGTCAAAGAAATATAAATTAGAGAAAGAGGTAGCCGGGGAGTGACGGTGTAAATTGGAGGCAATACAGCGCAGTGGTTTGAGGCTCTGAGCTGCAAACCTGGAGACGGGGGTTTGAGTCCCACAGCCCCCACTTGCATACTGTGTGACCCTGAGCAAGTCACGTAACTTCCTTGTGCTCCTAGTCGCACCTGTAAACAAGCATTCAGCTTAGTGTCTCTCTCCTGGTTAAAAAAAAAAAAAAAAACGTTATGGCGAGAAGCATGGATTAGGAGGAGAGGGAGGATAGGTGGGTGGATAGAAGGTGGGGGAAGAGGAACAGAGTAAGGTAGATATTATGTACAGTTGCTGGAGTGCAAGGTGAAATCATGGAGAAAAGGGGAGAGAGAGCATTGAAAAGTGGTAAGCGGATAGATAAGGAGTGAATTCCATATTTGGGGAACGGTCGGAGAAAGCTGCTTGGCTAGCTTGAAGATTGCCCAGAAGGGAGAGTAAGGAGTGATAGCCAGAGCTATGAATGATGCAAGAGGAAGGAGGGGTGAGAAAGGAGAGAGGTGTAAGGTGTGGGGGTGAGCTCAAGCCAGTATTTGGAGATAAAGGAGGTCACAATTAGTGAGGGGTGTCTAGCTCAGAGGAACTGGGAGGGGAGGAAGAGGAAAGACTATAGGGAGCAGTGGTAGGTTCAGGGTGGACAGTCCAGAGCAAAGTGACAGAAGGAGCGAAAGAGGGAATCCAGTCTGGCTAGGGTGGTGTTAGAAGCAGTACTATAGACAGTGTTGCCAAAACTGAAGATAGGAAGGATCATCTTCATGACAGTTGCACAGTGAGCAGGAGGAAAAATGTAAATTCTGTTCCTGTATAATACTGCTAGTGTGGAGTGAAGTTTATTGTGTATGGAATTCACATGCCCAGAAAGGTCAAGGTACTGGTCAAGCCAGACCCCGAGGAGCTTACATGCTGGAACATCATCGATAGTGGCCCCTTCTAGGGTGTGGAAGGAGGGAGCCAGTAAGCTTAGTGAGTTTCTGCCTAGCTCCAAAGGTCACTGAAACCGTTTTCTTGGTGCTGAGGGATAACTGATTTGAACAAAAACAGTGCTGAACATTGTTGAAGTCCAGCTGAAGCCTGCTTATGAGATCAGAAGTGGAAGAACCAGAGGTAGACAGAATCGTGTCATCTGTGTGCATGTGGATGGACGCAGAGGAGCAGGAAGTGGGGAGGTCATTCAGGGAGACCAAAAAGAGTACTGGGCCAAGGACAGAGCCTTGTGGGATACCAGTGTTGGTAGGAAGTGGAGTGGATATATAACGCCAATCCGGTACAGATTGAGACCTACCCCGAAGGTGGAGTGGAACCAATTGGCAGAGGAGTTGGAGAGCCCTGCTGCCTTGAGCTTGTCAAGGAAAAGAGGGTGAGATACAGTGTTGAAGGCTTTGGCCAACTCAGCAAAGCGTCGAGGTGATAAGCAGGGCCACTGGAAAATTTATGGCACAATTTTTCCGTACTTCCATGAGTTTTCACCCTTCTCCGCACAAAATCCGCAATTTCTTACACTTATGAAATTTTTGACTGAAATTGTATAAAAATATTTCAGTTCTCAAGGAAATCTACTCAGATATGGTACACAGACTTGGATTTGACCAAAATAGTACAGTGTGAGGTGAGAAGGGGTCAAATGTGACTCTGCTTTCATGTCATTCACTTCCCTACTATGGTTTCAGAATCCTCTGGTCATGCATATGTAGACTTGAACGCTTAAAATCTGTGTTAAAGCAGACCATCAGAGAACTTTGCTGACACAGAGACTGAAACAATAGTTGTGAGAAGAGGTGCAAAGTGCCCATTCACTAAATGAAGCCTTGACCACAATGCTTGTTTTGAATCATAGGGTAGATTTTCCTGTATAAATACTTTCATCGGTGCGTGAGGGTTCAATATTAGGATCGGTCCTCTTCCATGTCTTTATAAACGACATTGCAGAGGGGCTGGAAGGAAAAGTATGTCTCTTTGCAGATGACACAAAGATCTGCAACAGAGTTGATGCACAAGGTGGGGTGGAAAGGATGAGAAGGGAATTGGCAAGGTTAGAGGAATGGTCAAATGTATGGCAGCTTAGATGTAATGCTAAGAAGTGCAAGGTAATGCACCTGGGAAACAAAAACCCAGGAGAAGAGTACTCAATGGGGGGTGAGATACTAACAACAACAAAAATGGAAAGGGACCTGGGGGTAGTCATATCAGATGACTTAAAGGTGGGCAAGCAATGTGAGAGGGCAGTAAGGAGGGCTGGGGGGATACTGGGATGCATAGGGAGAGGCATCACCAGTAGAAAACAGGAAGTTGTTATCCCTCTGTACAGACAGCTGGTGAGACCCCATCTGGAGTACTGTGTGCAGTTCTGGAGACCCAATCTCCGCAAGGACATAGACAAGATGGAAGCTGTCCAGAGGAGGGCAACTAAAATGGTGCAGGGTCTGCACCAGAAGACATATGAAGAGAGACTAAAGGAGCTTAATATGTATAGCCTCGAGGAAAGGAGGGAGAGGGGGGACATGATAGAAGCTTAAGTACCTCAAGAGAATCGACACAAAGTCCAAGAGGGTAACATCTTTCAAAAAGGAGGTGTACAAGAACAAGGGGCACAATTTGAAGATAGAAGAGGCGGCTCAGAGATAATGTAAGGAAGTACTTTTTCACAGAGAGGGTTTTGATGCATGGAATGGCCTTCTGGAGGAGGCTGTGGAGTCAAAACAGTGGTTGAATCAAGCATGCATGGGACAGCCATAAGGCAATTCTAGGGGTGGGGGTAGAAAGAAGTAGGCTGCTGGTTAACTAGGATCTGCAGCTTATCCATTAGGTAGGAAATGGGCAGACTGGTGGGCAAGCGGTCCTTATCTGCCAAATTCTATGTTTCTACGCTTCAATCTGAAAGAATTTTGACTCCTATGTGTTAGGAGTTTGGTGTGCCCTGCTGATTATAATCTTGAATGTGCTTCTGAGGGGGTGGTGACAGTGATTCCTTTACATGTCATAGAAACATAGAAACATAGAATTTGACAGCAGATAAGGACCGCTTGGCCCACCAGTCTGCCCATTTCCTACCTACTGGATAAGCTGCACATCCTAGTAAACCAGCAGCCTACTTCTTCCTACCCCACCCCTAGAATGGCCTTATGACTGTCCCATGCATGCTTGAATTCCACCACTGTGTTTGACTCCATAACCTTCCTCCGAAGGCTATTCCATGCATCCACAACTCTCGCGAGAAAATACTTCTTAAATTACCTCTGAGCCACCACCCCATCTTCAAATTGTGCCCCTTGTTCTTGCACACCTCTTTTTTGAAAGATGCTACCCTCTTGACTTTGTTGATTTCCTTGAGGTACTTGAACGCTTCTATCATGTCCTCGCCTCCTCCTTTCCTTGAGGCTAGACATATTAAGCTCCTTTAGTCTCTCTTCATATGTCTTCCGGTGTACCCTGCACCATTTTAGTTGCCCTCCTCTGGACAGCTTCCATCCTGTCTATGTCTTTGCGGAGATTGGGTCTCCAGAACTGCACGCAGTACTCCAGATGGGGTCTGACCAGCTATCTGTACAGAGGGATAATAACTTCCTGTTTTCTACTGATGATGCCTCTCCCTATGCATCCCAGTATCCCCCCAGTCCTCCTTGTTGCCCTCTCACATTGCTTGCCCACCTTTAGATCATCTGATATGACTACCCCCAGGTCCCTTTCCATGTTTGTTGCTGTTAGTATCTCACCCCCAACTGTGTGCTCTTCCCCTGGGTTTTTGTTTCCCAGGTGCATTACCTTGCACTTCTTAGCATTGAATCTAAGCTGCCATACATTTGACCATTTCTCTAACCTTGCGAAGTTCCTTATCATCCTTTCCATCCCACCTTGTGCATCAACTCTGTTGCAGATCTTTGTGTCATCTGCAAAGAGACATACTTTTCCTTCCAGTCCCTCTGCAATGTCGCTTATAAAGACATTGAATAGGACCGTCCTAATACTGAACCTCATGTACCCCACTAGTAACCCCCTTCTTCTGAGTGGACTCCATTTACTATTACTCTGTGTCCTATTATCCAGCCAATTCTTTATCCAAGCTGTCATCTTGGGACCCACTCCCAGGCTGGCTAACTTGTATATCAGTCTTTGTGTGGGACTGTGTCAAATGCCTTGCTAAAGTCTAGGTAGGCCATGTCCACTGCCCTCCCTGATTCTACTGCTTTGGTCACAGAAGTCAAAGAAATCTCATCAGATTCTGCCTACATGACCTTCCCGGCTGGAATCCATGCTGCCTAGGGTCCTGTGCCCCTCTGGCCTCTAGATACTCGACAATTCTTTCCTTCAGAAGTGATTCCATCATTTTCCCAATCACTGCGGTTAAACTAACAGGTCTGTAGTTTCCTGCTTCTGCCTTGCTTCCACTTTTGTGAAGGGGAATCACATCTGCCCTCCTCCAGTCCTTGGGTACTGGAGGAGGGCAGATGTCAGTCTGCCACAACTGTATACATTTCTGAAAACATGCTGAACAGGTTAAGTGTAGTTAAACAGTTACCTTCAAATAGACAAAATAATTGCAACCCAAGTAAAATCACTGCAAACCGAGTAGAACAAAAGTACAATGTATTAAAAACTATTGTATGATGTAATGAAAAGCTATTGGTATGATTTGATACTTTGTACTTACAGTGCTGATTAAGAACAGTAATCATTTTAACAGAATAAATATTTTTCTTACTAGACCTTTATTGGGCACCCTGTTTATCTGTTTATTTTGTTCTTGCACCAAAGCAAGTAGTTTAAACAGGCTTCATTATTTAACATCTAGAAACTGGCAAAATATGTTGTTTCAGGTTGTATTAAGCACGTACTAACTGTAAATTACTGAATAAAATCTAGATTAGTACTGCATGACAGATGTCTCGATTTTTAGAAGATATGCTATATAATGATTAGTTTATAGTGCATTTCAAAACACACATCTTTCTTCATATTAAAATCATTTACAAGTGGCAGTACATTTATTTAATAATTTATGTGATCAGTACATGCTGCAGCAAACAATAAAATATTTATTAGGGGCAGTGGGGATGTATAGTGAAACCCTGTAATTTTCCATAATTTTTGCAAGAAAATCCTGCATTTTGGGTAAAATTTTCCGCATTTTCAGTGGCCCTGGTGATAAAGCCTGATCCATGCCTGAGAGAATGAAGACGTAAGCTGGAAGAGGAGGAGGAGTTGGAGTGAAATTAGCTAAAGCCAGTCTGGAAAGAGGTGAAGAAAATAGAAGAATTAAGGAAGGTGGAGAGCTGAAACAGAACAAGCAGCTCTTGCATTTTGGCTAGAGTGGGGAGCAGGGAGATAGGATGGTAGTTGCCAGGTGAGGAGTCACCACCGCCTTTGGGAAGGGGTATCACGGTAGCATCTTAAGCACCCAAGAATCAGGGATGGAGGCAAGGGAGAAAGGTTGAGAAGGGAGGTGATAGGTAGAGCAATGGCGGGAGCAGAGAGAGAGGAGTTTTGGGTTGATCCCATCAGGGTCCTGCTCTTAAAGGGATTAAAGGCCAAGAGAGCCTTGAGGGGGGCATCAGGAGTGACAGGAGAGAAGGAGAAGGGGAGGATAGGAGTTGAATGATGGGGGAAGGGAGGATGCACAAGAGTTAAAGAATTTGTTAAACTCAGAAGCAACAGAGAGGTGATCAGAAGTGGGGATGTCACCCCCACTTGAGGAGTGGGGGGGTGGGGCTGGATTTGGGGGGAGAAGAGGGTGTAGATGACCTTCCAGAACTTGGAAGGGTGATTAAGGTTGTTCTGGAAGGTGGAGGCAAAGTTCTCAGCATTGGCAAGCCTAGTGGCTCTGGTACAGGCATTTTGAAGGGCACGGTACCTAATTAGGTCAACAGGGGAGCCAGAGGACTTATGAATGTTACAGGCAAGGGGTCACATGCACACAGGCAGGCCAGTAGTTCAGCTGAGATCCAAGGAGCTGGGAACCACAGACCCTGATTTGCCTGAGGAGGGCATGCTGATCACAGACAGAGTTAAATTTAGTATTAAAATATTGGAGGGCAGAATTGATGCTATTGACGGATGAAATGGGCAACCAGTCGGTGGCAACCAAATCAGAATGTAGGGGAAAACAAGTCCTGTGACCATAAAGGCCAGATGTGGAGGAATTTTTTTTTTTTTGGTTGGGGGGGACTTTGAGATGGTGAATTTTGCATACACAGTAGACCATGTGGTAGTCGCTAAGGGTGTCAAGGAAGGTACCAGCAGCAGAGATATGGTGGGAGTGAGAAATAAGAACCCAGGCCAGTAGGGAGTGATTGAAGGATTTGTAATGCAGAGGGACATTTGTCTTCAAGCATCTCATGCTGGGTCAGTGGAATAAAAACTCACCTGTGTCATTATTAAAGTGAGGGTCTTTTTTTCAACCAAGTGCCACCCACTTTGAAGCTCCTTAGCTCGGGTTTGGATGTGGTAGTCTAGGGTTGGCACCGGGCACAGCTATCCTTGAGCACACTGTTGTATTGATTTACTAACATCCATCTTTTACACCTCAGAACTCATCTGTCCCTACCTCTCAGCTGTCTCGTCAGAGGGATTAACAGAAAGATTTTCTGTTATCTTGAGCAAATAAATGCTTCTGCACAAAGTGTTGAAGCATTCATTTGCTTGTGCTGGCCAGAAAATCTTTTGTTTGATTTGAAATTTACTGATCCTTGGCAAGCTCCACCAATTAACTGATAATGCTTAACAAAAATTAATGACGATTTCCTGGATAATACCCTCCATTTTGCTCATATTTAGAGGGACATCACTTAGTTGCCACTTAGAACCCCTCAGCCCATGGAGAAAATAACATTCAAGTCACTAATATTTAACTTCGGTTACTTTCAGCTGGAAAACAGAAATTTATTTAAACTTATATCATTTGTAGTTAGAAAACTTATAGCAAACAATAGAAAGAAAACTGACGTTCCAAATAACAGCAGTTTAACTTTACAAACAGTAGGGTTATAAACAACCCTCGGGTAAGTGTTTTTTCCTTGGCATAGAACAAGAAACAGTGTAATAAATTGCTATAAAAATTGTTCGTTTTAGCAGCTTTAATACAGACTGCATGTCAAAGTGCTTTACAAAACAATGACTTAGATAATGGTAGTGCAGAGACTGCAGACTAGAATGAAATTTAGATTAGTGTAGCACGTTTTTCAGACACTGTATTGCATTGTGATTTACAGAGCAATGAGTTAGACATTGAAAGCACAGGGACGGTAAACTAGCATCTGGATTTATGCAGCGCCATTAATACCCACTGTATCATAAAATGTTTCATAAAGCAGTGCGTTAGGTACTAGTAATGCAGGGACTGTCTACAGCACAGGTGCGGCAGCTATGAAGTGTAGCAATACCACACACACAGCTGTATGACATTGGAGCCTGTATTGCTGAGAGAGGGAATATTGGCCAGGGAACCTGGAAAACTCCTGTACACTTTCAATAAGAGCTTGAGGATAGTTCCTTATATACATGAGCTAGTTTTTATTCACTGGGTAAGTTCACTGGCGTACGAGATCCCATTTATAGAAACAACCCTGAAAGGGTTCACATGTAGATAAGCAGCACTGAAACAAAATCAATAAATGACCATCACAAGTCCAATAAGGCAGTTATGGGTAGTTTGGTCTTGTAGGAGGGAGGCAGTTTGGCCTAGTGTATAAAGCACCCACTTTGGATCGGAGGGATCACAGTTCACCCCTCAAGAAAACCAAATATTCTCTACGTGACCTTGGGGAAGTTGCTTTACCTCACATTGCTCCAGCCCACCCAGTTGTGGAAATGGGTAGCAGCAGGACCCCACAGGAAATGAGCTGTTGCATCGCAGCTGGATTATCCTGGGAAACAGATCATAAAACCATCACTGTCTCTCACCCTTCCCCTCAACTCACTCCCAGCAGCTGGCCTACCTCCCTTCCACCCGCCACAAACTGGTTCAAGGCCTACCTTATTGGTAGGTACCAATCAGTTAACATCTTGTTCGCGATTTCCGCTCCCCTCCCCCAGGGCTCAGTATTAGGGCCCCATCTATTCTCCATCTTCTTAAACAACCTTCCCTCTGTTTGCTCCCCATCCTCCGCTATACATATATATGCAGATGATACAGTCCCATATGCATCTGGCTCCTGTTCTGTTGAGGTTACAGCCAGCTTACAGCAATACTTCGACAGGGTTCAGCTCTGGTTTGCTACCCATAAACCTTTCCTCAGTGCCAAAAAGACTGCTTCCATGACCTTTGGCACAAGGCAGAGATTCTCTAGGCTTCCCTCCCTACCCACTTATCACACCCTTGAGGGGACTCTGCTTGAGAACACATCCTCCTTCAGGTACTTTAGTGTTTGGTTGGACCAACACCTAAACTTCTCTGGGCATATTGATGCCATCCAGAAAAAACTGCACGCCAAGCTTGGTGCCCTGTTCAGGAACTGTTGTTGCATCCCTCCTACGGCTAGGTGTGAACTTGTTCAGAAAATGATACTGCCCATTTTTGACTACTGTGACATGGTCTGTGGTGCTGCCACTACGTCCTCCCTGGCCAGACTGAACCTCCTCTTCAATTCCATCTGGTGCTTTGCTCTGGATGCCCCCCTCGCACCCATCACTGTGATCTTTATCGTGCCCTATCCTTCCCTCTGTTACAAATAGGTGACTCTCCCACTGTGCTAAATTCACCTCCAAGCACTGGTTGGGTGAGCTCCTTTCTACCTCACCTCTCCTTATAACCCCCACCCTCCATTCCCTTGGATCAACCGATTCCCGTACCCTGGTTGTCCCCTGCAGATCCACCCAAGTCAACCAATCTAGTTGCTCTCACTGCCTCCCAAAAATGTGGAACTCCCCCTCCCTCCCTCCAAATCCGGCACTCATCCTCCGCCTACTCTATCAGCTCTGCCCTCAATAATTACCTTGCACCTAGCAGCTCCTGTCATGTCCCTTCTCTAAGCCCTAGACAAACTCTAACCCCCTGCTCTCACCTTCATTTTACCCTGTGCACACCCACCCCCTCTAGCCCTTCTCCCCTTCCCTCAATTGCTCCCCCTTACTGGCCTCCCTTGATCTCTCACAGAATGAAAAGGACCCTGAATGCTCTCCATGGGTCCCTCTCCTGCCCCCTAAGGTTCTTGTATCTGTCATCTGGTCCCTTCCCCCACCATCTTAAAGAGGTCTCTCTGGGACACTGCCTTATCCCCTTCTCTCTGGTCCCCCAGTCCCCTTGCGGGGCTCCTCGCATCCTGAAAGGGTCTCCAGGGGCACGACTCTTCTCCCTCTGCCGCTTCACCCCTCCCTCTCCCTTTCCCCTTTTCTCCTTTTCTTTCATGCAAGCACTTGTCTACTTATTAACCTGGCACTTATTATTGTCCACTCTTTCTACATGTTATGCACAATACTGTTGTAACACTTGACTTACAACTGTATGTTAATGTTGATCTTGTAACTTAAATGTATAATGTCTCATTCCAGTTGTGCCCTTTCCCCAGGTTGCACCGAAGCAGTGACTTGTTGCACAGTGTGCCTTCCTGGTGAAACATTTCAATAAATAAAATAAATTAGTAAATACATAAATAAACATTAAACTATAATCCTACAAGAATAGAAAATATAAATTTCAGTACAAGTAGGTATAAGATGCATAGAAAATATCAGCTTAAAGAGCACTGTTCTCGTGCATTACAAAACAAACAGGAGGATCCCTTACCTGAATGGGGTTCCTCCATTGCAGTTTTAAAATGTTCTGTTTAGCCCTTTAAGGAAGGGGAAGAGATCGATATTTTCCCCCCTGAAGGGCTAGCCGTTGATCCCTTCCACTTCCTGATCTCAGCACCACCCCTGCACTCTGGCGTTTTATGAGTAATCTTAGGACCAGCATGAGGGCATGCCCCATTCAAGGCTATGCCGCATCATTTTAACAACCATTTTCCCAATTTTAATCTGACTTTTGGTACAATAGTCTGATAGTATTCAAGTACAAGAACTTGTTACTTGAATACTGACTCCAACCTCCAACCAAAAGTCAGACTGAACTTGGAAAGATAACTTTTAAAATGATGCTCCATAGATTTGAACGGAGCAGAACATTTTAAAACTGCAGTAGAGTCTCCTGTTTGTTCAAATCAATCACTGAAAATTGCGTGATCATTGAAAATTGCGAGAAAGGTGCTCTTTAAGTACTCGCAGGTATAGGTATGTATAAAATATAAATTTAAGTACAGGCAGGTATAAGATATGCAGAAAATATAAATTTACAGTTAAATATACAAAATGTGGAAAATTATCACTTTCAGTACCAACAAGTGTATGATATGTGGAAAATACAAATTTACAGGCAAGTGTAAGACATGTAAATAATATAAATTTCAGTACGGGCAGGTATAATATATGTGGAAAATACAAATTTAAGTACAAGTAGGTATAAGACATGGAAAATATACATTTCTGTGCAAGCAAGGGTAAGATATGTGGGAAATATCGTAGAATCGTATCATAGAATCCTGCTGTCAGAAACGGACCATTCGACCCATCGAGTCTGCCCGAAAGAGATAGCCCACCGCCACCTTTTTACCTCCCACCCTTCTACCTCCTCCCCTTCTAGTTCCATGTAGTTATACCATGCTCATTTGAATTTCTCCATCGTATCCACTTCTACCACCCATTCCGGCAACCTGTTCCATGGTTCTACAACTCTTTCTGAGAAGTAACACACCCTCGCGTCCCCCCTAAATTCCCCCCCTCCATCTTAAATGCATAACCTCTTGTGGTCTTGTTTTCGCTCCAGTCTGAAGATGCTATCCCCCTTAACCTCATTTATTCCGTTTGTGTATTTAAAGGTTTCCACCATGTCCCCCCTTTCCCTTCTCATAAATGTAAGTACAAGCATGGATATGATTAGTGGAAAATACAACTTTAAAAAAACAAAAAAAAAATAATTTTTTCCACATATCTTATATTTGCTTCTACTGAAAATTATATTTGCCACATATCTTATACTTGTTTTCACTGAAATTTATATTTTCCATGTCTTATGCTTGCCTGTACTTACAGTTATATTTTCCACATATAATACACTTGCCTGTACTTAAATTTATATTTTCTACGTATCTCATACATGCTTGTGCTGAAATTTATATTTTCAGTACACACAAGTATAAGATATGTGGACAATATGAATTGCAGTACAAATAAGGATAAGATGTGTAGAAAATATAACTTTATACAGGCAAGTATAAGATATATGGAAAATGTACATTTAGTACAAGCATGTGTAAGATTTAGGAAAATATCAACTCTGTACAAACCACATACGTACATATGTGAAAATATAAATTTCAGTACAGACAAGTGTAAGATATGTGGAAAATCTGTATTTAAATGCAAGTAGGTATCAGATATTTGAAAACACAAATTCCAGTACAAGCAGGTATAATCGGAAATATACATTCAGGCACAGGCAAGTATGAAATACGTGGAACATATAAATGATAAAATACAGTATGTGGAAAATACAAATTTCAGTACAAGCATTTATAAGATTTGTGGAAAATATAAACTTCAGTACAAGCAGCTTTAAGATATGTGGAAAATATATATTTACAGGCAAGTATAAGACATGCAGAAAATATACATTTAAGTGCAAGCAGGTAAGATCTGTAGAAAGTATACATTTTCAGTACAAACTGGTATAAGATATGTGGAAAATATACATTTCAGTACAAGCAAGTATGTATAATGTATTTCAGTACAAACAAGTATAAGATGTGGAAAATACAAAGGATAAGATATTTGGAAAATACAAATTTCAGTACAGGCAAGAGTAAGATATGTGGAAAATATCAATTTACAGGCAAGTATAAAAGATGCAGAAAATATACATTTAAGTACAAGTAGATACAAGATGTGTGGAAAATATAAATTTTAGTGTAGGTAAGTATAAACTATATGGCAAATAGAAACTGAAGTACAAGCAGGTGTAAGATGTGTGGAAAATTGACAGAAAAGGAACGGAGGAGGGAGGGGGCCGCTCATGTTTATGTAGTAGCCAACGTCTGACATCATGGGCAGCCCCGGTGAACTGCTTGCAAAAATTTCTGTGTATTTCTAGCACCTAACAGCTATCAGTTCCATAGGTCTGGCCAAATGAAACGGATATCCTTGAAGAAGATTATAAAATCTTACTTCGAGAGGTGTATCTTACTAATATGGTAGAACAGCTTCAGTCACCCGCCATTTTCTAAATGTTTTTTTGATAATCTTTATTTCCAAATCTTCTTAATACATAGTGGTGTATGTTGTCTCATTGGTCCAAAATAAGTGCTCCAAGTGCGGCAAATCCACTTGAGGATGACCATTCCCGTTGTGTCCGCTGCCTGGGCCTAAGCATAACTCTGTCGAGTGCTCCAACTGACATGCTTAACCAGGCCACGCCCACCCGTCACAAGAGGACCCTCAATGCCCATTTATTGACCCAAAGACTGGCATAGATGGAAAAAGAGCTCCTCTGGCCCTGGAGAAAAAGAAGAAAAGGAGGGACGCCGGGAGTGGAGCTACTCTCCACAGAGGAAATCCAGCCAGACAGCAGGTGCTATCTCGGGCGGGCCCTCCACTTCTGTGAGTACCCCACCTCCAGGGCCTTCCTCCACTCCAGCGGACCGGACCCCCCCCCCCCCCCGAGGTCAGCGAGCAGTCGGGGGTTTCCTCAGTGGAGGAACCAGCCTAGTACCTACTCGAGCCCTGCCATTGCCGTCTTCTGGCTCCGCTTACTTGGTGCCCGGCCTAGGCCGATCAGCCTGACTAGCCTCCCGGCTTCTGTCAGCCTGGCTGCAGTCTGTAAGCCAGTCAGCGGTTCCTCTGCTGACTGCCAGGTCGTCACCTCTAAGTCAGATAGCAGACTACCTGGCGCCGGCATGGTGTCTTCTCTCCCATCAGACTCCCTTGTGGACCCCGACGCCGGGCAGAGAGAGCTTGCAGGTCCCTCTTTATCCCATCAGGGTTCTCACTCAAGGGATTCACTGTCCCTCTCTGACCTTTTTGTGCCTGATCTCCAGGACCCTCTTCCATCAGACACTTTACCAGACCTGTCAACGGGGATGCTTCCTGACCTCCCCACTTCGCCTGGTCTAGTTCCGCCGACGGATCCTCACTTGACGCCGGATCCCTCGCCGGACACCTTTGGGGGTGGTATGGACCCCACCCCTTTGGGACCTTTGGGATTCCCTCCTAACCTGCTGTCGGACCTGCTACCTAGGTCCTTTGGTGCTGCCTCCGCGGGCCCTACGCTCACCATCGCCCGACCGGTACTATCCTGGATACACCCCACAGTATCCGTGAGTATCCCGACGCCAGTTGCTTAAGTCGCCAGGATACCCTTCTGATGCCAGGTTACCCGACACTGGAACAGGTCACACACTATCAGTTATCAGTACCCTTACTGGTACCAGCTGCCTAGCTACCCTTCTTACCCCATAAGGTACCCAGGCTATCCATCACCTCACCCCTCCTTCTCATCCTCCTCCTCCACCACCACAGCTGTAACAGGAGACCATCCCTGCCTGGTGGAAGGATGCGAAGTCCCAACTTCTCCAAGAGTTGGGTCAACCTCAGATAGTGGTCAGGGCCACCCCACCTCACAGAGTGTTACCTGGTAGCCTGGCACCTTCTGGCCAAGCCTCGGACAGAGGCTTGGCTGCTCTGCCTCAGGCATAACTGAACATAGACTCCCTATTCGTTCCAGATGCTTCTTTGCCCAGTAGACCAGAGCTGTCTGAATCAGATGAGGAATCTGATGTGGGAGACCAGTCTGAGCCTCACTTTCCCATCAAGCCTCAGCCAAAAGAATTACCTAAATCCTCCAGAGCACCTGTCATTAGCGGAGCTCCTCCAGACTATCCAGAAATCCTGCAGATGGGCCTCTCAAGAATTGGACCCCAAACGCAGGAGGTTGGCAGAACACTTGGACTTGGTCAATGCGGACCCCCTCGGATGGGGCTGCATGAAGATCTCACGTCCACAATCCCTGGCAGCAGCCGTCGTCCATACCGGCCATTTCCAAAAAGGCCAATAGGACCTTCCACCCCCTAGAAAGAGTTTCCCACGTAACGGCCCAGCCTAAGGCCGATTCTATTGTAATCATGGCTGCTCATGACAGATCGGCCCAACCCAAACATCTTAGCGGCTCCTCTCCAGATTAGGAGTCGAAGCAGATGGTACAGTATGGTAGTAAAATCTATTCTTCTTCCACTTGCGCCATTCGCTCCCTAAACTACGTGGCCCATATGGTGGCTTTCTAGAAATCCTCCTTATCAGATCTGGAAAAGGATCTCTAGGAGATTCCTGATGAGCAACTCAGGAACAAGCTCCCGGAGAAGGTTAGGATGAACAAATCATCCTGTCGCCATGCTCTCCTTGTCACCTACGACTCTGTGGACTCGGTGGCACAGAGCGCTGCTACAGACATTTGCCTCACATGCCTTGCTTGGCTTTGTCTGGCAGGGTTGGCTGAAGATGTGCAGAGTTCTCTTCTGGACGCTCCCTTCAGGGGTTCAGTTCTGTTTGGTGACAATGCCAAAGATATTATCACGGAGCTGCAAGAGAGCAGCAAATCCCTGAAGGATGTCCGTTCTATGTACCGTTCAGGCCAAAAACAATGGCAGCAGCCCTTTCGCCGCCAGCGGAAATGGAATAAACAGAATCAGGGTAGACGACAAAACAAGCATCGCCCCCAGGTTCCGGCGCTCAGAACTGCCTCTGGGAGAAAAGCGCCTCTCCCCTCTGCATCCTGACTCTCTACTCACCTCCCCTACTCCCTCCCATTCCCATGGAGGAACCGGTGGGGGGAAGATTTGGCCTCCACCTGGATGGCTGAAAGGCCGTAACCACAGATGAATGGGTTCTTCAACTCGTAGAAAGAGGTCACGATAGAGTTCCTGGAGAGACCTCCCTCAAACCCTCTGGGAAGGTCGCACTACCCGTCAGGCCAACTTCATCTGGTCTTCCAAGAAATTCAAGCTCTACTACTGAAGGCAATCATTGAGCAAGTTCCACTGGAACACACAAGAAGGGATTTACTCCCATTTCTTCCTGGTTCCCAAAAGACGGGCAATCTAAGGCCTATCCTAGATCTCAGCATGCTCATTCTCTTCGTAGAGTACAAGAGGTTCCACGTGCTGACCCTCTAGGGACTGTTACCCTGTTCCAACCCAACACTTGGCTGTGCTCTCTGGATATGCAGGATGCTTACCTCCATATCCCCATCCTACTGGACCACTGCCACTTCCTGATGTTCTCCTTCTTGAAGGATCATTTCCAATTCAGAGCCCTTCAATTTGGCCTCTCCTCGGCACCTCGGGTATTCACCAAGTGCCTAGCGGTGGTTGCGGCATTCCTACGTCGCAGGGGCATTTATGTGTTCCTGTATCTGGATGAATGGCTTTTCTCAGCCCCTTCTCCAGACAATCTGAAGGAATCCATTTCCTTCACTCTGGACCTTTTTTCCAGTCTGGGCACTTCAGTGAACTTCCCCAAGTCCCAGCTGATACCCTCCCAGCACCTCCAGTTTATTGGAGCGGTGCTGGACACAGTCCAGAGCAAGGCCTTTCTTCCGACCGACAGAACAGAGACCGTAATCTCTCAAGCGGCACTGGTGGCTTCTTTCATTCATTCATTCATTCTTATTTTTATAAAGCGTTTTATAACCAAAAGCGCCTGTACAAATACATAAAACAATAAATAATTAAATAAGATTAAAACTGTCATAAATCATTAAAAGCTCTGCTAAACAGATATGTCTTCAAAGCTCCTTTGAAGCTTTGGACAGTCGGGCAATTTCACACCTGACGAGGTAGAGAATTCCACAGGGTCGGGGCCATAAAACTAAACGATCTTGCCCCTGAAGTTTTTAAATGGACCCTGGGGATCTCTAGCAATCCTTCATCAATGGATCGGAGAGAGCGGGGAGGACAGTAGGGACAAAGGAGTTCTTTCAGGTAAGTAGGTCCCTGATCGTGTAGGGCTTTATAGGTCAACAAACCGACCTTGTAGAGGTGATTAGCAGAAAACTGGCAGCCAATGCAGTCCAGGAGCACAGGCGTTATGGCTAGACCTAGAAGATCCAGTCAACAGCCTGGCTGCCACATTCTGCACTAGCTGCAGATGGCGGTTCAACCCCGATAGCCCCAGGTAAAGGGCATTGCAATAGTCAAGGCGGGAGGTAACGAATGCGTGGACCAACGTTGGAAGATCCTCTGGAGGAACCAGGTGCTTCAACCGGGCGATGTTCCTCAGATGGTAAAAGGAAGTTTTGACCACCGCTGACACCTGAGATGTAAAAGACAGTCGTCAAATACTACGCCCAGATTCCGCACCTGGTCTGAGGTCGTCAGCTGGACACCCCCAAGCCATAAGCCCGAGGGCGATCCAGCTAACAAACCCGCCTCACAGCGAACCTTGTCCACAACCAACACCTCAGTTTTTTCAGGGTTCAACTGCAGCCAACTCCCATTCATCCAGTCTTGGATCTCAGCAAGACAGTTGTTAAATACCGAAATGGCAGCATCCTGGCCGGGCACAAAAGACATATACAGCTGGGTATCATCTGCATAGCAATGAAAACCCAGACTGTATCATCTAACAATCACTCCTAACGGCAGCATATACACTGCAAACAACATGGGCGCCAAAATGGAACCCTGCGGTACCCCACAGAATAGGGAGACTGATGCCGAAGAAAAAATTCCCGACACCACCCTCTGAGTCCTACCCTCAAGGTAAGATCGAAACCACCTGAGGACTGTATCAGACAATCCACAGATAGACCACAAACGCTCCATCAGCACACCATGGTCAACAGTGTCAAATGCTGCAGAGAGATCAAGAAGTACCAAGATGGAACAGGTCCTACGATCTCGCTATTAGGAGGTCATTTAGACCCAACAGTGCTGTCTCGGTACTATGCCTTTCCTAAATCCAGACTGGAGAGAATCATAGACATTGTTGTTGGTCAGATGATCATCCAGCTGCACTGCAACCACTTTCCAATAACTCTCACCTAAGGCGTGTGTTAGAGACAGGCCTGTAATTTGCTAGACAATCCGGGTCCAAGGAGGACTTCTTCAAAAGAGGCTTAACTACAGCCTCCTTAAGAGGATCTGGGAAGATCCCCCTCTCCAAGGACCTCCAGACTATCACAGCCAGGACTGGGCCAATTTTATCCACACAGTCCACTAAAAGTCGCGTGGGACCAGGGTCCAAATCACAGTTAGTCGGTCGTAGTGATCAGATGATCATCACAATGTCGTTGATTGTGGGGAGGCTGAAGTCAGACCATGCAAACTAGGTGTCCGACATCTCCTGCTGACCATCACAGTTCCCATTGGAGAGGGACAAGCGGACGTCCGATCTGATTTTGGCAACCTTATCTGCAAAGAAGAGAGCAAACTCCTCACACCGTTCTTGAGAAAAGGCTCTTCCAGGCTGAAGACAGGCTGGATTGCACAGTCTGTCCATGGTCCGAAAGAGCTGAGCTGGTCTATTCTGTGCAGCCGCAATCTCTCTGGACAGGAATTCTGCCTTCTTGCGAGAAATTCCAGATTGATAGACCACATAGTGGTTCATCAAACTAAGTTTGTCATCATCCAGACCGGACCTCCGCCAGCGCTTCTCCAACCTTCGTCAACTCTCTCAACTCCTCACGGTCTCATCGGAACCAAGGAGACCTGGGACTAAGAGTGAGAGGACTAACACGAACAGGTGCAATAGAATCCAGGGCCCCTGTCACCACCTTATTATAGGCATGTACCAGGTCTCCCGGATCAAAGCAATCCATCGGTAGCCCCATAGGTCCAGCACCGCCATCAGGTCATCTGGGAAACACCCCAATGGGCGGTACCGACCATTTCAGGATATACCTAATAGGGTGCCTCAAACTGAACCCAATGGAGTGATGGTCCGACCATCCGACCGGTTCCACCACCAAGTCAGATATCCCCATCCCCAGAAGGAACACCAAGTCCAATGAATGCCCACCAGTATGGGTCGAGGAGGAAATAACCTGTGTGAAGCCCAGTGAAATCATCAACTGGAGGAAGTCTTGACCAAAATGTGAGAGTTCATTATCGACCCAGGCATTGAAGTCCCCAGAACCAACCATTTGGGGGACCCCAATGTCAGGTCGACAGTGAAGTCTGCAACTTCCCGCAGGAAAACATTCTCGTCACCTGGTGGACAGTACACAAGAAGTATCCTGCACCCCACACCCTCGCCTAGGATGCACTCAAAGGACCTGGTGACTCTCACTGGTACCTCCACTAGGCCCAATTCTGTTCTAAAACAGATGGCAACTCCCCGCCTCACGATCCAGCCTCAAGTGTGTATCGCTGAGTAACTGGCTAGAACTGCTGCTGCCAAAACTGCTCCAGCATTTTCATCCAGCCAGGTCTCGGTGATGCACGCCAGGTCAGGTGACCTAACAAAATCAGCTATAATAGGCGTTTTGTTTTTAATAGACCCTGGCGTTGCCAACACCGCCCGATAGGATGAGCCCTCGAGGATGACCGCCTTACCTGCTGATTATAGTCAGAACCCTTAGGTATGGGCACCAGACAGGAGGTCCCTTCCTGGGCCCATTTCGCCCCAGGGTGTCTCCTTGTCCCCACTATCTCTATCCGCCCACTCCTTTCCATTCCTCCTCCAGACCCAGCACCAGCCCTCCTTCTCCTCCTCCTCCTCACATTACCCAGAGCCCTACATCTTTTATAGACCTCCGGTGATAGGGGGGGGACAGGAGAAAGGACGAAGGTCCCTACGCCTGGAGGGGGAATAGTACCCGACTGTCCTACTATTGTCCCAGCACATAATTAACACTACAATAAACAATCTAACAATTATTAACCCCCCTCAAAACACTTAAGTAAATACAACTACTCTACAATAAATAACATACAATTAATAAACTATAAATCTAATAAACACAATAACCAAGTAACTTAAAACTAAATATAAAATATAATATCTATTTAACAAATCTATACCCTTAATTCAAATGTCTAATAAATAAATAAATCCTATCAAAGTTTGTGTTATTGAGTGTCCAAATGTGCCTTCAGATCTTTAATTTGTAGATTTCGTTTTATCTCTGCTGTCACCCACAATGCTCTCACCACTGCAGGGAAAGGAGCTTTTCCAAACTATACAAGCCCCAACATAAAGCTGGCTTTTAATATTAAAGAAGGCCTCTCGTCCAATAACCAATACCACAGTTTCCTTTGAAAATTAAAAGAGAGTTCCAAGGTCTTTTAATGTCCACACCATGTGCTCTCACCACTTTAGGATGGGAAATTTAGAATTATGCCAGCCTCCTCTCACGGAGCCTAAACAATCCCATAGAACCCAGTTCTGATCTTTACAGAAGATATAGCAAACGCTGGCCCAAAAACAGAAATTAAGAGTACTTCACCAAACAGATGGTCCAGGAAGTCCCACTTTCCTTCCCACGTTGTGTTTTTTCCTTCCTAGGAATCCTTCACGATGGCAGACAGGCAGGCAGCATATCACGGTGGACCACTGCACATTCAGTCCTACGGCTGCTAGGGTTGATGACGGCCGCCATACTCACAGTCCCTCTGGCCAGACTGCACATGAGGGTTACCCAGTGGTCTCTTTGAGTCCAGTGGAACCAGTGCCTGGATGACATGGACCAGAAGGTCCTAGTCTCCTACAGTCTACAAAGGATCTCCTTTGGTGGCAGGACCCAGCCAACCTCTTGTGGGGCCCTTCCACCCTCCATCTTCCTCCATGATTCTCACCTTGGATGCCTCGAACTCAGGATAGGGAGCACATCTGGGAGACCATCGGACTCAAGGCTGTTGGTTGCCCATGGAGGAGAACCTTCACATCAACATTCTGGAGATGAGAGCGGTGCTTTATGCTCTCCAGGCTTTTCAGTCGCTTCTGATTCTGGGAACACTTCTTATCCAGACAGACAACATGGCCAATGTCTTGTACTTAAACAAACAGGGAGGCACCCAGTCATACCCTCTTTGCAGGGAGGCGATGTGGGTGTGGTACTGGGCGGTACAGCATGGCCTATCCTTGACAGCAGTCCACGTGCCAGGTGTACACAACATTCTGGCAAACAGTCTCAGCCGATCAGTCGCCAGGCCTCACGAGTGGGAACTAAAGCAGGCAGTAGTGGAAGATCTGTTTCTTCAATGGGGTCGGCCAAACATAGATCTCTTCGCCTCCTCATCCAATGCAAAACTACCCAGCTTTTGCTCACTTGTTCCTGAGTGTGGTACTTTTTGGTGAGATGCACTGTCTGTTTCCTGACAGGGAGATTTCTATATGCTTTCCTTCCCTTTCCTATCCTACAGAGGGTTCTGCTGAAGCTTCAGGCAGAGGAGCACACGTGATTCTAATTGCTCCCCTCTGGCCTCGGCAGATTTGGTTCCCATTGCTACAGTAGTTGGCACTGAAACCCCAGTACCTCTTCCTGTCTCTCATGACCATCTTTCCCAGGAGCAGGGCACCCTGGTACATTCGAGCCTCAAGTCTCTTCGTCTTCATGTGTGGCACTGTGGACTTAGCGATTTCTGGTTATGGCGTCTCTTCCGGAGTCGCTTAGATCTAGTGGAGCCCGAAACCCTCTACCAGATCCACTTGCACTATGAAATCGAAGAGATTTTCCATCTGGGCATCAACTAAAGGCCTAGATCCCTTTTCCTGCTCGGCCTCCCAGATTTTAGAGTACCTCTTGCATCTGTCAGGGTTGGGCCTCAGTTATTCCTCCCTTAAGGTCCATCTCTCTGCGGTTTCGACCTGTCACCTTCCGGTGGAGGACAAAGCCCTAGCACAGCTAGAGGTTTCCAGAATTTTCTTGAAGGGATCCTTCATCAAACTTCCGGTCCAGAATCCTGTTCCCCGGGATCTGAATTTTATGTTAGAAAAGCTTATTTTGCCCCCTTTTTGAACTGGCAGCAAGCTGTGATATGCATTTTTTAGCGTGGAAAATGCTCTTTTTAGTTGCTATCACTTCAGCTTGAAGAGTTTCAGAGCCTCACGGTCTAGTTTGTAGACAGCCTTATTTAATTTTCCACAGAGACCAGGTGGCTCTGCAGACTAATCCATCCTTTCTTCTGATAGTGGTTTCGGAATTGACCCTTAACCAGAATGTTGAACTGCTGGTGTTTTTTCCTGAACATTCCAGCGGGGGGGGAGAGTATCTTCTGCACACCTTTGATGTGCACAGGATCTTGAGGTATTATGTCTCAAGTACTAAGGAGGTTCGCAAATCGAACCAGCTCTTTGTAGCCTTTGCTCCTAACTGCCAGGGCAAGGCTATCACGAAACAGACTTTGTCAAGGTGGCTGGCAAATTGTATTCACTACATTTACCAGAAGTATGAGAAGCCCATTCCGGGAACGGTTAAGGGCCACTCTACTAGGAGTGTGGCCACTTCCACTCCCTTGTCAGGAATGTGTCCACTGCAGACATCTGTGCAGTGGCCACTTGGTCCTCTGTCCACACCTTCACTAAACATTACAGTCTGGACATTGCTTCTAGGTGGAGGCTGGCTTTGGCCTTGCAGTCTTGCAAGGTCTTCTGTCTTGAAAGACCTGTAGTTGGCAGAAATGTTCCTCCTCCCAGATCCTTGTCTCCGACTCCTACTTTTTTCGTTTGACTGCTTGGTATTCAGTCCCATCTGTGAGACCTACTGCAGGAACCCTCTCAAAGTAAGATATAGCAGTTACATAAGAACTTACTGTAACAGTAGATCTTCGAGAGAGGTTCCTGCAGTAGTCTAGGTTCCACCCACCTTTCCCCAGCTCCTGTGTTTTCTCTTTATTCCCTGTGGGACTTCCGTTTCATCCAGGGCACAGGGTCCCAGTAGTTTCTACTCCTTTTCTGCTTCCTCTTTAGAGGTCTCTGGCGGAAGAACTGGAGAGCGAACAGGGACCGCCCCTTGATAGTCAAGCTGACATCTGTTGCCTGGCCTTCGAGAGTGGTCCCCAACGGTGATTGCTAGCTACAATTTTTGCCATCGGTCCCTCACACCATGGGGTGCAGTCCTATCTGTGAAGACCTTCTGCAATAACCTCTCTCGAAGATCTACTGTTACGGTAAATTCTTACGTAACTGCTATTTTAAATACAAGTTGGTATAAGATATGTGGAAAATATAAATTCCAGTACAAACAAGTATAAGACATATAGAAATTATAAATTTAAGTGCAGGCAGGTGTAAGATATTTGGAAAATATAAATTTCGCCACGAGCAAGAATACAATATGCAGAATGTAAATTTTATATAAGGTACAGGCAAGTAAAACATATGCAGCCACTAGATGGGCAGAAGGTAGCTTGGTTTGTTGTCTCATCTGAAGGACAGCACTCTTCAGTAGAGTGGCTCACTGTAGTTCAGCACTGCAGTGTCGGTACTGGTATAGACCTTGGGTGCAGGTATGACAAGGTTTGTTTCATTTTGATCAAATTGTTTTCATACTTCCCATTTGAATGTGTAATGCTTGGCATGCAGCAATCCTTGCATATGATAACCATTCTTTTCCTGGTCTTTAAGTCTCTTATCTGACTCTGAACCAAACTGTTGCTTAACATATTTCCAGGGGTCTCCTTTATGCCTAACTTCCTTACAAAAATTCTGAGCCCCATGGGCAGTCACAAAAGCACCAATAAACTCCTCCATGTTATGTAACCTGCCTTTTTTTAGCCAGACTGAGTTTCAGAGAAAGAAGTCTCCCGCTAACAGCCTGTATCCTACTATCAGCTCCCACCGACAGAAGTATGTAGGCTGCGATCCTTTCATACCTCTGTTCCTTGATTTTGGGGTGCCAATCCCCACTCCACCTCACCCACCCACCCCCTCCCTCTGGTACTCATTGACAATTATCCCTTGCCTCCCTCTCTTATGCGCTCCTACCTTCACCCCTCACCCTTCGACAACGGCCTTCCAGCCAGCCTACCCCCCCTTCCCTACCCTCTCCCCAGCAGCTCTTAATTCAAAGGTTGCCCATAGTTGTTGTCTCATTCTACCTAGCATTGGCTCATTTTGAGGTACTGTAATTTACTGAGTCTCAGCCTCTAGCTTCCTTTTATTGTGTAACTATGTGTAAATATGTCGACCTTTGTATGTATGTTTACCCTCCATTTTTTCGACGTGGAACCTTTGTAAATGAGCAATTCCTGCTCAAAGGTATTTGTAATCCTAGATTTCAATAAATAAAAAAAAAATTAACTGCATCCCATCTAGGGGTGCCAAGATGTTGGGTATTTGAGACAATGATTACAGTGAAAACAAGTAATTTGCACACCACAAAGCAAGGTTTATTGACTAACACAGTATGCTGCATTAGCCCTGGCAGTCCGGCTTACAAGATATCAGTAATGGTCAATTACCACCCTTGAGATGATGAACCAGACAGGCATTGTGGAGGCTTCAGCTCTTGATTTTGGGGTTTGTAGTTCCTCACCCTCTGCCTCTCACCATCAAGCTTACACTATATACACTTTCCACCAGCTATGTAGAAGGTAATCTTTCACTGGGTACATTACTTTATTTTTCCCGTCTGAAACTGCATATTTTACACACATAGCCTTTGTCATCTCTGATTCAAATTCAGCATGTTGTACAGCCAGCAAATATCATAGTACAAGCTGTGTGCAATGTAAGTCTGTTTTCTACAGCGGCAGGACATTAGCACAAAAGCAGGGCGCTTCAAGTACAGAAACATCCTTATTTACCATTTTGCCTTCCCTACCAGCACTTTACAATGTTTCTCATTATACCAAATTATCATATTCCTACACAACAACATCAGGCTTGGCATGCAAACAACAGCTTCCGACTGGCTGCCGATACCCAAAGTGATGTCCCTTCTGGCATTGGTAGGTATTCATTCCTTTTGTGTGCTAAGCTTCATTTTGAAAAGGCCTGCAGGATTTGAACCCACAACCTCTTCCTAGCTCAGAGGTTAGAGAACTACCAGCTGAGCTACTGACACAGTAGAAACCTAATTTAGTTGAATAGTGTTGGTTTGGGAATTATTTGGGGAAGACATTTTGGGGTGTACTTTAGTAGTTTACTGTGCAGAGGGGTATGGGGGGGGTTGACACAGGAATTTGCTGTGCACCATGGCGGGGAATCTTGCAGTTTGAGGGATGGGGGGCATTTAACCAAGTGGAGGGGTCTGGACTTGCCCGAGGGAGGGAAAAAAGTATAAAAAAGATCTATGAAAATCAACACTGTTTTCATCACAATTAAACGTTGCATTTAAACTCTTTTTTTTCAGTCGGCAAGTTCTGGAGAATCTGGAGGAGAAATACTCCAGTCTAAAGGAAGACGTGGCAGTGCTCAGGGAGGAGCTGGAAAAATCCTCACTGGAGATGGAGCTGATGAGCAAGGAGAATTCTGAAATGGTTGTTGCACTGCGGAAGGTATGGACACCCTTCAGTCCAATTGGTCCACCTGGATTCGGATAATCTGTACCTCTGTATTTGCCATTGGGCTAGCTGTTCTGAAATGGAAGACAGTTATACAGAGAAACGAGTTACAGTTATGGATTTAGTAAATCCTGTTACCTTTAGGTTTATTTACATTTTCAGTATGGTACTTCTGCACACTGATCCATTTACCAGGCGCTTCAATACACCCAGTGTGAGGAACAGCTAAACTGGTTTTGCCTTCATAGGGTTTAGCTAACAGTCCCCTTATAGTAGCCTTAGCCCACCCTTTTGTTTAAGTCTTGGACTTTGTACCCAGGACATTAGGCCTCAGCTCACAGAGTCCATCCATCCGGTACTCCACTTCTGTATGAACGTTGGACTTATTGACAGTATAAATCTATGCAACAGGCCCCCAACTTTCACACTTTGCTTGCCAGTTACCTGATTTTATTGTCAGCAGAGTCTGATCCTTCCACCGTAATACCCTGGCCAGCCAGTTGTCAATTGATGATGTTTCCTCTTGGGGACTCAAGTCCATATATTAGTTTCTGCTTCCCATCCATCCTGCTGGGAACTGAACCCTCATGAACTGTTCCTGTTTACATACTGTAAGCCTGTCCACATTACAAATACCAGTCTCCTTCTACAGAGTTCTGGCCAGCTCTACAGTTTTATACGGTGATGAGGGCATGGAGATGTGTCTCATGGTATTGGTGTCAGCACATGTATGTTTAGTGCGAGGACCAGGAAACATGGCTGAGCAGATCTGGTTGCACGGATAGATGCAGGATGATACCCTCATATCATACAAGACCCATCTTAACATACATTAATTTAGGATCCAAATGGACTCTAGGTCCATCAGGTTTCACCCACCCACCCCCTCCATTTTATAAGCAAGGCCAACAACTTTGTTGTGCAAACGTACTAATTTATAGGGCTTCTCCTGCTACACTGTGTACCCTTTGGTACAGACATTTATCCAGGCACACCTTGTAGGGCCTGTACTGTCTTCATAGAAACATAGAATTTGACATCAGATAAGGACTGCTTGACCACCTAGTCTGCCCATTTCCTTACCCTAATGCATGGGCTGCAGATCTAGTTAACCAACGACCTACTTCCTCCTACCCTCCACTAGAATTGCTTTATGTCTGTCCCATGCATTCTTGAAGTCCCCACTGTTTTGAGTCCACTACCTCCTCAGGAAGGCTGTTCCATGTATCCACAACCCTCTCAGTGAAAAAATACTTCCTCACATTACCTTTGAGCTGTTCCCCCCTCTATCTTCAAATTGTGCCTCCTTGTTCTTGCACATCTCTTTTTCTGAAAGATGCTACCATCTTGGACTCTGTTGATTCCCTTAATGTACTTGAACGTTTCTATCATGTCCCCCCTCTCCCTCCTCTCCTCAAGTGTATACATATTAAGCTTCTCTAATCTCTCTTCGTATGTCTTCTGGTGCAGAGCCTGCACCATTTTAGTTGCCCTCCTCTGGACAGCCTCCATCCTGTCTATGTCCTTGCAGAGATGGGGCCTCCAGAACTAGACGCAGAACTCCAGATGGGGTCTCACCAACTGTCTGTACAAAGGGGTAACAACTTCTGTTTTCTACTGGTGATGCCTCTCCCTATGCATCCCAGTATCCCACCAGTTCTTCTTACTGCCTTCTCACATTGCTTTCCCACCTTAAAGTCATCTGATATGACTACCCCCAGGTCCCTTTCCATTTCTGCAGCTGTTATCATCTCACCCTCCATTGTGTAATCTTCCCCTGGATTTTTGTTTCCCAGGTGCATTACTTCGCACTTCTTTGCATTGAATCTAAGCTGCCATATATTTGACCATTCCTCCAACCTTGCCAAGTCCCTTTGCATCCTCTCCACCCCACCTTCTGTATCAACCCTGTTGCAGATCTTTGTGTCATCTGCAAAGAGACATACTTTTCTTTTCAGTCCCTCTGCAATGTCGCTTATAAGGACATTAAAGAGGACCGGTCCCATATAGACTGTCTCTGCTGGTAGTCTCTTAGTGCATCCCCATGTCCCTATTTATTAATATAAATCCCAGATAAAAACAAGAAAGAAAGAAAGAAGGAAAGAAAGAAAGAAAGACTTTGTCACCGTAAAAGCGAAAGACGATGTGTTGGAATATATTAGTGGTGGATGATGGGGCGACCCAACAGGCTGCACAAATGAACAGCTGTAATCTGAGTAATAGGCAGGAGGTGTGACCAAATCCTGTGCTGATTGGCTGGTGGTCCTTTGTGGTTGTTTATAATGTCCTTAAACACTCCTTCCATTTTTTATTTTTTTTTATTTTATCGAAATCTAGGATTACAAATACCTTTGAGCAGGAACTGCTCATTTACAAAGGTTCCACGTCGAAGGAATGGGGGGTATACAAACATACAAAGGTCAATATAGTAATATATAGTTACAGAATATAAAGAAGTAAGAGACTGAGGCATAGGAAATTCCAGTAATTCAAAATGTGCCAAACGTTAGGTAGCATGACATACCAGCCAAGGACAAGCTTAGAAATAAGCACTGCAGGTGAGAGGGAGGGGGGTATGCAGGCAGGAAGGCCATTGTCGGAGGGTAGAGGGTGAGGTAAGAGCTCTAAAGGGCAGGGAGAGAGGGGAGGGATAAAAGTCAGGAAATGCCTGGGGAGGGGAGGAAAGAGAGAGGGGGCAAGGGGGTAGGCAGGTAGAAGGGGGCAAGGCGGGGAGAGGTAGCTGTCAAGACTGAAGTGGAGGGCAGTGAGCGGTGGGCCCCTGATAAGGCGAGGCAGTCACAACGACTAGTTGAAATAAGATGAAGTCGGAGGTGTCTCTTAAAAGGGCCAAGAGCAGCAGCAGTATGAGTTTCTTTGGTGAGAGTATTATACCACTGTGGTGCTCTGTGGGCAGTAGCCCTCTGGCCCATGGTAGTCCGGCATCTGGGGACAGATTCCATAACCAAGTGTAGATAAAGGTTTAGGAATGGGGTTTTCCCTTGACAGAATGATACCAAACATATTACTACTTATACAATGGGTAGAGACTGTCCTGATCCTCGCCTCTGTCACAAGTATTCTGAAGTTATGTGTTTACAGAGTGACAGCCAATGGTTTCAGACTTCTTTCAGCAAACAGGATGCAGCACATAAACATATCAGTGCCTCCTAGTACAATTTTCACTCATCCTGAATGGCTACCACAAACATAACCGCCACCTTTCCTCACAAAATAACTTCATCTAGGCCCTAAAGAATACAAATGCCTTAAAACATAATCCTTCCTTACACATATACACACAAAAAAAGAACCACTGTGCAGTTTTAACCTTTGGTGTTCTTTTGCCGACCATGAAAAATCCCCCTCCTATGCTTACTTGCTTGCTAGGGAAGTCTTTTCTGCTCAGACTGCCACAGATGAAATCACGGCCCTGGTTCCGTATGAGGTCTTCTTTTGTGCAGAGAGAGGTAAGCATTCTGCCAGTGGAATTCTGAAGAATTATGAATTCTTGTATTCTGGGATAAGCAAACATTCCATCCACTGAATGTGTGGAAAGGCATATGATTGAAAGGAGTGACAGGGAGAAACTACTTTTTCTAGGATCGTGGATATGTTGTTCATCTACACTTCTTGGCACATCCCTTTCCCTTTAAGGATCGCCGCAAGGTCTTCAAGCTGGCTCCTCCCACCCACCTGGGTGGTATATCCCTTGGCTCTGCCCCATGATGCCAGATCTTTTTTTCCGCTGAAAGATTCAGGTTGCCTCCTTTGTGCTCCCGCATTTTGTAGGCCCTGGCTTCAAAACCTTTGGTTATTCCGAAAATTTGTCTAATTCACATTAGTGATCGTGAGTGTTTCTCTTCGATTACGGAAGACAATTCTTCCCCCGGGTTTCACCAGTGTTTGTGCGTCCAGAAGATGTCGCGCACCGATCCCCACGCTGCGTGTGTCTATTGCTTGGGTGTCGACCATGACGCCTCGAAGTGCGATTTTTGCCTTGCATTTCACCCTAACATCCTTAATAACCGTCTCGCAAGCCTTAAGTTGGGGAGGTCGGAAAAACGGAATCCTCTGGTGAAATCAAAGGAGGCACGGTGGGTGGTTTCCGCAGCCGCAGGATCCGCCGAGCAACTGGAATGCATGCAAGCCTTCGAGGAGGAAGCGGCTTGTGCCTTGGAATCTTCCTCTTGGAGCACCTTCGTTCCGCTCAACCTGGGCTCCACTTTCTTGGGTTCTTTCTGAGAGTTGTGCCAGTCTCTCCCGACTAAGGGAGAGGGTCCCATGGGCACGCACTCCTCTCGGTCCTGTAAGCGGGAAATGGACCTGTGATTGTCTTCGTTTTGGCAAAGATGTTCTTGGGATCAGGAGAGATCTCTGTCCCAGGAACTGGCAGTCTCAACTTCGGTTGAAATTGCCTCTTAGGCTGCTGGCTTCTCAGCTTTGCCATCTGGCCAGTCGACCAAAGTGTCGATTGATGAGGTTGAAATAATCATCTATCTGGTTGACCAGTTGTTGCCGACTCTGGTCGCCGACTCGCTCAGTCATACTCCGCTCCTTTCTTTCCCCAGTGAGGAGACCCACCGCACTGGGAATCCCATTGAGGAAGTGGTCCCCAACCCTGGGAAATCACCGGTCCCGCCGGTGTCTCCTGATTGACCGAGTCGGTCTGCAAGATCTTGATCGAGGTCCAGAACCCCCTCGACCGACAGGCTAAGGAAGAGCCACAAGTGCCCAAAAAAGAGTTGACGCCATTGGTTTTCCTCTTCCTCCTCGGATGAGGAGAGACTCCGGCAGAAACTCCGGCGCTACGAGGACCTCGTGGCAACAGCTGATTCTGACTGGTCACAAGCCGATCCTGGCCTCTACCCCAGCCATTACTTGGCTTTCGCCTCCCAGGCCGAGGCCGACTCCTTCGGAGCCGATTCAGTCAGTTCCACCGCCCGCAGAGCCGGTGAAACCTCTGGTTCGACCTTAAACCGGTCTGTCCACCGAAGGTGGTGGAACCACCGCCCAAGCAGCCTGTGGGAGGGGCTCCTTCTAAGGAAGCTAGACCAGACACCGGACTTCCCCGGTGTCTTTTGGTCACCGTCACCTCGGACCATCCTCGGCGAGTTGAAGGTGACCTGGGCGGTCGACCGCTGTATCTGGATTCCTCGGATTTGGATGAGACTGGCCTACATTTTTATCCCAAGGATGATGAATCGGCTGGAGGGATAGAGATGGAGGAAGGTCCTTCATCCTTTCAGGGCATTCTTTGCCTCATCTGAGTCTACAGGGATGCCCCTGGAGCCTATCCAGAAAAAGGTGGAGTACCCTGTCACGGACATCCTCAAGAGAGGGGATACCCTGATGGAGGCCTTTCCTGTGACGGAAGCCATAGTTGTCCCGGCCTTAGAACTTTGGCAACACCCTGCCTCTTGTCCAGCTCCATCTGCCTGCATGGCCCGCAAGTATGTGTTGCCCGTGGGGTCCCTTGCGGGGTTCACAGAGCTCCCTTTGGCTTAGAGCCTGGTGACTGCCTCTGTGTTCATGCGTATTGGCAGTTCTGCCAACACGGATCGACCTCCCGAGAAGGAATCCAAGAACTTGGATCATTCGGTGCGGAAGATCTGTGCGGCCTCATCTTTAGGCCTCTGTCAGGCAATTTTGGCCATCATCATGGCACACTTCTTCCATGTCCCCTTGGGGTCTTTGGATGAAGTCCTGTCACATCTCCCCACGGACATGCAGACCATGGTCAAGCAAGTCCAGGACCAGGGCCAGGTTGTTGCCAAACAGCAGCTTCAGACGGCCCTGGACATTGGGGACTCTTGTGCCCGCTCGTTGGCAGCCGCAGTTGTCTCTCGCCGCAGGGCTTGGCTGAGACTCTCCTCTTTCCCGGCAGATACTCAGCACAAACTAGCTGATGTGCCTTTCCTGGGCACCGATCTTTTCGGCCCAGGTGTGGCTGGTCACCTTCAGCGTATTGAGTAGTCTAATGCCACCTTGGATGCCAATACTGCTAAAGGTTCTTAAGTAAGAAACAGCAGCAGAGGAAGAAGCCTTTTGCCACTCTTTCCTGTGGCCCAGCAACCCTCCTTTCAAGGAAGGGAGCAGCAGCAGCAGGCTCAAGCTTGGCACCCCCGGCCCGAGCCCGGGCCCTCTCAGGTCCATAAAGGAGGCAGAGGTTAAGGTCCTGGATCCTCCTCCAAGCCTGCTCAGTGACTGGGCAGGAGCAGACACCCCCTGTGCCGTCACACCAGCTCTGGGTCCTCCTGTTGGGAGGGGGCTGGCTCCACCATTTCCTTTCCGCCTGGTCCACTATCACTATGGACAGGTGGGTCTTGGAGGTGGTCGGTCAGGGACTGCCTTTAGAATTCCAGCAGTACCTGCCAAGCTGAGCTCCACGCCCCATGGGAGGAAAGAGTATCTGCCCATACTCAGTCGGCTGTCCGAGATGACATCGCTCAGCTCCTCCTCAAGGAGGCAGTAGCTCCAGTGACGGATTCTCCACAGACCCAGGCTTTGTCTCCAGGTACTTCTTGGTGCCCAAGCGGACCAGGCGGGGAGGGCTGGTGCCCCATTCTAGATCTGCATGACCTAAATCAGTATCTCGGGTCACGCACCTTTCAGATGGTCACTCTGTCCCAGATCGTACCATACTTGAAGCGAAACTTGTGGTTCTGTTCACTTGATCTGCAGGACACATTCTTTCACATCCCAAGCCGTCCACCTCATTGACTGTTCCTCTGCTTCTGAGCCAAGGGGACCCTATACGAGTTCCAAGCCATGCCGTTCGGCGTGTCATCGGCCCCACGGGTCTTCACCAAATGCATCATAGTGGTAGTGGCAGCCCATCTCAGGCAAAGGGGAGGTGTCAGGAATTTACCCTACCTCGACGACTGGCTCTTAGCAGGTCCCACCTGGCAGGAGGTGGAGAGGTCCAGGGACCTGGCCCTCCAGACCTGCTCCCAACTCGGCCTCTTGCTCAACGAGGCCAAGTCGGATCTCGAGCCTTCCCAGGTGATGTGCTTTATCGGAGCACAGCTCAACTCTCGTCAAGCCAGAGCTCGGCTCCCAGCGGACAGGACAGAGGTTTTCTCCTCCTTTGCCCAGTCATTTCTGGTTGGGCAATTGCTCCCTGCCCGTGACTTTCTGCGCCTTCTAGGTTACATGGTGGTGTGCAGTCCCTGGTCCGTTTGCCCAGTGGCACATGCATCCCTCCAATGGGAGCTGCCTGCTCAGTGGACTCAGCACCACGCTCATTTCGACCAGCAGATCACTGTGACCCAGAAAATGCGGACGCTTCCAGTGGTTGACCGCCCAGACTGGTTGCAGGAAGGGATCCCATTTGTCCGCCCGAGCTGATGGCTGTCCTCATGACTGATGCCTCTCTCATGGGCAGGGAGTCCACATGGGGACAAAAGGGCCACGGGTTCTGGACCCCTGAGGAGTCTCGATACCACATCAACCTGTTGGAGCTCAGAGCAGTCAGACTGGAACTGTCAGCTTTCTCTCTTCAGCTCTGGGGTTAAGTGGTTCAACTCCCATGGACAATACCACGACCATGTACTACCTCAACAAACAGGGCGCACGCATTCCCATCTGTTTTTGCAGGAGGCGCTTTGCATCTGGACCCTCGTCAGCTGTCTGAAGGCAGATCTCCTAGCCATTGATGTGGAGGAGCCTCAAACTATCTGGCGGATGCTCTCAGCTGCTTAGGCAAGACATCCCACGAGTGGTCTCTCCATCCAGAGGTAGCTTACAGTCTGTTCTCCCACTGGGGCAAACTGATGGTGGACCTGTTTGCCTCCAGGGACAACACCAAGCTGAGGCTGTTTCATGCCCGCACCCCCCTTAGCAGGGCTCGTTGCAGGGGGATGCCTTCTCGAGGTTGCGGACCCAGGCGTCTTCTGCACCTTCCCTCCATTTCCATTAATCCATCGGGTGCTCCTCAAGGTGAGGAGGGACAAGGCGAAGGTGATTCTGGTAGCCCCAGACTGGCCGTGCCAGTTCTGGTACCCAGAGCTCCTCAGCCGCAGGCCCCGGAGCTGCTTCCAGCATGCCCGGACCTGATCTCTCTCAATCAGGGGAAGGTACACCATCCAGACCGTCAATCACTGCACCTCACAGCCTGGTACCTAAGCGGCTAGAGTTCCAGGCTTTGGGTCTTTCCGAGGATGTCCTCAACATTGTGGGGGCATCCAGAAAGGAATCAACCAGGAAATGTTATGCCTTCAAATGGAAAAGGTTTTCCATTTGGGGTCAGGGCAAAGGCCTGGACCCTTTGTCCTGTCCAGTGGCTAACATTCTCGACTACCTTTGGTCTCTGTCCAAAGGGGGTCTTCGGTCATCGACCCTTAGGGTGCACCTGGCAGCCATCTCTGTTTATCGGGCGCGGGCCGGTCAGTTGACATTGGCGCAGGAGACAGTGGTTCGGTGCTTTTTCAAAGGCTTTGATCACATATCCCCTCCAGTGCATAAACCTCCACCTCCGTGGGCTCTACTGCTGGTACTGGCAAAGCTCATGGGCAAGCCATTCGAACCAATGCACAAGAGTGTGTTGTCACACTTGTCATGGAAGATGACCTTTTTAGTGGCTATCACGTCTGCCAGAAGGACAGGGGAGCTCCAAGTGCTTTCGGTGGACTCCCCTTATCTAGTCTTCCACAGGAACAAGGTTGTCCTACGCCTCCACCCGAAATTCCTTCCGAAGGTGGTGTCAGAGTTTCACCTTAACCAGGTGTTAACTATGCCAGTATACTACCCTAATTACACCTCAGAGACCGAGTACAGGTTCCATACCTTGGATCTGAAATGAGCCCTCTACTAATATAAGGAGAGGACAGCGGAAATTCAGGGTGAGGTTTGGCAGTTGTTTGTCGCCTACGCTGAAGCTGCTTCTGGTAGACCTGCAACAAAATGAACTATTGCAAGGTGGATTACATCTTGCATAAAGTCTGTACTACGAGTTGGTGGGCATGGAGCCTCACAGAGGGATAAGAGCTCACTCTGCCTGCCATACCGCTGCGTTGGTGGCTGCTTCCAGGGACATCCCCATCCAGGAAATCTGCCAGGCTGCTACCTGGAAGTCCGCAAAAACCTTCATTACCCATTACCACATTAACCTTGAGTCACACCGGGATGCTGGTTTTGGGGCCTCAGTTCTCCAATCTCTTTTCCCCAAGTAAGTATCAGTGAGAGGGTGCGCCTTGCCTCCCTCCTCCTTGAGAGCTGCTAGGAGTCTGCCAAGAAGTATGGATAAACAACATATCCACAATCCTAGAAAAACGGGTTCTAGGGACATGGATATGTTGTTCATCCACACTTATTGGCAGGTATCCTTGCCGCTTTAAATCTTGCCGGAAGGTCTTCAAGCTTGCTCCTCCCACCCACCCGGGTGGTATAACTCTCGGCTCCGCCCCATGACGCCAGATCTTCCTTACCGCTTGGAAGCTCAGGTTCCCTCCTTAACGCTCTGCGTTTGAGACTGGTTCCTATTTCTCCTGAATTTAAAAGTTTTTGCTAAAAGACTTCAGTCTTCGATCCTCGCGGCTGCGATGGACAAATCGACTCTCGGTTTTCGAGATGCCCATGCGGCAGAAGATGTCTCGACGGATCCACACTCCACGTGTGTCTACTGTTTAGGCCTTGAGCACCACCCGCAGGACTTGCGACTTGTGCTCTTCTTTTCGGCCCTACGTCCTCGAAGACCGTGCCGATTGCAACTGGGCCGTCCCGAAGCGCTTCTCCGGTGAAGTCCAAGGAGGCCGGTTGGCGGTGTCAGGCGGTGATCGGCGGATCAGCTCGAGCAGATGATCGCCTCGAAGAGGAGGCGGTGCAGACGTCTCTTCCTCGGCAGCGCATTTATCCCGCTCTCTGGGTTCTTCCTACAGCTTCCTTTAAGGAGCTTTGTCTGTCCCTCTCCACTAAGGAGAAGGGCTCACGCCTGCTGGACCTTTTCTCGGTCCAAAAGAGGGACAAGGGTAAGTCCTCCGTCGACGCTCTTGGGAGCGGGAAAGGTCCTTCCTCGGCCGCGACCGCCGGCTTCGGTCGATCAGCTCGCTTCGCCACTGGCCTCACGGTGTCCCCGTCAGGTCAGTTGACCGAGACTCCTGCCGACGAAGTCGAGATTTTTCTCGATCCCTTGGACGGGCTGTCGCCTATAGAAGCCGAGATTCCCCTCTCCCCGGTCCCCCCGGAGGAGTTGAGGATCCCGTGGCTTGCCTGTGCCTCCGTTCCGGAGCCCTCGGATGGACCATCTCCGAGCCGAAGGGAGGCCGGTTCCGCCGACACCTCCCGCACCGACCTCGAAATTCGGGACTCTCGGTCTCGTCTGACTCTTCGCGGTCCAGCCGATCCCACCGCCATAGGCGGTCTCGGTCTCGCATCGCTGTAAGCGGGCGCCGTCCCTCGCCTCCTCGGATGAGGGGAGGCTTCGCGCGAATTACGCCGACGGCACGAGGACCTTATGTTGCAACAGCTCCTCCTGGCCGAATAAGCCGACCCGCGCCTTCCCCGCCATTATGGCTGTCACCGAGCGCCGACACAACCCTCGACTTATCCGAGGAGCCTATACCCAGGCCGGTTGTTCGCCAAACCAGCTGCTCCACGATTCCGTGGAACCTCCGCCTCCACAGCCACCACTTGGGGCTCCACCAAGGATTCTCGGTCGGCCAAGGGTCTACCCCATCGGCTGTCAGTTACCCTCACTCCCGACCGACCTCGGCAGGTGAAGGGTGGCTCAGGCCAGAGGCAGCTCTTCGAGGACTCTTCCGAGTCCGAAGATGATTCCTCCTTTTTCTCCAAGCGACTGGACTTGGAGTCTTCAGGAGGTCAGTCAATGGACGATAGCCCGTCGTCCTTCCTAGGACTGCTTCGGCTCATCTCGGAGTCCACCGGGATGGAGCTCGAACCTGCTTCCAAACGGGCCAGGTATCCTCACTGGAGATTCTGGACCGAGGGATTCTCCACGGAGGCCTTCCGTGGCCGAGGCCATAGTGGGTCCGCACTGGAGCTTTGGCAGCGCCTGCTTCCTGTCCCTGCGCCCGGCCAGGATGGCCAGGAAGTATGCGGTCCCTACCGTTCCTTGTCCGTTTTTTGAACACCCTCTGCTGAGGGGTTGACCGACAGCGCCGCGCCACGGCAACGCCAGGGATGTGGACAAACCTCCTGACAAGGAGTCCAAGAAATTGGACTATGTCGGGCTAAAGTCTACGCTGCGCCCTTCTCGGCCTTCACAGGCCAGTTCGGCCGCCCTCATGGCACATTTTCTCATGCCCTGTTGGGCTCCTGATGAGGTCATCCTCATCTTCCCGCCGATCTGCAGACTACGGTTAACAGGTGCGGACCAGGGCAGGTAGGGCCAAACAGCAGCTCCAGACTGCTTTTGATATAGGGGACTCATGTGCCAGATCGGTGGCGGCCGCAGTGGCTATGGCCGCGGGTTGGCTGAGGATATCCACCTTTACTCGGATACCCAGCACAAGTTGGCGGATGTTCCTTTTGGGACTGACCTCTTCGCCCTGGGGTGGAAGGTCACCTGCAGAGGATCGAGAAGTCCAATGCTACCTTGACTCGGTTCTTCCGCCAGAAGGACAAAGGTCAGAAACCACAGCCTAAGCCCTCGCCCTTCTGTGCCCCGGCGCCGGCCCAGCAACGTCAGGGCCAGCAGGCTCGGCCTTGGCATCCCAAACCCAAGCCGCCGGCTTCCTCTAACAGGAGGCAGGGAGGAAAGGGCCCAGGAGGTCCCTCGGCCGGTCCCTCCTCCAAGCCTGCCCAGTGACGGGCTGAGGGGTGTCGCCCCCATCCCCGCCACTCCTCCTGGGTCCCTGGGGACGGCCCGACACTTCCTCGCCTGGTCCGCTGTTACCACGGACAGGTGGGTCTTGGAGGTGGTGGAAGAGGCCTGCCTCTGAATTCGAGCAGGCACCACCCTTCAGAGCCGCCGCCTCGGGGCTTCGGGTCCCCAGCTCACTGGCGGCTCGCCGAGCCGACATCGCCTCCTCCTCCAGAAGGAGGTGATAAGAGGTGGTGGACCCTCTTCAGACCCAGGGTTTGTGTCCAGGTACTTCCTGGTTCCGAACGGACGGGGCTGGCGCCCATTCTCGACTCCACACGACCTCAAACAAGTTCCTAAGGTCTCGAACCTTCAGGATGGTCACTCTGGCTCAGATAATACCATCCTTGGACAGTGCGTGGTTCTGCTCTCTGGACTTGCAGGACGCTGCCACGTCCCTATCCGTCCGTCTCACCAGAGATTCCTTCGCTGCCGAGCGGAAGGATCCCTCTTCGAGTTCCAAGCCATGCCCTTCGGCTTGTCTCCAGCTCCCAGGGTCTTCACCAAATGGCAGTGGTGACAGCATTCCTGCGGCGCCGAGGGGTCCGGGTGTACCCTTACCTGGACGACTGGTTGATAGCAGCTCCCTCCAGGCAGGAGGTGGAGTGGTCCAGAGATCTGGCCCTCCAGGTCTGCTCTCAACTGGGCCTCCTTATCAACGAGGCCAAGTCGGAACTCGAGCCGAAGCAGGTGATTCTATTCATCGGGCGCAGCTCGACTCTCTTCGAGCCAGAGCGCGCTCCGGCGGACAGGGCCGAGGTTCTTTCCTCCTTGCCCGATCATTTCTGGTTGGGCACTGCGCCTGCCCGGGACTTCCTGCGCCCCTGGGTCTCATGGCGGCCTGCACCAGCGTGGTCCGTTGGCTCGCTGGAACATGCGCCCCTTCAGTGGGACTGGCCAGCCAGTGGTCACAACGCTGCGATCCCTTGACCAGCTTGTGTCGGTGACAAGGAGATGTGGAACGCCTCCAGTGGTGGACCGCTCCAGATCATTTGCAGGAGGGCATCCTGCTCGTCCGCCCGAGCCGACGGTCTCTATCGACCGATGCCTCTCTGATGGGTTGGGGTGCCCATCTGGGGAACACTGGCTCATGGCCCTGGTCCTCAGGGAGTCCCGATGCCACATCAACCTGCTGGAGCTCCGAGCGGTCCGCCTAGCTCTCACCGCCTTGTCTGCTCCTCCGGGGTCAAGTGGTCCAAGTCCAGACGGACAATACCACGACCATGTACTATCTAAACCGCCAGGGCGGGACGCGCTCCATGCTTCTATGCAAGGAAGCTCTCCGCATTTGGTCACTCGTGCGCAGCCTGGAGGCGGATCTCCTAGCCATTCATGTGGCAGGAGCCTCCAACACCCTGGCCGATGCCCTGAGCCGGATAGGGGCTGCATCCCACGAGTGGTCTCTCCTGCCGGAGGTAGTACAGCATCTGTTCTCCCATTGGGGCACACCTCAGGTGGACCTGTTTGCCTCCAGGGAGAACGCGAAGCTGAGTCTGTTCCATGCCCGCCTCAGCAGGGCTCGCTGCAGGGGATGCCTTCTCAGGCAATGGACCCCGGCCTCTTTACGCCTTTCCCCATTTCCCTTGATCCACAAGGTGCTTCTCAGGCGAGGAGGGACAAGGCGCAGGTGATTCTGATAGCCCCAGACTGGCCTCGCCAGTTCTGGTACCCAGATCTCCTCAGTCTCAGCTCCAGGACTCGCGCAGCTTCCAGCTCGCCCGGACCTGCTCTCAGTCAATCAGGGAAGGTGTTCCATCCGACCTTCAATCCTTGCACCTGACGGCCTGGTTCCTGAGCGGCTAGAGTTCCAGGCCTTGGGTCTTTCCGACGAGGTCCTCAATGTAGTTGAGGCGCCCCGTATGAGTCGACCAGAAAATGTTATGCCTTCAAATGGAAAAGGTTTTCCATTTGGTGTCAGGGCAAGGGCTTGACCCTTCCTCCTGTTCCTTGGCAAGCATCTTGGACTATTTATGGTCCCTTTCTAGTCAAGGGCTTAGGTCGACTTACCTTATGGTGCACCTGGCAGCCATCTCTGCTTACCGGGCCGGGCGGGAAGCAGTCGGTGGCGCAGGAGAAGGTGGTCTGGCGCTTTTCAAAGGCCTTGATCACATTTCCTCCAGTGCGGGAACCCCCACCTCCGTGATCTACTGCTGGTACTGGCAAAGCTCATGGGCAAGCCATTCGAACCTATGCACAGGTGTGCTCTCTCACCTGTCGTGGAAGACCGCCTTCTTGGTGGCTATCAGCCAGAAGGATGGGAGAGCTCCAGGCGCTTCCATCGAGTCTCCTTACCTGGTCTTCCACAGGGACAGAGTTGTCCTGCGCCCCCACCGAAATTCCTTCCAAGGTGGTGTCGGAGTTTCACCTAACCAGGTGTTGACTCTGCCGTGTTCTACCCCAATCACACCGGAGGCCGAATATAGGCTCCATACTCTGGACCCTAGAAGGCGCCGCTATTATAAGGAGCGACGGCTGAAATTGGGAGAGGTTCGCCAGCTGTTTGTCACCACGCTGAAGTCAAGATCTGGCAGACCTGCAGCCAAGCGGACGATAAGCAGGTGGGTAACCTCCTGCATAGATCTCTGTATAGTTGGCGGGCATGGAGCCTCCCAGAGGATAAGAGCTCATTCTACCCGCCATACTGCTGCAACGGTGGCTGCTTCCAGGGACGTCCCTATCCAGGAAATCTGCAGGCTGCTACCTGAAGTCAGCAAACACCTTCATTACCCATTACCACATCGACCTTGAGTCACGCCGATGCTGGTTTTGGGGCCTCTGCCTCCAGTCTCTTTCCCAAGTAAGTATGGGGGTGTGCCTTGCCTCCCTCCTCCCGGAGAACTGCTAGGAGTCTGCCAATGAGTGTGGATGAACAACATATCCATGTCCCTAGAAATACAGGTTACTCACCTGTAACAGGAGTTCTAGGAATGGTATATGTTGTTCATCCACACGACCCACCCGACCTCCCCGGCTTCGACGCACAACCTGAGCTTCCAGCGGGCCAGATCTGGCGTCATGGGGCGGAGCCGAGAGTTATACCACCCGGGTGGGTGGGAGGAGCAAGCTTGAAGACCTTCCGGCAAGATTTAAAGCGGCAAGGATACCTGCCAATGAGTGTGGATGAACAACATATACCATTCCTAGAACTCCTGTTACAGGTGAGTAACCTGTATTTACTCACCTGTAACAGTAGATCTTTCTTCGAGAGGGCTCGCAGTAGGTAGTACATATGGGACTGATGCTGACTAGCGCAGGACCCCATGAAAAATTTCTAGCTAGCAGTCCCTGGTGAGGACTCGCCCCACGTCTTGTGTACTGACGCCATGCTGACGCCGGTGTAAAGTGTGTGTCCTGGACGCCCGCCTTCCTGTTCTTTCCCGCCATCAGCTCTTGCAGCGCCTCGTGGGTAGTTCTTGCTCAGCCCTGTTGCTTCATCGCTTTTACCGGAAGTATCAGTATTTTCAATTTATTCGCCAGGTGAACATCGGTTTATGTTGTCCCCTTCCAAAATAAGTGCGTACTTCAGCGGGCGCCCAACTGCCCCACAAAGACGGTCACTCCTCTGCCTTTTTGTTTAGGGGCTCCACCATGGGGTTTAAGTGCCTTGCATTGCCTGCATTTCAACGCCACACCCGCAGACAACGCCAGCAGTCTTTGGAAGCCCATCTCCTTAAAAAGAAGATGTCTACACATGGAGAAGGAGCTGAAGAAGCTTAGGAGGTGCCGACCTTCCACAGGCAAGAAGGGACAAAGAAAGGCATAGGGAGAAGCTCCCTTCCGTGACTCCTGGTTGGAGCCGCTGCTTAGTAACGCCCTCTGGGGATCGGATATCTGCAGCCTCCAAGGCTTTGAGGAGGCGTCAGCCTGCCTGCTGGGTTTTCGCTTGAGCCACTCGGTGTCTCTGGGCAAAGGAGGCTTCTGCCCCAGTACTGCTGCAGGCTTGGCGGCCTACATGCGTGGCACCTCCCATAAGTCGGAGCGCCGGCTCCTCCGACGCCTGCCGGGAGAAGGTCTAAGACGCCCGACCCTTCAGGGCGCGGCGCAGACGAAATGTCCCCTTGCACTGGGCCGCCCACCTCGCCCGGCCCGACGAGGGACCTCTAGGCTGGACGCCGCCCTCTGGCGCCCGCCGATTCGACTCTGCGTCGCGATGTCGGCTCCTCTGACGCGGCGCCGGGCATCGAGCCTGAGACAGACCCTCCTCTGTCTGTCGCTCCAGGTTCCCCCAGCCTTCGCTGCCATCCGGAGAGCCCAAGTCCCCCCTGCCGGACCCCAGGGACTTCTCTCCTCCATCCTCAGGCGAGGCTCCGGAGGTTTTTCCACCGTCAGACCCTCCGCCTACGGAACCAGATCTGACGCCAGCCCCTCCGACGCCGGTGGGGGATATTCCTCCCCCATCGGGCACTCCAGCCCATGGGCCTATCACGGTTGATCTGCCTGTGGAATTCCCTACTGGGCCGTCTGCTCCGGCAGCTGCCCCGGTACCTGGGTATCCGCCGTCCTATCTGATGCCGGTTTACCCGGGTCCACAGTATCCTGCGCTGCAGTACCCGGCGCTGACTCCACCGACGCCGCAGTACCCAGCTCCAGTATTCCCGCAGCCGGGTTACGGATACTCTCCTTACGGATATAATCCATACAACTATCCCCCTGCCCTCCTCCACTGCCCCCAAGTTACCGTGGATCTGCAGGAGACTCTGGCCTCCTGGTGGGCTGAGGCAAGGCTCAGCTCACCAAGGAAGTTGAGAGCACGCCTCACGCTGATGGTGCCACCTCGGCTCCCGTGCCCTGGCGGCACTCCCTGTCTGACTCTGGATTCGCAGAGCTCTCCTCAGGATCCAGAGAGGGGCAGGACACATGCCCCAAGGAACCCGTTCCTCCCCTAGACGCAGTTAGGAGTCTTACTCTGCTTCAAATTCTTCTTCTTCTTCTCCTCTCGAACTCCTCAGATTCCTCCGACGGATGCTCCAAGAAAGACGACGAGCCTCGCTCTCCAGCCAAGCCCTGGCCAAGGACTCCTCCGAAGTTTCCTCCGGAGGATCCATCCTTCACGGAGTTGCTCAGGAAGATCCAGGAAGTCCATCAGTGGCGTTCCTTAGAGCCAGTTCCTCATCGAGTTAAACTCGCCGAACATCTGGACTTGCCCCTTACATCCCCTACTCCAGTGCCACCCTGGATCGAGCCTCATGCCCACCTTGTTTCCACGATTTGGAAACAACCATCGGCTTTAGCCCCACTTCCTCGAAAGTCCAACAGGCTATACCAGGCTCTGGAGGGTGTAGACTTTCTAGACTCTCACCTCCGTGCAGACTCGGTTGTGATTAGCGCCACGCCGGTCAGCACACCCAAATACTTGAGCTCATCCCCACCGATAAGAATCTCGCCTTCTGGATCAGTATGGAAGGAAGATCTACACTTCTTCCACACTGGGTATTAGGGCCCTGAATTATGTGGCACATATGGGGGATTACCAGAAGGCTATCCTTACCCAGGTGGAATCTAAGATTGACTCCTTACCTGACTCCAAAGTCAAGCAGGAGTTAGCTGACCTTGTCCGTTCTGCTTGTTCGGCCAGTCGTCACATCCTGAGGACGACCTACGATGCAGTGGACACCGCAGGGTGGAGCTCCACGTTCGCCGTAAGTCTTCGGCGTCACGCCTGGCTCAGAGTGTCAGGTTTGGTCCCGGAGGTGCAGTCAGCAATTCAGGAAGCACCTTTCAGGGGTTGGTGCTTTTGGTGGTGATGTCAAGGACATCATCACCGACTTGCAGGAGAAGGGGACGGCCCTGAAATCTGTGGATTCCATGTACCATCCCCATCCCCCACAGCGCTGTCCTTTTCACAGACACAGCCGGCCTCAAGCGAAACCCCAAGGAAGGTGGGCCACAAGCGTTGGGCCCCCACAGCTGCCAGGCCCCCCCCAAAAAAGCAGTGGGTGCCCCAGCTGCGGCGCTGTCCCACACCACCTGACTCCTTCCCTCTCCCACTGCCTCGGACTCCCAGAGGAACCGGTAGGAGGGAGGTTCTCCTCCACCTTCCGGGTTGGGAGAGGATAACATCGATTCATGGGTGCTTCAGATTATCTCAGAGGGCACTCCATAGAGTTTCTACAGAAACCTCCACGCCACCCCCTCTGAAGTCCTCTTACTCAAGGGACCATCTTCCTTTGGTCAGGGAAGAAATACCTGCTGTCCTCGCGAAGCAGGCCATAGAACCCGTCCCTCCTCACCTCCACGGGATGGGTTACTATTCCCATTTCTTTCTTGTACCAAAGAAGACTGGAGATCTCAGACCCATTCTTGATCTCAGCTCCCTGAATCTCTATGTAGAATACAAGAGGTTCAGGATGCTCTCCCTTCAAACCCTTCTGCCCCTTCTTCAGCCGGGCCAATGGCTTTGTGCACTGGATATGCAGGATGCATACCTGCACATCCCCATTCATCCCTCGCACAGAGAGTACCTCCGGTTTGCTTTCCAGGGGGACCATTACCAATTCCGGGCACTCCCATTTGGTCTTTCCTCGGCTCCCTGAGTTTTTACCAAATGCCTGGCAGTGGTAGCTGCCCATCTGTGTACCTTGAGAGTTCAGGTGTTTCCCTACCTGGGCGATTGGCTCCTGGTGGTCTCGTCCAGGGAGGAACTCCTACATTTTCTCTCCCTCACCCAGCAGGTTTTCACTTGTCTGGGTATCACCATGAACCATTCCAAGTCTCATCTGGACCCTTCCCAGAGACTCCAGTTCATCGGGGCAATCCTCGATACGACAGTGTGCAAGGCCTTTCTGCCTCGGACAGGGGGCCTCCTCAGTCACAGATTTCCTACTCGGAATGCAGGAAGGTTCCGTGAGGTTAGTGTTCCGTCTTTTGGGGCTGATGGCGGCCGCCATCCCGACGGTTCCATGCGCGTGACTCCACATGAGAATTTCTCAGTGGACTCTCCGTTCTCAGTGGGATCAACTTGTAGACGACCTAGATCATCTGGTACTGATCTCCTCGCCGATGATAAGAGACTTGCAATGGTGGATGGTTCAAGAGAACCTGTTCCGGGGGGTCCCCTTCTTTCATCCTCCCCTCCCAGACTCTGACCACCGGACGCATCAGGCAAGGTTGGGAGCCCATCTGGGTCCTCACCGAACCCAGGATTTATGGTCCAGACTGGAATTAGCTCTCCACATCAATGTGCTAGAGCTGCAAGCAGTTTTGTATGCCCTCCAAGCCCTCCACCAATACATCCTTCCCGGTCACCTGGCTGTCCAAATGGACAACATGTGCGTGGTGTGGTACATCAACAAGCAGGGAGGGACTCGATCCTACCCGCTGTGCAGAGAAGCAGTGAGGGTCTGGGAATGGGCAACGCTTCACAACCTTCACCTCATGGCGATCCATGTTCCAGGAGTTGACAATATCCTGGCAGACAAGTTAAGTCATTCCTCGGCTCTGCCACGTGAGTGGGAACTGGACCAAAAGGTTCTAAACTGCATCTTCCAGCTTTGGGGGACTCCACAGGTAGACCTGTTCGCCTCTTCCCAAAATGCAAAACTTCCCACCTTTTGCTCGCTCGCTCCAGAGCGAGGCGCTTTCTGGAGCGACGCTCTGTCTCTAAGCTGGAAGGACAGATTCGTTTATGCTTTTCCCCCAATTCCTCTGGTCCCTTGTGTGCTAGCAGAAACTTGCATTGGAAGGAGCGAGAATGATTCTGATCACTTTTCTGGCCCAGGCAAATCTGGTTCTCTCTTCTACAACAATACTCAGAGGTTCCTCCTCTTCCTCTTCCTTTATCTCGAGGACTGCTGACCCAGGATCAGGGGACCCTGGTTCATCCGGGACTCAAGTCCCTTCAACTTCATGCATGGCTCCTGCAGACCTAGCCCTATCTCGCTTTGGCGTCTCTCCAAAGGTGGCCGAGATTCTAGTGGAGGCTAGAAAGCCCTCCAGTAGGTCCACCTATGCCATGAAATTGAAGCGATTTTCCATTTGGGCTGCCTCCAGGAACGTGGAGCCTTTCTCCTGTCCCATGGCCATTCTGCTTGATTATCTGCATCATCTTTTCGACCTGGGTCTCAGTCACTCCTCTTTGAAAGTTCACATGGCTGCTATTTCAGTCTACCATGTTCCTTTTGCTGATAAGGCCTTTGCCCAATTAGAGGTATCCAAGACCTTTCTCAGAGGGGTCCTTCATCTCAGGCCCCCTGTTCGGACTCCTGCTCCCCCTTGGGATTGTTCTCAAGAAACTTACCCTTCCTCCTTTTGAGCCTGCTGCTTCCGCAGACTTGAAGTTTTTATCATGGAAGAAGCTCTTCTTGGTGGTCATTACTTCCGCTCGAAGAATTTCCGAGCTTCAGGCCCTTATGTGTAAAGTCCCCTATCTGATTTTCACAAAAGAGCAGTAGCTCTTACCATGAACCCTAAGTTTCTTCTGAAAGTGGTAGCGGAGTCTACCTTAAATCAGTCTATTGAATTACCTGCCTTTTTCACACAGTACTCCAACCAGAGAGAATACTTACTCCATACCATGGATGTCCACAGGATTCTGAGATACTACACTGATAGGACAAAAGATCTCCGAAAGACTGATCAGTTGTTCGTCTCTTTTGCTCACAAAAGGGAAGGCAATGCTGTTTCCAAGCAATGCCTATCGAAGTGGTTGGCTCATTGCATCACTTTCTGTTATGACAAATACAAGACCCTTCCGGGTCAAGTCAGAGGTCACTCCACTTACGGAGTAGCTGCCTCTACGGCTTGTTTCAAGAATGTGTCTGCAGCAGACATCTGTGTTGCTGCCACCTGGATTTCTGTCCATACCTTTACGAAACATTACAGTTTGGACATTGCCTCTCGCCGTAGAGCGGGCTTCGGGTTAGCTGTCTTGCAAGGCCTCCTATCCTGAGGCTTGCAGCTTGTTTACTGCTTCTTGGGGTAGGTCCTCCTCCTGATGCCTTTCATTTGTTCCAGACTGCTTGGGATTCTATCCTATATGTAATTACCTACTGCAAGAGCCCTCTCTAAGTAAGATAGTGCAGTTACATAAGAACTTGACTGCACAGTAGATCTTCGAGAGAGGCTCTTGCAGTAGGTACCACCTCCCGCCCCGCCATCCCCCTAGGCTTCTTTCGGCTCCTTTCCACTGAGGAAATATCTGCTTCTCTCTCATCCGGGCCTTCGGCCTGTGGCGGAGAAGAACTGGAAGGCGGGCGTCCGGGACCGCCTTTATACCGTCTCATGGCGGTCACCTGACATGGGGCGGTCGGTCCTCGCCAGGGACTGCTAGCTAGAAATTTTTCCGTAGTCTAACCGCCGGCGTGCCAGTCCTATATGTAATTGCCTACTACAAGAGCCTCTCTCGAAGATCTACTGTTACGGTAAGTTCTTACGTAACTGTACTTTCTAGGAGTCGTATATGTTGTTCATCCACGTGGACCCACCCAACCTCCCTGGCTGCAGACGCACAACACCTGGCTTCCAGCAGGCTAAGATCTGGCGTCATGGGGCGGAGCTGAGGGATGTGCCACTCGGGTGGGTGGGAGGAGCCAGCTTGAAGACCTTCCAGTGATCCTTAAAGGGAAAGGGACATGCCAAGAAGTGTGGATGAATAACATATACCACTCCTAGAACTGCTGTTACAGGTGAGTAACCTGTTTTTCTGGTTGCTTTAAACAAAAGCAAATACCTGTTTTTTACTTAAGAAAAAGTTTTTTGGTTTATTTTTTTGGTAAATTGTTTCTTGGTGTATCCATGTTATGAGCATTGTAAGACACTCCAGGTTATGAGTTATGTGATAACTGCACTGAACACACTCGGCCTTTACATACCAAATGCTGTACTATACACCTGGGTGTGTGGTTACCACAACAGCCCACAGCATGTTATGTATTATCATTTAGATGAATGCTGTGCCAATTCTTGTTTTTGACATTTCTTCTGTGTTTTAAAGTTAATGAGAACTCTCCAGTGCCCAGACATCTTTTTTGGTTATCAGCTCTCAAGTTAAAACACGTGGAAACTCATGGACACCAGTATACCCCCACCCCAGCCATCCCAGTTACATTTGGCTTCCCCGTTATTGTGTTTCTCCTGTTTTGTCCCCAGGGATCTCTCATTCCCCACCCTGAAATGGGGGACAAACTTGACTGCCCCCTTCCCCTGGCCTGGAGTGGCGTCCAGCTGTCTTTACAATTGATACCAGTGCTGCTTCTGGCAGTGTGTGTGTGTGTGTGTGTGTGTGTGTGTGTGTGTGTGTGTGTGTGTGCGTGTGAGTGATGGACAGCCCACACTCTCCCTAGGAGCAGAGCAGCTCAATGCAGCCAGCCCCCAGCCAGTCTCAGTGTCTGAATCAGGGTCTCCAGTGTTAATCCTGGTCTCCTGGGTGGTAGCATAAAACGTTGTTGCCGTGCCAAGTGCTGTGACTATGCCCTTTGGTTTCTCCTGTACTTACTTTTTTGAATATCTGGCAGAATTCTGAAGAGAGAAAACCTTTTTCCTTTGTATAATTATTGTATAAATAAGATTATATTCACACTATATGGGAATGCATGGGACAGACACAAGGTAATTCTAGTGGGGGGTAGGAGGATGTAGGCTGTTGGTTAACTAGGATCTGCAGCTTATCCATTAGGTAGGGAAATGGCAGACCAGGTGGGCAAGCAATCCTTATCTGCTGTCAAAGTCTATGTTTCTATGTTTCTACTATACCGTATATATTTGCATGCATCTCTGCATAAGTGTGTGTTCTAGGATCGTGGATATGTTGTTTATGCACACTGTTTGGCATGTCCTTTCCCTTTAAGAATCTTGCCAGAAAGTCTTTAAGCTGGCTCCTCCCTCCCACCTAGGTGGTATATACCTTGGCTCTGCCCCTTTATGCCACATCTTCCTTCCTGCTGAAAGATACAGGTTCCCTCTTACCACCCTCTTGTTTTGTAGGTCCTGGCTCTAAAATCCTCAGATTTACTTAAACGAAAGCGCGTAAGAGTTGCAGCTAATCGCTTTGCGATATCAACCGCTATGGAGAATAAATCCTCACCGGTTTCTGCCACTGCCCCTGCAGGCGAAAAATGTTTCTCAACGATCCACATGCCACGTGTGTGTACTGTCTGGGAGTTGGCCATAACACTCAGGCTTGTGAGTTGTGCCCTTTTCACCCGAGCGTCTTAGACGATCGTCTCGCACGGCTTCAACTGGGAAGACAGGAGAAATAGAATCCACTGGTCAAATCTCAGGAAGCCCGATGGGCGATCTCCGCAGCTGCAGGGTTTGCCGAGCAGCTCGAACAAATGAAGGGTTTCGAGGAAGAGGCGGTGCAGGCTGCGAATCAGTCCTTCAAATCCTTCTTCATTCCACTGAACTTGGGCTCCACCTTCTCGGGTTCTTTTTGAGAAATGTTTCAGCCCCTTCCCATCAAGGGCGAGGGTCCCTTGTGCGCATATGCTTCTCGGTCCCGTAAAAAAGGACAAAGAACCAAAAGCTTCTTCATCTCACTGATGACATTCCTGGGATCGTGAGAGATCTCGGTCCCAGGAATCACCTGTCTCGACTTCGGTTGAGGTTGCAGTCTTGGCTGCTGGCTTCATGGATCCCCCAACAGGCCAGCCGACACAGATGTGGGACGCCGATCCAACTGAGATCATTCTTGACCCAGTCGACCTGTTGTCACCCGATGAGGCTGACAACTCCGTATCAGGACTCTGGTCCTGACCCTCACTGAAGAGGAAACCCAGCCTGCTGGGAATCCCATCGGTGACCCGGTCCCTGACCTAGAAGAGCCACGGTCCTCCCCGGTACCTTCTCAACCCTGTCGGTCCCCCCAGTGATCGAGGCTGAGGTCTTGGACCCCTTCAACCAATAAGCTGAAAAAGCCGCATAAGCGCTCAAAGAAGCGTGCTGCCACCATTCTTCTTCATCCTCCTCAGATGAGGAGAGACTTCGACGGAAACTCTGATGACCCTACGAAAACCTAATGTGGCGGCAGCTGATCATGTCTGGCCAGAAGTCCGTTCAGGCTTCTACCCCGGCCATTACTTGGCTGTTGCCTCCTAGGCTGATGCCGACTCCTCTGGAGCGGTCCATACCGTTTCTCCTTTAGAACCGGTCAAGACCATTCTGGTTCGGCCAAAATCGACCTCTCCACAGATTCTGGTGGTGCCGCCACCCAAACAGCCCCCATCGGGGGCTCCTGACAAGAAGTCTCGTCCTGTTCCGGGCCTCCCTCACAGGCTTCTGGTCACCCTCACTCCCGACTGTCCTAAGCGGGTGGAGGAAGACTCAGGTGGCCAGCCGATTTATCTGGACTCCTCAGAGTCTGAGGACTTGGACCTTCATTCCCGTCCCCTGGACAACGAATCAGTTGGTAGTCTTTCAACGGTGGAGGGCCCCTCTTCCTTTATGGGCATCCTCTGTCTCATCTCCGAATACATGGGAATGCCTCAGGAACCCATCCAGAAACGGGCCAGGTATCCCCTCACTGATATTCTCAAGCAGGAGGATTCTCCAATGGAGGCCTTCCCAGCGGTCTGGCCTTGGAGCTCTGGCAGCAGTCTACCTCCTGCCCTGCACTGTCTGCCCTGCAAATACACAGTGCCCATTGTGTCCCTTTTGAGTTTCACAGAGCACCCCTCAGTGGAGGGTTTGGTAACCGATACTGTGTTTAGATGCTCGGGTAATTCGGGAGACACTGATAGACCCCTGGACAAGGAATCTAAGAAATTGGACCATTCCGTCCAGTAAGTCTATGCCACCTCATCGCTGGGCTTTCGTCAGACAAGCTCGGCTGTTATCGTGGTGCACTTCTCTCGCACCCTCCTGGGCTTTCTCGATGAGGATCTACTTCACCTCCCCGCAGACCCTCCAGACTGCAGTCAAGCAGGCCTGTGTCCAGGGTTGGGCTGTTGTGAAGCAGCAACCCCAGATGGCTCTGAATCTCGGGGACTCTTGCGCCTGCTCGGTAGCGGCCATGGTTGCCATGCGCTGCAGGGCTTGGTTACAGGTTTCCGCCTTCATGGCAGACATCCAGCACAAGTTAAGACATCCCCTTCCTGGTACTGACCTCTTCGGCCCAGGTGTGGATGGTCACCTGCAATGCATTGAGAAGTCCAGTGCCAGCTTGGACTCTGTGACTTGTGCGCAGAAGGAATCTCAGGGTTCCAAGAAGCAGAAGAAGCCTTTTCGGCATTCTGCCACTGCGGCCAAGCAGCCCCATTTCCAGTTGAGGCAGCAACAGCAGGCTCAGCCTTGGCACCCTTGGCCCAGGTCCGGGACCCCAGCGGCACGTAAACCTGAAGGATGGGGCTCAGGTGGTCCCCAATCCAGATTCTCTTCTTCCAAGCCTGCTCAGTGACTGGATGGGGTAGCCACCCCCATACCTGTCACACAAGCTCTGAGTCCTCCCGTGTGGGGCCAGCTCCTCCACTTTCTTTCCGCCTGGTCCGCTGTGACCATGGATAGGTGGGTTCTAGAAGTGGTCCGCCTGGGTCTGCCTCTGGAATTCAAGCAGTACCCTCCAAGCTGAGCTCTTGCCCCACGGGAATAAATAGTGTCCATACACACTCAGGCCGCTCTTCGAGATGACACTGATCAGCTCCTCCACAAGGAGGTGATGGCCAGAGTCACGGACCCCACTGTCAACCCAATGTTCGTTTCCAGGTACTTCCTGGTCCCGAAGCAGACAGGAGGCTGGCACCCCATTCTAAATCTGCACAACCTGAACCAATTCCTCAGGTCATGCACATTCAGGATGGTAATTTTGTCCAGGATCATACCATCTCTTGAGCAGGACATGTGGTGTTGCTCTCTGGATCTCCAGGATGCATTCTTTCACATCCCAATCCATCCTACTCACCAGAGGTTCCTTCTCTTATGAGCAGAAGGAGCACTCTTCTAGTTCCGAGCCATGTTGTTCATTGGCCTCAAGGGTCTTCACAAAATGCATTGCAGTGGTGGCAGCCCATCTTCAGCATTGAGGGGTCAGAGTTTACCCCTATCTCGACGATTGGCTCTTAGTGGGTTCCTCCAAACAGGAGGTGGAGAGGTCCAGGAATCTGGCCCTCCAGACCTGCACTGCACTTGGTCTCCAGGTCATTGAGACCAAGTCAGAACTCGTACCTTTGCAGGTGATATGCTTCATTGGGGCAGAGCTCAACTTTTGCTGAGCCGCAGCCCGGCTCCCGATGGACAGGGCAGATGTTGTCTCCTCCTTTGCCCAATAATTTCTGGTTGGGCACTTGCGTCCTGCCCTGGACTTTCTGCGCCTACTGGGGAACATGGTGGCCTGCACCACTGTGATCTGATGGGCCCGGTGGCATATGTGCCCTCTTCAGTGGGAGCTACCAGCCAGTGGACTCAGCGTCAAGGTCACTGTGACTCAGAAGATGTGAAATGCTCTCCAATGGTAGACCGTCCTAGCTCATCTGCAGGAAGGGATCCCATTTGTCGGTCCCGAGCTGACTGTCGTCCTCACGACCGATGCTTCTCTCACGGGCTGGGGTGCCCACATGGGGAATTATAGAGCCCAAGGGTTCTGAACCCCCAAGGAATCTCAATATCATATCGACCTGCTGGAGGTCAGAGTAGTCAGACTGGCACTGTTAGCATTCGCGCCGCTCTTTTCGGGGTCAAGTGGTGCAAGTCCAGATGGACAATACCACAACCATGTACTGTCTCAACAAACAGAGCGGCACACACTCCCAGCTGCTGTGCAGGGAAGCGCTCCGCATCTGGACCCTTGTGAGCTGACTGGAGGCAGCACAGCCTGTTCTCCCACTGGGGCAAACCTCAGGTGCATCTGTTCACCTGCAGGGAGAACACAAAGCTGAGGCTGTTCCATGCCCACCCCCTCAGCAGGGCTTACTACAGGGGGATGCCTTCTCGAGGCCATGGACCCCAGATCTCTTCTGTGCCTTCCTTCCACTTCCATTGATCCACAAGGTGATCCTCAAGGTCAGGAGGGACAAGGCACAGGTGATCCTGGTAGCCCCAAACTGGCTTCGCCAGTTTTGGTATCCAGATCTCCTCAGCCTCAGCTCCAGGCCTCCGAGGCGTCTTCCTGTATGCTCGGACCTGTTATCAGTCAGTCAGGGGAAGGTATTTCATCCGGACCTTCAGTCCCTGCACCCGACAGCCTGGTTTCTGAGTGGCTAGAGTTTCAGGTTTTGGGTCTCTCTGAGGATATACTCGCAGTAGTGTATGCATCCAGAAAGGAGTCGACCAGGAGGTGCTATGCCTTCAAGTGGAAAAGGTTTTCCATTTGGTGTTAGGGCAAGGGTTTGGACCCTTTATCCTGTCTGGTGGTTAGTATCCTTGACTACCTTTGGTCCTTGTCCAAGGGTGGTCTCAGGTCCACGACCCTTAAGATGCACCTGGCAACTGTCTCTGCTTATCGGGCGTGGGTCGGTCAGCAGACGGTGACACAGGAGAAGGTGGTCTGTCGTTTCTTTAAATACTCGACCACATATCCCCTCCAGTGCATGAACCTCCACCTCCGTGAGATTTACTGCTTATATTGGCAAAGCTCATGAGCAAGCCATTTGAACTGATGCACAGGTGTGTGATGCCACATCTGTCGTGGAAGACCGCCTTCCTGGTGGCAATCATGTCAGCCAGAAGGACTGGGGGGCTCCAAGCGCTCTCGGTGGAGTCTTCTTACCTGGTCTTCTACAGGGACAAGGTAGTTCGGCATCTCCACCAAAGTTTCTCCTGAAGGTGATGTCAGAATTTCACCCTAACCAGGTGTTAACTCTGTCTGTGTTCTAGCCGAACTACACCTCAGATGCCGAGTACAGGCTCCATACTCTGGACCTGAGATGAGCGGTCTCTTATTATAAAAAGTAGAAGGCGGAAGTTTGGGGGGAGAGGTTCACCAGCTGTTTGTCACCTACGCTGAAGCCGCACCTGGCAGACCTGCAGTAAAGTGGATGACTGGCAGATGGACTACATCCTGCATTGATCGCTGTTACCGGTTGGTGGGCAAGGAGCTTCCCATAGAGATAAGAGCTCACTCCACCCGCCTTACTGCTGCATTGGTGGCTGCTTCCAGGAACATCCCTATTCAGGAAATCTGTAGGGCTGCTACCTGGAAGACTGTAAACACCTTCATTACCCACTACCACATCGACCTTGAGTCACGCCAGGATGCTGGTTTTGGGGCCGCAGTTCTCCAATCTCTGTTACCCAAGTAAGTTTAGAAGGGGTGTACAGCTTGCCACCCTCCTCCTGGAGAACTGCTTGGAGTCTGCCAAACAGTGTGGATAGAACAACATATCCACGATCCTAGAAAAACAGGTTTCTCACCTGTAACAATAGTTCTAGGAGTGGTATATGTTCATCCACACGAACCCATCTGACCTCCCTGAGTTCGACGCACAACCTAGCTTCCAACGGGCAAAGATCTGTCGTCAAGAGGTGGAGCCGAGACACATACCACCCGGGTGGATGGGAGAAGCCAGCTTAAAGATCTTCCAGCAAGATTCTTAAAGGGGAAGGACATGCCAAAGAGTGTGGATGAACAACATATACCAATCCTAGAACTACTGTTACAGGTGAGTAACCTGTTTTATCTGTACATAAGTGCTTACTTCTGTGTGGCAGTGTATGCAGAACATATGGCACTTTCTGACACCTGGGTGCTAACCATCTAAACCTCCTGGTCCCATTTACAGGCAGAGCAATCATTTGCCGAACTCACTGTGGCTTACAACCAGCTGAAGACAGAAGAAGCAGATGTCCAGGATGCACTGGTAAAGATGAGCACCCTGAATGAAGCCCTTGCATTGGATAAAGTGGCACTCCATCAGAATATCCTGCAGGTTAGCTCTTTGTTTATCTTCCAAGCCTGATTCCTTGTATCTAGTGCCCTGACCCAGCACTCGCACTGGCACCTGCTGATATTGACAGGGCTCTGACATTGCTGCGAACCTCCCTTCCAGCAGTGCCAGCCATGGTTCCCATGCCCTGAACCCTCTCCCCTGTGTTCAGTATTCTTATACTAGCAATCGCAGTTACACCGATTTATAGTGAGAGAGCTGTGACATTGTTGTGCTTCTCCACAGTAGTGCCCTGCCAGGGTCAACAGTGGTTCCTATATACACTGTACCCCCTCCCTTGTATCTGGCACTCTAGTATCTTACCAGATTTACTCAGTGACCTCTACTAGGGCTGTGACACTGCTGCAAGTGTCTCCTTACCATTTGCTGCATTATTAGAATATTTCATTATATAATATTCAACAAATGCAAATATTTTTAGTCTTATTGGACCAAAAATATTTGTATTTCAGCATTCAGTATTGGGGGGCAGATGCCACAAACTGCTTACACTTTGCAATTCCCCTTCCCCCATCCCCTGCCTTTCATGACTGGTGTCACCATGTTTGCAGTCTTCTGGCTGGGAAGACAGGTAAGTGACTGACTTCACAGCTGATGCCATTGCTGCTCCTTGAGGAAGGGTTGGAAGAGGCTATGGAAACATCCATTAGGAAGAAAAGTAAGAAGTGTAGGGCAAAGAAACCAAGTTGGCTGACACAGGAGGTCATGGAAGGGGTGAGGGCCAAGAGAGCAATGTTTCGAAAATACAAGAAATCGAGGAGAAAGGAGGATAAGGATATGTATACAGGGAAATCCAGGGAGGTTACCAGAATGGTCGGGGCGGCCAAGGCTTCCAAGGAGCTAGGGCTGGCTCAGGGCATCAAAACTAGAGAAAAGGACTTCTTCTGTTACAATTATTTATTTAGTTTTTGTTAACCGGGTAAGTGCTCTAGCCAACAGGTGACTATTTTCAGGCACGACCTGGGAGGCACAGTAACAATACAGAGTACAGTTTAAATACAAAGAGGCACAGCAACAATATAAAAGTACAGTTTCAAAGACAATGAGGCAGGGTTACAGGTCAAAGTGTAACAACTGATTTACAGTTTACAGGTAGCATGAGAGAACAGGTACTGGTATCAGGACAGACCTAATATACAGGCAGGTAAGGTGAGGGGAGAAAAAGGGGGGACATGGTGAAGGAGGGCTAGGGATCCATGAGCTAGTAGGGACAGCTCTCTGGCGGCATTGTGATGAGGCAGGGACTAGGAACCGGACTGGGTCCAGCCAACGGTGAAAGGTATATAGATGGGGGGTGAAAGAGGCAACCTTGTGGCATCGGTGACGAAGTAAGAAAAGTGTCTGGGCCACTGGTACTGTTACTGGGTATGGAGCCACATTCAATCGGGGTAAAAGGGAGTTTAACGGTTTTTGCGGCAGAAGGCTGTTGTAGGGGACCGGGCTCATGGAACCGCTGACCGGTATGCGAGTGGCCGAGAAGCGGAGGTCGGGAGTGAGATGCGGCAGAAAGAGCGGTCGAGAGTGCAGGAAGTGCCCAGACTAGTGGTTCTGTATCCGGGCATGGGAACGGTGCACATTCGGGGTAAGGGGGGGATTACGGCGGTCAAGCAGTAATGGAAGCTGGACGAGGCCCCCCCTGTAGCTGGTCTGTAGAGGGGCATGGTAGTGGCGCGTAGGAGGGTTGTAAGAGGGAAGAACGAGGGGGGACAAGAGGGAAGTGGAGCCGGGCTGGCCATGCCGGACAAACCCTGGGAGGACAGTAGCAAGGGTAGGGAGGGGGGAGGCTGAAGGTAGAGACTTGTAACCAGACTCATGGGTCCACAGACCGGCGGGAAGTGAAAATAGGCAGCCTTGCGGCAACGGTGGCCAGGGAGAAAAAAGTGTCACAGGTTCAGTTCAGGGCAGGGAGTTGAGGTATCAGTCAGGGTGAGAAGGGACTTTGCGGCTTTAGCGGCAGAAGGCTGCGAGAGGAGACCGGGTTCATGGAACCGCTCGCCGGCTGGAGAGAGTCCAGAGGGCAGGGTTCGAGGGTAATATGGCAGGTGGGCGGCTTCAGTGGTGTAAGTGTGGCAAGTGCCGGGATCATGGTTCTGTTCCCAGGCGAGGATCGGTGCTCAGTGGGTAAGTACATGTGGTCCACCGCAATGGAAGCTGATTGAAACATCCTGGTGGCGGATCCATAGGGGAGTCGTGCGCACAATGGCAGGTTTTAGGAGGAAAATGGTAGAGAGGAAAAGGGAGTAGAGAGGATTGCTGGGCCGGAAAACCAGGGAGGAAAATAAAGGGGGTAGGAGGGGAGGCTGGAGTCCTTAGCTATGCCAGTACCTGAATCAGTACAATGAAGAGGAAGAAGGAGCAAGGACCAGCTGGTGAGGATTAAGAAAGATGGGGGGTGGGGTGGGGTGGATGGAGAAGGGAAGAAAAGGCAGAGCACTAAATGATATTTCTGCTGTGTTCACTCGGGAGAAGGGGGAGGAGCTACCTCAGGTGACTGCAGGGGTGGGTAAGGGGGGAGAGGACAAAACGGATGTAGGGATCACCGAGGACAGGATACTCAAGGGGCTAAGGGCATTAAGCACCTGGCCCGGATGGCATTCATCCTTGGGTGCTGAGGGAGTCAGCAAAGGTCCTGGCAAGGCCACTGTCTGACCTGTTCAACACCTCCCTTGACACGGGATGTGTACCACAGGACTGGAGGATGGCTCATGTGGTACCCATCCACAAAAGTGGCCCAAATAATTAACCAGGGAACTATAGGCCAGTGAACCTCACATCAATTGTAGGGAAACTCATGGATTCTGTCCTTAAAGAGCGACTGGTGATCTTCCTGGAAGAAAACTGTCTCCAGGATAGTCAGCAGCATGGGTTTGTCATGGAAAGATCATGCCAGACCAACCTTGTATGACTGGCTGACCCGGGAACTGGACAAGGGCCATGCAGTAGATGTCTTGTATTTGGACTTAAGCAAGGCCTTTGATTCTGTACCACATGGGAGGTTGGGGGAGAGCTGGAATATCTGATGGTGGGACCAAAATTGGTAAAATGGATCACAAACTGGCTGAGGGGACGGCAGCAGAGGGTGGTAGTGGAGGGGGAACTCTCGGCTCCAAGAGCGGTGACGAACGGGTTACCATAGAGATCTGTACTGGGACCTGTGCTGTTTGGGATATTTATCGCTGATATCTCACCTGGGATTTGGAGCAAGATCAGTCTGTTTGCAGACAATACCAAAGTGAGAGCTCTGATAGATTACACTGAGTGGTGGAAGGAGCTGCAGGAGGACCTGGCTAAGCTGCAGGAGTGGGCGGAAACATGGCAGATCTTACTTTGAGAGGGTTCCTGCAGTAGGTCTTCACGCATAGGACTGCGCCTTCTGGTGTCAGGACCACACGGCAAACTTGTAGCTAACAATCATTGGCTGGGACCGCCCTCGGCATCGGGTGATGGGACGTCAACATGACTATAAAAGGGGTGGTCCCCCACCTGCCCTCCCATTCTTTCCCGCCGTCGAGCTGCATCGTCCTACCGCAGTAGAACAGCTATCAGTTTCCTGCCATTTTTCTTAGTTCATCTCTTGATCTATTTATTACTTTCCGATCATCACAACAGTTTATGTGATCTCGTTGGCCCAAGAAGAAGTACTCCAAGTGCAGTGTGCAGATTCCGCATAGGGACAGCCATTCCTGGTGTGTCCTCTGCCTGCAGCCTATACACAACACCACTGAGTGTTCCATTTGTCAGGGCTTTAACCAGGCCACATACACCATCGCAAGAGGACCCTCGATGCGCATTTGTTGACCCAAAGACTAGCATCGATGGAAAAAGAGCTTCAGGAGCCAATGGAGAGACCATCGGGCCATCGCCCGAAGAAAAAGAGAAAAACAAGGACAAGGAGAGACGCCGGGAGTGAAGCCACTCTCCTCAGGGGAAGTCCAGCCAGACAGCCGACACCACCTCGGGTGGGCCCTCTGCCTCCCTGAGTACCCCACTTCTAGGGCCTTCTTCCACTTCGGCTGACCAGACACCCTCTCCCTGCCACGCCGTGGTCAGCTGGCAGTCGGGGGTTTCCTCTTCGGAGGATCCATCCAAAGTACTTGTTCCGAGCCCTGCTGCTAAGTCACCCTTCAGCTTTACTGCCGGGAGCCCGGCCCAGGCCAATCAGCCTGACTCTAGCCTCCTGGCTTCTGTCAGCCTGGTCACATCCATTAAGTCAGTTGATGGCTCCTCCGTCGTTCTCCTGGATGTTACCTTTAAGTTGGATGCCGGACCACCTGGCGCCCGCGTGGTATCTTCTCTCCCGTCGGACTCCCTTGCGGACCCTGAAGCCAGGCAAAGAGTGCTCGCAGGTCCTTCCTCATCCCACCAGGGTTCTCCCTCCAGGGATTGACTGCCCTCATCTGACATCTTCGGCTTGATTTTTAAGTCCCTTGTCTGTCGGATAACTTTCAGGACCCATTGACCAGAGCTCTTCCGGAAACTCCCCCCTTCGCCAGGTTCTCTTCTGCTGACAGATCCTTACTTGACATCAGATCCCTCGCTGGATACTCTTGGAGGTAGTATGGACCTCCCTCCTTCATGACCCTCAGGGATCCCACCCTCCTGCTCTGCCATCGGACCCGCCACCTAGTGGCCCATCCGCCCCCCTCCAGCAGGGCCCTACGTTCCTCCGTTGGGCCCAGTTGGGTACTACCCTGGCTATATTCCTCAATATCCACACTATCTGATACCCGGGGGTGTCTGTCGCCAGGATACCCTCCTCCGATGCTGGGTTACCCGACGCCAAGCCAGACTTTCCACTATCAGGGTTACCAGTGCCCTTACTGTTACCAGGCACCTGGCTACTCTTCCTGTCCTGCAGGGTACCCAGGTTACCAGCCACCTCCAATACCAGGCATCTGGTTACCCATCCTATCCTGCAGGGTACCCGGGTTACCCGCCACTTCCACCCCATCCACAGCCATAACAGGAGGTCATTCCTGCATGGTGGAGGGATGCTAAGTCCCATCTTCTCCAAGAGTTGGGCCAGCTTCAAATAATGGTCAGGGCCATCCCACCTCATAGAGTGTTACCAGGTAGCCCCGCATGCTCTAGCCACGTCTCGGACAGAGATTTGGGTGTTTATGTCTTCTGGCATCACCGAACACAGGCTCCCGGTCCCAGTACCAGAGTCATCTTTGCCTAGCAGAACGGAATCGACTGAATTGGATGAGGATTCTGACATGGGGTACCAGTCGGAACCTCATTCTCCAATGGAACCTCAGCCAAAAAAGTTCCCAAAATTTCCCCCAGAGGATCCCTCCTTTGCGGAGCACCTCAGGATAATCCAGAAACCCTGCGGATGGGCATCCCAAGAACTGATCTCCAAATGCAGTAGGTTGGCAGAGCACTTCGACCTAGTCAATGCGGACCCCCTCCCCATCCCTCCCTGGACGGGACCACATGAAGTCCTCACTTCCACCATCTGGCAGCAGCCGTCGTCCATACCGGCTGTTTCTAAGAAGGCCAATAGGACCTACCACCCCCCGGAAGCGGTTTCCCATCTACTGCCCAGCCTAAGGCCGATTCTGTTGTGATCATGGCTGCCCAAGATAGATTGGCCCAATCCTAACATCTTATTGCCCACCCCCAGATAAGGAGTCGAAGCAGATGGACCAGTATGGTCGTAAGATCTATACCTCTTCCACATACGCCATTCTCTCCTTAGATTACGTAGCTCATATGGTGGCTTTTCAAAAATCTTCTTTATCAGAAAAAGATCTACAGGAGATTCCTGATAAGCAGTTCAGGAATAAGCTCCTGGACAAGGTTAAAATGAACAAGTCATCCTACTGCCATGCCCTCCGTGTAACCTACGACTCTGTGGACTGCGTTGCACGAGGGGCAGCTACTGGCATTTGCCTTAGATGCCTAGCTTGGCTTAGCCTGGTGGGACTGGCACAAGATGTGCAAAGTTCACTTATGGATGCTCCATTCAGGGGTCCAGTTCTGTTCGGCAGGGACGCCAGAGATGTTATTACCGAGCTGCAGGAGAGGAGTGGAAAATCCTTGAAGGATGTCCGTTTCATGTACCATTTCAGAGAAAAACAATGGCAGCAGCCATTTTGCCGCCAGCGGAAATGGAACAAGCAGAACCAGGACAGATGACAGACTAAGCGTCACTTCCCGGGTTCCGGCACCCAAACCCCCCCAGGTCAGGTTTCCCAAAACTGCCTCTGGAGGATAGGCGCCCCTTCCCGCTGCATCCTGACTCCCTTACCCCCCCCTTCCGCTCCCTCTTATTACCACGGCGGAGCCGTCGGAGGGGAATATTCGGCCTCCACCGGGATGGGTGGAAGGCCATCACCACAGATACATGGGTTCTTCAACTCATAGAAAGAGGACACTTGATAGAGTTCCTGGAGAGACCTCCCTCCGACCCTCTGGGAAGGTCGTACTACCTGTCAGGCCAACAACATCTGGTCTTCCAAGAGATCCAAGCTGTACTGCAAAAGGCAGCCATAGAGCGAGTTCCACCAGAACAAACAGGAAAGGGATTTTACTTCCACTTCTTCCTGGTTCCCAAAAAGATGGGGGATCTAAGACATATCCTAGCTCTCAGCATGCTCAATCTCTTATTAGAGTAAAAGATGTTCCGCATGCTGACCCTCCAGGGACTGTTACCCCTGCTCCTGCCCAACACTTGGCTGTGCTCTCTGGATATGCAGGATACTTACCTCCATATCCCCATTCTATCGGCCCAACGCCACTTCCTAAAGTTCTCTTTTTTGGAAGATCATTTCCAGTTCAGAGCCCTTCCATTTGGCCTCTCCTCAGCACCTCGGGTATTCACCAAGTGCCTAGCAGTGGTTGCGGCATTTCTACGCCGCATTGGTATTTATGTGTTCCCATATCTGGACTGGCTTTTTTCAGCCCCTTCTCCGGACAGTCTGAAGGAATCCTTTTCCTTCACTCTGAACCTTTTCTCCAGCCTGGGCATTTCAGTGAACTTCCCCAAGTCCCAGCTGATACTCTCCCAGCACCTCCAATTTATTGGAGTGTTACTGGATACGGTCCAGAGCAAGACCTTTCTTCCTACCGACCGAGCGGAGACCTTAATCTCCCCAAGCAGCACTTGTGGCTTCATCCTGGTTGACCACTGCGTGTTCTGTACTAAAGCTGCTGGGCTTGATGGTGACCACCATACCCACAGTCCCTCTGGTCAGATTGCACATGAGGGTTACCCAATATTCTCTTCGAGTCCAGTGGGACCAGCGCCTGGATGACAGGGACCAGAGAGTCCTTGTCTCCAGGAGCCTCCAAAAGGATCTCCTATGGTGGCAGGACCCAGCCAGCCTTTCAAGTGGGGGTTCCCTTCCACCCTCTGTCTCCCTCCATGATTCTCACCTCTGATGCCTTGAACTTGGGATGGGGAGTGCATCTGGGAGACCATCGGACCCAAGGCTCTTGGTCTCCCATGAAGGAGAACCTTCACATCAACATTCTGGAGATGAGAGCGGTGCTCTGTGCTCTCCAGGCCTTCCAGTCGCTTCTGACTCTGGGAACACTTCTTATCCAGAGAGACAATATGGCCACTGTCTGGTACTTAAACAAACAGGGAGGCACCTGGTTGTACCCTCTATGCAGGGAAGCTATGCAGGTGTGGTACTGGGCGGTACAGCACGACCTATCCTTGACAGCAGCAGTCCATGGGCCAGGTGTTCACAACACTCTGGTGGACAGTCTGAGCCGATCAGTCGCCAGGGCTCACGAGTGGGAACTAAACCAGGCAGTAGTAGATCTGTTTCTTCAATGGGGATGACCAAACTTGGATCTCTTCACCTCCCCATCCAACACAAAACTACCCAGCTTGTGCTCACTCTTTCCTGGGTGTGGTGCTTTTTGGCGAGATGCACTGTCTGTTTCCTGGACAGGAAGATTTCTATATGCTTTCCCACACTTTCCTATCCTTCAGAGAGTTCTGCTAAAGCTTCAGGCAGAGGGGGTATACATGATTCTAATCACCTCCCTCTGGCTTTGGCAGATTTAGTTCCCATTTCTACAGCAGTTGGCACTGGAACCCCCAGTACCTCTTCCTCTCACTCGCATCCTTCTGCCCCAGGAGCAAGGCACCCTGGTACATCCAAGCCTCAAGTCTCTTAGTCTTCATGCGTGGCACCTGTGGACTTGGCGATTTCTCACTATGGCATCTCTTCTGAAGTCGCTCAGGTCTTAGTGGAGGCCGGGAAACCCTCCACCAGATCCACATGAAGTGAAAAAGATTTTGTATCTGGGCATCTGCTGAAGGCCTAGATCCCTTTTCCTGCTTGGTCTCCCAGGTTTTAGAGTGCCTCTTGCATCTATCAGAGTTGGGCTTCAGTTGTTCCTTCCTGAAGGTCCACCTCTCTGTGGTTTCGGCCTGCCACCTTCTGGTGGAGGGTAAAACCCTAGCACAGCTAGTGGTTTCCAGAACTTTCTTGAAGGGGATCCTTCATATGAAACCTTCAGTCTGGAATCCTGTTCCCCCCAGGATCTTAACTTTATGTTAGAAAAGCTTACTTTGCCCTCTTTTGAACCAGCAGCAAGCTGTGAGATGCGTTTTGTAGAATGGAAAACACTCTTTTTAGTTGCTATCACTTCAGCTCGAAGAGCTTCCAGCTGTAGTTTGTAGAGAGCCTTATTTAATTTTCCACAGAGACCGGGTGGTTCCGTGGACTAATCCTTCCTTCCTTCTGAAAGTGGTTTTGAAGTTGACCCTTAACCAGAGTGTTGAACTGCCGGTGTTCTTCCCAGAGCATTCCAGCAGGGGGGGGAGTATCTTCTGCACACCTTTGACATGCGCAGGATTTTGAGGTATTATACCTCAGGGACTAAGAAGGTTCGAAAGTCAAACCAGCTATTTGTAGCCTTTGCCCCTAAGTGCCAGGGCAAGGCTATCACAAAACAGACTTTGTCTACATGGCTGGAAAATTGTATCCATTACATTTACTAGAAGTATGAGAAGCCCCTTCCGGGTTCAGTTAAGGGCCACTCCACTAGGAGTGTGGCCATTTCTACTGCCTTTTTCAGGAATGTGTCCAGTGCCGACATCTGTACAGCTGTCACTTGGTCTACACCTTCACTGAGCATTACAGTTTGGACGTCGCCTCTATGTGTAGGGCTGGTTTTGGTCTTGCAGTTCTGCAAGGCCTCTTGTCTTGAATAGACTTTTTCAGTTGGCAGACATTTTCCTCCTCCAGGAACCCTGTCTCTGACGCCTTCTTTTTTGTAAGACTGCTTGGTGTGAAGATATACTGCAGGAAGCCTCTCGAAGTATGATATAGCAGTTACGTATGAGCTTACCGTAACAGTAGCTCTTTGAGAGAGGTCCCTGCAGTAGGTCTAGATTTTCCACCCACCTTTCCCCCAGCTCCTGCATTTTTTCTCTTTATTTCCTTCCCAGGACTTTGTTTCATCCAGGGCACAGGGTCTCAGGAATTTTTTTTCACGCCCTTTTCCTGCTTCCTCTTTAGAGGTCTCTGGCAGAAGTACTGGAGGGCAGGCGGGGGACTGCCTCTTTTATAGTCACGCTAACATCTCGTTAACTGCCGGGGGCCGCAGATAATTGCTAGCTATAAGTTTGCCATGCGCTCCTGACACCAGAGGGAGCAGTCCTATGTGAGAAGACATACTGCAGGAACTTCTCACGAAGATCTACTGTTATGGTAAGTTGTTACGTAACTGCTATTTAGGGTTCAGTGCCAAGGAGTGGAAGGTTCTGTACTTGAAGCAAAGAACTAGGTGAGGGACTATCACTTGAATGGAGTACAGTTGGGAAACACTATAGGGGAAACAGTTGAGAAGCACTGTAGAGGAAAAGGACCGGGGTAATCATAACAGGAAGCATGAACAACTCCGCTCAGTGCAGGAAGGTGGCAGCACAAGCCAACAAAATGCTGAGGTGTATAGCTAGGGGGATCTCGTCTAGAAAGAGGGAGGTTATACTGCCCCGTATTGACCATTGGTCAGGCCCCACCTGGAGTACTGTGTGCAGTTCTGGCATCCATTCCTGAAGAAAGACATCAGGTTATTGGAGGGGGTGCAACGCAAGGCCACAAAGATGATCCAGGGATTGGGGGACAGGCCCTCTGAGGACAGACTGGGAGAGTTAAATATGTATTCATAGGAGGAGAGTAGGGATGGGGGGATATGCTAGAGACCATTAAGTACCTGAAGGGCATACACAAGACCAACATGGAGGGGATGTTCCAGCTATGAAGGAGAAGTGGCACGAGAGGTCATGGACTGAGATTGGAGGGGGGAAGATTTAGGAGGGAGGTAAGGAGATATTTTTTCACAGAAAGGGTGGTGGGCAAGTGGAACACCTTACCTGAAGAACTGGTGTCCTGTAAGATGGTAGGCAGCTTCAAGAGGGGTTATGGCAGGGTAAGGGAAAGGGATACTGTGATGGGCGGGCGGGCGGAGCAGCTGCAAAATGAGGGTCTAGCTGCACACTCAAGCAGACTTGATAGACAATTTGGCTTGTTTCTGCTGTCGATTTTGTATGCTCGTATAATTGGCCAGTAGGATGGTGCAAATGGTGTGTATCTGTACCTTTTCACCCTCCCTGGGAACCGTGCCCCCCCCCATGATGCACCTGGCCCTCTGCCAGCCTCCACACGGCATTTAGAGATTCATACATGAAGGCAGTTCCCCAGATGGCAGAATGACCCGCTGTCTCTGTGCTGCTGGGGGTGGCTGTACGATTTGGGATTGAATTCCTATTGTTTTTTTCTCTTTGGCAGCTGGAGAATGAGAAGGTGGAGCTGCAGTCCAGATTGGCGGATCTGGAAAGGGAATGGACTTTAATGAGAGAGCAGCTTGCTGAAGCAGAGAGAGACAAGGAAGGGCTAAGGTTGGAGAGAGAGCGTCTGGAAGCATCCCTGGGCAGAGCGGAGGAGTCTCAGGAGGCACAGGAGAGGGAGATGCAGTTGGTGAGACAGGAGAGAGACGAGGTGCAAGAGAGGCTCAATCAGGTAGGTGTGTTACTTGTACAAACATTGCTAGACACACAGATGCACACTCATGTGTCCATTGATGAGACAGGAGGTGCAAGAGCGACTCAGCCAGCTGAGTGTATTATCCAGGCAGACAGTGCTAGATGCATGCGCACTCGTCTGTTCATTAAGACAGAAGCTGCAGAAGTAGAACAGCTAGACAAAATACAGTAGGTGACATACCACCTTTTATTGGACCAAAAAGTAATTTTCGGTATATAAGTTGTTAGGCAACACCGGGCCCTTCTTCAGGGGATGCTAGTTTTTACAAAAAGCAACAGAAGCTTATGAAAAGGTCCAATACTAGATATCGGATTCACTTCTTTGTCTGTTTGTACAAGGACCAATATGGTTACAGACATTTCTGTAACCTCATGTGAACAGATCTCCCTGGGTCACAATCAGAAGCTCTCCACCATTGGAAGCTCTACAGTTGTACTTTGGCATGCCACTATAGGTTCATTGTCTTGTGTCTTTAATATTTACCTGACACCCCTAGCCAATCAAATTGTTGTGTTTTTCTTTGGGGTGAGGGGGGTGCGGGGCACTGCATGCTTTGTTAATTTGTTGTTTAGGAACTATATGCAAATACATAACCTCCCCCAACACACACACACACACACACAAACATACGTAAAGCATCAATAAATTGCACAAAGCTACATTAATGGTTGCTAATAACAGACCCATGGATTTTGATATCGATAATGTCTGCCTTTTGGGAAGAAATATACTTTTGTAATAATTCCAGAAAAGGTGAACAACATTCATATATGTCTCTTCTCATTCATTGTATTCTTTCGCAACACAAAAAGATCCTGGATAACGTTTCAGAGCTAGTTCGCTACTCTGTCAGGCCCATGCAATTCAGCATTTTATCTGCTGCATGATTCATAAGTGTTCAAATTGCATTGCGCCGCCAGGTATGGTGGTACTTAAATTTTGCTCATCAGGTGTAAAAACACATCAGTGCTCCATCAGTTTTTTTTTTTTGATACATTATCAGGTGCATCGCCTTGTTTGACTAGAGGACCTTGTCCCACAGTTTTAAATACTTGTTACTTTATATTCAGGCATAATAGAGAAAACACACTGTTCTCCAGCCACCTCTTCTAGGAAAAGGGGCTCCTTCAGGTACTACCATACCTGGTGGAGAAATAGCATTTTGAACAGATGTAAATTGCGCAGTAGACAGAAAACACAGCATTGTTGGGGCCTGATGAAGTAGCGAGCTACCTATGTAACATCGGCCAGGATCTTTTTGTGCTATGAAAGAATAAAAAGATTGAGAGAAAGAAATACATGAGTGGTGTTCACCCTTTTTTTCTGGAATTATTATGATGGAAGTGTTATGAAGGTGACCCAAGACCGAGAGTATGGATTCTACTTCTGTCAGAAGTGAGGGCAGCCTGGACACTTTTTGTTTAAATTTACTTTTAAAAACAACTGTCTGGGCTACTTTTTCATGTCATGTAATTGTATGAAATATTATTACGGGTGTTTCATACGATTACAGGACAAAGCCTGCAGTCCTATGGCATACTCTGTGTGGATGCCATACATTGTCCTCTATACCAGTGCGAAAAATGTATCTGACATCAATCTACAGCTTTCTGCTGACTTCCAACACACACAAACCTGGCTCTCGGATTATAAACTTGTTCTTAATGAGACCAAAACCCAGTCCATGCTATTTGGTACCCCCTTGAAACTCAAATCATATCAAAACAACTTTAGGGTCTCCTGCTTAGATGGCTCACACATTGGCTTAGTTACCTCTTTTAAGTACCTAGGAGTCATTTTGGAGCAATCCTTAAACTTCGAACATCTCATTTCGAACACATGTAAGTCTGTGAACTCCAAGCTAGGTGTAGCCTACCGCACTAGCTATGTTTTAACCCCCTCAGCGAGGCTAGCTATTGCCTGAGGCATTCTCCTGCTGACCCTAACCTATGGGGTATCTTCATATGCCGCCATACTTAAAATAAATCTCCATAGGTGGGATGTTGCCTGTAATAATATATGTTGGTACGCTGCCTCATCCCATAGGTGGAAACACCATTGCCTCTTCTACTCTGATCTTAATTGGCTATCTCCAAATGCCACCAGGCTCTACTCCCTTGGCTCCACTATAGACAGTGTTATGAGGTCTCAAACCCCCAGGTCACTGGCAGAACTGCTCACTCCACAGACCTCCAAGTATGGACTGCGCTCAACTGATAAATCCCTCTTACGTGTGCCAAAATACACAACCACCAAAGGTTCTTGTGCTTTTGCCCACCATGCTTCTCGACTGTGGAACTGCTTCCCTCTAGATGTCCACCTAGCACACACTCATGACACCTTTAAAAAAGCACTCTATCACTACCTCATCTCATCTAACCAGTGCTCCTGTTTAAACTGCCTTAACTCCCTGTCCTCCTCCCTGGCTGCAGTTCTTAACCTACTTCTGCCAAAACACCATTTCAATGTCTCTTCTTATGCCTCTCCCCAGGTGTACCCCCTACTCGACAGGCCTGCATCTCCAAAACTAACCCTGTTCTAAACCTAACCTATCTCAGCATCAAACCCCCCTTTGCACTTATTTGTTCTGTCCCATATGCTTTGGATCAGTACAAATGTGCCTACCTACCCCTGTGAGGTATATCCTCTCTCTCCCCTGTCCCCAGCCACGCCTACTACTTGCCTTGGCTGATATCTCTGAAGCTTACACTACTCCAAACATGAATTAACCTCAGTTTTCCTATCCTCTGCATCTAACCCCCTTTGCACTGATCAGTTTTGTTTCCCATATCTTTCTTGTCTGTTATAAAATTGTCTTCCTCCAGGGTCATATCTGCTGTATGTCTATTTTTTTCTTTTAAAATTTTGCCCATGTATCTCTGATTTATTCCTTGCATTTTGTAATTACGCTGTTTTGCTCTGCTGCCAGTATGCCTCATCCCAGTGCTATAACTGTAAAAACATGTTCTGTACCCTGCTGTCAACATCTTGTATCTTATTTATGCTGCATAACCTGCTTTGTAACACCACTGTTTATACCTTGCTGTAACTACCTTTTGTTGTAACTCTGTAATGTTACCCTGTAACCTCTCAGGTCGTGCCTGAAAATATAATCATCTCTATGGCCAGCGTGCATACCCGGTAAACAAAAACTAAATAAATAAATATTCCAGTGGTCCTGTGCCATGTGATTATGCCGTATGATTACTGTCATGAAAACCCCTTATGAGAGAGGCTTACTGCGCGTGCACTTCTTGATGTCTGCTGTCCCTCTGTAACTTGCATTAAAGAACAGGTATCTACTGTCTGGCACCCAGCTCCCCTCAAACATGTATAATGGTAGATCTGCTCTACTGTTGAGGGGCATTATCATTTCTATATGCTTCCTTCTGGGTAAAAAGTTATAGCACCCCAAATTTGCACCCCTATAAAAACAAAACCTTATCTGACATGCCTCCTTTTGTGATGTCCGAAAATGAATACTGAGGGTGCATGTCATTAACCTGTATGTATGGAATAGGCCTATGGCGTTTAGTACTATTTAGAGGTGCCATGTAGACAAATCAAAGCAGTCGCTGGAGTAACAGTCCCTGTTTACTAGAGGGGTCACTTGCATTGTTCCAAGTGGCAACTCTAAATAGTACTAAACGTCATTGATAAATGGCACCAGTATAGATCTGTGGAGCACACACAAGCAACCTTCATTTTCTGACATCACAAAAGGAGAGGCGTGTCAGACAAGGCTTTGTTTTTATGGAGGTGCAAATATGGGGTGCTATAGCTTTTTAACCAGAGGGAAGCACATAGAAATTTTAATGCCCCTCAACAGTAGAGCAGATCTACTATTATATATGTTTGAGGGGAGCTGGGTGCCTGACAGTAGGTAGCTGCTCTTTAAAGCCAGATTAAAGACCTGGCTCCTTTGTTGGGATTTCTCAAGTTTATCTGATGACTGTAAGTTCAGTTTATGCCCCTTATTCTTCTATTTGTATCTCCTAACACTATGTACACAGTTACCTGCAACAGGGCATGCATTTTCTACAGAATTAATGTATGCCCTGAGGTAGTGAGAAGGCACGAGACCAATGGCAGAATAATTTTCAGCACACCTGGGAAGTGCATTAATCCATGCCATGAAGTGGGTTATTGCACTTAGAAAATGGGAAAAGTTTCTATTTATGGTGAAAGGTGTTATTTTCATTTAGTTAGACTGTTCCTGGGTAGATTACGCCAAGTTAGTTACACACTGTGTGTCAGAGATGACTCAATTGATCACGTGATATGTTGAGACCAGTGAAGTTGCTAGGATTCTAAAGGATTTTGAAACCCATATAATAAAGATTATGTATCATGTTCGCTTGCAGAGCAAGCAAACATGTTGGTAGCGGTCTGAACTGTGAGAAGGCTTTTGGAGGAGTGCCTCTCCACCACCTATCACAGCTTCAGAATACCATTTCTTCTCCCTCATTCTGCTCATTCTCCCTCCTTTTGTCTTTAAAGTCCTTGACCAGTTACAAGGCTAGAAAGTGCAAGCTGCATACTTTTAATTCGTGCTTGAAACCTGTCTCGTGCATTTGGTTTCGCTGCTCTGCTTTTACACTGAGGCACTGCGACAGGGTAGCGAAGTGGGCAGCTTCTAGGGGAACACTCACAAAGAGACCACTCTGGACACCAGTTTAAATGAAATAAAAACTGCTTTACTTTTAGTAACATACAAAAAACAAAGAGCTTGTGTTCAGCTTTCTCACAGCGTGTGGAAATAAACTTCAAATGAGGCAAATTTACAGGTTTAAAACACACCATAGTGTGATATTTATTTTTCAAAAGTTCGAAAAATAATACAGGAAAAACAAAAATTGCAAAGAAAATCACTACTTAACATCAGTAGTTTCTTATATAATACAGTCCTGGATTTTAGAGCTCCTAAGACCCTTCTCACCTGCATTCAGTAGCTTGTCTGCACAAACAGTAGAACCTCTCTCCTCCTCTCTCGGGGCTGAGCCCCACTGGACTGCACTGAAGTGAACTCGGTGTTCCCTGCTCGTCAGGCTCCTTCATTGGTATTTTAACTGAGTATTTTGATTTTTTCCTTAGCCTTAAATCAGGTATCCGTCTGTATATACGTCCCCTACACTCTCGAGCACAAAACAAGTGCGACTGGTACCTTCTTAACTCCGCACAAGGATGGCCATTCCCTGTGCCTTTTTGCCAGGGCCCTGACCATCCAGTGGAGAAGTGCCAGCACTGCCTCAGCTTTAACGCGGCCACCCGGAGAAGGCGGCAGCAGTCCCTGGAAGCCCACATTTTGAAAAAGGAAATGAGCTCCTTGGAGAAAGAGCTGAAAAAGCTTCCGCAGGCGTCGACTTCCCCTGAAGGCCATCACAAGAAAAAGGATAAGGAAAGCCACCGGGACAAGGGCTCCTCTCCCACCACATCTTCCTCGGGAGTCGCCGTGAAACAGGTAACGTCCCCCCCCTTGGGAGACCGCTCCACGACGGCCACCTTAGAGGCTTCTGAGGCGGCGTCTGCCAGCCCATCTGGCTTGAGCTCGGGCCCTTCGGGTGCCTCCGGGCTTTTGGAGGCCTCCGCTCCCAGTAAAACCATGGTATCGCGGCTTATTAGTGCGAGCGGCTCCGATAAGCTGAGCGTCGGCTCCTCCGACACCCCGTCTGAGAGAAAAGGTCAGTAAGTCGCCCGACCCTTTGGGGCGGCGCACGGCCACAATTCTGCCCGACCAGGCTGCTCCTCCATCGCGGCCTTCCTCCGGCGTCCGCCCGGATCCCGCTATTAAGTCACACGTCGGTTTGTCTGACGTCCACACAGCGGATGAGCCAATGCTGGACCCCCCCACATCCGTCATTCCCGGCTCCCCACAGCCTTCGCTGCCCTCTGGGGCCCCTAAGTCTCCTTAGCCCGACCCCGAGGATTTTTCCCCCCATCCCCGGGCGATGCTGAGGTTTCTGTTCCACCACTGTCAGACCGTCCACCTTCTGGTTTGACTGATCTGACGTTGGTTCCCCGGATGCTGGCTCTTCGGCCGCCGGCTCCGACGCTGGTATTGCTGATGCTGGACGACATCCCACCCCACGATGTCGCCCTGACACGGGCCTTCCGCCCCCCGGGTCTTCCGCTCCAGAACCGCCCGTGAGGCCTCCGGCTGGGCCGTCTGCTCAGGCAGCTCCTCCGGCTCCCGGGTACACGGCCCCGTCATATCAGACGCCGCCATACCTGGAACTGCAGTATCTGGTGCCGACATACCTGATGGCGCAGTACCAGGCTCCTCAATACCTGACGCCGGGCTTCTCGCCGTCAGGTTATGGATATGCATCTTTTGGGTATAGTCCATACCCGTATCCCTCTCCTCCTCCTCCTCCTCCACCACCGTGGTTTTTGCTTCTTCCACTCCGGGTATTAGGGCCCTGAACTACGTTGGCCACATGGGGGATTACCAGAAGGCGATTCTTAGTGAGGTGGAATCGAAATTGGACTCCCTTCCGGACTCTCAGGTCAATCAGGAAGTGGCTGACCTTGTCCGCTGTGCACGTTCGGCCAGTTGGCACATTCTTCGTGCGACCTACGATGCAGTGGACACTGCTGGTAGGAGTTCAGCTTTCGCTATACGTCTACGGCGTCATGCTTGGCTCCAAGTGTCAGGGTTGGTCCTGGAAGTGCAGTCCGCTATCCAGGAAGCACCCTTCCGGGGTTCGGTGCTGCTTGGGGGTGATGTCAAAGACATCATCACCAACCTGCAGGAGAAGGGGACGGCACTAAAGTCTGTGGACTCTATGTATCATCCCCATTAATCGTAGCGCCATCCCTTTCGCAGACAGAAGTGGCCCAAAGTGAGACCACAGGGAAAGAGGGCCACTAAACGTCGGGTGTCTCCAGCTGCCAAGCCCCCTTCCCGCCCAAAAAAGCAGTGGGAGCATCAGCTGCGGCACTGCCCCACACCACCTGACTCCTTCCCTCTCCCCATTACCTCTGGGCTTCCTGGAGGAACTGGTAGGAGGGAGGTTTTCCCTCCAACTTCCGGGCTGGGAGAGGACAACATCAGATTCATGGGTGCTCTAGCTAATCGCAGAAGGACACAAAATAGAGTTTCTGCAGAAACCACCTCGTCACCCTTCCCCAAGGTCATCGTACTCTCAGGAACATCTTCTGGTCCAGGAAGAAATTTCAGCACTTTTTCTGAAAGAGGCGATAGAACCTGTGCCCCTTCCCTTGCAAGGAACGGGTTACTAGTCCCACTTCTTCCTGGTCCCGAAGAAGACAGGAGATGTAAGATCTATTCTAGCTCTCAGTTCCCTGAACATTTTCGTGGAGTACAAGAGATTCAGGATGCTTTCACTGCAGAGCCTTCTGCCCCTTCTCCGATCGGGCCAGTGGCTGTGCGCTCTGGATATGCAGGACGCTTACCTGCACATAACCATCCGCCCATCTCACCGCAAATATCTCCGTTTTGCTTTCCAGGGGGACCACTACCGGTTCAAGGCACTTCCATTTGGCCTCTCCTCGGCCCCCCAAGTATTTACCAAATGCCTTGCGGTGGTGGCGGCCTACCTGCGTACCCAAGGGGTACAGGTTTTCCCGTACCTGGACGATTGGCTCCTGGCGGCCTCGTCCAGGGAGGAACTCCTTCACTGCCTCTCCCTCACCCAGCAGGTTTTTGCCTGTTTGGGTATTACCATCAGCCATTCCAAGTCTCACTTGATCCCATCCCAGAGGCATCAGTTTATTGGTGCGGTACTGGACACGACCCTAGGCAGGGCCTTCCTGCCTCCGGACAGGACAGCCACACTCCAGACTCAGATAAGCCTGTTGTCCGGCCGCAGGTGGGTCAGTGCAAGGTCAGTTATTCACCACCTCTGGCTTATGGTGGCTGCTATCTCGACAGTCCCTCGCGCTCGGCTCCACATGAGGTTCTCTCAGTGGGCGCTTCGCTCTCAATGGGATCAGTTGGTAGACGACTTGGACCAATTGGTCCCAGTCTCTTCTCCCATGATTCGAGACTTGCAATGCTGGATGGATCGAGAGAATCTTCTTCGGGGAGTTCCATTCTTCCTTCCTCCTCCCTCCTCCCTCCCAGACTCTGACCACAGATGCCTCGGGCGAAGGTTGGGGAGTCCATCTCGGTCTACATAAAACCCAGAGCTCTTGGTCCAAGCTCGAACAATCACTGCACATCAATGTGCTCGAGCTTTGGGCGGTGCTCTACGCTCTCCAGGCCCTCCACCTGCATCTTCTTCCAGGCCACCTAGCCATCCAGACGGACAATATGTGTGTGGTATGGTACGTCAACAAACAGGGCGGGACTCAGTCCTACCCTCTTTGCAGGGAAGCGATGAGAGTCTGAGATTGTGCAGCACAACACGACCTTCACCTCACGGCAGTTCATGTTCCGGGGGTTGAGAACTCCTTTGCAGACAAACTAAGTCGCTCGTCTGCTCAAGCTCACGAGTGGGAGCTGGATCAGTGGGTACTAGACGATATCTTCCTACGTTGGGAAACACCTCAGGTGGACCTGTTTGCTTCACCTCTAAATGCAAAACTTCCCGACTTCTGCTTGCTCGTTCAAGAGCGAGGCATTTTCTGGAGAGACGCTCTCTCTCTCTAGATTGGAGGGACAGATTCGTCTGTGTCTTCCCCCCGATTCCTCTGATCCTTCTTGTCTTGCAGAAACTCGGTTCAGAAGGAGCATGAATGATTCTGTTCGCTCCTTTCTGGCCCAGGCAAGTTTGGTTCTCTCTTCTGCAACAATACTCAGAGGAGCCTCCTCTTCCTCTTCCGCTGTCACGGATTGTATTGACCCAGGATCAGGTGACCCTGGTTCATCCAGGTCTCAAGTCCCTTCCAACTGCATGAGTGGCTGCTGCAGACATAGCTCAAGCCTGCTTTGGGGTTTTTCCCCAGGTGGCTGAGATCTTGGTGGAGGCTAGGAAACCCTCCAATAGGTCTACTTATGCCATGAAGTGGAAACGGTTCTCAATCTGGGCTGCTTCAAAAGGCTTCGAGCCTTTCTCCTGCTCAGTTGGGCGACTGCTGGAGTACCAGCGACATCTCTTTGACCTGGGTCTTAGTCACTCGTCTCTGAAGGTACACATGGCAGCCATTTCAGCCTACCATATTCCCTTCGCAGACAGGACGTTTGCTCAACTGGAAGTCTCTAAGACTTTCCTCAAAGGGGTTCTTCACTTGAGACCCCCTGTCCGAGTTCCCGCCCCTCCTTGGGACTTGAACTTCGTTCTTGAGAAACTTACTTTGCCTCCTTTTGAACCGGCGGCCTCAGCAGACATGAAGTTCCTTTCATATAAGACGCTCTTTCTAGTGACCATTACATCTACTCGGAGGATTTCCGAGCTCCAGGCCCTGATGTGTAAAATCCCATACTTGATTTTTCACAAGGAAACGTGGCTCTGCACACCAATCCTAAGTTTCTCCCCAAGGTGGTAGCGGAATCTACATTGAACCAGTCCGTAGAATTACCTGCCGCCTTTACGCAGTACTCCAATCGGGGGAGTATCTACTTCACACTCTGGACGTTCACCGCATTCTGAGATACTACACTAACAGAACAAAGGATCTCAGAAAGACTGATCAACTTTTTGTCTCTTTTGCCCACAAAAGAGAAGGCAATGCTGTCTCCAAGCAATGTCTGTCTAAATGGTTGGCTCATTGCATCACCTTCTGTTATGACAAGTACAACAAGACCCTTCCGGGTCAAATAAGAGGTTATTCCACCAGAGGGGTTGCTGCCTCTGCGACATGTTTCAAGAATGTGTCAGCGGCAGACATTTGTGCTGCTGCCACTTGAATTTCTGTCCATACATTTACAAAACATTACAGTTTGGATATTGCCTCTTGCCGTAGAGCAGGCTTCGGGCTCGCTGCTCTGCAAGGCCTTCTTTCTTAAGGCCTTCACAGCTAGAGGATCTGCTTTGAGTAGCTTTCCTCCTCCTGTGTGCTTCTTCTTGTTCCAGACTGCTTGGGACTCAGTCTTGTATGTAATTACCTACTGCAAGAGCCCTCTGGAAGTAAGATAGTACAGTTACTAACAACTTACCGTAACAGTAGATCATCGAGAGAGGCTCTTGCAGTAGGTAATACCTTCCCGCCCTCCACCCCCTAAGCTTTTTCAGCTCCATTTCCAGTGAGGGAAATATCCGCTTCTCTCGTCTTGTCCCTTGTGGCCTGTGGCAGGAAAGAACTGGAAGGCGGGTGTGAGGGACCGCCCCTTTATACCGACGTCTAATGACGTGGTCACCTGACATGGGGGCAGTCCCTCGCCAGAGACTGCTAGCTAGAAATTTTTCCGTGGGGCCCTGCCACCTGCCAACGTCAGTCCTATATGTAATTACCTACTGCAAGAGCCTCTCTCGAAGATCTACTGTTACGGTAAGTTCTTACGTAACTGTACTATCTTTGAGGAATGTCTGTTGCAGTAAGTACGATCCCACTCTCCGTCCCTCTCCTTCTCTAAGAGAGCAAATTCTGGTCCAGTGACTTAGGGTTGGGATTCCTTGGTACCTCTGCTTTCCCTCGGTCCTCACTTTTGCGAGCTGAGTCCGGGGGGGGGAACTGAGGATACCGGGGACCACCCAAACTTATATAGGAAGCAGGAAAATGGTGTTATGTGTGGGCGGTCCCTGGTACAAAACAGCTAGAAGAGCTGCCATGTCACAGTGCTCTCTGTTGGGAACTCCCAAAAGTAATGACATACTGCAAGAAACATTCCTCAAAGATCTGCTGTTACGGTAAGATTTTATGAAACTGTACTTTCTAGGAGTGATAGATGTTGTTCATCCACACAAACCCACCCAACCTCCCCAGCTTCGACTAACAACCTATGCTTCCAGTGGGCAAGATCTGACGTCAAGGGGTGGAGCCGAGATATATACCACCCGGGTGGGTGGGAATAGCCAGCTTCAAGAACTTCCGTTAAGATTCTTAAAGGGAAAGGACATGCCAAACAGTGTGGATGAATAACATATACTACTCTTAGAACTACTGTTACAAGTGAGTAACCTGTTTTTCCAGTGTCTAATACAATCCTGGTGGAAGGAGGCTAGGTTGGAGCTGGTCTTAGATCTAGAGTGACGACTACTGGCCCCGGTAGTCACCTCTCCCCCTCATTACTTGTCCCATGTCAGCTCTATCCACATATTTCAGGAATGACACCTCAGGAGGTTACTCTTCCAGACTTCGGAACCTCTGAGGATCCGGACACTCTGGACTCCGTGGGGGATTTCTTGGATGATTCTAATGGCGGGCATTCCTCCGCAGCTAAGGGCAAGAAATCACCCAAATCTCTACCAGAGGATCCCTCTTTCACGGAGTTGTTACGCATTATCCAGCAGACCAACAGCTGGAATGCCATGGAACAAGACCCGAAGAGGAAACGTCGCGTGGAACACTTAGATTTAGAGACTGTTTCTCCTATTCCTGTCCCCCTTCCGACAGCCCCTCACGAAGACCTCACCAGTACCATCTGGCAGCTGCCTCCACTCTATCCTGGCTATCCCTAAGAAGGCAGACTGGATATATCATGCTGCGGAGGGTGTTTCGTGTTTGGATGCTCACTCTAAAGCTGATTCCATTGTCAAAGCAGCAGCTCATGATTGATTGGCTACCCCGAAGCACATGAGTACTCCCCAAGACAAGGAATCCCAGCAGCCCGACCAGTTCTGGAAAAATGTCTGTTCCTCTGCTACATGCGCCTTCCGCTCCCTCAAGTACATGGTGCACATGGTCTCCTTTCAGAAAGTGACCATGGCCAAGCTTGAGGTCTGTATCCAGACCATGGAAGCCTCAGACCTCAAGGAGGAGCTTATCAAAGATCTGCACCTGTTGAACATATCCTGCAGGCATGCTCTCAGGGCTACATATGACTCGGTGGATGCGGTAGTCTGCTCCTCCACCATGGTCGTCCCTCTCAGACGGCACACTTGGCTACACATCTTTGGGCTCTCTAACGATGTCCAGATTGCTATTCAAAATGCCCCCTTCAGGGGTTTGGTCCTTTTTGGAGGGGACACCAAAGATATCATCATGGGCCTCCAGGACAGCGGCCGGTCCGTGAGGTCCGTGTGCTGAACGGGCGTTCAGAAGAAGCAGCCCTTTCGGCGATGGACCAAGAGGCAGAGTAAACAGCCCTTTACCAGGCACCAGGGCAAAAGAAAGGCCATGGGTTCCTCCTTCACCTCCTCACCTGCCTCAAAATCTCAGAGTGGCTGGGGGACCCTCTCTCCCTTGCTCCTCCGCTTCCTGACTCACAACCCCTTCCCCTCCTCTGCCACTTTGCGAGGAGCTGGTGGGAGGAAGGTTCACCCTCCATGTGCAGGAGTGAAGGGACGTCACCTCAGATGCATGGGTCCTGCAGCTCATCTCAAAAGGGCACACTCTGGGGTTTCTGGAGTTCCCTCCAGAGTCTCCACCAGGTCCCTCGCATTACTCCCCCCACCAGGCTTCTCTTGTCGAAGAGGAAATTCAGGCTCAGAGCCAGTCCCTCTGTCTCAGAGGGGGAAAAAAGAGTTTTACTCTAATTTTTTTCTGGTCTCGAAAAAGACAGGCAACCACAGACCCATATTGGACCTCAGCAGGCTGAACATGTTTGTCGAGTACAAAAGGTTCAGCATGCTGACCTTGCAGAGCCTCCTACCTCTTCTGCAGAAGGACCATTGGCTCTGCGCACTGGACATGCAGGATGCTTACTTGCATGTACCAGTGTTCCCAGGCCACCAGAGTTTCCTGCGTTCCTGCTTCCAGGATGAGCGCTTCCAGTTTACAGCCCTCCTCTTTGGCCTTTCTTCAGCACACAGGGTCTTTACCAAGTGCCTAGCGGTTGTGGCAGTGGCATTATGCTGACAGGGTATAGCAGTGTTCTCTTACCTGAACGATTGGCTTCTGACAGTCCCGTCCAGGGATGGCCTTCTGGGTTCTCTCTCATCTACTCTGGACCTCTTTTCAAGACTGGGGATCACGGTCATCCTCCCCAAGTCGACCCTTACCCCATCTCAGAACCTTCAGTTAATTGGAGTGGTCTTAGACATGGTCCAGTGCAGAGCCTTCCTACCCCTGGACAGGGCAGAGGCTGTTCGAGAGCAGGTCAACTTAGTGGCCTCTTCCAGATCCCTTCTTGCCAGGGCATTGTTATGCCTCTTAGGCCTGATGGTGGGCTTCATCTCCATGGTCCATTTCACCAAGTTGCATATGAGGATTACCCAGTGGACGTTGCGTGTCCAATGGGATCAACAGTTGGACGACTTGGACCATCCAGTTCTAGTCTTCTGCATGCTCAAGAAGGATCTCCTTTGGTGGTTAGATCCTCTGAATCTGTCTCGGGGTCTTCTTTTCAGAAGTTCCCCTCCTCTGAGGACCCTCACCATAGACACCTCCTGCCTGGGCTGGGGGGCTCACCTGGGGGACAACCAGACTCAGGGTTTGTGGTCCCACTTGGAGATGTCTCTCCACATAAATATCCTAGAGATGAGGGCAGTCCTTTATGCCCTCCAGGCCTTTCATTCCATCCTTTCAAAGGGAACACTGCTGGTCCAGATGGACAACATGTCAGTGGTCTGGTACATCAACAAGCAGGGAGGTACCCGATCGTACCCCCTGTGCAAGGAGGCAATGCGGGTGTGGTATTGGGCAGTTTAGCATGACCTGTTTCTCACATCCGTGCACGTCCCAGGTGTTCACAATGTCCTGGTGGACAGCCTTAGTTGGACGTTGTCCCTCGCTCATGAATGGGAACTAAGTCAGGAAGTAGCAGATTCTCTATTTCTGAAGTGGGATCGCCCAGAGTTGGATCTGTTCACCTCCCCATGAAGTGCAAAGCTTCCCGGCTTCTGCTTGCTCGTTCCAGAGCCTGGTACTTTTTGGCACGATGCGTTGTCACTTTGTGAGACAGGGAAGTTCTTGTACGTTTTCCCTCCATTTCCCATTCTGCAAAGAATACTTCTCAAGCTCCAGGCAAAGGGATCTCAGATGATCCTGATAGCTCCCCTCTGGCTGAGGCAAATCCGGTTTCCACTAATGCAGCAGCTCATAGTGGAAGCCCCAGTTCCTCTCCCTCTCCAGCACGATCTGTTGACCCAGGATCAAGGCAGGCTGGTACATTTGGGACTCCGGATTCTACATCTTCGTGGCTCCTTCAGACATAATCAGGTCTCACTCCGGGGTCTCCCAGAAGGTCGCTCAGGTCCTAGTGGAGGCTAGAAAACCTTCCACCAGATCCACTTATGCGATGAAATGAAAGTATTTTTCCATCTGAGCGGAGTCTAAGGGAAGAGACCCCTTCATTTGCTCAGCTCCACAGATTATGAAATATCTGTTACACCTGTCTGACTCTGGCCTGCCTTATTCATCCCTTAAGGTCCACCTGTCGGCTGTTTCAGCCTACCATGTGTTTGTGGAGGGGAAACCCATTGGACATCTCTAAGACCTTCTTAAAAGACATCCTCCATCTCAAACCCGTTCTGCAATCCCACCCCACCTTGGGACTTGAATTTTGTTTTAGAGAAGCTTGTGCTTCCTCTGTTTGAACCAGCGATGAGCTGTGACATGCTCCCTTTCTTGGAAGGTGCTGTTTTGGTGTTATTACTTCTGCTCATGGAATTTCCGCACTTCAGGCCCTGATGCATAAGGAGCCTTATTTGATTTTCCACAAGGACCGGGCGGTCCTGCGTACAAATCCAAAGTTTCTTCCCAAGGTGGTTTCTGAGTTCACACTAAATCAGACAGTTGAACTCTCCGTTTACTATCCTGTTCACTCAAATAGGGGCAAGGCTGTCCTTCACATACTGGACGTTCATAGGATCCTGAGGTGTTATGTCCACCAAACTAAAGAATCCAGAATGTCTGATCAGCTTTTTGTTTCCTTTGCCCCCAAATCCTTGGGGTTGGCAGTATCTAAGCAGTGTCTATCTAAGTCGCTCACCAACTGCATCCGCTTCTGTTACCAGAAGTACAACAAACCTCTTCTGGGGGAGGTCAGAGGTCACTCTACCAGAGTCATAGCTACCTCTATAGCGTTCCTAAGGAATGTCTCTGCAGCAGAGATTTGTGCTGCAGCAACCTGGAGTTCGGTCTATACCTTCACGAAGCATTACAGTTTGGACATTGCCTCTAGGCGTAGGGCCGGGTTTGGCCTTGCCGTTCTGCAGGGCCTACTGTCTTAGGCTGGTCCTGATCTGTGTTTCGGTTGCTTCTTCTCCTGTGATTCTCTCTCTGTGGTGATTGCTTGGGATTCAGTCCCTGTGCCAGAGACCACTGCAGGAACCTCTCTCGAAGTAAGATAGTACAGTTACAAGAACTTACATAACAGTAGATCTTCAAGAGAGGTTCCTGCAGTAGGTTACCTTTTCCCTCCCTCTTTCCTCCAGTTTCTGCATTTCTTTCGACCTATTCTGATCTGGGCTCCAGGATTTCATCCTTTATCCTGTCATATCCTCCTTGGATCTCCGGCCGGAGAGCTGGAAGGCGGGCGTGGGGATCGCCCACTATATAGGGTCATGCTGACATCGGTCATGTGATGTTGGGTGGGCGGTCCCCTGCCAGACATCGCTGGAAAAGTTTGCTGCGTGGTCCTGACACCAGGGAGTGCAGTCCTACATGTTATGACTTACTGCAGGTACCTCTCTCGAAGATCTACTGTTACAGTAAGTTCTTAGGTAAATGTACTTTTTGGTAGCTAGGAAGTGATGGACCACTTTTCTATCAGTCACAGCTGAGGGTGTAGCCTAACTCCGACACAAGCTTTACAAAATAGGTTCTTGCAGTTCAGTCTCCACAAGTAATGAGTGCAGTCAGTGTAAGTAGTAGACTGTCACCTGACTTGACTGCTAAAGGGCAGTTTTTAATTTCACAGCACACACCAAATAGTCGGTGCAGACTCCAGCAAGCAACCCTATTTTTGTAACTTCAGTGTGCAGAAATAATGAGCCGGCCTGTCAGCATGGCAGTAGCGCTACCACCCAAGATGCCGGCAACCTGGCTTTGGGAAAGAGCTTAAGTCATCGGGGGCCATCCGGGGGGAGGAGATTTGAGCATCCCACAGGGTGCTATCCTCCTCCAAGGGGGAAGAACTGTCACACTGTTCAGCTACCGCTGCCTGTGGATGCATGGTTTGTGGCATGGGACTCACGGTGTGGGGAAGGGAGGATGCTGTTAGGTGCTTGGCTGAGATGTGCCCCAGTATGTCTACAGCCTGGACTCTTGTCCTTCATGCTGACATCCTCATGGGGTGGGGTTTCAGGGGCTAAAAAGCAACAGGAGAAATAAAATGCAAAACTCAAGTCCCCACTGCCACACAGCATGATCCTGACAACAAGTTGGAGGGGGAACTGAGCATGAATGGTCGGTACTTCCGCCACTGAGCTTCGCCAGCAGTGGAAGACAAAAAATGTGCAGAAATAATACACATTAACAGTACCCGATCTAACTGGCACTCCTGCAGCTGGAGGCCCAACATCCGAATTTGAGGGGCCATCTACTACTTACAGTGAGTATGCTCTCATCTTTTCTGGATTTGTGTTGTAGTCGGGGGTCTGCTACCCTGAAGGAGCACCTCTTGGTTCTGTTGAAGCAGGACTGTGTTTGGATTGGAAGTTGCAGTTCAGTCTCTGGTTGTTATGTCTCCCCATGACAGAACAGAAAATTAAACCTCCTTTTCACTCTTGTTCAACTCCCCCTTATTGGGCACAGGTGATCTTGCTTCCAGAAAGAGCTCCTGCAGCAGGCTACACCTTAAGGACCATGCTGTCAAGCACTAGGACTCCACAGCAAACTTCTAGCCAGCAGTACCCAGCTGGGGTCAGCCCCTTATGTTGTTTCGCCCACCGACATCACCCTTGGTATAAAGGGGCAGTCCCCAGCCCCACCTCAGTTCTTTTCCTGCTGTCAACCCATACGCCTTGGCTCCTCAAACACCTTGTTGCATCTGTCAACCGCCATCTTTAATTTTCTAGTCCTAAACGTAACTGTTTATTTCCTAAATAGTCGTTCCTTGATACAGTTTTATGTCTTCTCTGTCTTCTCCAACAAAGTGACGGAAATCTAAGTGTCCGTGCAGGCAGCAGATTCTGGCAAAAGACCGCCACTCCCAGTGCCTCTTCTGCGTGGGGCCTGATCACAACATGGACACCTGCTCGGACTGCTGTAAATTTAATCAGTGAACCCGCATCCGTCGCTGCAAGACACTCCAGGCCTACATCATGGAGCAGCAGCTCGCCACCCTTTAGCGCCCATCGAAGGCCGGCTCTTCAGCCTCCGGGTTGCAGTCTTCCCACAAGGAGAATCACTCAGGAGGGAAGCACCACCACAGGGAGCGCAGTAGGTCGGTGTGCCGTTTGAAAGATGAACCTTCCGGTTCACACTTTGGCAATAGAGCGGACTCTGCCTCTCTGTCAGGCTTTACTTCCTCTGGCCTGCTGTCGATGAAGGCTCCCGCCATTATCCTTTCCGTGGGTGGCTGTTCTTCAGGGCAAGGGCCTTCGGGTACCTCTCTAAGGCTTAGGCCCTTCCAGCAACATTCGGGTGCTAAGACAGGGACTTCAACCAATAAGGCTGCGGTGCCTTTCTCTTACTGCAGCTCATCATCAGCGACAGATGACAGACATAGACGCCGGGAGCACTCCTGCTCTAGGGAACGCTCCCCCAACCCTCGAGACATGTTAACTGCAAAAGCAAAAACCCTGACGCAGGTCTCGGATGACTGACTTTCCGACAGACGGAAGAACCAGAGGCAGATGCTGCAAGACAAGGCATCGAGTGCTCAGACATCCGGGGCGGCTACTCCAGCCCAGACTCCCCCGAGTCTTCTGCCTCAAAACCTGACAACAGGACTGCTGACCCCCGACGGACCATCAACCTGATGATTGGGTACCTGCCTACACAGCCTCAGGTCATATGCCCCCAGCTCTAGTGTCAGATGACCAGGCATCAAGGGACCAGTCGACAGGTGATCAGATAACAGGCCATAATGCACCGTGGAGCCCTGATGAACGCCCTCAGGAGATGCCAGGGCCCAGCAACCCACCAAAACATTCCATGGAACCTAGGGGTACACCACCCCTCTTATGTACCCATGATTCCCCTGGTGGATGTTAGACAGCTGTTCATGTCCTGGTGGAACACAGTGAAGGGGATTTACTCAAGAAAGATACCTCCATCCTCCTCCTCCTCCTCCTCAGCCTCAGCCTGCCACACCAGTCCTGGACCCTATTCCGGACCCCCAGATGTTGTCTACGCCATTACCTAAGAGTCCAGCTCCACCAGGTTCAGATCTGGAGCACCACAGGTGCAAGGACAGATGTTGCCGCTCCTTCTCCTGATCCTCATCCTCAGATGAAAGTAGCAGACATCGGCACAGGCTGAAGTGTTCTAGGTCAGTCTCTTCCTCCTCATCCGGAGACCGCCCTTACTCCTCAGATTCCTCTTCTGGTACTTACTCCCCAGAGCCAGAAGGTCTCTGTAGTTCACCCAGGTCTTCCCCAGATGATCCGACCTTCATGGACATTATGCGCTACATCCAGTTCCTGAACCAGTGGGACATGGAGGAATTGGATCCAGAGAGGAAGAGGCTGCACACCTTTTTGGTCATGAGTGACCCAAAACCTCTGGTCATTCTCCCCCTTCCAGGATTTAACCAAATTGTCTTGGGAGCACCCTTCCTCCTTCTCAGCGGTTCCCAAGAAAGCGGACAGACTTTATAAAGTCCCTAAGGCCGAGCCTTTCCTGGGAGAAAATCCGAAGGCAGATTCTATGGTCCTAACTGCTGCACGTGGTAGGACCAAACAGCTGAAACCTATAAGCTCACAGCCCCCCTGACAAAGAGTCTAGGAAACTGGACCAGCTAGGGGGAGAGTCTATGCTTTATCCACCTGTTCCATGCGGTCCCTAAATTTCTTGGCACACATGGTTCTTCTTTGGAAGAAAGCCCTGGAGCTAGCCCAAAAGCAGCCTGAAGGCCCATCATGTACAGAGCTCTTGGACATCCTTCAGTCTGGACTGGACATAGGAAAGCACGTGCTGAGGGCATCCTACGATTCAGCTGACACAGCTACTAGAGTCACAGCTACAGGGATCTACTTTCATTGTCACTCCTGGCCAAGGGTCTCTGGGTTCAGGCAGGACCTCCAGGATTCCATCCTGGATGCTTCTTTCCATGGCTCTGTCCTCTTCGCAGAGGAGATGCACAAGATAATTAGGGATCTGAAAGACTCTGGGAAGGCAGTGCAGTCCGTCCACCATATGTACTGAGCAGACCCTCAGCAGCCCAAGTGTAAGCCATTTTGGCACCTGGGTACCAACAGACAGAGAGGCCAACAGCCCCGAGGTCCCTTCAAGCATAAGACTCCCTCACAACCATCTGGGAACAGTGAGCCCAGGAGTGCCAGATCCTCCCAGCCCTCGCTTCCCACCTTAGCCACCGGTGCATGACTCCCTGCCAGCGCCCCCTCCTCCAGCGGAGGTGATGGGGGGGACACTAGGGTGTCAGTTCTCCCTCTACCTAGACAGGTGGACCAACATTACAACAGATGTTTGGGTTCAGGACATCATAGAAAAGGGCTATATTCTGGAGTTCGTCAAATTTCCTCCAGACAATCCTCCAGCTCCCTCTCGTTATACCCTGACCCATACAGCCCTCATCCAGGAAGAGATTCAGGCCTTGCTCTTAAAACGAGCCATTGAGCCTGCCCCTACTTTCCAAAAGGGAACCGGGTATTACTTCCACTTCTTAGTTCCCAAGAAGACGGGGTACTTAAGGCCCATTCTGGATTTAAGCCAGCTGAACCAGCATATTGAATATAAGAGGTTCTGGATGGTGACCTTAATCAGTCTGATCCCCATGCTACGTCAAGGGGATTGGTTATGTTCCTTGGATATGCAAGATGCATACCTTCACATACCGGTGTTTCTAGCTCACCAGAGGTACCTGCGGTTCGCCTTTCAGGGGAAACACTACCAATTCTGGGCTGTACCTGTTGGTCTGTCCTCAGCGCTGAAGGTGTTTACCAAATGTCTCGTGGTGGCAGCTGTTTTAAGGAGACATGGTCATTTTGTCTATCCTTACCTGGATGATTGGCTCCTAGCTGCCCCATCCAGGCCGCAGTTAATTTGTACCCTCTTGGATACATTCTTAATGTTCCAGCAGCTGGGGATAACCATTAACCTCCCAAAATATTGTCCTGAAAACGGTTTCTGCAGCAGATATATATACACTGCAGCAACTTGGAATTCTGTACATACCTTTGTCAAGCACTACTCTCTGGACATTGCTTCCAGGAAAAGGGCAGGATTCGGCCTAGTTGTGCTCCAGGGCCTAATTTCCTAACCATCCAATAAGTGTTTGCCTTCCACTCTATAATCCTTTTTGGTGCACTGCTTGGGACTCAGTCCTTAAGACGTAGCCTGGTGCAGGAGCTCTTTCTCGAAGTAAGATAGTACAGTTACGTATGAACTTACCGTAACAGTAGATCTTCGCGAGGAGCTCCTGCAGCAGGTGCTATTTTCCCTCCCTCCCTCCATCCCCTTACTGTATTCTCCTTCTGGGAATTTTCAGCACCTGCCTCAGATTCCTCCTGCTGATCATCCTTCGGGTCTCTGGTGGGTGAACTGAGGTGGGGCTGGGGACCGCCCCTTTATACTGAGGGTGACAGTGGGCAAACCAATGTAAGGGGTGGACCCCAGCTGGGTACTGCTGGCTAGAACTTTTCTGTGGAGTCCTAGTGCCTGATGGCATAGTCCTTAAGGTGTAGCCTGCTGCAGGTACTCCTCTCGAAGATCTACTGTTACGGTGAGTTCATACGTAACTGTACTTTACTTGTTAGCCCTCCGCCTGAGGGATAGCAAAGGAGAAGAGCACGCAGTGCAGTGAGGTCTTAAAGGGGACAACTTTAAGGCAAGAGGGGTTTGGTATAGATCCCCCACAGCCCCTCTCAAAACTTGTGTTGCAGGGTTTTGAAGGGGTTTATGGGTGAAAGGACCATGACAGATATACACTCCGTCACAGGCACTGTTAGCTTTTAGTATTTATTTTTGGTCCTGTGAATGCATTGTGCCTGTCAGAGACTGCTTGCTTACTCACTGAATCTAGGCTGCCCATTTTGCCTTATTCATTAATTTCTTGCTATTTTACCATCAAAATGTGATTTTACTTGAGCCGAGATTCTTCCCTGTTAGTGTCAGGGCTGATGTGCATGCCTCTAGTGACGGTTTTGGTTTTTAAAGCAGTTTTCAGTGTGTCCATGCTCATTTTTCAGTAAAACATACTGCTGTGTTCAGGACAAAGTCTACTTTTAGGCCATATGTTTATTTCAAGGTGCTTAGAATAAGCATAACTCATGAATGCACAAGTTCATGTTGTTTCGGGGCCACCTTGCTCAGACACGAGTTCTCTTGTCCTCCGGAATGTCAGAGGCATCAGGCAGGTGGAACTTTGGACAAGCTATGAGGCAAGGAGCCTGGGACAAGCAAAGCTCACATTTTGATTGTATCTAGGCTGCCCATTTTGCCTTCTTCATTAGTTTATTGTTATTTTACAGTCAGCAAGCATGCAGTCATTGACAGGGCCACTGGTTCCATAGGACCAACATTAAATACAGAAATACTAAAAGCGTACAGTGCCTCAGTGTGAACAGAAAATACAGCCCCCCCCCCAAACAAAACAAACAAAAAAAAGGGGTTGCACTTTTCCTGCTTTAGCAATTTGATTTAAAAACCCAGTAATAAACCTCAGTAACGTTCATATTTCAGCATCATTTATTTGGGGAAATTAAAATAAGAGACAGAGTTGAAAGTGTCTGTGTGCACCAAGTCTCATTGTCCTAGCACACATTCAGAATACATACTTAACTGCTGTGCAGTCTATGCCCAACAACTACACAGGTAATACAGCTAGTGAACTTGGTTAGCATTGACCAGTGTCTTTTGACACTGTGCTATGCTGTTGTTTAATGAACTGCTTGTTATAGTTGTGTTGGGTTAGATTGTGTTTTTTCTGATTTACGGGCACAGTGCTTTTTTCTTCAATATTTTTGTTATACTGCAATACAGATACATTGTGAGGGACTTCAGTCTTGAGGACACTCGATACACCCAGAAGGATTCAGAAGTCACTCCGTGCAGTAAACCAGTAGACATTTAATTTTTTGCACACACCCCGACTACATGACCAATGTAACCAACTTTGCAGGGTTTGAGAATACCCAAAAAAGGGTGCATGCCAAATTTCCATTTTCTACCCCTTAAGGCAATTTATATAAGCCATCACAGATCAGTCGGACATATGAATGCGTACTGAGCTTTAACTGTACCACACCACTATAAACGCTCAGTTTTCTTTATTGCTGTTCACTTTTTTCAATGCCAGGTTACTCGTGAGAACCAGGCATCCAGTGCTGAGCTAAACCAGGCCCGGCAGGAAGGGAGCCGACTTGGAGAGAGGCTGAGCAAGACTGCTCGGGAGAAGGAAGCCCTTGCCAGGGAGAAGGCCACCCTTGAAGTGCAGCTGAGCACTGCAGAGAGAGACCGGCGTGCTCTCAGCGAGCAGGTAGCGGACCTCAGGTAGGTAGAGGACATCCATAGCAGCTTTTGCATACCTCTCTTGCACTTCCCCGGCCCCTCATTCATCCTTTGGCTCACACAGACCCCTGTGGTAAGTCCAGAAGGGCTTAGTCAAATTTCCTAGTGTGGGACTAGAACCCACAACCTTCCTGTTTTCTGGTCTGAAAGGCAAGTGTGCAACCTACTGAGTCACTGTCAATGCTAGGTCTCCTTCCTCAAATCTCATATTTTCTCCGCTCTTCAGCACTTCTCCCTCTTTCATCCTCCTCCTTTGCAGTGTTGAGCTGTTTATCTGTGACCCACCTAAGTCTAATCCATCCCTCCTTTCCAGTTCACTGATCTTCTCTTATTTATTTATTTGTTCTAGGATTACAAATACCTTTGAGCCGAGGCTCTTTTATAAAGGTTCCACGTCATAATTATTGTCTTATTGTCTTCTGTTCCTCGGACCTAATCATTATTGTTGACCTCAAGACTCATGGTGTTGTACCTACTGACTCTCTTGGTTTGAACTTACTTTCCATACAAGGGTCTTGCTGGTCTTACTTCCTCCTCCAGTCTGTGAATTCTCCTACCCCCCCCAACCCCCATCATGGCCATAGTCATGATCACATACTGTATATAAAGCCTCTATCCATACTCTGTTCTGGGTTTCCCTCATTGTTCATGTTCAAGTTTACTTCACCATACTTACCATTTAAAGCTGTCACCTGCTCCTATGGTCCACTCTGACACTCTTTCCCTTCTGACATACTTCCTTGATCCCTCTCTTTCTGGCTTCTCCTTCTCCCAAGTCCTGTAGTGTTGTTCTGTCCTCCGCCCTTGATCAGGTTTCAATGTCTCTGTTTAACTGTTGATACTAAGCCCATTTTGCTGGAAAGGCAGGCAGTGACATCTGACATAGTCCTCTTTACCAGGCTATCCAACTGGGCAAATGGGTACAGTATCTTGTTACTATAAAATGTGGTCCTCATACTTGTCCTTGCCCGTTTGCACACTGGATCTGCACTTTCCTCTTTGTGAAGTTGTGGAACTCTGGATACCACTGTGAAAACCTTTTCTCCCACTCTCCTGCTTTAGGATGTGCAGTTGTACAGTATACGGTTGAGTCACGTTTCCCCATAGTATCCAAATGGGTGACTGGGGGCTTTAGAAAGTGGACCTCCAACTTATGATGGTTCTGTACAGTCTGTGGGACTGCAGGGCCCTCGTGCCTCTTCCCCTATTTTTCTTCTCTCCCCTTCACTTAGGACAGTGTGGCACACTGTCCTCCCTATCAGTAAGGCTAGGACATTCCTCCTCCTCCCTTGCTTGCAGTTGCGATGAACCCCTCACATCTCCCTGAGTTACCTGTTTTTATGCTGTCCTCTGTTTGATATGGTCTTTGTATGTACTCTTGTAACGCTGGCAGAATATTGTTATACATAACAAAAATATAGTCTGCCTTATTTTTCTCTAATATCCTCCTGATGACGCACGTTTGGTGCGAAACTAGTTGAGGTTGTAGCCTGTACTGCTGACCGGCTGTGCATATACTATGCATTGATTAAAAGATTTTCATATACCTGTGGTGCCATTGTTTTTTCTCTTTATCTCTACGTTCACAAGTTGGCACGCATTAGTGGAGCTGAGGACTTCATTTATTCCTTATTTTTCTCTGCCTATTCCGACACGCTTCCCGTACACTGTCTTCTGTGCTAGCATGTCATGAACTACCTGCCTGTTTGTGTTTGTGAGTTTGTTTTGTTCTGCAAAAGTTTAATAAAAATGATTAACAATAAAAACAAATATTGTTACCAAGGCCCTCTAAACTGGCTCCCCACTCATAGCCTCTGTCTTACAGCTTCCAGATCACTTTGGCTCCTGGCAGACAGTGTCTGGCTGTACAGGCCCTAGCAGCAGTGTAACTAGGCTACAGCAAAAGTAAAAGCAGTCCCAGAACAGAGACGGTTTCTTTACTTTTACTCAGAAGTAGGACCTGGTGATGTTTTTTTCACATGTAAAACCTCACCTGATATTTCCAGTCACTAATAATATTTATTCATTAAGTTTATTCAGAATAAATTGGAAAGCCCTCGAGTCAGACTTGTTTACAGAGTCATCCAAAGCAAGTGCAGTTACAGTGTTAACAAGTATACAACAGGTACAGCTAGAGTATTTCAGGACACTTAGAGACACTGGAAGAATTGAGCGATTTTTGCTTACTGGTGAAATCACTGGTTTTCCAACAAAATTACACTTTGTACAAAATTGTCACCAGCTTTCCAGAGAGAACTTCAGTTCTAGGATCGTGGATATGTTGTTCATCCACACTTATTGGCATGTCCCGTTCCCCTTTAAGAATTGCCGGACGTCTTCAAGCTGGCTCCTCCCACCCACCCACCTGGGTGGTATAACATTCAGCTCCGCCCCATGACGCCAGATCTTTCTTTCCGCTGGAAGATTCAGGTTGCCTCCTTTGTGCTTCCGCATTTTGTAGGCCCTGGCTTCAAAACCTTCAGTTATTCCAAAAATCTAGTTCGCATTAGCAATCACGACTACTTATCTTCAATTATGGAACACAAGTCTTCCCCCGGGTTTCGCCGGTGTTCGTCTGGCCAGAAAATGTCGTGCACCGATCCCCTGCATGCATGTAAAGTTGTCGGGTGTCGCACTATGACACCTCAAGTGCACTTTTTTTGTCTTGCATTTTACCCTAACATCCTCGATGACCGCCTACATGCCTGAAGTAAGGAGGCGGAAAAAGCGGAACCCTCGGTAAAAATCAGAGTAGGCTCGTTGGGCCGGTTTCCCATGGCAGGAACCCTTGACGGTTGAGAACACATGCAAGCCTTTAAGGAGGAAGCGGCTCATGCCAGGGAATCTTCCTCTCGGACCTTCTTCGTTCTGCTCAACCTGGGCTCCACCTTCTTGGGTTCCTTCCTAGAGTTGTGCCAGTCTCTCCTGACTAAGGGAGAGGGTGCTGCGGGCATGCACTTCTCTTGGTCCTGTAGGCGGGATAAGGACCCAGGATCATCTTCATCTCAGCGAAGAAGTTCTTGGGATCGGAAGAGATCTCGGTCCCAGGAACTGCCAGTCTTGACTTTGGTCGAAATTGCCTCTTCGGCCACTGACTTCTCGGCTTTGTCGTCTGGTCAGTCAACTGAAGTGTTGATTGACGAGGTTGAAATAATCATCGTCCCGATCGACCCATTGTCTCGGACTCTGGTCGAAGATTCTCTCAATCAGACTCTGGTCCTTTCTTTCCCCGACGAGGAGACCCAGCCTTCTGGGAATCCCATCGAGGAAGTGGTCCCTGACCCTGGGAAATCACCAATCCTGCAGGTGTCTCCTGAGCAACTGAATTGGCCCGTCCGATCTCAGTCGATGACCCCATTGACCAACAAGCCGAGGAAGAGCCACAAGCTCAAAAAAGAGGCGACGTCATCGGTCGTCCTTGTCCTCCTCGGGTGAGGAGAGGCACGGGCAGAAACTCTGTCGGTGCTATGAGGACCTCATGTGGCAACAGCTGATTTTTGTCTGGGCACAAGTTGATCCCAGCTTCCTTGCCAGCCATTACTTGTCTTTCACCTCCTTGGCCAAAGCCGACTCCTTTGGAGCCGATCAAGTTGGTTCCCCTGCCCACAGAGCCGGCTAAACCTCTGGTTCGGCCTAAACCGGTCTCTTCACCGATTGTGGTGGAACCACTGCCCAAGCAGCCTGTGGGAGGGGCTCCTTCTAAGGAAGATAGACCAGACACCAGGCTTCCCTGGCGTCTTTCAGTCACTGTCACCCAAACCACCCTCGGCGTGTCAAAGGTGACCTGGGCGGTTGACCATTGTATCCGGATTCCTTGGATTCGGATGAGACTGGCCTACATTCTCATCCTGGGGATGATGAATTGGTCAGTGGATTAGAGATGATGAAAGGTCCTTCGTCCTTTCAGGGCATTTTTTGCCTCATCTCTGAGTCTACAGGGATGCCCCAGGAACCTATCCAGAAAAAGGCAGAGTACCCTCTCACGGACATCCTCAAGAGAGGCGAAACCCTGACAGAGGCCTTTCCTGTTGCCAAGGCCATAGTTGACCTGGCCTTAGAACTTTGGCAGCGCCCTGCCTCCTGTCCAGCTCCATCTGCCAGCATGACCTGCAAGTATGCAGTGCCCATGGGGTCCCTTGTGGGGTTCACAGAGCACCCTTCGGCCGAGAGCCTGGTGACCGCCTCTGTGTTCAGGCATACTGGCAGTTCTGCTGTCACTGACCTGCCTCCTGAAAAAGAATTCAAACTCTTGGATCATTCAGCTCGAAAGGTCTATACGGCCTCATCTTTAGGCCTTCATCAGGCCAGTTTGGCCGTCATCATGGCACACTTCTCCCATGCCTTCTTGGGGTCTTTGGATGAAGTCCCCCCACACCTCCCCGCGGACATGCAGACCACGGTCAAGCAAGTCCAGGATCAGGGCTGGGCTGTTGCCAAACAGCAGCTTCAGACAGCCCTGGACATTGGGAATTCTTGTGCCCGATCGGTGGCAGCCGCAGTTGCCTCTTGTCGCAGGGCTTGGCTGAGACTCTCTTTTTTCCGGCAGATACTCAGCACAAACTAGCTGATGTGCCTTTCTTGGGCACCGACCTTTTCGACCCAGGCGTGGCTTGTCACCTTCAGCGTATTGAGCAATCCAGTGCCACCTTGGACGCTACTTCTGCTAAAGGTTCTTCGGGCAAGAAACAGCAGAAGAAACCTTTTTTGGCACTCTTCCCCTGCAGCACAGCAACCCTACTTTCAAGGAGGGCAACAGCAGCAGCAGGCTGAAGCTTGGCACCCCTGGCCCAAGCCCAGGCCTGTAAAGGAGAGCGAGGTTCAGGTCCTGGATCCTCCTCTTCCAAGCCTGCTCAGTGATGGGGCGGGGGCTGCCACCCCCTTTCCTGTCACGCCAGCTCTGGGTCCTCCCATGGGGGGCTGGCTCCACTACTTTCTTTCCACCTGGTCTGTTATTACCATGGACAGGTGGGTTTTGGAAGTGGTTGTTCAGGGACTGCCTCTGGAATTCGAGCAGCAAACTCCAAGCTGAGCCCGTGCCCCTCGGGAGGAAAGAGTATCCGTCCATACTCAGTCGGCTCTCTGAGATGACATTGCTCAGCTCCTCCTCAAGGAGGCAGTAGCTCCAGTGGCGGATTGTCCAGCAGACCCAGGCTTTGTCTCCAGGTACTTCTTGGTGCCCAAGCGGATGGGTGGCTGGTGCCCCATTCTAGATCTGCATGACCTGAATCAGTATCTCAGGTCACGCACCTTTCGGATGGTCACTCTGTCCCAGATCATACCATCCTTGGAGCGAAACATGTGGTTCTGTTCACTGGATCTGTAGGACGTGTTCTTTCCCAACTCAATCCGTCCGTCTCATTGGCAGTTCTTCTGCTTCAGAGCTGAAGGAACTCTGTACGAGTTCCGAGCCATGCTGTTCGGCCTGTCATTGGCCCCACGGGTCTTCATCAAATGCATTGCAGTGATGGCAGCCCATCTCCGGCGTCGGGGGGGGGGGGCAGAATTTACACCTACCTCAATGATTGGCTCTTTGCAGGTCCCACCCAGCAGGAGGTGGAGAGGTCCAGCGACCTGGCCCTCCAAACCTGCTCCCAACTCGGCCTCTTGATCAATGAGGCCAAATTGGAACTCGTGCCTTCTCAGGTAATGTGCTTCATCGGTGCAGAGCTTGACTCTCGTTAAGCCAGAGCTCTGCTCCCGGAGGACAGGGCGGACGTTCTCTCCTTCTTGCCCAGTCATTTCTGGTTGGGCAATTACTCCCTGCCCGGGACTTTCTGTGCCTTCTGGGTTACATGGAGGCATGCAGCTCCATTGGGCCCGGTGTCACATGCGCCCCCTCCAATGGGGGCTAGCCGTCTAGTGGACTCAGCACCATGGTCATTTCAACCATCTGATCACTGTAACCCAGAAGATGTGGGACACTCTCCAGTGGTGGACCGCCCCAGACTGGTTGCAGGAAGGGATCCTGTTTGTCCGCCCAGAGCCAACGGCCGTCCTCATGATCGATCCCTCTGTCATGGGCTGGGGAGCCCACATGGGGGACAAAAGGGCCCATGGCTTCTGGAGCCCCGAAGAGTCCCAATACCACATCAACCTGTTGGAGCTCAGAGCAGTCAGACTGGCAATGTCAGCTTTTGCTCCTCAGCTCCGGGGTCAAGTGGTTCAAGTCCAGACAGACAATACCATGACCAGGTACTACCTCAACAAACAGGGCGGCACGTACTCCCATCTGCTTTGCAAGGAGGCACTCTGCATCTGGACCCTCGTCAGCAGTCAGTCAATCAATCAATCAAAATCTTTACTTATCCAGGCGATCATTGTTGAGCAAGCTCATTTTCAAGATGGACCTGGTTAAGACCGGGCCAAGTAGTAAAGTACATACAAAATATTTACAATGAGCACGATAATACAAATGGATAACAATAATACAAGTAAATACACAATATAACATCAATCGTTAGAGCTTAATGGAATCATCAGTTGGATAAAGTAGCCAACAGCCCAACAAGAGAGCTGGCGCAAGCACAGAAGTTGAGAAGAGTGTAAACTCATGGTATTCCATAAGTATTCAATAGTCGGGCAACTAAGCGATTACAGCTCCTTCTAAGCGCACTGAGACAGATGATCAGATTTAAATTTGGTTTAGAAGGAACACGGAAGTGGACTGGGAGAACCAGTCGGAAACCAGCGACAAAGAGTGCTCACGTTCTGATTGTCCGAAGGCTGTTGCCATGTCTAGCTGGTGAAGGATCCAGAAGGTGGTCTACTGAGGTGGCTAAAGCAGCATCGAACACCCAGTGACTAAGTTTCTCTATGCTTGCGGGACCGGGAGCCCATAGGGGTCTTGTATACAGCAGGGAGGAGGAGAAGGAGTCTGGGACTGACTGCACCATGGAGAGGCGGAACAGCAAGGCGAATAGTGTAATTCCTTTGGTAGCGAAAAGTTCAGCTCAAATACAGATTTACAGAAGGAGGTGTAATCACCCCGAATCACTCTAGCACACTAAGCAGTGTGAAATATAGGTCATGCCATCAGGCAAATAAGTGATTCTATCATGTTAGACCAGGTACAATGGGAAAATCAGAATGTTTGCAGAGTTTAGTGAGAACACAGGGGCAGACTATAGGAGCCAGTCGGAAGCCAGAGCTGAAGAGCGCTCACCTTCCAATTAGTTAGTGGCTTTAGCCGTGCTTTGCAGGAGGGGAATCCAGGCTTGGGGTCTTGTGCGGCGGCTAAGGAAGCATCAAATACCCATGACCAAAAATCCTTGCCTATGGGCAGGGAACCGTGTAACGCTTGACTTCGGCCAGGGCGAGAGCGCAGGGACCAGAGAGGGGAGGCACATTTAGGGTGATGGGTATTACGTAGCACTAGAGTTGCCAAAGATTTCAGGCATATGTGGTTAATACTGGGTGCAGGAGGCAGAGAACTGAGCAGCCTGGAGGCGGATCTCCTAGCCATTCATGTGGCAGGAGCCTCAAACCATCTGGCGGATGCTCTCAGACGCTTAGGTGAGACATCCCACGAGTGGTCTCTCCATCCAGAGGTAGCTTACAACCTGTTCTCGCACTGGGGCAAACTGATGGTAGACCTGTTTGCCTCCAGGGAAAGCACCACGCTGAGGCTGTTTCATGCCCGCCCCCCCTCAGCAGGGCTCACTGCAGGGGGATGCCTTCTTGTGGCCGTGGACCCCAGCCCTCTTCTACGCCTTCCTTCCATTTCCCTTGATCCACAGGGTGCTTCTCAAGATGAGGAGGGACAAGGCGAAGTTGATTCTGGTAGCCCTAGACTGGCCACGCCAGTTCTGGTATCCAGATCTCCTCAGCCTCAGCTGCAGACCCCCGGAGTGGCTTCCAGCATGCCCGGACCTGATCTCTCTCAATCAGGGGAAGGTGTACCATCCGGACCTTCAATCCCTGCACCTCACAGCCTTCTGCCTGAGCAGCTAAAGTTCCAGGCTTAGGGTCTTTCCGAGGATGTGCTCACCGTGGTGGAGGCATCCAGAAAGGAATCGACCCGGAAATGTTATGCCTTCAAATGGAAAAGGTTTTCCATTTGGTGTCAGGACAAAGGCCTGAACCCTCTGTCCTGTCCGGTGGCTAACATTCTCAACTGCCTTTGGTCTGTGTCCTAAGGGGGTCTTCGGTCATCGACCCTTGACCCTTAGAATGCACCTGGCAGCCATCTCTGCTTACTGGGTGTGGGCCGGTCAGCCGACTTTGGTGCAGGAGACAGTGGTCGGGTGCTTTTTTCAAAGGCCTGGATAACATATCCCCTCCGGTGCATGAACCTCCACCTCCATGGGATCTGCTGCTGATACTGACAAAGATCATGGGCAGGCCATTCGAACCAGTGCACAAGTGTGCCTTGTCACACTTGTCATGGAAGACTGCCTTCCTGGTGGCTATCACATCTGCCAGAAGGACAGGGGAGCTCCAGGCGCTTTCGGTGGACTCCCCTTTTCTGGTCTTCCACAAGGACAAGGTTGTGTACGCCCCCACCTGAAATTCCTTCCGAAGGTGGTGTCAGAGTTTCACCTTAACCAGGTGTTAACTCTGCCAGTATACTGTCCTAATTGCACTTCAGAGGCTGAGTACAGGCTCCATAGTTTGGACATTAGACGAGATCTCTCCTATTTTAAGGAGAGGACGGCGGAAATTCGGGGAGAGGTTCACCAGCTGTTTGTCACATACGCTGAAGATGCTTCTGGCAGACCTGCAGCAAAATGGAGTATTGCAAGGTGGATTACATCTTGCATAAGTCTGTGCTGTGAGTTGCGGGTATGGAGCCTCCCAGAGGGGATAAGAGCTCATTCTACCTGCCATACCGCTGCATCGGTGGCTGCTTCCAGGGACATCCCTATCCAGGAAATCTGTCAGGCTGCTTCCTGGAAGTCCACAAACACCTTCATTACCCAGTCGACCTTGAGTCACTCCGGAATGCTGGTTTTGGGGCCTCAGTTCTCTAATCTCTATTTCCCCAGTGAGTATCAGTGGGGGTGTGCGCCTTGCCTCCCTCCTCCCAGAGAACTGCTAGGAGTCTGCCAATAAATGTGGATGGATGAATAACATATCCACAATCCTAGAAAAATAGGTTACTCATCTACAACAGTAGTTCTAGGAGTGGTATATGTTGTTCATCCACACGGACCCACCCGACCTCCCCGGCTGCGGATGCACAAACCTGGCTTCCAGCAGGCTAAGATCTGGCTTCATGGGGCGGAGCTGAGGGTTATACCACCTGGGTGGATGGAAGGAGCCAGCTTGAAGACTTCCAGCGATTCTTATAGGGGAAAGGGACATGCCAATAAGTGTGGATAAACAACATATACCACTCCTAGAACTACTGTTACAGGTGAGTAACCTGTTTTTCTGTACAAAGTCTTGGATTTCAGCATGAAAAATTGCATTTTTTGCACAAATTTGTTTTCACAGAATCAGTATCTGAAAAAAAATAATTAGTGTTTTGCAAGTAAATCTTTGCAAAAACCCATGGATCAGTTTCCCTCAGCCCTACTCAAAAAACAGGTCAGAGCTGGCCCGGTGGAGCTGAGGGTTGCGGCGCTGGATACCACACCTCATGCCACGCCGGTGACCCGGGTTCGGGAATGAGCCCGGTCCGCTGGGGGTCGGTAGGGAGAGAGGATGGAGCATCCATGGACTTCTCTTCTCTCTCGGGAGGGATCAGGGGTAGCCCAGTATGTGGCGGCCCCTGGTGTAGACCAAGCGGCACTGCTACAGCATGGGCTTGCTGGCAGCGAAGGAGTAGGCGTCGGACGGCTGTCTTCCAGACATGGGTGGAGCAGCCACTTCTCGACTAGGACAGCATTTCACGTCCACGTCGGGTGTAAACACTAAGAAAACCCGCCTGGTCCAGATAGGCGACTGCCTCCTGAGCCACACCACCACATGCCCAGCACTGAGCCCTCCACCGCCTTTGATCTCCTCGGGCCCTGTGTCCCCGGGGGGCTCGGGGAGAAACTGTAACGTCCTTGAGGATGGCTGGGCTCACAGTGGGTGGTAGAGCCGATACTGGCCAGTGGTGAGGCCTCGAGAGAGTTCGGCTCCGGGAGTGATAAAGACAGTTAAAAAAAAAAAAAAAAAAAAAAACAGGTCGGAATATTCCTTACACTGTTTCTCTTGATAACTCTGTGTTCATCCCTTTGGTCCTCAGGGGTGGGGTAGCAGGCTTCAAAGCATGGCTAGAAGGGGTGCTCTGTCACATTTGTTCTTGCCATACCGATGACCTTTAATTTCTGTATTTTTTTTTTGAATAACCCTCTAGGTCAGCAAAAGAGACTTTGGAAACCAGTCTATACGAGGCTCACATGCACATCTCCCAGCTGGAGATCCTGAGAGGTCAGCTGGAGGTCAAAGTTCAGACACTCCTTCAGGCCAAGGAGGTAATACAAGGTAGGTAGGGTCCCTGGTCTGCTTGATCTAGACTCTCTCGGCCTCACCGATTTGCTGCTTAGCGCCTCGCTTTGAACCAAATGGCAGCATTGCCAAGGAAATGCTAAGTATGTCATGTCTGTTGTGATTCCAGATGAAACTTCTGCTTCATAGTGCTGTCAGAATCCATCATTGATGAGCTAATTATGGATAAGGTCTGTCCTATGACTGGCTGTTACAGTTCTGGCTACTGTGTGTTATAAGTTCCCTGTTACCATTTCCTAAAGCTATTGGTACATCATCTAGGTCACTTAATTATTTAAGCATTCTGACTTCTGATTGACTGTTAAATTTTCATCTATATTTTGGGCTATATATTGAGTGAAACATATTCAGTTATAATCAGTCTTGTTAAGGGATGGAATTTGCTACAAGTTCTTCATGGTGTTGGCACTTCAGCCCTGGCCACCTATACATACTGCATGCTTTCTGGCTTATAACTGGCTGTTAACCTGTGAACTATTTGATATGGTTATTTACTTTGCACTGCTCTGGTTATCTTTACGAGCTCATTTTCTTGTACGGTACCATTAAATGCTGTTATTGCATTGGCACTGTCACCTTATTATTCAGCTGTATGTCACCTTATTATGTTCGATGTACATATGACATTATGCAATGTGCTGTGGTTGTTTTTTTTGTTTTCTTTAAGTAACTCTGGGTCCCCACTTTCAAAGTGGCTTTGTCTCAGGGAGCCAGTGTGGTTATCAAAATTTGCATCTTCTTGTTGGGCTTTATATTCAGAACAGTTTATCATGGTGGTAATATTGTAGTGGTCATGGTTTCTGAGGTAATAACTGGACCATGGGTAATAAAAACTGAGTCTGAAGGCTAAGGTGTTTTATTACCTCCCCATGGTCCGGTTATTACCAAGGAAACGCTGGACCACTATGTTATCACTAATATGCTGGAAAAGTGCTTAGCTTTCTAAATTGTTACAAATGCGTGGCACTTCTAAGCAAGCACCTGCTGCAGTTGTGGTTTCTATAGATAGAAAACATCGGAGTCGGGTTTCAGTTTAGTTTCTTAATAGTTTAAGACAGTTTTCAGCACGTATACCGAGAACTTGTGTTCTTACTGAGTCTAGCGATGTAAGTAAAAATGATACACGGAATTAATCCAACTTCCTTAGGAGCTGCTTCCGTATAGTAGTCAGTCAGAATACATAGCTACTGTCCCGTCATTCAGACTATGGTCCAGTCATAACTGAATAACGGGACTGAAACTCTGCAGTCTGAACGGCTGAGAGGGTTCTTTTCCAATATAGTTAATTATAATCCGTTTTCCTTGCTACTGTTTTGTGGTGCTGTCAGAACCTGAGCCTTTCGGCACAGTAGGCATTCCGGGCAATGATTGGTTGTCACAGTTTTCTACTGTGTTGAGCTGTCTTTTATTTGAAAATTACTTAACTGTTTATAGACTGAGGGAGTGCTTTTGTCCAGTGGGAGTACTGTTTTCTCCTTTGTGTGGAAAAAAAAATCTTTTTTTTTTCTCGTGTACAGTAGGTGCCCTGGAAATGGACACTTTTTTTTGGAGGGGGAGATGAATATTTTTAAATATTTATTATGTTAATCATCCTTGATCAATACTATATTAATTTGCCCTTGGAGACCAGTCTTACTGTTGTAAGAGTGGACTATAGTGTGTAGTCAGGTGTTGTTCTGTATAGAAATCAGAGCCTTTCCAACTGTTGTTGTACCACAGTTCAAAAGGTCATGGAATGTGATTGTAGTACACTGTGGTACAACAACATTTGGAAAAGCTCTAGAGGTTCTATCAGAACCGTAAACTGGATGCAAAACCTCCTGGCAGCAGCAACAGCAGCATTAGCGGCAAGATCCCCCAAACCAGTGACGCGAACATGAACAGGCACATAAGCGAAAAACAAATGCAGGATCAACCAGATAACTTCAGCTTCATCAAAATTAGAACCAGATATTTAAATAACTTACAAGTAATCGTTTCCTCTGAGCCCACATCTTCTCGTGAACCGAAACATACGCCACCATGTTTTTTTAGTTGAAAATCCCTCCCACATCCCATTGACAGCCAACAGAAGACTACGCAATAAATGTAGGGATGTCCGCTCCCTAGCAACCACACATGTAAACAAAGCAACCAGCCCCAACTCCCAGAACACGATGGAACAACGAATACATTTTTTTTTTCATTTCAAAAATGTAAAACAAAAAACTTTGGCAATGGGGGACCATACACTATAAAAAATAATGCATGGGCACCCTTATGCACAACCAGCCTATTGTGCCACCTCGGGGTTCTGATTACCACGGACCTCTCGAGCTTCGCTCTCGAGGTCTGAGGTAATCAAAACCCCTCGGTGGTACAATAGGCTGGTTGCGCATTGTTTCCCATGCACTATTCTCTATCACTTACATTCTTTGGGTATCAGAACCCTTATACTCTAAGAATGCACGTGAGTCCATGCTTACAGTCCTAAGAATGGTCTCCGAGGACTTGGAAACTTGGCAAGGATTTGCTATGCTACCAATTCTTAAAGTTATCACAGTCCTAGTACCGACAAAAGAAAGTGATATATGCTGCCAGGGGGAGATGGGATGTGTAACGCACACAGTTTATGCCTTAGAGTGGTGGGGGATTCTGTCAAATTACATTGCAGTATAACTTTGTAAACTTAAAGCAAATTTTCCCTTTGGGCCCAAAGACCGAGCCAGCATCTCTTCATGATGACATCTGCCTGTGGGCACCTGGTGGTGTTTCTGGGTTTTCTAGTTAGTAGCCAAGTAATATTTATGAGTTTTGAATTAAATAAAAAAACAGCATGCCTCCTTAGTATTACTCTTTAGTGAGCACCTACCTGGTCTTACCCAGTTACCAAAAAGAATAACTTACAGCTGTAAACAGGTTTCATGGGGTAAATCTAATTTGAAATGACAGGGACAGTTCAGACACACTTGGCTCAGTTCTGGCCTTCTGTTGGCAGGAGAAGTGAGTTGCCTGAAGACTGAACTGGACACGGAAAGAGTTAAATCTGAAGAGGAAATAGATGCTCTCCGTCAGGAGCTGAGGCTGGTGAAGGCAGACCACCAAACTGCCTTGAAGAGTTTACAGAATGCTCAGGAGGAAGAGATTGAGAAACTTCGGCTTGAAAAGGTAGGTGGAGAGGTACAGTGCGCTGATCTATTGTCTGTCTGACAGTTCAGAGATGGGGAGGGATCGCTTACTGGAATGCTCTAGATACTGGTAGTGTAGGGACGGTAGAATAGAATTTGGATTTATACCGTGCCTTTGATGCACACTGTGAATCAGAGCGCTTTACTAAACAGTGAGTTAGATGTTGGAGGTGCAGGGATTGTAGAAAACATTTATTTGGATTTATAGAGCATCTTTCATATAGACTGTGCCAAAATGTTTTTCCGAGCAATTAGTTAGATACTGGTAGTTCAGGGACTGTAGACAAGAAAATAATCTATATAGTGCCTTTCATGCACGCTATGTCACAAAGTGCTTTACAGAGCAATGCCTTAGATACTGGCAATGCAGGGACTGCAGAATAATTTGGTTTTATATAGTGATTTGTGCCTTACAAGCCTTGAAAAGTTGCAGCAGCTAACTGGGTGTGAGCTGAGGGAGCTCTGGACACCCTAGGGTGTGGATCCGCTAAACGTAGGTGTGATGTTCTTACTATGCTATGTGAGGTATTAGACTCTGTGTATAAAAGGTGTCCCTCTCCCCGCCCCACCAGGAGGAAGCCTGCCACCTGATGGAGGTGAAGCAGCAGCAGGCCATTGAACACCTTACAGTGGAAAAGGAGGAGCTGGTGGCCCAGTATGAGGAGCAGCTTGAGGAGCTGAATGAGCAAATTGCTGTGTTGCAGGGCGAGCGGGACGATGGCTTAATCCAGGCAGAGAACGAGAAACAACAGGTAAGATGGGGGACTGTTATTCTGACACTCTTGAAGCTGTAGTTCATGTTTAAAAAATGTTTAAATATTCAACATTATACACTCCTCTTCAATATTTTCATTCACAAGGGTACAGTATGCACATATATGGAACCCAAACAAACAGAAGAGGGAAAAAAATAAGTGCCTTAGTTTTGATTTGAACCCAGGATTCCTGGAATACCATTCCAGTTGTGTTACCAGCTGCACCGCCAGGGCAGTGGAAACCTGGGACTCCCAGAAGCACGTTATTCTTTCTCTAATGCACAACCTGATGCTGCACAGATCATTACATTTTCAGTCACAAGGGTATGATGTGCACATATACGAAATCCAAACAAATAGAAGACAGAAATAAATAAGTGGTATTGTGGTCAGACTAGGTTCAAATCCCAGCTAAGACACTTATTGCGATTTCCATTGGAAGAGAATGGACTTGGCAGTTGGGACTGAGCCTCCTCTTCAAGATGACGCCGTGCTCCCAGAGATTTGTTACACAGGGACGAGGACTGCCCTGGAGGGATGGAGGCGGGGTGTAAACTGGGGTCCCATTAGACACCAACTGTGGAAGTTTCGATGGTGGGCTTATGACCCTCTTTTTCAGGCTGCCACTTTAGGCTCCTGGTTTAAGAAATGGGCCAAGAAAGGATTTCACTCCCCTTTTCAGGTCTTAACAGCAGATAATCCTATTTCTTTTGAGGCAGCCAGGCAGGCATTTGGTCTTCTCCCACGAGATAATCTAAGATTTTACTAAGTCGGAGATTATGTCCACACCCTTAAGAAAACTTACGCCCGACTGCATGAGGATGCAGTCAGACCCCCCTTTTCGATGCTTTTTGATCGTCAGGGGGTGGTAGAGGAGCCATAACCTTATTATATCAAAGGTACTTATTAGATCTGTCGCTACCCATTGAAACACTTAAATTTAAGTGGGAAACAGTCTTGGGGATTACTCTTCTAGAGTAACAAAGGGCTGGTATGTGGCACACCACATGGCGGACAACAGGGGCCTCTCTATGGAGGGAATATGGCTGGAAGGTGAGATCTCGGTATTGTCGTGTTCCGGCTCAGGTGGTGAACGATGCACTAGCAGCTGGTTTGAACTGTTGGAGGGGGTGTGGGTTCGCCCCAGCTTCCCAGGCTCACATTTTTCGAACATGTTGGATGCTTAAGGGGTACTGGACAGATATAGAACACCATCTTAAGGAGATTTTTCAGTTTCATTCCCCCTCGGGGCCTGAGCATCTGGTTTTGGGTCTTGGACCAAGGGAGATACAGGGAAGAGAGGCAACATATTTATGGTAGGTTCTTACAATAGCTGCCCTTAAGGCCATTACTAAGAAATGTTGTGCAGAGAGCCCCCCCCCCCGTTAACAGACTGAGGGCTATAGTAGACAGTATTCACTTAATGGAGAGAATTACATTTGGTCTTCACCAACAAACCCACTTATATCAAAACAGGTGGACCGGGTGGCTCTTGTATGAGCCTAATTTGTATACAGATGCTTAGCTGCGCACCACTGGGCCCCCTTTCCCCTCACTCTCTCTCTCCCCTTCTTATCAAGAATTCATAAAAAGGAAAAATAAGAAAATATATATATTTTTTGTTACTCCAGTCAGTGCACTAAATAATCTTCTAGTATCTCCATTGAGTTGCAGTAGATAGGAACATTTGCAGCGTTATTTGACAGATCTGTGCGATCTTTTAGTTTAGTCTAACTAGAGCATTATATACTTTTATTCAGTAAAAAGTTACCGTGTAGGTACATACTGTGATGTCAACAAAATGTATATTATGTACCTATGTAACAGATGCATGATCTATATGTTTGGACATGATGTAACAAGCCCCTGGGGCCTACCATAATAAAGGAAGTGTGTGTGTGTGTATGTATATATGTATGTATGTGTGTGTGTGTGTGTGTGTGTGTGTGTGTGTATATATATATGTATATATACATATATATATATATATATATATATATATATTATATAAAGACACATTGCATGATGCAGTCACTGATGGATTGGTAATCTGAAGATGAGGTGCACACAGTCAAAAAGTGAAACAAACTTTGAAGAAATGGCAAAGAAAAACACCTGAAAACTTTTAGAATCCTTTCACACAGCTGGAGCCATGAAGGAAGAGACCTGTCCCTTCCACTGGAAAAAAAAAAAAGATTGGATGTCAGGTGGGGTGGAGCCAGAGTACAAACCCACAGGTGTTGGAAGGTGTCAAACTTGAAGAATAAATCAGCTGTTTAAGGTGACGTACCTATTGCAGGACGCTGCTGAGTGGTGGCTGTGTCCCTGAAACCTTTCGGAGGGAATTCCCTTTATCTAGGTGGAATTGTCTTTCCTGTTAATGACAGAGACCTTGTTGGTGGGATGGGGTGCCCATCTGGTAGACTGTGGAGCCCACAGGTTCTGGTCACCAAGTGAGACCTGGCAGGATATTAACCTGCTGAAGCTCTGGACAGTGTGACTAGAACGGATTGAGTTTGCGCCACTGAGAAGGGGCCAGGTTGTGCAGTCAAGGTCCCTGTTTCATTCAGGGATACAAACCATGTCCCTCAAGGTACATTTGGCCACAATCTCAGCATACTGAGCGCAGGCTACAATGCTAATGGTGGCCCAAGAAAAAGTGGTCGGGCACTTTTTCAGAGGGTTGGATCACCTGTCCCTTCTGTTGTGAAAGTCTCCCCACCATAGGATCTACTGCCAATGCTTGCAAAACTTGGAAAAACCATTCAAGGCCATGCACGATGTTGGAGTGGACACACCCATTGTGGAAAGCTGTGTTCTAGGAATGTGGATATGTTGTTCATCCACACTCTTTGGCATGTCCCCTTCCACTTTGAATCTCACCGGAAGTCTTCAAGCTGGCTCCTCCCACCCACCCGAGTAGTATGTACCTTGGCTCCGCCCCATGACACCAGATCTTCCTCTCCACTGGAAGATTCAGGTTGCCTCCCTCATGCTCACGCGCTTAATAGGCCCTGGCTTTCAAACCTTCGATTTTACTGAAAATTCGCATTGTTCATGTTAGTGATCGCCAAGTTTGCTGCTTTGATCATGGAAGACAAGTCTTCTCCCAGATTTTGTCGGTGCCCTTGCAGCCAGAAGATGTCACGCACCGATCCCCACACCGTGTGCGTCTGTTGCCTCAGTGTCGACCATGACACCTCGAAATGCAATCTGTGTCTTGCTTTTCATCCCAGCATCCTCGACAATTGTCTCGCATGCATGAAGCTGGGGAGGACAGAGAAGAGGAACCCTCTGGTGAAATCCAAGGAGGCTCGGTGGGTGGTTTCTGCAGCTGCGGGATCCGCCGAGCAGTTGGAATGCATGCAAGCATTTGAGGAGGAAGCAGCTCGTGCTGCGGATTCCTCTCAGAGCTTCTTCGTTTCGCTCAACTGGGCTCCACCTTCTCGGGTTCCTTCCGAGAGTTGTGCCAATCTCTCGCGACCAAGGGAGAGGTGCCTGCAGGCTTGCACTCTTCTCGATCCAGTAAGCGGGAAAAGGATCCGGGACAGTCTTTGTCTCGATGGAGACATTCTTGGGAGCGGGCGAGATCTCAGTCCCAGGAGCTTGCGGTCTCGACTTCGGTTGAGATTGCTTTGGCCACTGGCTTTTTGGCTTTGCCGTCTGGTCAGTCGACCGAATTATCTGTTGATGAGGTCAAAATTGTGATCGAGCCTATGGATCCGATATCGCCATCTCCGGTCAACGATCCCCTTGATCAAACCCCTAATCCGGTCTTTCCAGATGATGAGACCCAGCCTGCTGGGACCCCAGTCAAAGATGTGGTCCCTGATCCCGGGAAATCACCGGTCCTGCTGGTGTCTCCTGAGCGACCGAGTCGGCCCGCCTGATCTCGATCGAGGTCTCGGACCCCCTGGTCCGACAGGCCGAGGAAGAACCATAAGCACTCTAAAAAGAGGTGACACCATCAGTCGTCCTCGTCCTCCTCAGGTGAGAAGAGGCTCCGGCAGAAACTCTGTTGGCACTGCGAGGACCTCATGTGGCAACAGCTTATTTTGACTGGGCACAAGCCCACTCCGGTTTCTACACCAGCCATTACCTGGCTTTCACCTCCTAGGCCGAAGCCTACTCCTTCGGAGCCGATTAAATCGGTTCCTCAGTCTGCCAAGCCAGCAAAACCACATGTTCAGCCCAAAAAGGTCTCTTCACAGATTATGGTGGAACCACCACCCAAACAACCTGTGGGAGGGGCTCCTTCCAAGGAAGACAGACCAGACACTGGGCTTCCTCAGCGATTGTCGGTCATGGTCACCCCGGACTGCTCTCGGTGGGTCGAAAGTGACCTGGGTAGTAGGCCTTTATATCCGGATTCCTCGGATTCGAACATCACCGGGTTGCATTCACATCCAGGTGAGGATGAATCGACCATAGGCATGGAGATGGAGGAAGGTCCTCATCTTTTCAAGGGATCCTTCGCCTCATCTCTGAATCTACAGGGATGCCCTGGAGCCAATCCAGAAGAAGGTGGAGTACCCTCTTCCGGACATCCTAAAGAGAGGGGATACCCAGATGGAGGCCTTTTCTGTGGCTGAGGCTGTTGTCGGCCCGGCCCTAGAACTTTGGCATTGTCCTGCCGCTTGTCCAGCTCCATCTACCTGCATAGCCTGCAAGTATGCTGTGCCCATGTGGTCCCTTGCTGGGTTCCCAGAGCACGCTTCGGCCGAGAGCCTGGTGACCGACTCTGTGTTCTGGCATACTGGCAGATCTTACTTCAAGAGGGCTGTTGCAGTAGGTAATTACATATAGGACTGACGCCGGCAGGTGTCAGGACCCCATGGAAATTTCTAGCTAACAGTCCCTGGCGAGGGACCACCCCCACGTCAGGTGACCAGCGTCAGGAGACGTTGGTATAAAGGGGCGGTCCTGGACGCTGGCCTTCAGTTCTTTCCCGCCGTTAGCTTGTACAGTGCCTCGTGGAAAAGTTTGTGCTTCATCAGCCCTACCTTCGTCGTTTTTTTACTGAAAAAACTCTTTATTTTCGACTAACGTCAGTACTAAGCGTCGGTATATGTCGTCCCCTACACCCTCCAAGCACTAGAATAAGTGCGATTCATGCGGCGCCCAACTACCACACAAGGACAGCCACTCCCTGTGCCTGTTCTGCCTAGGCCCCGATCACCCGGTCGAGAAGTGCCAGCACTGCCTCAGTTTCAATGCAGCTACCCGGAAAAGGCGGCAGCAATCCCTGGAAGCCCATATTCTAAAAAAGAAGATGAGTTCTATGGAGAAGGAGCTCAAAAAACTGAGGCAGGCGGCGTCCACTTCCCCTGAAGGACATCTGAAGAAGAAGGTGAAGGAGAGGCACCCTGAACAAAGGCTTCTTCACCGTGTCACCTTCAGGAGTCGCCGGGACACAGGTAACATCCCCTCCGGGGGATTGCTCCTTGATGGCCGCCTCGGAGGTTTCTGAGGGGGCATTGGCCGCTCCGTCTGGCTCGTACTCGGGCCTTGCGAGTGCGCCTCGGGCTGTTGAGTCCTCCTCCTCTGGTTTGGCGCAAGCTCGCAGCTACCACTGTAATGTGTGACTCGGTAAGCAGGCGTCGGCTCCCCTGACGTCCGCCTGGAGAGGCAGTGGTATCCCGACCCTCAAGAGTGGACGCGCAGCTTCCCTTCTCCCAGACCAGGCTGATCACTCTACTCGACCTGCCTCCAGTGGCGGCTCGTAGTCGGATGCCAGCTCGCCCGGCGCCCGCTGAGAGCTCGCCACTCAACCTCCCGTCTTGACGTACGACCGGCGGAAGGAACCGATGACGGACCTCCCTATGTCCGTCGTTCCCGGTTCCCCACAGCCTTCACTGCCGTCTGGGGAACCAGAGTCTCCCCAACGTGATCCCGGGGACTTTTCCCCTCCATCCCCGGGTGAAGCTAGGGATTTTTTGCCTCAGTCAGTCCTTCCTCTACCTGGAGCGCCGGACCTGACGTCAGTTCCCCGGACGCCGGCCCCTCCGACGTTGGTTCCTCCGGCGCCAGGGCCTCCAACGTCAGCCCTGACATTGGCCTTACCGACTCTGGGAGATATTCTGCTCCCATCGGGCCCTCCGCCCTCCGGGCCCTCCACTATGTACCCGCCCATGAGGCCTCCGGCCGGGCTGTCTGCTCCAGCAGCCCCCCCAGCTCCCGGGTATCCTCCGTCTTATTCAACACTGGTGTACCCGAGAACGCAGTATCCGGCACCACAGTACCCAACGCTGGGCTACCCGCAGCCAGGTTTTGGATACGCTCCATACGGTTATAACCCGTATCCTAATCCCCCACCTCCTCCTCCTCCACCGCCCTCGCGGCTGCCGGTGGACTTGCAGGAGGCTCTGGCCTCCTGGTGGGCTGAGGCCAAGGCTCAGCTCACCAAAGGGGTCGAGAGCCTCCTTCCGGCGATGGTGCCGTCCCAGGTTCCCATACGCCCAAGGCGGCACACTCCCTCTCCACCTCTGGTCTCCAGGGTTCTTCCGTCTGGATCCAGAGAAGGGCAGGACACGCTTCCTCAGGGATGTCCCAAGGGGTCCGTTCTTCCCCCGGGTCGGGAAAGGGAGTCTTTCTCTTCTTTATCCTCCTCTTAGCTCTCGGACTCCTCGGACTCTTCCGATGGCTGCTCCGAGAGAGACGACGAGCCTCGCTGTCTGTCGAAGCCCAGGCCAAGGACTCCTCTGAAGTCTCCTCTGGAGGATCCTTCTTTTACGGAGTTGCTTAGGAAAATCCAGGAGGTTCATCAGTGGCACTCCCTGGAACCAGGTCCTCAGCGTCTGAAACTCGCTGAACATCTGGATTTGCCTGTGACAGCTCCTACCTTGGTGCCACCCTGGATAGAGCCTCACGCCCACCTTGTTACCACAATATGGAAACAACCGTCGGCCTTAGCCCCACTTCCTAGGAAGTCGAACTGATTATATCAGGCTCCAAAGGGTGTTGATTTCCTGGATTCTCACCCTCATGCCGACTCGGTTGTGATTAGCGCCACTCATGGCTGGTCGGCGAACCCTAAACATCTTAGCTTGTCACCTCCTGATAAGGAATCTCGCCTTCTGGACCAGTATGGGAGAAAGATTTATGCTTCCTCCACACTGGAAATCAGGGCCCTGAACTATGTCGGCCACATGGGGGACTACCAGAAGGCCATCCTGACTCAGGCGGAAGCCAAACTGGACTCCTTGCCTGACTCCCAAGTCAAGGAGGAGTAGGCTGATCTTGTCCACTCTGCTCATTCGGCCAGTCGACACATGATACGTGTGACATACGATGCAGTGGACACTGCTGGGTGGAGCTCAGCTTTCGCTGTAGGCCTGCGGTGTCATGCTTGGCTCCGCATGTCAGGCTTGGTCCCGGAAGTGCAATCCGCTATCCAGGAAGCACCCTTCCGGGGGGGTCGGTGCTTTTCGGGGGTGATGTCAAGGACATCATCACTGACTTGCAAGAGAAGGGGACGGCACTGAAGTCAGTTGATTCCATGTACCATCCCAATCAGAAGCAGCACCGTCCCTTTCGCAGACAGACTTGGCCAAAGGCGAAACCCCAGGGAAGGCGGGCCACAAAACGCCGGGCCTCCGCTGCTGCCAAGCCCCCCCACCCAAAAAAGCAGCGGGTGCTTCAGCTGCGGCGCTGCCCAACACCACCTGACTCCTTTCCTCTCCCACTGCCTCCGGACTCCCCGGAGGAACCGGTAGGAGGGAGGTTTTCCCTCCACCTTCTGGGATGGGAGAGGATAACCACAGATTCTTGGGTGCTCCAGCTCATAGCAGAAGGACACTCCATAGAGTTTCTTCAGAAACCACCCCGCCACCCTCCTCTGAAGTCGTCGTATTCACAGGAGCATCTTCCTTTGGTCCAGGAGGAAATCTTGGCTCTTCTGCTGAAGCAAGCCATAGAGCTTGCCCCCCTTCATCTACAGGGGATGGGTTACTATTCCCATTTCTTCCTGGTCCCAAAGAAGACAGGAGATCTCAGACCAATTTTAGATCTCAGTTCCCTGAATCTTTATGTAGAGTACAAAAAGGTTCAGGATGCTCTCTTTGCAGAGCCTCCTGCCCCTCCTCCGGCCAGGTCAATGGCTTTGTGCCCTGGATATGCAGGATGCTTATCTGCACATTCCCATTCACCCATCTCATTGCAACTACATTCGTTTTGCGTTCCAGGGGGACCACTACCAGTTCAAGGTGCTCCCGTTTAGTCTATCCTCGGCCCCCCAAGTATTTGCCAAATGCCTGGCAGTGGTGGTGGCCCACCTGCGTACCAAGGGAGTGCAGGTTTTCCTTTACCTGGACGACTGGCTCCTGGCGGCCCTGTCCAGGGAAGAACTCCTGTGTTTCCTCTCCCTTACCCAGCAGGTTTTTTGCCTGCCTGGGCATTACCATCAACCATTCCAAGTCTCATCTGTACCCGTCCCAGAGGCTACAGTTTATTGGGGCGATCCTCGATACGACCATGGGCAGGGCCTTCCTGCTTCCAGACAGGGCAGCCACCCTTCAGACCATAATAAGACTGTTGTCCGACCACAGGGTGGTCTGTGCAAGGTCGGTACTTTGCCTTCTCGGGCTCATAGTGGCTGCTATCCCGACAGTCCCTCGTGCTTGACTACACATGAGGATCTTTCAGTGGACTCTACGCTCTCAGTGGGATCAGCTAGTGGACGACTTAGATCGCTCAGTTCTGATCTCCTCACCGATGATGTGAGACTTGCAATGGTGGATAGTTCAAGAGAACCTTTTTCGGGGAGTTCCTTTCTTTCATCCTCCCCCCTCCCAGACTCTAACCACAGACGCCTCCGGCGAAGGTTGGGGAGCCCATCTAGGCCCTCATCGGACCCAAGGCTCCTGGTCCAAGCTAGAACAAGCTCTCCACATCATTGTGCTTGAGCTCCGGGCAGTGTTGTATGCTCTTCAAGCCCTTCACCAATACATCCTTCCTGGCCACCTAGCCGTCCAGACGGACAACATGTGCGTGATGTGGTATATTAACAAGCAGGGAGGGACTCTGTCCTACCCTCTATGCAGGGAGGCAATGAGGGTTTGGGGTTGGGCAACACAACACGACCTTCACCTCATGGCGATTCACGTTCTGGGAGTCGACAACACCCTGGCAGACAAGCTAAGTCGCTCTTCTGCTCTGTCTCACGAGTGAAAACTGGACCAAGGGGTCCTAGACAATATCTTCCAACTTTGGGGAACACCACAGGTCGACCTGTTCGCATCCCCCATAATGCAAAACTTCCCATCTTCTGCTCACTCATTCCAGAGCGAGGCACTTTTTGGAGCGACGCTCTGTCTCTAGACTGGAAGGACAGATTCGTCTGTGCCTTCCCCCAATTCCACTTATCCCACAAATCTTGCAGAAACTAGCTACAGAAGGAGCGCGAATGATTCTGATCGCTCCTTTCTGGCCCAGGCAAGTCTGGTTCTCTATTCTACAATAATATTCAGAGGATCCTCCTCTTCCTCTATCTCGAGGTTTGTTGTTCCAGGATCAGGGGACCCTGGTCCATCCATGCCTCAAATCCCTTCATCTGCATGCATGGCTCCTGCAGACTTAGCCCAATCCCGTTTTGGAGTGTCTCCCAAAGTGGCGGAGATTCTAGTGGAGGCCAGAAAACCCTCCACCAAATCCACTTATGCTATGAAGTGGAAAAGATTCACTATTTGGGCCACTTCCAAGAACGTGGAACCTTTCTCCTGTTCAGCGGGGCTTCTGCTGGAGTATCTATGTCATCTGTTTGACCTGGGTCTCTGCTATTCCTCTATGAAGGTTCATATGACGGCCGTTTCGGCCTATCATGTTCCCTTTGCAGACAAGACTTTTGCTCAACTGGAGGTCTCTAAGGCTTTTCTCAGAGGGGTCCTCCATCCGAGGCCCCCCATCTGTACTCCTGCTCCCCCTTGGGACTTGAACTTTGTTCTTGAGAAAGTTACTCTTCCTCCCTTCGAACCTGCAGCTTCTGCGGATTTGAAGTTCCTTTCATGGAAGACTCTCTTCCTGGTGGCCATTACTTTGGCTCGAAGAATCTCCGAGCTCCAGGCCATGATGTGTAAAATCCCCTACTTGATTTTTCACAAGGAGCAAGTTGCTCTTCGCATGAACCCTAAGTTTCTACCTAAAGTAGTAGCAGAGTCTACCTTAAATCAGTCCATTGAGTTACCTGCTTTTTTTATGCAGTACTCTAATCAAGGGGAGTATTTACTCCATACTATGGATGTTCACCGGATTCTGAGATACTACACCAACAGGATGAAGGATCTCAGAAAGACTGATCAGTTTTTTATCTCTTTTGCTGACATAAGGGAAGGCAATGCTGTTTCCAAGCAATGCCTGTCTAAGTGGTTGGCTCATTGCATCACTTTCTGTTATGACAAATACAACAAGACCCTCCCGGGTCAAGTCAGAGGCCACTCCACAAGAGCAGTAGCTGCTTCTGTGGCTTGTTTCAAGAATGCGTCTGCGGCAGACTTCTGCGCTGCTGCCACCTGGACTTCCGTCCATACCTTCATGAAACACTACAGTTTGGATGTGGCCTCTCGCCGTGGAGCAGGCTTCGGGCTGGCTGTTTTGCAAGGCCTCCTATCTTGAGACTTGCACAACCAGAACTACCTTTGGGAGTAGTTGTCCTCCTCCCGGTGCCTCTCCTTGTTCCAGACTGCTTGGGACTCGGTCCTATATGTAATTACTTACTGCAAGAGCCCTCTCGAAGTAAGATAGTACAGTTACGTAAGAACTTACTGTAAAAGTAGATCTTCGAGAGAGGCTCTTGCAGTAGGTAATACCTTCCTGCTCTCCATCCCCCTAGGCTTTTCAGCTCCTTTTCCATTGGGGAAAATATCCGCTCCTCTTTCGTCCGGCCTTCTTTGGCCTGTGGCAGGAAAGAACTGGAAGGCGGGCGTCCGGGACCGCCCCTTTATACCGACGTCTCTTGACGTTGGTCACCTGACATGGGGGCGGTCCCTCGCAAGGGACTGCTAGCTAGAAATTTTTCCGTGGGGTCCTGCTGCCGGCCGGCGTCAGTCCTATATGTAATTACCTACTGCAAAGACCTCTCTGGAAGATCTACTGTTACGGTAAGTTCTTACGTAACTGTACTTTCTGCCGACACTGACCGACCTCCTGATAAAGAGTCCAAGCTTTTGGACCATTCAGCCAGGAAGGTCTATGCGGCTTCCTCCTTGGGCCTTCATCAGGCAATTTCAACCATCGTCATGGCACACTTCTCTCACACCCTCCTTGGGTCACTAGATGAAGTCCTCCCACATCTCCCCGCGGACATGCAGATCACGGTCAAGCAGGTCCGGGATCAGGGCCGAGCAGTTGCCAAACAGCAACTTCAGACGGCCCTGGACATTGGGGATTCTTGTGCCCGCTCAGTGGCTGCCACAGTTTCCTCTCGTCACAGGGCGTGGCTGAGGCTCTCCTCCTTTCTGGCAGATACCCAGCGTAATCTACCTGATGTGCTCTTCCTCAGGACCAACTTGTTTGTCCTGGGAGTGGCCAGTCACCTTCAGCGCATTAAGCAGTCCAGTGCAACCTTGGATGCTACTTCTGCCAAGAGTTCTTCATGCAAGAACCAGCAGAAGAAAAAGATGAAGCCTTTTTGGCATTCTTCCCCTGCGGTTCAGCAGTCCTTTCAAGGTGGACAGCAGCACCAGCATCAGCAGCAGGCTCAAGCTTGGCACCCTCGGCCCAAGCCAGGAACTCCAACGGGCCCGAAAAGGAGGCCGAGGCTCAGGTCCTAGAGCCTCCTCCTCCAAGCCTGCTCAGTGACAGGGCAGGGGCTGTCAAACCCTCTCCTGTCACCTCAGTTCTGGGTCCTCCCGTGAGGGGTCAGCTCTGCCACTTCCTTTCCGCCTGGTCCATTGTCACTTCAGACAGGTGGGTTCTCGAAGTGGTCAGTCAGGGACTGCCTCTGGAATTCGAGCAGTACCCTCCAAGCTGAGCATGCGCCCCTCTGGAGGAAAGAGTATCCGCTCAGACCCAGTCGGCTCTCTGAGATTACATTGCTCAGCTCCTTCTCAAAGAGGCAGTAGCTCCAGTGGCGGATCCTCCAGCAGACCCCGGCTTTGTCTCCAGGTACTTCTAGGTGCCCAAGTGGACAGGGGGCTGGTGCCTCATTCTAGATCTGCACGACCTGAATCAATATCTCAGGTCACGCACCTTTCGGATGGTCATTCTGTCCCACATCATACCATTCTTGGAGTGAAACATGTAGTTCTGTTCACTGGACCTGCAGAACGTATTCTTTCACATCCCAATCCATCCATCCCATCAGCAGTTCCTCCGCTTTAGGGTCAAAGGGACCCTGTATGAGTTCTGAGCCATGCCATTCAACCTGTCATCAGCCCCATGGGTCTTCACCAAATGCATTTCAGTGGTGGCGGCCCATCTCCGGCATTGGAGGGGGTCAGGATATATCCTTACCTCGATGATTGGCTCCTAGTAGGATCCAGCCAACAGGAGGTGGAGAGGTCCAGGGACCTGGCCCTCCAGACCTGTTTCCAGCTCGGCCTCCTGATCAATGAGGCCAAGTTGTAATTCATGCCGTCTCACGTGATGGGCTGCATCGGAGCAGAGCTCGACTCTTATCAAGACAGAGCTCGGCTCTTGGCGGACAGGGCAGAGGTTCTGGTTGGGCAACTGTGCTCTGCCCGGGACTTTCTGCTCCTTCTGGGTTACATAGCAGTGTGCACCTCAGTGGTCCGTTGAGCCCGGTTGCACATGCGCCCCCTCCAGTGGGAGCTGGCTGCCCAGTAGACTCAGCGCCACGGACATTTTGACCAGCTGGTCACTGTAACCCAGAAGATGTTGGATGCTGTCCAACGATGGACCGCCCCAGACCAGTTACAGGAAGGGATCCCATTTGTCCACCCCTAGCCGATGGTCGTCCTCATGACCGATGCCTCTCTCGTGGATTGGGAGCCCACATGGGGTACGAAAGGGCCCACGGACTCTGGACTCTGAGGAGTCCCGATGTCACAGCAACCTGTTGGAGCTCAGGGCAGTCAGACTGGCACTGTCAACTTTCACTCCTCAGCTCCGGGGTCAAGTGGTTCAAGTCCAGATGGACAATACCACAACCATGTACTACCTCAACAAACAGGGCGGCATGCACTCCCATCTGCTGTGCAGGGAGGCGCCCCGCATCTGGACCCCTGTGAGCCGATTAGAGGCAGATCTCACAGCCATCCATGTGACAGGAGCCTCAAAGCATCTGGCGGATACTCTCAGTTGCTTAGGTGAGACATCCCATGAGTGGTCTCTCCATCCAGAGGTAGCTTAGAGCCTGTTCTCCCACTGGGGCAAACTGACGGTGAACCTGTTTGCCTCCAAGGAAAACACCAAGCTGAGGCTGTTTCATGCACGCCCCCCTCAGCAGGGCTCGCTGCAGGGGGATGCCTTCTCGAGGCCGTGGACCCCAGGCCTCCTCTATGCCTTCCCTCCATTTCCCTTGATCCACAAGGTGCTTCTCAAGGTGAGGAGGGACAAGGCGAAGGTGATCCTGGTAGCTCCAGACTGGCAATGCTAATTCTGTTAGATCTCCTCAGCCTCAGCTGCAGGCACCCGGAGCAGCTTCCAGCATGCTCAAACTTGACATCACTAATCAGGTGAAGGTATTCCATCCGGACCTTCAATCCCTGCACCTCACTGCCTGGTACCTGAGTGGCTAGAGTTCTAGGCTTTGGGTCTTTCCGAAGATGTCTACATCGTGGAGGAGGCATCCAGGAAGGAATCAACCAGGAAATGTTATGCCTTCTAATGGAAAAGGTTTTCCATTTGGTGTCAGGGCAAGGGCCTGTACCCTCTATCCTGTCCAGTGGCTAACATTCTCGACTACTTTTGGTCTCTCTCTCCAAAGGGAGTCTGTGGTCATCAACCCTTCGGGTGCACCTGACAGCCGTCTCTGCTTACCAGGCGTGGGTCGGTCAATCGACAGTGGCACAAGAGACGGTGGTCGGGCGCTTTTCAAAGGCCTGGATCACATATCCCCTCTGGTGCGTAAACCTCCACTTCCATGGGACCTTCTGCTGGTGCTGGCAAAGCTCATGGGCAAGCCATGTGAACCAATGCACAAGTGTGCCTTGTCACGGAAGACGGCCTTCCTGGTGGCTATCATGTCTGCCAGAAGGACAGGGGAGCTCCAGGCGCTTTCGGTGGACTCCCCTTATCTGGTCTTCCACAGGAACAAGGTTGTCCTACACCCTCACCTGAAATTCCTTCTGAAGGTGGTATCAGAGTTTCACCTTAACCAGGTGGTCACTCTGCCAGTATACTACCCTAATTACACCTCGGAGGCTGAGTACAGGCTCCATACTTTGGAACTGAGACATGCTGTCTCCTATTACAAGGAAACAACGGAGGAAATTTGGGGTGAGGTTCACCAGCTGTTTGTCACCTACGACGAAGCCACTTCTGGCAGACCTGCAGCAAAACAGACTATTGCAAGATGGATCACATCACGCATAGGTCTGTGCTATGAGTTGGCGGGCATGGAGCCTTCCAGAAGGATAAGAGCTCATTCTGCCCGCCATACTGCTGCATCGGTGGCTGCTTCCAGGGGCATCCCTATCCAGGAAATCTGTTGGGCTGCTTCCTGGAAGTCGGCAAACACTTTAATCACCCGCTACCACATCGACCTTGAGTCAAGCCAGGTTGCTGGTTTTGGGGCCTCAGTTCTCCAATCTCTGTTCCCTAAGTAGGGTGTGTGTGCCTTGCCTCCCTCCTCCCAGAGAACTGCTAGGAGTCTGCCAAAGAGCGTGGATGAACAACATATCCACGCTCCTAGAAAAACAGGTTACTCACCTGTAACAGTAGTTCTAGGAATGGTATAAGTTGTTCATCCACACGGACCCACCTGACCTCCCCGGCTGCAACCTGGTTTCCAGCGGGCTAAAATCAGGTGTCATGGGGCAGAGCCAAGGTATATACCACCCGGGTGGGTGGGAGAAGCCAGCTTGAAGACTTTCGGTGAGATTTAAAGCGGAAGGGGACATGCCAAAGAGTGTGGATGAACAAATTATACCACTCCTAGAACTACTGTTACAAAGACAAAGAACCTCTGTGCGCAAACACTGAGGCAAGGGTTACCCCAAAGGGCATTTGGCTGGGAAGCCAAGTTTCAAGAAAATACAAAATCACACATGCCCCCACAATGCAAAGCATCATGGGCTGCATATGCAAATCACCACAGAATGTTATGCTGGTCCAACTTTAAGCAGAATTGCATGGTGCCGAAAGGCCTCTCACACAGTTTGCAAAGGATGCTAACAGAAGACATAGACACGTGTTTCGTCCTACCAGGACTCATCAGTATGCCTCGTCTGTTTGACACCCCAGTGGAATGGACCAGCTACCCTAGAGGCAGTGTGCCTTGGATATATTGTGGTGAAGCCATTAAAATAAAAAAACTATTTAAAAGACAAAGAACCTCTGTGTGCAGGTGAGTAACCTGTTTTTCTAGGGACATGGATATGTTGTTCAGTCCACACTTCTTGGCAGGTACCTTGCTGCTTTAAGATGTGCCAGAAGGTCTTCAAGCTGGCTCCTCCCACCCACCCGGGTGGTAAAACCCTCGACTCCGCCCCATGACGCCAGATCTTCCTTACCGCTTGGAAGCTCAGGATCTTACTTTGAGAAACAGCTCTTGCAGCAGGTTACACCATTAGGACCGAAGCTGGCAGGTGCCAGGACCCCACGGAAATTTTCTAGCTAGCAGTATTCAGCGGGGACCGCTCTCAACGTCGGTCCCGCCCCCGACATCAGGCACAGTACATAAGGGGGCAGTCCCCCAGAATCTCCAGTTCTTTTCCCGCCGTCGACTCACCAGCATCTGCGTCTCTTTCTCTACCTAGCGCATGACGGACTTAGAACTTCTAGAGTTTCTAGTTAACTAATGTGCTCTCCAACTCCTTCATTTGAGGGTCACCTTTCAAAGTGTGCCTGCAGAAAACAGATCCCTTTCAAGGATCCTCATTCTTCCTGCTTGCAGTGCTTTGGCCGGGACCACGATACCAAGGCCTGCTCCTTTTGCCAAGGGTTCAGCAGCCGCACCAGGATCCGCCGTCAGAATGCACTTCAGGCTTACCTGCTAGAGGAAAAACTTAGCAGGATGGACAAAGAACCTTTGTACAGGGGCAATTCTTCCTCGAAGGTCCACAAGCACTGGGAGAAGGCAAGGTCTGGATCCCCAAACCGGGCCTCGGATTCGTGGAGCTCAGGTTCCACATGATCGGACTGCTCTCACTCCAGGGCTAGGTCTCGGCCCCCTCCGGTGAAGGTCCGGGCTTCCAGCGGTTCTTCAACTCTTCAGCCCATCAAGACTTCCAGGCCCTCGGCTTCCTCCACTCCCTCTCGGGCCTCTTCATAGTCCTCTGAACAATGCAAGTCTTTCTCTTCCACCCGACGTCAGGACCCCGACTCCAGGTCGGTCTCCCAGCCCCCTTGGGGCCCGGATCTTTCACCCAGGAAGATGAAGGACCTGACGTCCCTCAAGCGGATGACTGACCCGACATTGGCCAAGCACCCAATGTCAGCCAAGCATCTGAAGTCGGCCAGGCATTCGCCAAATCCGAGAACATCAGCCAAGTACCAGACGACTGCCAGGCATTCACCGGACCCGAAGTCATCGGACAAGCGACCAACGTCGACTTCACCAGAGCCGAAGACCGCCCCCCAGTCACCGGTAGACACTGGTCACAGGGACTCTATGGAGGAGGACACTGCGTTGCCCGAAAACCAGGCGGGCGACACAGAGGATGCTGGGCTTTCAAGGGAACCTTCGCCCACCCCGGAGACACCCGCGGACCCGACCCTAGCGACAGACCACCAGCGCCAGGCCCGTCATCGGGCATGAATATTCAAGAAGTAAAGGAACTCTTTACTTTTTGGTGGAACACCATCCGTAAAGACGTGGTCCCAGTAAAGCCTCCTCCTCCCCCTTCTCCTACTCCTTCACCTCTTACGCCCCCTCCTTTACCACAGGGGCCAGCAGGACAACCCCCAAGGAGCAGACTCCACCTCCTAGGGGTAGATCCCAGGATCGGAGAAGGCCTCCCTCAAGATCTCTATCAGGGTCTCCCAGCCCCAAGCGACCCAGATGTCGGCAGTATACTCCGTCAGGGGAGGACTCCAGATCGGATACCTTGGATTATTTTTAGTTGCTGTTACTTCGGCCAGAAGAATTTCTGAACTCCATGCACTCATGTGCAAAGAGTCTTATTTGGTTTTTCACCAAGACAGGGTATCCCTACGGACTACTCCCAAATTTCTGCCTAAGGTGGTCTCAGCTCTCATCCTTAATCAGGATATCGATCTACCAGTGTACTTTCCCAACTATTCGAATTGAGGAGAGGCCCTGTTGCACACCCTAGATGTGCACAGTTGTCTTTGATACTACCTGACTAGAACCAAACACCACTGAAAATCGGACTAGCTTTTTGTCTCCTTTGCCCACAAGATGATGGGAGCTCCTGTTTCCAAACAGTTGCTGTCCAGATGGCTCATTCAGTGCATCATGTTCTGTTATCAGAAGTGCAACAAACCCTTACCAGGCGCAGTTAAGGGTCATTCCACAAGGGGGGGGGGCTACCTCCTTTGCGCCCCTTAAGAATGTGTCCACCTCGGTCATCTATGCTGCAGCTACTTGGAGCTCCGTGCACACTTTCATCAGGTATTATAGCCTGGATATTGCATCGAGGCAAAGAGCAGGTTTTGGTCAAGCATTCCTTCAAGGACTTCTGTTCTAGGCTTTGGTTTCCTTAAGGATTTCTACCTTCCCTCCTCCCAATGGTGTGGGATTTCCATTATTGCTTGGAAATCGGTCCTAATGGTTTAACCTGCTGCAAGAGCTGCTTCTCAAAGTAAGATAGTACAGTTACGTAAGAACTTACCGTAACAGTAGATCTTCGAGAACGGCTCTTGCAGCAAGTACTTTCTCTCCCACCATCCCCGCTGGAGGTAGATTCTAGTTACAACATCTTTCTCCTAGGATCAGGTGTCTCAGCATCTTTCTGACTGCCATTTGATGGTGGATCCTCAGTCTCCTCTTCTGATGTCATCCAGCGGCCGGGAGTCTCCGGCGGGAGAACTGGGGATTCTGGGGGACTGCCCCCTTATGTACTATGCCCGACGTCGAGAGCAGGACTGACGTCGGGGGCAGTCCCCGCTGAATACTGCTAGCTAGAAAATTTCCGTGGGGTCCTGGCGCCTGCTGGCTTCAGTCCTAATGGTGTAACCTGTCGCAAGAGCTGTTCTCGAAGGTCTACTGTTACAGTAAGTTCTTTAGTAACTGTACTCTACGGTAAGTTCTTACGTAACTGTACTTTCTAGGGACATGGATATGTTGTTCATCCACACTCATTGGCAGTATCCTTGCCGCTTTAAATCTTGCCGGAAGGTCTTCAAGCTTGCTCCTCCCACCCACCCGGGTGGTATAACTCTCGGCTCCGCCCCATGACGCCAGATCTTCCTTACCGCTTGGAAGCTCAGGTTCCCTCCTTAACGCTCTGCGTTTGCGACTGGTTCCTATTTCTCCGTTTGCGGATTTAAAAATAAAAATTTGCAAAAGACTTCCAGTCTTCGATCCTCGCGACTGCGATGGACCATCGACTCCCGTTTGGAGATGCCCATGCGGGCAGAAGATGTCTCGGACGGATCCACACTCCGTGTGTCTACTGCTTAGGCCTTGAGCACGACCCGCGGGCTTGCGACCTGTGCTCATCTTTCTCGGCCTCGTCCTCGAAGACCGTGCTGCCCGATTGCAACTGGGCGTTACGGCGTTCCCTCGGTGAAGTCCAAGGAGGCCCGGTTGGCGGTGTCGCGGCGGCGGGTGCTGGCGGATCAGCTTCGGCGGATGAGTCGCCCCTCGAAGAGGCGGCGGGCGATATCTTCCTCGGCCGCGCATTTATCCCCGCTCTCTCTGGGTTCTTCCTACCCGGCTTCTTTTAAGGGCTTTGTCTGTCCCTCTCCACTAAGGAAAGGGCCTCGTCTGCTGGACCTATTCTTGGTCCAAAAGAGGACAAGGTAGAATCCCTCCGTCGGCGCTCTTGGGAGGCGGGAAAGGTCCCTCTCCCGGGCCGTCGTCCGTCGGCTTGAGTCGACCGCTCGGCTTGACCACTGGCCTCACGGTGTCCCGTCAGGTCAGTTGACCGAGGCAGCCACTGATGAAGTCGAGATTTTCTCGACCCATTGGAGCGAACTGTCGCCTTTGGCAGCGATTCCCCTCTCCCAGTTCCCCGGAGGAGTTGAGGATCCTGTGGCTCGCTCTGTGCCTCCGGTTCCGGAGCCCTCGGATGGACCTTCGAGCGAAGGAGTGCGGTTCCGGCCGGCCTCCCGCACCACCCGGAAATTCCGGGACTCTCGGTCTCGATCTGGACCTCTTGGCGGTCCAGCCGTCTCCCGTCATAGGCGGTCTCGGTCTCGGCTGCATGTGGCGGCGTCGCCGCTGCGTCCCTCGTCCTCCTCCTCCCGGATGAGGGGAGGCTTCGTGAATTACGTCCGACGGTATCGAGGATCTTGCAAGGTAACAGCTCCTCCTGGCCGGGAATAAGCCGACTCCGCGCCTTCCCGGCCATTAAGTGGCTGTCACCGGACGGCCGACACAACCCTCGACTTGTCCGAGGAGCCTATACCAGGCGGTTGTTCGGCAAACCAGCTGCTCCACCGATTCCGGTGGAACCTCCGCCTCACAGCCACCAATTGGGGCTCGACCGAGATCTCGATTCGCGAGAGTTTACCCATCGGCTGTCAGTTACCCTCACTCCCGGCCGACTCGGCAGGTAGAAGGGTGGCTCAGGCCAGAGGTTTCTCGAGGACTCTTCCGGTCCGGAGGATGATTCCTCCTTCTTCAAGCGACTGGACTTGGAGTCTTCAGGAGGTCAGTCAATGGACGATAGCCCGTCGTCCTTCCTAGGACTGCTTTGCTCATCTCGAGTCTCACCGGGATGGAGCTCGAACTCCGTTCCAAGCGGGCCAGGTATCCCCTCACGAGATTCTGGACGAGGGTTCTCCGACGGAGGCCTTTTCCGGTGGCGAGGCCATAGTGGGTCCGGCACTGGAACTTTGGCAGCGCCCTGCTTCCTGCCCTCGCGTTGACCCGGATGGCTGGGAAGGCGGTCCCCACCGGTTCCTTGTCCGTTTGAACACCCTCTGTTGAGGGGTTATGCTACCGACGCGTTTTCCAAGGCACGGGCAACGCCAGGGATGTGGACAAACCTCCTGACAAGGAGTCCAAGAATTGACTATGTCGGCGAAAAGTCTACGCCTGCCTCTCTCTCAGTTCTTCAGGCCAGTTACGGTCGTCCTCATGGCACATTTTTCTCTGTCCTGTTGGGCTCCCTGGATGAGGTCATCCTCATCTTCCCGCCGATCTGCAGACTACGTTAAGCAGGTGCGGGACCACGGGCAGGGCAGTGGCCAAACACAGCTCCAGACTGCTTTGGATATAGGGGACTCATGTGCCAGATCGGTGGCGGCTCAGTGGCTATAAAGGTCAAGGGCTTGGCTGGAGGATATCCACCTTGACTGGATACCCAGCACAAGTTGGCGGATGTTCCCTTGGGGACTGACCTCTTGCCCTGGGGTGGAAGGTCACCTGCAGAGGATCGAAGTTCAATGCCACCTTGGACTCGGTCTCTTCGCTCAGAAGGAAGGCTGCAAACCACAGCCTAAGCTCCTTTCGTCCTTTCTGTGCCCCGCGCTCCTGCCCAGCAATCGCAGGGCCAGCAGGCTCCGCCTCTGGGTATCCCAAACCCATGCCGCCGGCTTCCCTAACAGGAGGCAGGGAGGAAGGGCCCAGGAGGTCCTCGGCCGGTCCTCCTCCACGCCTGCCCAGTGACCGGGCTGAGGGTGTCGCCTCCATTCCGTCACCTTGCCTTCCTGGGTCCCCCGCGGGGGGACGGTCTCGGCATTTCCCGTTCGCCTGGTCCGCTGTTACCACGGACAGGTGGGTCTTGAGGTGGTGGAAGAGGCCTGCCTCTGGATTCGAGTAGGCACCACCCTTCAGAGCCGCGGCTCCTGGGGGCTTCTGGATCCCCAGCCTCACTGGCGGCCTGCCTGAGCCGACATCGCCTCCTCCTCCAGAAGCGAGGTAAGAGGTGGTGGACCCTTCAGACCCAGGGTTTGTGTCCAGGTACTCCCGGTTCAACGACGGGGCTGGCGCCCATTCCTAATTCCACACGACTCCAAACAAGTCTTAAGGTCTCGAACCTTCAGGATGGTCACTCTGGCTCAGATAATACCATCCTTGAACGCGGTCGGTGGTTCTGTTCTGACTTGCAGTGGACGCGTTTATCGTCCCTATCCGTCCGTCTCACCAGAGATTCCTTCGCCTCGAGCGGAAGGATCTCTCTTGAGTTCCAAGCCATGCCCTTCGCTTGTCTCCAGCTCCCAGGTCTTCACCAAATGCATGGCAGTGGTGACAGCACCCCATGGGCACCGAGGGTCCGGGTACTCCTCACCTGACTGGCTGATAGCAGCCCTCCCAGGAAGGAGGCGGAGGTCCAGAGATCTGGCCTCCAGGTTCGTTCTCTCAACTGGGCCTCCTTATCAACGAGGCTTGTCGGAACTCCGAGCCGGGGCGGTGATTCTATTCATCGGGCGAGCTCGACTTCTCTTGAGCCAGAGCGCTGCTCCGCGTGACAGGGCCGAGGTTCTTCCTCCTTTGCCCGATCATTTTCTGGTTGGGCAATTGCGTCTGCCCGGGACTCTCTGCGCCTCCTGGGTCTCATGGCGGCCTGTACCAGCGTGGTCGCTGGGCCTGGCTGGAACATGCGTCTCTTCAGTGGGACTGGTCAGCCAGTGGTCACAACGCTGCGATCCCTTTGACCAGCTTCAGTCGGGTGACATTAGGGGATGAACGCTCCAGTGGTGGACCGCTCCAGATCATTTGCAGGAGTGGTATCCTGTCTCGTCCGCCTCCTTAGCTGACGGTCTGTCGTAATCGATGCCTCTGATGGGTTGGGGTGCCCATCTGGGAACACTGGCTCATGGCTCTGGTCCCCCGGGAGTCCCTGATGCCACATCAACCTGCTGAGTCCGAGCGGTCCGCCTAGCCTCACCGCCTTTGTCTTCCTCCGGGTCAAGTGGTCCGAGTCCAGACGGACAATACCACGACCATGTATCATCTAAACCGCTTAGGGCGGACGCCCCATGCTTCTATGTGCGAAGCTCTCGGATTTGGTCACTGTACAGCCTGGAGGCGGATCTCCCTGAGCTATTCACGTGGCAGGAGCCTCCAACATTCCTGGCCGATGCCCGAGCCGATAGGGCTGTATCCCACGAGTGGTCTCTTCTGCCGGAGGTAGTACAGCATCTGTTCTCCTTTGTGCATCAGGTGGACCTGTTTGCCTCCATGGAGAACGCGAGCTGAGTCTGGTCCATGGCCGCCTGCAGGGGCTCGCTGCAGGGGATGCCTTCTCGAGGCAATGGACCCTCGGCCTCTTTACGCCTTCCCATTTCCTTGATCCACAAGGTGCTTCTCAAGGCGAGGAGGGATAAGGCAAGGTGGATTCTGATAGCTCCAGACTGGCCTCGATTGTTCTGGTACCCAGATCTCCTCAGTCTCAGCTCCAGGACTCGCTGCAGCTTCCAGCTCGCTCGACCTGCTCTCAGTCAATCAGGGAAGGTGTTCCATCCGACCTTCAATCTCCTGCACCTGACGGCCTGGTTCTCTGACGGCTAGGAGTTCCAGGCTCTGTCTTTCCCACGAGTCCTCAATGTAGTTGAGGTCGTCCTCGCAAGGAGTCGACCAGAAAATGTTATGCCTTCAAATGGAAAAAAGGTTTTCCATTTGGTGTCAGGCAAGGGCTTGGACCCTTCCTCCGTTCCTTGGCAAGCATCTTGGACTATTTATGGTCCCTTTCTAGTCAAGGGCTTCAGGGCCCATTTGACCTTGGTGGTGCACCTGGCAGCTATCTCTGCCTACTCGCGCGGGCCGGAAGCAGTCGGTGGCGTGAGAGGTGGTCTGCTTTTTCAGCGCTCCTGATCACATTTCCCTCCAGTGCGGGAACCCCCACCTCCGTGATCTACTTCATGGTATTGGCAAAGCTTCATGGGCAAGCCATTCGAACCTTGCGCACAGGTGTGCCTCTCCTCACCTGTCGTGGAGGACCGCTTTCTTGGTGGCTATCACGTCCAGCCAGAAGGATGGGAGAGCTCCAGGCGCTCCATCAGTCTCCTTACCTGGTCTTCCACAGGGACAGCAGTTGTCCTCGCCCCCACCCGAAATTCCTTCCGAGGTGGTGTCGGAGTTTCACCTCAACTAGGGTTGACTCTGCCGTGTTCTACCTCAATCAACCTCGGAGAAGTCGCATATAGGCTCCACTACTTGGACCTTAGAAGGGCGCTCATTATTATAAGGAGCGCACGGTTGAAATTGGGGAGAGGTTCGGCCAGCTGTTTGTCACTCACGCTGAAGCCGTGATCTGGCAGACCTGTAGCCAAGCGGACGATAAGCAGGTGGGTAACCTCCTGCATAGATCTCTGTTATAAGTTGGCGGGCATGGAGCTTCCCAGAGGGATAAGAGCTCATTCTACCCGCCATACTGCTGTAACGGTGGCTGCTTCCAGGGACGTCCCTATCCAGGAAATCTGCAGGGCTGCTACCTGGAAGTCAGCAAACACCTTCATTACCCACTACCACATCGACCTTGAGTCACGCCTGGATGCTGGTTTTGGGGCCTCGGGTTCTCCAGTCTTCTTCCCAAGTAAGTATATGGGGTTGTGCCTGCCTCCTCCTCCCGGAGAACTGCTAGAGTTCTGTTATCGAGTGTGGATGAACAACATATCCATGTCCCTAGAAATACAGGTTACCACTTGTAACAGGAGTTCTAGGTGAATGGTATGTTGTTCATCCACACCACCCACTCCCACCTCCTCGTGCTTCGACGCAGAACCCGAGCTTCTCCGTGGCCAGATTCAAGGCCTCGGGCAGGAGCCGAGAGTTACCACCCGGTGGGTGGGAGGAGCAAGCTTGAAGACCTTCCGGCAAGATTTAAAGCGGCAAGGATACTGCCACTGAGTGTGGATGAACAACATATACCATTCCTAGAACTCCTGTTACAGGTGAGTAACCTGTATTTCCTTCCCAAGGTGGTCTCGGCTGTCACACTCAAACGGGATACTGAAACATAGAAACATAGAGGTTGGCGGCAGGTAAGGACTGCAAGGCCCATCCAGTCTGCCCATTTCTTTTCCTACCTTATAAATGTGCCTTTGGCCTTTGCTGTGTCAGTGGCCTATCTATTCATACTCATCTGTATTGCTGCCTTATGCCTATCCCATGCCTGTTTGAAGCCTGCACTGTATTCATAGCCACTACTTCCTGAGGTAGGCCATTCCATGTATCCACCACTCTTTCTGTGAAAAGAATTTCTTACATTCCCTCTAATTGGCCTCCTCTGATCTCATGCTGTGTCCTCTTGTCCTGCTGTTTTTTCTTATATTTAAACATGTTAGACTTTTTCACCTTGTTAATGCCCTTAAGGTGTTTGACTATTTCGATCTATCACCCTCTCCCTGCTTTGCTCAAGGTATATATTGAGCTCCGCTAATCTGTCCTCATATGTCTTCTGATGCAGTCCTTGCACCATTTTTGCTGCTCTTCTGACTGCCTCCATTTTGTTAATGTCCTTGTGCAGGTGTAGCCCCAGTACTGCATGCAGTACTCCAGATGGGGCTCAACCAGTGCCTTGTAAAAGGGATTATTACCTCCTCTATAACCTGGATACCTCACTAATACACCTCCAACATCCCCCAGCCTTACCTACTGCTTTGAGAGGTCTGTTGGATGATTTCTGGGTCTCGATGATGATGATGCCCAAGTCTCTCTTTTTCTTTGTGACTGCCAGCAACTCCCCGTCTCTAGTCTATAGGTGGTTTCAGGTTTTCTTCCTATGTGCATGATCTTGCACCTCTTTGCATTAAATCCCAGTTGCCATTCTTTTGACCATTTTGCTAGTTTATCCAGATCTCTTTCATTCTGCCCACCCTATATGGATCAACTACTTGTTGCAGATCTTGGTGTCATCTGCAAACAGATAAGTTTCACCCTCTAGTCCATCTGCAATGTCACTAATGAAGATATTGAAGAGGACTGCTCCCAGGACTGATCCCTGAGGTACCCCACTCTGTGACTTGCATCTCTTCTGACTGTATACCATTTACCACCATCTCTGTTTTTCGTCAACCAGTTTGCCACCCAGTTGACCAACTTCTGACCCAATTTTGAGCCTACTCAGCTTATTTATCAATCTTCTATGTGGAACAGTGTACAAAGCTTTGCTGAAGTCAAGGTAGGTTACATCAACTGCTCCCCTTGGTCCACCACTCTTGTTACCCAGTCAAAGAAATTTATGAGATTAGTTTGACAGGACCTTCCTGTTGTAAACCCATACTGTCTTGGATCCTGTGCCCCATGGATCTCCAGGTGTTGCACTATCCTTTCCTTAAGGAGTGCCTCATAATCTGCCCACTACTGAGGTAAGACTGACTGGTCTGTAGTTCTCGCCTCCTCCTGCAACCACTCTTTGGGAGTTAGGAACACATGATTCTTCTCCAGTCTTCTGGGACCTCCCAGCTCAGAGACCACTCAACAGTTCCAAGCACGGCTCTGCTAGTTCCACCCTTGGGGCCCTTGGCACTCCTGGATGGCGCCATCAGGTCCCATTGCCTTGTCCACTTTCTGGAACTTAGCGAGCCTTAGGACTCTTTTTTGTGGAGGAGAGTAGTGCTCACCTTCCTCCCCCTTGTCCATGGTGTTGCGCTTGTGGGTCCTGCCCTACCTTCTCTTCTGTAATACTGGAAAAAAAAAGTATCTATTTAGGATAGATGTTTACAGGATCCTCCTCACATGTCCCCTTTTCCTTTTGAGCTTAGCACCCTCTGGACTTTCTCTCCTTTTACTAATGTATCTATAGAAAGTCTTATTACCTCTTTTACTGTTCATGCTAGTTTTTCCTCAGTTTGGGACTTGCCTGCCTTACATGCCTTCCCTGCTTCCCTTAGGCAGTTTGTTATGCCTCCTCATCTTCATCCCGTGTGTCTCTTTATATTTCCTGGAAGGCCAGCCTTGGCTCTGACCTTTTTCATACTGTATTTGAGAACCAAAGTGGTGTACTTTCTTCTTTTGCACTTCCTTTTCGTCTAACACAATGGGATGTTTGCTTCGTATTGCATCCTTAATGTTTGCCCACTTTGCCTGTACCCCTCACTCTGCTGTGTTTCTTTTGCAGGGCTATCTTAACTCTGTTGGCCATCTTATCAAAGTCAGCCCTCTGAAGTCCCATATTTTTGCCTTGGAATGGGATGATTTAGATGTAGTGGCCAAATTGAACTATACTCATGTGATGAGTCACTGGCCCCCAGGTGACTCTACCTGAGATCTGTGATCCTTCCCGTGTTAGTCAGTACCAGATCTTAGAAGGGCCCTGTCTCCTGTGGGGTTGTTGTAACAGTTGTTCAGGGACATGATATGTTGTTCATCCACACTGTCTGGCAGGTTCCTTGCCGAAGGTCTTCGTTGGCACCTCCCACCCACCGGTGGTAAACCTCAGCCCGCCCCCATGACGCCACAGAGATCTTCCTTACCGCTTGAAGCTCAGGTTCCCTCCTGAATGCTCATGATAAGACTGGTTCCCACCCTTCTTCAATTTTCGGAAATAAAAAGCTTTTGCACGTGCACTCGTCTTCTCCCCAAGGGCCAAGGAGTGACAACTCATCTCTGCTTCCGGAGATGCCCCTTGCAGGCAGAAGATGTCTCGGACTGATCCGCACTCCACGCATGCCTACTGCTTGGGCCTTGAGCACTCACCCGCAGGCTCGCGCCCTGTGCCTTCCTTTTGGCCTATGTCCTCAAGACCGTGGCTGCCCATTTACAACTGGGGCTCCTCCGAGAAGAAGAGATTTCTCCAGTAAGTCAAAAGAGGCCCAGTCGGCTGTGTCCAAGGGGCGGCGGTCGCGGATCAGCTCGAGCAGATGATCGCTCAAAGAGGAGGCGGCGCAGGCCGCTTCTACCTCGGTTGCTGCATTTGTCCCACTATCTCTCGGTGCCTCTTATTCGGCTTCCTTTAAGGAGCTTTGTCTGACCCTCTCGACAGAAGGTGACGGTCCAACTTCTTCTGGACTGTTTTCTCGGTCCAAAAAGAGAGACAAGAGTAAGTCTCACCGTCGACGCTCTTGGGAGCGGGAAAGATCCCTCTCCCCTAGTAGTCGGCCGTCGACTTCGGGTCGACCTTCGCTTCGCCACTGGTTTCATCGGTCTCTGGCCAGACCAGTTGACCGAGACTCCTCACGACGCTGCCTAGATTTTTCTGACCTGGACGGTTGTTGGCTGGAGAAGCTGAGAATCCCTCCCTGGTTCCCCGGTGGAGTTGAGGATCCTGGCCGGCTCGCCTGTGCCTCCGGTTCCAGAGCCTTCGTTGAATCGTCCGGAACCGAGGGGAGTGCCACCTCGCGATACCTCCCCGCACTGCCCTTGGCTTAGCCGAGGTCTCGGGTCTCGGACGTCACGGGTCCAGCCGATCCCGCTGTCAGGCGGTCCGGGTCTCGGCATCATGTACGTGCCGGTGCAAGTCTGCCATCCTCTTCCTCCTCCTCGGACGTAGGGAGGCTTCGCGCAAGTTGCGCCGGAGGTATGAGGAACTCATGTGGCAACAGTTCTTTTTTGACCGGAATAAGCCGCCGCTGCCTTCCCCCCCCGGCTATTAAGTGGCTGTTACCGGAGCGCCAAACAACCCTCGCTTTTGTAGCCAAGGAGCCTGTTCCCAGGCCGTTGTCTGCCAATTCCAGCTGCCTTAAGATTCCGTGGAACCTCCGCCCACAGCCATTAGTTGGGGCTCCAACCAAAAAATTCTCGGTCGGCTCAGGACTGCCCCATAGGCTGTCTGTCACCTCACTCCCGATAGACCTCGGCAGGTGGAGGGTGGCTCAGGCCCGAGGCAGCTCTTTGAGGACTCTTCCGAGTCCGAGGATGATTCCTCCCTTTTCTCCAAGCGAATGGACTTGGAGTCTCAGGAGGACAGTCGGTGGACGATAGCCCTCGTCCTTCCTAGGATTGCTTCGCTCATCTCGAGTCCACCGGATGAAGTCGAACCTGCTTCTAAACGGCCAGGTATCCTCACGGAGATTCTGGACCGAGGGATTCCCCACGAGGCTTTTCGGTGGCCGAGGCCATAGTGGGTCTGGTCTTGGAGCTCTGGCAGCGCCCTGCTTCCTGCCTGCACCTTGGCCAGGATGGCCAGGAAGTATGCGGTCCCCGGTTCCCTGTCCGGTTTTGGGACACCACTCGGCTGAGGGTTGGTTACCGACAGGCGTTTTCCGCGTCATGGGAACGCTAGGGATGTGGACAAACCTCCGACAAGGAATCCAAGAATTGGACTATGCTGGGCTTAAAAGTTTATGCTGTCCCTCTCGGCCTTCTCAGGCCAGTTCGGCGTCCTCATGGCACATTTTCTCATGCCCTGTTGAGCTCACTGGATGAGGTCGTCCCTCATCTTCCCGCGGATCTGCAGACTACGGCTCGGGCAGGTGGGAGCAGAGCAGGGCAGTGGCCAAACAGCAGCTCCAGACTGCTTTAGACACTGGGGACTCATGTGCCAGGTCTGTATGCGGCCGCAGTGGCTATCGTCGTCGGGCTTGGCTGAGGATATCCACCTTTACTGGATACCCAGCACAAGTTGGCGGATGTTCCCTTTGGGACTGACCTCTTGCCCTGGGGTGGAAGGTCACCTGCAGAGGATCGAGAAGTCCAATGCTACCTTGACTCGGTCTCTTCCGCCAGAGTACAAAGGCCACGAAACCACAGCCCAAGCCCTCGTCCTTCTGCGCCACGGTGCGTCCGGCCCAGCAACGCCAGGGTCAGCAGGCTCGGCTTGCATCCCAAACCTAAGCCCGGGCTTCTTCCAACAGGAAGCAGGGAGGTAAGGCCCAGGAGGTCCTCGGCGGTCCCTCCTCCAAGCCTGCCCAGTGACCGGGCTGAGGTGTACGCCCAACCCCATCACCTCACCCCAGGTTCCCCCCGTGGGGGGACGGCTCCGGCACTTCCTTTCCGCCTGGTCCGTTATTACCACGGACAGGTGGGTACTGGAGGTGATGGGAAAAGGCCTGCCTCTAGAGTTCGAGCAGGCCCCACCCTTCAGAGCCGAAGCACCTCGGGGGGCTTCGGGGTCCGCAGCCTCACTGTCGGCTCATCGGGCCGACATCGCTCTCCTCCTCCAAAAGGAGGTGATCAGGGAGGTAGCGGACCCTCCCTCAGACCCGGGGTGCGTGTTCAGGTACTTCCTGGTTCCGAAACGGATGGGGGGCTGGCGCCCCATTCTCGACCTACACGACCTGAACAAGTTCCTATGGTCTCGAACCTTCAGAATGGTACTCTGGCTCAGATAATACCATCCCTGGAACATGACGTGTGGTTCTGCTCTCTGGACCTGCAGGCCGCGTTCTTTCACGTCCCTATCCGTCCCATCACATCGGAGATTCCTTACGCTTCGGTGGAGGGATCCCTCTTCGAGTCGAGCCATGCCTTTGGCCTGTCTCCAGCTCCCAGGGTCTTCACCAAATGCATTGCAGTGGTGACAGCTTTCCCTCGTGGCGCGGGCGGGTGTGACCCTTACCTGGACGATTGGCTGATAGCAGCCCCCTCCAGACAGGAGGTGGAGCGGTCCAGAGATCTGGCCCTCCAGGTTTGCTCTCAAGTCGGCCTTCTCATCAACGAGGCCAGGTCGGAACCCAAGCTGAAGCAGGTGATTCTGTTTATCGGGGCAGAGCTCGACTCTCTTCGAGCCAGAGCACAGCTCCCGGTGGACAGGGCCGAGGTTCTTACCTCCTTTGCCCAATCATTTCTGGTTGGGCAATCGCGCCCTGCCCAGGACTTCCTGCGCCTCCTGGGTCTCATGGCGGCCTGTACCAGCGTGGTCCGTTGGGCACGCTGGCACATGCGCCCCCTTCAGTGGGGACTGGCCAGCCAGTGGTCACAATGCTGCGATCCATTGGACCAGCTAGTGATGGTGACCCAGGAGATGTGGAACGCTCTCCGGTGGTGGACCGTTCCATCTCATCTGCAGGAGGGCATCCCGTTTGTCCGCCCCGAGCCGACGGTCTTTCTATCGACCGATGCCTCTCTGATGGGTTGGGGTGCCCATCTGGGGGAACACCGAGCGCACGGCCCCTGGTCCCCGCGGGAGTCCCGATGCCACATCAACCTGCTGGAGCTCTGAGCGGTCCACCTAGCTCTCACCACCTTTGCTCCGTTTCTCCGGGGTCAAGTGGTCCGAGTCCAGACGGACAATACCACGACCATGTACTACCTAAACCGCCAGGGCGGGACGCATTCCATGCTTCTATGCAAGGAAGCTATCCACATTTGGTCACTCGTGCGCAGCCTGGAGGCGGATCTCCTAGCCATTCCTGTGGCAGGAGCCTCCAACACCCTGGCCGATGCCCTGAGCCGGATAGGGGCTGCATCTCACGAGTGGTCTCTCCTGATGGAGGTAGTACAAGATCTGTTCTCCCACTGGGGCACACCTCAGGTGGACCTGTTTGCCTCCAGGGAGAACGTGAAGCTGAGGCTGTTTCACGCCCGCCTCAGCAGGGCTCGCTGCAGGGGGTTGCCTTCTCGAGGCTGTGGACCCCGGGGCTCTTCTACGCCTTTCCCCCATTTCCCTTGATTCACAAGGTGCTTCTCAAGGCAAGGAGGGACAAGGCGCAGGTGATTCTGATAGCCCCAGACTGGCCCCGCCAGTTCTGGTACCCAGATCTCCTCAGCCTCAGCTCCAGGTTCCCGAGGCAGCTTCCAGCTCGCCTGGACCTGCTCTCAGTCAATCAGGGGAAGGTGTTCCATCCGGACCTTCAATCCCTGCACCTGATGGCCTGGTTCCTGAGTGGCTAGAGTTCCAGGCCTTGGGTCTTTCCGACGAGGTCCTCAGTGTTGTTGAGGCATCCCGTAAGGAGTCGACCAGGAAGTGCTATGCCTTCAAATGGAAGAGATTTTCCATTTGGTGTCAGGGCAAGGGCTTGGACCCTTCCTCCTCTCCTTTGGCAAGCATCTTGGACTATTTATGGTCCCTTTCTAGTCAAGGGCTTAGGTCGACGACTAAGGGTGCACCTGGCAGCCATCTCTGCTTGCGAGGCGCGGGCGAGGGCAGTCGATGGCGCAGGAGAATGGTCTGGTCTTTCCAAGGCCTTGATCACATTCCCCTCGATGAGAACCTCCACCTCCGTGGGATTTATTGCTGGTACTGGCAAAGCTCATGGGCAAGCCATTCGAACCAATGCACAGGTGTGAACTCTCTCACCTGTCGTGGAAGACCGCCTTCTTGGTGGCTATCACGTCAGCCAGAAGGATGGGAGAACTCCAGGCGCTCTGCATTGAGTCTCCTTACCTGGTCTTCCACAGGGACAAGGTTGTCCTGCGCCCCCACCCGAAATTCCTTCCGAAGGTGGTGTGGAGTTTCACCTTAACCAGGTGTTGACTCTGCGGTGTTCTCCCCAATCACACCTCCAGGGCCCGAATACAGGCTCCGCCACTTTGGACCTAGAAGGCGCTCGCGTGATATAAGGGCGCACAGCTGAAATTTGGGAGAGGTTCGCCAGCTGTTTGTCACCTACACTGAAGCGCACTGGCAGACCTGCAGCCAAGCGAGCGATAAGCAGGTGGGTCACCTCCTGCATAGATCTCTGCTACAAGTTAGGACGGGCATGGAGCTTCTCAGAGGATACAAGATCATTCTCACCCACACATTGCTGCATCGGTGGCTGCTTCCAGGACGCCCCTATCCAGGAAATCTGCAGGGCTGCTACCTGGAAGTCAGCACACACCTTATTACCCATTACCACATCGACCTTGAGTCACGCCGGATGCTGGTTTGGGACCCTGTTCTCCAGTCCTTATTCCCTAAGTAGGGGTGTGCCTTGCCTCCCTCCTCCCGGCAGAACTGCTAGGAGTCTGTCAGACAGTGTGGATGAACAACATATCCATGTCCCTAGAAATACAGGTTACTCACCTGTAACAGGAGTTCTAGGAATGGTATATGTTGTTCATCCACACGACCCACCTGACCTCCCCGGCTTCGACGCACAACCTGAGCTTCCAGCTGGCCAGATCTGACGTCATGGGGCAGAGCCGACAGTTTTACCACCCGGGTGGGTGGGAGGAGCCAGCTTGAAGACCTTCCGGCAAGATTTAAAGCAGCAAGGAACCTGCCAGACAGTGTGGATGAACAACATATACCATTCCTAGAACTCCTGTTACAGGTGAGTAACCTGTATTTTGAGGCTCTCCCTCTGGGGTAAATCCACCATGTGTCTAGTTCTGGCAGATGTTCCTGCTGGTATTGACCAATCTGTATCTGGCATGTTGAAGTCTCCCATTATCAGAACCTCCCCTGTAGCTGTCATATTTTGTATCTCTTCTAACGGTAATGTATCTGTGTCCTCCCCCTGATCTAGGGGCCTGTAGACAATCCCAGTTCGTATGGCTGTCCCTGCTCCTTATGTGTATTCTGAATTTCTATAGCTTTGATATTTTCATTGACATACAGGGCCACTCCACCCCCCCCCCCTCCTTTTTTGCACCTCGATCTCTTCTGAACAGTACATAGCCAGGTACTGAAGTCTCCCAAGTGTGATTACTGGTAAACCACGTCTCACTAATTGCTACTATGTCCAGTTTAGCCTCTGACATTATTGCCTGCAGGTCTTGGATCATATTTCCCAGGCTGTGAGCATTTGTGTACATGATTTTCCATTGGCCAGATTTCAGTGTGTTAGTTGTTGGGTGAGATTTGGCAATTCTCTTGTGTGTCATATGGTGAGGCAGGCCTTTTTTCTTACCTGGTGATGCAAATGAACTGCAAACATGCTGAATCCCTGTTTGACCACTAGCCGAGAGGGAGGGGTGTTCTTCCCATTCGGCGTATGGGGTGCTGCACCCCTCTCCCCATTTGCTAGTTTAAATATTCTGCAAAGATGTCAAACTTCCGCCCCAATGCACTGACTCCCTCCTTAGTCAGATGCAGTCCATCAGATTTAAAGAACTTTCGCTCCCAGAACTGTTGCCAGTTCCCTACAAATCTGTGTCCTTTTTCCTGGCACCAGCCACTGAGCCACATGTTTAGCTCCCCTGTCTCCCTTTCTCTGACCTTCCGTCCATCTGCCCCCCTCTCTCAAACTGGCAGGATCTCAGAGAAAGAGATGTCGGACGAAATGGATGATAGTTTGTCACCCAGCCTGGTCAGGTGTTCCTTGGTCTCCACAACTGACTGGCTGGCGAGATCATTAGTCCCTATGTGTACCAGGACGTCAATGTTTTCTCCTGCGTTGTGAACAGTTTTAGCAATGTGGTCAGTGTCTCTTCACGCTGATGTTCCTGGGAGACATCTGACCATTACCCCTGGCTGGAGATGTGTCAACTCCCTGAATCATGGAGTCTCCTATGATTAGACGTTTTTTGGATTTCCTTTTTGCTTTTTTCCTTTTGGTTCCTGATTTGGGCGAGTTTTGTTGTGCTAGCTCCTGTGCTGCAGTGTCCTCTGCCCCTTTGTTTGATTTTGGAGATAGAGTCAGATACCTGTTTGTAGTGTTTGTATGGTTTTTGGAGGTAATATGTTGGAGAGCACAGAGTGATGGGGCCCCCGATTTGCCCCTTCTAACCACCTGCTAACCTCCTGGACCAACTACTCTCTGCAGTTGAGGTTCTTCTGTTGGATGTTTGGGAAATGGCGGGTGGTTTTTATAATGTATTTCCTCTTGAATATGAAATTTAAGGCGCGCAATCTCTGCCCATGCTGCCCGGAGCTGAGCCCTAAGATCTCCAATGGCCCAGCATGTAGGACAGTGTCCTAAATCCTGTAAGACTGTCCTTCTGAAAAGTATTTCACAGTACCTGCAGTTAATGATATCCATTCCAAATAAGTTGCTGGGTTTATAACCTGGTCAGAGTAATTAGAAGGAAGAAAATGCAAGTATTGGTTTGATTTTGTGTTTTGTTTTCATATAACTTGTTATAACAAGTTAAATTACTAGTGCCCCTGTAAATGAGCTCACCTTATGGATGCCCCACTGATCTGCCCCTTCCTGCTTTGCCACAGGAAATGACATAACTGTGGTACCCTATAAAAGTAGTGTAGTGTGGGGCGGTTGGGGATGGAGGTGGGTGACTGGGCCCTTCCACTGCTGAAGAAAAACCATGGATGAAAAAACAAGGAGGTAAGAGCAGAAACAATCAGTCAACAACAAATGCAGTAACCCTGAAAGCCGATTCTAATGTTAGATAAAACTGTAAAACCTGTAAAGCACCACCTGTAATAATTTCAGAGAAGACATATGCTGTAAGAAACACTTTGCTACAGAGAAAAATAAAGCAGTAACAGAAGATATACCTTGCAAAAGACAATTTGAATCAGAAGATTACAGCAGTAATCTGTTAGCACACACCTGTAGGCACACCTTGTAATAATGCAGAAGAAGGTATACCAGCAACAACAATTTGAATCGGAGAAAAATAAAGCAATGAAATGTTAGCAACAAACAGTAGCAATCCCTGTGAGTACAAAATAAAAATAACACACAGTAAATCTGCTTAGCCAAAAGAAGTGTTTATCTTTTTCCCTTGCTCTGGTAAGATTCTCTGCTCTGTCCTTTCAAGCAGTATTAGAAGGAAAGAGCTCAGGTGAAGCTAGGTGTCTTGGCCAGCTAACCAAGTCTAGACCTGCTAGTGTATTACCCAAATTACTGTAACGGGGGGAGGCCCTGTTGCACACTCTGGACGTGCATAGGAGTCTCGGATATTATCTGGCCAGAACCAAAGTCCATCGTAAGTTGGATCAGCTCTTTGTTTCCTACGCACAAAGGATGCCCGGTTCTCCTGTCTCTGAACAGTTGCTTTCTCGATGGCTGGTAAAGTGCATTATGTTCTGTTACCAGAAGCGCAACAGACCTTTACCGGGACCGGTTAAAGGTCATTCTACGAGGGGGGTGGCTACCTCCTTCGCTGTGCTCAAAAATGTCTCCACCTCATCCATCTGTGCAGCAGCAACCTGGAGCACTGTACACATCTTCATCAGGCACTACAGTTTGGATATTGCATCTAGATGCAGAGCTGGTTTCGGCTTGGCTGTCCTTCAAGGACTTTTGTTCTGAAGTCTGAGACATCTCTCCTATCCTCCTCCCGATAACAAATTGTTCCCTTACTGCTTGGGAATCAGTCCTAATGGTGTAACCGGCTGCAAGAGCTGTTTCTCGAAGTAAGATAGTACAGTTACATAAGAACTTACCGTAACAGGAGATCTTCGAGAACAGCTCTTGCAGCAGGTAGTTTCCCTCCCACCTTCCCCTCTGGAGGTTGAGTCTTCTGACCTGGTTTCTAGGCTACAGCGTCTTTGACGCTATCATATTACAAGCCTTCCTTTGAAAGCAGATCCTCGGTCTCCCCTTCAGAGGTCACCTTTTGGCTGGGAGTCTCCGGTTGGAGAACTGGGGGTGCTAGGGGACCGCCCCCTTTTATGTGATGCCTGACGTCGGGGAGGGGCCGATGTTGAAGGTGGTCCCCCGCTGGATACTGCTAGCTACAATTTTTTCCATGGGGTCCTGGCGCCTGCCAGCTTCAGTCCTAATGGTGTAACCTGCTGCAAGAGCTGTTCTCGAAGATCTACTGTTATGGTAAGTTCTTACATAACTGTACTTTCTAGGAGTGGTATATGTTGTTCACCCACCGACCTCCCCGGTTGCGGATGCACAACACCTGACTTCCAGCAGGCTAAGATCTGGTGTCGTCGGGTGGAGCCGAGGGTTATACCACCCTGATGGGTGGAGCCAGCTTGAAGACTTCTGGAGATCCTTAATGGGGAAAGGGACATGCCAAAAAGTGTGGATGAACAACATATACCACTCCTAGAACTACTGTTACAGGTGAGTAACCTGTTTTTACTCACCTGTAGACACAGTTCTGCAACTAGTATGCAGTCATCATCCACATGACTCACCCGATCTACCCTATCAAAACTTGCTCAGATTTCTGCTTCCAGGGTGCAGGTCTGACATCACTCATGGTGGAGCCAGAGGACGACACCACAGGTGGTGGGAGGAGTTCTGGTGATGACTAAGCATGCTCAGTGGAAAATGCCTAGGTGTGGATGTAAACTGAATACTAGTAGTGGGACTATGGTTACAGGTAAATCACCTCTGTATATGTGCCTTCTGATTTGTATTTGGCTTGACTCCTTGTTTTATCTCTCGGCTCATATATTTGTTTAATAACAGGCCTTCCTCATAGTCCCTCCATTTGACTGACCCCCTTGCTCCTCCTATATTCCTGTGTGTAAGACTTCGGTGGGTCAAATGACTAGCGCCTAGTCGCTTCTTTTCTGGTCTTGATATCCCTGGTCCCTGTGTCTGCACCCTATTTCTTCCCCTATTGCCAGCCATCTTTGAATAGGTAGGTAGATGGATAGATGGATGGGTGTATAGATTGATGGATTGATGGATGGATACTGTTGATAGATGGATGGATATATTTGATAGATAGACAGAGAGACTCAGAGACAGGTGGACAGATGCTGCTAGCAGACTGGCAGACCTAAAATTTAGGGGATGATCCTGGTGAGCCCTTTGGCTTGCTTCTGCTTTGAATTCCCATGAATAGTAGACTTACAAAACCTTAAGGGAGAGGTAAACCCCCCTTTCAGTATTGTATATACTGTATCGAAGAAGGTGGTTCCTCACGGATGGTTTTTATTTACTACAATAAACACATCTGTGATATTGGCAGTTTTGATGCTTGAAAATTTTTAACCGCTAGCAATTGTCTTCTTAATGATACATTCTCATAAAGTTTTCTCCCTTCCCCACTCTTCCATTGCCCTGGTCACAGGTATTGTCCCAGAAGGAGGCAGAGAAGGCCAGCCTCCTGGAGAAGTTGAGCCGAAGCCAGAGGGAAGCTGATGACCTTAGCATGCAGCTGGAGCGTCTGAGAAGGGAAACAGCAAGCCGGCAGGTGGCAGAGCAGGTATGGTTCCCCTAAACTTTAGAATTAAATTTTAAAGCAGGTTGTTCAGAAAAAAGTCATGTAACAAACACCACAAGGTAGAGAAGAACATCTTTCACGTCGTGGGTGTGTGTGTGTGCGTGTGCTTATAAGAAGGTTCCCCTCACTCTAGCATACCTTGCAGCCATTATTTCAATGCATTGAGATTCTACATAACAAAAAAACAAAAAAAAAAGTGTTATACTTGCTTTGTTGAGAAGCCAGAATAGCAGTGCAACAATAGTGCTGTTTAGTACATCTCCTCTGTAATACATTATACACATATCATGGAACATTATGAAAAAGCAATTATGCACAGTTAGGTCATTTTTCATTTTTTGAAATAAAAACCTAACCTGACTACTCTAAACCTAAATTATGGAGTGACAGTGTAGTTTTACATGACTCGTAAAGGGATCCTCTGTACAAGGACGTACCTCATAGCAAGAACCGAATACACCCTATCCCAGTATCCAGATGAGAAAAGACTACCAGGAAGAATGTGTATAGAGGTCACTTATGAGAGCTGTCATGTGAACCCATGATCCTGTTCTATTTCACCCTCAAATCTCTGTCACCCTCTGTCTGTTTGAGTAGACAGGTTTCTAGCCCCATCCCTCATCCTCTGCTCTGGCAGCATCTTCGTCTTGTGCCAGTTCCTATCTTGTTCATCATGCCAAATAGGCAGAAGTCCTATCCTGTACTGCGAATGTCAGACGCTCCATTTCTACTATGCAAGAGACTTCCGCATTCCCACTCCTCCAGATCAGGAGGAGATGGCTGAAGCCACTTCCTGGTGATGGCATTAGAAGCTGCAGTTATACATATATTCCATAAATTGTCTCTGCCCCCTTAATTTGCTTGGGTGCAAGCCACAACACTAAATGTTTAAACTGTAGCGGTTCCAGTATTATAAATGAAATAGTGCGTTTACCTTGAACCCCATCCTAAAATGTAGGGAGTTTCTGCAGTTGCCAAAAACTGTGACCATGTGTTGCTTTTCTTTCTCCACCGCCATGCCAGCAAGACGCTGTGGTGCCTGCCCCTCATTTGACCTTCATCGCTGGTGTAATGAAGTACCCTGTACGGGGCTAAACAAAGCTCAAGAGTGGTTCCGTGATAATTTTTCATTCTCCATGTCATAGTTGAGGCCACAGGAGCTAGCTGGTGACAAACCTATTTTTGCTGCGGGCTTATGTCCCAGAATACACCTCCATTATGTGCGATTTTTGATTTCTAAGTCTAGGATTGGGTAACTCTGTTGTTTTCCTCCTTATCTTTGGACAGTGCAGGTAAATTAATTGCGGTTTTGAGTTTGAGGGAGATTATTTTCATCAGTGAGGGAAGGGAGCGCTCCCACTAAGCTGCCAATGGCTTTGTCACGGCACCAGATGTCATAAATAAAAATCTGAATGAGAAAATGTTTTTAAATCACATTCATTGAATGAGCATTGTTCCCCCCACCCTCCACCCTGATTCACGTAACAGCAGGTTGATCACCTAACCTGTGAAAGGCTGGATGTTTATCTCCAGTTTTATAAATAATTTTAAAAAAGACCAAAATAATTTTTTTTTTTTTCAACTTATTTTTCCCTCTGGTTGCTGCTCCGAGTCTCTCTCAGGCAACCTGACTTGTTCCAGCCCACCTGAGATCCCCCCTGATCCCTAGTCTCCCCCACGGTACTGTGACCCTCTCACCTACCTTGCAGCTAGAAACCCCTGGCTTTGTACCCCATCCCCCAAGGTGGGGCCACCACTCCTTGGTGCCCCTTGAAGTCTAGATTTAGCTGCAGGCAGGACTTGGGGGAGGAGAGAAAATCAGGAGACCAGGTGGGCGGGATCCGGCGGTGGGCATGGAGTCCAGGTGCCATCACCTACTCGGTGGTGCAGAGTTTTTTGTTGTTTATACGCATTACCACCCCTCCCTAAGGTGCAGAAATGCAATGACATTCAGTGCAGGTGGGCGCGCTTCCGCGTCCACCTGCAGAATGTTCGCTGACACCTCTCTCCAACTTTGATGTGGTCCCAGGCTGCAATGCAACCAGCCTCTGCTGGGTGTCTCTAGCACCGGGGAGTCTCACCCCATCCTCCCCCAAGAAAGGAGAGCTGTCATCGGATGCTTAACCCTTTCCTTCTCGGACGATCCCCGGCAACCTAAGCTCGCTTCCGAACCTGGGTTGCTGGTGTGGTGTGAGGTGTGGCGTCCAGTGCCTCAACCCTCGGCGCCACCGGGCCAACACCAAAATACATTCTTGAAAGAAAGGTTTAACCCAGCTGAACAGTAATACAAATTGTATTGCATGGTCACATGATCTCGTCCAGCCAACCTGAACTGTCCATTTGTCTATGCCATTTTGTAATGTAGCAATATTTGCTGCCTTCCCTAGAACCTCCACGTAAATGAGCTCAGATAAATAGCTATCAGGCTTAGACTATGCCAAGATATACAAACCTTCTTGCAGATATTGAACTGACGACCCGAACTGATGCTCTGGGTTCCTGCTGTTATATGTGTCTCCTACCTCTGCTTGAGCAGGCTCTCCTCCAGCCCCTTGCTGGGAATAAAACATAGTGGCCTGAGTCTCGAAGGCAGCAGTCCTAATCATTCGCATAAAGGGAAGATCTTACTTCAAGGAGAAGCTCTTGCAGCAGTTTATACATTGAGGACTGGCACCACCTGGCGGCAGTTCCGGCAACTTTTTCTCTAGTAGTACCAACATGGTAACGCCCCCTGCCAATGTTGGCTCCACCCCCGACGTCGTCCTATATAAGGGAGGAGTTCCTCACGTGCTCCAGTTCTTTCCCGCTGCATGGTCAAGATTAGTTCAGCGTTTCGGCTAGTACTGATTACTGTTCTCCACCATATTAGTTTTTTCCTCAGATTTCGATTTTTGACATCTGTGTCCTTGCTGCGCTTGTGGGCGACAGTTTCCCGTGAAAGATGGACATTCTGCATGTCTCTACTGCCTGGGGGCCAACCATTACACCAATGCCTGCCCTCATTGCCAGGCCTTCAATTTGCGGACAAGAATCAGGCACCAGAAATCCCTTGCGGCTTTTCTCACAGAAACAAAGCTTGCCGCCATGGAATGGGCCTCTTTCTTGGGGGAATCCAACCCTCAACCCACCCACAAGCACCACAAGCATCGGGAGCAGGACAGAGGGAGATCCCACTCAAAACATCGGTCTTTGGGATCAAGAGACATAGCCCCTCACCCTCTTCTTCTACAGTCTGTTATGTGGACTCGGACTCTTCCTCCTCTGTGTACTCGGAGCCAGACCTAGGGGACACGGAAGGACTCTCTAAATCCCCTCCAGATGACCCTAGCTTCATGAAGGTGATGAGGCACATACAGGCCAACATGGGTTGGGACACTGAGGCCCTGGACCCCGAGCGACTGCCGCTGGCTAAATACCTCTGCCAAAAAGACCCAAAGCCGGTGGTCACCCCTCCCATGGTCGACACCTTTCAGGATGTCACCTGTGTGACCTGGAAGCACCCTCACTCCTCCTTCGCTGTACCGAAGAAGGCTCACCGGCTCTACCAGGCACCTGCGGACCACCCCTTTATAGCCGAACCACCCACTGCGGACTCAGTGATTTCAGCAGCTCACGATCGTTCGCAGAGGCCCAAACATCTGAGCACCCAGCCGCCTGATAGGGAATCAAAGCAGCTGGATTCTGTGGGCTGTAAGGTGTACTCTGCTGCCACCTACAGCATCAGGAGACTCAACTTCCTGACGCATATGTTCCAATTCCAGAACGCCCTCTGGGAACAAGGATTGGACATTGTGCAAGGCCTGCCTAATTGTCCTCAGTGGACAGAGCTTGCCATGTTGCTGCAGACCAGCTCAGACGTGGGCACCCACGTCTTGCAGTCGGCCTACGACTCTGCGGACACCTCCTCCAGGGCGCCGCCACTGGCATTTGCCTCCGGCGCTGGGCGCATGGCTTCGGGTTTCAGGGTCTGGATCCAGACGCCCAAACCAACCTTCTGGATGCTCCCTTCAGGGGCTCCGTGCTCTTTGGTGAGGACATGGAGCACATCACCACCAGGCTGCAGGACTTCGGAAAGGCTGCCCATTCCGTGCAGTCCATGTACCGCCTGAAACAGGGCCATGCACGAAGGCCTTGTTTTCGTTGCCGTAGGGGACATCAGTCACAGCAACCTTGCTTTCAGCAACAGGTGCAGTGAGGGGGCTTTAGTCGTAGAGGCAGAGCCAGAGGCAATTCAGCCTCCGCCTCTAGACCACCCAGAGCAGCTGCCGCTGCCCTCCCTCCCCTACCCAATGCCTGACTATTCAGGCGACCCTCCTCCTCTGGTACCCAAACCAGGGGAGCCAGTTGGAGGCCGTTTTTCACTCTGCACGGAAGCATGGGCCCAGGTGACCTCCGCCCAGTGGGTACTGGAGCTTGTGCAGTTCAGGCACTCCATAGAGTTCGATTCCACTCCTCCGGACAGACCACCGCTGCCATCCCAATACCCAAGGGAGCACAGAGCTCTGATCCGGCAGGAGATCTCCTCCATTCTGGACAAAAGGGCCATCGAGCCGATTCCACCGGCCTAGTCAGGGAAAGGGTTCTTTTCCCACTTCTTCCTCGTTCCGAAGAAGTCGGGGAATCTCAGACCCATTCTGGACCTCAACGATCTCAATCAGTGGGTCTCCTACAAGAGATTCAGGATGGTTTCTTTTCCTACTGTCCTTCCTCTCATATCGGCAGGTGATTGGCTGGTGTCTCTGGACATGCAGAATGCTTACCTGCATATTCCCATTGCCAGAAACCATCGAAGGTTCCTCAGGTTCGAATGCGAGGACTATCAGTTCCGAGTCCTCCCCTTCGGTCTTTCCTCGGACCCCAGGGCCTTCACCAAATGCCTGGTAGTCGTGGCCGTGGCACTTCAAAGACGGGGTCACTTCGTGTTTCCTTACTTGGACGACTGGCTCCTCTGGCCCGCTCTAGATCTCACCTGTTGGACACTAGCAGGGATTCCACCTCACTTTTCCAGTGTCTTGGAATCACCATGAATAGGGACAAATCTCATCTGTCTCCTACTCAGAGTCTCCAGTTCATCAGAGCTCTTCTGGATACCACTCTCTGGAGGGTTTTCCTTCCCTCCGACAGAGCGGATTGCATTCAGATCATCGCATCCCAGATCTTGTCAGTGTTAATGGTGCCGGCTCGGCTCCTCCTCAGGCTATTGGGGCATATGGCCACTGCCTTAGTCTCAGTCCCTTTGGCGTGTCTCCATATGAGGACCATTCAGTGGTCCCTGAGAGTCCAGTGGGATCAAACTTCAGACAGCCTGGACACCTTGATCATAATATCGGAGCCAGTCCACCGAGAACTTCGCTGGTGGATGTCATCCAAAAATCTACTGGAGGGTATTCCCTTCCAATCCGAGGCGCCATCCCAGTCTCTGACCATGGACGCCTCATCCCAGGGATGGGGCGCACACTTAGGGAACCAGGGTTCAAGGTCTCCGTCGGAAGCGAATCTGCACATCAGTATCCTGGAAATGAGAGCAGTGCTTTATGCACTTCAAGCCCTGGACTCGGTCCTGACACCGGGCCATCTCTTGGTGCAGACACTTCGATGATGTTCTACATCAACAAATAGGGCAGCACACATTCCTATCCCCTCTGCAGGGAAGCTGTGCAGGTTTGGGAGTGGGCCCTGGAACATCATCTGGTTTTGACAGCAGTGCATGTTCCTGGGATTCAAAACGTGCTAGCCGACACACTCAGCAGGATAAGATCGCAAGCCCACGAATGGGAGTTGCTTCAAGAGGTCACAGATCATATCTTCCGTCTATGGGGGACACCTGAGGTGGACCTTTTGGCGTCACACTCCAACGCAAAACTGCCCAGTTTTGCTCGCAAGGTCCAGAACCTGGAGCTCTTTGGCAAGATGCGTTATCCCTTTTTTGGAGTGGGAGGTTCCTGTATGCTTTCCCTCCCTTTCCCCTCCTTCAGAAGGTCCTCCTCAAGGCTCAGTCGGAACCTTCCACAATCATCTTGATTGCTACGATTTGGCCTTGTCAGATTTGGTTTCCTTTATTACAGCATCTAGCGGCAGAGTCACCAATGCCTCTTCCCCTCTCCTCGCACCTGCTCTCGCAGGACGCGGGGTCCCTGCTGCACCCAAACTTACATTCTCTTCACCTGCATGCTTGGCTCCTAAGGACTTTGCTAAGGTCCGTTTTGGAGTGTCTAATCAGGTTGCTCAGGTGTTGGTTGAGGCACAAAAACCTGCCACCAGGGTCACTTACGCTATGAAGTGGAAATGTTTTTGCATATGGGCCACAGCCAAGCAAGTAGATCCATTGGTCTGTCCAGTTAATACCATCCTAGAATATTTGCTTTCTCTCTACGAGAAAGACCTCAGCTATTCCTCCATCAAGGTATACCTGGCCGCCATCTCCACTTACCATTTACCGGTGTCAGGTAAGACGGTGGCTCAGATGGAGGTTTCCAAAGCCTTTTTGCGCGGTATCCTCCACATCAAACCTCACATCAGGGACCCTATACCTCCTTGGGATCTCCTGTTCGTTCTGGATAAGCTTTCTCTTCTCCCGTTCAAGCCGGCTATGAAATCAGAGCTTCGTTTCCTCTCCTGGAAAACGCTGCTTTTGGTAGCTAGCACTTTGGCAAGGTACATTTCAGAGCTTCAGGCTCTCATGTGTAAAGAACCCTACCTTGTTTTCCACAAGGACAGGGTTGATCTCTGCACCAATCCGAAGTTCTTACCAAAAGTGGTCTCGGAGCTCACTTTGAATCAGTCAGTTCAGCTCCCGGTCTACTACCCGGAGCACTCCCAACAGATGTGAGATCTTGCTTCATTCCTTGGACGTGCACAGGACTCTCAGATGTTACCTAACTAGAACCAAGGCGGACAGGAAGTCTGATCAGCTGTTTGTGTCCTTTGCCCAACAGTCCACAGGTCGCCCGGTCACCAAACAGACGCTTTCACACTGGTTGATACACTGCTATGAGAAGCATAGTAGGTCGACAACGGGGCTGATTAAAGCTCACTCTACCAGGGCTATCGCTACTTCCTTCACAGCATTAAAGAGGGTACTGATGGCAGATATCTGTGCTGCTGCTACCTGGAGTTCTGTCCATACCTTCGTCAGGCACTATAGCCTCGACATCATTTCTAGATGCAGAGCAGGGTTTGGCCTCGCGGTTCTGCAAGGCCTGGTTTCCTAAGGGATCTTCCCTTCTCTCGCTGTCCCTTTTCATATTTCTTCCCCCTCCCAGGGGTTGTTGTAAGTTTATACTACTTGGGACTCGGTCCTCATTGTGTAACCTACTGCAAGAGCTTCTCCTCGAAATAGGATAGTACAGTTACGTAAGAACTTACCATAACAGTAGATCTTCAAGAGAGGCTCTTGCAGCAGGTATATTTCCCGCCCACCTTCCCCCAGGGATCAGGCCCTGTTCAGGATGGTATTTTTTCCCCTTTGAGGGGTTGTCTGTTGACAATCAGTTTCTAACTTGCCTGTTGTTTTCTTGCCTGACGGGGGCAGGGCGTTCAAGAACTGGAGCTTGTGGGGAACTCCTCCCTTATATAGGGCGACGTAGGGGTGGAGCCGACGTCGACAGGAGGTGCTCCCATGTCGGTACTACTAGAGAAAAAGTTGCTGGAACCACCGCCAGGTGGCGCCAGTCCTCAATGTGTAACCTGCTGCAAGAGCTTTTCTCGAAGATCTACTGTTATGGTAAGTTCTTACGTAACTGTACTTTTCCCTCTAGCTGCGAGGTTAGACTAAGCCTTTTGACTTAATGCTTTGCAGTCTCTATTAATTTACTTTCTAATTTTGCCCCATTTCTGCTCACCAGCTGCCAGGTCCTACTTCCACCTGCCCAGTCCCTTTTTTGCCCACAACATGAGTCCTCCAATGGCCCAACCCATCATCATCCTCTGCTTAACAACCAGCGTGTCCTCTGTGGGTGAGATAGCCTAGTACTTTGGTCGAGGTCGAGGAGGACAATCTGGTGAGATGCGAGGAGGAGTCTGAAGGGCCCTACTTTGGTATGGGGGGGTGACTTCATCAGCCTTGCTTTACTGAGGTATTTTTTTTCTCCATTAAACACTGCGTATCCCTTGGCAGGATGTGGGTCCTGAGGAGTGATCAGACTAAATGCCTGTCAGGTCTGTCAGATGGTGTGTAAGCCCCACTTTACTGTTGCCATGTCCCTACCAGCCCCAACGGATGAGTGATGCCTCCGTATCACTTGCCAGGTGAGCGCATGCATGCTGATGTAAGGTCAATCCAGAGGGACCAGTTATTCCTTTCCACATGACACACCCTTGGCCAACCAGTAGGCAGTAATGTAGCAGAAGGAAGGGACCTTCCTCCCAGAGCTAGGAAGTCTGAGACAGATGCCTGAACTCTGCCTCACCGGTCGGCACTAGATATCCCCAGCTTGGGATGAGAGCCCGGTCGTCTGAATAGTAAGTGGTAGCGCTGCTGCTGGGCTAGCTGGCCAGCCATCCATTGCTGCTTTTTTTTTCAATTTATTAAACTTTATTGATTTTCACAATACAACAAAACAACACACTCAACACTAACAAGGTAAAACAACCAACATACAGCTTATACACAAAACAAAGCAAAACTTACCACTCCCCCCACTCAATATACCTTCCCTATACCCGCCTACCCAGAGCACAAAAGTAATTACAGCAGGGAAAAAACTAAAAACAGTCATTGTCGAGTCCAATAGGGTGGAAAACAACTACCAATCCAACCGGTTCTAGCCTAAGGACCCGTTGAGACATGTTAAAGCAAGCACAGGCTCCCATCGTGACCTGAACCTTTGTACCTATGGGAGGCTATGTGTGTTTCTTGTTCTCCAAGACCTATAAAATCTCTTGGTGCCACTCCCTATAAGAGGGGGGCGGACTCATCCAACCAATGAGGTAAAATTACTATGTTGGCCATAATACAAATTGGAGACATATAGGCCCTACGGGGCCAAACATTTCCTACGGATTGTATCCAACCAAACAAATCGGAGGCATAAAAAAGGAGTCTGACCCCAAAAGGGGGTCTAATGAGCTCTGGATATCATTCCAGAAAGGTGCAACTTTGACACAGTCCCAAAGGACGTGCTTAAGATTGCCTTCAGCAAGTTCACAGCGGGAGCAGGTTGTAGAGATGGTCCTACCCAATCTTTACAGTTTGGGGGGGGGGTGATATAAATTGTGCATAATTTGAAATTGCAGTAGACTGCAACTATCCCGTTTAACAAATTTATATAAACCCCTCCATATTGCCTGCCTACCCTTAACGTCCAAATGAAGATCTAAAGCCTGTTGCCAATAATAACAGGTCGCAACCAGACTTCCTGGGTCTATCTTTTGGGAAATGGCTGTAAACCTTGGAGATAGAATGGGGCTGCTTTTCAAGACATAAGCGGTCTTGCAGGTTAGACTTAAGCTGTGAGAGCCATGGGCTGGGGCCCAGATAGGAAGCAACTGCCTTGGTAAGTTGAAGATGCTTAAAGAGATGATATTGTGGGATAGAAAGGCACTCTTGTAGTACGCTGGCTGGAAAAAAAGTTACCTTCCTCCACTAGCAATACCAATAAAGCACCTCGGCAGGATGGACAGAAATTAAAGTCAGTGTCAGTGACTCAGCAGGTAGCACACTTGCCTCTGAGGCCGGGAGATCAGAAGGCTGTGGGTTCTCTCCCCGCACCAGACACTTGGGTTAAATCTCAGTACTGACACTGTAGTGCAGCATGTGGGGGAGTGCTGCACTCCCGAGGTGCCATCTTTTGGATGAGACGTTAAACCGAGGTCCTGTCTGCCTGTTCTGGTGGTAGTTCAGGTAGATGTTAACGATCCCATGGCACTTCTCCAGAAGAGTAGTAGGGGTGTTTATTAGGGAAAGAAAATCATACAAACAAATACATTACCAAAGTACAAAGTAATTCAGCTGGGAGTGCAAAGTAATGCACCTGAGAAACAAAAACCCAGGGGAAGAGTACACAATGGGGGAGAGATACTGACAACAACAAAAATGGAAAGGGACCTGGGGGTGGTCATATCAGATGACCTAAAGGTGGGCCAGCAATGTGAGAAGGCAGTAAGGAGGGCTGGGGGAATACTGGGATGCATAGGGAGAGGCATCACCAGTAGAAAACAGGAAGTTGTTGTCCCTCTGTACAGACAGTTGGTAAGACCACATCTGGAGTACTGTGTACAGTTCTTGAGACCCCATCTCCGCAAAGACTTAGACAAGGTGGAGGCTGTCCAGAGGAGGGCAGCCAAAAATGGTGCCGGGTCTGCACCAGAAGACATATGAAGAAAGACTAAAGGAGCTTAAGATGTATAGCCTTGAGAAAAGGAGGGAGAGGGGGGACATGGTAGTAACTTTCAAATACCTCATGGGAATCAACAAAGTCCAAAAGGGAAACATCTTTCAGAAAAAGAGATGTGCAAGAACAGGGGGGCACAATTTGAAGATAGAGGGGGGGACGGCTCAGAGGTAATGTGAGGAAGTATTTCTTCACAGAGAGGGTTGTAGATGCATGGAACAGCCTTCCTGAGGAGGTCAGAGTGTCAAAAACAGTGGGGGAATTCAAGAATGCATGGGACAGACATAAGGCAATTTTAGTGGGGGGTAGGAGGAAGTAGGCTGTTGGTTAACTAGGATCTGCAGCCTATCTGTTAGGTAGGGGAAATGGGCAGACTAGGTGGGCCAAGCAGTTCTTATCTGCCATCAGATTATATGTTTCTGTGTACACATGAAGAAACAAAAGATAAAAAATGAAACCCAAATACAAGTTGTAAACAAGTGAAACATAACAGATTAAGCAGAAAGGAAAAACAAACAACCCCTCAAAAACTAAACAATTTCTAATAGCAATCAAAAATAAAAGTGCTGAGTTACCCTGTAACACAAAATTAAAGTAAGGTAGCAAAGAAGGCTGCCCCTTAAACAACTGGAGAAAATTACCTGTAAAAATGTTGGAGCAAAATACATTCATCATGTTAGGAAAAGGGAAATAAAAGTGAAATCAAGTAACTGAAACATCAGAGTTAGTAATCCATGGAAGATGCCTCCATTTTGCTCTAAGATTCAATTCCTGCTTATTTTTGAGTTCATTTCAGTATACCCTTTTGAGATCTGAAAGAATATTGTTTGCCAATGCCTGATAATAATCCATCTGTTGTAAAGCACATAGGTGTCTGGAGTTCCAGATATGCCACCGAATAACTGCAAAAATCACCTGCAGAATACTAACATCCCGCACTCCAAATGCTGATCGAGAGGCTCTGTAAATTAAAACCTCGTAACTCAAGGTTTTTAAAAGAGGTGCCTGCCATAGAGTAGCTATAAAAGTCCAAAAACTTGAAATGTAAGAACAGCTGAAGAAAAGATGCTGCATGGATTGTAGTTGCTGTGCAAACTGTGGCCTGCTGCACATTCTGTCTGTCACCTGTTTGTGCTTGTGATTCTCTTTTAATTTCAACCTCTCATGACAGCAGAGCCAATGGACTTCCCAGACATCAGGGGGAATTCTTTTATTTTGTAGTAAAGTCCGCAGTGAAGACTCAAGGGCAGGTGGGCATGTAACAAAGATAGCAGAGGCAGTATAATAGCCCATAATAATGTGGTTATATAAAGTTTTCCTATGTCCAGATAAAACCCTTCTACTAGAGATTTGCTATGCCTTTAATTTCCAAAAACAATTGCTAGACATATGGTGATGCCTGACCTGTAGCTCCCATGCCCCTTAATTGGCCCAAATCCCAGAGCCTGGAGCAAGGACAAGAAGAAGTAAAAAAAACAATGAAGTCCAACATTTTCCTGTGTGAAACAGCAGTGGTTGGAGGTTCGTTGTTATAAAAATGGAATAAAAGAAAACCAGGGGATTTACCATCCCTAAATCCCCCCCCCCCCGGTCAAACGGTAACTAAAGGACATTTTGCTTGATATGGTTCAATCGGCTACCCCAAACTGCCTGAAAGAAAACACTGTAAAGCGAGGTTTCAAAGGGTTTAGGAGGTGGAAAAATATAACACAAATACAAAAAAAGGGGAATCAAGAAGGTTTTAATTAATTTTTCTTTTACTCATTTTATGTTTGTTCCATTGGGCTACCGTAGACTTACTCTGTTTCAGTTTGAAAGACAAGTTGAGCTCTGCCATTGGTCCTTCCTCAAACAATATTCCTAAAATCTTTATAGGTTTAGCTAGCAAAGCAACACCTGCTACAGATGGGACATCTGCACCAGTAGTCCGCACCCATTTGCCATGGTATTTCTGCAGGTTGAGAGAAGCCTCGGAGATCACCCCAAATTCTTGACCCACTTGAATGGCCACTTCAGCGGATAGACTATCAGACACAAGTTAACAAAGGTCATCTGCATAAGCAGTAGCCCGAAAAGGAACCACTTCATCAGGACACTGTAAATGCCTGATGGTGGGCAAGAGGTTAAGCTGACGTAAAAAGAGGGTCTATACTAAATACATAGAGCAAGGGGCCCAAGGAGCACCCCTGTCTTATCCCAATCTTGATATGGAGCATAGGTTCGACCCAACCATTTGCCATGGGCGTAACCGTGGCACCCTTATATAAACTACTAATCCAATTGATAAACACGTTAGGTATACCATATGAGTGGAGCACAAACCAGAGATATTTGTGGTTCATTGCATTGAAGGCTTGTTTTTGGTCCAGAGCCAAAACTAAGCCATTTGTCTGTTTTTTTTCTGCCCTGTTCAAAAATTTCTCGGAGAAGAATCAAATTGGCAGTCACATGCACGATCTTTGACTGAACAAAATTGAGCGGGGTGGAGTAAATATCCAGCAGTTTTAGAAAGCCTGGTTGGAAGGATTTTGGCCAAAATTTGAGTCACAGTTTAGAAGACTAATTTGGTTTAGTCACAGTTTAGGAGACTAATTTGGTCTCCAATTGTCTGTCCTGCATTTATCACCCTTTTTGTATAAAAAGATGAGCGTACCTTTAGACATGTCTAATGGTATCTCTGAAGTATGGAGAAGTTCAGTAAAACCTTGTCCAGTTCTTCTGACAAATCTTGCCCCAGTAGATGAAAAACATCACTGGGAAGGCCATCCGGACCTGGAGCTTTGCCCAATGACAGGGTGTGAATAGCATCGCAGACCTCTATTGATGAAATGTCCTGTACCAGAAAATGAAATACTTCTGGAGGGCATTGCAGTAAAACCAAGTTATCAAAGAACTGGTTTTGGGTTCACACTGTTCTTCAGAAAATAAGTCAAGCGAATGCTTTGTTAAAACATCCAGAATACCTCTTGTTGAAGTCTGCAAAATATCATGTTTATCAAACAAATCAGCCATGGTCTTTTGTGCTACTTTTGACCGACATGAGTCATACGGACATACTACAGTTGATTTCCCTTGTGTTCCACACTTGTGTTGCTTTTTAAGCCTTTCAGCTTGAGCAGAATGGAAACCCATCATAGCTGTTTTGACTGTTGTAATCTGAGTTGAATAATCCAAACCTGTGGTAGCACTAGAGATAAGTTTTTGCAGTTGTTTCCAGTTCTGCAAATAACTCCAATATACAGTATCCCTGCAAGTTTTCCCTTCCTTCCTTAATAAATCAATTAAGTCTCTCTTGGTGTCTGTCCACCAATGAACTAGTGAATCATAGAACACCAAAACAGACTTCCTCGCTGCAATAAAATGTTTGAGATGCAGGACCAACTGAACACGCTCCAACTGGGCCAGAAAAAAACTCCATAACCCAGGCCCAAACTCTGCAGGATTATGCCTCCTGACTCTTAAGAAAAGAAGTTTATGGTCTGAGAATTCCACTGGCTGTACTGTAATAGAATGTATTACCATGTGCTGTGGGAGAAAGTAAAAATCAATACGAGTAGCTAGGGGACCTTTAGAAAAGGTGGGTTCAGATCTGGAATGAACTGAAAAAAACATCCTTTAAAACTGCAGTTCTGATAATATTTTTTAGACAGGATATATCATAATACACTTTACGTGTCTTAGCTGTTTTACCCCTATCTTCTAAACTCAAACCACAGTTAAAATCCCCCCCAAAAAATTATGTGGTGTAAACAAATAAGGTTGAATCAACTGAAATAATTCAATTTGCTCAGCTTTGGTCAGTGCAGCATAAATATTAATCAACCTATGCAACAGACCATCAGTATTAACATCTAAAATAAGAAGTCTTCCTGGATACAAATCTACCAATTTCAGAAGCTTAAACTGTACATTATTAAAAACAGTTCCCACTCCTGAACAGCCAACCTGGCCAAGTGACCAGTAAGAGGGCCCTACATACCATTCCTTCACACGTTTGGAAATGAACTAAGCCTGGTATCCTGTAAAAAAAAAAAAAAAAGAATACCCAGACTTCTAGAAATGAAATGTGAAAAAGTAGCTGCCCTTTTCCTGTGTGATTTTATACTGTTGACATTACAGGAAAAAAAGGAAAAGGAAGCCATCAAAAAACAATTTAAGGGGCACCAGACAGAAACGCCTTAATTCAAGGGGGTTGTTTAGATTTCCCCTTCACATTTCCTGGGTTCTTCTTTTTTTTTTTTTTTTTTAAGATATGGATTGTCCTCCTCTGTCTGCAGGGTCCGCAGCTGTACAGAGGAAGCATCTTCCTGATCCGTACCCTGGTCATGGATGGAAGAACTACGGGTGGAGTCATCTGATTCGTTCCCAGACATATCGGCCTGATAGCTCAGAACGTCAGAACTGTTAGAGGGTGACAACTCTGAGGATTTAAGATGTTTGGGAGGTGGGGTGTTCCTGCCGACTCTTTTGTGCAGGACCATCAAATCCGTACCATATGTGTTCAACTGAGAGGGAGGAGTTATAGTCTCCTTCTCAATGGGCACAACAGATGTGTCCATTTGTATCTCTTGTGAAACATGAGGAATTTCAGGAGGTTTTGAAGACGAACCACTGTCCACCAAAGCAGGTTCTGTGGGACCAACTGCAGCAACAGCCGGTAGCACTTCTATGCTCTTCGGGGGGTGGTGGGGGAATCTCTGAAACTCATGGGGGTATTGTAGCAGTTCTAACCACAGAAGGAACTCCCATCCTGTCAGCTCTAGGGGCTTTCTTGGTCTTTTCTGTCTGGGCCACAGCAGTCAATAATCTCTGTTCCACATCATCTGCTTGATGTGTCTGATTAAGTGCTGCCTTAGGACAAGCAGCATACGAATGACCCAACTCTGAGCACAGGCCGCACACTTGTTAATTAGTGCAGTGCCCAATCATGTGACCAATAGCACTACAAGAAGTACATTTGAGCCTATCACACATACTGCAGAGATGTGTGGAAGAACCACATCTATAACAGGCCTTAGGTTGGCCACTGTAAAAAAGCACTCTCCTGTCTCTCCCCAAGTAAAAACTAATGGAAAGGTGTTGTAGACCAGTATCCATGGTATTTAAAACTGCACGGATCCTCCAACCCCCAGTCCAGATATTCTCAGTGTCGAAGATAGCTTCCGGAACACCCTGAACAGTACATCGCTGCTTTAGCCAGAATACCAGGTCGGTCACACTGACTCCTTCATTCCTAAAAAGGACTGTAATAGTTTGAAAAGCTGGCTTAGTCAGAGAGGTAACATCAAAAGGGGCCCACAGGGGAGATAGTCTGAGTTCCTGATATCGTCCCCAGATTTTTCTAGTCCAGTACCAAGTTTAAAACTCACGCCAAAGGTGGTTTCAGTGGAGACATGAATCAAAGCATATATCTCAGCCACATTAAATCCCATAGATCCTTTCAACAGGGTACGGGCCACATAAACTCTGTCAGGATGTGTATCTAAACCCCCTTTATAGTGCAGACGAACCACATTATGCCTCTTAGCGGGCAGGGTAGGGGAATGGAATAAAGAAGCATACAGCCAGGGCGGTACAGGCCGGGGGTGGTCTGAGCAGGTGATTGTGCTGGGTTACCATTATCAAGTAGAATAGATCATGCCTCTGTCGCTGAAATAGAAGCAATAGGTTCAGATCTGGAAATGGCAAAATCTACAGAAGCAGCAGAAACCACCGTCAGTGGCTGTTTCAAAAAGGGTAATAAGGGATTTTGAATCAATTGGAAAACAGAAGGCAAAGACAAAGGTGACATCAGGCCCGAACTAAGAGTTTCCATTTGAGTGTCAGAAGCGGCAGCATTACCACTCTTTGTAGGCAGTGGATGGACATCTCCAAGCAGCAGAACAATACTAGGCATAGTAATAGGTGTCATACGTGAGACCCATTTCCCTGTAGTTGTATCTAACTCTCATCCAGCGTCCCTCAGACTGTTTGCTACAGAGACTTCGTCGTCGTCCTGGGGTAGAGTAGAGGCTGGTGCAGTAGTGCGTTTGAAGGTGCCCCGACTTAGGCCAGTCTGTTCCGAGACCCGTGGTTGGAGGAGTACCAGATGCAAAAGATTCAGGCTTCCAGATTGCCATGGTGAAGTCAAAACGTGCTCCTTCTCCTTGATGAGAACTGGAAGGTGTTAGCCCTTCAGTTGCTTTGGGCGTAACGGAATGCGCTTGGGGAATCTCCACTGCTCCAGTTCCCTAGTTCTGGTCTGCTAAATCACTTGCACAAATTTCACATTCAGGTATATCCTTCATACTTCCTTGTTTCACTGTCAGCAGAAGCCTGGTAAGTGCCTCCTTCTTCGCAGCAAAGATCTGCTCTTCCAACAATAAAAGGTTTTGCAGCTCACCTTCAGTTCCGTGTTCCTCTGTATTCCCGACCTCTCAACTGTGCAAGACATTGGATTGACTCACCGCCTCCATACTATGTGGTTCTGATGCTTCCTTCTGCACATCCGAATCCAGATGCCCCTTGGCATCATAGAAATCATTGGTCTCAAGCGCTTCGGAGGCAGGAGAGGAGACGAACTCCCCAGCCTCCCGTACATCCATCATTGTTGGCGGCTCACCAGAACCGGCCATCCTCAGGTGGTCAGTGGTTCCCCCTGCTGGAGAGTAGGGGAAGTTCCCCGGTTCCCTGGCCAAATTTCCCCCATTAACTAAAAATACCACCAACAGCTTAATCTGGTTCAAAGTCAGTTGGCATTCATCTGTATCCCCCTCCCCCTGTGTCGTGCCTGAAAATAGGCAGATGCACTTACCCGGTCAACAAAAAAATGAAACTAAATGAATGGGATTGTGCAGCCAGCAATTTAAATATTCAGATTGCCAAGGACGGATTGTCCGGTCCTTACTCCGGTCAGATCCCAGATAAAGACACAGCTGTCTAAGGGTCTTAAGGGACCAGATTAGTGGACTCACATACAGCTGTTGAGGTATACGGGAAGGTTTGAAGTACAAGAAGCTATGGAGGTGAAGACCATATTGCTTACACAACTGACTCTAAGGAAAGCCAGAGGTGCAATAGTCCAAAAGTCCGTGGGGACAGTGATAAGCTGCACCCATTGGAAAAGTTTGCTGCTCTGCAAAGCCTAATAATATAAAAAGAAATTGGGCAACTGTAGGCCACCTTTCTCCTTGGGGTATGGTCAGCTTAAAGTAAGCACAGCAGGGTGCACCCTTTTTCCATAGAAAATCTACGATTAAGCTCTGGAGATGAGTGAACCATGATTTAGGGAGAAATAGCCCAAGCATGCCCAGCGGGTACAACACCCATGGCAGGATGTTCATCTTAATGATAACTGTTCCTCATAAGGAAAGAGGTAGAGCCTCCACCGCTGTAGATCCGTTTTAATCTCCTGTTTGAGGGGTACCAAGTTCTCCTTTACCAAATCAGAAAGGGTGTGAGTAACCAGAATCACTAAATACATAATGACTTTAGGTTTGCAGATGAAGTCTAAATCTGTAATGTGTTGCTGAGATACAGAAGTATTCAGGGACAGAACTTTAGTTTTATCTGAATTCATTTTATCACCAACTGCTTCTGAAAAATGCTGAATCTCTTCTAATACTGCAGGAATAGAAATCAGGGGTTCTTCTATGTGTAATAGAAGATCATCCACGTAGGCTTCCCAACAGAATTCCTTGAATGCCAGGATTTTGTTGAATATTGTAAAGTAGAGGCTCTAGATATAAGTTAAACAAAAAAGGGAGAGGGGACAACCCTGCCTTGTCCCACACCGAAGTACCAAAGGGTCTGACAAAACTCAGTTACAGCTAATCTTGGCAAATGGATTGCAATACGAAACATTCACCCAATCACAAAAGGTTGAGGGGAAACTAAATTTCTGAAGGGTTGCAAATAAAAAAGGGCAAGCTACCCGGTCGAATGCTTTTTCCACGTTTCGCGAGACCAGGGCCACTGGTGTCTTGCTCTCCTCAGGCATGGAAATCAGGTACAATAATTTGTGAAGATGATTGCTGGAGGTTCGACCCGCTACAAAACTGACCTGTGTTGGGCTGATAAGGCAATTCCAAACCTGGAGGAAACAATTTTCCAATATTTTGTTCAGGATTTTTAAATCAGAGTTTAGCAATGAAATGGGGGGGTAACTGCCTGGCAAGAGCTCACTCTTACCTGGTTTATGAATATGAGTTATCCAGGCCTGAGTAAAAGGAAAAGCAGAAAGGCTAGAAGAGAGCAGATAATTATAGAGACTGGTTAAAAAGGGGGCTAAAATATCAATACAAGCAGCACAGAAGTTATTAATAAAGCCATCTGGTCCAGGGGCCTTATCTTTCGAAGATATTCAATCACCCAGTGGACCTCCAAAACAGTAATGGGTGCTTCAAAAATTCTTGTTGTTGTGCCTATAGCTGCGGAAGTGGAAGATGCTCTAAGTATGCATAAATCTGTTCTTAAAGAGCCTGTGAGGTGGGGTCAGGCTGTATAACAAGGCATAAAAAGAGCGGAAAGCTTGCGCCCTGTCCTACGGATGGGTAAATATCTCACCCCCCCCCCCCAGGGATTGGGTTGAAGATAAGGTATTGTCTTTAATGAATCTGTCTGCCTATGCCTCGGAGCTAAAAGTTTCCCTGCATGCTCACCCGATTCTAGATAGTGCATTTTCATGCGCTGTAAGGCTAGATCTGCTTTCTCAGCTAAAATCCCACAATATTGCACTCTGAGGGAGTTCAGCTGAGAGCAGATGACGGTGTCAGTCTTGGAAGATAAATGGCATTCCAAATGGTATATGTGACATAGCAAGATGTCTACCCTTTTAGTGCGCAGTTTTTTTTAGCTTTAGTAGCTAACCGTATACAGTACATTCACCCCTCACTGTGTACTTAGCCGACTCCCATAAAACATCTAGAGCATGAACAAACCTCTCATTGTTCTGGAAAAGTTTTGGGAGAAAGGTTTGGATGGCTGTAGGAGTGGTGGGATCCTTAAAAAACATGGGAAATGAGCCTCCGGGTTCTGTTCTGCTCCTCCAACCCACAAACAGAATGCTCCAAAGATACTGGGGCATTATCTTATAAGATCATGGACTGTATGTTCACAGGCCAGAAGCCCCGCCAGGCCCTCTTTACTAACCAAAAAATAATCAGTCTGGGACTGCGAGGAGTGAGGGGAATAATAAAACGTATACTTCCTAACTGTAGGATGTTGGGTACGGCAAGTGTCCACTACTGAACCCAAAGTATGTAGTAGTTCCCTCAGTCCATGCTGTCCTGAAGACAAACCTTTCCTTTGGGATCTGGACCTATCCAGCTCTGTTCGGAAAACCAGATTCCGATCCCCCCCTAAGGAATATGGGCAAATGGGAAAAAAAGGCCCGGTGTTATAAGATCAGTGAAAACCTGCTTGGAGTCCACATTAGGCCCCTATACGGAGCCCAATAATACCTCGGTAAGCCCCAACGCCCTTGTACAAAAAAGAAAACGCCTCTCAGGATTCCATCATTCTTGAAGCACATGGAAGGATATCCTTCTATCGACCAAAATAGCTACCCCCTCTTTTTATTGCAGTTTCCTGCCCCAAAAACGTGACCCACCCATTCCCTCTGAAAGTAATTAATATCTTCCTGGTGTAAATGGGTCTCTTGCAAAAAGACCACCCCGGGCTGCAGCCTCTTCAGATGATATAACATTGTATACCTTTTTTTATTTATGGGTTCCTTTGATGTTTCACGTTATAAACTTATATATGGTACCCATTTATATAATAATCAAGCAAAAAATATAACTCACATAAAAGGCTAGGCAAAGCCTAGATTTAATCCTGGAATAAGATGTGTTCTGGGACCCTCCCCCCCCCCAAAGCAATTAAGTAAACCCAGACCCATTCTGTACCGACCCACAAACCCCCAACAGCATAACCATAGCAGAATACCCCACGCCCCTTAACACAAGACATTTTTTCCCAAAATAGCAACCAAAGAAAGTCCCCTACCCACAGTACTAGTGACCACACACCAAAAAAACACCAGGCCCATGACATGTGCAAAGCAACCACCCAGTAGCCTCCTTGGGCCCCAAGACCCCATGATAACATCAAACTTTGAAACAGTAAACAAATCCAAACTAAATGAAGAATTTGGCAATAAATTTCTACAGCACTGACATCACCCCCCCCCAACCCCCGAGCTCGGAGGGAAAATCAGACCATAACAGTGTAACTATAAATTCAAATCCACAACTCATACTCTCCCCAAGTAACAAAATGGTGGCTGCTAATCTAAGGACCCGTAAAACCTAAGCAACCCTCCCCCGCACACTAAATAACAATGCGTATGATATTGGGGAGAATCCCTCCCAAATCATGCCTGGAGGTTCACAATGTCAATACAGAGTCCTCTTCTCAAAATGGTCCTAGGAAGAAACATGACAGAAGCCAGCCGAGAGCATCAGTGTAGAGAGTTCTAAGCTGTGCAGCTTCCCTGTAAGACAGAACACTTAGTCAGGAGAAAAAGCTGACATATATCCACAGGAAGTGTGCTCCGGTGTTGCATATTGCTGTGTTGGTGGCGATAGCTGAAGAGTTATCCACTCCTCGTAGAAACAAAGCACAGAATAGACCATAATGCTGGGGCACTGCAGCCCAGCACATAAAAGTCCAAATCCAGCCTTGAGCACATAAATCCGACAACAGTCAGCAGAAGAAATCATAAAACCTGCAGTGCCCCATATAGCAAAACAGGTTGTTGCACTGCTGTACACAGAATCCAAGGAGCAGTAGAAAGAGAACCTGGTGGCAACTCCTGGAGCCTTAAAGAGATCAGGAAACAACTGCGTAAGTTCATTTTGTGCTTGGTCTGCACACTCAAAGCTTCTGGTGGTCTCATTCTATGTGATTTGCAGGTGCGCTGGGTAAATGTAATATTTGCCACAAGCAGTTTGGTAACTAATGGGTGGTGAGCCACTCGCCGTTTCCTGATGGATTGTGGCAGATCTTGCAGAAATTGGATGGGGGATCTTTCCCAAGAGAGATACTCTGCAGATCCTGAGTTCTCATCAGTACAAACTGGCTATCTAAGTAATTCACGAATTTAAAAATGAAGGGTCATGGGGGTCACCATCCTTGGGCATCGATCGAGGGCCCAGTACGCATGTATGATGATATATGACGGCCGTTGGAGGAGAGTTGGACCAATTTTTCCCAAAGTTTCTGTGCAAATAAAACAGTGGTGGGACCCACCACCCATTCTAACAACCCCAAGGCGAGGCATAAAATAAGCGGGTTATCATGAGTTTACAACCCAAGATAATAGCAGTGCAATCTGGCAATGATTAGCAATTATTGCCAGTTGGTCCTGGGTCCTGTAAAAGTGCCTTATTGGGCACTGTCACTTTTATTTTTAACATTTTTTTTTGTCCTGGTATCCATTTTTTGCCCTTCTCCTCCATGCTCCCCCCCTAGAACCCTGAGCTGTTCCCTGATTGGTCCAGTGATGCTCCTGCTCCCCCCCCACAACCCGGTCTCCGCATAGGAGAAATGTGACTGAGTCCTTGTGCAGCGCACCCAGAAGAGAAAGCAGGCGTTGGGAGGTCGAGCAGGAGTCCAAAGGTGAGTTTTCTTTATTTTATTTCACTTTTTTTTATTGTCGTTGCGCTGTCACCTGGTTAACTAATCGTGTCTTTTTGTTTTGCAGGTTGGTGGTCAGAGATAAGAGCCAGAGCCGGGAGGAACCGGAGGGAGAAGGCCTGGCCGAGAGTGCGAGAGGGCACGGGGGCGACCTGGACGATGGAGCGGAGAGCAGACGGCTGCATCGCGGGGCGAGGCAGAGGGATGGGCAGATTCAGAGGAGAGCAGGTGTGCAGCAGAATCTGAGAGCTCAGCAGCAAAACAAGTGAAAACTTTTCATTTGGTCGGGGAGCTGGAGGAGGGAAGAGGGGCACGCTGACTTCAGGGCACAGATGGGGGGGGGGGACGGCGTAATGGCAACGAACAGGCAAGGCCTAGAGCTGGACTGTGGGTAGTGGGAGAACAAGGGCATGAAAGGGTCATCCTGCCTTGAACTTTAAGTTTGTGCCCTGCTTGCAGTGAATTTGGGAACAACAGTAAACGTAATTGCAGTGAACATTGGGAACAGAATAAAGACTATGTGCCGTGCTTTGCAGAAATTATGGGGGAATCAGAACTTAATGTGTCCTGCTTACTATGTTGTGCGCCCTGCATCTTTGCAGTGAACATTTGGGAACAGATAAAAGACTTAAGTAAGCAGTCCTGCCTGCTTTGAGATCTTGGTAACCAAGAAGTAATGTGCTAGTTGTGTGCCCTGCTCTTGACTTTGCAGTGAATTTGGGAACAGAAAAAGAGACTAAATAGAATGTGCCCTGCTTTGCAGAGATTAGGGGAACCCGAACTTATATTTGGGAACTGAATAAAACTATGTGCCCTGCTTTGCAGAGATCTGTGTGCCCTGCAGATAGTTTTGTGTGCCCGCATGCAGTGAACTTTGGGAACAGAAAAAGAGACTTAAGTAATGTGCCCTACTTTGCAGAGATTGGGGGAACCAACTTATTTAATGTGCCCAGCCCTGCTTGTGTGCCCTGCATCTGCAGTGAACGTTTGGGAAAAAGACTAACTTTGCAGAGATGAGAGGAACCAGGCACTTCTAAGAATTACGTGCCAGCTTATGTTGTGGCATACGGTCGATTCGTCGCGGTTTTAAAGGTCGCGGGCAATTAGTTCCAGTCACTGAGTCGATATTTAATGTTGCCGCTGTTACAATAAGTCGCGGACACTAAACAGCCACCGCAACTATTTCTCCGCAACATTCTGTCCAGTAATGTACGGCGACCAAGTTACACTGCAAAGTAATGGATTTTCTGGAATCGAGCGGTACTCCGCTCAGTATGCCTTCCTGGTAAATCTCTTAAATAAATAAATAAATAAATAAATTTAATTATGGTGCATGTTTGCCCATTTCTCTACTGCCCTCTGGTGTTCGAATTAGGCATAACTTTATTATTTGCAGGTGAGTAGAACAGGAATTTACCTGAGCACTTACAGGGGTATTTAAGCAAGCTTTTCCAAAGGCATTTCAGAAATGCATCAATGGAGTACGTACCGACACAGAAGGAGCAAGCTGAAGCTTACTTTGGATAATTTTTTGTACCAAGAAAGAAAAGATGGTTCGATCAAAGACAATTTGGCGATGTGAGAACCGAACATAGCCAGCGCGCTTACACACTAAGGGGACTCCATTGTAGTTCCCGACTGTACTACAACCATGCACCCGACACATGGTAGGGTTGAAGTTCTTACTATCCGTTCCATATGCGACAGAGCATGCGAGTCTGAAGAGCCAACAAGAAATGTTATGCATACGGGCTACAAGAAGTATCCATAGGCATGCACACTGCTACCATCGCAGAAACCCTGCAGCGAGATATGCGTCGCCATAGGCAGCATGGTGGCCCAAGCGACAGTGATATTAGTCTCTATGCCAATACTGTCAATGGGAAATCTTTTAAGAATAAGCGAAGATGATTTATTGGTATTAGCCAGTAATTCAGACCTTCAAGTTCTTAATGACTATGAGCACTGGTTCTGCGATGGAACATTTTCAGTTGCCCCTCATGAGGATGATCAAATGTATACAGTACATGCACTGGTAAATGGTGTCAATAGACCCTGTGTCTATGCACTCCTTCCAGTGCAGATGAGGCAATTTACCACAAGTTTTTTACACCTACAAAACTTGCTTGGTGGTAAGAATTAACTGCATGATGTCATGACTGACTTTGAGATGCGGAAATAAATGTTTTAAAGGAGTTAATGCCACCGCTGAGCTTGCAGGCTGCAACTTTCATTTGGGACAGGCATTATGGCGCAGAGTTCAGCAAGAAGGTTTGCAGCAAAGATACATTCATGATGAGGTTTGCACACAAAGTGCGATGCATCTTAGCACTTGCATTTGTACCTGCAGACTTAGTTGAACAGGGCTTTGAAATGCTCCAGGATGAAACCAATTTTGAGGACATTGTTTCCTTACTGGATTATTTTGAGGACAATTACATTGAGCGACTAACAAGGAATCGCAAAAAAGCGAATGCCAAGGTATCCAATAGTTTTTGGAATCAGTATGCCCAGTGCTAGCGATTTGCCCAGAAGCAATAATGCTATTGAAGCCTGGCACAGGGCTTTCGCTTCGCACAGTAGCCATCAGCCACCCTACTCGTTGCCGCCTAAGCACGGAAATTAAGGCAGGAGCAACACGCGAGTAGCATTGCAGCGGCGACAGATAACTCTCGGTCAACAACCACCGAGAAAGAATGCAAAATATATACGTGTCAATAAAGTTTTTAAGTCCATTTGCAGTAATTTTTCATCTGAGACCAAAGCAGTACATAATGGACATAGCAACAGTCATTGAAATTAATGTTGTCTAATGTTGTTTTAAACTGTGAAATAACGTCGATTTTAAATTATTTGATATTTAAATTATTCTCTTAATTCGAGTTTAAATTTGTATTGCACTACTGACACAAATTAATTCGTTTGGGACTGTGAAGTAGTAAAGCATTGCACTTTCCTTTCTACCACTAAAGTATTGCACTTTCCCTTTATACAACTAAAGCATTGCACTTTCCATTTCGATTGCACAATCAAACAGCAATTAATTTGTTTGGGCAATTTTAAATGTTAAATTATGTACTTAAGCATTGCACTTTGCCTTTCTATATGGTGAAGTATTTCAATAAAGATTTACTTTTAACATTACTCTACGTTTCACAGTAAGTTAATTAATTGCACTTTCCGTTTCTATTTACTGTGGCTACAAGTACGACTACTTGTCCGGCGACATATTAGTGATTGCGGCATTTACTACCCATGACCAGCATTGCGACTTAGTTAACAGTGTTATTTTGTCCGGTCGGCAATTACACCGCAATATTATATCCACGACGATTTGTCCGGGGACATTACCACCGTACACGTATGTTGTCAATGACGTGTGCTCTGCACTTGCAGTGAACACTTTGGCTACAGAAAAGACTAAGTTATGCCCTGCAGCTTTGCAGAGAATCCAAGGGGACTAGAAAATGTGCCCTACTAAGTGTTGTGCCCTGCTCTTTGCAGTGAACTTGGGAATACACAGAATGACTATGTGCCTGCCCTTTGCAGAGATCCATGAGGGAACAAAAAGACTTGTGCCCTGAGTCACAATGGGAGGATTGCCCCAGTTAGTTAGAAGCAGGGTCTGGTCTGAGAAGTGCCATCAACTGGGGGTAGCTGCACACCGGACACCTTGTTTTGCTAACTTCAAACATTTTAATATTACAGTCCGACATGGCTGGAGTTAAATTATCAACTGCAGAGGGATGGTGCCAAAAATACGATCCAGAAAAAATTGGGTACAGATTAACAGTGAGGGAGACTGTGCAGTGCATGTTAGTTGCAAATTGTGCTGCGAGTACAGAGGTGAGCTACGTGGGCTGAGGAACTTCAGTGAGACATTAATTGCAGGGATTACAGGCCCCCAGTTTAAAGTTGGCACCATCCAGAAACATCTTCTGACAGAGCAACACAAGAAAGCTGTTAACATTTTCAAATTTGGTAGAACAAGGTCACCATTTGATATATATCACCATACAACAATTGGTTAAGTTTAAAATGGGGCGGGTTAGGAGTTTGAAGTGAGACATCAAACTTAATTTATTTGCAGGGAGAACTTTCAGTAATGCAGAGGAACAGCATAGAACAATTCTAGGCAGGCTGATGGAGATCCTGTATATGATGGCCAAAGAGGAATTCCCTATTAAAAAGTTTGAAGCGATAGTTCATTTGGGCAAGAAATACATTAACACTGTTAGTGGGAAAGAACTCACGGTGTGTATTGGCAAGCACCTAGAAGAAAACCTGCTGGCAGCTATCAAAAATGCAAATTATTTTTCAGTGCTTATGGACGGTAGTATTGACAGTGGTGTAATTGAAATGGAACTGGTTTATGTAATTTATGTAAATCTCATCAGTGGTCAAGTGGAGACTAAGATCTTACTTCGAGAAGGCTCTTGCAGTAGGTATTTACAGGTGGGACTATGCCGCCAGGTGTCAGGACCCCATGAAAAACTTCTAGCTAGCAGTCTCTGGTGGGGGACCGGCCCCACATCAGGTGACCAGAGTAAGACGATTTTGGTATAAAGGGGTAGTCCCTCACGCCCGCCTCCCAGTTCTTTCCCACTGTCGGCTTGTGAAAGTTCCTTGCGGTAGAACAGCACTCATCAGTACCTTCTCTGGTCAAAAAGTTTCGATTTTTTTTCTACCTTTTTCTCAAATTTCTTTCTTTTTCCTTCATACCATCTGCTGTGTATGTCATCCCCGACACCCTCCGAATCGCATAAAAACAAGTGCGACCCTCATGTGGTTACCAGCTTCCACACAAGGATGGCCACTCCTTGTGCCTCTTCTGTCTAGGTCCAGACCACCCCATGGAGGAGTGCCAGCACTGCCAGAAATTCAGCTCGGCTACCCGAAAGCGTAGTCAGCAGTCTCTGGAAGCCCATCTCCTCAAAAAGAAAATGGCATCCATGGAGAAGGAGTTGAAGAAGCTTAGGCAGGCATCAACCTCCCCCGTAGGCCATAAAAAGAAGCATGAGAAGGAGAAGCACCGGGAGCGGGATTCATCATCCACAGCAGCAGCCATGACTTCGGCCGGAGTTGCAGCCATATAGGTATCATCCCCGCTGGGGGATCGCTCCTCGATGGCCGTCTTGGTGACTACCAAGAACGTGTTGCCCCTCCCATCGGGCTCGCACTCAGGCCCTTCGGGAACCTCCGGGGGAAAGGAGGCCTCGGCTCCCGTTAAGGCCGCTCTTCCACCGCGGCCTTCCGGTCTGAGAGGGTCCAGTAAGTCAGACGTCGGTCCTACTGACGCCTTGAACAGGACTGCTAAGCCGTTCACTCCTCGGGTGACGCAGCCCCACCCCTTCTGACAAGGCTGCCCCTCCTGCACGGCCTTCCTCGTACAGGGAGTCCGATAAGTCGGACACCGGCTCCTCCAACGTCCGCCCAGACACTGCTGACAAGACGGCCACTAGCTCCTCCAACAACCGCCCTGTCAACCAGCCTGTGTCAGACCCTGTTGTCACGCCTGATGTCCCAGGCTCTCCGCAATGGATAACCCCGTTGCCCACTGAGGTTCCGTATCCTCTCGGTTCACATCCAGAGATTGCAACCCTGCTTCCCCAGGGGAGACCGACAACCTAGGGACGCTGCCGTCAGGGGTTCCCCCTCTTATGCCGGACCCTCTGACGCTGGTCCTGATGTTGGTCGACCTGACACCGCCATCTGGCATCCCTTTGCCTGACAGAAGACCTGTTCCTCTGTCAGTACTGTCGGACCTGTCCGGCGGTCTCCCTACACCATGCCCGATGCTCTGTCCGGTCCGCCAGCAGGGCCTTTGTCAGGACCCTCTGCTCTGTCAGAGCCCCTGGTGCCAGGGTAGCTGACACTGCATTACCTGGTGCCACAGTACCTGGCTCCACAGTATCTGACAACGCAGTACCCGATGCAGCATTACCCGGCGCCGCAGTACCTGACGCCTCAGTACCCAACGCTGGGCTTCCTGCCGTCGGGCTATGGATACTCTTATTACAGGTATCCTCACTACCTGTATCGGAGCCCCCCCCCCGCCGCCCACTCTGTAGCCACCGGCGGATCTGAAAGAGACCTTGGCCTCCTGGTGGGCTGAGGACAAGACTCAGCTCACCAAGGAGGTCGAGAGTCGTCTCCTGATGCCGGTCCCCATACTGGACCCCCTACGTCTGATACGGAAGACTTCATCCCCCTTACCCAACGCCAGAGCAGAACCTTCTGGCTCCAGTGGTGGGAAGGACATGCACACCAGAGGGGTCGCTCCTCTCCCTCCCAGGGAGGAGTCTTCATCTTCCTCTCCCTCAGGGCCTTCCAACTCAGAATCCGAGTTGGATCACTCCGATTATGGAGACGAGCCTCACACTCCAGAACATCCGAGGCTGAGGGACCCTCCGAAGTCCCTTCTGGATGACCCCTCCTTTCTGGAGCTCTTGAAGAAGATCCATGAAACTTGTCTGTGGCAATCAGTGGAGCCAGGCCCACAGCGCAAGAAGCTGCTCACTTGGATCTGCCCGAGACTGCTCCTACGCTTTTTCCACCCTGGATTGAGCCTCATGCTGATCTTGTTTCCACTATTTGGAAACAATCATCTGTGTTGGCCCCCCTTCTGAGGAAGGCGGATAGACTTTACCAGGCTCCGGAGGGTAAAGACTTTCTCAGTCTTCACCCCAAGGTGGATTCAGTCGTGATCAGCATCACCCACGGCAGCTCTGCCAACCCCAAACACCTGACCTCATCTCCACCTGACAAAGAATCCTGACATCTGGATCAGTACGGGAAGAAGATATATGCTTCTTCAACCTTATGCATCAGGGCCCTCAATTACTTCGGCCACATGGGGGATTTCCAGAAGTCCATTCTTAGCCAGGTGGAATCCAAGCTGGACTCCCTTCCTGATTCACAGACTAAGCAAGAACTGGGAGATCTAGTCCGTTCCACTCATTTGGCCTGTAGGCACATGCTCCGTGCCACCTATGATGCGGTAGACACTAGTGGCAGGAGCTCAGCTTTTGCCGTAAGCTTACGGCGTTATGCCTGGCTCTGTGTGTCAGGTTTGGTCCCTGAAGTTCAATCCACTATTCAGGATGCTCCCTTCAGGGGTTCGGTGCTGTTCAGGGGTGATGTCAAGGACATCATCACCGAGCTGCAGGAGAAGGGCACTGCACTTGAGTATGTCCAGACTTTGTACAGGCCCCCTCAGGGACAGTGACATCCTTTTTGTCGCTAATCCCGACAAAAACAAAATCCTAACCAAGGCAAGCGTGCTAACAAACGTTGGGCCCCTCCAGCAACCAAGACTCCCCCCAGCAAAAAATCTGCGGGAGCCTCGGCTGCTGTACTGCCCCACATCTCCTGACTCCCAGCCTCTCCCTCTGCCTCTGACCGTTCCAGAGGAACCGGTTGGGGGGTGGGATTCTTCTCCCATATACCGGGTTGGGAGAGGATAACATTGGACGCTTGGGTGCTCCAGCTGATATCGGCCGGACACTCAATAGAGTTTCTTCAGAAACCCCCTTGAAAACCACCCCCTCAGTCGTCTTACTACCTGCAACATCTTCCTCTGGTCCTAGAAAAAATCCTATCCTTTCTGTCGAAGGCAGTGATAGAACCAGTCCCCACCCATCTTGGGGGATGGGTTACTATTCCCATTTCTTTCTAGTTCCAAAGAAGACTGGAGACTTGAGGCCTATCCTAGACCTCAGCTCCCTGAACATGTTCGTGGAGTACAAACACTTCTGAATACCCTCTCTCCAGAGCCTTCTACCCTACTTCGGACAGATCAGTGGCTATGTGCTCTGGATATGCAGGACCCTTACCTGCATATCCTCATATGCCCTTCCCACCGCAAATTCCTCCGTTTTTGTTTTCAGTGGGACCACTACCAGTTCAAGGCCCTCCCATTTAGTCTTTCCTTGGCTCCTCGAGTATTTACCAAATGCCTGTCCGTGGTAGCAGCCCACCTGCGTACCCAGAGGGTGCAGATCTTCCCGTACCTGGACAATTGACTCCTGGCAGCCCCTTCCAGGGAGAATCTTCTGCATTCCCTTTCCCTCACCCTGCAGGTCTTTTCCAGTCTGGGTATAACCATCTACCAGGCCAAGTCCCACTTGATCCCTTGCCAACACCTCCAGTTTGTAAGGGTGATTCTCGACACAACCTTAGGCAAAGTCTTTTTGCCTCCGGACAGGGTTGAGACCCATCAGATTCAGGCTCGCCTACTGTCCGATCGCAGACAGGTCGGCGCCAGGTGAGTCCTCCGCCTCCTAGAGCTTATAGCGGCTGCCATTCCGACAGTTTTGCTCGTTCGGCTCCATAGGAAGATCTCTGAATGGATGCTTCGGTCGCAATGGGACAAACTCTGGACGATCTAGACCAAGAGGTGCTAGTGTCCGACCCCATGAGCATGTGCTTGCACGGATGGACGGTTCAGGAGAACCTGTGTCTGGGAGTTCCATTCTGCATTCCTTCCCCCTCCCAGACGTTGACAACAGATGTATCAGGGGAGGGCTGGGGTGCCCATCTAGGGTCTCACAGGACTCAGGGCAACTGGTCCCCTTTCAAGCAGAAACTGCACATAAACGTGCTCGAATTGAGAGCAGTCTTCTATGCCCTACAGGCTCTTCTTCCCTTCATTCTTCCAGGTCATCTTCTCATTCAGTCAGACAACATGAGGGTAGTCTGGTACCTCAACAAACAGGGAGGAACACGCTGCTATCCCCTATGCCGGGAAGTGATGAGAGTCTGGTATTGGGCAGCTCAGCACAATCTTCACCTGAGTGCAGTTCACGTTCCGTGAGTGGAAAACACCCTGGCAGACGAACTCAGTTGATCCTCAGCCAGGACTCATGAATGGGAGCTGGACCAACAGGTAGTAAATGACATTTTTCGGCAGTGGTGGACACCTCAGGTAGACCTCTTCGCCTCCCCCCAGAATGCAAAACTTCCCACCTTTTTCTCACTTGCTCCAGGGTGAGACGTTTTCTGGCGGGGCGCTTTGTCTCTCCGTTGGAGGGACAGATTTGTTTATGCCTTCCCTCCCATTCCTTTCATTCCAAGGGTCTTAAACAAACTCAGATCAGAAGGGGCTTGGATGATTCTCATCGCCTCCTTCTGGCCTAGGCAAGTTTGGTTCTCTCTTCTGCAACAGTTTTCTGAGGAACCTCCTCTTCCTCTGTTGCAGCACTTGCTGACCCAGGATCAGGGGACCCTGGTTCACCCAGGCCTAAAATCCCTTCATTTTTATGCGTGGCTCCTGCAGACGTAGCTAAAGCCCACTTAGGAGTCTCTCCTTTAGTAGTGGACATCTTGGGGGAGGCGAGAAAGTCTTCTACCAGGTCCACCTATGCTATGAAGTGGAAAAGGTTTTCCATCTGGCCATGCTCTAAAGACTTAGTGCCTTTTTCGTGCCCGGTCACCAAAGTCCTGGCTTGCATGCGTCACCTCTTCGACCTGGGCCTCAGCCATTCCTCTTTAAAAGTCCATATGGCAGCTATTTCAGCCTACCACATTCCCTTTGAAGACAGGACCTTTGCTCAGTCGGAAGTCTCTAAGACATTTCTCAAAGGGGTTTTCACCTGAGATCCCCCATCTGCAATCCTGCCCCTCCTTGGGATCTGAATTTTATCCTGGAGAAGCTTACACTGCCTCCCTTTGAACCTGCAGCGGAAGCAGATCTAAAGTTCTTTTCGTGGAAGACACTCTTACTAATAGTCAAACCTCTATTCAATGTATTTCCGAGCTCCAAGCCTTGATGTGCAAAATCCTGTATTTCATTTTCCACAAGGAATGATTGGCCTTGCGCACCAACCCTAAGTTTCTCCCTAAGGTGGTAGCTGAATCTATGCTGAATCAATCCATTGAGTTACCGTCTTTCTTTACGCAGCACTCCTATCAAGGGGAATTCCTCTTACATACTCTGGATGTTCACAGGATCCTGAGATACTACACCAATCTGACTAAGGAGCTCAGCAAAACTGATCAGCTTTTTGTGTCTTTCGCTCACAAAAGAGAAGGCAATGCTGTTTCCAAGCAATGCGTTTCTAAATGGTTGGCCAATTGTATCACTTTCTGTTACGACAAGTACAACAAGACCCTTCCGGGTCAGGTCAGAGGTCACTCCACCAAGCCTCTGCTGCTTGTTTCAGGAATGTGTCCGCTGCAGACATCTGCGCAGCCGCAACCCGGCCTTTGGTCCATACCTTCATGAAACACTACAGTTTGGATATTGCCTCTCGCCGTAGAGCAGGCTTCGGTTTGGCTGTTCTACAGGGCCTCCTTTCTTGAGATCTGCTCAGCCCTGATGTTATACTGCGGATGACAATCCTCCTTCCGTTTTTTTTTCTTGTTCCACACTGCTTGGGATTCAGTCATATCTATGTATGCCTACTACAATTGCCCTCTCGAAGTAAGATAGTACAGTTACATAAGAACTTAGTATAACATTAGATCTTCGAGAGAGGCTGTTGCAGTAGGTATTACCTTCTCGCCCTCCGTCCCCCTCAGTCTCTTTTCTTCCTTTCCATGGGGGCTCATCCTCATCTCTCTCGTCTTGCCTTTTTATCCTTTGGTGGGAAAGAACTGGAAGGTGGGCGTGGGGGACTGCCCCTTTATATCGATGTTGTCTGATACCAATCACCTGGCATGGGGGCAGTCCCCCGCCAGAGACTGCTAGCTAGAAGTTTTCCTTGGGGTCCTGATGCCTGGTGGCTTAGTCCTATCTGTGAATACCTACTGCAAGAGCCTCTCTCGAAGATCTTCTGTTACGGTAAGTTCTTATGTAACTGTACTTTTTTACGAATGAAAGCTGTATCAGATGGCACAAGTGAGGGATTGAAAAATCTCCTTTTAGACATTTTTACAGAGTCTGACCTTAATATAAAAAACATGGCTGGGTTTGCGGCTAATGGGGCATCTGTCAGCATGGGTGTAAGACGAGGTCTTGCCGCTGTTTTAAGGGAAGACGTACAGTGGTTAGTTGGTGTTCATTGTTTCTCATACAGCTTAGAACTGGCCATAAAATATGCTTTGGATAACACCTATTTCAATGATGTTTCAAACTTTCTGACCCAACTGTTTTGTCTCTATCAGAAAAGTCTTAAGAGACTCAGAGAATTACAGTCCCTTGCCCAGACAACGGAGATGTCAGTTGAAAAGCCCAAGAAGGCCCATGGCACACGTTGGGTGCAGCATAAACTTCTTGCTACCTGTGCTGTTACCAAATCATTCCCCGTAATTTGTGCCCATTTAGAATCTATGGCGCAGACCCAACTTATGACCAGGCCAAAGCCAAGGGAGTGTTGCAAATTATAACTAAATTCCAAATGGTAGCACACCTTTTGTATTTTGAACAGCTGCTTCAGCCACTTGCCAGGTTTTCACTAGCACTTTAGAAAGAAGTAGTTGAAATGCCAGAGCTACTTAACTCTGTTGAAACTTTGAGATACCCTCTTGACCATGCTAAGCAGACTGGTCCCATAGGTGGCAGTGAACTTGACATTGTCCTAAAAAATGGGTCCGATGTTCTTTCAAGAGCATGTGCTCAAGTCACATACAAGGATGTGAAATTAACACATTTTAGTGGCCAAGTTGTTAAAACTTTAAACAGCAAACTCAGAAATACATTACAAACATTGAGAACTGTTGTGAACAAAGGTTCGGTTTGACTGATGAAAGTAATATCTATAACACTGCAAAAGTGTTAGATACCAGACTTTGGCCAGCTGCAGACAGAAAGGAACTGGAACTGTATGGTAACAGTGACATCACTGCAGTAGCTGACCACTTTTCAGCACTTTTGCAGCCTGACTGTGACAGCACTCTGCTACTTGCAGAAATGCAAGAGTTCAAGATTTTTGCTCAAACCACTTTCATCATTCTTTCTGCCTCTGCTATCTGGTCAAAGCTGGCATGTGATTTCCAAAATTCTTATCCAAATCTGTTGAAGCTTGTCAATGTGTTGAGAGTATTTCCTGTGTCTAATGTAATTGCAGAAAGGTGTTTTTCAACTATGAGCAAGGTAAAAACTGACTGGAGAGCAAGTGTGGAAGAGAATACTGTAGAAACGTTGATTCGCATTAAAAAGCAGGGGCCCCCTCCAGCTGACTTCAACCCAGACAGGGCTGTAGACATATTTTTTAGTGCTAAACCAAGATGTCCTTGTGATTTGGCAGCTGAGGATGGTGGACCACCACGAGGTCCCTCCCCCCCAAAACAGGCCAGAATTACTGGCTACATGCCAGGTGGAGAAGAGTAACAAAATCGATCACACCCAATCCTTGTTGGTAACTGTGTGGCTGGTCACAGTCCCAGCTGGTTACTATGTGATCAGTCATGGTCCCTACCCTGCTGGGGCAGGGGTTTTAATTTGTCACGGACTCACGATTACACTCACAAATTCACGGTCTGCTTTAACAGACATCCTGTCTCGGCTCTTAAAATGCATGTGCTGCTGGACAAGAATTGCTGTATCCTGGAAATGGCTAAATAAAACAGATATCAGTCTCAGAAACTTTTGTAAATGTGTGTTTTATCAGTATTGAGCAAGATAAGTATATTTGATGTAGTTTTGAGCAAAAACATACATTTTTGGTAATTGCTAATCGACTTTGGTCAGTTGCTAATCATTTTTTACTTTGATTAGTGAAGGCTGCTAATCAAGTCTCCGACACTAATTTATGCCTTGCAAGATGACTACATTATTTCTGTGGCTTCAACCCTCAAGATCTTCAAGACAGTCCTCCAATTTAACTACCCTGTGTCGAAGCGCAGTGATGTCAGGTTCGAGGCGGCCCCTCCAGTCATCGAAGGAACTAATGCGCACCTTGGGGTCTCCCATCCGGTGGTTCAACATTTCCATTGTGAGGCAAAGAGCCTTTAATTCTTGTGTTAGTAGCTGTAAAGCCTCCTTCATGGGGGCAAATTCTTGTAAGAATCTCTCCTCTGAAAGCACTGCAGGGGGAGGAGAAGGGTGCTCCACCACTGTGGCCTGAGGCTTGTTCCATTTGGCTCCTTTGTCTCTCTCTGAGGTCGGCTGTGGCATTTGCTGGGGGAGTTTGGCTCATTTCTGCCTCTATTTGTGGCTCAAGCAAAGATGGCAAACACCCAGGACAAAGCCAGGAACACCAGAACGAGTTGTTGAGGGTACAGGAGTCTACTGGAAATTAAGGTAATAGCAAAACATTTTAAATACTGTTGAGGGAGCCAGAAAGACTTGGAGGCACATCTACTCAGTGCAGCACATCACGTGACTCTGTCTATCCATTGCAGTCTAAATGACTGCCACCATGAGCAAGTCATTTGACTTCCACAGTATTTCCGCGCTCCACTACTGTAAAATTGGATAGAAGCAGTATCCCACTCCACCACACACACATGCACAAAAAAAACTTGAAACAAGATATTGCTATTAATAAAAGACTGCACTGGGTAAATAAATTGTAAAAAACAAATAATCAGAAAAATAATCATCTTCATTTGTGGACAGTAAGGCACATTTGTTTATTTGTGCCTTCTTCTTGGTTTCTTCAGGATATGACGGAGAAGCTGTCAACAGATCTGCGGAATGCCAGGCGGCAGCAGGAGGAGATGGAGCGGACACATGAACAGGAAGTAAAGAGCTTGAAGGAAGAGGTGAATACTTTGACGAGGCAGCGAGATGAGACACAGAGTGAGGTGCGTGGGAGAGATTTAAAGTCTCTTGGTCTTCGAAAGGCTTAAAAGGGGAATGGAAGTATAGCAGCATTCCCAGTTCATATTTACTTACCCCACTGTTCTCTTTTTGTACATGTCTCTTTTTTGTTTTCTTCTCCCTGGTCTTTCAAGACAGCTCTGTGTATCCCCCCTTCTACTAGTCATTAATTCAATGAACCTTAAACACACCAAGGGGCTGCTCCATTGCCATCAGTGTAGCAACCCACACAAGTAGTGTTCTCAGTGTCGGGAGCCACTGACTGATTGCAGCCGAGGATGCACCGGGGGGAGGTGGACTGTATTACTGTACACAGAGCTGCTTTTACAAGCCATATGAAATTACTCACAGTAGTGTTATTTCTTCTCAGAGATCCATCTCTGTGATTTACACAGGCATCTTCCTCTGACTTGAGCGTGATCCCCCACCAAGATGGATTTTTATGCTAATTACTGAACTCAGAATACAAGTTCAAACCCTGCAGTGTGGTCTTGCCCCTTCCCCAAGCATTCCAGCATTAGATTTGTTTCTAAAGATAGGGGAGCTATGACCACTAAAACTAGCCAATTGGTTGCCCAAAATTTCCAGTTCCTTGAACTAGAATAAAAAAAAAAAGAACAAACACCAGTTCATTTTATGACAGACAACATGAAGAAAATATTTAACTGACCATATGTTGCACATGCTAAGGAACTGCAATAAGGAACCTTAAGATGAAAAACTGATTCGTGTTTGAATCTATTCTCAGGTTCTGGAGGGGAGGCAGGGATTGTAAATGGAACCCTGAGAAGAAACAACATTATCATGGTAATTTTTTTCTTCAAACCCCAAGAATCCATCGCTGATGCTTTACACCAAGCAGACTGTCTGGCAGTACCTTGGGAGGCTGGGACCAGAACATGGTTAGGACAAAAGGTTCTGCAAGACAGCAGTTGCAAAACTGGCATCCCTTCTGGACTGTATATCCAGGTAACAGTGCTTTGTGAAGGTGTGCACTGTTTTCTAGGTAGTTGCTTTACAAGTGTCAAGTAGGGGGATGCCCCTTGCAGCTGAAACGGAGGCAGAAGTACCCCTTGTGGAGTGCGCCCTTAGATCTCAAGAAAGGGTTTGCACAGCTTTTTCATTACAGGACTGCATGCAGGAGACTATCCGGTGAGAGATAGTTCTCTTATTTGCTGGTTTACCTTTGCCCACTTTACCATAAGTAAAAAAAAAAAAGCTGTGTACTCCTGAACCTGATATCACTTGACTGGTCCAGGTAATGGCCAGGTGCTTTTTTTTGTATCCAGATAGTGCATTTTCTGCTCACCTGTACTGGAGTGCTCTGGGTAGAGCACAGGGAGGGCAACTGACTTGTTAAGATGAAAATCCGACACCACCTTAGGCAGGAACTTCCTATTAGTCCTGAGGACTACCTTATCTATGTGGAAGATTATGTAGTTTGGGTCTGTATAGAGGGGCTTGCAGTTTACTTACCCTCTTGGCAGATTTCATGGCAATCAGGAAAATAGTTTTCCAGGTGACATATTTTAAAGCAGCACTAGCCATAGGCTCAAAGAGAGCCTCCACCAGCTGCGTGAGGCAGATATTCTGGTCCCATGGAGGGACTGGGTTCCTCACAGTGTGGTGTACAGGTGATTGAAGCCTTTAAAGAATCTTTCAAAAATGGGTTGTATTGCCAATGACTTGCCCTTGCCTCCAGCTAGATGTACCTTAAAGTTGATGACCTCAGGCCTAAGGACTGTAAGTGTACCAGGTTGTGCAGAACTGCAGGCAACCCTGCCTGCATTAAGATTATCTTCCTGGGGGCACACCAGTATGAAGATCCCTTCCTTTTAAAGGAGTATGCTTTCCTTAAGGACCCTCGGGACCTCCTCAGACAGATTCAAACCAGAAAACTCTAGGAGTTCATGAACCATGCCCTCACATATAATGACCTGAGGTCTGGGAATGTTATCCTGCCCAGAGACCGGATTTAATTTATTTCAAAAGTTTTACCAAGTAAGACATACGTATCTGAGCTGGTATCAGTTTTTTCCAGATGCGCTGGGAGTACAGAACAAATACAAATTACAATGTACAAAAATAATTCAGTAATACAGAAACTAGTATAACAAAATAAGCACGTTCCAAAAATGCTTGAAGAATAAAATTGCCATGCAGTAAATTGTGGAACAAGCGAAAGAACATAAACAGTGAGCATTGACAGGGAGTAGTGGTTGATGACTGAGGAAGGGACTGTGCTAGTGTCAGTGTAGGGTGGAAGGCAACTGACGGCAGTCCACCCAATATCAGAAGCGACAGCAGGAGAGAAGAGAGAATTCATGGATGAAAGATTTCAGAGTGAATGAAAGTGGGGATAGAGCCCCAAAGTTTAGGAAAATGGAACGAGAAGGCTGCTTTGCCAACAGTAGATTTCATTTTGTGGGACCTCAAGAGCTACTGTTTCAAAGGGAGTAAGGTAGAAGAGGCAGAGATAGAGAGGAGCAAGATCGAGGGAGGGACCAATCCTAAATTTGGAGAAAAAATAGGCAGAGTGGGTAAGGCACCAGACATCAAGAGAGGGGAGGTACATAGATACATAGACGTTGTCGGCAGATAAGGGCCTTGTGGCCCATCCAGTCTGCCCTACCCTTCTTTCTAATGCTTAAGGTACCCTACATGCTACAATTCCCCCCCCCTTTGTCCTAGCTTGATAATTCTCATTTGTCTATCTCACGCATTCTTGAACCGCTGAACTGTGGCCACCCCCACCTCCTACTTTGGGAGGCTGTTCCATCTCTCCACCACCCTTTCAGTGAAGTAGAATTTCTTCAAGTTCCCCCTAAGTTTTCCCCCTTTTTAGTATCATGCTGTTCCCCCTGGTTCTGCTGTTTCTCTTCATGTGAAATATGCTCCCCTCTGGTACCCTGTTGATCCTTCAGATACTTGAAGGTCTCTATCATGCCCCCACCTATTGGTTGGCAGGACATATTAGCACAAAGTGAGCTCAGGAAGCTCTCTGCTGCTCATGAGATGGTGGCTGCCAGCAATAGAAAGTGAAAGTTGAAGGCCACTGTTTAAATCACTAAAAAGGCAATTAGAGGTAGTTAAAAAAATATTACTGTCTGAAAGCACTAATCAGGCATTTTTGTAGTGCCTGGGTAAAGCTGTGACTTTTCCAGTGTTTCCCTTTATGCCCAGTGGTTTTTTAAGTGATACTGACTTAATTTGCAACCTGACCCATGGTACCAAAGCTGTGGATGCAGCCATGTGGACCTGTAACTGCAGTAAATGCCTTGCAGATACTGGTTGGCTCAGTGTGAAGGATGTTGCAGTGGCAATCACATTTGATAACCTTTCCTGTTGGAAGACAGCTTACCCCTGCAAGGTAGCCAGCTCTATGCCTACGAAGTCCAGTACTTAAATGGGTTCTGTTTGGGACTTTTGCATGTTTATCAGGAACCCCGGGCTTTCCAGGGTGCTTTTCACATTCTGTGTAGAGCACCTTGCCTCTGGTTCTTGTTACCTGAGACTAGCCTGTTGTCCACGTGGGGAAAACCCGCCATATCTTACCTTCTGAGGTGTGCCGCCACCACAGCTAAGCACTTTGTGAAGACCCTTGGTGCTAAGATGAGGCCAAAGGGAAGGACTACGAATTGGTACTGGCAGTTTCCTAGCCTGAACCTGAGGTGCTTTCTATGAGTATGTGTGACTGAATGTGAAAGCCGACATCTTTTAGATCCAGTGACCCCAGCCAATTCCCTGCTTGTATGGATAGTATTACTGTGCTGTGTAACCATCTTGAATCTTTCCTTTTTGATATGTTTATTCAGATACCTTAGGTCTAAAATGGGTCACCACTCCCCATTTTTTTTGTGGGTCAGGAAGTATGCTGAAAACAGGCCCTTGCCTCGTTGTGAGGTTGGGACCTTTTCCACTGCTTTTGCCTGCAGCAGTTTGTCTACTTCCATCTCCAGTGGAATTATTTCTGTGGATGAATGGGCTGGAAAGTTTTTGGGTTTCTGCAGTTTTGGAAACCTCTTGAACTGTAAAGATGGTCCTTGGCCCACTACCTCCAGGACCCTCTTCTCTATGGTAATTTTTACCCATTCCTGGAAGTAGTGATCGACCTTCCCTCCACTGGCAATGGTTGAGCAACTTGGGAAGAATTGTCACGGGTTGTGTTTTGCTGTGGCTTTGGGGCTGGTGCCACAGCAGCATGCTTGGAGCCCTTCCTGCCTCATCTGGCATTGGTACTCATACAGTGCATAGGGTCTATGATAGTAACCACTGCATCTGCCTCCCCTACTGTAATGCCTATAAGAAGTGGAGACCTGTTCTTTATCAGTATTGTTTTGTAAGTGGCCTTGTTTGCCTCCACTTTTTTCATGCATGCCTCTGTTTTGTCACCAAAAAGGGAATTTCCTTTGAAGTTAGACATCCACGGCCTTGGTCTGGGTGTCCTGGGAAAGGATAGTTGTCTTTAACCAGGAGAATCTCCTCAGTGACACTGCATGAGCTAAGACCATAGAAGCAGTCATTAGTGTCTGCAGCCATGTGGAACTGGTAGTCAGTGGCATTCAGGGCAGACTTTACTGTGGCAGCCAGTCCTGAACCCCCTAGCCTTCCATCGCCTTATAAGTTAGTACCAGCAGTGTATTCTACAGTACTTTCTAGTACAGAGCTGTATATGCCAAATAAGCTGTCTGCCTAATGAGAAGAGAAACTGTTGTATGTACTTTTTTTTTTTTCCCTAGGGATGTGGTTATGTTGTTCTATCCACAGTGTTTGGCATTGTCCTTTCCCCTTAAATCTTACCGGAAGGTCTTTAAGCTAGCTCCTCCCACCCACACAGGTGGTATAACCCTTGGCTTTGCCCCATGTCGCTAGATCTTCCTTTCCACTGGAAGATACAGGTTGCCTCCTTACCGCTTTCGTGTTCAGTAGGCCCTGGCTTCTAAATCTTCAGATTTTCTGAAAATTAGACTTGTCAGAGTTACTGATTACCGCTTTGCGATCTCGACCATTATGGAACAGAAATCTTCTCCTAGTTTCCACTGCTGCCCATGCGGACAAAAGATGTCGTGCACAGACCCGCATGCCACGTGCATATTTTGCCTGGGTGTCGGCCATGTCACCCAGGCCTGCGAGATGTGTCTCGCCTTCCATCACAATGTCCTAGACGATCGTCTCGCATGTTTAAAGCTGGGCAGGCCAGAGAAACGGAATCCACCGGTCAAATCTAAAGAGGCACGATGGGCAGTCTTCGTAGCTGTGGGGTCCGACGAGTAGCTCGAGCAGATGCAGGCCTTCGAGGAAGAGGTGGCTCAGGCCGCAGATCGTTCCTCAAGGCCCTTCTTTATCCCGCTCAATTTAGACTCTACTTTCTCGAGCTCCTTTCGGGAGATGTGCCAATCTCTCCCCACTAAAGGCAAGGGACCTTTGGGCTCACGTGTCTCCTGGTCCCATAAAAAGGACAGGGAACCAAGAGATTCTTCGTCTCGGCGAAGATATTCTTGGGATTGTGAGAGTTCTCGGTCCCAGGAATCTCCAATCTTGACCTCGGTCGAGATTGTGGCCTCGATTGCTGGCTTTTCAGTCCCACTGTCAGGTCAGCCAGCCGAGACTTCGATCGAAGACGAGGTTGAGATCATTCTTAACCCGGTCGACCCGTTGTCTCCCGAGGAGAGCGACAACTCTCTTGCCAGGACCCTGCTCCTGCCCCTTCCTGATGAGGAGACCCAGCCCACTGGCGATCCCATTCCCAGACCCGGGAAAATCGCTGCCCCCCTTCCCTCGGTGTCTCCCAAGTGACCCAGTCAATGCCTCGAAGGTCGAGGTCTGGGACCCCTTCGACTGACAGGCCGAGGAAGGCGCATAAGCGCTCCACAAAAAAGGCACCGCCGCCATTCTTCTTCATCCTCCTTGGATGAGGAGAGGTTTTGGTGGAAACTCCATCAATGCTATGAAGACTTAATGTGTCAGCAGCTTATTTTGTCCAGTCAGAAACCGATTACGGTTTCTGCACCAGCCATAATGTGGCTCTTGCCTCCCAGGCCGAAGCCGACTCCCTTGGAGCTGTTCAAAACTGTTCCTCCACCCGCGGAGCCAGTCAAAACCATCCCGGTTCGGCCAAAATCGACCTCTCCACCAACAGTGGTGGAACCGCCACCTAAGCAGCCCTTGGGAGGGGCTCCTACTAAAGAGTCTCGGGCCTCCTGCATAAGCTCTCGGTCACCCTCACGCCTGATCGCCCCAGGCGAGTTGAGGGTGATTTAGGTGGCCGGCCGATTTACCCAGACTCTTCAGAGTCTGATGACTCCGATCTGCATTCTCGTCCCTTCGACGATGAATCTGTCGACAGTTCTCTCAACAGAGGAAGGCCCTTCTTCCATCCTGGGCATCCTCCATCTGATCTCCAAATCCATGGGGATGCTTCTCGAGCCTGTTCAAAAACAGGCCGAATAGCCCCTCACGGATATCCTTAAGAGAGGGGACTCACTGACGGAAGCCTTCCCAGTGGCGGAGGCCTTTGTCTGTCCAGCTTTGGCAGCACCCTGCCTCCTGCCCTGCGCCGTCTGCCCGTATGGCTCGCAAGTATGTGGTGCCTATAGGGTCCCTTTCGGGGTTCACAGAGCATCTCTCTGCAGAGGGCCTGGTGACCAAATCTGTGTTCAGACGCCCCGATATTTCGGCAGATAGAGACAGACCTCCGGACAAGGAATCCAAAAAGTTGGATCACTCTGCCCATAAAGTCTATGACGCCTCTTCGCTGGGCCTCCGTCAGGCAAGCTCGGCCGACATCATGGCGCATTTCTCCCACGCCCTTCTGGGCTCCCTAGATGAGGTACTTCCTCATCTCCCCACAGACTTCCAGACTACGGTCAGGCAGGTCCGGGACTAGGGTGGCGCTGTTGCGAAGCAGCAACTCCAGACCAGTCTGGACCTCGGGACTTGTACGCCCACTCTGTGGCAGCCGCAGTTGCCATGCACCGCAGGGCTTGGCTGAGACTCTCCACCTTCACGGCGGACACCCAGCACAAGCTTACGGATGTACCTTTCCTGGGCACTGACCTTTTCAGCCCAGGAGTGGACGGTCATCTCCAACTCATCGAGAAGTCCAGTGCCACCTTGGACTCTGTCACTTCTGCTCAATGGGAATCCCAGGGTTCTAAAAAACAGCAGAATAAAAAGCTATTTCGACACCCTGCTCCTGCGGCCAAGCAATCCCACTTTCAAGAGAGACAGCAACAGCAGGCACAGTCTTGGCGCCTCTGGCCCAAGCCCGGGCCTCCAGCGGCCTGTAAATCTGGAGGTCAGGGCTCAGGTGATCCTCAATCTGGACCCTCTTCCTCCAAGCCTGCTCAGTGACGGGATAGGGGCTGCCACCCCTATTCCTGTCATGCTAGCTTTGGGTCCTCCTGTGGGGGGTCGGCTCTGCCACTTCCTTTCTGCCTAGTCCGCTGTTACCACAGACAGGTGGGTGCTAGAAGTGGTCGGCCAGGGTCTGCCTCTAGAGTTCGAGCAGTACCTTCCTAACCAAGCCAAGCCAAGCCCCATGGGAGGAGATGGTATCTGTTCAAGTTTATTGCAGGAAAACAAACTCCATTGAGCAAGCTCATTCACAAGGAGGTCTGGTATACATGTACAACAAAGCTATTAGGAAACATACAGTAAATGCGTACAACAGAAATTCAAGTGCTGGCAAGATACATAAGAGACAAGTGTACAAGCGTTGTTCAGTGCATTATAGTATAGCATATCGATTGGGTCATCGTACCCAGACAACAGAGTGCAGCTTCAACCTATATAGACTTTGGGCTGTCAAAGACATATACAGTCATAGTGGAAAACCAGTTTTACTGACAGTTACAGACGTCTTTTATTTTTCCAGAAATTAACTTTTTGAAGAGATGAACAGAGACTAACTTAGCCTGTTTCAGAGAGGATTGGACCCTGTTCCAGATGACTGGGAAGACAGTGGAGATAGCACGTTTACCGAAAATGGTGCGGGTTTTGGGGACATCCAGGAAGATAAAATCTGATTTTCTGAGTGCATAGGTACTACAGCGGGTATGGATGATTGAGGTTAGATAGTTCGGTAGCTTGTTAAGGAGAAGCTTTAGAGTCCAGATGCTGATGTGGAGAATACGTCTGGATGTAAGGGACGTCCAACCTACAGATGAGTAGACGTCGCAGTGATGTGTCCTATATGGTGAGTTCGTAATGAAGCGCAGTGCTCGATGGTAGAGAGTGTCCAGTTTATTAAGTTTTGAGGTGACAGCAGAGTTATAGATAATGTCATGTTCTTACTTGGTCGACTCTCCGAGCGACGTTGCTAACAACTCCGCAAGAGAAGGTTGTGGCAGAGTCATGGACCCCGCGTAAACCCAGGGTTAATTTCCAAGTACTTCCTGGTTCCAAGCAGACGGGAGGACTGACACCCATTCTGGATCTGCATGACCTGAACCAGTTCCTCAGGTCACGCACCTTTTGGATGGTAACTCTGTCACAGATCATACCATCCCTCTCTGGATCTCCAGGAAGCATTCTTTCACGTTCTAATCCATCCATCTCACCAGCGGTTCCTTCGCTTCCGAGCAGAAGGAGCCCTCTTCGAGTTCTGAGCCATGCCATTTGGCCTGTCATCAGCCCCATGGCTCTTCACCAAATGCAAAGCAGTGGTTGCGGCCCACCTTTGGTGCCGGGGGGGGGGTTAGAGTCTACCTCTTCCTCGATAATTGGCTCTTGGCGGGTTCCACCCAGCAAGAGGTGGAGAAGTCCAGGGACCTGGCCCTCCAAACCTGCACCGAACATGGACTCCTAATCAACGAGGCCAAGTCGGAACTCATACCTTCACAGGTGATATGCTTCAACAAGGCCGAGTTCAACTCCTGCCAAGCCAGAGCCCGGCTCCCGACAGACAGTGTGGAGGTTCTCTCCTCCTTTGCCCAATCATTTCTGGTTGAGCACTTGCACCCTGCCTGGGACTTTCTGCACCTTCTGGGTTACATGGCAGCCTGCACCACTGTGGTCCAATGGACTCGGTGGCATATGCACCCCCTGCAATGGGAGCTGGCTGTCCAGTGGACCCAGCATCATGGTCACTTCGACCATCTGGTCACTGTAACCCAGAAGATGTGGGACGCTCTCTAGTGGTGCACCGTCCTGGATCATTTGCAGGAAGGGATCCCGTTTGTTAGTCCTGAGCAGATGGTCATCCTCATGACCGATACCTCTCTCACGGGCTGGGGAGCCCACATGGGGAACCACAGAGCCCACAGGTTCTGGACCCACAAGGAATCCTGATAGCATATCAACCTGCTGGAGCTCAGAGCAGTCTATTTTTATTTATTTATTTGAAAGTTGGATTTACAACCTTTGAGTCGTGGACTCATTTACAAAGGCACCTCGTCGCAGGGAGGGTAGACATGAATACAGTGTGCGGTACAACAGTGGTAACATACAGATACAATACAGATAACAATAAGAATGCATTTACAACAGTGGTTTACAGATAAAATTGCATACAGTAAGTTACAATCGTATAAAATATTACTATAATAGAAGGTACAGCCCTGGCCATACCAGGGAGGAATACCTATGAGGAAAGGTTGGGGGGGGAAACGGGGTGGGGACAGAAAAGGGGAGGGGAGAATAGCAGTCCAGCGGACATTGTCAAGGCTAAGGGCCAGGCGGGAGGGACTCCACCATTACAATAATTAGGGGTAATTACAGCTTCAGGCACCAAAGAGGAGGCTACGGAGAGCAACTTTGAAAGAACCGATTTTGGTAAGGTTAGTGACAGAGGGTGGGAGGGAGTTGAACCATGTGGCGGCGCGGTAGTGGAAGGACCTTTGGGCTAAATAGGTCTTGGTATGGGGCACCTGGAAGGAGGTCTTAACTGTGCTATGGGTGGCAACAGATATGCACTCCATAAGGACATAGTGATCTCGGGGAGACCTAGCAGGGATTTTTGGCAAGTAGGCAGGTTTGGTAGCGCAGGCGCTCCTCAGACGTGAGCAGGTTGGTGGTGGAATGCGCCAGTCAGGAGCCTGCAGGCCTTGTTTATCGAGGTCTGAATTTTGGCGAGGGCGGTATTGTCGGCCGCGGCATAGATGGATAGGCCATAGTCCACTTTGGACAGGATGGAGGAGTTGATGGCCAGTTGTAGGGCGGTTTGGGGGAGGCAATCTCTATGTCGATAGAGAAGGCCAATCCGAGAATTTATAACTGAGGACAGGGTATTGATGTGGGTGTGGAAGGTGACGCCCAGGTATTTGTAGGATGACACCTGCTCGAGAGGGTGTGGATTACTGGGGAGAATGCAGAGTGGGGCATTCTTGGCCTTATTCTGGTGGTGAGAAAAGAGCATGGATTTGGTTTTCTTGAGGTTAATGACCAGCTGGTGGTCAAGGAACCACTTTTCGGCTTGGTTGAAAGTATGCTGCAGGGACTCCTGTAGAGATGCGGGGTCGGGGTGGGAGGCGAAGAGGACCGCATCATCGGCATAGAGGAGCATATTGCCTGAGCAGGTGCTGGGGAGAGTGTTGAGAAAGAGGCTGAACAGAACGGGGCCCAGGATGGAACTCTGGGGGACCCCAGAGCGAACGGGCAGGGTGTTGAACAGGGTGCCGTTTACCTTCACATGCTGGGATCTGGTAGAGAGATAACTGGTGAACCAAGCAAGGGGGCCAGGGGAGAAGCCAAGTTGGTGGAAGGAGTCAAGTAAAAGGGGGTGACAGACAGTGTCATAGGCCTTGGAGAGGTCAATGAACTCTGCACCTGCAATGTGATCAGAGTCGAGAGCAGAGTGGAGGTGCTGGGAGAACTCCAGGAGGGCTGTAGTGGTGCTGTGTCCAGGGCAGAATCCATATTGTTCCGGACACAACAGGTTGTATTTGGCTAGGTACTCGGGGAGCTGTATGGCCACTATATTTTCTAGTGCTTTAGAGAGCGGGGGAGAATGGAGATGGGTCTGAAATTGTTAGGGGAGGTTCTATCCCCACTCTTAAGGATTGAGGTGATTTCTGCAATTTTCCAAGCACTTGGGAACTGGCCCAGACATAGTGACTAGTTTAAGAGGTCGGTGAGAGGGACTAGTACAGTATCAAAGACTAATCGGAGGATCCTGGAGTCCAGGGGATCACAGCTGGGGTTGTTGCTAGCTAGGGCTTTTTGCAGATGAGGCCTGGCTTCAAGGGGTGATATGCGCGCCCAGGTAGAAAGGGGCCATCCAGGGTGGGGGGTGGAGGCAGGGACAGGGGTTGAAAAGTAATTGGGAAGGACAGAGCTTAGATCTGAGAAAGCCATATTGAAGCACTCAGCTATGCAGGGTGGATCAGTAGTGATGGTACCGTCTATGGAAAGTTGTGATGGTGGGGGAGCAGGTCTTTCCATTGAGCTCCTTCATATTGTCCCAGAAGGTACGGGATGAGCCCCAAGTGGATGCATGGGTGGTTTGATAATATTCGGCCTTAGCCTGCCTTATAGCCCAGGTACATATATTAAGTGCTGCATTATAGGCTTGTCTGTCAGCCAATTTGCCTGTTGCGACAGCAATATGCCAGAGATTATCTCTTTGTTTCAGTTTTTGGATAAGGGACAGGGGGATCCATGAGGCGTTCTGTTTTTTGATACGGATTCTGGTCGGGGGGGGTGAAAAGGTCACAGGCCTTGCTGAAGGCACTGGAGAAATAGGCTAGGGCAGAATCAATATCTGCTGCAAGTAGAATTGGGGACCAGTCAAGCTGGGCTAGATACATTTTTAGCTTTCTGAGACCCCCAGGGCAAAAGTGCCAGCGTGAGGTGACCTGGGACACTGGTTTCGGTGCAGGGGATGACCAGTGACAGAGGACAGAAGAGTGATCACTAAGAGAGTCTGGTAGTTCATTAATATCCCTGATTTTGTGAGGGCAGTTTGACAGAATTACATCTAGGGGGGTGCTAGAGCCACTTGACTGGTTAAATCTAGTAGGCAAGGTAACTAGTGGGGTCATATCTAGAGCAGCGAAGGAGTCCCTGAGATGGAATGCAGAGGTACCCAGCCAATTGACATTTAGGTCACCTAGGATGAGCTGCTCTGCCTTGTGTGGGAGTGTGGTGAGGTAATCAATGAGGGATTGGACAGCTTGTCCCTGGTCCCTCAGGAGTATGTAAGAGACTGTGAGGAAAAGGGGGGCCCTGGCTGGGTCAGGGGTAACCTTCAGGGTGAGGGCTTGGGCACTAAAACCGAGCTTGGGGCTGGAAGTGCATGGCCTAAAAGTGTGTCACGCATAAAGACTGCACACCCGCCGCCACTTTGCCTATACGGTCTTCCCTAAACAGAGTGTAGCCAGGAAGGGAGATAACAGAGTCGGGAGTTTTTTTGGAGAGCCAGGTCTCAGCTAGCGGTATAATATCCGGTCGGTGCTGTACAACCCAGCACTGGAGAGTGGCGGATTTTTTTAGGAGGCTGCAAATATTTAGAGAGGCAACGCAGAGGCCAGTTCCAGTGGGGGGTGGCTAGTTGACAACAGCCCAGGGTTGGGGTGTATGTTCCCGGAGAGCAGAAGGAGTAGAGCAATTAATCTGATGAGCGGACTGTGGTGACTACGACCCTTAGCCAGGTACCAATGCAAGGTCCTGTTAGTGGGGTGCAGGGGATGGGTAGAGAGTGGAGGGTAGATATAGCAAGGAAGGGGTGGGCCCAGGGTGTCCCAGAGGGGATGGGGGAGGGTATTGGTTCGTGGTGGGTGCCGTGGAGTAATAAGGGTGGCCAAGGTGGGGGTTGGCTGCTGTGGAGTGGCAGAGGGTGGGGGCTCAGGGTGGGGGCAGGGAGGAGGATGGGACATAGACTGAGTGAAAAGGTAGCAAAGATTGACTGAGTGTGATAGCCATGGTGCCATTGCTATTTCCTATTGGGGGTATAGGGGATAACTGACCTTCAGTGAGGTGACTGCCGCTTTGGTGTAGTGGTAGTGCTGCTGCCTTTGGTGCCAAGGGTACCAGGTTTGAATGTCGGGGGTGGGACCTTGGTTTAGAGGCTGGTGGCCTGACTAGTGGGCAATGAGAGGCTGGAAAAAGGTGCTCAGAGGGAGGTGAAATAGTGACCGCTCTGGGTACTTAAAAAGGTGGGGGGGGTGGGAACAGAGAGGGGTAGCAGTGGAGAGGTAGAGGAGAAAAGGGGCAGAGAAGGGTGAGGTGGAGAGGGTGGCAGGAGGAGGAGCAGAGAGGTACTAGGCAGGAGACTGGGCAGCGAAGTGGCTGGGAGGACAGAGTGCCTGCAAGTAGCAGAGACAGGGAAGATATAGAGAGATTGGTAAAGACAGGGAGGGAGCTCCCTCCAGTGGCTGAAGAGTATAAGCTGCAAATGGGAAAGTGGGGACTTGTTTCAGAAGGGTACAGGAAGTCATGTGACAGAAAAAGGAAATAAATTGAGGATCAGGCTTGGATGGGAGGGTCTCGACGGGCTAACACCCCCACACAAATGAAGCCAGCAGGGAGAACAGCCTTACCTATTAAGGCTGCCGAGGTTGTTCCCGTCTCCCGATGGAGCCCTGCGTGCGTCCGGTGAGTGTTTGTGGGAGGGGGGGATCCTGCAGCCTATATGGAAGGGGAGAACAAAGGGGAGAAATTAGTATGCAGCGAGAAGTTAAGCAACTCCGAGACCCCTACTGTGCATGTGCCAAGTATTGAGCATACTATCGAGACAGGGTCCCTAGTGCGCATGCGCAAGGTCTGGAAACCAAGATAGCGATCTGGCGACTGGCACTGTCAGCATTTGCTCTGCTCCTTTGGGGCCAAGTGGTTCGAGTCCAGATGGACAACACCATGATCATGTACTACCTCCACAGACAGGGCAGCACACACTCCTGGCTGCTGTGCTGGGAAGCGCTCCGCATCTGGACCCTGGTGAGCCGACTGGAGGCAGATCTCCTAGCATCCTTGTGGCAGGAGCCTCAAATCAACTGGCGGACACTCTCAGCCATATGGGCGAGACGTCCCACGAGTGGTCTCTCCATCCAGAAGTAGTACACAGCCTGTTCTCCCAATGGGGCAAACCGATGGTGGACCTGTTCACCTCCAGGGAAAACACCAAGCTGAGGCTGTTTCATGCCCACCCCCCTCAGCAGGGCTCACTGCAAGGGGATGCCTTCTCAAGGCCTTGGACCCCCAGGCCTCTTCTATGCCTTCTCTCCATTTCCCTTGATCCACAGGGTGCTTCTCAAGGTGAGGAGGGACAAGGCGCAGGTGATCCTGGTAGCCCCAGACTGGCCACGTCAGCTCTGGTGTCCAGATCTCCTCAGCCTTAGCAACAGGCTCCTGAGGCATCTTCCAGCACGCCCTGACCTGATATCAGTCAGTCTGGGGAAGGTATTCCGTCTCGACCTTCAATCCCTGCACCTGACAGCCTGGTTCCTGTGCGGCTATAGTTCCAGGCTCTGGGTCTCTCTGAGGATGTACTCGGAGTAGTGGAAGCATCCAGGAAGGAGTTGACCAGGAGGTGCTATGCCTTCAGATAGAAAAGATTTTCCATTTAGTGTCAGGATAAGGGCCTGGACCCTCTGTCCTGTCCAGTGGCTAGCATCCTAGACTACCTTTGGTCTCTGTCCAAAGGAGGTCTTCGGTCTACGACCCTTAAGGTGCACCTGGCAGCCATCTCTGCTTACCGGGTGTGAGCTGGTCAGCAGATGGTGGCACAGGAGAAGGTGGTCTGGCGTTTCTTCAAAGGCCTCGATCACATATCCCCTCCGATGCGTGAACCTCCACCTCCATGGGATTTACTGCTGGATTTGCAAAACTCGTGGGCAAGCCATTCGAACCGATGCACAAATGTGAGATGTCACACTTGCATTGGAAAACCGCCTTCCTGGTGGCTATCATGTCAGCCAGAAGGACTGGGGAACTCCAGGTGCTTTCGGTGGAGTCTCCTTATCTGGTCTTCCACAGGGACAAGGTTGTCCTGTGAGCCCACCCGAAATTTCTCCCGAAGGTGGTGTCAGAGTTCCTTCTGAACCAGGTGTTGACTCTACCTGTGTTCTACCCCAAACTACACCTCGGACGCCGAGTACAGGCTCCATACTCTGGACCTGAGACAAGCAGTCTCCTATTATAAGGAGAAAATGGCAGAAATTCGGGGAGAGGTTCACCAGCTGTTTATCACCTACGCTGAAGCCGCACGTGGCAGACCTGCAGCAAAGGAGGACATTCTGTAGATGGATCACATTGTGTATTGATCTGTGTTACAGGTTGGCGGGCAAGGAGCCTCCCAGAAGGATAAGAGCTCATTCCACCCGTCATACCACTGCATCGGTGGCTGCTTCCAGGGACATCCCTATCCAGGAAATCTGTTGGGCTGCTACCTGAAAGACAGCAAACACCTTCATTACCCACTACCACATCGACCTAGAGTCACTCCGGGATGCTGGTTTTGGGGCCTCAGTTCTCCAATCTCTGTTTCCAAAGTAGGGGGTATGTGCCTTGCCTTCTTCCTCCCGGAGAACTGCTTGGAGTCTGCCAAACAGTGTGGATAGAACAACATATCCACATCCCTAGAAAAACAGGTTACTCACCTGGAACAGTAGTTCTAGGAGTGGTATATGTTGTTCATCCACACGAACCCACCCGACCTCTCCGGCTTCAACGTACAACCTAGCTTCCAGCAGGCAAGATCTGGTGTCATGGGGCGGAGCCGAGGGTTATACCACTGGGTGGGTGGAAAGAGCCAGCTTAAAGACCTTCCGGCAAGATTTAAGGGGAAAGGACAATGCCAATCAGTGTGGATGAACAACATATACCACTCCTAGAACTACTGTTACAGGTAAGTAACCTGTTTTTTTTTTTTTTTTTTCATTCTCTGTTTAAGCTGCCTTCTACACCACTGCCAGACCTATCCCTTAGGGTCCCTCAAGGTGCCATAGCTGAGCCTACTCCCAGCCCCTACAGGTGCCCTGCTTCCATATTGCCTAGGATTTAGACACACCTGGGTGTGAAGGAGGGGGAAACCCCCCGTTCCTGCTTGCACGTCTCTTTATCAGGCTGACTCCTTGGAGTTCCGGGTTGGTCCCTTTGGTTCACTGGAGGCCGACATCGGGCTGGCTGTGGAGTCCATTTTCCAGTTCCTCTCCTCCCTGAGGACGCAGGCACTCGTGGCGATCCAAGAGGCATGTGCACGCCACTGATCTTGGCCTGTCTCCTCCCCTGCCATGATGCCCCTGACTGCACTGCCACCTGTGGTCACCCAGGTGGCAGTATAGCACTGGGGATGGCAAGCCTGCCTCCCCGGAGGAGGGTGTCCCCTGGGATGCTCAGTCCTCCTCAATCCGAGCTTGTTCCCAAACTCGGATCATTGGCATTGTGAGCGGTGACTCTACCACTGTGCTGACGGTCCGGCTACTTGTATATACTTTTTTTTTGGCCATAGTATCCAGTTTTCTGGAATTCTTTTCAGGTGGCTGCACAAAGGAGGAGACCATAGCCCTCTTGCAAGCAGCTGCTTGGACTATACCTTCATAATAAGGGTGTGCATACATGTATTTCACCCCATCTCTTCAATGGATACGTGTTTTCAATCTTTTTGTCTTTGCCTCCCATTGACGTAGGTGCAGACATGATTTTTGAGGTGAGTTTTGAAATGATTTGTGTATGGGGACTAGCAGCCTTCCTGTAGAAGCTATCCCCATATTCATACATTTTGCTTCCTCTTCATCCTCCTTTGTTTCCTGAGAGGGGATGCCGAGGGTGCTCACCATTTGCCTAATGAAAGAGGAATCTGCAGGCCTTGGAGGAAGCCAAACTTCTGCTCAAGTGAACCATCTGGTTCAGTTGGTTCACCATCCTCTTCCTCCTCATAAACATGTCCTCCTCCTCAACAGGCAGGTGGATTACAGCCTGAGCTTGTGTGTGTGGGGGGGGCAGGCATATTCATGAAATTTCCCATAGCCTGGAAGGTCTGGGAAAAATGCCATACTTATGCCATGTTCTCTGCCAAAGGCATTTGTCTTGGATCCACTGCCTGCTCCTTTCCTTTTCTGACACTATTTCCAGTGCCTGCTCTGAAGCTTTGTTATTTGTACTTTTGCCATCACCAGACTCAGGGATCCCCCTTTTGGACGGTATACCATCAAAAGGGCGCAGGAACAAGGGTGCCATAATGTGGGCATACCTAATGTGGGTGTTCAGGACTTGTGGGTGTCTTGCTGACAGGGCGTCATTCTGCCTCCCCCTTCCCGATGTGCCCGCCATGGAGATGATTATATAAGTGTCCGGGGGTGCGGGGGCAAAGCGCCCCACAACATTACAGGGGCACATTGTCTGTGGTGCTATTACTTAACAGATTGGGTTTTGGGCGACACATTACAGGGGCACATTGTCTGTGGTACCGTAGTTTATGGGACAGGTTTCGGGTGAGATTTGGGGATTGCTGTTTTTTCCTTGTTGCCTTTTTGATGGATGCTCTTTTTCTTGTGCTTTTTTTAACTGCGCTTTCTTTGTTTGCGTCCTCATTATACAGAACCCTTTTGGACACTCTGGAATCTTTACCATCTTATCTAATGGCAGAGCGGCTTTATCTTTTTTCTCTCTCCCCTTTGATGGGGACTGCTGCTGTTCATGAGAAGACTGATCCTTTGATGCAAGCTTTCCACCATCATTAGGAATCTCCCTCAGCGCCTTTACTGTGTTTTGGTGACACAGAGGCAGACTGAGAAGTTATAAGTTACTCTCTTTTTGTAGCCCTTTTCTTTCGGTTTTAAGGCAAAGCTTTTTACAGAGCTCACAGTTGATAAAATTGTGATCGGGACCAAGGCACCTCAAACATAGGTCGTGGCAGTCTGTCTTTGCCAGGAACTGAAAACAGATTGTACAGATCTTACTTCGAGAGGTCTCTTGCAGTAGGTATTCACAAGTAGGACTAAGCCACCATGCGTCAGGACCCCAGGAACATTTTTTAGCTAGCAGTCGCTGGTGGGGGACCAACCCCATGTCCGCTGACCGGCGTCAGCTTACGTCAGTATAAAGGGGCGGTCTTCCACGACTGCCTTCCAGTTCTTTCCTGCCGTTGGCTTGCAAAAGTACCTTATGGAAGAACAGCGCTACTTCTACCACCATTTTGGATGAGTATTTCCTCATTTTTTATACAAAATTTAAATTTTTTTCTCTAAATTGTTTCTTATATCTGGCTGTGTATGTCATCCCTGACACCCTCCAAATTGCATAAAAACAAGTGTGAGTCGTGCTGATCCGAACTCCCTCACAAGGACGGCCACTCCTTATGTCTCTTCTGCCTAGGCCTGGACCACCACATGAAGGAGTGCGACCACTGCCAGAAATTCAATTTGCCACCCACAAGAGAAGACAGCAGTCCCTGAAAGCTCACATTTTAAAGAAAAAGATGGCCTCCATGGAAAAAGAATTGAAAAAACTCCAGCAGATGTTGACTTCCCCTGAAGACCACCATAAGAAGAAAAGGGACAAGGAAAAACACTGGGACCAGGATTCATCATCCACAGCCCCCGCGACTTTGGCTGGAGTCGCGGCCTTACAGGTATCTTCCCCTCTGGGGGATCACTCTCTGATGGCAGCTTTGGTGGTTAGCAAGCATGCGTCTGTCCCCCTGTCGGGCTCGTGCTTGGGCCTGCTAGGAGCCTCCAGGACAAAGGAGGCCTCCACTCCCGTTATGACCGCCTCTAGTACTGGCCCTAATGGTGCAAGTGGGTCCGACAAGTCGGGTACCAGCTCTGCCGTCGCCCGCCCCGGACAAGGCTGCTAAGCTGATTGTCGGCTCGTCTGACGATCGCACAGCCTGTGACCCCATGTCAGGCACTGACACCATGCCTGACACCCGGGAGTCGCTGCAACGAAAGTCCATTCCGTTGCTGTCCGAGACTCCTCCATCCCCGCAGACTCCCCCTGCGGACTCTGCCCCCTCTTCCCCAGCTGGGGTTGAGGATACTGGGATGCTGCCATCGGGGGTGCCCCCCCTTCACCAGTGCCTCCGACACTGGACTTGACGTCGGTAAACCCTCGGGCATACCAGTGCCTGACGACAGGGCTGTTCCACCGCCAGAGCCTGCAGGGCCCATTTTTCCATATCCTGTCGTGGGACCACCCACTCCGGCCCCACACCTTTTAGACTGACGCCAGACCTATCTGGTCCTTTGGCTGGGCCAACACCAGTTCCTTCAGCTCCTTTGGAGCCCCTGTCACCAGTAAACCCGACACCGCAGTATCCAACACCTCAGTACCCGATGCCGCACTACCTGGTGCCACAGTACCTGACACTGGGCCTCCCGCCATCAGGTTATGGGTACCCTTTTTACGGGTTCCCCAGTTACCTGTATCCAAGTCCCCCCCCCCCCATCTCCTGTACAACCTCAAGTGGACCTTAAAGAGGTTTTAGCTTCCTGGTGGGCTGAGGCCAAGTCCCAGCTCACTAAGGAGACAGACAGTCATCAGCAGGCGCCGGACCCTACGCCAGATCCCATTCATCGGAGACAGGTGACTCCTCCGCCTCTACCAGACGCCAGAGCAGAACCTTCTGGCTCTCGTCCTAGGGAGGACATGCACCCTTAGGGTAACCCCAGAATGGTCAATCCCCCACCTATTCAGGAGGACTTTTCTTCTTCTTCTTCTTCGGAGCCTTCAGACACTGACTTAGACACTGAACCATCCAACCTAGGAGACGAGCCCCACACCTGAGAGACCCCAAAGCCAAAGGGTTCTCCCAAGTCCCCCTTCAGAGGATCCTTCATTTCTGGAGTTGCTGAAATGAATCCAGGCTGCTAATGAATGGCAATCAGTGGAGCCAGATCCTCAATGGAAGAAACTGGCCGTTCACCTGGATCTTCCCGAAACTTTGCCTACACTGATTCCTCCCTGGATTGAGCCTCATGAGGATCTTGTTTCCACGATCTGGAAGCAACCTGCCTCATTAGCCCCTCTTCCTTGCAAGGCAGATAGGCTTTACTGGACTCCCAAAGACTTTCTTAGTCTTCACCCTAAGGCAGATTTGGTTGTCATTAGTGCTGCCCATGACAGAACTGCCAACTCTAACTACCTCAGCTTGTCTCCTCCCGACAAAGAATCCAGACTCCTGGACCAATATGGCAAGAAGAGTTATGCATCTTCTACCCTGGGTTTGAGAGCCCTTAATTATGTGAAACATATGGGGGACTACCAGAAGTCTATTCTGAGTCAAGTGGAATCAAAACGGGACTCTCTTCAAGATTCCCAGACGAAGCAGAAACTGGGAGATCTGGTCCGTTCCGCTTGTTCGGCCTGTAGGCGCATACTCCATGCCACTTACAGTGCGATGGACACTGCAGGCAGAAGCTTGACGTTCACTGTAAGTTTACATCATCATGCCTGGCTTCCTGTGTCAGGTTTGGTCCCTGAAGTACAGATGGCCATACATGATGCCCCTTTTAGGGGATCAGTTTTGTTCGGAGGTGATGTCAAGGACATCATCACCGAGTTGCAAGAGAAGGGTTTAGCATTGAAGTCAGTCTAGACCATGTATACATCCTCTCAGGGTCAGAAGCGTACTTTTCGGTGCCAAAACCGCCAAAGACAGAAACAGATGCAGGCTAAGTGTCCCAATAAACACTGAGTCGCGTCAGCGACCAAAGCACCCCCAAGTAAGTCTCGCAAGACTTCCGGAGCCCCGGCCGCCATCTGCCCTCGGTCTCCTGACTCCCTGCCTCTCCCTCTTCTTCTGACGCCTCCAGAGGAACCAGTAGGGGGAAGATTTTCCTCTCATCTGCCAGGGTGGGAGAGAATAACTGCCGATACATGGGTTCTTCAGTTGGTTTCAGCGGGACACTCAATAGAGTTCCTCGAGAAACCACCCCACAGACCACCCCCTCTGTCCTCATACTCCCCTCTTCACATACCTGTGGTACTCGAAGAGATCAGCTCCCTTCTTCAAAAGGCAGCAATAGAACCCATCCCCTCCCCCTTCCAGGGGATGGGTTACTATTCTCACTTCTTCCTAGTACCAAAGAAAACAGGTGACCTGAGACCCATTCTGGATCTCCGCTCTCTAAACCAATAATGGAGAACAAAAAGTTCAGAATGCTCTTTCTGCAGAGTCTTGTTCCCCTGCTTCAGTCGGGACTGTGGCTATGCGCCTTGGATATGCAGGATGCCTACCTACATATCCCCATATGCCCTTCAGACCGCAAGTACCTCCATTTTTGTTTTCAAGGGGCACACTACTAGTTCAGGGCCCTCCCATTTGGCCTTTCCTCGGCCCCCTGAGTGTTCACCAAATGCCTGGCAGTAGTGGCAGCCTTCCAGCATATGCAGGGAGTACAAGTCTTCTCTTACATGGACGACTGGCTCTTGGCAGCACTGTCCAGGGAGGACCTCCAATGCTCCCTTCCCTCAGCCTGGAGTTTTTTTCCAGCCTGGGTAACACGGTCAACCAAGCCAAGTCTCATTTGGTCCCTTGCCAATGGCTGCAGTTCATTGGGGGCAGTGCTAGACATGACCCTATACAGGGCTTTTCTGCCCTCAGACAGTCTCGAGACACTGGCTCACCTTCTGTCCTGCCTCATAAGGCTCAGGGCAACTGGTTTCACTTTGAGAAAAGATTACACATCAACGTTCTCAAGCTGAGAGCGGTTCTTTATGCCCTTCAGGCTCTCCTTCCCTTCATTCTTCCCGGTCACCTTCTGATCCAGTCAGACAACATGTGTGTAGCCTGGTACCTCAACAAACAGGGCAGAACTCATTCCTATCCCTTATGCCGGGAAGCAATGAGAGTCTGGTATTGGGCATCTCAGCACAACCTGCATCTGACAACAGTTCACGTACCAGGAGTGGAAAACACTCTGGCAGACACTCTCAGTCACTCGTCAACCAAGTCTCATGATTGAGAGAGCTCAAACAAGAAGTCATAAATGACATCTTCGAGCAGTGGGGGACTTCTCAGGTGGACCTATTTGCCTCCCCCGACAGCACCAAGCTTCCCGCCTTCTGCTTGCTCGCTCCAGGGCGAGGCGTTTTTTGGCGGGACGCGCTGTCTCTGTGTTGGAAGGACAGATTCGTCTATGCCTTCCCCTGCATTCCTTTGATTCAGAGTGTGCTGAACAAATTTCGGGCAGAGGGGGCGTGCATGATTCTCATCGCTCCCTTCTGGCCAAGGCAAATTTGGTTCTCTCTTCTGCAACAGTTTTCAGGGGAACCTCCTCTTCCTCTGCCTTTGTCACAGAAATTGCTGACCCAGGATCAGGGGACCCCGGTCCATACAGGACTCAAAATTGCTCCACCTTCATGCATGGCTCCTACAGACGTGGCCACTGCTTGCTTTTGCATTTCGCCTCTAGTGGCTGACATTTTGGTGGAGGCCAGAAAGCCTTCCACCTGGTCTACCTACGCAATGAACTGGAAGTGATTTTCCATTTGGGCCGGTTCCAGGGATGTGAAACCCTTTTCTTGACCTGCAACCAAAATCCTGGATTACCTGATTCACCTCTGTGATCTGGGCCTTAGTTACTCCTCTTTGAAGGTACAGGACAGGACAGTTGCTCAACTGGAAGTCTCCAAGACTTTCGTAAAAGGGGTTCTTCACTTAAGACCCCCAATCCGCAACCCTGCCCCTCCATGGGTTCTGAATTTTATTTTAGACAAGCTCATTCTGCCTCCTTTTGAACTGGTGGCAGAGGCGGACATAAAATTCCTCTCCTGGAGGACGCTGTTTCTTGTGGCAATCACCTCAGCTTGTAGGATTTCTGAGCTTCAAGTCCTGATGTGTAAGAGCCCTTACTTGATTTTCCACAGGAATGGGTGGCCATGCGTACCAACCCTAAGTTTCTTCCAAAAGTGGTGGCTGAATCCACACAGAATCAATCCATTGAGCTCCCGGCCTTCTTCCTGGAACACTCAAATCATGGAGAATACCTTCTGCATACGCTGGATATACATAGAATTCTGAGATACTACACTAACAGAACAAAGGATCTCAGAAAAACGGATCAACTTTTTGTTTCTTTTGCTCACAAAAGAGAAGGCAGTGCTAGTTCCAAGCAGTGCCTCTCTAAGTGGTTAGCAAATTACAACACTTTCTGTTACGACAAATACAACAAGACCATGCCGGGTCAAGTCAGAGGTCACTTCATGAGGGGAGTAGCTGCCTCTGCTGCTTGCTTCAGGAATGTGTCAGCTGCAGAAATCTGTGCAGCCGCCACTTAGACTTCTGTCCATACCTTCACAAAACATTACAGTTTGGACGTTGCCTCTCGCCGCAGAGCTGACTTCGGATTGGCCATCCTGCAGGGACTCCTGGCGTGAATCCCTATTCAGCCTTTCCGACATACTGTGGATGATGACTTCTCCTCCTCCCTTTCTGCATTGTTTCAGACTGCTTGGGACTCAGTCCTATTTGTGCATACCTACTGCAAGAGCCCTCTCGGAGTAAGATAGAACAGATACATAAGAACTTACTGTAACAGTAGATCTTCGAGAGAGGCTCTTGCAGTAGGTATTGCCTTCCCTCCCACGATCCCCCTGAATTTCCTCTTCTCTCCTGTCATGCCCTTTTGGCCTCTGGTAGGAAAGAACTGGAAGATGGGCGTGGGGGACCGCCTCTTTATACTGACGTAAGCTGACACCGGTCAGTTGACATGGGGGTGGTCCCCCGCCAGAGACTGCTAGCTAGATATTTTTTTGTGTGGTCCTGACGCCTGGCGGCTTAGTCCTATTTGTGAACACCTACTGCAAGAGCCTCTCTCGAAGATCTACTGATATGGTAAGTTCTTACGTAACTGTTCTTTTTTAAAACCTATGGGTCCTGTTTTCTTTTTCTTAGCTCTGTCAGTTATACCATACACTGAAAAACTCAGTAAAAAAGCACTTTCAGTTCCCAGAAATGGTAAAGGCATATTCCCAGAATCTGAGTAAAACAATAGAAGTTCTAAGGAAAATGTTTCTAGGAATCGTGTTCCCTTTACTAGAAACCGTAAGTATATAGACAAAAGCCACCTAGTTTTGGAGAAATAAAAAGTGCTTTATGAAGAAATACTGGTAGCCTTTAGATTTCTCGATCTGGTTCCCTAAAGGCGGGAACCACGAGTGGTAAATAGTAAAAACCATGTTTAAAGTGAAGGAAGTGGTTATTTTCAATACATTATAACATTTTTAGGTAAAATTTCAGTGGTCCCCAAAAAGCGGGAACACATTGACTTGTGGCCTTCGAACTGGAGAACTACAATTACACAGAACAAAAACAACACATTTTGATAAAACAAATAGATACCCTATTTAATGCAGAGTTATCACAGACCTAGCTAAAAATAAGTTAAACACCAAAATAAATATCGAGTAATCAGTCTGGAGACCAGAACTGTCTTTTGGACAGCTGCTATCTTTAGTGGAGAAACATATCTGACATTGGAGAGCTAGGGTGCACATGACCACACTGTATAGTTTGAACTTGTATTCTAAGTTCTGTAATTAGCATAACGTTTTATCTCCGAGGCATCGCTCTCACACTGGAGGATGATGCTTCTTGTAAAGCATCAGTGATGGATTCCTGGTGTTAGAAAGGCAGAAAACAAAAAACCACGGTCAGACCAAAAGAAAATGGTTTTACGGTTTGCCCGTGAGGGCTGGCTTTGTGGTGCGCTTTGTTTTGCCTTCTGTAAGACCAAGGCTTGCATGCTTGAGCCCTGGAACCTGCACTGGAACAGGCTGGGAACCAAGTGCATTGCAGATGTGAGGCTGTCACTCAACAGAGGCATTGGCCACTCCCAAAGGCACTTTGCAAAACGTCAGAAGACCTAGAATGAAAATGTATCAAAACTGTGTGAAAATATTGTGGCTATATGGGAGGGCCTAGTATGCTGACAGCAACAGGTGGATAATGATGTTAGGATTTACAAATGGAATCCTAGGTTAAAAAATGAGATTAATCAAAAGTTTACCACTGTTGCCCTGAAGAAGTTGGCTTTGCAATGAATCGTTGAGATATCTTCAAGGTTGATTAATAAATCCTTTTTGAAACTCTTCTACCCTGGAGTTGAACTTTCCTTTTCTATATGTCGGGAATACTCTGCTCACCATGGAAGGAGAGTGCAGGCCTCCCAACGTGCAAGCACCCACTTCAGGCTGACCAAAATGCTGCAGCGGTATTAGCTGTGAAGGAAGCTGCTTGATAAGCATTCCAGCAAGGGGAAGGGTGTCGCTGTTGGGACCCTGATTTACTTAGGGCGGAGTGGGGATTTTCTTGTGAAACATTGAAACTGTTTGAAAAAAAGGCATCTAAGCAGTTCTCGTTGTTAATCTAATTCCTATTTTTTGGGCATGGTGCTTTTCTGACAAAAGGTGAGAGACTTGAAGATTCAGCTCTCCAAACTGCAGGATGCCAATGAGCAGCTCCGGAGGGAACTGTCTGAAGTGCAGCACTTGGCCCGCCAGCTGAAGGAGTCACGTGATCTACTGGAGGGCACACTGACGCAGTCCCAGCAAGCACTGGACAATGAAAGGAAGCTGAAAGAGACAATGCAGTGGTCGAAAGAGGAGTTGCTTACCACCATCAAACAGCTGGAGCATGAGAGAATAAGGTCCAGCAATTATTTTGTCTTCTACTTGGTTTTATTTGTTTTGTGCTGAATATCCAGGGCATCTCGGGAACTGCAACATGGCATGTGCCACTGCAGCATTGCCTACTGTAAATTGTGCTGGAAGAGGGTGGGACTGAAGTAAAAGTGTGCTAACTTGCAGCCAATGTTCCTGTACCATTACCACAGGAACCCCTGTTGTGAGAGGTAGGGTGTGGAGCAGATGTGAGCTCTTTCACAATCAGTGCTCCTACACTAATGTCTACTGTGACAGATGCTGAAAGCAGCTGGGGAAGGAGTAGCTGTTAGCTCACCCACTGCCAGTACTCCTACAGAGTTGGCTACAGTGGCTTCTGCTGGGAAAACACTAGGACTGGAGCACCTATGAGCACCCCCCCCCATCCAACAGCCAACACTCTTACACCATTATGTACTATGACTCCTGATGGGAGATGCTGGGACTGGAGAAACTGTGCTTCAAACCCACAGCCAAGAATCCTACACCATTATCACCCATAACACACCATTATCTACAGTGACTCCTGCTGGGGGACGCTGGGAATGGAGAACTATGGGTCCCTCCCCACAGCCAACACTCCTACACCATTATCTACAGTGACTCCCGCTGGGACAGGCTCGGACTGGAGTAATTGTGCTTCACCCCCATAGCCAACATTCCTATAACAGTAGCTACAGTGACTCCTACTGGGAGAGCCAGGGACTGGAATAACTGCTTCTAGGGGCATGGATACAGTTCATATCCACACATTGGCGGTTCCACTGGAAGTGCTGATTCCTGCTGGGACAGGCTAGGACTGGGGTAACTGTGCTTCATCCCCATAGACAACATTCCTACAAAATTAGCTATAGTGACTCTTACTGGGAGAGGTAGGGACTGAAGTAACTGTGCTTCTAGGGGCATGGATACAGTTCATATCCACACATTGGCAGTTCCACTGGAAGTGCTGATTCTTTAGAATGTCATTAAGCTACGCTCTTCCCACCAACTGAGCAGTATATCCCCTGGCTCTGCCCCATGATATCAGATCTTCCTTTCTGCTGGAAGAGTTAAGTCTCCTCCTTTGAGGCTCTATAGCGTTGTACGGTTACCATAGTGTGCAACAGGCAAGGTATCCAGTTTCATCAGTGAATTCAACTTGTTCCTCATCTGAGTTGCCTGTCCTTCACCTCGGCTCTGCATTCGTCGGCGAAAGATGGAGACAGAGGAAGCCAAGCTGAACTGCAGCTTCAAGTTTTGCATCATGTGTCACCAGAAAATGTCAAACATGGATCCGCACATGTCATGCCTCTATTGCCTTGGGGCAGCACACAACATTCCTGACTGTGGCCTATGTCAGGCGATGCTTCCCTCCTCTTTGGAAGATCGCATGGCCCGGCTTCTTCTTGGATGGCTGACAGAGATCCTGCACTCCCGCCAAAGGGTCGCAAGAAGGCCTCTGCTTGTGGCAGGGTCTGCTGTTGAACTCGTGACCCTGGAAGAAGAGGTGGCAGCTGCTGCAGTGGGCACCTCATCAGCCTCTGTGTTGTTCCTGGCTGAGGCCAGTGTCTGAGGGTCCTTCTTGGGTGAGTTCTGAGAAATGTGTCAGGCCTTCCAGGCTTTGGGGAATAGTCCTGTCCACCATGGTAAGAAGCAAACGTGCCGCCGGTTCCGGTTGTGGGATCAGGAGAGATCATGGTCCTCCTGCTCCCTCGACTCCCTCTACTGCACAATGCATGTTGAGCGTATGCCTCCACTCGAGCTGCCCTTGGACGTGGGATTGGTCAACAGTTCCTTGGTGCCCCTGTTGGGCTTGTCAACCTCAACACCATTCGAGCAGGCTGTTGAGATCTTCCTTGAGCCTTTCAACCAGTCGGAGTAGGGGGTCGACAAGGAGTCGATCTCCAGAACCTCAATTCTCCCGATCTTCTCCCAAGAGGACGTGGACTGGTCGGGGTCCCACACCAGCTCCACTCGGGACCAGCCTCCACCAGTGGTCATGCCACCAAAGCTGATGCTAGTCACTGTGGCTCAGCATGTGGTCTATACCAACCCCCCGGTGGCTCCTCCTCGACGCCAGCCCTCTAGTTGTTAATCGAGGTGTTGGTCTAGGTGCAATTTGCGCTTTCGATCCCACTTGATTGGGAGGTGCTGCCATCAGCATTCCTCGACCTCTTTGTCCTCAGTTGAACGAGAGGCACCACCGCAGGATGTGGCGGCACTACGAGGAACTCCTGTGGTAGCAGTGGACCATTTACGGGGAGGGGTAGTGCTCTATCCCCTGGACTTATGGTCGACTGGCAGGTGCTAGTGATGCCCATACCAGTCTGCCCTTGGCAGATGTCTCCAGCTTCTGTCCCTCTGCCCTTGCAGGTGGAGCTGCCTCCACCACAACCTTTGGTAGGATCCCCGATCCAAGGACTCCCATGTTGCTGCCTGCTTGCCAGGTCATCTCTTCATGGAAATCACCCAGTTGATGACTCCTGGTTATGGGCAGCAAACAGCCTTGAGCTGTTTTTGGAGAGTTCTCTTAAAGGGAAGGTCCCTTCAGGCTTTTATTCCATTTACCTGTGTAGTCTGTATGTACGAACAATAATTGTCTCTGTTGTACCCTCCTAATTTCATCAGGATTTAAATGTAAATGATGGTACTTAAGTCTGGTACAGCAACCCACAAGAGACAGGGCTATCCTAGATCTAGTACTGACTAACAAAGAAGGGATCACAGATCTCCAGGTAGAAGGTCACCTGGGGGCCAGTGACCATCACATGGTATGGTTCAGTTTGGCTACTACATCTAAATCATCCATTCCAAAGGCAAAAATATGGGACTTCAGAGGAGCTGACTTTGATAAGATGGCCACAGAGTTAAGCTAGCCCTGGCAAAAAGAAACACAGGTGAGGGGTACAGGCAAGTGGGCAAGCATTAAGGGTGCAATACTTGAAGCAACATCCATTGTGTTAGACAGAAAAGGAAGTGCAAAAGAAGAAGGAAACCACTTTGGTTCTCAAATACAGTAGCAGAAAAGGTCAGAGCCAAAGGCTGGCCTTCAGAAATATAAGGAACACAGCGGGATGAAGATAGGAGGCATACCAAACTGCCCTAAGGGAAGCAGGTAAGGCAGTAAGGCAGGCAAAGTCCCAAACTGAGGAAACACTAGCACGAACAGTAAAAGAAGGTGACAAGACTTTCTATAGATACATTAGTGAAAGGAGAAAGTCCAGAGGGTATTGCTAAGCTTAATGGAGAAAAGGGAGCATGTGAGGAGGAGGACCCTGTAAAGGCATCTATCCTAAATAGATACTTTTGCTCAGTATTTACTGAAGAGAAGGTAGGACAGGGCTCACAGCTCAGCATCATGGACACAGGGGGGAGGGAGGTGAGCACTACTCCCTTCACAAAGGAAAGGGTCCTACAAGAGCTTGCTAAGCTCAGGGTGGATAAGGCAATGGGACCTGATGGCATACATCCCAGGGTACTTAAGGAGCTAAAGGAGGAACTAGCAGAGCCATTAGCAGAATTGTTTAGTGAGTCTCTGAGCACAGGAGAGGTCCCAGAAGACTGGAGAAGGGCTCATGTGATCCCGCTCCACAAGAGTGGTAGCAGGGAGGAGGCGAGGGAACTACAGACCGGTCAGTCTCTTACCTCAGTAGTGGCAAGATTATGGAGGCACTCCTAAGGAAAGGATAGTGCAACACCTGGAATCCATAGGGGCACAGGATCCAAGACAGCATGGGTTTACAAAGGAAGGTCCTGTCAAACTAATCTCATAGATTTCTTTGACTGGGTAACCAGAGTGGTGGACCAAGGGGGAGCAGTTGATGTCGCCTACCTTGACTTCAGCAAAGCTTTTGACACTGTTCCACATAGAAGATTGATAAATAAGCTGGGTGAGCTCAGGGTGGGTCAGAAGTTGGTCAACTGGGTGGCAAACTGGTTGACGGGCAGAAAACAGAGAGTGGTGGTGAATGGTATACAGTCAGAAGAGATGCAAGTCACAAGTGGGGTACCTCAGGGATCAGTCCTGGGGCCAGTCCTCTTCAACATCTTCATTAGTGACCTTGCAGATGGACTAGAGGTAAGGCTTGTCTGTTTGCAGATGACACCAAGATCTGCAACAGAGTAGATGATGCAGATGGGGTGGGCAGAATGAGAAGAGATCTGGATAAACTAGCAGAATGGTCAGAAGAGTGGCAACTGGGATTTAATGCAAAGAAGTGCAAAATCATGCACATAGGGAAGAGAAACCCTGAAGCCACCTACAGGCTGGGAGGGGAGTTGCTAGCAGTCACAAAGGAAGAAAGAGACTTGGGCATCATCATCACTGATGACCTAAAATCATCCAAGCAGACCTCTAAAGCAGTAGGTAAGGCTAGGGTTAGGGTGTATTAGTAGGGTATCACAAGTCGTAAGAGGGAGGTAATAATCCCTCTGTACAAGACACTGGTTAGGCCCATCTGGAGTACTATGCAGTATTGGAGGCCACACCTTCACAAGGACATTAACCAAATTGAGGCAGTCCAGAGAAGGGCAACCAAAATGGTGCAAGGACTGCATCTGAAGACATATGAGGACAGATTAACGGAGCTCAATATGTATACCCTTGAGCAAAGGAGGGAGAGAGGTGATATGATCGAGGTATTCAAACACCTTAAGGGCATAAACAAGGTGAAAGAGTTCAACATGTTTAAATATAAGAAAAATAGCAGGACAAGAGGACACAGCATGAGATTAGAGGGAGGCCGATTAAGGGGAATGTGAGGAAATTCTTTTTCACAGAAAGGGTGGTGGATGCATGGAATGGCTTACCACAAGAAGTGGTGGCTATGAATACAGTGCAGGGCTTCAAACAGGCATGGGATAGGCATAAGGGAGCAATACAAATGACTATGAATAGATAGGTCACTGACAGAGCAAAGGCCGACGGCACATTTATAAGGTAGAAAAAGAAATGGGCAGACTGGATGGGCCTTGCGGTCCTTATCTGCCGTCAACTTCTATGTTTCTATGTTTCTATGTTTCTATGTAAAACCTGCCTGACTCTGTTGTAAAGGTCACGAGAAGGCATCCTGGAATTTTATGATGATTTGGTGCTAAAGCCTGCAGTAGTTATACTGTATTAGTACAGTGCTGTTGCTGTCCTCAGCAGTCCGTATGTTCTTGTTTTATGCTGGCCATGAAACTTTTCAGGCATAGTAAGCGTCCTGCTGTTTTCTGTAGTTGAAAGTGTATCTGCATTAGAAAAAATGCTTTTAGAGAATACAAGGACTTCACAAGACCTGTAACAGAACTGAGTGAGAGTATAACTTCTGCTGGCTTGTGCATGTACACATCATCAACTTCCATGATACCTTGCATGAGTGATGTCATGCTCTGTGGAATGGAGACAAACAAGTTTTCACACCATTGCAAAACAGAGTGCAGCAACCTCATTTATGTTTAAATTATATTAATTGGGGGATGCAAGAGAGGCAATCATTGTTCTAGGGATGTGGATATGTTGTTCATCCACACTTCTTGGCATGTCCCTTTCCCCTTTAAGGATCGCCCGAAGGTCTTCAAGCTGGCTCCTCCCACCCACCCAGGTGGTATAGCCCTCGGCTCTGCCCCATGATGCCAGATCTTCCTTTCCGCTGGAAGATTCAGGTTGCCTCCTCTTTGCTCTCACTTTTTGTAGGCCCTGGCTTCAAAACCTTCAGTTATTCTGAAACTTCGGCTCGTTGGAGTTAGCAACAGTGATTCTCATTGTTCCATCATGGAACATAAATCTTACCCTGGATTTCGCTGGTGCCTGTGCAGCCAAAAAATATTGCGCACTGATCCGCATACCACATACGTTTACTGTCTGGGTGTCAGCCATGACACCAAGACTTGCGTGATGTGTCTCGCTTTTCACCGAAATGTCCTTGACGATCGTCTCGCATGCCTCAAACTGGGCAGGCCCAAAAAATGGACTCCTCCAGTGAAATCTAAAGAGGCCTGGTGGGCGGTCTCCGCAGCTGTGGGATCCGCCGAACAGCTGGAGCAAATGCAGGCCTTTGAAGACTCAGACGTTTTTCATTCTTCTCAACTTGGGCTCTACCTCGTTGGGTTTCTTCCAAGAGTTGTCTCTCTCTTCCCACTAAGGGCAACGGACCTGTGGGCTCTCACTCCTCTCATCCTGTAAAAGGAATAAGGATCTGAATCAGTATTTGTCTTGGCAAAGACGCTCCTGGGATCGTGAGCGATCTTGGTCCCAGGAGCTGGCAGTATCAACTTCGGTCAAAACTGCCTCCTCAGCCGCTGGCTTCCCACTCTTGCCGTCTGGTCAGTCGACCGAAGTCTCAACTGACAAGGTTGAGATCGTTCTCGATCCCATCAATCCATCGTCGCCCGTTCCGGTTGACGACTCTCTCAGTAGGACTCCGGTCCAACCAGCTGGGGATCCCATTGAGGAACCAGTCCCTGATCCTGGGAAGAAACTGGTCCCAACAGTGTCTCCCAAGCGACCGACTTGATCAATCCGATCCAGATCGAAATCTTGGACCTCCTTGACCGAGAGGCTGAGGAAGACACAAAAGCGCTCCAAAAAGAGGCGGCACCATCGATCATCCTAGTCTTCCTCGGATGAGGAGAGGCTTCAGCGAAAGCTCCGCTGATGCTACAAGGATCTGATGTGGCAGCAGCTGATCCTGTGCGGACAGAAGCTGACCACGGTCTCTACTCCGGCCATTACTTAGCTTTCATCTCCTAGGCCAAAGCAGACTCCTCTAGAGCTGGTGAAATTGGTTCCCCCACCTGCAGAGCCAGCTAAATCCGCTCCAGTTCGGCCGATATCGGTCTCTTGACTGACTGTGGTGGAGCCGCCGCCTAAACAGCCTTTGGGAGATGGCCCGGTGGTGCTGAGGGTTGAGGTGCTGGATTGAGGCGTCCGGTTTGTCAGGGGTCGGCAGGGGAGGGAGAGGATCGAGCATCCGGAGGACAGCTCTCCTCTCTCGGGAGGGAGAGGGGTTCGTGCTCAGTGCGTGGCTGGCCTCTGGCAGAAGCCAGAGGCATAACAAGTGCTGGAGCATAGAAAAGAGGGTCGGGAGTGGCAGACGTTGGTGGCAATGCCTTGACATCAGGGCACCAACCACTCCCTAGAACAGGGGAAAATGCCCTTCCAGCTCTGGTGGAGACGGATCACTGGAGCTTGCCCTTGATTTGCGGTTGGCCTCATGGAACCTTCCTAACCGACAAACATAGAAACATAGAATTTGATGGCAGATAAGAACCACTTGGCCCACCCAGTCTGCCTGTTTTCCTACCTAATGGATAAGCTGCAGATCCTAGTTAACCCACAGCCTACTTCTTCCTACCCTCACCCCCTAGAATTGCCTTATGACTGTCCCATGCATTCTTGAATTCCGCCACTGTTTTTGACTCCACAGCCTCCTCCGGAAGACAAGACTATAGGTTCGGGGTGTTGGGGCCACCCATCCCTGCCTGGGGGGGTAACCGCAGCTACATGGGGCGAAGGAAGGTGCACCCAGGTGAGGGCGGACCGCAGAGGGATGACTCTAGATGCTCCCGAGGAGGCCAGAGCTGGGGGAGAAGGAGAAAATACCAAGTTAAAAAAAAAAAAAAAAACAGCCTTTGGGAGGGGCTTCTCTGAAGGAAGTTCGTTCAACCCCGGGTCTTCCTTACAGGATCTCGGTGACCCTCATGCCTGATCACCCCAGGCACGTTGAGGGCAACCTTGGTGGCAGACTGTTATATCTGGATACCTCAGATTCAGATGACACCGACATTCACTCTCACCCATGGGATGACGAGTCGGCCAGTGATCTGTCGATGGAGGAAGGCCCTTTGTCCTTTCAAGGAATTCTCCGCCTTATCTCTGAATCCACGGGGATGCCCCTGGAACCAATCCAGAAACGGGAAGAGTACCCTCCCACTGACATTCTCAAGAGAGAGGATACCCCGACAGAAGCCTTTCCTGTGGCTGAAGCCATTGTTGGCCCGGCCTTGGAGCTTTGACTGCATTCTGCCTCCTGCCCAGCACCATCTGCCCGGATGACCCGCAAGTATGCAGTGCCCATGGGGTCCCTGTCGGGGTTCACAGAACATCCCTCGGCCGAGAGCCTTGTGACCGCCTCTGTGTTGAGATGTACAGGCAGTTCTGCTGACACCAATAGACCCCCAGACAAGGAGTCCAAGAAACTGGACCACTCTGCCAGGAAGGTCTATGTGGCCTCCTCTTTAGGCCTCCATCAGGCAAGCTCAGCCGTCATCATGGTGTACTTCTCACACATCTCCCCCACAGACCTTCAGTCTACAGTCAAGCAGGTCCAGGACCAAGGCTGTGCCATTGCCAAACAGCAGCTTCAGATGGCTCTGGACACTGGGGACTCGTGCGCCCATTCAGTGAGTGGCAGCCACAGTTGCCTCATGCCGCAGGACTTGGCTGAGGCTTTCCATCTTCACGGCGGATACCCGGCACAGACTTGCTGATGTTCCTTTCCTGGGCACCGATCTCTTCAGTCCAGGTGTGGATGGTCACCTTCAGCGAATTGAACAGTCCAGTCCACCTTGGACTCGGCTACTTCTGCTCAAAGCACTTCTGGCCCTAAGAAGCAGCAGCAGAAGAAGCCTTTTCAGCACTCTGCTCCTGCGGCCCAGGAGTCCTCCTTTCAGGGAGCACTGCATCAGCAGGCACAGGCTTGGTGCCCCCAGCCCAAGCCTGGACCTCCCCAGGCCCGCAGAGGAGGTAAGTGTTTAGGCCCTGGACCCTCTTCCTCTAGGCCTGCCCAGTGTCGGGATAGGGGTGGCCACCCCTTTTCCCATCACACCAGCTCTAGGTCCTCCTGTGGGGGTCAGCTCCGCCACTTCCTTTCCGCCTGGTCCGCTGTTACCACGGACAGGTGGGTCTTAGAAGTGGTCAGCTAGGGTCTGCTTCTAGAATTTGAGCAGTACCCACCTAGCCGAACCCATGCGTCACGGGAGGAGAGAGTATCAGCCAACACTCGGTTGGCTCTGAGAGATGACATAGCCAAGCTCGTCCTCAAGGAGGCAATGGTCCGAGTGGCAGATCCTCCAGTCAACCCAGGGTTCATTTCCAGATACGTCCTGGTCCCGAAGCAGGGGGGGGCTGGCGCCCCATTCTAGATCTGCATGACCTGAATCAGTTTCTCAGGCTGTGCACCTTTTGGATGGTAACTCTGTCCCAGATCATGCCATCCCTGGAGCAAAACATGTGGTTCTGCTCACTGGATATTCAGGATGCGTTCTTTCATGTCCCAATCTGTCCATCTCACCAGTGGTTCCTCTGCTTCAGAGCAGAAAGGAACCCTTTACGAGTTCCAAGCCATGCCATTCGGCCTATCACCGGCCCCACGGGTCTTCACCAAATGTATGGCAGTGGTGGCAGCCCACCTCAGGCGTTGAGGGGTCAGGGTATACCCTTACCTCGATGACTGGCTCTTAGCGGGTTCCACCCAGCAAGAGGTGGAGAGGTCCAGGGACCTGGCCCTCCAGACCTGCTCTCAACTTGGCCTCCTGATCAACGAGACCAAGTCAGAACTTGTGTCTTCTCAGGTGATGCACTTCATCGGGGCAGAGCTCGGCTCCCAGCGGACAGGGCGGAGGTTCTCTTCTCTGTTGCACAGTCATTTCTGGTTGGGCAATTGTACCCTGCCCGGGACTTCTTCTGGGTTACATGGCGGCCTGCCCCACCGTGGTCCGTTGGGCCCGGTGGCATATGTGCCCCCTTCAATGGGAGCTGGCTGCCCAGTGGACTCAGCGCCTAGGTAATTTCAACCAGCTGATTACTGTGACCCAGAAGATGTAGGATGCTCTCCAGTGGTGTACCGATCTAGACCGGTTGCAGGAGGGGATCCTGTTTGTCCGCCCTGAGCAGACAGTCGTCCTCATGACCAATACCTCTCTTATGGGCTGGGGAACCCACATGGGGGACAACCGGGCCCCCGGGTTCTGGATCCACAAGGAGTCCCATTACCACATCAACCTGTTGGAGCTCAGAGCGGCCAGTCTGGCACTGACAGCATTCGCTCAGCAGCTTCGGGGTCAAGTGGTTCAAGTCCAGACGGACAATACCATGACCATGTACTACCTCAACAAGCAGGGTGGCATGCACTCCTGGCTGCTGTGTTGGGAAGTGCTCCGCATCTGGACACTCGTGAGCTGACTGGAGGCAGATCTCCTAGCCATCCATGTGGCAGGAGCCTCAAATCAACTGATGGATGCCCTGAGCTGCATAAGTGAGACATACCATGAGTGGTCTGTCCATCCAGAGGTAGCTTACAACCTGTTCTCCAACTGGGACAAACCGATGGTGGGCCTGTTTGCCTCCAGGGAAAACACCAAGCTGAGGCTGTTTCATGCCTGCCTCCTCAGTGGGGATCACTGCAGGAGATGCCTCCTTGAGGCTATGGACCCAAGGCCTCTTCTGCGCCTTCCCTCCATTTACCTTGATTCACAGGGTGCTCTTCAAGGTGAGGAGGAACAAGGCACAGGTGATCCTGGTAGCCCCAGACTGGCCCCTCCAGTTCTGGTATCCGGATATCCTCAGCCTCAGCAACAGGCTCCTGAGGCATCTTCCAGCATGCTTGGACCTGATCTCTGTCAATCAGGGGAAGGTCCTCCATCTGGACCTTCAGTTCCTGCACCTGACAGCCTGGTACCTGAGCGGCTAGAGTGCCAGGCGTTGGGTCTCTCCGAGGAAGTACTCACAGTAGTGGAAGCATCCAGGAAGGAGTCGACCGGAAAGTGCTATGCCTTCAAATGGAAAAGATTTTCCATTTGGTGTCAGGGCAAGGGCCTGGACTCTCTGCCCTGTACTGTGGCTAGCATTTTAGACTACCTTTGGTCTCTGTCCAAAGGAGGTCTTCGATCTTCGACCCTTAAGGTGCACCTGGCAGCCATCTCTGCTTACCGGGCGTTGGCTGGTCAGCAGATGGTGGCACAGGAGAAGGTGGTCTGGCACTTTTTCAAAGGCCTTGATCACATATCCCCTTCAATGTGTGAATCTCCACCTCCGTGGGATTTACTTCTAGTCTTGGCAAAGCTCATGGACAAGCCATTCAAACCGATGCACAAGTGTAAGATGCCACACTTGTGAAAGAAGGCCTTCCTGGTCGCAATCGCATCTGCCAGAAAGACAGAGGAGCTCCAGGTGCTCTCATTGGACTCCCCTTATCTGGTCTTGCACAGGGACAAGGTTGTCCTGTGCCCCCACCTGAAATTCCTCTGGAAGGTGGTGTCAGAGTTTCACCTTAACCATGTGTTGACTCTGCCTGTGTTCCACCCGAACTACACCTCGGATGCCGAGTACAGGCTTCATACTCTGGACCCAAGATGAGCTCTCTTCTGTTATAAGGAGAGGATGGTGGAAATTCGGGGCGAGGTTCGCCAGCTGTTTGTCACCTATGCTGAAGCCACTTCTGGCAGACCTGAAGCAAAGTGGACGATCGCAAGATGGATTACATCTTGCATTGATCTCTGCTGCAGGTTGGCGGGCAGGGAGCCTCCCACAGGGATAAGAGCTCATTCTACCCACCATACCGCTGCTTCGGTGGCTGCTTCCAGGGACATACCTATCCATGAACTCTCAGGCTGCCACCTGGAAGACAGCAAACACCTTCGTCACCCATTACCACATCGACCTTGAGTCACGTTGGGATGTTGGTTTAGGGGCCTCAGTTCTCCAGTCTCTGTTCCCAAAGTAGGGGGTGTGCACCTTGCCTCCCTCCTCCCAGAGAACTGCTAGGAGTCTGTCAAGAAGTGTGGATGAATAACATATCCACGTCCCTAGAATAACAGGTTACTCACCTGTAACAGTAGTTATAGGAGTGGTATATGTTGTTCATCCACACGGATCCACCCGACCTCCCTGGCTGCGACGCACAATCCAGCGGGCTAAGATCTGGTGTCATGGGGTGGAGCTGAGGGCTATGCCACCTGGGTGGGTGGGAGGAGCCAGCTTGAAGACCTTCTGACGATCCTTAAAGGGGAAAGGGATATGCCAAGAAGTGTGGATGAACAACATATACCACTCCGAGAACTACTGTTACAGGTGAGTAACCTGTTTTTCATGCATAAAAACTACACAGGTATACAGAAAATAGGTTGATTGGACTTTCCCTTTAAGACTCAGATGGGTTGTTCATGGTGTCATCGAGTACCCAAACCTTAGACTGAGTCTTGTTTGAAGACCTATCCACCAACCCCGGGCCGTTGTTATTTGGGGCTCTCCTCTGTCTGATGTTGAGTTCATTTAGTTATCCTTGGAGCCTGTCCAGAAGAGGGCTAAATAGCCCTTTACAAACATTTTGGACAAGGACGAATTCCTGATGGTGACCTTTCCCATAGTTGAGGTCATCTTGGGACCGGCTCTGGAGGTTTTGGAGCATTCAGCATCCTGCCTTCCCTTCTCCATATCGTCCATAAGGTATGTGGTCCCTACTGGGTCCCCTTCTGGGTTCTTGGACCATCCCTTGGTGGAAGAATTGGTCTTGGACTCTGCCTTCTGGAACTTGGGAGGCCTAGGGGATGTGGACAAGCCCCCTGACAAGGAGTCAAAGAAGCTTGACCATGCAGCCAAGAAAGTCTTGTGCCTCTTCCTCCTTGGGTCTGCATCAGGCCAGCTACTCTGTCCTGATTGCCAACTTTGGTCTCTCCTTGATGGGAGTGCTGGATGAAATCCTCCTCCATCTTCTTGCCAACGAGCAGCTGCCAGTGAAGCTGGTCAGAGACAGAGGTCAATCGCTGGCCAAACAACATCTCTAGATGGCCTTGGACACAGGTGACTCCTGTGCCAATGCCATGGCAACAGCCATTGCGATGCATTGCCGGACCTGGCTGAGATTATCTACCTTTACTGTGGACACTCAGCACAAGCTGGCCGATGTCCCCTTCTTGTGCACTGACCTCTTTGACCCGGGGGGGGTGAAAGGACACATCACCAGAATTAAGAATTCCTACTCCACCTTGGACAGTGGCTTCATCCCAAAAGGAACCTAAGGTCCAGAAGCCTAAAAAGAAAACCTTTCAGTTCTAGGGACATGGATATGTTGTTCATCCACACTCTCTGCCAGGTATCCTTGCTGCTTTAATTCTTGCCGGAAGGTCTTCAAGCTGGCTCCTCCCACCCACCCGGGAGGTAAAACTCTCGGCTCCGCCCCATGACGCCAGATCTTCCTTACTGCTTGGAAGCTCAGGTTCCCTCCTTAGCGCTCTGCATTTTAGACTGCATCCTAACTCTTCGGTTCGTCCAAAATTGATTTTGAAGTTTTCTAAACTTCGGTCTTCTTTTTCCCTCGCGGCTGCGATGGACAAATCTGTTCCTGGCTTTTGGAGGTGCCCTTGCGGGCAGAAAATGTCCAGGACAGATCTGCACTCCACGTGCGTCTATTGCTTAGGCCTAGATCACGACCCGCAGGCTTGCGAGTTGTGCCATTCTTTCTCGGCCAATGTTCTGGACGATCGTGCTGCCCGTTTGAAGCTCGGGCGCCCCGAGAAACATTTTCCGACGGTAAAATCCAAAGAGGCTTGTTGGGCGGTGTCCGTGGCGGCTGGCTCGGCTGAGCAGCTCGAGCAGATGATCTCCCTCGAGGAGGAGGCGGCCCAGGCCGCATCTTCTTCCTCCTTGGCCGTGGCATTTATCCCGCTCTCTCTGAGTTCCTCGTATACAGCTTCGTTCAAGGAGCTTTGCCAGTCCCTTTCCACGAAAGGAGAGGGGCCTTCGGGACATTCTTCTCGGCCCAAGAAAAGGGAATCGAAAGGTAAGTCCCATCGTCGGCGTTCATGGGAGCGGGAGAGGTCCCCCTCCCTGGGCAGCTGACCGTTGACTTCAGTCGAGGTTGCGGCTGAGGCCGCTGGCTTCACGGTACCCCCGTCAGGCCAGCCTGCCAAGACTCCTGTCGATGAAGTCGAGATTTTTCCTCGATCCGTTAGATGGGCTGTCGACTGGAGAAGCCGACAACCTTACCTCACCGGTTCCCCCGGTGGATACCGAGGATCTGCCTGCTCCTTCGGGACCGCAGTCCCCGGTTAAAGTTCCCGAGCCGAGGGAAGAGCAGGTATCCCCGCCTCTTCCCAGACCCACCTCGGTCCCCCGGGTCTCGGTCTCGACCTCTTCTCTATCCAACCATTCCGGCCGACATTGGCGGTGTCGGTCCCGGCACGTGGAGCGGCGACGCCGTTCTTCCTCGTCCTCCTCCTCCTCGGGTGAGGAGAGACTACGGCGCAAGTTGCGCTGGCGCTATGAGGATCTGATGTAGCAGCAGTTGCTGTTATCCGGGCCTAAGCCGACCCCGGCCAAGACCCCGGCCATCAAGTGGCTGTCGCCGGAAAGGCTGAAGCAACCACTCGTTCCAGTCGAGTTGCCCGCCTCAGGGCCGGTTGCTAAGCTGAAACCAGCTGGTCCACCGATTGTGGTGGAACCTCCGCCTCCACAACCTAAGTCGGGGGCACCAACCAAGAATTCTCGGTCGGGTCATGGCCTTCCCCACAGGTTGTCGGTCACCCTCACTCCCGACCGTCCTCGGCAGGTGGAGGGTGGCTCAGGGCCGAGGCAGCTCTTCACAGACTCTTCGGAATCTGACGACGATTCCTCCCTGTTCTCCAGGCAGTGCGATCTGGAGTCCTTCGGGGGCCAGTCAGTGGACAATAGCCCATCGTCCTTCTTGGGTCTGCTTCGACTCATCTCAGAGTCCACCAGGATGCAGCTCGAGCCCGTGTCCAAACGGGCCAAGTATCCCCTGATGGAGATTCTGGACCGAGGGGATTCTCCCACGGAGGCCTTTCCGGTGGCTGAGGCCATTGCTCACTCTGCTGCGGAGCTTTGGCGTGACCTGCTTCCTGTCCTGGCCCTCGGCCAGGATGTCTGGGAAGTATGCGGTCCCTACCGGCTCTTTGCCCGGTTTCTGGAACACCCCTCTGCTGAAGGTTAGCTTTTGACAAGCGTTTTCCGGCATTCTGGTAGCATCTCGGGATGTGGACAAACCTCCCGACAAGAGGTCAAAAGCTGGACTTTGCGGGCGGGTGTCGCTCGTCCTCCCTCACGACCTCGACAGGCCAGCTCGGCCGATGCTGATGGCACACTTCTCCACGCCCTCATGGGCTCCCTGGATGAGGTGGTTCCTCATCTCCACCTGACCTGCAGACCCACGGTCCGCCAGGTGCGGGACCAGGGTAGGGCGGTGGCGAGCAGCAACTCCAGACTGCTCTGGACATAGGTGATTCCTGTGCCAGGTCAGTGGCGGCCGCGGTGGCCTTGCGAAGCAGGGGCGTGGCTGAGATATCCCACCCTTCCTGGCCCGGATACCCAGCACAAGTTGGCCCGGACGTCCTTCTTGGGGTTGGCCTCTTGACCCTGGGTGGAGGACACCAGCAGATCGAAGTCCAATGCCACTCTGGACTCGGTCACCTCCGTCCAGAGGGACAAGGCCGACATCAGCAGCAGAGTCCGTTCTGTATCCGGTCCTGCTCCTCGACCGGCCCAGCAGCGCCAGCAACAGGGCCAGCAGGCTTGCGCTTGGCGTCCCAAACCCAAGCCGACGGCTTCCTCCAACAGGAAGCAAGGAGGTAAAGGCCCGGGAGGTCCCTCGGACGGTTCTTCCTCCAAGCCTGCCCAGTGACGGGTTGAGGGGTGCCGCCCCCAACCTCGTTACTCCCCCCTGGGTTCCCCCCCGTGGGGGGATGGCTCCGCCACTTCCTTTCCGCCTGGTCCGCTATCACCACGGACCGCTGGGTGTTGGAGGTGGTAGGAAAAGGCCTGCCTCTGGAGTTTGTTCCGCTTTCGAGCCGTCGCCTCTGAGAGTCCGCGAATCCCGCAGCCTGGCTGTCGGCCCTCGCGGCCGATATTGCCCTGCTCCTCAAAGAGGTAATCAGGAAGGTGGCGGATCCTCCTCCATCCCCGGGTTGTGTCCAGGTACTTCCTGGTCCCAAAGCGAGCGGGGGCTGGTACCCCATTCTCGACCTGCACGACCTGAACAAGTTCCTAAGGTCTCGGACCTTCAGGATGGTCACTCTGGCTCAGATAATCCCATCCTTGGAACAAGGCATGTGGTTCTGCTCCCTGGACCTCCAGGACACGTTCTTTCACGTCCCGATCCATCCGTCCCACCAGAGGTTCCTCCGCTTCAGAGCGGAGGGATCCCTATACGAGTTCTGGGCCATGCCCTTCGGCCTCTCCCTAGCCCCAGGGTCTTCACCAAATGCATGGCAGTGGTGACAGCATTCCTGCAGCGCCGAGGGGTCTGGGTGTACCCTTACCTGGACGATTGGCTGATAGCAGCCCCCTCCAGACCGGAGGCGGAGCGGTCCAGAGATCTGGCCCTCCAGGTTTGCTCTCAGGTTGGCCTCCTCATCAACGAGACCAAGTGGGAACTCGTGCCAAAGCAGGTGATTCTGTTCATAGAAACATAGAAACATAGAAACATAGAAGTTGACGGCAGATAAGGACCGCAAGGCCCATCCAGTCTGCCCATTTCTTTTTCTACCTTATAAATGTGCCATCGGCCTTTGCTCTGTCAGTGACCTATCTATTCATAGTCATTTGTATTGCTCCCTTATGCCTATCCCATGCCTGTTTGAAGCCCTGCACTGTATTCATAGCCACCACTTCTTGTGGTAAGCTATTCCATGCATCTACCACCCTTTCTGTGAAAAATATTCTCATTCCCCCTTAATCGGCCTCCCTCTAATCTCATGCTGTGTCCTCTTGTCCTGCAATTTTTCTTATATTTAAACATGTTAGACTCTTTCACCTTGTTTATGCCCTTAAGGTGTTTAAATGTCTGATCATTCACTCTCTCCTCCTTTGCTCAAGGGTATACTATATTGAGCTCCGTTAATCTGTCCTCATATGTCTTCTGATGCAGTCCCTGCACCATTTTGTTGCCCTTCTCTGGACTGCCTCAATTTGGTTAATGTCCTTGTGAAGGTGTGGCCTCCAATACTGCACGCAGTACTCCAGATGGGGCTAACCAGTATGCTTTAGCCTGAGAGGATTATGTACCTCCCTCTTACGACTTGTGATACCCCTACCTAATACCCTAACACCCCCCTAGCCTTACTTACTGCTTTAGAGGTCTGCTTGATGATTTTAGGTCATCAGTGATGATGATGCCCAAGTCTCTTTCTTCCTTTGTGACTGCTAGCAACTCCTCCCAGCCTATAAGTGGCTTCGGAGTTTCTCTTCCCTATGTGCATGATTTTGCACTTCTTTGCATTAAATCAGTTGCCACTCTTCTGACCATTTTGCTAGTTTATCCAGATCTCTTCTCATTCTGCCCACCCCATCTGGATCATCTACTCTGTTGCAGATCTTGGTGTCATCTGCAAACAGACAAGCCTTACCCTCTAGTCCATCTGCGAGGTCACTAATGAAGATGTTGAATAGGACTGGCCCCAGGACTGATCCCTGAGGTACCCACTTGTGACTTGCATCTCTTCTGACTGTGCTACCATTTACCACCACTCTCTGTTTCTGCCAGTCATAGTTTGCCACCCAGTTGACCAACTACAATACCGAGCCTACCTAGCTTGTTTATCAATCTTCTATGTGGAACAGTGTCAAAAGCTTTGCTGAAGTCAAGGTTAGCGACATCAACTGCTCCCCTTGGTCCCACCACTCTGGTTACCCAGTCAAAAGAAATCTATGAGATTAGTTTGACAGGACCTTCCTTTTGTAACCCATGCTGTCTTGGATCCTGTGCCCTATGGATTTCAGGTGTTGCACTATCCTTTCCTTAAAAGTGCCTCCATAATCTGCCCACACACTGAGGTCAAGAACTGACTGGTCTGTAGTTCCCCGCCTCCTCCCTGCTACCACTCTTGTGGGCGGGATCACATGAAGCCCTTCTCCAGTCTTCTGGACCTCTCCTGTGCTCAGAGACTCACTAAACAGATTCTGCTAATGGCTCTGCTAGTTCCTCCTTTAGCTCCTTAAGTACCCTGGGATGTATGCCATCAGGTCCCATTGCCTTATCCACCCTGGAGCTTAGTGCTCTTGTAGGACCCTTTTCTTTGTGAAGGGAGTAGTGCTCACCTCCCTCCCCTGTGTCCATGATGTTGAGCTGTGGGCCCTGCCCTTCTCTTCAGTAAATGCTGAGCAAAAGTATCTATTTAGGATAGATGCCTTTACAGGGTCCTCCTCTCACATGCTCCCTTTCTCCATTAGCTTGTAGCACCCTCTGGACTTTCTCCTTTCACTAATGTATCTATAAAAGTCTTGTCACCTCTTTTACTGTTAGTGCTAGTGTTTCCTCAGTTTGGGACTTTGCCTGCCTTACTGCCTTACCTGCTGCTCCCTAGGGCAGTTTGGTATGCCTCCCTCTTCATCCAGCTGTGTTCCTTATAGTTTCTGAAGGCCAGCCTTTTTGGCTCTGACCTTTTCTGTATTTGAGAACCAAGTGGTTTCCTTCTTCTTTTGCACTTCCTTTCGTCTAACACAATGGGATGTTGCTTCATATTGTATCCTAATGCTTGCCCACTTTGCCTGTACTCCTCACCTGTGTTTCTTTTTTGCCAGGGCTGGCTTAACTCTGTTGGCCATCTTATCAAGTCAGCTCCTCTGAAGTCCCATATTTTTGCCTTGGAATGGGATGATTTAGATGTAGTAGCCAAATTGAACCATACCATGCTGATGGTCACTGGACCCCAGGTGACCTTCTACCTGGAGATCCTGTGATCCCTTCTTTGTTAGTCAGTACTAGATCTAGGATAGCCCTGTCTCTTTGTGGGTTGCTGTACCAGTTGTTTGAGGCCCTCCCCTGCAGAATCCACTATGAGTCTAGTTCTGGCAGATGTTCCTGCTGGTATTGACCAATCTATATCTGGCATGTGAAGTCTCCCTTATCAGAACCTCCCCTTTAGCTGTCATGTTTTGTATATCTTCTAACAGTAATGTGTCTATGTCCTCCCTCTGGTCTGGGGCCTGTAGACAACCCCAGTTCTTATGGCTGTCCCATTTCCTGTTTCCAGGGTGACCCACAGTTCTTCTGGCTCCTTATGTGTATTCTGAATTTCTGTAGCTTTGATATTTTCATTGACATACAGGGCCACTCCTCCCTTTTTGCACCTTGGTCTCTTCTGAACAATACATAGCCAGGTACTGAAGTCTCCCAAGTGTGGTTACTGGTAAACCACGTCTCACTAATTGCTACTATGTCCAGTTTAGCCTCTGACATTATTGCCTGCAGGTCTGGGATCTTATTTCCCAGGCTGTGAGCATTTATGTACATGATTTTCCATTGGCCAGATTTTGGTGTGTTAGTTGTTGGGTGAGTTTGGCATTACCCTGTGCATCGTATGGGGAGACAAACCTTTTTCTTACCTGGTGATGCAAATGAATGGCAAACACGCTGAATTCCTGTTTGACCACTAGCTGAGGGGAGGGGTGTTCTTCCCATAGGCGTTATGGGTGCTGCCCCTCTCCCCATTGCTAGTTTAATATTCTGCAAAGGCTCGAAACTTCTGCCCCAATGACTGACTCCCTCTTTAGTCAGATACAGTCCATCAAATTTAAAGAACTTTCGCTCCCAGAACTGTTGCCAGTTCCTAGCAAATCTGTGTCCTTTTCCTGGCACCAGTCCTTGACCCGTGTTTAGCTCCCCTATCTCTCCTTCTCGACCTTCCGTCCATCTGTTCCCTTCTCCCAGACTGGCAGGATCTCAGAGAAGGAGATGCCGAGCGAAATAGATGATAGTTTGTCACCCAGCTTAGTCAGGTGTTCCTTGGTCTCCACAACTGACCGGCTGGCGAGATCATTAGTCCCTATGTGTACTAGGACATCAATGTTTTCTCCTGCTTTGTGAACAATTTTAGCAATGCGGTCAGTGTCTCTCCATGCTGATGTACCTGGGAGACATCAGCCATCACCCTGGCTGGAGATGGGTATCAACTCCCCGAATCATGGAGTCTCCTATGATCAGAAGTTTTTTGGATTTCCTTTGTGCTTGTTTGGTTTGGTTTCTGATTTGGGTAGTATTGTTGTGCTAGCTCCTGTGCGCAGTGTCCTGCTCTGCAGTGTCTTCTGCCTCTTTATTTGATTTCAGAGATAGAGGCAGATACCTGTTTGTAGCGTTATATGGTTTTGGAGTAATGTGTTGGAGAGCAGAGTGGATGGGCACCTGATTTGCCTCCTCAACCACCTGCCAACCTCCTGGACCAACTACCCTCTCTTGGTCGAGGTTTTTCTGTTGGATGCTGGGGAAATGGCGGGTGGTTCTTATAATGTATTTCCTCTTCAATATGAAATTTGGCGTGCAATCTCTGCCCATGCTGCCCGGAGCTGAGACGAAGATCTCCAAAGGCCCAGCATGTAGGACAGTGTCCTAAATCCTGTAAGACTGTCCTTCTGAAAATTGTTCCAAGTACCTGCAGTTAATGAAATCCATTCCAAATAAGTTGCTGGTTTGTAACCTAGTCAGAGTAATTAGAAGGAAAAAAAAGGAAAAAAATGCAAGTAATGGTTTAATTGTGCTTTGTTTAACTTGTTATAACAAGTTAAATTACTAGTGCCCTGTAAATGAGATCACCTTGTGGAGGCCCCACTGATCCCCTTCCTGCTCTGCCACAGGAAATGTCACAACTGTGGTACCCTATAAAAGGAGTGTAGCGAGGGTGGTTGGGGATGGGGTGGGTGGCTGGGCCCTTCCCTGCCTAAAAAAAGAAGAACCACGGACGAAAGAACAAGGAGTAAGAGCAGAAACAATCAGTCAACAACAAATGGAGTAACCCTGAAAGCTTATCCTAATGTTAGATAAAACTGTAAAACCTGTAAAGCACCACCTGTAATAATTTCAGAGAATATATACCCTGTAAAACACTTTGCTCCAGAGAAAATAAGCAGTAACAAGAAGATATACCTTGCAAAAGACAATTTGAATCAGAGATTACAGCAGTAATCTGTTGCTTACACCTGTAGGCACACCTTGTAATAATGCAGAAGAAGGTATACCAGCAACAACAATTTGAATCAGAGAAAAATAAAAGCAATGAAATGTTAGCCACAAACAGTAGCAATCCCTGTGAGTAAAAAATCAAAACACCACCACACAGTAAATCTGCTTAGCCAAACTAAGTCTTAATCCTTCTCCCTTGCTCTGGTAAGTTTCTGTACTCTACCTTTCAAGCAGTCTTAGAAGGAAAGAGCTCAGGTGAAGCTAGGTGCCTTGGCCAGCAAACCAAGTCTTCTACCTACAAGATATCAACTAACCTGACAGTCTTAAACCACGTCTTCTACCCTTCATCAGGGCAGGCTAAACTCTCACGAGCCAAACCGGCTCCCGGTTCAGGGCGAGGTTCTTTCCTCCTTTGCCCAATCATTTCTGGTTTGGGCAATTCATCTTGCGGACTTCCTGGGCCTCATGGCGGCCTGCACCAGCATGGTCCGTTGGGCCCGTTAGTACATGCATCCCCTTCAGTGGGGACTAGCCAGCCAGTGGTCACAACGCCGCGATCCGTTGGACCGGCCCGTGACAGTGACCCAGGTGATGTGGAACGCTCTCCAATGGTGGATCATTCCAGCACATCTGCAGGAGGGTATCCCGTTCGTCCGGCCCGAGCTGACGGTCTCTCTCTCGACCGACGCATCTCTGATGGGTTGGGGTGCCCATCTGGGGGAACACCGAATGCACGGCCTCTGGTCCCCTCGGGAGTCCCGATGCCACATCAACCTGCTGGAGCTCTGAGCGGTCCGTCTAGCTCTCACCGTCTTTGCTCCGTTTCTACGGGGTCAAGTGGTTCGGGTCCAGACGGACAACACCACGACCATGTACTATCTGAACTGCCAGGGCGGGACGCGCTCCTTGCTGTTATGTAAGGAAGCTCCCATTTGGTCCCTAGTGCGCAGCCTGGGCGGATTTCCTAGCCATTCACGTGGCAGGAGCTTCCCAACACCCTGGCCGATGCCTAAGCTGGATAGGGGCTCTCTCACCGAGTGGTCTCTCCTGCGGAGGTAGTACAAGATCTCTTCTCCACTGGGGCACACCTCAGGTGGACCTTTTGCCTCCTGGGAGAATGCAAAGCTGGAGTCTGTTCCATGCCCACCCCCCTCAGCAGGGCTCACTGCAGCGGGATGCCTTCTCGAGGCCATGGACCCCGGGCCTCTTCTACCCCTTTCCCCCATTTCCCTTGATCCACAAGGTGCTTCTCAAGGCGAGGAGGGACAAGGCGCAGGTGATTCTGGTAGCCCCAGACTGGCCCCGCCAGTTCTGGTATCCAGATCTCCTCAGCCTCAGCTCCAGGCTCCCGAGGCAGCTTCCAGCCCGCCCAGACCTGATCTGAGTCAATCAGGGGGAAGGTATTCCATCCAGACCTTCAATCCCTGCACCTGACGGCCTGGTTCCTGAGCGGCTAGAGTTCCAGGCCTTGGGTCTTTCTGACGAGGTCCTCAACGTTGTTGAGGTGTCCCGTATGAGTCGACCAAATGCTATGCCTTCAAATGGAAGAGGTTTTCCATTTGGTGTCAGGGAAGGGCTTGGACCCTTCCGACTGCCCCTTGGCAAGCATTCTGGACTACCTGTGGTCCCTTTCTCAGCAAGGGCTCCGGTCGACGACCCTTAAGGTGCACCTGGCAGCCATCTCTGCTTACCGGGCACAGGCCGGCAAGCAGTCGGTGGCACAGGAGAAGGTGGTCGGGCGCTTTTTCAAAGGCCTTGACCACATTTCCCCTCCGGTGCGAGAACCTCCACCTCCGTGGGATCTACTGCTGGTATTGGCCAAGCTCATGGGCAAGCCATTCGAACCAATGCACAGGTGTGATCTTTCACACCTGTCGTGGAAGACCGCCTTCTTGGTGGCTATCACGTCAGCCAGAAGGATGGGAGAGCTCCAGGCGCTTTCCATCGAGCCTCCCTACCTGGTCTTCCACAGGGACAAGGTTGTCCAGCGCCCCACCGAAATTCCTTCGAAGGTGGTGTCGGAGTTTCACCTTAACCAGGTGTTGACTCTGCGGTGTTCCCCAGTCACACCTCGGGAGGCCGAGTATAGGCTCCATGCTTTGGACCTAGATGGCTCGCTTATTATAGACTATTTGAAGTTCGGGGAGAGGTTCATCAGCTGTTTGTCACCGACGCCTGAGCCGCACCTGGCAGACCTGCAGCAGCCGGACTATAGGCAGGTGGATCACCTCCTGCATAGAGCTCTGCTACAGGTTGGCGGGCATGGAGCCTCCCAGAGGATAAGAGCTCATTCTACCGCCATACCACTGCATCGGTAGCTGCTTCCAGGGACGTCCCTATCCAGGATATCTGCAGGGCTACCTGAAGTCGGCACATACCTTTATTACCCACTACCACATCGCCCGAGTCACGCCGGATGCTGGTTTTGGGGCCTCAGTTCTCAATCTCTGTTTCCCAAGTAAGTATTGGGGGTGTGCGCCTTGCCTCCCTCCTCCCGGAGAACTGCTAGGAGTCTGCCAGAGAGTGTGGATGAACAACATATCCATGTCCCTAGAAATACAGGTTACTCACCTGTAACAGGAGTTCTAGGAATGGAATATGTTGTTCATCCACACGACCCACCCGACCTCCCCGGCTTCGACGCACAACCTGAGCTTCCAGTGGGCCAGATCTGGCATCATGGGGTGGAGCCGAGAGTTTTACCACCCGGGTGGGTGGGAGGAGCCAGTTTGAAGACCTTCCGGGAAGAATTAAAGTGGCAAGGATACCTGCCAGAGAGTGTGGATGAACAACATATACCATTCCTAGAACTCCTGTTACAGGTGAGTAACCCGTATTTTCGGTCCTTTCAGCCACAGCAGTGGCAGTACCAAGTCTGGCATCCCAAGGCCAGTTTTCTGGCCAGGGAAGTTGGTGCCTCATCTGCCCGTGCCCCCTCCAAAGCTGCCCAGTGACAGGTTAGTGGGTGTCAACCTCCTGCCTGTCCACTCCTTTACACATCTCCTTGTACAGTCAGCTATGACACTTCTGGCCGCATTGGTCAGTCATCACTATGGACAAGTGGGTACTAGAAGTGGTAGGCAGAGGGCTGCCACTTGATTTTAAGTGTCTCCCGCCTTACCAATCTCACACTCCACAGGAGTCCCCATCGCAGGACACGCTGTCTGCCCTAAGAGAGTACATTGTGCAACTCCTTGTGAAAGGGACAATAGCCCTTCTCCCAGACACCCTGGCAAGTCAGGGGTACGTGCCAAGGTTCTTCCTGGTCCTGAAATGGATGGGGTGGGGGGATGGCGCCTCATACTGGATCTGCATGACCTGAATCAGTTCATGTGGAAGCATATGTTTAGGGTGATTATTCTGAACCAGATTGTACCATTTCTGGAGCAGGGCATGTGGTTCTGCTCCCTGGACCTCCAGGGTGTGTTCTTCCACATCCCAGTCCATTCCTCCCACTTATGGTACCTTCGGTTCTAGAAACATAGAATCTGACAGCAGATTAGGGCCACTTGGCCCATCCAGTCTGCATAGTACTATTATTTTGTGTTAAACCTTCATTTATGCTATAGACCTGCTTGATCTACTGTGCTGTCTCTTTTTGCATAGAAGGGGTTCTTTATCAGTTCCAGGTCATGTACTTCAGACTCTTGTCTGTTCCCAGGGTCTTCACTAAGTGCAGGGCGGTGGTGGCAGCCTTTCTGTGGTGCAAGGGCATCAGGGTGTACCCCTACCTGGATGACTGACTGATAGCCAGGCCTTCCAAGGAGGCTATAGAGTGGTGCAGAGATCAGGCCCTCCAGACCTGCAGAGATTTGGGCCTGCTGGTCAACCAGTCAAGAGCAAATCGATACCGTCACAAGTCATCAAGTTCATCGGAGCAGAGCTAGACTTCCTGTGGACCATGGCCCATCTTCCTGCGGACCAGGCTCAGGACCGTACCTCCTTTGCCTGATCATTTTAGCTTGGGCACTCGCACCCTTCCTGGAATTTCCAGTGGCTGCTGGGGTATCTGGCATCCACCACCAGGGTGGTCTGTTGGGCATGCTGATGGATGCGCCACCTGCAGTGGGAACTGGGCCATCAGTGGTCCTAGTGCCTAAGCTACCTGGATCAGCTGGTCCTTGTGACCCAGCCAGTGTGGGATGGCATCCAGTGGTGGCTGGTCCCTCAACATCTGTTGGAAGAAATCAGACTGTCTACCCAGAGCCGACCATCACTTTCACAATGGATGCATCTCTGGTGGGGTGGGGAGTGCACCTGAAGGACAACAGTGTCTACGGGTATCTGGTCACCTAGGGAGTCCCGTTACCACATCAGCCTGCTGGATCTCTGTGCACTGCAGCTTGCTCTGATGGAATGTGCTTTTCTAGTCAGGGGTCAGGTCATGCAGGTCCAGATGGACAACATCACAACCGTGTTATACCTGAACAGGCATGGTGGAACTCACTCCCATCCCTTTGTGTCATGAGGCCCTCCACAACAGGACCCTCGTGCACAGCCTCGGTGCAGATCTCGTGACGATTCATGTCACAGAAGTAAACAGTTGGCTGGTAGACTCTCAGTCAGGTGGGAGAGACATCGCACAAGTGCTCCCTGCATCAGGAGGTGGTATGCCACCTGTTCTCCCAGTGGGTAACACCTCTGGTGGATCTGTTTGCCTCTTGGGAGAAGAGACTGTAAAGGCTGATCTTACTTCAAGATGGTTCCTGCAGTAGGTCTTCATATATAGGACTGCACCCCCTGACGTCAGGACCACATGGCAAACTTCTAGCTGGCAATTAGCGGGGGACTGCCTCCAGCGTCACCTGATCGGACGTCAATGTGACAATATATAGGGGGCGGTCCCTACACCTGCCTACCAATTCTTTCCCACCGTTGACCTGAACTCGTCAGACCTCGCAGTGAACTAGCTCAGTCATCCGCCATTTCTTTCCTAGAAGTGCAAGTTTTCTGCCCCTTTTCACTTGGTGTATGTCTTCGCATAAAATAAAGAAAAACTGCTCATAGTACAGCACCCAGATCCCACACAGGGACGGACTACTCCTGCTATGTTCTTTGCCTGGGCCTCAAACACCTGGTGGCAGATTGCAGATTTTAACCAGGCCATGCACAGCTGTCGCCAGAAGGCCCTCATGCTCAACTTTTAAAGTGTCACCTTGCATCGATGGAAAAAGAGCTCCAGGAGCTGATGGAATGTGCTTCTTCACCACTCCCAAGAAAAAGCGAAAGAAGAAGGAAAAGCGCCGGGAGTGGGATCGTTCTCCATCTCATTGTCGTCAGACAGCCGACGCCACAGCAGGTGAGGCCTCCACGTCGGTGAGTACTCTACCTCAAGGGTCTCCATCCATTCAGGCAGATCAGATGCCTTCTCCCCTCCGGTCTTGGTCAGTGGACAGTCAGGGGGTTCCTGTCCAGAGGACAGTTCAGGTCCTGTCGAAGCTCAGCCGCTAAGTCCCCCGTTCCGCCTTCGGGAGCATGGCCTTAGGTGCTCCGCCTCACTCCAGGCCCCCGGCTGGTATGGGCCCGACAGCCTCCTGCAAGTCCGACATCGGCTTCTCCGATGCCCGCCAGGTCTCCGCTGATAAGTTGGTCATTGGCTTGCCCAACATCCACCCAGCGGGTTACCTCCCATCGGACACCCCTGTGATGTCCGATGTCGCGCGGGGTGAGCCTCCAGGTGCTCCTTCATCGCATGAGGGTTCCCCTCTACAGGGTTCGTTGACCCTGCCTGACACCTCATTTTCCCTGGCCGTGGAATTGAGTATGGCTGTCTAGGAGACCTCTCCTGCATCGGGCACTCTCTCTGAGACTCCAGCCTTCGGGCTGGATCAGGCGACGGGGCTATCTATCCCTTTGTCTCTGTCGCCTTCCTCATACCAGATGTCAGGTCACTTCCATACGTCGACGTTGTGCCATTCCCTGGTCCGTAGTCCAATTCCTGACATTGACCAGAGCTTTCCTGCTCCAATGCCGGAGCCACCTTCTGGTCTGTCCAGGGTCCTAATAGAGACCCCAGGCCTGCCGATGGATCCTACCCCACTCAGTGGTCCCTCGATACCGTCTATCCCTGGACCCTCTGCCCCTCCTCCGTCTGGTCCTTCTGGTCACTATCCCAGATGTCCACTGCTTCAGTTTCCATATTACCCTATGTCAGGTGGGCTGTCACCGGGGTACCCACCTGAAGCTCCGATGCTGGGGTACCCGACACCGGATCACTGCTATCAGGAACACCAACTGTACTACTGTTGGTACCAGCCTCTTGACTACCTTTCTTACTCTACAGGGTACCAGATTCCACCACCACCTCCACCTCCACCCCTGCCGGAACCACCCACTACTATTCTGGCCTGGTGACAGGATGCAAAATCCCAGCTCCTGCAGGAACTGGGACAACCCCATACAGTCGCGATTCCCACCCCAACCCATAGGATCTTTACCAGGAGCCCCCCCCCGGGGCCAGATGTCTGATGGGTTCGGGCGGGTGTTCTTTGGAGCCCCCCCTCAGGAGCAAGGGTGACGGAGACAATCCCAGATGTTACACCTTTGCCCAGCAGACCGGGGTCCCCTGACTCTGATTTGGACTCTGAGTCCGTTGTTCACTCGAAACCTCACTCCCCCATTGAACCCTAGCCTAAGGAGTTCCCGAAGTCTCCACTGGAGGATCCATCTTTTGCGGAACTCTAAAGGTCCATCAAACAGGCCTGTGGCTGGGCATCTCAGGAGTTGGACCCCAAGAGGAAATGTCTGGCAGAGCACCTAGATCTCACTAGCGCGGACCCCTTCCTATTCCCCCATGGACGGGGCCGCATGAGGATCTTACCTTAACAATTTGACAACAGTTGTCCTCTATTCCGGCTGTCTCCAAAAAAGCTGACAGAACATATTCCCCGAAGAGGTTGGTCATCTGACCAGTCAACCAGTGGCCGACTCCATGGTTATCACTGCGGCCCATGACAGGTCGGTAGAAGTTGAAACACCTGAGTGCTTCTCCGGAAAAAATAATCCAAACAAATGGATCAATATGGATGCAAAGTCTATGATTCATCAACCTGTGCCATCGGGTCGCTAAACTATGTAGACCATATGATGTCCTTCCAGAAGTCGGCATTATCTGACTTGGAGAAGGACTTGCAGGAGATTCCAGCTGAGGACCTTAGGAATCGGCTGTTGGAGAAGATAAGATTGAATACGTCATCTTGCCGCCATGCCTTGCGGGCCACTTATGATACGGATGATTTAGTGGTCCATTGCACTGCTACGGGCATTTGCTTGAGGCGCCTGGCTTGACTCCGTCTTGCGGGACTGGCACAAGACATCCAGAGCACCCTACTGGACACCCCCTTCAGGGGCCCCATCCTGTCTGGGGGAGATGCAAAGGACATTATCACAGAGCTACAGGAGAGCAGAAGGTCACTTAAGGATATCCACTCTATGTACCGCTCAGGACAAAAACCCAAGCAGTCCTTTCGTCACCCTCAGAAGAGGTGAAACAGGCAGAACCAAGGTAGGCGACAGGGTAAGCGTCACGCCACCGGCTCTGGCTCCCAGACCCCTCAAGCAAAATATCAGAAGACCATCGGAGGTGGAAAAGTGGCACTCCCCTTAGTGTCCTGATGCAAGGGGCTCCCCCCTCCTCCTCTTGTATCTCCTGAGGAACCAGTGGAGGGAAGGTTTGCCCTCCACCTGGAAGGGCGGAAGACAATAACCACAGATGATTGGGCCTACAGCTAGTAGCAGGAGGACACTCAGTCGAGTTCCTGGACAGACCCCCGGACAACCCACCGGGCAGGTCTTGCTACCCGTCAGGCCATCTAAGGTTTATCCATCAGGACATCCAGGCTCTACTTCAAAAATTAGCCATAGAGCCATTTCCACCAGGGCAAATAGGAAGGGGATATTACTCTCATTTCTTCTAGTTCCCAAAAAGATGGGAGATCTGAGACCAATTCTGGATGTCAGCCTACTCAGTCTTTTTGTAGAATACATGAGATTCCATATGTTGATGCTCCATGGACTTTTACCCCTGCACCAACAGAACCAATGACTGTGCTCCCTGGATATGTAGGATGCTTACGTGCACATCCCTATCCTCCAGGCCCACTGCTACTTTCTGAGATTCTCCTTTCGGGAGAACCATTATCAGTTCAAGACCCTCCCATTTGGCCTCTCTTCAGCACCACAGATTTTTACTAAGTGCCTAGCAGTGGTGGCTGTGGCCTTGCGCCACAAGGGGATTTATGTGTTCCTTTACCAGGACAACTGGCTGCTGTTAGCTCCATCTCAGAACAGTCTGAGGGATTTGCTTTATTCCACCTTGGACCTTTTTCTCCAGACTTGGTATGACTGTGAATGTTCCCAAGTCTCAACTTTCACCCTTCCATCGGCTCCAGTTTATCAGAGCAGTGCTGGACATGGTTCAGGGCAGGCCTTCTTGCCTATGGACAAGGCAGAAACTCTGATACAACAAGCGGCATTGGTATCCTCCTCTCTGCGGACCAAGGCACGCTCTGTCCTCTGCCTGTTGGGTCTAATGGTGGCTGCCATACCCACAGTCCCTTTGGCCAGACTGCACATGAGGGTGACCCAGCGGTCCCTCCGGGTCCAGTGGGATCAACGTTTGGATGACATGGACCATATGGTCTTAGTCTCCAACAGCCTGAGGAGGGATCTCCTCTGGTGGCAGGATCTTTTCAACCTTTCGTTGGGGATCCCCTTCCACCCCCCGCCCCCCTCCATGACCCTGATGACTGATAGGGATGGGGTGCACACCTGGAAGACCATCGAACTCAGGGGACGTGATCTGCACTAGAGGAACATATACATATCAATATTCTGGAGATGAGAGTGGTGCTCTATGTTCTCCAAGTGTTCCAGTCCCCCTTGATACCAGGAACACTATTGGTCCAGACCGACAACACAGCTACAGTCTGGTACAACAACAAGCAGGGAGGCACTCGATCGTACCCCCTTTGTAGGGAGACAGTGCGGGTGTGGTACTGGGCAGTCCAGCATGGCCTGTCTTTGATAGTGGTCCATGTTCCAGGGGTGAACAACGTCCTGGCAGACAGTCTCAGCCGCACCATTGCATGGGCTCACGAGTGGGAGCTAAACCAGGAAGTGGTGGATGACCTCTTTTTCTAATGGGGTCGACCAGAGCTAGACCTCTTCACATCCCCATGCAATGCAGAACTACCCTGCTTTTACGTGTTCATTCCTGGGCATGGTGTTTTCTGGTGAGATGCACTGTCTCTATCTTAGACAGGGGATTTCTGTATGCTTTCCTGTCTTTTCAATTCTGCAGGAGATTCTGCTGAAGCTACAAGCAGAGTGGGCTCACATGATCCTCATATCCCCCCTTTGGCCTCTGCAGATCTGGTTCCCTCTGCTGCAATAGCTGACTGTGGAACCCCAGTACCTCTTCCTGTCTCCCACGACCTTCTGTGTCAGGAGCAGGGCAGCCTGGTGCACCCGAGCCTCAAGTCTCTCCACCTGCATGCGTGGCACCTTTGAACATAGCTGTTTCTCATTATGGCGTCTCTTCTCTAGTCGCCCAGGTTCTAGTAGAGGCTAGGAAACCCTCTACCAGATCCACGTATGCTATGAATTGGAAGAGATTTTCTATCTGGGCCACTGCCAAGGGCCTGGATCCATTCACTTGCTTGGCCTCCCAGATCCTGGAGTACCTCTTGCACCTGTCTGAGTCAGGCAAAACCCTTGCTCAGTTGGCGGTCTCCAGAACATTTCTTAAGGGGATCCTCCACTTTAAGCCTCTGGTCCGGAATCCGGTTCCCCCCTGGGATTTAAATTTTATTTTAGAAAATCTTACTTTGCCCCCTTTTGAGCCGGCAGCAAGTTGCGACATGCGTTATTTGTCTTGGAAAATGCTCTATCTTACTTTGAGAAATAGCTCTTGCAGCAGGTTACACCATTAGGACTGAAGCCGGCAGGCGCCAGGACCCCACGGAAAAATTCTAGCTAGCAGTATCCAGCGGGGGACTGCCCCCGACGTCAGCCCCTCCCCGGCGTCAGGCATCACATAAAAGGGGGTGGTCCCACAGCATCCCCAGTTCTTTTCCTGCCATCGACTCACCAGCATCGACCTCACGGAAGCCTGCTCTACTGTTACGATGCGTGAAATCTTTAATTTAAGTAAACTTTAGTCCATGTCTGCTTCTGCTCCTTCTCCTGAAGGATATTCCTCTAAGTGCACCTGCCGCAAGCAGATTCCTTGCAGACCAACATTCTGCCTGTTGTCAGGTGTCTAGAAGGCGAAACCACATTTCTTAGACCTGCTCAATTTGCCAACAATTTAATAGCAGGACCTGGATCCGCCGCCAAAAGGCCCTTCAGGGATTCCTCCTCGAGGAGAAATTAAAAAAGATGGAGAAAAGACCTTCCTCCAAAGTGGAATCTTCTCATAAATCTGAGAAGCACTGGGACATGCATCGGGACTCGGACAGGGCAAAATCCCCAAGCAGGGCCTCAGAGTCCAGGACCAGCTCCACCTCTACCCAGTCCGATAGATCTCCTTCCCGGGCTCGTTCCCAGCCTCCCCTGGTAAAGAAAAGTCTTCAGGGGGCTCCTCTGCCTCCCCACACCCGCTCAAGACCTCTCGGGTGCTGAATGCCTCTAAGCCTGTTCCTTCGGACAGGCACAAAAAGTCTTCCTCCAAATCACGAGGTGTGTCTGACTGACGCTGGGACACCAACTTCAGGTCCGTCTCCCAACCTCCTAAAGCACCTGAAAAGAAGACTTCCGAGCTGACATCCCTTAAGCGGATGACTGAGTCCAAGAAGGCGTCCAACTCAGCATCCGAAAAACGGACGACTACCACACCGACGCTGGTGGACACCGGACATCAAGGGTCCTCAGGTGAAGAGTCTACCGCGCCACCAGATGGACGACACGGAAGACACCGGCTTTCCCAGGGAGCCAGATCCAGTGCTTCCCTGGGAACCGACGCCCGACCCCGACGCCAGATCCGTCATCAGGTATGAACATCCAGGAGGTGAAGGATTTGTTCACCTTCTGGTGGGAAACCATCAAGGAGGACGTGGTTCCTCCTAAGCCTCAGCCTCCTCCACCACCTCTACCTCCTCCTAGGGGCGCCAACCCCCAAGGAGCCAACTCCGCCTCCTCGGGGCCGATCGAGAGAAGAAACGCCCATCATGCTCTCCCTCAGGGTGCCCAAGCCCAAAGCGACCAGGGAGCAGATGTCGATCATCGGGAGATGACTCCAGACCGGATATGTCTGGCATCTCCAGGTTTCCATCTCCTTTCAGTCCCCCATCACCAGACCCACAGGACCTTCCAAGGTCGCCTCCGGATGATCCCTCCTTTTCCGAAATCATGAGGCACATCCAGGACAATATGGGATGGGAGACTGAAGAACTAGACCCTGAGAGACAATGCCTTGCCCGTTACCTCAGGCAGAAAGACCCGAAGCCTATGGTGGTCCCACCTTTGGTGGACACCTTTACGGACGTCACCAAGGCAGCTTGAAAGTGTCCGCATTCCACACCGGCTGTTCCAAAGAAGGTTGACCGCCTTTACAGGGCTCTTACGGAGGACCAGTATTTGGCGCAACAACCCCTAGCCGACTCCCTGGTCATTACTGCATCTCATGACAGGTCCCAGCGGCCTCAACATTTGAGCACCCAGCCTTTGGACCAGGAATCTAAGCAATTAGATTCCATGGGAAGACGAGTGTATACGGCTGCTACATGCTCTGTTAGGTCTTTGAACTATCTGATGCACATGGTGCAATTTCAGAACGCCCTCTGGGATCAGGGCCAAGACCTTCTTAAAGATTTACTGGATGGTGAAAAGAAGGAGGAGCTGCTAAACCTCCTCCAAACTGGGTCTGACATGGGGACCCAGGTTCTCTGAGTCGCTTACGACTCAGCGGACTCAGCAGCCTCGGGAGCAGCTACAGGCGTTTGTCTCTGGAGACACTCATGGCTGAGGGTATCTGGATTTACCCCGGACGTTCAGAAGAATCTCCTGGACGTCCCTTATAATGGAACGGCCCTCTTTGGTGAGGAGTCAGAGAAGGTCATCACCAAATTGCAGGACACTGGGAAGGCAGTCAGCACTGTACAAGCATTTTCCAGACCAAAATCTGGTTCCTTTCTTAGGAACCAGAATCGTTTTCGCGGCCACCAACAAAAGCAACAGCCACGTTCCGGCCAGCATTCTAGGGGCAACTTTGGCTGTAAGAATCAAGCCAGGTTCCCCTCGGGCCAGGGCCCGAAGCATTCAAAAGCAGCCCAGCCCGTGGGGGCCAACACCACCAAAGCATGACTCCTTCCCGGCTCCCGGCCCTCCTTTGGATCAAAGGGTCAAGAAGGTCGGGGGTTGCATCTCTCATCATCTCTCAGGATGGCAGAGGATCACCTCCGACTGGTGGGTGTTGCAGTTGGTGGAACGAGGTCACTCTGTAGAGTTCCTCGATCACCCGCCGTCCAGACCTGCCCTGCTGTCCCGTTACTCAGGTCAGCATGCTCTGCTTATTCAGCAGGAGATCTTGGCCCTCCTACACAAGGAGGCCATAGAACATGCTCCACTGAACCAGAGAGGAAACGGTTACTATTCCCACTTCTTCCTGGTTCCAAAGAAATCAGGGGATTTTCCCCCCTTCGATTTTGGATCTCAGAGATCTCAACAATTTTCTGCTGTACAAGCATTTCCGCATGGTGACCCTGCCGGGTCTCATTCCCATGCTCAAAGAGGGTGCATGGCTGGCGTTGCTGGATATGCAGAACGCTTACCTACATCTCCCAATTGCTTGAGCACACCGCAGATTTCTGCGCTTCGAGTTTCTGGGACACCACTACCAGTTCCGAGCCCTCCCCTTCGCACTGTCTTCGGCACCTCGGGTGTTCACGAAGTGTATGGCAGTCATGGCAGCAGCTCTCAGGAGAGGGGGCCACTACATGTTTCCGTACCTAGATGACTGGCTCCTCATGGCACCCTCACGGGAGGCTCTGCTGTCCGCAATACAGGATACCTGTTCCTTCTTCCTATCGCTGGGCATCACCATCAATCAGGAGAAGTCTTACATTGTTCCATCTCAGAACTTACACTTTATAGGAGCGGTTCTGGACACAATTCGGGGAAGGGCATTCCTTCCCCAGGACAAGGCGGAATGCATCAGATCCTTCATAAAGGACATAAAGGAAAAGAAGATGGTACCGGCCGGCACCGTCCTTTGCCTGCTCAGACACAAGGCGGCTGCCATTGCGACGGTTCCCCTAGCTCGACTCCATATGCGGGTTACCCAGTGGATGCTGAGAGCACAGTGGAACCAAAAACAGGATCATCTGCAGCATCCAGTCCAGATCACGAACGCAGTCATCCGAGACTGGCACTGGTGGCTCATCCCAGACCACCTCTCGATGGGAGTCCCCTTCACTGTGCCACCTCCTTCAGCAACTCTCTCCACGGACGTCTCAGGGTCTGGATGGGGAGCTCACCTCAATGGGGTCAGGACTCAAAGCTCCTGGACGTCTCTGGAGTTCCATCTTCACATAAATATTCTGGAGATGAGAGCCGTTCTATATGCCCTACAGGAATTCCAGACGGAGATTCCGACGGGTACTCTTCTGGTTCAAACAGACAGTACCACGGTGATGTACTATCTCAACAAACAAGGAGGCACTCATTCCTAGCCCCTTTGCAGGGAGGTTCTAAGGTTTGGAATTGGGTATTGCAACATGGCGCACACATCACTGCAGTACATGTTCCCGGTGTGGACAACACTATCGTGGACAGCCTAAGCCGATCACAGGCCAGGGTCCATGAATGGGAACTGCTTCAGGAAGTCACAGAGGACCTGTTCAACAGATGGGGGACACCAGAATTAGACCTCTTCGCATCCCCATTCAACGCAAAACTGCCCAATTTCTGCTCGCTAGATCCAGGGTCTGGTGTTTTCTGGTGAGACACGTTGTCCCTCTCTTGGATGGGCAGGTTCCTCTACGCTTTCCCGCCCTTTCCTTTGATCCAGAGGGTTCTATTGAAGCTCCGTCAAGAGCAAGTGTGCCTTATTCTAGTAGCGCCCTTTTGGCCCAGGCAGATTTGGTTCCCTCTCTTACATCACCTGGCCCAGGAACCTCCAGTGCCTCTGCCAGTTTGGTCTCACCTTCTGTCCCAGGAGACAGGCTCCTTGGTCCACCCGGACCTTCAGTCTCTGAACCTGTATGCCTGGCTCCTAAGGACATAGCAGTCCCGAGATACGGGGTCTCTCAGGAAGTTGCGGACGTTCTGATGGCAGCCAGAAAACCCTCTACTCATGCTACTTGCGCCATGAAGTGGTGTAGATTTTGTATTTGGGCTCAGGCTCGAGCATTGACCCCATTGGAGTGTTCTGTAAGGTCTGTTTTAGACTACCTCCTATCCCTCTATGAGTCAGGACTTGCCTATTCCTCCATTAAGGTCCATCTATGCGCTATTTCAGCGTACCATTCTCTGATAGGTCACAGGTCTCTAGCTCAACTAGAGGCTTCTCGTGCCTTTTTGCGCGGCATCCTGCACTGAGACCTCCTATCAAAGACCCAGTTCCACCTTGGGATCTTCCTTTTGTTCTAGAGCAGCTTACGCTGCTCCTTGAACCAGTCACACTGCGAAAGCCGCGCCTTCTACTCGCTGGAAGTCGCTGTTTTAGTTGCTGTTACTTCTGCCAGAAGAGTTTCTGAGCTTCATGCACTCATGTGCAAGGATCCTTATTTGGTTTTTCACAAGGACAGGGTGTCCTTAAGAACAAATCCTAAGTTCCTTCCCAAGGTGGTCTCGGCTGTCATACTCAACCAGGATATAGACTGACCGGTGTATTACCCAAATCACGGTAACGGGGGAAGCCCTGTTGCACACTTTGGATGTGCATAGGTGCCTCAGATATTATCTAACCAGAACCAAAGCCCATCGTAAATCGGACCAGTTCTTTGTTTCCCATGCTCAGAGGATGATCGGTGCTCCTGTTTCTAAACAGTCGCTTTCTAGATGGATGGTAAAGTGCATCATGCTATGTTATCAGAAGCGCAATAAACCCTTACCGGGGCTGGTGAAGGGTCATTCTATTAGGGGGGTGGCTACCTCCTTCGCTGCGCGTAAAAATGTCTCCTCTTCAGCCATCTGTGCAGCAGCAACCTGGAGCACTGTACACTCATTTATCAGACGCTACAGTTTGGATATTGCCTCTAGGCCCAGATTGGTTTCGGCTTGGCGGTCCTTCAGAGACTTTTGTCCTGAAGCTTGGAGCATTCCTCCTATTCTCCTCCCGATAACAACTTGGTCCCTTACTGCTTGGGAATCAGTCCTAATGGTGTAACCTGCTGCAAGAGCTGTTTCTCGAAGTAAGATAGTTCAGTTACGTAAGAACTTACCGTAACAGTAGATCTTTGAGAACAGCTCTTGCAGCAGGTAGTTTCAGTCCCACTTTCCCCTCTGGAGGTTGAGTCTTCTGACCTAATTCTTTGGCTACGGCGTCTTTTGATGCCTTCTACGAACCTTCCTTTGGAAGCGGATCCTCAGTCTCCCCTTCAGATGTCACACTTGAGCCAGGAGTCTCCATCGGGAGAACTGGGGATGCTGTGGGACCACCTCCTTTTATATGATGCCTGACGTCGGGGAGAGGCAGACATCGGGGGCAGTCCCCCGCTGGATACTGCTAGCTAGAATTTTTCTGTGGGTTCCTGGTGCCTGCCGGCTTCAGTCCTAATGGTGTAACCTGCTGCAAGAGCTGTTCTCGAAGATTTACTGTTACGGTAAGTTCTTATGTAACTGTACTTTTTGGTTGCTATAACTTCACCTCAAGGGATTTTAGAGCTTCAGGCCCTCATCTGTAAGGAGCCTTATTTGACTTTCCACAGAGACTGGGTGGCTCTGAAGACTAACCCTTTCTTTCTTCTGAAAGCTGTTTCAGAATTTACTTTAAATCAGAATGTTCAACTGCCATTATGTTACCCACAGTATTCCAACAGGGGGGAATACCTCTTGCACACTTCAGACGTGCACAGGATTCTGAGATATTATATCTCTAGGACCAAAGAGGCTCGGAAGTCTGACCAGTTGTTTGTGACCTTTTTTCCCAAATGTCAGGGCAAGGCCATCTCCAAACATGGTTTGTCAAAATGGTTGGCTAACTGCATCTCGTATATTTACCACAAGTACGAGAATCCCCCTTCGGGGGAGGTGAAAGACCATTCTACTGGGGGCATGGCTGCTTCGACTGCCTTTCTCAGGAATGTGTCCACTGCAGATATTTGTACAGTGACCACTTGGTCCTCTGTCCAGACATTCACCAAGCATTACAGTCTGGACATTGCCTCTAGGCGTAGAGCCGGTTTCAGCCTCGCCATTCTGCAAGGCCTTCTTTCCTTTGTAGGCTTCTAGTTGGCAGGCACTCCTTCCTCCCGGAACTTAGTCTCCGACTCCTTCATTTTTGTTGACTGCTTGGTATTCAGTCCTACATGTGAAGATCTACTGTAGGAACCCTCTCGAAGTAAGATGACAGTTACGTAAGAACTTACCGTAACAGTAGATCTTCAAGAGAGGTTCCTGCAGTAGGTCTAGATTTCCCACCCACCTTCCCTCAGCTCCTGTTATTTTGTCCTCTTTTTCTTTACCAAGGCTTCATTTCTGGAGCCCAGGGCCTAAGGAATTATTTTTACTCCTTTCTCCTGTTTCCTTTTCGGAGGTCTATGGCGGGAGAACTGGAGAGCGGGCATGTGGACTGCCCCCTATATACTGTCACGCTAGCGTCCAATGAGGTGACGACAATGATTGCTAGTTAAAAGTTTGCCATGCGGTCCTGATGCCAGGGGGCACAGTCCTATATGTGAAGGTCAGTTCTTGCGTATGTCATTTTTGTGCTAACTCCCCCATGATCAGGACACTGTTGGGGATGCCTTGAATTAGGTCTTAGACCCCAGGCCTTGTGTGCCTCTTTCCCTTGATCCACAAGGTGGTGGTCAATGCCTGGCAGGACAAGGCATGGATTACCCTGATAGTTCCAGACTGGCCCAGGCAGTTCTTGTACCTGGATCTCCTCTACCTGAGCAGCAGGCCTCAGTGGTGGTTGCTTCTTCCTCCAGATCTACTGATCAGACAACAGAGGAATGTCCTGCACCTTGACCTTCAGTTTCTACACCTCACAACCTGGTTCCTGAGTGGCTAGAATTTCAGGCTTTGGGACTTTTGGAAGCTGTGCTGTCCGTTGTGTAGGCCTCCCATGAGGAGTCTTGTTGCCAGTGCTATGCCTTTAAACAGAAAAGGTTTTCCATTTGGTGTCAGGGCAAGGAACTTGATCCCTTTACTTTCCCTGTGACTAGTATCCCTGAGTACCTTTGGTCCCTCTCCTAGTTGGAACTGGGAGCGACGACCCTTAAGGTGTACCTGGCAGCCATCTCTGCATGCTGGGCATGGGGCTCATATGCTGACAATGGCTCAGGAAAAGGTGGTCAGGTGCTTTTTTTAAGGGCCTTGACCACCTGTCTCTCCCCCCCCACCCCGGTGCATGAACCACCACCATGGAACCTACTGCTGATGCTGGCTGTGCTCATGGGGAAGCCATTTAAGCCTGTGCCTAGTTGTGAAATGTCACACCTGTCATGGAAGACAGCTGTCTTGGGTGACCATCATGTCAGCCAGAAGGAACAGGGAGCTCCAGGCTCTCTAGGTGGAGTCTTTATATCTGGTCTTGCACAAGGACAAGGTCATCTGCCCCCACTTGAACTTCCTACCGAAGCTAGTATCAGAGTTTCACCTTAACCAGGTGATTAACCTTCTGGTATACTTTACGAATACATCTTCAGAGGCCAATCGCAGGCACCAAACCCTGGACTTGCGGCGGATGCTCGCTTATTATAGGGGGCACATGGCTGGAGTTCGGGTGAGGCTCGCCATCTGTTTGTTACCTAGGTTGAAGTCACACCTGGCAGACAGAAAAGCAGACAGATTGGCAGGTGGCTCGTCTCCTGCATCACCCTTTGCTATAGGTTGGCTGGTAGGGAGCTTTCCTTAAGGCTCATACCAACAGACATACCACTGCTTTGAAGGCTGCTTCCAGGGACATCCCTATCCAAGACGTTTGCAGGGCTGCCACCTGGAAACCAGAATACACCTTAATTTCCCATTACAGCACTGACTTCTAGTCTCGTTGGGGTGTTGTTTTTAGAACTTCGGTTCTCCAGTCCCTGTTCACCAGATAGGAGTGGGGGCCTTGCCCACTCCTCCTGGAGAACTGCTAGAAGTCTGCCAATGTGTGGATAGTGAACCGAAGCCACATCCCTAGAAAGAGCTAACTCATCTGTAACTGTACAAGGAGTGGTATACAGTTCACATCCACACCACCCACCCGGCTTCCCCTTGCAAGTGACACACGGATCCCTGCTTCCAGCGTGCAGAGATCTGACATCATGGGGTGGAGCTGGATGATGTAGTGCCCATGTAGTGGGAGAACCTTAGCTTAAAGACATGCTGACGAATCAGCACTTCAGTGGAACTGCCAGTGGGCGAGTGTGAACTGTAAGCCACTCCTAGAACGATGGTTACAGGTAAGTAACCTATCTTTCACCCCAACAACCAACATTCCTGCACCATTATCTACAGTGACTCCTGCTGGGAGAGGCTCAGACTGAGAACTGCTGCCCCCTAACCCCCAGTCAGCACTGCTACACCGCAATCTACAGTACCTCTTGCTGGGAGAGGACAGACTGGAGTAACTGTGACCCCCAACCCCCCACAGTCAGCACTGCTACACCATAATCTACAGTGACTCCTGCTGGAGTAGCTCAGACTGGAGTACTGTGCCCCAACCCCCCACAGTCAGCACTGCTACACCATTATCTACAGTGACTCCTGCTGGGAGAGGTTGGGACTGGAGCGACTGTGGGCCCTCTGTAGCCAGCACACCTACACCATAATCTACAGTGACTCCTGCTGGGAGAGGTTGGGACTGGAGCGACTGTGGGCCCTCTGTAGCCAGCACACCTACACCATAATCTACAGTGACTCCTGTTGGGAGTAGCTCAGACTGGAGTAACTGTGCCCCCCAACCCCCCCCAGTCAGCACTGATACACCATTATCTACAGTGACTCCTGCTGGGAGAGGTTGGGACTGGAGCAACTGTGGGCCCTCTGCAGCCAGCACACCTACACCATAATCTACAGTGACTCCTGCTGGGAGAGGTTGGGACTGGAGCGACTGTGGGCCCTCTGTAGCCAGCACACCTACACCATAATCTACAGTGACTCCTGCTGGAAAGACTGAAAACAGAGTAACTGTGCCCCACCCCTCCACAGCCAACACTCCTACACAGTTATCTATAGTAATTCTTGCTGGGGGGACTCGTACTGGAGTAACTGTTGGCCCCTCTACAACAGCCGCCACACCTACTCCATAATCTAAATTGACTCCAGCTGGGAGAGGCTGTGAATGGACTAATTGGAGCCCCCCCTGCCCGATCCAGCACTCCTTCACAATTATCTATAGTGACTCCTGCAGAGAAATGCTTTGACTGGAGTTACTGTGGGCCCCCACCACAGCCGGCACTCCTACTCCATTATCTACAGTGACTCCTCCTGGGAGGGGGGCTCGGACTGATGTAACTGTGAGCTCCCCCCATGAATATGTCTCCTATACCATTATCTACAGTGACTCCTGCTAGGAGAGTGGTTAATGGAGTAATTGTGGGCCCCTCACACATCCAGTACTCCTACACAATTATCTATAGTGACTCCGGCTGAGAGAGGCTTGGGCTGGAGTAACTTTGGGCCCCCCACCACAGCCAACACTCCTACCCCATTATCTGCAGTGACCCCTGCTGGGGGAGGCTGGGACTGGAGTGACTGTGGGCCCTCCACAGCCAGCACACCTACACCATAATCTAGAGTGACTCCTGCTTGGAAAGGCTGTGAATGGAGTAACTGTGCCCCCCAGCCAGCACTCCTTCACAATTATCTACAGTGACTCCTGCTGGGAGAGGCTTGGACTGGAGTGACTGTAGGCCCCCCCCAACTATCACTCCTACCCCATTATCTGTGGGGACTCCGCTGGGAGAGGCTCGGACTGAGTAACTGTGCCCCCCCACAGCCAACATTCCTACACTGTTATCTACAGTGACTCCTTCTGAGAGGCTGGGACTGGAATAACTGTTCCCCACCCCAGCCAACACTCCTACAAAGTTATCTACATTGACTCCAGCTGAGAGAGGCACGGACTGGAGTAACTGTGTCCCCCCCGCCAACATTCCTACACTAGAATCTACATCATGTGGTTACTAGGAGAGGCTGCGAGGAAGAAGTAACCGTGCCCCCAGCCTACAGTGAGTCCTGTTGGAGAGGCTGGGACTGGAGTAACTGCACCCCCACACACACACACACAGCTAACACTCCTACACACCTATCTACAGTGATCTCTGCTGGGAGAGGTTTTGCCTGCCGCCCAACGTCCCTACATCCCTACATCATAATCTACAGTGAGTCCTGCTGTGAGAGGATGGGAATGTAGTAACTGTGTCCCTCAACCGCCAGAACTCCTACATCATTGTCCATAGCAACTCCTGTTGCAAGAGGCTGGATCTGGAATAAGTGTGAGCTCCCCCACAGCTAGCACTCTTACACTGTTCTCTACAGTGACAGGCTCGGACTGAATTAACTGTGAGCTCCCCCCTGGATATTTCGCCTACACCATTATCTACAGCGACTCATTCTGGGAGAGACAATGACTGAAGTAGCTGTAAGCTCCCACACCATGGCTATTGTTCCTACACTGTTAATCAGAGGAACTCCTGGGAGAGACTGGGTGTGGAGTAGGTTTGAGCTCCCCCTTTACTATCATTCCCACTACATTTTTGCAGTGACTCCTACTGGCAGAGGACAGGACTGTAGTAGCTATGAGCTCCCCACAGCCAGTGATAGTAAAGTGTTGTCTGGGAGGGTCTGGGGCTATATTAACCATGCTCTGTCCACACAGGCATAACCGCTACACTGTTGTCTGCAGCATCCCTTGCTGGGGAAGACTGGATCTGGGGAAGGTTTGAGTGGGGAGCTGACAGAACCCTCTGTTCCCAACTGCTGGAGACAATGAGATGCTGCCCATTTCTGTGAAGAGAATAGTGCTGAGTCTTTCATTTTCTGTTACAGTCTGAGACTGGACATTGAGGAAAGAGAGCAGAGGCTGCTTGTTCTGCAGGAGACACAGGCATCCAGTCAGATGGAGAACGAGGAGCTGCGGGCCAGCTTGAGAGAGGTTGAGAGTTTACGACTGGAGGAGCAGCAGCATATCCAGGAACTGAACAGACAGGTGATAGCAATTGGGGGGTGGTGTTGCTGAGGTACAGATGGGTGATGCCTTCTCTGATACCAGATGCTTCTCTGATACACAAACATGCACACATATATATGCACATAAGCTGGCATAAATTGTAATCGGGTGCATACAGCCACAGTACAGGTACACTCAAATATACAAGCTTAAGAACAAAACAGACTACACAAAAACAATAAAGCCTGGATTGACACAGACACATGTATAAGCAGAATACACATACAACATACGCATGCAGACAGACCTACGCAATCCATACATACTCAGCAACTGAAAACTTGTAAGCAGAGAATGGTCGAAAACCAGAAAGCACAGGCTTGCACAACTCAGGCACACGTAAACACAAAATCGGCATAATTCTCTACACAGAAAAAAATTCAGTGTGCACTTCCATAAAGCAGTGGGTGCTAAAATGCAGATTCTGGTGGTATGTCCGTTACAGGCAGAAAAAAAAAATCACATTGTCCCCGGAGTCTCGGAATTTTCCTCACTTTTCAAATCTTTGCAGATGATGGGATTAGAAAGTGTCATTTCAGAGAAGACCCATGAACTGTCTGCGTTGCAGAGCTTGGCAAAGCAGTGACATCGGGAACATGAGCAGGCAGAGCTAAAACTGCAAAAAAAAAGTGGTTTAAGATGGCATCTTGGTTGGGGGCGGAGGATCCTAAGTATTCTTCTTTTCCTTCCGGACTTACTGGATACTGAGTGACTATGAGGATCTTTTGATCTTATCTGTGTCAATCTTCACCATTCATCACCTTTGGGTACTTGGCCAGAGGTCATGACCCCGCAGGAGCTTGTTTTTTTTTTTTTGGATGGGTTGAGTCAACGCACCATCTGTGCTGCCCTCGAGGCCGACGCACTGCGTGACACTCGTGGGTTGGCCGTTAGGTGTTGTCAACTCCGCCCTCCCGCCAGTTCTTCATCTCCCGCCATCGAGGTCACCTTGTGGGAAGCTTAGAGAGAATCTCTTCTAAGAGGCCTACCTTTGAAGCCTTCGTGTCGCAGTCAAAATTTGTCTTAGACTCCGTGTCGAAGTCTGTCAGCTCCGAGTATCCTGCCGGTTCTGTTCGCTCTACTCGATGTTGCCTGGTAAGACTGTTCGTTATTTTATTTTGCGACGTCGGGTTTTGTTTGGTGTTCTTTTTCCGTATTTCATGTCTCGTCAGGGGCAAGAAACTTTTGAAGACGGGACGGCCCCCCATGCATCGGTGCCCTTGCGGCCGTAAGTTCTGTCACTGACCAGCATGACCATTGCCTTGCATGTCTTGGCCCGCTACATGACATGGATTTGTGCAACGCCTGCTTCTCCTTGGACTGCCGTGTCACCGAGCAATGCATGTGGAAAGTGGGACGAGCTCCGCCGACTTTCAGGGGATGGGCGCGCACTCGTTGGGCCAAGCCACGTCGTTCTCTCTGCCTTTCCACTGGGTCCCTCCGGTTCTATACAGACTGCGGAGGAGGGGCCTCTGCCGCCGCTACAAACAGCCATAGCAGAGGCCCCTTCCGCTTTCTGAGGCCCGATCTGTCCCAGGGGACAGGCAGGGCACCACCTTGGCAATCGCCCCTTTGGGGGCGAAGGCTCTCCCGGTGTTGTACCCGTGGCTCGGAAGGCCTGGGTTGGCGCCGTCCTCGACGCAGTCTGTCGGTGCTGTCTTGGGCCTCGGCACCGTGGGCCCTGATGGCGCTGTCGTCGACGCTGGTTCGTCACTCTGCATCATTGCTGCTGTCGGCGCCATTTGCGGTGCCAATGGTGCTGGTGCCGCCGTGGGAGGCTCTAAGGCGCCATCCCTAACTGTCTCTCGCCCTGGTGCCATCCACGGGGCCGTGGTTGAGCATGGCGCTGTGTCCAGTTCTGGAGTTACTCATGGCTCTGAGCATGGACACGGCGCTGTGAGGGTTTCGGAGCTCGGCGCCGGGAGTGTAGTCAGGGCCGTCATTGGTGCTGTCTCTGTCCTTGGTGCCGCTTGTGGTGCCGTGAGGGTTTCCGACCTCAGTGCTGAGAGCGCGGTTGGGGCCATTGTTGGCGCCATCTGTGGTCTCGACGCCACTTACAGCGCCATGGGTCAGGATGGCACCGTGACAGGCTTCGGCTCCGCGGCTGCTGCCATTGTTGGAGCCGTGTCTTCTGGCACTGTTCGTGGTGCTTTTGGGGATGTTGGCACCGACTGTGGTGCAGTCTCGGTTTCTGGTGCCCTTTTCAGTTGGGATGGTAGCGGGTGTCCACGTACTGTTTGGCACAGAATTTCGGTCTTCACCTCTTCAGAAGGGGGAGTTGGACTCTGAGTCAGACAGGCAGTCTGACTCCTTGGAGTTGGCTGCTCACATGGACACCTTGGTAGTGTCCTTGACAGACCGGGGCCAGGCCCCCTCTGGGGAGCGGGCATCGACTCCCGGGACCAGGTCAGGGGTGCTGACCAGCAGGCAGTGGTGCAGGCCTCCATTGCTCTGCAGCCCGGTCTTGGAGGGTTCGCTGACCCCTCAGTGGTGGTACCCCTTCAGGTGGTGTGCCTGGATCGCCCAACTTTGGGGCCAATCAGAGCACCCACAGGAGAGGAGGGTGCTGCTCCCTGGATAACTCCTTCGTGGGCTGACTTGGGCTGCCAGCTACCTAGGCTGACTTTCTCGAGGAGGAGGGCACACTCTGATTCCGAGGGGTCGAGAGGTATGGGGTCCGTGTAGCGGCCTTTTTCTGGAGTCCTCTTGTGCTCTTGGAGGAGCTGAAGCACGGATCTCCACCTTTCCCTTTCAGTTTCCTCGAGAGGGCCCCGTTCTTTGGAGGTAGAGTACTGTCCTTCTGGATCTACATGGCCCTGGTCACCTCACGGGGAATTCTTCAGGGCGCAGTCTGGGCAGTTCCAGTTTGGTTGATCAGCTGTCGGCTGTGGAGTTTTCCGGTGCTCCTTCTTTCCCTATGGCTTCTGGTGCACTCCCTAGCCCAGGCAGAGGTCAGCCGATTTCTGTAGTCAGCTCTGCCCCCACTCCTCTGCCACATTCTCCTGCACTCCAAGGTATTCTTGGTCCTTGTGGTCCTCTCTCCTGGGATCAGTTCAGAGCAGTGGCTGTTCAATTTCCCACTTATGTCAGGGCTATGGACAGACAGGTTTTTCAACCTCCCCCTGAGCAGTCAGCTACTGAACTTCCGAGGTCCTCTTAACTCCTCATTCCCCCTCTTCTGGGGGAGAGGAGCCGTCTGTCTACATCCCTCCAGCTGTGGATCTCGCAGAGTTTCGGCGAGTCCTCATGAGGATATTGGAGGACCTGTGCATCTCCCCACCCGCTCAACACAATCTGGAGCACTTGGTGTGCATCTTTCGGGGCAATTTCAGTGCGAACACCCTTGTGGTGCCCCCTGGCCTGCTCCCTTTCAGGAGGCGTCATTGCGCTCCTGGCATAGACCTTTTTTTGGAGTCCCAGCCCCTAGGGATCTCTGCCAGAGTATTGTGCCCCGAGTCTCCAGATTCCATGCCTCATCCCTATTTGGATACTTCCGATGGGCTTCGCGCCCTGCACCATGACCGGCCCCCAGATCAAGATTCCTTGGATTTTGGCTTCTGGGGAGGAGGACGTTTTACTCGGCATGGTTGCTGCTTTCTATTGCAGCACATCGGGCCCACTAAGCATCCTACAACAGGTTCTTGTGGTCCAGGCTAGGTCAACTCCTAGCTTTGATGCCTGACATGGAGCAAACCAGACAAGCTATTGCACTCTCTGCACGTGGCCTGGAGATAGCAAGGCACCAAGCAAGGGCATCGTATGATGCCAATGAAGTAGCTACTGGGGTCGTAGGGACAGCGACCTGCACTAGGCGGACGGCATGGCTGTGTCTCTCCTGGTTGTCACCTTTGGCCCAGTGTAGGGTGATTAACTCCGCTCACCAGAGAACCTATCTTTTCTCCTGTAGGGTGAGATGGTGTCTGTCGGGGGCAACTTCCTACCCCCTCCAGGGGGTCCTCGTCTCACTCTCCCCACTCTCGGGCCTCTCCAGGCCCATGAAGGTTCTCCCTTTTAGTGTGTCACCAACTGAGAGCTAAGGGACTCAGTCCCCTAGGGTTAAAATCCCCTTTGCGGGGGCTCGGCACTCACCCAAAGGTGATGAATGGTGAAGATTGACACAGATAAGATATGGAAATTATGTACCTACCATAATTCTGATCTTTCTGTGTATCTTCACCATTCATCACAATCCCATCCTCCATCCCCCTGGGGCCTCAGTCTCTGGGTCCCCCTCCCTCTCTGTGCCCATCCTCACCCCTCTCCTTTCTGTTAGTCAGGAGTCGGGTAAACTGGGCACATAGGGGAATAATTTTCTTTAGGGGCAGAGTGGTCAGGATGGCGGGCACTCCTTCTTCAGTGCTTCGGCTCCACCCCTGTGGGGTGGGGGTTGGCAGTTGCCCTCCTTTCTTTCCTCCTTCCCTTCTCCCTGTCAATCCTTTGATTTCCTTGCCCTTTGGACATAACCTCAATTAATTTAAGAAACTAGGTTTCTTGCACCAAAATCTCCTTTTGAAAGGGGGGGGATATCCCTGTGTCCTGTCTCTCTTCCAGAATAGCCGATTCTGCTTTGTGAGAGTTATTGTCAGTGATTCTGTGCCTTGAATTCTGGCAGTTAGCCTCTTGGCTACTCCTTCGCAGTTGCTATACAAACTGGAGACAGGTCAAGGTTACAGGGTATGGTTCTCCTGTTTTTTCCCCCTCTCAATCTTATCCTTACTTCTAAAAATCCTTAACCCACCCTCCCGCCTCCTTTTCTACTTCCAGAGATCGGGGCCCCTATCCAATCCCCTTGGTCTTCAACTTGTTCTGTCCTCTCAGTCGTTTATTTCTCCATTTAGTTTATATATCTTTTCCTTTGTCTGTCCCTTGGACTTCCTTGTCCCACCCTCCTTACCCTTTTTCTCACCTCTACAGGGACTCAGAACTGGTGGGAGACCGGAGTCTATAACACCCTAACGGCCAACCCGTGAGCACCACGCGGTGTGTTGGCCCTCGAGGCGGGCGCTGAAGGGTGCGCGACTACCATCCAAAAAAAAAGTTCAAGGTCATGAGTCATGACCTCCAGCCAAGTACTCAAAGATGATGAATGGTGAAGATGCACAAAAAGAACAGAATTACGGTAGGTACGTAATTTTCCATTTTTTGTTTAGTTGACAGTTGGTAGCACATTGTCCTGCTGTGGAGATCAGAGTTAGTGGTCAAGCCCCAGAACCACATGAACCCTCACAGGCCAGGTGGGTCACAGAGGTGAGGTGCTTGGTTCCTGGAGAGGGAAGGAGGGCGGAGGCACCCAGCATTCACTCGCCCTCTGCTGGTTGATTCCAGAACTGCATTAGCATCGTCTTGAAGTGAGGCTGGCACTGCATTGCCTCCTGTGGTTGCACAGGTGGTAGTTTTGCAGCGAGCAGGCACAACCCACCCTCCCCAGATGAGGAGAGCATCCTGTGGAACTCTCGATCCTCCTCCTCCTCCTGGTCAGCCCTGCTATGACGCAGGCTTGTTCCGGAACCCTGTTTGCCAGTGATGCAATTCCATTCCTAATTATTTAGATAATGACAGCAGAAAAAGACCAGTGGTCCATCCAGTCTGCCCATAACACCCTATCATACCCTGTGACCTTTTGGCAATACGGGATCTTTGTCTACACTATCAACCCCCTGCTCCCTGTTTTACTACTACCCCATGAGTAAATACTAAACCCCTAACTCTGTCCCAACCATGTTTGAACTCATTAATAGTTTTGGTGCCCACCATCTCCGCTGGCAGTTTGTTCCTTAGCTCAACTACTCACTCTGTAAAATAAAACTTTCTAACGTACCTCCTGAACTCCCCCACCCCACCAGCTTCCACTCATGACCTCGTTTTCTGGATTTGCTACTCTTGTCAAATAGTTTTTTGCAGGTCATCTTGTTAATTCCCTTCATAAACTTAAAGGTCACTGTCATGTTACCTCCTCCCCTCTGGTCTCTAGGAGTACATGTTCAGTGCTCTAAACCGATCCTCATAGAATCTGCCCTGCTGGCCCTGAATCATTTTGGTACCATATGCTGCATCATCTCCAGCCTGTCCTATACTTATAGTATTTACATGAAAACGTAATCTTTGTCCCCCTACAGATCAGTGGCAGCTAAGGCAGAGTCAGGAGCTGTGGTCGTAGTACTAAGCTTATGACATAACAGCCATTTCCACAGCAACCGGCTGTATATCACAAGTAAGGGCTCATGACCTCGGTTCCAGACTTCACCTTCATTGCAGGTGATCAGTATGGGGAAAAGGCTGGAGCAGGTGCAGTTTCCGCCAGACGGGGAAAAAAATGGCGGACGAAATTTCATATCTGTGGTGCTGACAAGAATGGAGATGATCAGGGGGCTGTGCCCCCTGAACGCACACACGTGCACACACAGTGGATTGGTTGGTTCTGGGGGGTAAACCCCCACTCCCCCCCTTGCCACCCCTCCTACCATCATTGTACTACTACTACAACTGCTACTAATAGTTGTAGTGCCTGAGAGATCACAGATGTCATCAGACAAGAATTCATTATGGTGCTGAAATCTCATCTGATGACATCATAATCTCTTTCCTCTGGCAGAAACGGCACCCAAGGTCAAAGTTCTCATTTTGCATGTAGAAAGTCCTTAAAGGAATTTTAAGTTTTGTTGTCTGAGAGATGCAGAGGTTTAGGAGGTACATGCAGGTTTCATGTTACAGAGAAAGTGCTTGAGCCATGGAATAGTCTGCCAGTGGAGGGGATGGGTGTCAAAACCATTAACGGTTTCAAATATGTTTGGGACAGAGTTAATTTATAAAGAAAGTAATGGCTTCAAACTCAGAATCTTTAGGAACGTTGTGTCATTGAAAAACTCAGTGTTGCCCACAGCTCATGCCAACAATTTTAGAAATGTCTGCCAATGCAAACCACTCAGGTTAAAGTCCAAATTCTAGGGACGTGGCTATTTTGTTCTATCCGCACTTTTTGGCATGTCCTTTCCCCTTTAATTCTTGCCAGAAGGTCTTAAAGCTGGCTCCTCCCACCCACCCAGGTGGTATAACCCTTGGCTCCACCCCATGACATCAGATCTTCCTTTCTGCTGGAAGATTTTGGTTGCCTCCTCACCACTCCCACGTTTTGTAGACCCTGGCTATGTTTCCTTCGGATTCTCTGAAGATTAAGCTCGTTTGACCTAGCGTTTGCAATCTGTTTCTTGATCGTGGAAGATAAATCTTCTTCCAGTTTCCATCGGTGCTTGTGCGACCAGAAAATATCACACACACAGATCCACATACCTCGTGCGTCTACTGTTTGGGTGTCGGCCATGACACAGGCCTGTGAGATGTCTCGCTTTTCACCCTAACGTTCTCGATGATCGTCTTGCACATCTTAAGTTGGGTAAGCCTGAAAAATGGAATCCATCACTGAAATCGAAGGAGGCCCAGTGGGCAGTCTCTGCGGCTGCGAGGTCCACCGAGCAGTTAGAGCAAATGCAGTCCTTCGAGGAAGACGTGGCATGGGCCGTGGAGCTCTCCTCTCGGCCGATTTTTGTTCTACTCAAACTGGGCTCCACCTTCTCTGGCTCCTTTGGGAGATGTGCCAGTCTCTCCCCATCAAGGGTGAGGGACCATCGGGCTCGCATATCTCCCGGTCCGGTAAAAAGGACCAGGAACCGAGAGACTCTTCATCTCGACGAAGACTTCCTTTGGATCGAGAGCGGTCTTGGTCCCAGGGATCTCCAGTCTCAACTTCGGTCGAGACTGCTACTTTGGCCGCTGGCTTCTCAGCTCTGCCAACTGGTTAGCCGGTCGAAGTTTAGATTGATGACGTGGTGGAGATCACTCTCGACCCTGTCAATTTGTTGTCTCCTGACAAGGCTGACTACTCACTTACCAGGACTCTGGTCCTGCCTCTTCCCGATGAGGATACCCAGCCTGCTGGCAATCCCATCAACTCACTGGTCCCCCTGGTGTCTCTAGAGGGACCCAGTCGGCTTGTCCGATTGAGGTCTCGGACCCCTCGACGGATAGGCCAAGGAAGGTGCATAAGCGCTCAAAGAAAAGGCAACGCTGACATTCATCTTCGTCCTCCTCGGATGAGGAGAGGCTTAGACGAAATCTCCGTCGACACTACAAAGATCTCATGTGGCAACAGCTGGTCTTGTCCGGCCAGAAACTGGCCACAGTTTCCACACTGGCCATTACTTGGCTTTCACCTTCTAGATCGAAGCCAGCTCCCTCAAAACCGATCATGTTGGTTCCTCTGCCCGCAGAGCCAGTAGAACTCACCTCCGTACGTCCAAAATCGACCTCTCCACCGATAGTAGTGGAGCCGCCACCTAAACAGCCCCCGAGAGGGTCTCCTACAATGGAAGCTATAACGGTTCCGGGTCTTCCCTGCAGGATATTGGTCACCCTCATGCCTGACCGCCCCAGGCATGTAGAGGGGGACCTTGGTGGCCAGCCAATTTATCCAGATACTTCGGATTCTGATGACTCCAACGTACAGTCTCATCCATTAGACGACGAGTCGGTGGGCAGTCCGTTGATGGAGGAAGGTCCTTTGTATTTCTTGGGGAGTCTCTGTCTCATCTCTGAATCCACAGGGATGCCCCTGGAGCCTGTCCAGAAACTGGCAGAGTACCCTCTTACAGATATCCTTAAGAGAGGAGATGCCCTTACGGAAGCCTTCCCAGTGGCCAAGGCCATTGTTGGTATGGCTTTGGAGCTTTGGCAGCACCCTGCCTCCTGCCCAGCGCCATCTGCCCGGATGGCCTACAGGTACGTGGTGCCCTTTGGGTCCCTCTCAGGGTTCACGGAACGCCACTTTGCGGACGGGTTGGTGACTGCTTCTGTGTTCAGACGCACAGGCAGCTCTGCAGATACGGATAGACCTTCGGACCAGGAGTCCAAAAAATTGGATCACTCTGCCAGGAAGGTTTATGCTACCTCTTCACTAGGCCTCTATCAGGCAAGCTCGGCCTTCATCATGCCCTGCTCGACTCCTTGGATGAGGTTCTCCTGCACGGACCTTCAGACTATGGTCAAGCAGGTCCAGGACCAGGGTCGGGCCGTTGTCAAGCAGCAACTCCAGACGGCCCTGGACCTCGAGGATTCATGCGCCCATTCGGTGGCAGCCACAGTTGCCATGTGCCGCAGGGCTTGGCTAAGACTTTCCACCTTCACGGTGGATACCCAGCACATACTCACTGATGTTCCTTTCCTGGTCACCAATCCCTTTGGCCCAGGTGTGGATGATCACCTTCAGCAAATTGAGCAGTCCAGGGCAACCTTGCACTCAGGTACTTCTGCTCAAAAAGACACCCCTGATGCCAAGAAGCAGCAGAAGAAGAAGCCATTTCAGCATCCTGCTCCTGCAGCCAAGCAGCCCTCCTTCCAGGGTGGGCAGCAACAGCAGGCACAGGCTTGGTGCCCTCAGCCCAAGCCCAAGCCTCCAGCGGCCTACAGAGGAGGAGGTGGGGACTCAGGCAGCTTCCAATCTGGACCCTCTTCCTCCAGGCCTGTCCAGTGATGGGATAGGGGCTGCCAGCCCTATTCCCATCACGCCAGCTCTGGGTCCTCCCGTGGGAAGCTGGCTCCACCACTTTCTTTCCGCCTGGTCTGCTGTTACCATGGACAGGTGGGTCCTAGAAGTGGTCGGCCAGGGTCTGCCTCTAGAGTTCAAGCAGTACCCTCCTAGTCAAGCCCGCGCCCCATAGGAGGAAAGGGTATCAGTCCACACTCGGTCGGCTCTAAGAGACGACATAGCCCAACTTCTCCTCAAGGAGGTAGTGGCCCAAGTGACAGATCCCCCAGTCAACCCAAGGTTCGTTTCCAGGTACTTCCTGGTCCCGAAGCAGACGGGGGCTGGTGCCCCATTTTAGATCTGCATGACCTGAACCAGTTTGTCAGGCCTGAGGCCACAAACCTTCAGGATGGTAACTCTGTCCCAGATCATACCATCCCTGGGGCAGAACCTATTCTAGAACCTAGGAGGAGTGGCCTATTTTTAGCTCAACAGATGCACTTTGCATCGATGCACTTAATGTTTTTTGCTAGCTGCTTCTTGTGAGTTTACATCCACAATTGTTCTATCCGAGTTATCACTACTACTGTATATTCTTATATGTGGACTAAGTGTATTGTGTGCCTATCTGTAACCTGGTTGTACTTTGATCTGTTCTGTAAATCACACAAATTCTAACCTATATGTTTTCTGTTGTTAAATGTTACTCAGTTGATAACCTGCATGTTATCCATCCTCTGTTCCCCCTTCCCCCAGGTTGCAGTGGGAGACGAGAAGCTTGTTGCCCAGTGTGCCTTTCCTGGTGAAACAATTTCAATAAATAACATAAAAATAAAGAACATGTGATTCTGCTCTCTGGATCTCCAGGACACGTTTTCCATGTCCCAATTCTTCCATCCCACCAGCAGTTCCTCCACTTCAGAGCAGAGGGAACCCTATGCGAGTTCCAAGCCATGCCACTCAGCCTGTCATCGGCCCCATGGGTCTTCACTTAATGCATCGCAGTGGTGGAAGCCCACCTCAGGTGTCGAGGGGTCAGAATATACCCCTACCTCTACGATTGGCTCTTAGCGGTTTCCACCCAGCAAGAGGTGGAGAGGTCCATGGACCTGGCCCTCCAAACCTTCTCTCAGCTTGGCCTCCTGATCAACGAGGCCAAGTCAGAGCTTTTGCCTTCGCGGGTGATATGCTTCATCAGGGCAGAGCACGAATCCTGCCGAGCCAGAGCCCGGCTCCTGGCGGACAGGGTGGAGGTTCTCTCCTCCTTTGCCCAATCATTTCTGGTTAGGCACTTGTGCCCTGCTCGGGACTTTTTGTGCCTTCTAGGGTACATGGTGGCCTGCACCACCGTAGTCCGTTGGGTCCAGTGGCATATGCGCCCCCTTCAAGTGGGAGCTGGCTGCCCAGTGGACTTAGTGCCAGGGTAATTTGGACTAGCTGATCACGGTGACCCAGAAGATGTGGGACGTTCTTCAGTGGTGGACCATCCTGGATCATCTGCAGGAAGGGATCCCATTTGTCTGCCTCGAGCTGATGGTCGTCCTCATGATCGATGCCTCTCTCATGGGCTTGGAAGCCCACATTGGGAACAGCAGGGCCCACGAGATCTGGACCCCTGAGGAATCCTGATACCATATCAACCTGCTGGAGCTCAGAGTGGTCAGACTAGCACTGTCAGCATTTTCTCAGCAGCTTCTGGGTCAAGTGGTTCAAGTCCAGACAGACAATACCATGACCCTGTACAACCTCAACAAACAAGGCAGCACGCACTCCTGGCTGCTGTGCAGGGAAGCGCTCAGCATCTGGACACTCATGAGCTGACTGGAGGCAGATCTTCTAGCCATCCATGTGGCAGGAGCCTCAAATCAACTGGTGGATGCCCTCAGCTGTGTAGGCGAGACATCCAACGAGTGGTCTCTCCATCCAGAGGTAGCTCATAGCCTGTTCTTCCACTGGGGCAAATCAGTGGTGGACCTGTTTGCCTCCAGGGAAAACACCAAGCTGAGGCTGTTTCATGCCCCCCAGCAGGGCTTGCTGCAAGGGGATGCCTTCTTGCCGCCATGGACCCCAGGCCTCTTCTACACTTTCCCTCCATTTCCCTTGACCCACAAGGTGCTTCTCAGGGTGAGGAGGGACAAGGTGCAGGTGATCCTGGTAGCCCCAGACTGGCCACTCCAGTTCTAATATCCAGATCTCCTCAGCCTCAGGCTCCCGAGGCATCTTCCAGCACGCCCAGACCTGATATCAGTCAGTCAGGGGAAGGTGTTCCATCCGAACCTTCAATCCTTGCACCTGACAGCCTGGTACCTGAGTGGCTAGAGTTCCAGGCTTGGGTCTATCTGAGGATGTATTCACAGTAGTGGAAGCATCCAGAAAGGAGTCGACCAGAAGATGCTATGCCTTCAAATGGAAAAGGTTTTCCATCTGGTGTCAGGGCAGGGGCCTGGACCCTCTCTCCTGTCCAGTGGCTAGCATCTTAGACTACCTTTGGTCTCTGTCCAGAAGGGGTCTTCGTTCTACGACCCTTAAGTGCACCTGGCAGCCATCTCTGTTTACCGGGCATGAGCCGGTCAGCAGACGGTGGCACAGGAGAAGGTGGTCTCATGCTTTTTCAAGGGCCTATATCATGTACCCCTCCAGTGCATGATCCTCCACCTCCATGGGATTTACTGCTGGTTTTGGCTAAACTCACCGATGCACAAGTGTGAGATGTCACACTTGTTATGGAAGACCATCTTCCTGGTGGCTATCACGTCAGCCAGAAGGACTGGGGAACTGTAGGTGCTTTCGATGGAGTCTCCTTACCTGGTCTTCCACAGGGACAAGGTTATCCTGTGCCCCCACCCGAAATTCCTCCCGAAGGTGGTGTCAGAATTCCATCTCAACCAGGTGATGACTCTACTTGTGTTCTACCCCAACTACACCTCGGATGCAGAGTACAGATTCCATACTCTGGACCTGAGATGTGCTCTCTCCTACTGCAAAGAGAGAATGGCAGAAATTTGAGGAGAGATTGACCAGCTGTTGGTCACCTATGCTGAAGTTGCATATGACAGACCTGCAGCAAAGTGGACAATTGGCAGGTGGATCGCCTCCTGCATTGATCTCTGCTATAGGTTGTCAGGTAGGGAGCCTCCCATAGGGCTAAGGGCTCATTCCACCTGCCATACCGCTGCGTCGGTGGCTGCTTCCCCATACAACTCAAAACTGCCCAATTTTTGCTCGATAGATCCAGGGCCAGGTGTTTTCTGGTGAGATGCGTTGTCCCTCTCCTGGACGGGTAGATTCCTCTATGCCTTTCCTCCCTTCCCGTTGATCCAGAGGGTCCTTTTGAAACTCCACAGAGAGCAAGTGACGCTGATACTTATTGTGCCGTTTTGGCCCAGACAGATCTGGTTCCTTCTACTACACCAGCTGTCCCAGGAACCTCCAGTGCCTCTGCCAATCAGCTCTCACTTACTGTCTCAGGAAGCGGGCTCCTTGGTTCATCCGGACCTTCATTCTCTGAACCTGCACGCCTGGCTCCTAGAGACATAGCCATTATGCGATACCGGGTCTCGCAAGAGGTAGCAGACGTTCCAGCGGCTGCTAGAAAACATAATTGATTCACGATTAAGTTTCATGAAATGGCGAGATTTTGCCTCTAGGCTCAGGCTTGGGGGTTTTCACCAATGGACTGTCCAGAAAGGTCGGTCCTGGACTACCTCCTGTCTCTTTTTCAGACAGGCTTGGCCTACTCCTCGATAAAAGTACACCTTTGTGCCATCTCAGCCTATCACACTCCTATAGGCCAGCGTCCCATAACTCAGTTGGACACGGCACGACCCTTCCTGAGAGGTGTTCTCCACCTTAGACCTCCGATTAAGGATCCTATTCCACCATGGGATTTCCCCTTTGTCCTGAAGCAGCTTACGCTGCCACCTTTTGAACCAGCCGAGGACTGCGAGCTACATCTCCTTACATGGAAGACGTTGTTTTTAGTTGCCGATACTTCGGCCAGAAGAATTTCGGAACTTCACACACTGATATGCAAAGAACCTTATTTGGTTTTTCACCAGGACAGGGTATCCCTACGGACTAATCCGAAGTTTCTACCTAAGGTGATCTCAGCTCTCTCCCTTAATCAGGACATCGATCTACCAGTGTACTTTCTTAAATATTCTAATAGAGGAAAGGCCCTATTGTACACTTTGGATGTGCATAGGTGTCTTCGATACTACCTGACCAGAACCAAACACCACCGTAAATCTGACCAGCTTTTTTCTCCACAGGATGATGGGAGCTCTCGTTTCCAAACAATCGCTGTCCAGGTGGCTCATACATTGTATCACGTTCTGTTACCAGAAGCGTAACAAACCCTTACCGGGCTCGGTTAAGGGTCATTCCACAAGGGGGGTGGCTACCTCCTTTGCGGCCATGAAGAATGTGTCCACTTCAGCCATCTGTGCAGCAGCTACTTGGAGCACTGTGCGCACCTTTATCTGGCATTATAGCCTGGACGTCGCATGGAGGCGAAGAGCAGGTTTTGGTCTAGCAGTCCTTCAAGGACTCCTATCCTAGGCTTCAGTTCAACTAGTGATCTCTATCTTTCCTCCTCCCACTGGTGAGGGATTTCCAGTATTGCTTAGGAATCAGTCCTACTGGTGTAATCTGCTGCAAGAGCTGTTTCTCGAAGTAAGGTAGTACAGTTACGTAAGAACTTACCGTAACAGTAGATCTTCGAGAACAGCTCTTGCAGCAGGTACTTCCCCTCCCACCATCCCCGCTGGAGGTAGACTTGTTCCGATATCCTTCTCCTAGGATCAGGTGTTCTTGACACCACTCTGATTGCCATTTGATGGCGGATCCTCAGTCTCCTTTTTTGATGTCATCCAGCGGCCGGGAGTCTCCGACGGGAGAACTGGGGATTCTGGGGGACCACCCCCTTTTGTACTACGCCTGACGTCGGGGGCGGGACCGACGTCTGGGGCGGTCCCCGCTAAATACTGCAGCTAGCAAATTTCCATGGGGCCCTGGCGCCTGCCAGCTTCAGTCCTAATGGTGTAAGAGCTGTTCTCAAAGATCTACTGTTACAGTAAGTTCTTACGTAACTGTACTTTCTAGGAGTGGTATATGTTATTCATCCACACGCACCCACCCAACCTCCCCGGCTTTAGGCACACAACCATGCTTCAGCGGGCTAAGATCTGGCGTCATGGGACGGAGCAGAGGTATTTACCACCCGGTTGAGTGGGAGGAGCCAGCTTGAAGACTTCCTGGTGAGTTTTAAAGGGGAAAGGGACATGCCTGAGATTGGATGAACAACATGTACCACTCCTGAACTACTGTTACAGGTGAGTAACCTGTTCTTCTCCTGGATTCCCCAGTCAATAAACGTGTCGCGGCATTCTGCACTAGCTTAAAGTGGCGGATATCAACCCCAGGAAGCCCTAGATAAAGGGAGTTACAGTAGTCAAGGCGTGATGTCACAAAGGCGTGGACCTGAACAGGCAGGTCGCTGGATGGAACGAGGTGCTTGATCCTAGCAGTGTTCCTAAGATGGTAAAAGGCCAGCTTGATGACTGCCGACACCTGATGTCGAAGGGTCAGCCCATCGTCATGCACCACTCTCAGGTCACGCACCCTCTCAGAGGTAAGAATCTGAGCCCTCCCCCCCCAGGACTAAACCAGAGGGGAGATCAGTCCTCAACCCCTCTGTCCTACAACCCGGGTCCACCACCAAAAGATAAGTGACAATGCAGCTGGATGCTGGCAGGAGGTGGGATATTGATGGCCATTCTGTGTGTGCACGCTTGGTGCTGCATTGCTAGCATCCTAGGAGAGGGACAAATATGCAGAAAATAGCCGACACGCTGCAGGATGATGCCATGTGCATCCTCCCCAGAATACACACACGTACACACACAGGGGTACTCCAAAGGAAGAGGCTGGCTCTATTTCCCTAACATGGTGGCAAGTTGTGGGGTGGAAGGGTGGGCCAAGTTAAGGCTGTGGCACGGCAGATGGGACAGAGTCATTGTTAAAAGAAACCAATTAAAAGTGCTGTCACTTTCAGATCAGTATACCACTTCAGTTTCTTGAACTGAGTCTGCATTTTGTATTAATTTTAATTAGAAAACCATGATATTACTTCGAGTTGGAGCTCTTGCAGTAGGCTACACCATTAGGACTATGCAGCGGGGACCGCCCCTGACGTTGGCCCGCTTCTGACTTGGCCAGCCACACATCAGTTATTTTCTTGCTGTCGACCCTTGCACTTTGGCTCCACGGACACCTCCTGCTGTCCTTGTCGACTGCCATTTTCGGGCTAATTGCATTTTCTTATTTTCCATATTATTCTCAGTTTAATTGTGCCTGTCTTCATCATCTTCGACTTCACAGTGGCGGAAATTGAAGTGTGCCTGTGGGAAATAAATCCCAGCTAAGGATGGCCATTCAGTCTGCCTTATCTGTTTAGGCCCCGTGCATGATTTGGAAGCCTGCCCGCACTGCCACAGTTTCAACTGCTGGACACGCATCTGTGGTCTAAAGGTCTTGAAGACCCACCTGTTGGAGCAGCAGCTAGTCGCCACGCAGAGGACCCCTTCCAACCATGGTTCCTCTTCTTCCTTGGTCCCAGAGACTTCGTGTTCTTCCCACAAGGATAAAAAGACCAGCGGGAAGCACCACCATAAAGAGAAGGATAGACCCAGATCAGATTCTTGCTCCAGATCTCCACATTGTAAGGCAGTTTCTTTGAGTCCAGACTCCTGCAGAAGATCGGACTCTACCCCTCTGGCAGTTCAAGCTTTATCAGGGCTTCCGTTGATGAAGCCTTCTGCCCTCCACTGAGTCTTTGGCCCTTCAGACATTCTTCTGGGCATAAGCCAGAGGAATCAGTCGGCACCTCTTCGGGTGACGGACATGGATCTGTCATTCGCCAAGCTGGGGCGTCCTCCTTGTCGGGCCGACATTCGGGGTCCGACAACAGGAAGAGACACGAGGAGCAGGATCTCCAGTCTGGAGTACACTCCCCAATGCACAAGATGGATTCTCATCACTCGACCCCGTCGTCCTCATCTTCGATGCCACGCGGGTCGAAGCAGACAAAACCTCCTCCACCGGCTTCCCCTAAGCCGCCATCAGGGGCTCCTCTGCTGGCTAAGCTGACTCCTTCTCTGATGCCAAGTCAGTTGCTGCCGGACAACCTGACATCACCAGACCAGACTACCGGCCTGGTGTCCGACACGCTGTCGCCTGTGGGACTGCCACTGCCAGACACACTGGAGTCCACAGCTTTGTTGGCAGGGTCTAACGAGCCAACGGGTCTGACACCTGGTGCACCCGACATAGCACCCCCGACGCCAGACCCTTCTGGGCCCCCTGTGATACCACTAACAGACATAGGGGCCCTATTTAACAAGTGGTGGAATATAGTAAAAGGGGACCTCCTGCCCAAGGAACATCACACCCCCTTGCTGAAGCTTTCATCCTCTGGTTCGCCACAGGGCCCATCAAGACCTCCTTCTGCACCACCCAGGAAGTCGCCTCCCCCTCAGAACGTAACTGCTTCACCAGATCATTCAGATGAAGGGTCCCCGAGGAGTCACAAGCGGAGGCACCACCATTCATCCTGCTCTTCCTCCAGATATTGCGCCTGCCGCCATCGGTCCCGGTGATCCTACACCAGATCTCTATCTTTGGACTTGTCCGGAAGGAGCTTGTCCTCATCCTCCAGGTCTTCAGAGGGGGTTTTTGTCCCCTCCCCCTCATCCTGATTCCCATAGGGACGCTCCCTGGTCACCTCCGGATGACCCTACCTTTTTGGATGTGATGTGTCACATGCAATACCTTAACCAATGGGAAACAGAATTTGGACCCAGAAAGGAGGAGGCTCACCCATTTTCTGGGAATGAGTGACCCTAAGCCTTTGGTGGTTCCACCACTAGTAGCACCCTTTCAGAATGTCACCAGACTAGCCTGGAGGCACCACTCCTTAGCCTTAGCCATACCGAAGAAAGCAGACTGGCTGTATAAAACCCCTACCAACAAGCCCTTTTTAGGGGAACATCCCAAAGCTGACTCCATGGTCCTAACTGTTGCACATGGCAGGGTGCAGCAGCCTTAGCCCACGAGTTCACAGCCACCAGACAAAGAATCCAAGTGGCTGGACAAGTTTGGCCGTAAGGTTTACTCCCCGGCCTCCTGCACCATACGTTCACTCAATTTCTTGGCACATATGGTGCGATATCAGAAGTCCTTATGGCAGAAAGTCATAGAATTGGCTCAGAAATAGCCTGACTCTCCTTATAAGTCGGAGCTGTTAGACGTATTGCAGTCTGGCCTTGACGTTGGAAAACACATCCTGAGGTCTTCTATGACTCCGTAGACACCGCAGCTGGGGCTGCCACACTGGCGTCTACCTAAGGAGATACTCTTGGCTAAGAGTATCTGGTCTCCAGCAGGACCTCCAGGATGCTATCCTGGATGCTCCCTTTCAGTGGGTCTATGTTCTTCGGGCGGGATACAGAGAAGATGATCACGAACCTTCAGGACTCTGGCAAAGCAGTCCAGTCCGTATATCAAATGTACAGATCTGAGCCAAACCCCACAAGATGGAAGCATTTTCATCACCCCGGGGTCAATGGTCCAAGGGGCAGCAAGCAAACAAGAGGACCCAGGTTGCCTTGCCCATCCCCAGACCCAAGACCTGACTCCTTGCCCGACCACCACCCCCAGCGGAGTCCTTGGGGGAAGTGGTAGGGGTCAATTCTCCCTCTGTTTAGAGGTGTGGACCAGCATTACATCAGATGCGGTCCTATTATGCCCTCTTTATGAACCGGCTAGGAAAAAAAGGTTGAGTGAGTTGCTTGGTGGTCTGTCTCTCCACCTCTGATATTTTGGACTATTTGTTTAGAGCTAAGGGAAAGAAAACTATTGAGCATTTGGCAAAATTCCTTTTAACAACTCACCTGTAAAGCATGGATTTGTGCCACTATGAATTTCGTCAAAAGTATTAGATGTGTTTATCTCCAGTTGCTAACATGGTACTTTCGAACTGGATTTGAGAGATGTTCATGATATGTCTATGTCCAGTGCAGCCTATGCACATGAGTTCACAGCCACCAGACAAAGAATCCAAATGGCTGGACCAGTTTGGCCGTAAGGTTTACTCCCCGGCCTCCTGCACCATACGTTCGTTCACTCAATGTCTTGGCACATATGGTGCAATATCAGAAGTCCTTATGGCAGAAAGCCATAGAATTGGCTCAGAAACAGCCTGACTCTCCTTATAAGTCAGAGCTGTTAGACGTATTGCAGTCCGGCCTTGACGTTGAAAAACACATCCTGAGGTCTTCTATGACTCCGCAGATACCGTAGCTAGGGCTGCCGCACTGGCGTCTGCCTAAGGAGATACTCTTGGCTAAGAGTATGTGGTCTCCTACAGGACCTCCAGGATGCTACCCTGGATGCTCCCTTTCAAGGGTCCATGTTCTTCGGGCGGGATACAAAGAAGATGGTCACGAACCTTCAGGACTCTGGCAAAGCAGTCCAGTCTGTATATCAGATGTACAGATCTGAGCCAAACCCCACAAGATGGAAGCCTTTTCATCGCCCCAGGGGGCAACAGTCCAAGGGGCAGCAAGCAAGAGGACCCTTAATACATAAGGCTCCCTCTCAGCCCACAAGTGCCCAGGGACCTGGGAGCATAAGTCCTCCCAGGTCCGCCTTGCCCACCTCCCAGACCCAAGACCTGACTCTGTTCTCCCTCCCCCCATCGGAGTCCTTGGGGAAGTGGTAGGGGTCACTTCTACCTCTATCTAGAGGTGTGGACCAGCATTACATCAGATGCGGTCCTATTATACGCTCTTTACGAACCGGCTAGGAAAAAATGGATGAGTGAGTTGCTTGGTGGTCTCAGTCTCCCCACCTCGGATATTTTGGACTAATTTGTTTAGAGCTAAGGATAAGAAAACTATTGAGCATTTGGTAAAATTCCTTTTAACAACTTATCTGTAAAGCATGGATTTGAGCCACTATGAGTTTCATCAAAACTATTAGATGTGTTTACCTCCAGTCTCTAACATGGTACTTTCAAACTGGATTTGAGAGATGTTCGTGATATGTCTACGTCCAATGTTTTAATTGTTTATGTATTTTGTATTTTTGGTGTTGTATAAATTTTATATTGTATACGGCTTTATGCTGATCAATAAAAAGTTCTACTACATCATCTGATGCCTGGGTCCTTCAGCTAGTAGAAAAGGGTCATGCGCTGGAGTTTGTCCTGTTTGCTCTGGAAAATCCTCCGGTCCCCTCCTCTTACTCTCCCTCCCATGCCGTCCTGATTCAACAAGAAATCTAGGCCCTTCTGAGCAAGTGAGCGATAGAACCCTTCCCACCATCCCAACAGGGGAAAGGGTTTTATTCCCACTTCTTCTTGGTTCCCGAGAAGATGGGATCTTGGCCCTATCCTGGACCTAAGCCTCCTGAACAACTACATGGATTACAGGAGGTTCAGGATGGTAACCTTGCCGGGCATCATCCCCATGCTTCATCATGGGGATTGGCTCTGTTCCCTAGATATGCAGGACGCCTACCTCCATATCATGGTGCTTCCGGTTACAGGAGGTTCCTGAGGTTTGCTTTTCAGGGAAGCCAGTATCAGTTCTCGGCCTTGCCCTTCGGCCTTTCCTTGGTGCTGCGTGTGTTCACAAAGTGCCTTGCAGTGGTGACTGCGGCTGTCCAGAGACAGGGTCAGTTTGTCAACCCCTACCTAGACGACTGGCTACTAGCAGCCTCCACCAGAGACCAGTTACTATCCACCCTATTGGACACTTTCCAACTGTTCAGGACTCTGGGAATCACCCTGAACATCCCCAAATCGTCCCCATGGCCCAGCCAAGGATTGCAATTCAACAGGGCCATTTTGGACACCATGCAAAGAAAGGACTTCCTTCCACACGACGGGGTAGTGTATCTGTGGGTGCTGGCTCAGAGGGTTTCCTCATCTCGACAGATCCCGGCCCGAACGATGCTTCAACTGCTGGGTCACATGATCACTGCCATAGTGACCGTTCCTTTGGTACGCCTTTACATGAGAGTTCCCCAATAGACTCTCAGGGTGCAGTGGGATCAAAAGATGGATGATCTCGACCAGCCTTTCCAGATCTCCAAAGCAGTGACTCAGACCCTTTCATAGTGGCTGACTCCTCCCAACTTGGAGCAGAGAGTCTCCTTCTGGAAAGACTCCCCGCAACAGATACTTACTACAGACATGTCGGGTCTAGGTCGGGGAGCCCATTTCCGGGATTGCCAAACCCAGGGAACATGGTCCTCATCAGAGCAAGCCCTCCACATAAACGTCCTGGAGAGGAAAGCAATTCCTGGAGATGAAAGTGATTCTCTGTGCTCTGCTGGCATTCCAGCCAGACCTTTGTCCAGGCCCCTTCTTGATTCAGATGGACAACATGTCTATCATCTTCTACATCAACAAACAAGGGGGGGCTCACTCTTACCCTCTCTGTCGGAATGCCAGAAGAGTGTGGTTCTGGGCCACCGAACAGGGTTTGTTCCTCACCGCGGTCCATGTTCCAGGAGTCCAAAACACCTTGACCGATGGTCTAAGCAGGTCTTGGTCCAGAGTCTATGAGTGGGAGCTACTTCAGTCATTAGCAGAGGACCGCTTCAAAAGATTAGGTTGCCTGGAGTTGGACCTCTTCGCGTTCCCCTATAACGCCAGACTGCCCAATTTTTGCTCGCTAGATCCAGGGCATTGTGTTTTCTGGCAAGACACATTGTCCCTCTGCTTGACAGGGAGGTTTCTGTATGCCTTTCCTCCTTTTCTTCTCCTCCAAAGAATCCTACTCAAACTTCAGGCAGAGGGGGCGGACATGATCCTGATCTCTGGCCTCAGCAGATTTGGTTCCCATTGTTGCAGCAGCTGGCAGTGGAACCTCTAGTCCCTCTGCCCCGACCTCACACTTGCTATGCCAGGAGCAGGGCACCCTTGTCCATCCGAACCTCTGGTCTCTACATCCGCATGCCTGGTTCCTGCAGACATAGCCATGGCCCGCTTCAGGGTTTCACCTTGGGTAGCCAAGATCTTGGTGGCAGCTAGAAAACCTTACTCCAGGGCAACGTACGCCATGAAATGGAAGCGCTTCAGCTTATGGGCCTCTGCTCATGGCCTAGATCTGTTCACCTGCCCAGTGAATGCTGTCCTGTAATTCCTTCTATCGTTGTTAGTTTCCAGACTCCGCTACCCCTCCATTAAGGTGCACCTTTCTGCGATATCGGCCTATCATGCACCAGTGGGGGGCAAGTACATTGCCTAATAGACCTGTCCCATGCTTTCCTGCCGGGCATGTTACATCTGAAACCTCCCATTCTAGGGACATGGATATGTTGTTCATCCACACTTATTGGCAGGTTCCTTGCCGCTTTAAATCTTGCCGGGAGGTCTTCAAGCTGGCTCCTCCCACTCACCCGGGTGGAAAAACTCTCGGCTCCGCCCCATGACGCCAGATCTTCCTTACCGCGTGGAAGCTCAGGTTCCCTCCTTAGCGCTCCGCGTTTTCGACTGGTTCCTGAATTTTTCGGTCTCTCTGAATTTAGTTAGAAGTTTTCTTTTACTTTGACCTTCTCCCTTCCGGCTGTGATGGATAATTCATTTTCCGGCTCCCGGGGGCGCCCGGTTAATTCCTCCAGGAAAGACCCGCACTCCACATGCGTTTACTGCCTCGACTTGGACCATGATCCGCAAGTTTGCGATTTTTGCTGTGCCCTTTCGACCAGCGCCCTGGAGGATTGTGCGGCCCGTTTTGGGGTCGGGCGACCTGAACCTTTCCGTGCGGAAAATTCTTGGAGACTCGTCGGGCAGTGTCCACGTCGGCTGTCTCGGCTGAGCAGCTCGATCTTCTTTCCTCCACGGAGGGGGCGGTGTCCAAGTCTGCCCCCCTCCTCCTCGTCGCGGCGCTTATCCCGCTCTCCTTGAGTTCTCCTCATTCAGCTTCATTCAAGGAGCTTCACCAGTCCCTTTCCTCGGAGAGGAGGACTACCGGGTTCTACCTTTGGCCCAGGTCAAAGGAGTCATGAGCTAAGTCCCATCGTCGGCGCTGGCAGGAGTTCCCCCTCCTGTCGGCCGACTTTCGACTTCGGTCGAGGGTGTGGCTCAGGCCGCTGGCTTCACGGTGTCTCCGTCAGGTCAGCCGGCCAGGACTCCCATCGACGTTGTCGAGTCTCTCGACCCGTCATCTGGGCTGTCCTCTGCTGGAGCCGCCACCCCTTTGCCGGTTCCCCCGGTGAAGGCCGAGGTTCTGCCTGTTCCTTCGGGGCGTCAGGCCTCGGTCCCTTTGTCCGAGCCGAGGGAAGAGCGGGCGCCCCCCGCTCCTTCCCAGGCCCACACTCGGTTTCCCCGAGGATTGGGGTCTCGGTCCTCTTCTCGGTCAAGCCGCTCCCGCCGATTTCGGCGATCTCGGTCAGGGCACCGAGTTAAGTGGCATTACCGATCTTCCTCGTCTCCCTCCTCGGATGAGGAGTGGCTTCGGTGCAGATGGCGCCGACGTTACGAGGAGTTCATGTGGCAGCAGTTGTTATTGTCCGGGAATCAATCGACTCCAATTCATTCCCCGTTCAGCAAGCAGCTTCCGCCCGATCGGCCGACACAACCGCTCGCTGCAGTCGAGGTGCCCACTTCAGGGCCAGTTGTTCGTCCGAATCTTGCTGCCCCACCGTCTTCGGTGGAACCTCGGTCGGTGCACGACCTGTCCCACAGGTTGTCTGTTCCCCTCACTCCCGCCTGCCCTCGGTGGACCAAGAGTGACTCAGGCCTGAGGCAGCTCTTTGCAGACCCTTCGGAGTCCGACTTTGACCCCTTCATGTTCCCCAGTTGGGAGGACCCGGGGTCCTCTCCGGCAGCTCTGTGGATGACAGCCCGTCATCCTTTATGGAGTCTCTTCAGCTCATCTCGAATTCACGGGATGCAGCTTGAACCATGTCCAAGCGGGCCTCTTATCCCTGACAGAGATTCTAGACGAGGGGTTCACCCTCAGAGGCCTTCCGGTGGCGAGGCCATTAATATTGACCTTGGAGCTGGCAATGCCTACTTCCTGTCCCTGCCTCGGCCAGGATGGCCAGGAAATACTCTGTCCTGTCGGTTCTTTGCCGGTTCTCCGGAGCACCCTCGGCTGAGGGGCTAGTTACGATAATGTTTCCAGTGTTCTGGGAGCGCTCGGGATATGGATGAGCCGCCTGACAAAGGTCAAAGGATGGACTACTCGGGCATAAGGTTTACGCTGCGTCCTCCCTAGGCCTCCGACAGGCCAGCTCGGCCGCACTGATGGCGCATTTCTCCCACGCTCTTTTAGGCTCCCTGGACGAGGTGCTCCCTCATCTCCCGACCAACCTGCGGACCCACGGTCCGGCGGAGTGCGAGGACCAGGGTAGGCAGTGGCGAAGCAACAGCTCGACTGCTCTGGACTTAGGTGATTCCTGTGCCAGAGTGGGTGGCGGCCGCAGTGGCCACATACACACAGGGCATGGCTTGGGTTATCCTCTTTCCTTGAGACCCAGCACAAGTTGGCGGATATCCCTTCTCGGGGACCGACCTTTTCGGCCCTGGGTGGAGGACACCTCAGGGACTGAAGTCGATGCCCTCCGGACTCGGTCACCCCGCCTGGAGGGACAGAGCGCCCGGCAGCCTTTGCGTAAGCCCCTTTGCCCCTCGGCCCCTGCGGCTCGACTGGCCCATCAACTCCAGCATGAGGGCCAGCAGGCTTGCGCTGGGCATCCTGACCCCAAGCCAGCGTCTTCCTCTAAAAGGAAGCAGGGAGGTAAAGGCCCAGGAGCTCCCTCGGGCAATCCCTCCTCCAAGCCTGCTCAGTGATGGGCTGAGGGGCGCTGTCCCCGGGCCCGTCACCCCTACCCGGGTTCCCCCGTGGGAAGACAGCTCCACCCCTTCCCCACCTGGTCTGTTTTCCCGGACCTCGGGGTGTCTGAGGTACTAAGGGAAGGTCCTGCCTCGGGATTGTGAGCAGGCACCACCTTTTTGAGTCGTTGTCCCACGGGGGCCCTGGGGGTCCGCCACCTCGTTGTCGGCCTGCTGAGCCGACTTGCCTGGCCCTCTAAATAGAGGTGAGCAGGAAGGTTGCGGATCCTCCTTCAGACCCTGGGTTCCTGTCCAGGTATCCTGGTCCCAAATGGACGGGGGCTTGCGCCCCATTCTTTAGCCACACGTCGGGATGGTCTCTCTGTCTCAGATATCCCATCCTCAGAACGAGGCGTGTGACTCCTTCCTGGTCCTCCAGGACGTACTCACACTTTGTTCCATTTGTTTCTTGGGAGACTCCTCCGTTTCTTTAGCGGGGGATCTCGTTACGAGTTCCAGACCAGGCCCTTCAGTCTCTGCTCAGCAGCGCTCCTGCGGCACTGAGGGGTCCGGGTGTAACCCCACCCGGTTGGTGGCCTGACTGCAACCCTTCCAGGCGGAAGAGGGACGGTCCAGAGTTCTGGCCCTCTAGGTTGCTCTCAGACTGGTCTCCTTTTACTGGAGACACGTTGGAACTCGTCTCTTAGCGGGTGATCCTTCTTCGGGACGAGGCTCGACTCTTGAGTCCGAGCTAGGCTCCTGGCGGACAGGGCTGAGGTTCTTCCTCCCTTACCTAGTCAGGTCTGACTGGGTAGTTGCGCCCTGACTGGGACCTCCTGGGCCCCGCGGTGGCCTGCTCCAGCATGGTCTGTTTGGACCCGTCTGTTCATGCGTCCCCCTAGTGGGGGCTGGCCAGCCAGCGGTCACAGTGCTGCGTTCCTTCGGACCCGTCCGTGACAACAGCCCAGGGGTTAGGGAACGCTTTCCTTCGGACCGTTCCAGCTCATTTGCAGGAGAACATCCCGTTCGTCCGCCCCGAGTCGACGGTCTTCTCCGACCGATGCATCTCGGATGGGTGGGGGTGCCCATCAAGGGGAATACAGAGTGCTCCGCCTCTGGTCCTCTCGGGAGTCCCGATGTCTTTCCTACCTGCTGGAGCTCCAGGCGGTCCACTTAGCTTGCACCGCTCGCTCCGTTTGTGCGGGGTCTAGTGGTTTAAGTCCAGGCGGACAACACCACGACCATGTGCTACCTATCCCGCCAGGTTCGGACGAGCCCCTTGCCTCTGCGTAAAGAGGTTCTCTGCATTGGGTCTTTCGCGCAGCCGGGAGGCGGTTTTCTAGCCATTCGATGGCAGGAGCCTCCAGCACCCCAGCTGATGCCCTAAGCCGGACATAGGCTGCGCCTCACAAGTGGTCTTCCCTGCCAGAGGTAGCACTGGATCTTCTCCCTCCTGGTCACGCCTCAAGTGGTCCTTTTTCCCTCCAGGGAGAATACGAGGCCGAGACTGTCTTATGCCCGCCCCCTCAGCAAGGTTTGCTGTAGGGGATGCCGTCGAGGCCGCGGACCCCGGGCCTCTTCTCGCCTCCCATTTCCTGGCCCACAGGCAGAGAGGAAGAGGACAGGCGAGGCGATGCTGGTAGCTCCAGACTGGCTTGCCAGCTCTGGTATCCAGCTCTCCTCAGTCTCAGCCCCAGGCTCCCGAGGCGGCTTCCAGCCCGCCCGGTCCTGATCTCTGTTTTCAGGGAAAGGTATTCCTTCTGGACCTTCAATCCTGCACCTGAAAGCCTGGTCCTGTGTTGGCTGGGACCAGGCCTTGAATCCAAGGTCCTCGGACGTTGAAGCGTCCTGCCAGAGTCGACTAAACATGCTCGCCTTCAAATGGAAGAGTTCTCCATTTGGTGTCGGGATAGGCCTGGTCCCTCTCCCGTTCCTCGGCGAGCATTCCGGATCATCTGTGGTCCGTTCTTTATTGAACAGGGCTTGATTAAGCGACCCTCTAGGTATTCTGTTGGTCACCCCTGTCTTCCGGGTGCGGGCCGGAAGGCAGTCGGTGGCGCAGAAAAGGTGGTCTGGCGATTTCCTAGGCCTCGATCACACCTCCCCTCTGGGGAGAGTATCCCCATTTCTGTGGGATCTTCGCTGGTATGGGCTTTGCTCATGGGCAAGCCATCGAACCTTTGCACAGGTGTGAGTTCCCTACCTGTTGTGGAAGAACACCTTCTTGGGGCTTCCACGCCAACTAGAAGGATGGGGGAGTTCCAGGTGCTCCTTTTGAATCTCCCTATCTGGTCTTCCACAGGGACAAGGTTGTCCTGCGCCCCACCTGAAGTTCATTCCGTAGGCGGTGGCGGAGTCTCTTTCCCTACCGGGTATTGTCTCTGCTGGGGTTCAACCCATCTCATGCCTTTGAGGTCAGAGTATAGGATCCATTGGGACTCCTATTAACGCCGCCTTCCCAGGGAGCGTGAGGGGCTGAAGTTTGGGGAGAGGTTCGGCAGCTGTTTGTCATCTATGCTGAAACCGCACCTGGCAGACCTGCCGCCAAGTGGACGATGAGTGGGTGGGTCACCTCCTGCATAGGTCTCCGCTATAGGTGGGCGGGCATGGAGCCTCTCAGAGGGATAAGTGCTTATTTTACCCGCCCTTCCGCTGCATCGGTGGCTGCTTCCGAGGATACTCCTGTCCAGGATATCCGCAGGGCTCCTATCTGGGAGCAGGCATATACCGATTTCCCCTTCCACATCGACCTTGGGTCACGCCGGGATGTTGGTTGGGGCCTCGGTTCTCCAGTCTTCTTACCTAATTAGGGGTGTGCGCCTTGCCTCCCTTCTCCCGGAGAACTGCTGAGTCTGCCAATAAGTGTGGATGAACAATATCCATGTCCTAAATACAGGTTACTCACCTGTAACAGGAGTTCTGGGGAGCCAAATATGTTGTTCATCCCCTACGACTCCACCAACCTCCCGGCTTGACCTCAACCTGGCTTCCAGCGGGCTAGATCTGGCGTCATGGGGCGGAGCTGAGAGTTTTACCACCCAGGTTGGTGGGAGGAGCCAGCTTGAAGACGTTCTGGCAAGATTTAAAGCGGCAAGGAACCTGCCAATAAGTGTGGATGAACAACATATACCATTCCTAGAACTCCTGTTACAGGTGAGTAACCTGTATTTAGGGACTATGTCCCCCCTTGAGATCTGCTATTTGTGTTATAAAAGCTTACTTTGCCTGCCTTTGAACCAGCTGCAGATTGCAAGCTTTGTTTTCTGTCGTGGAAAGCATTATTTTTAGTTGCAGTTACTTCTGCTCTGAGGATTTCGGAGCTTCAAGCTCTGATGTGTAAAGAGTCTTATTTGATTTTCCACAAAGACAGGGTGACTTTGCGAACAAATCCTAAGTTTCTTCCCAGAGTGGTGTCTGAGTTCACCTTCAGTCAGGCCATCCACTTGCCTGTGTATTATTGAGAGTATTCCAGTTGGGGGGAGGTCCTTCTGCATACTCTGGACGTTCATAGGGTGCTTCATTATTACATTGATTGCACCCAGTCCTTGACAAAATCCGACCAGTTCATTTCCTTTGCCCCAAGATCTCGTAGGTTGCCAGTCGCAAAGCAGACACTATCCAAGTGGCTAGTGTACGGCATTACTTTCTGTTACAACAAGTGTGACAAAACCTTACTGGGATTGGTTAAGAACCACTCTACCGGGGGGGTTTCCACTTCATTTGCATCCCTTAGGAACATTTCTGCAGCAGACATCTGCGCTGCCGCTTAGAGCTCAGCATACTGCAGTTAATTATAGCTCTGGACATTGCCGGGCGAGGGCTGCTTCGACCTAGCAGTCCTCCAAAAGAACTTCTCTCTTGAATGCTCCCGCTGTTTTTAGTTCCACCTCCCTTCTTAACTGGGTCTATTCTGTACTGCTTGGTACTCGGTCCTAATGGTGTAGCTTGCTGCAAGAGCTCCAACTGGAAGTAAGATAGTACAGTTACGTAAGAACTTACTGTAACAGTAGATCTTCAAGAAGAGCTCTTCTTGCAGCAGGTGCTGCTTTCCCTTCCTCCTTCCCCCTGGTCTTTATCTTCCTTTGTTTGGGAACATTTGAACTGCCTTGGTTCTCCATCTCTTTCTGTATGCTGGTGTCTCTAGTGGGAGAACTGAGGTGTGGCTGGGGACTGCCCTTTTATACCATTGGCTAACGTTGGAAGCGGGCCAACGTCAGGGGGTGGTCCCTGTTGGGTACTGCTAGGTAGAATCTTTCTGTGAGGTCCTACTGCCTGGCGGCATAGTCCTAATGATGTATCCTGCTGCAAGAGCTCTTCTCGAAGATCTACTCTTACGGTAAGTTCTTATGTAACTGTACTTTGTGTAACCAGCCCAATGGTATAGCTGAGCCTGGGGTGTTGGGAGGCCAGCCATGAGGAAGAGTATTGAGCATCCCAGAGAGGAGGGCGACTGTAGTCCATTGCACCAGCGCCACCTGTGGTTTCCTGGTGGAGCAGTAGTAAGGGCTCAGCACTAGTAGTGATGGAGGTACGGTGCACTGCCACGCATGCTGGTTGCATGGAAGGCTAGGAACCCTTTGCACTGCTATCCAAAAGGGTCTTGAAACCTGTAAAGCAGAAAAATATTGCATGGTAAGATGACTGTACATTCTGGCCCCACCCTGCCCACCATCACAAAGAACTGCCTACCACTGGAACCCAACCTTCTCAAAATACCCTACAGTTGGGGAAGGGGGAGTCTGATGGGGCAGGTAAAGGGTTCGCTGAGGTTCAGAGACAGGCTTGGTTGTGGCTAGTCTGATGGGGACCATGGCTGGACAGTTAGGATATAAGTAGAAATTTAGACAAAAACCAAAAAATCCTTGTTATTTGAAAGGATGTTTGGTGCTTGTGTGGTGGGTTGGGGTTGGGCATACCTGAAGATGGCCAACTAATTTTCCAGGTATTATGCCAGCAGTATAGTTGGACACTAATCATAGCCCCCAACCCCCATCACTCTCCCCTTCCCCATATATATGGATGCCTTGGACTCTTCATGCTTTAAAAAGGGGTTTCACAAGTGTTGTCTGCATGAGAGAACCATAACTGAGCTGTTCTGGGCCCCTGTGAATATGTGTGGAATCACTCTTTTAAGCATGAGCGAGTCCCAGGCGTCCAAAAAATACAGTATGTTATTAATCCTGAACAACTGATAAAGCATCTTAATTTCAAAAAAATTCATCAGGTTATGCTTTTGGATCCCAGAATTGGAAGAAAATACCCCTGCCACGTGCTTTAGTAGATACTATGGAAACTTGACACAGCACGGGAGACAGTAAGAGAAATTTTAGTTCGATGGAGCGCTATTGACCAATAAGAGTAATCGTTTCCCCTTTGCGCGAGATACTCTTATTCTGTAGAAATTGTCTCGTGCGTAAGTACCCTGGAAATAGGCACGTTCAGGGATGGGTATTTACATTTTTTCAATATTATTGATCGTTGGGATCTGTGTTATTACGGCTGCCAAAGGCACCCTCACTGTTAAAGAGTGGCGAAGTGCTTACATTCAGTGTTGGGGTTGCACTTTATGAGCTTTCAGAACTATGAGGGTCCTATTTTTGAACTGAGCCACCCGTCCCATTATAAGTTAAAGGCAGTGATGCGTGCGCTGCTGGGGCTCATTTCAGAGCTGGGGAGGTCGAGCCCTGGCAAACCCCCCCCCCCCAGTAATTTTAACACGGCTTACATTCTTAGAATACAGTGCCTGTACCTTTGGTTCATAGTCCTTGTGCATGAAACCATTCATACAGGAGTGCCCTCAGTGGCTTTATTCATATCTGTAAGTTACTTGTACACTACGAAAGTCCCGCTTTCTAATTTGACGACGTAGTCCTTAGGATTTACAATGCAGTCAAGACAAAGATACAATACCTATTGATATGAAGTTATACTTTTCCTTTTTCAGGTTTTGTCCCTCAGACAGAAGCTGCTAGAGGTGGAAACACATTCCAGGTCCCAGGAGAAGAAGTTGTCTGAGAGCCTGCAGGAAACGCACAACAGTGCCAGTAGGCTACGGGAAACCCTGGTCGACCTGGAGGGACAGCTGTCTGCAGTTCGCTCTGAATGTGCCCAGTTGCAACACCAGCTCTCTGAGGCAGATGACCGTACCCTGTACCTGGAGGCAGAATTGAGGCGGGCTGAAACTGCCAGGCAAGAGGCTGAACTCAAACTGGAGACACTGTATGCTGCTCTGCGAAGTAGCTTGGGGACAGGAGGTTCCACACTAATGTTAAGCCCAAGGCATTATGAGAGAAGACCTCCCACTTCCATCCAGAAGACCTCAGGAGAAAGTGAGTTTATAATTAGTGAAAATAAGCAATTGTATCCCAGACCACTGCACCCAGATCTAACACACTCTGTTCTCGCATTCTTTTTGATATACGGCCATTATGCTTCAACTCCCAGTAATCTTGTCTCCACCCTCATTATAACTATGTAAGGCTTTTTTGTACGAATACTCTCATTCTAACGTAAGATTGCTATACCTCGGTTCTCAGCTCCATGAAATACCATCTTTGCTCTCATTATAAGGCTACCTTTTTTAACACATTCTGTGATTTAAGGCTACTGTACCTCAGCCCCCACTCCATAAAATCCTATGTCCACCTTCATTATAAGGTTCTCTGTTCTATCATAGAAACTTAGACCTTGTCAGCAGAAAAGGACTGCTTTGCCCACCCAGTCTGTCCAGATTGTCCCTGCCTAGTCTGTCTCCACACACCCTTCTTGGCATCTGGCACCCTCTGCCGTCCCTGCCTATTCCTATATGTCTATTTGATGTGTGCTTGAAGCCCCCTTTTGATTTTGCCTCCACCACTTCTGTTGGCAATCTATTCAAGGCGTCTACCCCCTTTCAGTGAAATAGTACTTACTCACTTCCCCTCTCAACTTTCCCTCTCCAGGTTTTATCGCATTTCCTCTGGTCATGGTGCTCTTTCACATTTGAAAAAGTCCCCCACCTACAACTTGTTGACCCTCGTTCATATCCATGTATCACCCTCTGATATAAGTCTGTCTACCCACAGATACAAGAGTGTTGCACCTCAGCTTCCATATAAGGCTGTCTGTTCAAATACTCTCAGATGTAAGACTTGGTGTACCTGAACTCAGCTACATGAAATCCTATCTCCACCCTCATTATAAGACTATCTGTTCTACTACCCTCTGATGCAAAAATGTGGCATCTCAGCTCCCTGCTCCATGAAATCCCATCCCAGCTCTTATTGTAAGGCTGTCTGTATTAATACACACTGTTATAAGGCTGATGTGCCTCAACTCCAGCTCCATGAACTTCAATCTCTGCCCTCATTATAAGGCTTTCTGTTCTAATACTCTCTGATACAAGGCTGCAGTATCCCAGCTTCTAGTTCCTTGAAATACCATGTCAACCATAATAAGGCTGTCTGTTCTAAAAGTCTGGTATATGGCTGCTGTACCTCAGCTCCCAGCTCCATGAAATTCCATTCTACCTCTGTTAAAAATGCTTTCTGTTCTAACCCACTCTGTTATAGGGCTTCTGTAATTCCACTCCCAGCTCCATGAAATCCCATTTCAACCCTCATTATGAGGAAGCACTCTGTGGTATAAGGCTGTTGCACCTAAGCTCCTAGCTCCATGAAATCTCATCTCCACCCTCATTATAAAGCTCTCTGCTAGAACACACTCTTGATATAAGGCTGCTATACCTCAGCTCCCAGCTCCATGAAATCCCATCTCCACCCTCATAAGGCTCTTTGTTCTTTCATTCTCTGATATAAGGCTTCTGTACCTCGGCTCCTGGCTCCACAAAATCCCATCCCTGCTCTCATTACAAGGCTCTCTGTTCTAACAGTCTCTGGTATAAGCTGCTGTACCTCATCTTCTAGCTCCATAAAGTCCCATATCCATACTCATTACAAGACTCCCTGTTTGAACACTCTCTGATAAGGCTGCTGTACCTCAACTACCAGCTCCATGAAACACCATATCTGCTGTTCGTATAAGGGTGTCTGTTCTTTTAATACTCCCTGATAAAAGGCTGATGTATGTACCTTGACTCTCAGCTTCATGAAATTCCATCTCCGCCTCCTTTGTAAGGCTTTCTAACACTCTGATATACAGTACTGCTGCTGTACTTTCATTCCCAACCCATGAAATCCCATATCTGTCTTCATTTTACTGTTCTGTGTTCTAACACTCTCTGATATACTGTAAGTCTGCTGAACCTTAACTCCTGGCTCCCTAAAATCCCATCTCCACCCTCCTTGTAAGGGTCGCTGTTCCAACATTCTCTGATATAAGACTGCTGTACCTCATCTCCTTGCTCCATGAAATCCCATCCCTGCCCTCATTATAAGGTTGTCTGTTCTAACACTCTTTGATATAAGGCTGCTTTACCTCTGCTCCCAGCTCCATTAAATCCATCTCCGCCATCATTATAAGGCTGTCTGTTCTAACATACTCTGATATAAGGTTGCTGTACTTCAGCTCCCAGCTCAATGAAATCTTGTCTCTTTCTGCCTTCAAAACATTATTGCAAATGAGATTTTTGGTCAGCCTGAATATTGCCGTGCCTGATTGGTGAGTTGTGACGATGTCATAGTGAGGTCATAATACAGGTGAAGTGTGGGGGAAGGGCTGCATTCAGTGGCTTATCCTTCAAGTTACATGGTGTATCCCTAGGGTTTGACTACAGCAGAATTCTCTTGATTGCATGGTGGCAGTCCTGCTGCCTGATTGGATTAGCAGTGATGACCTCACAGTCGGTGAGTTTGCATTACAGATGGAGTACTGGGGGCGGGGACAACGCAGGAAGTGTCAACTTTCTCGGTAATATGCCATAACCCAGTGGTCATTCCGCAGGCCATCCTGCTGCCTGATTGGTCATCTTCCAGCCGACAGGTAAAGTACAGTTCTGCACATTTGTCTTCTGCTGTCCTGACCCCAGTTCTGACAGATAGATGAACCAGACAGTTCCTTAGTCTTTTTTCACCTAGCATTTCCTATGACAATTTTACAATCGACAAAAGAATAAAAATGAATCCGTGACTGGAAAAAAAATGCAGCTGCGCAAAAAAGAAGGCAAAAGCCAGAATAAAGATGATAACTTTTAACAGTGATAAGGGGCCCTCTTGAGGAAGGATCAGTGAGAACCGAAGCACCGAGGAGTGAGTGTGGTTTTTGTCTGTGCACCCGACTCTAATCAATATTTGCACTTTAGCATCTTTATTCTGGCCTTTGCCTCCTTTTTTGCACAACTGCATTTATTTTTTCCTGTATGTATTTTTTAGGTGAAGCATTGTGCCTCTCCCTGTGCCTTGAGTATTTGTTTGTTTGGATTGGAAACTAAAACACCCACGTTTATGATTATAAACATTTTCAGAGCCTGCCCAGCTGCATAACGATGGAAGGAACCCTTTGCCACACTTGCAAACCTTGTTTGTGCTCTGAAACTGGGATAATTAAGTATTCTGGCACTAGTAAGATCAAAAGTCTTAGCAGGCACGCTCCTCTTGGGAGAGTTGGCCATGACTGCCATTGTAATACTGTTGCTTGGGTGATCACAGATGGGAGGGCAGCAGAGGGTGGGTGGGTGGGTGGGCACACTGAAACAGGTGATTAATGCAAGCCTGCATTGCCTACTCCTCTTCATCCCTAAAATAACCATGTTGTGAACATTTTAATGGAAAACCGCTGATTTGCAAGGAGCTGAAACAACTCGGAAAGTTATGAAGTGTTAACGGTGTGGCACAGCCTGAGTGTTTTATATGTGGGGGGGCGTGCCATTTTTTGCACAATGTGTATGTCCTAGACAGATTATTGCGATTGCAAACGCATCACTGATGTAAGAATCCTTTTGTGGAAGTACGTGAGTAGTCCTTTTAGTCACATGCAAAAAAGAACCAGTTTGTTAACATTTTGGTGCAAAACCAGCTGGTTTGCTCTGAATTTCTGAACAGAAACAGATGTTTAACATTTGGCTAGATATACCCATTTTTGAAAATGAAAAATGAGTGCACTTTCTAGAATGACACCAAGTCCCACACGTAACTTTAGGAGATGCTGCAGAACAACATGCTGTACCCCTTCCCCACCACCTCTGCTGCATACCTGCCCCCACCCTCCACTGTTCCATTGAGCGATAACACCCTCCCCTGTCACCAGTCCACCTGGTTAAGGCCTCTTCTGCTGCTCCCTCAAGATGCATTTGTCCTAGTGTAATACTGGCAGCATAGCCTAGAGGTTAGAGTAACGAGCTATGAATGAGCTTGAAATATCCAGCAGACCTGGGTTTGAGTCCCATAACCTCCACTTGCTTACTATGTGACTCTGAGCAAGTCACTTAACCGCCCCAGTGTTCCCAGCTTACCCCTGAAAACAGGCACTTGTTCCTAGTGGACCTTACCTGGTTACCAAAATAATAAATTAAATAATAATTAAATTATAGTGCTCCAGCAGCTTGCCCTTCATACCGTAGCACAGCGGGCATACACACTTCTCAGTTTAAGTTAGAGGCAGAAGGTGGAAGGGGCCGCAACTTCAGGACCCTTATGAGCAGTGAGTGGATATCGCCTGCCTAACCAGAGCCACTAGTTTCTGGTTTTACTCACCACCCCCCCCCCCCCGTGTACATTCTCTCAACAGCAAACAAGCAATGAGACAAGGCAGCTGACCCTCCCCGTAGATGGTAAGCATCTCACTGAACATGAATAAGGGAGGGGTTTTGACAGTAGGAGAAGGAAGGTGATTCTGCCACTGTACAGATCCCTGGTGAGGCCTCACCTGGAGTACTGCACCCAGTTATGGAAAGACATAGGCAGACTGAAGTCGGTACAGTGAAGGGTCACCAAATGATCCAGGGCCAGTAGGGGAGATCCTTTGAGGATCGTCTGGGGGCCCTAAATATGTACTTACTGGAGGCCAGGTGGGAGGGTATGTGGACATGATTGAAATATGTAAGTTTCCCAAGGGTATAAACAAGGTGAATAGCGAGGACCTGTTTGTAAGAAATAAGGAGGCAGTCTTTAGGGGGCATGACTGGAGGTTGGTGGGGGGCAAGTTCAAGTGGAATGGAAGGAGTTTCTACTTCACTGATGGTGGTGGAACCGTAGAACAGACTGTTGGTGGACGTGGTGGGGGCAGCTACCCTTAATGGGCTTAAACATGGTTTTGACAGAGCAAGAGGGCTTATAGTCGCCAATAGGGGACTTTATGGGTTTGAGGAGTGGGGGAGTAGGTAACAGTAGATCAGTACTGCAGGTAGGTGGGATAAGGCAAATTCTATTTTTATGTTTCTTGCATAATTTCATGGCTACCTGCATCTCTGATCGGACAGAAACTCAAATCGACAGCCTGGCAAGCAACTCACTAGCCAATACCTAATGAGTTAGCTGAGGCTTGACTTTTAAGAGTTGGGGCAGGGGAGTAAAATCACATTGTTCTAGGACTTGTGACAAATCATCAAGTAGGAGCTGAGCCACGCAGAAATGGGAGAGGTGTTGAGGGAAACCCATGCCAGGCCAGCAGGTGGCAGTGGCAAGGTGAGGCTGCATCCCAAACATGAGCACTCTCTTCCTTAAGGAAAAAAATGTTGAAGGTTAGGAAGCATAACACTGCCTATTGGGCAAAGTAGAATATTGTGGTGACTGAACATCAGAAGATATAAGGCGGTGGAAGAGGGGAGAGGGTGGCCTACCAGGGGTGGAAATTAAGGCTAGTAGCTAAAAGTTACTGTTTGGGAGTGGGACAGAGAGAAAATAAAGAGTTACTTCGAGAAACAGCTCTTGCAGCAGGTTACACCGTAGAGACTGAAGCCGGCAAGCTGCAGGACCCCACAGAAAATTTCTAGCTAGCTACACCCAGCGGTGGACCGCCCCTGATGTCGGCTCCGCCCCAATGTCAGATACCTCATAAAAGGGATGGTCTCCCAGCATCCCTCAGTTCTTTTCCCGCCGTCAACTCGCAAGCATCGGCTCCATGGATGCCATCAGCTACTGAACGATGCCAGAACTTTTCTTCAATCAAGACTTTGCCTTCTCCCTTTCACATGTCTACTTCCCCGACCCCTTCTGTCAAACGATACCCCTCCAAGTGCGTGAGCGGCAAGCAGATCCCATTTAAGGACCGACATTTAGCCTACGTCCGGTGCCTTGGCCCCAACCACGACACTAAGGCCTGCACCATTTCCCAGCAATTCAGCAGCTGCACGTGGATCCACCGCACTTGAGACTTTCCATCTTGAGCAAAAAGTAAAGGCGATAGAGAGAAGTTCATCCTACCGAGGGGAATCGTCCCATAAATCAGCGAAGCATAAAGAGTAGAGGAGGGAGAAAGACAGAGAGCGACCCTCATCTGTCTGCACCTCAGACTCCCTGGCCAGCTCGGGGTCAGCCCGCTCTGATAGGTCTCCATCCCGGGCAAAATCCCAGCCTCCACCAGCTAAGGTCCAGATGGCCAGTGGCTCAGGTAAATCTTCACTTCAGCCCCTCAAGATCCGGCCTAAGGAGTCTTCCGTTAGCCGGCCTTCGGGCTCATCAGGCCAATTGGAGGCTTCAGAGTGACCCCACAAGGTGCACTCCAAGTCGGCCGCCAGAGTAGGCCCCGACTCCCTGGACTGGCGCCAGAACACCTACCACAGATCAGTCTCCCAACCTCCACGAGGTATCCCAGAGAAGCGGACCTTGGAGCTGATGTCCCTTAAATAGGCATCTGACCCTAAGCGGTTGGCGGACCAGATGCCCGCCATGCGTCCTAAGGAATCAGTCCCTTGGACAGATGCCCCCCCCCGGTCCACACCTGATACTGGACTCTGGGGCACCATCGGAAGACGACTGCATGGACGTCGGTACACAGCCGGGGTAACCGACAACCATACATCGGGACAAAGAGGGAGATACCCCTTAAAACCTGAGGTCACCCAAACACCTGTTGACTGGCACCTCGGAACCTCAGGGACTGGACTCAAGCATAGGGCAGACTCCCAAGGAGTGCCCGACGCTGGGTCCGTCGTCGGGCCTCAACATAGAGGAGGTTAAGGAGTTATTCTCCTACTGGTGGAGACCATCAGAAAGGATGTGGTCCCCACAAAACCTCCAGGGGATATGCCTCCACCTAGGTCCAAAACCCCAGACAGACCCCCCCCCCCAAGGAGGACACTCCCCCACCTAGGGGCCAGGACCGGGAGAAGCCTAATTAGCAGGACAAGCGGAAGCGGCCCCACTCTCAAACCTCTTCCCGCTGTCCTAGCACCCACAGGGAAAAGAAACTTCGCAGGAGGTCTGACTCTTCTTCTTTGGATGAGTCTCGTCCTGATACCTCCGACACTTCCAGGTCGTTCTCGCCTTTCAGTGTCCCTTCACCAGATCCTCAGGATCTCCCAAGATCACCCCCAGATGATCCATCATTCATAGATATAATGAGACACATCCAGGAGAATATGGGCTGGACACAGAGGACCTGGACCCAGAAAGGCAACGCCTAGCGAGGTATTTGAGACTAAAAGACGCAAAACCTGTGGTGGTCCCACCATAGGTGGACACCTTTCAGGATGCAACAAGGGCTACCTGGAAACATCCCTACTCCTCCCCCACGGTCCCTAAGAAAGTGGACCGCCTGTATAAAGCGCCTGTAGAGGACCCTTACTTGGGGGAACAACCAGTGGCGGACTCCTTAGTCATCACAGCCACTCATGATAGATCTCAAAGGCCCCAACATCTTGGCACGCAGCCCCCAGACCGTGAGTCAAAGCAGTTAGACTCCATGGGGAGAAAGAAGTATGCTGCGGCAACATGTTTCATAAGGTCACTCAATTATATGACCCATATGGTTCAATTTCAAAATGCCTTGTGGGAACAAGGTCAGGACCTCGTAAAGGACCTTCCCGATGGAGATAAGGAGGAGGAGCTGTTCAAGCTTTTTCAAACAGGCTTCGATGTGGGGACACAAGTTCTCTGGGCTGCCTATGATTCTGCATATTCAGCTGCTAGGGGTGCAGCAGCCGGAATCTGCCTCAGAAGGCATTCATGGCTGAGAGTCTCGGACTTTACACCCGATGTTCAGAAGGGCATTTTGGATGTTCCATTTAATGGATTGGTCCTATTCGGTTAAGAGTCGGAGACAGTCATTACCAAACTGCAAGACGCTGGTAAGGCCGTCGGGTCTGTACAGGCCGTGTACAAACCCAAGCAGAAGCCATTTCACAAAGGCCAAAACTGCTTTCGGAACAAGCAAGACTAGCAACCCTGTTCTGGCCAACAGCCCAGAGATACCTTTAACCAGAAAGGCCAATCCCATTTTCCCAGAAGCCAAGGAGACAGAAATTCAAAACCTCCCCGGCCATCTGGACAGAACCCCTCTACCGTCTGACTCATTTCAGACCCCTGCTCCTCCTCTGGATAAGGGGAAGAGAAGGTCGGGGTTGTTTTGTACACCACCTCCCAAGGTGACAATGAATAACATCAGACCAATGGGTTCTCCAACTTGTTCAGTGAGGGCACTCTATCGAGTTCCTAGGGCATCCTCCATCGAGACTGTCTCTACACTCCTGCTATCCAGGGCCGCATGCAGTGCTCATCCAGCAAGAGATCTCTGCCCTCTTAGAAAAGGAGGCCATAGAGGAGGTACCCTGGAACCAGAGAGGAAGGGGATATTATTCCAACTTCTTTCTGGTCCCAAAAAAGACTGGGGATCTATGCCCAATCCTGGATCTCAGCGACCTCAATGGCTCCGTGGCGTACAGACACTTCAGAATGGTCACCTTGCCAGGTCTCTTCCCGATGCTCAGGTCAGATGCTTGGCTAGCATCTCTAGACATGCAAGATGCCTACCTCCATCTCCCAGTTGCTCCACCGCACAGGAAGTTCCTGCGGATCGAGTTTCAGGGACGCCACTACCAGTTTCGGGCCCTCCTATTTGGTCTCTCATCGACCCCACTAGTGTTCACCAAATGCCTGGTGGTGGTAGCGGCAGCCCTCAGGAGACAAGGCCACTACGTCTTCCCTTATTTGGATGACTGGCTCCTAATGGCCCATTCTCAGACAGAGTTAAACAGGGCACTGCAGGACACCTATACCCTGTTTGACTCCCTGGGCATCACTATCAGCAGGGCAAAGTCATCACTGATATCCTCACAAAGGCTTCAGTTCATAGGCGCAATATTGGATACCCGCAGGGGCAGAGCCTTTTTGTGAGAGGACAGAGTGGAACACCTCCGGGCGCTGATCCAGCAGATCAGTACGAGGAAGCAGGTCCCAGCATGAACCATGCTACGCCTCCTAGGGCACATGGCGTCTGCCATTGCCACAGTCCCCCTCACACGTCTTCACTTGAGGGTTACCCAGTGGACCCTCAGAGTCCAGTGGGATCAGGGTCAAGACCTTCTGGATCATCCAGTTTCGGTCTCCAATTCAGCCCTCACAGCCCTGAAATGGTGGTTGGCCCCCGAACACTTCTCAGTAGGGGTCTCCTTGTCACCACCTTCCCATAATCTGATCCTCACCACTGATGCATTGGGGTCCGGTAGGGGCGTGCACCTGAACGACAAAAGGACACGGGGTCTGTGGTCCCCCTCGGAAGTGCACATCAACGTCCACAAAATGAAGGCAGTTCTTTATGCAATCCAGGCATTACGATCAGAAATTCCCCCAGGGCACTTACTGATTCAAACAGATAATACATGAGTAGTGTTCTACATCAACAAGCAAGGGGGTACTCACTCCTACCAGCTTTGCCGGGAGGCTATCAGGATATGGGATTGGGCACTGAATCACAGCATCACACTGTCTGCAGTCCATGTTCCCGGGGTCTGCAATGGGCTGGCGGATCTCTTAAGCAGATCTCGATCCAGCACCCACGAGCGGGAACTCCTCCAGTCAGTGACAGAAACATTATTCGTCAGATAAGAAACACCAGTTCTAGGATTGTGGATATGTTGTTCATCCACACTTCTTGGCATGTCCCTTTCCCCTTTAAGGATCACCAGAAGATCTTCAAGCTGGCTCCTCCCACCCAGCTGGGTGGTGTATTCCTCTGCTCTGCCTCATGACGCCAGATTTTCCTTTCCGCTGGAAGATTCAGGTTGCCTTCCTCGTGCTACCGCATTTTGTAGACCCTGGCTTCTATACCTTCGGTCATTCCAAAAATCTGTCTAGTTCGCATTAGTGATCAGGACTGTTTATCTTCAATTATGGAAGACAAGTCTTCCCCTGGATTTCGCCAGTGTTCGTGTGGCCAGAAGATGTCAAGCACTGATCCCCACACCGCATGCATCTATTGCTTGGGTGTCGACCATAACACCTCGAAGTGCTATTTTTGTCTTGCATTTCACCGTAACGTCCTCGACGACCACCTCGCATGCCTGAAGTTGTGGAGGCTGGAAAAACGGAACCCTCTGGTGAAATCAAAGGAGGCTCGGTGGGCAGTTTCCGTAGCCGCGGGATGCGCCGAACAATTGGAATGCATGCAAGCCTTCTAGGAGGAAGTGGCCCATGCTGGTGAATGTTTGTCTCGGAGCTTCTTTGTTCCGCTCAACCTGGGCTCCACTTTCTGGGGTTCTTTCCAAGAGTTATGCCAGTCTCTCCCAACTAAGGGAGAGAGTGCTGTGGGCACGCATTCATCTTGGTCCCGTAAGCAGGAAAAGGACCTGGGATCATCTTCGTCTTGGCGAACACGTTCTTGGGATCAGGAGGGATCTTGTTCCCAGGAACCGGCAGTCTCGACTTCGGTCAAAATTGCTTCTTCGGCTGCTGACTTCTTGGCTTTGCCGTCTGGCCAGTTGACCGAAGTGTTGATCAACGAGGTTGAAATAATCATTGATCTGATCGACCCATTGTCGCTGACTCTGGTCGATGATTCTCTCAGTCGGACTCCGGTCCTTTCTTTCCCCGACAAGGAGACCCAGCCCACTGGGAATCCCATCGAGGAAGTGGTCCCCGACCCTGGGAAATCACTGGCCCTGCCAATGTCTCCCGAGTGACCAAATCGACCTGTCTGATCTCGATTGAGGTCCAGGAACCCTCGACCGACAGGCCAAGGAAGAGCTACAAGCGCTCGAAAAAGAGGCAGCATCATCGGTCATCCTCGTCCTCCTCAGATGAGGAGAGGCTTCGGCAGAAACTCCTGTGGCAACAGCTGATTTGTACCAGGCACAAGCCGACTCCGGCTTCTACCCTGGCCATTACTTGGCTTTCGCCTCCCAGGCGGAACCCGACTCCTTCGGAGCCAATTAAGTTGGTTCCCCCGCCCACAGAGCCAGCGAAACCTCCAGTTTGGCCTAAACCGGTCTCTGCACCGATAGTGGTTGAACCACCGCCCAAGCAGCCTATGGGAGGGGCTCCTTCTAAGGAAGCTAGACCAGACACCGGGCTTCTCCGACGTCTTTCGGTCACTGTCACCCTGGACCGCCCTCGGTGGGTCAAAGGTGACCTGGACGGCCGACCGTTGTATCCTGATTCCTCGGATTCGGATGAGACCAGCCTACATTCTCACCTAGGGGATGATGAATCGGCCGGTGGGATTGAGACGGAGGAAGGTCCTTCGGCTTTCCAGGGCATTCTTCGCCTCATCTCTGAGTCTACAGGGATGCCCCTGGAGCCCGTCCAGAAAAAGGTGGAGTACCCTCTCATGGACATCCTCAGGAGAAAGGGATACCTCGATGGAGGCCTTTCCTGTGGCTGAGGCCATAGTTTGCACGTCCATAGAACTTTGGCAGCACCCTGCCTCTTGTCCAGGTCCGTCTGCCCGCGTGGCCTGCAAGTATGCAGTGCCCATGGGGTCTCTTACGGGGTTCACAGAGCACCCTTTGGCTGAGAGCCTTGTGACCGCCTCTGTGTTCAGGTGTACTGGCAGTTCTGCCAACACTGATCGACTTCCCAAGAAGGCATCCAAAACTTGGATCATTCGGCTTGGAAGGTCTGTACAGCCTCATCTTTAGTCCTCTGTCAGACAAGTTCGGCCAGCAGTATAGTACACTTCTCCCATGACTTCTTGGGGTCTTTGGATGAAGTCCTCCCACATCTCCCTGCAGACATGCAGACCACGGTCAAGCAAGTCCGGGACCAGGCTTGGGCTGTTGCCAACCAGCAGCTTCAGATGGCCCAGGACATCGGGGACTCTTGTGCCTGCTCGTTGGCAGCCGCAGTTGCCTCTCGCCGCAGGGCTTGGCTGAGACTCTCCTCTTTCCCGGCAGATACTCAGCACAAACTAGCTCATGTGCCTTTCCTGGGCACCAGTCTTTTTGGCCCAGGTGTGGCTGGTCACCATCAGCATATTGAGCAGTCCAGTGCCACCTTGGATGCCACTTCTGCTAAAGGTTCTTCGAGTAAGAAGCAGCAGAAGAAGACGAAGCCTTTTCGGCACTCTTCCCCTGCGGCCCAGCAACCCTCCTTTCAAGGAGGGCAGCAGCAGTAGCAGGCTCAAGCTTGGCACCCCTGGCCCAAGCTCGGGCCCTCCCAGGTCCGTAAAGGAGGCCGAGGTTCAAGTCCTGGATCATCCTCCTCCAAGCCTGCTCAGTGACGGGGTTGGGGCTGCCACCCCTCTCCTGTCACGCCAGCTCTGGGTCCTTCTGTGGGGGGCTGGCTCTGCCACTTTCTTTCTGTCTGGTCCGCTATCACCACAGACAGGTGGATCTTGGAGGTGGTCGGTCAGGTCTGTCTCTGGAATTCGAGCAGTACCTTCCAAGCTGAGCCCGCGTCCCACGGAAGGAAAGAGTATCTGCCCTTACTCAGTCGACTCTCCAAGATGACATCGTTCAGCTCCTCGTCAAGGAGGTAGTAGCTCCAGTGGCGGATTCTCCAGCAGACCCAGGCTTTGTCTCCAGGTACTTCCTGGTGCCCAAGCGGACGGGGTCTGGCGCCTCATTCTAAATCTGCACAACCTGAATCAGTATCTCAGGTCACGTACCTTTCAGATGGTCACTCTGTCCCAGATCAATACCATCCTTGGTGCGAAACATGTGGTTCTGGTCACTGTATCTTCAGGACGCATTCTTTCATGTCCCAATCCGTCTGTCTCATTGGCAGTTCCTCCACTTCAGAGCAGAAGGTACCCTATACGAGTTTCCGAGCCATGCCGTTTGGCCTGTCATTGGCCCCATGGGTCTTCACCAAATGCATAGAAACATAGACTTTGACGGCAGATAAGGACCGCTTGGCCCACCTAGTTTGCCCATTTCCCTACCTAGAGGATAAGCTGCAGTCCATCTTCTTCCAAGTTGTGTACAGGAGTGCTTGGAAACAACTGAGAAGCTGCGTGGGATATACTATTTTGGACGAAATATCTGTAACTAATCTCTCTCTGTCTTGCTTACATCTGAGAGAAGTTTTCCTCACTTTTAAAGTGGTATTGCTTTGTGTTTGTTTTAGTTTTTAATTCAGGAAGGTTTTTTTTAAAACTGCTTATCTTCTGCATATTTGATTTTCCTTTGGGGCTAACTGGACTGATTACTAGAATTCTGTGAGAATCTGCATCAATATATTTTGCAACTTTTGGTGGGTTTACATCTGAGAGAAGTTTTCGTCACTGTTAAAGTGGTATTGCTTTGTGTTTGTTTTAGTTTTTAATTCAGGAAGGGGGGTTTTAAAACTGCTTATCTTGTCAGCATCCTCAGAAGGGCTGAAATAACTGCATATTTGATTTTCCTTTGTGGCTAACAAACCACCAGGCTGTTTTGGGGCTGGAGAGGTTTACCTGTGTCTGACTTGGATGTCTGGATTTTTCTCTGTTTGATTAGCAGGGTACTTTCTCTGTCAAATTGTTGTGTAGGGTATCTTGCTGACAGGAAGGCACTCATCGCAGCGGTGGGTGAGAGCTTTAGTTGATTGTTTTGTGAGGACCCAGTTTAGGCCCAACCTCTTCCCACCTCTCACCCCACCCACCCTGGAAATAGTTCCTTTATACCTGAGGTTCTGACATCATTTCCCGAGTGCAAGGTGCATTTCACTGTCATATCCTCTCTAGCACACTGCACAGACAATATAAGAATACACATTGTATAATATATATATTTCCATATAACAAATCACACTCGCACATGCGCACACACACACACACACACACACACAAATACAATAAAAAAAAACAAACTAGATAAACATGTGGGGAGTAGTGCAATGTAATGGCTGTGGGGCAGCAGTCTTCCAGGAGTCTTTCTGGAGGCTGAGATGCTGCCCTATTTGCAGACAACTATCTGCCCTGAGGGAGGAAGTTGCCTGTCTTCAGGCCGCACTGGACAGTAGTAAGGAAACCTTCCCCTAGGCCACACTGGACAGTAGGAAGGTAACCTCCCCATCCAGGGAGCACTAGCGCCACCACCACTACCTCAGAGGTCGATGAGAAAGCACAGCAGTTGGACCACAGTGGGCTCAGGGAGGGTGAGGAGGGTGGAACAGAGGCACACCCAGTCAATTGTTCCACTCCACAATCCATACACCATTCTGGGGAGCATAGCCCCCTATGGATGCACCGAGAGAAGACTGATGATAACTGTCACAAGGAGGCCCACAGGAAGGAGGCAGAGGACACCACAGAGAAAGGAAGCAGCCCTGGTGGGGGACTCCAATTATTAGGGTATAGAACTGGGGGGAGCTGGGAAAAATGAAGTAAGGTGCCTGCCTGGTGCCATGGCTTGGAGGGACAGGAAGCGCATCCTCAGGATCACGAGAACAGCTGCAAGGGATTCCGAGCTGGACGTAATTGTCCACTTAGGGACAAATGACTTGGCTCATCATGAGATTAGAGCAGTGCAGGAGGACATTGCAGAATTGGGGAGGGACCTAAGACAAGTAGCACACACAGTATCCTTCTCAGAGGTGCTGCCTGTCAAAAGCGTGGGGGAGACGAGGGTAATTGGCACCATGCAGTTTAATGTATGGTTGAAAAAATGGTGCGGAGCACAGGGGTTTGGCTTCATTGGGGACTGGGGTTCCACCTGGAGGGACACCAGCCTATACTGGCAGGATGGTCTGCATCTGTCCAGGAAGGGAACAAGTCTTTTGAGCAATCGGTTTAAATGCTTCATTGGCTAGCTTTTAAACCAGTCAAAGGAGGCACTGACAAGCAGCAGGAAAATCCCAGCCTCCTACAAAAACAGGGTACTAAATGAGAAAAAGACTGAGGTAGAACGTTCAGTGGGGATGCTGCAACAGAAGGTAAAGCCATCAAAAAATGAAGAGCAATGAGTACTAATGCCCATAGTCTGGGTAACAAGCTTCCTGAATTAGTGGCCTTGATGGAGGAGGAACATCTGGATATCGTGGCAGTCACAGAAACATGGTACACACAAAACCATGACTGGGACATAAACATACCAGGATACACTGTCTACAGGAGGGACAGGGAGGGTGAAAGAGGAGGAGGAGTAGTTCTTTACATAAGGGAAGGAATAAAAGCAACAGAACAAAAGGGTAAACAGGAGGAGAAGAAGCACTGTGGGTAAATTTGGAGACAGGCAATGGCACCACAATAGACAGGGTTATATACAGACCCACTTCTCAGGGGAGGAAATGGACAGGGAAATGATAGAAAGTATACTTAGAATGGCAGAAAAAGGGAGATATTGCTGATGGGTGATCTGAATATGCCAGATGTTAACTGGAGTGCAGTTGCAGCTGCCACTCAAGAGTGCAGTTATTCTAGATGCCCTACAGGGGCATGCCTTAGACAACTAGTACTGGAGCCCACTGAGGAAGCAATATTAGACTTGACTCTCTCAAATGGAGATGGAGAGAGGATCACAGATGTAGAAGTGGGTAGCTATCTGGGAACTAGCGACCATAGAACAGTATGGTTCACAATAAACACAGCAATAGAGTCAAGCCATACAAAGACAAAAGTACTGGACTTTAGGAGGCTGACTTGCCAAAATGGGTGAGTGCCTGAGGAATGCACTAGCAAATGCAGGAAGGAAGAGGGTGGAAGAACAATGGGAATAATAAAAACTGCCATCACAGAGGTAACGAGCCTTTGTGTGAAGCAAATAAACAAAACAAGACGATGTAAGAAACCACTATGGTTCTCAAAGGAAGTGGCAGTGAAGGTTCAAGAGAAAAAGAAAGCATTCAGGAAGTACAAGGAATCGCAGAAGGAGCAGGACAGAGAACTGTATCAGTTAAAGCAAAAGGAGGCTGGGAAGGCAGTCAGAACAGCAAAGGCCCAAACCGAGGAAAAGATAGCCAACTCAGTTAAGAAGGGGGATAAAACCTTTTATAGGTACATCAGGGAGCAAAGGAAGACCAAGGGAGGGATAGTGAGGCTTAATAAAGGGGAGGAGGGTGGGCAGAGGGAGACTGTGAAAAGGCAGAGATACTAAACAAATATTTTTGCTCAGTATTTACAAATGAAGAGGGGGAGGTACATAAAACAAACAGTAGTAACACTCTGGATACAGAAGTTGATACCAGCCCATTTACAGAAGAAAGGGTTCTGAAAGAACTCTTAAAACTGAAGGTGGACAAAGCAATGGGGCCTGATGGGATTCATCCCAGAATTCTAAAAGAGCTAAGGGTAGAACTAGTGACACCACTGACTACCCTTTTAACAAATCATGGGAGGATGGGGTGGTACCTGTGGACTGGAGGAGGGCAGATGTGATTCCCCTTCACAAAAGTGGGAGCAAGGCAGAAGCAGGAAACTACAGACCTGTTAGTTTAACCTCAGTGATAGGGAAAATGATGGAATCACTTCTGAAGGAAAGAATTGTCGAGTATCTAGAGGCCAGAGGGGCACAGGACCCAAGGCAGCATGGATTCACAGCGGGAAGGTCATGCCAGACAAATCTGATAGATTTCTTTGACTGGGTGACCAAAGTAGTAGATCAGGGAGGGGCTGTGGACATGGCCTACCTAGACTTTAGCAAGGCATTTGACACAGTCCCACAGAAAAGATTAATATACAAGTTAGCCAGCCTGGGAGTGGGTCCCAAGATGACAGCCTGGGTAAAGAATTGGCTGGAGAATAGGACACAGAGAGTAACAGTAAATGGAGTCCACTCAGAAGAAAGGAGGGTTACTAGTGGGGTACCGAGGTTCAGTATTAGGACGGTCCTCTTCAATGTCTTATAGTTTACATTGCAGAAGGACTGGAAGGAAAGTATCTCTTTGCAGATGACACTAAGATCTGCAACAGAGTTGATGCACAGGGTGGGGTGGAAAGGATGAGAAGGGACTTGGCAAGGTTAGAGGAATGGTCAAATGTATGGCAGCTTAGATTCAATGCTAAGAAGTGCAAGGTAATGCACCTGGGAAACAAAAACCCAGGGAAGAGTACACAATGGGGGGTGAGATACTAACAACAACAAAAATGGAAAGGGACCTGGGGGTAGTCATATCAGATGACCTAAAGGTGGGCAAGCAATGTGAGAGGGCAGCAAGGAGGGCTGGGTGGTTACTGGGATGCATAGGGAGAGGCATCACCAGTAGAAAACAGGAAGTTATTATCCTCTGTACAGACAGCTGGTGAGACCCCATCTGGAGTACTGTGTGCAGTTCTGGAGACCCAATCTCCGAAAGACATAGACAGGATGGAGGCTGTCCAGAGGAGGAGACTAAAATGGTGCAGGGTCTGCACCAGAAGACATATGAAGAGAGACTTAAGGAGCTTAATATGTATAGCCTCGAGGAAAGGAGGGAGAGGGGGGACATGATAGAAACTTTCAAGTACCTCAAGGGAATCAACAAAGTCCAAGAGGGTAGCATCTTTCAAAAAAAGAGGTGTGCAAGAACAAGGGGGCACAATTTGAAGATAGAAGGGGGCGGCTCAGAGGTAATTTAAGGAAGTATTTTTTCACAGAGAGGGTTGTGGATGCATTGAGCGGCCTTCCGGAGGAGGTTGTGGAGTCAAAATCAGTGGTGGAATTCAAGCATGCATGGGACAGTCATAAGGCAATTCTGGGGGGTTGGGGTAAGAAGAAGTAGGCTGCTGGTTAACTAGGATCTGCAGCTTATCCAGTAGGTAGAAATGGGCAGACTGGGTTGGCAAGCTGTCCTTATCTGCTGTCAAATTCTATGTTTCTATCCTATTTAACCAACAGCCTATTTCTTCCTACCCTACATTGCAGTGGTGGCAGCCCACCTCAGGTGTTGGGGGGCAAATTACCCGACCTTGACGATTGGCACTTAGCAGGTCCCACCCGGCAGGAGGTGGAGAGGTCCAGGGACCTGGCCCTCCAGACCAGCTCCCTACTCTGCCTCCTGATCAGTGAGGCCAAGTTGGAACTCGTGCCTTCCCAGGTGATGTGCTTCATCAAGGCAGAGCTCGACTGTCATCAAGCCAGAGCTTGGCTCCTGGCAGACAGGGCGGAGGTTCTCTCCTCCTTTGCCCAGTCATATCTGGTTGGGCAGTTACACCCTGCCCGGGACACTCTGCGCTTTCCGGGTTACATGATGGCGTGCACCCCCATGGTCCATTGGGCCCAGTGGCACATGCCGCCCCTTCAATGGGAGCTGGCTGCCCAGTGGACTCAGTACCACGGTCATTTCGACCAGCTGATCGCTGTAACCCAGAAGATGTGGGACTCTCTTCAGTGGTGGACCGCCCCAGATCGGTTGCAGGAAGGGATCGCATTTGTCCGCCCCAAGCCGATGGCCGTCCTCACGACCGATGCCTCTCTCATGGGCTGGAGAGTCCACATGGGGGACAACAGGGCCCATGGGTTCTGGACCCCCAAGGAGTCTCGATACCACGTCAACCTGTTGGAGCTCAGAGCAGTCAGACTGGCACTGTCAACTTTTGCTCCTCAGCTCCGGGGTGAAGTGGTTCAAGTCCAGACGGACAATGCCACGACCATGTACTACCTCAACAAACAGGGTGGCATGCATTCCCGTCTGCTTTGCAGGGAGGCGCTTCGCATCTGGACCCTCGTCAGCCGTCTGGAGGCAGATCTCCTAGCCATTCATGTGACAGGAGCCTCAAACCATCTAGCAGATGATCTCAGCCGCTTAGGCGAGACATCCCACAAGTGTTCTCTCCATCCAGAGGTAGCTTACAGCCTGTTCTCCTACTGGGGCAAACCGATGGTGGACCTGTTTACCTCCAGGAACAACACCAAGCTGAGGTTGTTTCATGCCCGCCCCACTCAGCAGGGCTTGCTGCAGGGTGATGCCGTCTCAAGGCCATGGACCTCAAGCCTCTTCTGCGCCTTCCCTCCATTTCCTTTGATCCACAAGGTGCTCCTCAAGGTGAGGAGGGACAAGGCGAAGGTGATCCTGGTAGCCCCAGACTGTCCGCGCCAGTTCTGGTATCCAGATCCCCACAGCCTCAGCTGCATGCCCCCCGGAGCGGCTTCCAGCATGCATGGACCTGATCTTTCTCAATCAGGGTAAGGTACACCATCTGGACCTTCAATCCCTGCACCTCACAGCCTGGTACCTGAGCGGCGAGAGTTCCAGGCTTTAGGTGTTTCCGAGGATGTCCTCACCATGGTGGAGGCATCCAGAAAGGAATCGACCAGGAAATGTAATGCCTTCATATGGAAAAGATTTTCCATTTGGTGTCAGGGCAAGGGCTTTGACCCTCTGTCCTGTCCGGTGGCTAACTTTCTCGACTACCTTTGGTCGTTGTCGAAAGGGGGTCTTCGGTTATCAACCCTTAGGGTGCACCTGGCAGCCATCTCTGCTTACTGGGCATGGGCCAGTCAGTTGACGTTGGTGCAGGAGACAGTGGTTGGGCACCTTTTTCAAAAGCCTGTATCACATATCCCCTCCAGTGTGTGTGAACCTCCACCTCCGTGGGATCTACTGCTGGTACTGGCAAAGCTCATGGGCAAGCCATTCGAACCAATGCACAAGTGTGCGTTGTCACACTTGTCATGGAAGATGGCCTTCCTGGTATCTGTCACGTCTGCCAGAAGGACAGGAGAGCTCCAGGCACTCTCGGTAGACTCCCCTTATCTGGTCTTCTACAGGGACAAGGTTGTCCTGCGCCCCCACCTGAAATTCCTTCCGAAGGTGGTGTCAGAGTTTCACCTTAACCAGGTGTTAACTCTGCCAGTATACTACCCTAATTACACCTTGGAGGCCGAATACAGGCTCCATGCCTTGTATCTGAGACAGGCTCACTTATTATAAGGAGAGGATGGTGGAAATGCAGTTCGCCAGCTGTTTGTCACCTATGCTGAAGCCGCTTCTGGCAGACCTGCAGTAAAATGAACTGTTGCAGGGTGGATTACATCTTGCATAAGTCTGTGCTACGAGTTGGCGGGCATGGAGCCTCCCAGAGGGATATGAGCTCATTCTACCAGCCATACTGCTACATCGGTGGCTGCTTCCAGGGACATCCCTATCCAGGCACTCGGTCAGGCTGCTACATGGAAGTCCGCAAACACCTTCATTACCCATTACCACGTCGACCTTGAGTCACGCCGGGATGCTGGTTTTGGGGCCTCAGTTCTCCAATCTCTGTTTCCCAAGTGAGTATTTTGTGGAGGTGTGCACCTTGCCTCCCTACTCCCGGAGAACTGCTAGGAGTCTGCTAAGAAGTGTGGATGAACAACATATCCATGATCCTAGAAAAACAGGTTACTCACCTGTAACAGTAGTTCTAGGAGTGGTATATGCTGTTCATCCACACAGACCCACCTGTCCTCCCCAGCTGTGGGTGCACAAACCTGGCTTCCAGTGGGCTAAGATCTGGTGTCTTGGGGCAGAGCCGAGGGTTATACCACCCGGATGGGTGAGAGGAGCCAATTTGAAGACTTCTGGAGATCCTTAAAGTGAAAGGGGACATGCCAATAAGTGTGGATGAACAACATATACCACGCCTAGAACTACTGTTACAGGTGAGTAACGCTGTTTTTATCAAGGTTAATTTTTTTCCAAAGAGATCTTGTAAGAGCTAAGGTAATGCCTAGGTACTTAAGCTGGGGAACCTAAGTCATAGAAAAAGATGTTATAGCCGATTGAAGAACATAGGGGTTTAATGACATTACCTCAGTTTTACTCAGGTTAACTTGCAGTTAGAAAAATGACTGAATTCCTCAGTTATAGTCAGGGCAGCTGAGATGGAGTTAATCAGGTCAGTGACATGAAGGAGAACATCATCTGCATATGCAGATAATTTTAATTCAAAAGGGCCTACTGGAATACCTTTTAGAAATGGAGACGCATTCAATTAGCAAAGAAGAGGCTCGAGGTATAGGTTGAATAATAATGGAGACAGCGGGCATCCCTGTCTTGTGACTGATCGTAGGGGAAATGTAGTAGAAAAAACACCATTAGAGTATACTATGGCACTAGATTGTGAATATAGAGTACGAATCCAATTGATGAATACGGAAGGGAAACCAAATTTGGCTAGAGTTTCAAATAGAAAAGGCCAGCTAACTCTATCAAAAGCTTTCTCCGCATCCTGGGAAACCAACGGCATCTGCTGAAAAGCCTCCCTGGCTGCGGAGAAAATATGGGAGAGTTTACGGATGGTCGATATTCGAGTATATCTGTGTTAAAGAGCAGTACTGTTACAGTAGCGCATTGGGAATAATTGACAGGACCCGGGCTTTCCAGTTGTCCTTAAGGCAGTTTTCTCCGTGGCAGAACTGCGTGTCAGGTTTGCTTCGCGCTGCTTAGGCCTCGTGGTGCGTGTTGTTTCCGTTGGCGATCTGTGCATATGGGGGTCGGTTTGTCTAACACTGTTCTCGTGCCCAGTAGGGTTGTCGAGTGTCCATAAATGCGGGAACTGTCCACAAAATTGGGAGAGGAGAACGATACTATGGTTTCCTCGAGTCCTATCCGGATATGGAAAACACCTCTACACTAATAGCGTAGGTCCGACGATAGTCAGGTATTTTCCATTATCGAAAGACACCACAATCTCATTAGGCCCGACAGGATGGAGAAACGCAAACATTTCCATTTCGATCTTATGAGGCTGGGGTAAAGGGACAAGCGTACGATACATCCTAACTGTTGGGATTGGTTCATCATTTTTTTGTCTTGGTATTCGGGGTGTCCAGCCATTTTAAGTAGGTGTGAGTGGCGCTGTAATTGTCTTGGGATGTCTGGGCATGTTACTAGTCCATTTAGATTTCCTGTCAAGTAGGTGTAAGGTTAGTGTTGCTCCCCATAGTAGATGCCGAGGGCGCCTTGGGTCTTTGGGTTGCCTGAGATTGAGTGCGAGCAAATGGTTGCGTAGCAACCGGCATGTTATGCTCCTGGGAAGAAGCTGGGGGTGGCGGCCATCTGCCAAGTTTCCCGCACTCCAACCGTAGGACCACATGACCGCTCTGGAAATGAAGGCCGAATTGCTCATTAGCGAACTCATCGAGCTGTTTTAGTAATACTCGACTTCAACGCGCAAATGGGGGGACAAGCAGAGTAATTCAGTGTTCCAAAGTGGCACGTTTGCTGTATCTTAACGTTTGTTAAATTTCCTTTTTTTGTAATAGGCAGTTTAACGCACACTTGAACAAACCGGTAACAGTGTGTACATGTACAGAAATCGGTCCATTTCCAGCCGTAGAAACATAGAATTTGAGGGCAGATGAGGACCGCTTGGCCCACTTAGTCTGCCTACCCTACCTACTGTTATACTTCAGACCCTACTTAAAGGGACACTGTCAACCCCCTTAGGCCTCAACGTCCCTAGTTTAACAACATTTTATAATTGTTCACATTCTATAGAGATTGTGATGCAACTGATTGTTTCATACGGATCCTTTTTTTTTTTTTTGCTTAAAAGTTTTTGGTTATCGTAAAAAAAAAAATGCATCAAGTAGGAACGTAAAGAGCAGAATTTAATAACCGCAAAGGACCTGAACCACGGGATAGAGGCGCCGACAGCTGAATCTGTCCAGCGGACCTCCCCCGTAGCTGCTGCATCGACCGCAATAGTGCTACCTTGAAAAAACTCCCACTCGTCCCGCTTCCTCCCATTAAATACGCGGTAGCTCCGCCCTCGGTTTCCCCTATATCAATAGGGAAGGCAGGGATCAGAACTCTAGGAGGAGCTTCGTTCTCATTACTTATCAATTCACTCCTGCATTTGGAAACATCTCCAGGTTAAACTTGGACAAAGAGTGGTCTGTCTCCTCTGGCAACTATCTAAACTGCACAATTACAGACACAATGTGTAATTCCTAAATTTTAGATGTGATGTCCCTACCGATGTTTAATTTGAATGGTTACAAGTGATTTTGGTCCTATTAACTAGTCAGTTAGTCCTACTAATTGCTTGAGGTACTGCCCCTGCATATGGTATCTTTCAAGTTAGGATTGTAGTCACAGGGTGTTCTGTCAGATCTTGCTTCTAACTGTACAGTACAATTATAGACAAACAGTTATTCCAAGTTAGACAACTATTATTCCGAATGCTGGGCTAGTGCTGAATGGAATATAAAAGTTAGGTAGTCAAACTCTCTGCACAGAGATTATTCCCAGGGGGTGGCAATAATAAGGATCAAGATTGTGCTCTGTTCTGTTATCCCACTGCACCTTGCCTGTATTTGAACCTTGTTAGTTTTAAATCCTGGTACTACTTAGTCCAGGCAGGCATACTCAGAGAATGTACCTCGAGGTTAGGATGCCAAACCGGGAGTCAGTAACGTCCGGGAGGTCGGGCCAATATAGACCAAACAGAGGTCTCCTCCTCACCATCCTGTACATCTCCACAGTGCTCTGGGTTAACTGGCTTGCTGGCAGACTAGGCCCCCCTACCCAGTCCCCACACGGACCTGCCATTCATCTGACCAGACACTATTACTGCCCACCCCTAGCGGACAATATATCGCTCCTAATTGCCTATAAACTCACTAGAAGTGGGATATGCTACAGGTCCCTTCTCCTAATTACGAATAAACCTAGGAAAATGAGGTTCCCACCCCTAACTTTTACTCTCAGTCTCCTGCTCTCAGCTCTGCTGTTACTTGCGTGCGACATTCAACCCAACCCTGGCCCTGGTATAGATAACATCTCTATTTCCTCCTCAAAAGACCTGACCTGGACGGCACCCAGGGGCTTGAGGCTAGCCCACATGAATATCTGTAGTCTTCGTCCTAAGATTCAGGAAGTGCAAGCTTGGCTGGCCCTCTATAATCCTGATGTGCTAGCTGTTTCTGAGAGCTGGTTAAAATCCCAGGTTCTTGACCATGAAATCGCTGCCTCAGGATATGTCTACTACCGTGGGACAGAATCCAGAAAAGGGGGGCGGTACTTATCTAGTAAGGGCTACCCTGATCTCCTCCCTTGTGTGCTTGAAACACACCACCTTCTAAAATTGAAACTGTCTTCACGGATCACCTGATGTGCCAAACACCTTAACATAGGGTGCGATACAGCCCTCCTAAGAATGCTCTCCAATCCCTTGAAACACTCACTAAAAACCTAACTATAGAGTTTGCATTGGAACTTATCATCCTGAGAGACTTCAATCTTAACTGGGCCCAAGAGGCTAGGTCCTCTATAAATGGCCTGTTACACGAGGCAAATCTTGCCTAGATTATCACCCTACCCACCAGGATGAACTACAATATGGGTAGTCATTCTACCATTGACTGGGCACTGGTGTCTAACCCAAAAAATGTCCAATCTGCAGGCACCATGGCCGATGCTCTCAGTGACCACTCACCCATCTTCTGTGTCTGGAAGAACAGGATGGATAAGGTTCCGTCTAGAATACTCGCCTTCAGGGACTACTCCAAGTTCTCTCTGGAGCACTATAATGGCCTTCTCGGTAACTTAGACTGGAGTCCACTACGTAGTCTCCCTACCCTGGAAGAGGCAATTGCCTTCTTTAACAGATCTATCACGTGGGCTGTGGACCTCCTGGCTCCAGTGAAGACCTATCGAGTAAAAGGCAGCTGTTATAAGTGGATTACCCCCTCCTTAAAGGCCCTCATGATTGGCCGCGACAAAGCCTGGAAAAAGTTTAAGGGCTCTACACTCCTAGCAGACCGGGTAATCTATAGAGCACTTAGAAACCAATGTAAGCAGGCCGCCAAGCAAGCGAAAAAGGCGTACCTCAATCATCTCCAGAAAACTAACCTCAGCAACCCGAGGACTTTCTGGTCCCACATCAATGGACTGATTCAGGGAAATAAAAAGACAGCCATAGGCCCTATTATGGCTAATGGGCAGGTACTGCAAGATGAGGCACTAATTGCTGAAGCCCTCAATACATACTTCACGAACCCAGATAATCACAAGGCAGGGCCCTCGGTGCCCAACAATAAGTCCTTTTCTCAGGATCCCTCAAACCTAGACCGCCCATTTTTTCACATGCGGCTGGCTAAGATGAAAGAGGCCCTGGCCATTCTAAACACCTTGAAAACAAGAGGTTCAGGAGGCCTGGACAGTATCCAGACTAGGTTGCTTAAAGATGGTGCCTCAGCACTCGCAAGGCCGCTCACCTGGCTCATTAACAGGTCCTTTCTAGAAGGATCTGTCCCCGATCTGTGGAAGCAGGCTCATGTGGTTCCTATTCACAAGGGTGGGCCTGTGGAGCCAATAAGGAACTACAGGCCTATCTTCCTGCTGTGTACCCTGGCAAAAATCCAGAAGAAACTAGTCTATACCCAATTTAGGGAGTATCTAGAGGCACATATGCTTCTTTCCCCGACACAACATGGCTTTAGAGCCAAACATGGGACTGATACTGCCTTAACCAAATTCTCTACTGATGTGCTTAGAGAAATTGACTCTGGATCCAACACAGGTGCGGTTTTCATAGACCTTTCCAAGGCCTTCGACTTGGTGGATCACAGATTATTACTCCATAAACTCTTCCACATAGACCTTGACACCCATGCTCTTAAATGGTTTGAAAGTTACCTCTCTGGGGGCACACAGAGGGTCAGGTGGCAGGACAACCCTCCAATCCACAGTCCCTAAAGGAGGGTGTACCCCAAGGGTCTATACTTGGGCCTCTATTGTTCTCACTGTTTGTAAATGAATTACACAACTACTGCGGGAGTAGCAATGTCATCCAATATGCGGATGATGCTGTGATTTACAAAGCCTCCGATAACCTGGATGACCTAGGAACATCCCTCCAAGTGGACATTCACATTATGGAGGAATGGCTCATCAAGAACAAAATGGTCCTTACTACCAACAAAACTAAAGCCATGTTGTTCGATCCCAGAGCCCTTGGACAAGACAGATCACAACTACTTCAACTCACGTCCTTGGTGGGCAACAAACTTGAAGTGGTCTCCTCCACAAAGTACCTCGGCCTTACCCTCGACCAAGGTCTCACCTTCAAACAGCATGTAGACCAAGTCACAAAAGTAATCCATGGCAAACTCGGACTAATATACCGGCTTAAGGAACAGCTGATTCCTGAAGCCAGGATTGCCATTGCCTCTAGTGTCCTACTCCCAACACTAACATACGCTGCCCCGGTCCTTCAGGGTGTCGCAAAGCTGGAGTTCAGTAAACTACAGACTTTATACAATAAGGTGGTTCGCTTTGCCTCCTTATCCCACTCTAGGAGCCACCGATGCGAGTCTTTATTGAGACTCAGCTAGCCATCGTTCGAGCTTCGCCTCAATTTTCCGGTACTCTGTCTGGCAAGAAGCTAATTATTACGCCTCCCCAGTCTCGAAGGACTCCTAACTGTAAAGAGTAATCTGCGCAACCTCAGGTCCTCAGGCCAAACGCTACTAGAGGTCCCTAAGGTCAGGACCAAGGCAGGTTAAAAGCCTTTTTCTCATGCTGCCCCTTCCCTTTGGAACAACCTCCCACTGGTGGTGTGAGAAACCCCATCCATACCGTGTTTCCACACTAAACCCAAGACACATATGCTGGCAACGAGTAAATGGCAATGCTATGGTACCTGACACTCCAACCATGACCCTGGGTCTGTGCACTTTACCACATGTAAATCTCCTACACCCGAATGGGCAGTACTAACTCCTTAGCGAGCTCTTCCCCACACTGAACTTCATTGATGGTTCTTAGATATATGTAACCTATAGAAAAGACTGTTCTGCTTCACTTATATGTATGACTGCTGCATGCCTACAACTTGTAGGTGTACTACTGCTTATTAAGTTTATGTACTGTTATTCCTGGGTTGCCCCTGAAAAAGGGATCTCCGGGGCCCAGTGGGCCAACCCAGTCATCAAAATTCAATAAATACATAAAATAAATAAATATGTTCAGGACTGATTAGACCCTCCCAAACCCTTGCCACACGGGTAGCTAATATCTTGGCAAATAATTTAATATCATAGTTCATCAGTGAGATGGGACGGAAATTGCTCACTCTATCTTTGGATTTGCCAGGTTTCGGCAATACTACTATACAGGGTTTTATTTAACTCTACAAATTGATTAGCGTTTTGCTCATAAAAGTGCTAAAACATTGTGAAAATGCATAGCACTTGCCTCACTCAACAAACATAGCACTTCTAGAAAATCTATATAAATATCTTCTTTACAGTTAGTATCATCCGAAGCAAAAAACTGCTAATCAATTATTTAAAACCCTGCTATAATTGCTTCTAGGAGCATGGATATGTTGTTCATCCACACTGTCTGGCATTGTTCCTTTCCCCTTTAAATCTTGCCGGAAGTCTTCAAGCTGGCTCCTCCCACCCACCCGGGTGGTAAATACCTCGGCTCTGCCCCATGACACCAGATCTTCCTTTCCGCTGGAAGATACAGGTTCCCTCGTGCTTTTCTGCAGTGATTGAGGCCCTGGATTCAATTCGACGGTTTTCACCACATCTTCTCGCTTTAAAACTCGTTAGAGTTTACGACTCGGATTCGGACATGGATGATAAGTTGTCCCCTCGAGCCACCGGTGTCCTGCGGACAGAAATGTCGATACCGACTCCCACCTCTCTCGTATGCTTACTGCCTCGGTACTGTCCTTGATACCTCGCAATGTACCATTTGTGCTTCCTTCCATCCGACCGTTTTGGAGGATCATCAGGCGCGCCTGAAGCTGGGTAGACCAGAGCTCGCAATCCACGGTAAAATCTAAGGAGGTCAGTGGGTTGTCGCGGCTGCGGATCCGCCGAGCAGCTTGAGCAAATGGGCGGCCTTCGAGGAAGCCGCCTAAGCTTCGCCAGCCGAGGCTCCGCAGCGCCCAACTTGGGCTCTACTTTTTTGGGATCCTTTCGGGATTTGTGCCTGTCTCTCCCTACTAAGGGCAAGGTGCCCTCGGGCTCGCACTTCTCCCGTTCTAGGAAAAAGGATCCTAAACCTTCTTCTTCTTCGGGTCGAAGAAGACGCTCCTGGGACTGGGAGCGGTCCGAGGTCTCGACTACGGTTGAGATCGCCTCCTCGGCTGCCGGGTTTTCAGACCTTCCGTCTGGACCAGGCACAGAGGTCGAGGAGACGGCTAAACCGGCCAAGATTTCTCTCGACCCCATCGAGCCGTTGTCACCGACACCTGTCGATGATTCCTTGGAGAGGACACCTATTCTCTTCTTCCCTAATGAGGAGACCCGTCCCGCGGGTCTCCCGATCGAGGGACAAGAACCGGATCCTCGGTTTTCACCGAGTCCGGTTTCTCCCGATCGACAGAGCCGACACAGTCGGTCTCGATCGAGGAGTAAGTCTTCTTCGGTCGGCCGACCCAAGAAAGGACACAAACACTCCAGAAAGAGGCGCTGCGCCCTGCCCGGGACTTTCTGCACCTCCTGGGTTACATGGCGGCGTGCACTTCAGTGGTCCACTGGGCCAGACTGCACATGCGCCCCCTTCAATGGGAGCTGGCTGCCCAGTGGTCTCAGTGTCAGGGTCTCTTCGACCAGCTGATCACAGTCACCCAGAGGATGTGGGACGCTCTTCAATGGTGGACCATGCCGAGTCATCTGCAGGAAGGAATCCCGTTCATCCGCCCCGAGCCGACAGTCGTCCTTACGACCGATGCCTCTCTCATGGGCTGGGGAGCCCACATGGGGGACAACAGGGCCCACGGCCTCTGGACCCCCGAGGAGTCCCGATGCCACATTAACCTGCTGGAGCTCAGGGCAGTCAGACTGGCTCTGTCAGCTTTCGCTCCTCAGCTCCAGGGTCAAGAGGTTCTAGTCCAGATGGACAATACCACGACCATGTACTACCTCAACAAACAGGGCGGCACACACTCCCGTCTGCTTTGCAAGGAGGCGCTCCGGATCTGGACCTTCGTCAGCCGGCTGGAGGTGGATCTCCTAGCCATCCATGTGGCAGGAGTCGCGAACCAACTGGCGGATGCTCTCAGCCGCTTAGGCCAGACATCCCACGAGTGGTCTCTCCATGCAGAGGTAGCTTACGACCTGTTCTCTCTTTGGTGGACCTGTTTGCCTCCAGGGAGAACACCAAGCTGAGGCTGTACCATGCCCGCCCCCCTCAGCAGGGTTCGCTGCAGGGGGATGCCTTCTCGAGGCCATGGACCCCAGGCCTCTTTTACGCCTTTCCCCCATTTCCCTTGATCCACAAGGTGTTACTTAAGGTGAGGAGGGGCAAGGCGAGGGTGATCCTGGTAGCCCCAGATTGGCCGCGCCAGTTCTTGTATCCAGATCTCCTCAGCCTCGGCTGCAGGGCCCCGGAGCGGCTATGTACACGCCCGGACCTGATATCAATGAACCGGGGGATGGTCCTTCATCCGGACCTTCAATCCCTGCACCTCACAGCCTGGTTCCTGAGTGGCTAGAGTTCCAGATGTTGGGTCTTTCTGAAGATGTCTACACCGTGGTTGAGGCATTTCGAAAAGAATCGACCAGGAAATGTTATGCCTTCAAATGGAAGAGATTTCCCATTTGGTGCCAGGACAAAAGCCTGGACCCCTTATCCTGCTCTGTGGCTAACATTCTAGACTACCTTTGGTCCCTCTCTAAAGGGGGTCTTCGGTCATCGACCCTTAGGGTGCACCTAGCAGCCATATCGTCTTACCAGGCGCGGGCTGGTCAGCCGACGTTGGCTCAGGAAAAGGTGATCGGGCGCTTTTTCAAAGGCCTGGATCACATATCCCCTCCGGTGTGTGAACCTCCACCTCCGTGGGATCTTTTGCTGGTTTTGGCAAAGCTCATGGGCAAGCCATTCGAACCCATGCACAAGTCTGCGCTTTCGCACTTGTGGAAGACGGCCTTCTTGGTGGCTATCACGTCAGCCAGAAGGACAGGGGAGCTCCAGGCGCTTTCGGTGGACTCCCCATCTGGTCTTTCACAGGGACAAAGTTGTCCTGCGCCCCCACCCGAAATTCCTTCCGAAGGTGGTGTCAGAGTTTCACCTCAACCAGGTGTTGACTCTGCCGGTATACTACCCTAACTACACCTCGGATGCTGAGTACAGGCTCCATACTCTGGACCTCAGGCATGCTCTCTCCTACTATAAGGAGAGGACGGCGAAAATTCGGGGAGAGGTTCGCCAGCTGTTTGTCACCTACGCTGAAGCCGCTTCTGGCAGACCTGCAGCCAAGCGGACTATTGCGAGATGGATTACATCATGCATAGGTTGTGTTACTTAATTGGCGGGTAAAGAGCCTCCCAAAGGGATAAGGGCTCATTCTACCCGCCATACTGCTGCTTCGGTGGCTGCTTCCAGGGACATCCCTATCCAGGAAATCTGTCGGGCCGCTACCTGGAAGTCAGCAAACACCTTTATTACCCATTACCACATTGACCTAGAGTCACGCTGGGATGCTGGTTTTGGGGCCTCGGTTCTCCAATCTCTGTTTCCTAAGTAGGGGGTGTGCGCCTTGCCTCCCTCCTCCCAGAGAACTGCTTGGAGTGTGCCAGACAGTGTGGATGAACAACATATCTACACTCCTAGAAGAACAGGTTACTCACCTGTAACAGTAGTTCTAGGAGTGGTATATGTTGTTCATCCACACGCACCCACCCGACCTCCCCGGCTTTAGGCGCACAACCTGGCTTCCAGTGGGCTAGATCTGGCGTCATGGGGCGGAGCCGAGGTATTTACCACCCGGGTGGGTGGGAGGAGCCAGCTTGAAGACTTCCGGCAAGATTTAAAGGGGAAAGGAACAATGCCATCAGTGTGGATGAACAACATATACCAATCCTAGAACTACTGTTACAGGTGAGTAACCTGTTCTTCCAGTAATGTGGGATCTGAGAAACCAAACTTACATATGTAGTTAAATAGCTTGTGGAGTATAGGGACCAGTTCTTTTTCAGAAGTTTAATAGAAATTGGATGGAAACCCATCTGGGCCTGGGGCCTTGTCCCTTGGTAGGGAATGAATAGCCTCTGTGATTTCCTGTACGGTAATAGGGTTGGTAAGGAAATTTTGCTGGCTAGAGTTGAGGGTTGGGAGAGGGATAGGAGTTAAGTATTCCTGATTCTCTGACTCAGTAGGGGCTTGCTCAGGAGGGCTGTAAAGCGGCCGATAGTAAAGCTCGAATTTGTTAGCAATTTCTCTGGGAGTAGTTAAGATTGTATTATTAGCTAGAGAGGAGAGCGTGGTAAGAAGACGTGAGTCTTCTCTTTTTCTAAGCATTAATGCTAGGATGACCTGCTTTATCCCCTTGTTCTATGTCCCATGCTTGGGTTTTAAATAGGGCATACTCTACTTTTTCCCTCAAGATCTCTGCTTACTGATCTTTAAGTGCTTTGAAACATACCATGTCATCTTCCAAGGGATGGTGGGAGAGAGATAGTTCAAGATTTTTAATGTTGTCTAATAAGGCTTTGGATGCTGCCTCCTGTTTATGTTTCTTAGTGGCAGAGATCCTGATGAACACATTTTAGAAAGCTCCATATTTCATCAAATGCTGGGATGGAGCCTACATTATGTAACATAAATTGGGATATGAGTTCTCTGATCTGACTTAATGTTCCTTCATGAGAAAGTAGTTGCGTGTTTAATATCCATGTGGTATCCTTCTGAACATTGGGCGATATAGTGCCCTCAAGTCAAATCGGGAAGTGGTCTGAAAGTACTCTAGGCACAATACCACAACCAGCAAGGCCTGAGAGTACAGACTGGTTCACCACAAAAAATCAATTCAACATGAAGTCTTATGAAAAGGGGAATAAAACATATATTCTAGGAGCGTGGATATGTTGTTCATCCACACACTGTCTGGCATTGTCCCTTTCCCCCTTAAATCTTGCCGGAAGTCTTCAAGCTGGCTCCTCCCACCCACCCGGGTGGTAAATACCTTGGCTCCGCCCCATGATGCCAGATCTTCCTTTCCGCTGGAAGATACAGGTTCCCTCGTGCTATTTTGCAAGTACCGTAGGCCCTGGAGTCTAATCGTCTGTTTTGGCTGCACTTCTACTCCCTTAAAACTGGGTCAGAGTTTACGATTCGGATCCGAACGTTTCGGATATGGAGGACAAGTCGTCCTCTGGGTTCCGCCGGGGTCCTTGTGAACAGAAAATGTCTCTCACTGATCCCCACCTCTCGTGCATGTATTGTCTAGGCACTGTGCACGATACTTTGGCCTGCACCATCTGTTCGGCTTTCCATCCCACTGTCTTGGAGGACCGCAAGGCATGCCTTAAGCTGGGGAGACCAGAGCTTCGCAATCCACCGGTGAAATCCAAGGAGGCCAGGTGGGCGGTTTCCGCGGCTGTGGGATCCGCCAAGCAGCTCGAACAGATGGCGGCTTTCGAAGAGGAAGCTGCCCAAGCTTCCGCCAACCAAAGTTTCTTTGTCCCGCTCAACCTGGGCTCCACCTTTTCACGGGATCCTTTTGGGAGTTGTGCCAGTCTCTCCCTACCAAGGGTGAGGCACCTTCAGGCTGACACTCCTCCTGATCCAAGAAAAAGGATAAGGATCCCAAATCTTCTTCTTCTTCTAGCCGAAAAAGACGTTCCTGGGACCGAGAGCGGTCCGACACTCAGGAGCAGGCGGTCTCGGCCATGGTCGAGATCGCTTCCTCGGCTGCCGGCTTTTCGGACCTTCCATCAGGCCAGGGCACCGAAGCCGAGGATACGGCAGAACCGGCCAAGATTTCTCTCGACCCGGTTGAGCCATTGTCGCCGACGCCTGTCGACAACTCCTTGGAGAGGTCTCCCATTCTCTCCTTCCCTGACGAGGAGACCCACCTTTCGGGCATCCCGATCGAGGGACAAGAGCCGGAACCTCGGTTTTCACCGAATCCAGCTTCTCCCGACCGACAGAGCCAACGCCGTCAGTCTCGATCGAGGAGTAGGACCCCGTCAGTCAGAAAACCGAGAAAGTGTCACAAACACTCCCAGAAGAGGCGCCGCCACCATTCCTCATTCTCCTCGGATGAGGAGAGACTTAGACGGAAACTTTGTTGACGTTATTAGGACCTCATGTGGTAGCAACTCCTTTTGACCTGTCAAAAGTCGTCTACTCCGGCTGTACCGGCCATTACTTGGCCCCAGCCTCTTCGGCTGACACCGACTCCCTCGGTTCCGAGGACTCCCGTTCTCCCTTCGGTGGGACCGTTACGTATTTCTGGTCGGCCTGTTATGGGCTCCCCACCAATTTTAGTGGAACCACCACCCAAGCAGCCTCAGGGAGGGGCTCCCTCTAAGGAGGATCGAACAACTACGGGCTTGCCCCTTAGGTTGTGCATTACAGTCACTCCTGATCGTCCTAGGCACATCGAAGGGGACTTAGGTGGGAGACCCCTGTATCCGGATTCCTCGGACTCAGATACTACTGGCCTTCATTCACATGATGAGCTGTCAGTGACAGGCCTGGAGGAAGGTCCTTCTTCCTTCCAGGGCATCCTTCGACTCATTTCTGAGTCCACGGGTATGCCTTTGCAGCCTATACAAAAGAAGGCAGAATATCCTCTCACGGATATTCTTAAGAGGGGGGATACCCCGACAGAGGCCTTACCAGTGGTCGAAGCCATAGTTGGCCTGGTACTGGAGCTTTGGCAGCGCCCTGCCTCTTGCCCGGCTCCATCTGCCCATATGGCCTGCAAGTACGCAGTGCCCATGGGGTTCCTGGCGGGCTTCACTGAACATCCCCCGGCCGAGAGCCTTGTTACTGCCTCAGTGTTTTGGCGCATGGGCAGCTGTGCGGATACTGACCGCCCTCTGGACAAGGAGTCCAAAAACATGGACCACTCGGCCCGGAAAGTTTATGCGGCATCAACCCTGGGCCTTCGTCAGGCCAGCTCGGCAGTGATTATGGCACACTTCTCTCACGCCCTTCTGTGGTCACTTGATGAAGTCTTTCCTCATCTCCCAGCAGACATGCAGACCACAGTCAAGCAGGTCCGTGATCAGGGCCGTGCTGTTGCTAAACAACATAGAAACATAGACTTTGACGGCAGATAAGGACCGCTAGATGGCTCTGGACATTGGAGATTCTTGTGCCTGTTCACTAGCTGCCGCTGTGGCCACTTGCCACAGGGCTTGGCTGAGGTTATCCTCCTTTCTCGCAGATACTCAGCACAAGCTAGCTGACGTGCTCTTCCTTGGCACCGACCTCTTCGGTCCGGGAGTAGCAGGTCATCTACAGCGCATAGAGCAGTCTAATACCACCTTAGATGCCACCTCTGCTACTGGTTCTTTGGGCAAGAACCAGCAGAAGCACAAGAAGAAGTCCTTTCGGCATTCTTCCCCTTCGGTTAGACAGCCCTCCTTCCAGGGAGGTCAGCAACAGCAGCAGGCTCAAGCTTGGCGCCCTAGGCCCAAGCAAGGTCCCCAACAGCCCCGCAAAGGAGGCCGAGGTGCTGGTCCAGGTGCCTCCTCCTCCTCCAAGCCTGCACAGTGACAGGTCGGGGGTGGCCTCCCCTACACCCGTCACGCCAGTTCTGGGTCTTCCCGTGGGGGGCCGGCTCTGCCACTTTCTTTCCGCCTGGTCCGGTATCACTTCAGACAGGTAGGTTCTGGAAGTGGTCGGGCAGGGACTGCCTCCAGAGTTCGAGCAGTACCCCCCCCAGTCGGGCCTGTGCCCCACGGGAGGAAAGGATCTCATTTGGTGGGATGACATTGCTCAGCTCCTCCACAAGGAGGCGGTAGCTCCAGTGCTGGATCCTCCTACAGACCCAGGCTTCGTGTACAGGTATTTCCTGGTGCCCAAGCGGACGGGGGGTTGGTGCCCCATCCTAGATCTCCACGACCTGAATCGATATCTCAGGTCTCACACCTTCCGGATAGTAACTCTGAACCAGATCATACCATCTCTGGAGCGAAACATGTGGTTCTGTTCACTGGATCTTCAGGACGTGTTCTACCACGTCCCAATCTGTCCATCCCACCAGCGGTTCCTCCACTTCAGGGTCGAAGGGACCCTGTACGAGTTCAGAGCCATGCCGTTCGGCCTGTCATCAGCCCCTCGGGTCTTCACCAAATGCATTGCAGTGGTGGCAGCCCATCTACGGTGTCAAGGGGTTCGTATTTACCCCTATCTAGACGATTGGCTCCTGGCGGGTTCCTCCCATCAGGAGGTGGAGAGGTCCAGGTACGTGACCCTCCAAACCTGTTCCTACCTGAGCCACCTAATCAACAAGGCCAAGTCAGAACTCATGCCCTCTCAGGTGATGGGCTTTATTGGGGCAGAGCTTGATTCTCGTCAAGCCAGAGCTCGGCTCCCGGCAGACAGGGCGGAGGTTCTTTCCTCCTTTGCCCAATCATTTCTGGTTGGGCACTTGCGCCCTGCCTGGGACTTCCTGTGCCTCCTGGGTTACATGGCGGCGTGAACCTCAATGGTCTGTTGGGTCAGATTGCACATGCACCCCCTTCAGTGGGAGCTGGCCGCTCAGTGGTCTCCGCATCTGGGTCTCTTCGACCAGCTGGTCACTGTCACCCAGAGGATGTGGGACGCTCTCCAATGGTGGACCGTCCCGAGTCATTTGCAGGAAGGGATCCCGTTCATCCACCCCGAGCCGACGGTTGTCCTTATGACCGATGCCTCTCTCATGGGCTGGGGAGCCCACATGGGGGACAACAGAGCTCATGGGTTCTGGATCCCCGAGGAGTCCCGATGCCACATCAACCTGTTGGAGCTCAGAGCAGTCAGACTGGCACTGTCAGCTTTCACTCCTCAGCTCTGGGGTCAAGTGGTTCAAGTCCAGACGGACAATACCACGACCATGTACTACCTCAACAAACAGGGCGGCACGCACTCCCGTCTGCAGTGCAGGGAGGCGCTCCAGATCTGGACCTTCGTCAGCTGAGGCTCCGGATCTGGACCTTCGTCAGCTGGCTGGAGGCAGATCTCCTGGCCATCCATGTGGCAGGAGTCTCGAACCAACTGGTGGATGCTCTCAGCTGCATAGGCCAGACATCCCACAAGTGGTCTCTCCACCCAGAGGTAGCTTACAATCTGTTCTCCCATTGGGGCAAACCATCGGTGGACCTGTTCGCCTCCAGGGAGAACACCAAGCTGCAGCTGTACCATGCCCGCCCCCCCTCAGCAGGGCTCGCTGCAGGGGGATGCCTTCTTGAGGCCGTGGACCACAGGCCTCCTTTACACCTTCCCTCCATTTCCCTTAATCCACAAGGTGTTACTCAAGGTGAGGAGGGACAAGGCGAAGGTGATCCTGGTAGCCCCAGATTGGCCACGCCAGTTCTGGTATCCAGATCTCCTCAGCCTCAGCTGCAGGACCCCAGAGCGGCTTTGTACACACCCGAACCTGATATCATTGAACCAGGGGAAGGTTTTCCACTCGGACCATCAATCCCTGCACCTCACAGCCTGATTTCTGAGCGGCTAGAGTTCCAGGCTCTGGGTCTTTCCGAGGATGTCTACACCGTGGTGGAAGCATCTCGAAAGGAATCAACCAGGAAATGTTATGCCTCCAAATGGAAAAGCTTTTACATTTGGTGTTAGGAAAAGAGCCTGGACCCATTATTCTGCTCTGTGGCTAACATTCTAGACTACCTTTGGTCCCTCTCCAAAGGGGGTCTTCAGTCATTGACCCTTAGGATGCACCTGGCAGCCATCTCTGCTTACCGGGCGCGGACCGGTCAGCCGACATTGGCACAGGAGACAGTGGTCCAGTGCTTTTTCAAAGGCCTGGATCACATATCCCCTCCAGTGTGTGAACCTTCCACCTCCGTGGATCTCTGCTGGTTGAGCCAAAGCCTTGCGGGCAAGCTTATTCGAACCCATGCACAAGTGTGAGCTCTCACACTTGTCGTGGAAGACTGCTTTCCTGGTGGCTATCACGTCAGCCAGAAGGACAGGGGAGCTCCAGGCGCTTTCAGTGGACTCCCCTTGTCTGGTCTTTCACAGGTACAAAGTTGTCCTGCGCCCCCACCCGAAATTCCTTCCGAAAGGTTGTGTCAGAGTTTCACCTTAACCAGGTGTTGACTCTGCCGGTATATTACCCTAACTACACCTCAGACGCCGAGTACAGGCTCCATATTCTGGACCTCAGACGTGCTCTCTCCTAGTATAAGGAGAGGACGGCGGAAATTCGGGGAGAGGTTCGCCAGCTGTTTGTCACCTACGCTGAAGCCGCTTCTGGCAGACCTGCAGCCATGCAGACTATTGCAAGATGGATCACATCATGCATAAGTCTGTGTTATGAGTTGGCGGGCAAGGAGCCTCCCAGAGGGATAAGAGCTCATTCTGCCCGCCATACTGCTGCATCGGTGGCTGCTTCCAGGGACATCCCTATCCAGGAAATCTGTTGGGCTGCTACCTGGAAGTCAGCAAACACCTTCATTACCCATTACCACATCGACCTTGAGTCACGCCGAGATGCTGGTTTTGGGGCCTCGGTTCTCCAATCTCTTCTTCCTAAGTAGGGGGTGTGTGCCTTGCCTCCCTTCTCCCGAAGAACTGCTAGAAGTCTGCCAGACGGTGTGGATGAACAACATATCCATGCTCCTAGAAAAACAGGTTAGTCACCTGTAACAGTAGTTCTAGGAGTGGTATATGTTGTTCATCTACACGCACCCACCTGACCTCCCCGGCTTAAGGCGCACAACCTTGCTTCCAGCGGGCTAGATCTGGCCTCATGGGGCAGAGCCGAGGTATTTACCACGCGGGTTGGTGGGAGAAGCCAGTCTGAAGACTTCCAGCAAGATTTAAAGGGGAAAGGGACAATGCCAGACAGTGTGGATGAACAACATATACCACTCCTAGAACTACTTTTACAGGTGAGTAACCTGTTTTTCCTGAGTATTGGGATTTAAGAGGTGCCAAGGATCACATAGGCCAAAGGCTTCCATAAGATCACAAAGCGATCTTTGGGTGGGAGAAAGGCCGTTACCCCACTGGGAGGATCTATCCAGCGTTGGGGCATAAGTAAGATTCCAGTCTTCTGCTAGTATGATGGGCAGGTGACTGAAAGAGCCAGAGTAATAGAAAGATTGGTGAAGAATTCTGGGGACACTTTATTGGGACCATAAACTGATCCCAATAGTATCTCCATATGGTCCAGTATGCCCCTTAACAAGATAAATCTGCCCTGTGGGTCTGTGATTTTTTTTGTATTTCTTGAAATTGAGTCCCTATGGCAATTATGATTGCCACCCCTCTTTGCGAGGATGAGTTTCCCGCTGCATATGTGAGTTCCACGAAGCACCTGCGAAATAGGGTGCTTTCCGTTTCCATTAAATGCGTTTCTTGTAGGAGTGCTATTTGGCATCGCATTAAGGCCAAATGTTTGAGTATCTCGTGTCTCTTAATCCTTGATCGGGCTCCCTTAATAGTCCAGGAGACAATTCTCATGGTCTAATAGTATTCTGGAAATTTCTTTAGTAGGTTTATTTAACAAATGGGTAACCCAAACGGAAAGTGTATCTAGATCGGTTCTCAGATTTAACCCCCCCTCCCCCCAATATCCCAAACATTTAACCCATGTTCCCAAAATAAAAGGAAAATAACTACCCATACACTATCCCATCCCCTCTTTCCCTCCCAAAAAGTTTGTAGTAGAAGTCTGAAGTTGATATAATAGATATAAACATCCCCCAGTCCATACGACTTATCTCCTTTTGCCACACTTGGTGTGAAGATGACCATGCCACTCACTAGACTCACACCCCTCCCCCGCTCCTACATATCCAGACCCCACAATACTAGCAAAGTTGAACCAATAAATGTCAGTCAACATCAACAGGTTATAACTAGTACCAGTCTAATCTAAATACCCCATAGATATACCAAAATCAGAAATTGTAACATTTCCAATAAAACCTAGTACCAACCTATTTTAGATGCCTAATTGTACGGCGGTAAAAAGAAAATATCGAAATGTTTGATCAAAATATTCTAGGTAGTTATCGGACTACCGGAAGTTTAAACAGTTTAGGATTAACTTCACCTGTGGGATTAAAGTCACTAGCAATATTAGAAACCGTCTAATAAGTAGGTGCCTATAATTGTTGTCGGAAATGTCCAAAGAAAAATAAAGGTTTCTGTGCTGGATATATTAGAAAGCAACGTGATGACACTTAAATTTATGATTTCTCTTGGAACTAGTCTGCAATACCGTGCTTAAGCCACAGGGTGTCTCTACTGGCACTTACACGAAGCAGGTCTTCACTTGAATAAATCAGGAAACATAAGTTTACATTCCACAGTCGCCAACTCGAGTGATTCAAATGATTTCCAGTGCCCATCATTGCACACCTGCAGAGTTGCTGGGTAACGGACTCTAAATTTAATGCCAGCCAGAATCAGTTTGTTAACCAAGGGGTGGAGAGCTGATCTCTTTTGGCGCGTAGAATATAGTAAGTCCTGAGCTATTCTGTTTTTTCCCAGCCCATTGAATTTCCTTCAACTTATTCAGGACATATTGCTTATCTAAAAAATTGAGCATACGAAAGATGAGGGGTCGTGGAAGAGAGCCAGCTGGGGGCATAGGCCTTAATGAGCGGTGTGCCCTCTCTGTAACATACGAGGGACCATTGGGAGAGGACCCCACTAACTTTTCGCATAGCTTTTCAGTGAAAATGACTGCAGTGGTGCCCTCCTCCCCTTCCGGTAGAGCCAAGATCACCAAGTTATTGCGTCGCGAGCGGCCTTCTATATCTTCCAGCTGCTCTTCTGTTTTTTTAAGTCTCTGGCTCAGGTTAAGAACCTTGGGATCCACTCTATTTCTTCAGTCGTCAAGGGACAAGGTTTGGGCCTCGATATCCACTGTGCGGGTTGTAAGCTGATCCAGAGAGGTCCACATTCCCTTAACTTTGGCCACTAGAAGCTTCAGGGTCTCCTTCATGGGTGCCAGCTCTTCTATAAATCTTGCCTCAGTAAGTACAACCTGGGGGCTAGATGAGAAGCTTGCTCCACACTGTGTGCTTTAGCCCGCTTTGAGGCCTTGTCTTTAACCGGTGTCGGCGGTTGGGTATGCTTCATCAGTGAAGGTTTCATCTCTGTGTCCATATCCATGGACAATATGCGGTCCAAATCAGTGCCAATGCTTACCGGATGTCTCAGTATCACTTTATCCCCGGCGCAGTTACCGGTAAATGGAGTATTCGTTTAAGTAAAGACTGATACGGTAGAGGAGCTGTCTAATCAAGCGTCTTAGCAGGCAGCCATCACACCGGAAGTGTCCAACCCAGGGGCAAAGTACAAACTATGCGGGGAGGTACCGACCGTCACAAAGTAGGAAAAGGACGTAGGAGTTATCATCTTGCAGGACCTAAGAGAAACTAGGCAGTGTGATAAGATGGCTGAAAAGGCTAGCCAGATGCTTGGATGCATAGGGAGGGGTTTCAGGAGTATAAGAGGAAGGTTGTCTTGCCCCTGTATAAGACACTCATGAGATCACACCTGGAATACTGCATCCAGTTCTGGAGGCCCCATCTGAGAAAAAACATAGACAAGGTGGTGCAGAGGAGGGCAACTACAATCCCGTGGGACATATGGGATAAGACTTATGAGGAAAGACTAGCCAAGTCGATATTTAAAATATTTATTTCGTTTGGTTAAAGCATTTAAACCATTTTAAATATTGAATTTTTACAGGACATGCCATTTGAGAATCGAAATATATATTGAGTCTTAACAGACATAGCCTGTAAAATAGCAGTTACAGTGTGGTCATGCTTTTCCCCATTATTTCTAATGAATTTGCATAATGCCGATCTGCTGAGGGGCAGTTTCAATGTGGTCTTCCTTTTACACATTTTTACAATGGTTTTCCTAGAATATGCCTGCTGATTGCTATATATTTAACCTGGATAGTTCACAGAATACGTGGCATCTTATTTTCAGTGGGGCTCTACATCTACACAATATTATGCTGGATTGCTTAAAATCAGAACATGCTGAAAACAATATTTTACAGCCCAATATAAATTTTTTTTTTTCCAAAAGCATAGTAAAATTAGTAACTAATGTTAACAGATCTTCCTGGATATAAAGTCTCCACCACTCATTCACACTGATGGGATCTACGCCGGAGGCGCTAGGACCCAGTGGGAGCAAACTTTTTGGAAGAGCTCCAGCGCCAGAGATGGAGTGGCAAAGAGCGGCGCTGTGAGCCTTGGCTCGTGCAGCAGTGACTATCTTAGCGTTGACCCTCCAACTGCCTGAGTTCCTTTTTTCCCGGCCACGAGTGCGCGCCCAGTGACAACGTCGCTCGCCCCCCGGGAGTCGAACTTCAAACTAGCAGCATAGTTTTCAGTTTATTGTTTGGTAATTTATCTCAAAATAAGTACCACTTACTTTTAAACTTTACTTATTAAGAAAAAGAAGTCTTCAGCCCTCCATTGATGGAGTCGACCATGAGCGAGTCAGGTGACAGTAGGGAGACTTTGTATGAAAGCTGTTCAGTCAGCCAGGCTGGGTCCGGTCCACCGCCCTATCCGGAGGGAGGGTCTGACAATGGACGGTCCGATGCCTGGGGGGGATGGGCGGTTCCCCTGGAAACCTAAAAGAAAACGGTTGTACTCTGGGCACCATTCGGCCTCGAGCTCTTCTTTGGCCCACAGGTCAAAAAAGAGAAGGCATAACTCGAGGTCGTCTTCTGGTATGTCTGCGTGTCGATGGTCAGTTGGGTTCAGATGCCGGTCTCCTGCCCCGGAGTCGCTGGTTTCTGTCTCCGGTGACCAAACTCTTCGACATCGGAGCCCATCCCCGCCTATTGAAAGGGTTTCCGATGAACAGTTTCATCAGTGGGCTGCTCTTATGGAGCAGTGGGCTCGGTGATTGGTCCAGCTGCCTGGTCTGGTCACTCCGCGGCCTTCTGGCCCTTCGGGGGAGCGGGTAGGGCGGTTGGACCTTCCTAGTCACGCGGCGCCATCTTTGATGCCGACGACTTTGTGCTCAAGTGTTTTCCTCCCTCACATGGCTGCGGCGCAGTGCCGTCTTTGGCACAGCTGGGGTTGTCGGCGCCGTCCTCTGCGTCATCTCTGTCGGCGCTGTGTGCTGGGTTGTTTCAGATGACGCTGTCTCCCTTGCCATCGGTGCCGTGTTCTTCGGCACTGAGGCTTTGTGTGGTGCTGTCCAGCCTTCAAGGGTTCTCAACTCCAAATCCTTTCTCATCTTCGTTTTCTACTGATTTTCACTCCTTTCCTGTCCATACAGTCCCTTCGGGGCTGTCAGGAGATGATATTGAGCCTGACCCAGATCTTCGATTGGGTGATGATGTTGAAGGAGCTGGGATCAATCCTGCCGCAGAGCCTGTGGTTGAAGACCTGTCATTTAAGTCTCTGCTGAAAAATTTAAATTCTACTCTTTCTCTCCAGACTACAGACATCGATCCTGGGAAGCTTTTGAGACTCCAATACCTGCATGTCCCAGAGATCCCTATGGATTTAACTCCCCCGGTACAACCATCCTTTGAGACGCTCTCTCAGAGGGTATGGAATAAACCCGCTCTCATTCCTTCTGTGGCTAAGTCCATAGGCAGGAAGTATACTGCTCCTAAGGATCGACCCATTTTGGCCTCCCAGGCCTTTGCAGACCCTATTGTAGTCTTGGAAGGGAATGATAAGGTTGTTCTTCCTCAGGCATCTACAGTCCGGCCTATAAACAAAGAATCTCATAAGATAGACACCTTAGGTAAGAGAGTCTTTGCTGCCTCCACCCTGGGTATGCGTATAGCCAGCTACCAGGGCTATTTCTCTCAATATGAGTATGTTCTTTGGCATTCGCTCAAACAGATGGTGGAAGCTCTACCCGAGTGGGACACTAGTTCAGAGCTACTTTAGACCATAACCAGGGGTACTGAGTCCAACAACCAGCAGGTTAAAACAACTATGGACGTGTTCGATACTGCTTCCCGAGCGGTGGTGGCGGGCATTTGTACCCGTTGTCACTCCTGGCTACGTACTTCAGGCTTCACGAATGATGCCCAGCAGCAGGTCATGGCGTTACCCTTTGACGGTATGTATCTGTTTGGACCTCAAGTAGAGCAAGCTCTGGAGGCCACACAGAAGACTAGGTCGGCCATTAAAGTGGCTCGACCCGCTCCCTCCCCTTCTCAGGGGGAGTGTTAACAAGCGACAATCTCACAACAGTCAGTCCTTTCGGGGCAAGGGCAGGGGAGGTTTTAACAAAAAACAAGCCCCCCAGCCTCAAAAGAAAACACAACAGAAGACACAAGGGCTCAAAGCGCCCAGTGCCACCTTCGGAGTTTCTGGCCCAGGTCCCACCAACTGCCCGAGGGGGACTCTTCCTCAGCGGTGGGAGGATGTCTGACTCAGGTCTACAACCAGTGGAAGTCCACAACATCAGACAAATGGGTCCTCCGGATAATCCGCGAGGGGTATTCCCTCAACCTTTCAGAAACTTCGGATCGTCCCCCCAAACGACAGCCCAGGCTGTCAACAATACAGTCAGACCTTCTTGCCTCAGAGATACAAGGCCTTCTGAACAACAGGGCAGTAGAAATAGTTCTGATGGATCAACGAAACACAGGTTTCTACTCCCATTACTTCCTGGTCCTGAAAAAGACCGGTGGCATGCACCCCATTCTGGACCTCAGAAAGTTAAACACGTGTCTTCTCAAGGAAAAGTTCAAGATGATATCGCTAGGGACCCTTGCTTCATCAACACAATTGGCTAGCTTCCCTGGACATGTAGGATGCTTACCAACATTTTCCTATACACCCATAGCACCACAAATACCTAAGGTTTGTTTGTAGCACTGGGCCAACATTATCAGCTCAGAGTCCTGCCATTTGGGCTATCCTCGGCGCCATGCGTTTTTACAAAGTGTTGTGCAGTTCTTGCAGCGCATCTCAGAAAAATTGGAATACAAGTGTTCCCATATCTGGACGACTGGCTTCTAGCAAGTCCTTCCAGACAAGGAACTCTTGACGCCGTAGCCACGGCCTCAGACTTTCTCACATCCGTGGGAGTCCTGCTAAATCTCAAGAAATCGCAGTTGCAGCCCTCCTGGAAGCTCCTTTTTATAGGAACTCTTCTGGGCACCTCCTGTGCGAAAGCTTTTTTTCCAGAGGACAGAAGGAGCGATATCCTACAGATGGCCTGATACATCAGAGAGAACAGCTTCAGTTCAAGCTATCTCGATGCAATGGATGCTGGGTCTCATGGCATCCTCGGTGTTTATTGTACCCCTAGCAAACCTCCACATGAGAACCTCTCAATGGATGCTCACTACTCAGTGGTCCTCAACCACTCACCCTCAGTCCTTTCTCATCAAGGTGACAGAACCTCTGAAGAGGTTATTCACCTGGTGGTCGCAAGAGGACAACCTTCTGGAAGGGTATCCCTTTGGCCCCCTGGATCATCAGATTTCCATTACTACAGACACGTCCCTGACGGGGTGGGGAGCTCACTGTCAGAATCCTCCACACCCAAGGTACATGGACTCAGGACAAGCCCCAGCTTCACGTAAATGTCCTAGAAATGAGAGCCATCCTTTATGCGGTCCGGGCTTTGAAGGACATTCTTTGTCACAAGAACATTCTCCTTCAAACGGACAACAAAGCAGTGATGTGTTACATCAACAAGCAGCGCGGTGCACAGTCTTACCCTTTATGCAGGGAAGTGATGAGAGTGTGGGAATGGTGCCTAGGGCACAAGGCTCTAATTCAGGTGGTCTACCTGCCAGGAGTGCAGAATGAACTGGCAGACCATCTCAGCAGAACAGAGACAGATCCTCACGAGTGGTCTCTCGACTCATCTGTAGTTCAGTCACTATTCGCAGAGTGGGGAACTCCAGACCTGGACCTTTTTGCATATCCACTCAACACAAAACTGCCTCTCTTCTGCTCCAGAAATCCAGGGCCTGGCATTTTCTGTCAGGATGCTTTCAGGCTGCAGTGGACAAAACGCTTTCTATACGCCTTTCCTCCTCTTCCACTAATTCAGAGGGTACGTCTCAAATTCGAGTCTCAGGGGAACAAAATGATCCTCATTGCTCCCTTCTGGCCTCGACAGATATGGTTTCTGTTACTCAACAGTTTGTTGGAAACCCCTCTGAAAGTGCTTCCTCTTCAAACGAACTTTCTAACCCAGGGGCCTATGGTCCATCCCTATCTGAGGTTGCTTCACCTTCATGCTTGGCTCCTGAAGAGATAGAAGTGAGCAGGTTCAATGTCTCTCAGAGAGTTTCAGATATTCTTTTGGCTGCACGTAAGCCAGCCACCAGAAAAACGTACACAGCCAAATGGAAGCGTTTTTCTCTCTGGTGTGCAAAATCCTCTTTGTATCCTTTTTCTTGCCCATCAAATAAAGTTCTAGAGTACCTTTTAGACCTCTCAAATTCAGGTCTACAATACTCTACAGTCAAAGTTCACCTGTGTGCCATTCAGCTTGTCATGAGCCAGTACTTTCCTTGTCACTGGCTCAGTTACCTGTAGTTTAGAGGTTTCTTAAGGGTATTCTGCATACCAGACCTCCTGTCAGACATCCAGTTGCAGCCTGGGACATTAATCATGTGCTAGACATGCTCACTCGAAAGCCTTTCGAGCCTCTAGCTACCTGTGAGCTGAAATTTCTCACTTGGAAAACAGCCTTCCTGGTGGCCATTACCTTAGCCCGCAGGGTTTATGAAATACATGCCTTGGTCTCAGACCCTCCGTATACTGTATTTCTTAAGGACAGAGTAGTTCTTAGGACCCATCCTAAGTTTCTCCCTAAGGTTGTTTCAGAGTTCCATCTAAACCAACCTTTGGTCCTACCTACTTACTTTGCGAACTTCCAAAATGAAGGAGAGCGTACTCTTCATTCTTTAGATGTCAGAAGAGCTCTGCGTTTCTATTTGGATAGAACAAAAGATATTCACAAAGCTTAACAACTGTTTGTTTCCTTCAGTGAGACCCGGCTGGCTCAACCTGCTGCTATCAGATGCATTTCGGCATGGCTGGTGGCATGCCTTCGCCACTATTATTCCATGGCACAAGTTAAGCTGGAGGGTAGAGTGTACACTCACTCTGCTAGAGCAGTCGCGGCATCCCTGGCGGAAATCCCCAACGTGCCCATTGCAGACATATGCAGTGTGGCTACCTGGAGCTCATGCATACTTTCGTCAAGCACTATGCCCTGGATGTCCATGCCAGGTGACATCTTTTGTTTGGCAGGACTATCCTCAACAGACTTATGTCCTAAATTTGTGAGCTCTTGATTTCTCATGCCGCCCTCTCGGGGGACTATTAGCTCGGTACTCTCCTATCAGTTTGAATGAGTGGTGGAGACTTTATGTCCAGGAAGATATGGAAATTACGTACCCTACAATAATTCTTGATCTTCTTGGACGAAGTCTCCACCACTCATTCACACGCCCACCCATCATCCCCCAAGCTCACCTCTGTTGTTGGTCTTCACTCCCTCAGTCTTTAGGCTGTGAAGACTTCTATGTTGACCCTTCTTATACAGGTCGTTCGGACAATCTTATGTCTGGTTTTTGTTAGGCTGTCCTTCTAGGTTAGTTACGCTGCACCTCCTCGGGGGGGGGGAAGGTACTGAGGCGGTTGGAGGGTCAATGCCAAGATAGTAATTGCCACACGAGCCGAAGCTCACAGTGCCGCTCCTCGCGGCTCCATCTCTGGCGCCGGCCCTCTTGCAAAAAGTTTGCTCCCACTGGGTCCTAGTGCCTCCGGCATAGATCCCATCAGTGTGAATGAGTGGTAGAGACTTCGTCCAAGAAGAGCAAGAATTACGGTAGGTACATAATTTCCATTTCTTTACAGATGTCTTCTGCTTTAGTAGACTGTGTGAGACAGTGCTTATCAGATAGTGTCTTAAGAGGTTAAAAAAATTGTGCAAATCTTTTTAGGAGATTCCTTGATTAGAAAGGGTGACATTTATGAGGTACAAATCTTTCTTGAAAGAGAATACCTGCCCAACTGAAGCTAGTAGCCAGACAATGTTTAAATGCAAGTATTTAAATGTGCAAGTTGTTTGCATTTTGAAGGGGGTAAACTAATCTCCAGTTTAATAGGCAACCAATATTTAACAAGATGTTTCCATTTCCATAGCTGTAATGTTGAGTAGGAAGGGAGCTGGCAGGCTAAGAGCACATGATGAGATTAGCTGTGCTTGCTGAAAGAGTCTGTCAGCACATTGTTTTGAAGTCCACACACTTTCATGCCTGAACAGTGTCATGATCAAGCTTACTGACTTTAGTCAAGCCCTTTGTAGGGTCTCCTGCATTGAACCACCATGACACACCTCTCAAAACCCTATACATAGCAAAATGTTCGACTAGCGCTAATGCGCACGGCAAACATAACCAATGCCTCATGTAGTTAATTGTAGTAAGATTTCTTTTTTTTTTTCATATGCATATCCCCGGCTCGGTTGGCTTGGACATCCCGACCGACCCCTCCCCCAGACACCCGACTTCAGGCCGACCTCCTCGCTTCCCCATGGATTACCTCCCGTGGCGGGGTGGTGAGGAGCTTCCCTCCGTAGCTTGACTCACCTGAGCAGGATCCGGACGAGGAGATGCCATTTGGGTTGGGATGCGGGGGGTCGGAAGCTCATGCTTCCCGGCTGGAGCCACTTTTTCTGTTTTTCCTTCCCCTGTGGAGTGCTGGCGTGCAATGTCACCCAGGCACATCGTGCCGACGTCTGCCGCACTCCGCCCCCCCCTTATGGTACCGCTGTAGTAGTGGCCCTGGCCATCACCAGGGGCTGCTACAGAGCGGTGGCTCCCTTGATCCCTCCCCGGGATAGGAAAGCAGTCCTCCGGATGCTCAATCCTATCCCTTCCCTACCAACCCCTGGCTGCCCAGGCTCACGTCCGAACCTGGGTCACCAGCGTGGCATGAGGTGTGGCATCAAGCGTCTCAACTCTCAGTGCCACTGGGCCGGCCAAGTAAGATTCTTTTTAATTTTACAGTTTGTTTATATTGGGATAAAATGGATGAGAATTCAACCTGTACCAAGTCATCTTGCTGTATGACCCATAATACTCATGAAAAGTATATGTATTGTAATTTATCCTGGATATATGTATGATATGGAGTTCTGTATCAGATGTACAATTCCTCAGTAACATAAGTATTAAAAAAACAAAAAAAAGTAATCACATTTTTGTTTCCTAACACTGTAGTGCCTTACGACAGCCTTCACTCCTCAAAGTGCAGCTTGGACTCTGGGGACCTGACGTCACCACTGCACAGGCAGGAATTGGGGTTGGAGATTAGCGCTGAGGTTGTTCAGGCAGCAGTGGCCAGGATTAAGCAGGACCTCAGGAACACCCAGAAAGAGAGGGTAAGTATGGACACAGGGGTGTTGTGTTTATTTGTTTCTGTCTTTGTTTGTTAGCTGGAAAATAAATCTTTGATCCTGGAAGCTCATTTACTTTATAGAGCTTTTGTGGCACAAAAAGGCAGTACAATTACATTACATTCAACATGCAAAACATTTTAACAAGCCTTTCACACAACGGGGGCAGCTTTGACAAATAAATATAATAAGGACACATAGTATAAAGGGAGTTTGGCACTTTTGGTAAAACTTTGAAAAAGTAGTAGTGCACTAATAAAACAGGGATGCTGTCAGGGCCAGCATGGTGCCACTATCCAAACAGTCATAATCCCAGATGAAAAAAGGTTAGGCAGTCTCCCGTGCTTTTGCGTTAATAGACGCTCACTGTGTGCAAAAACACAGATGAGGGGAAGGATCCTTCCAAGCGCCCTCTGCAGGAAACACTGGGTAACGGTGCAGCCTCAGCCAGTGTGTGTCCTATTTGTTTTTTTGGCACCATGTGACCAGTTTTGCTTTGCCCTAATAAAAACATTTGCAGCACTTTGAACTTTTATGAAAACATTTCATTACAAATCTAAGATGCAGCAGCAAAAGCATCTGTTTTTACAAGAGGTTGGGTCTGTGCCTCATTTTTTTTTCATTTGAGTTTGAAAAAATATTTAGACATCATTTATTTTGTAATAGATTTTCTGTTCCTTTTATTCCACATTACTTGGTTCGTTTGCATGGAAATGGGACCTTGTCCCCTACAGTTGGTCTGCTCTCTTGCAGTTTCATCCTTTGCTGAAGTCGCAATCTTCTGTCTGTGACATCATAATCAATTCCATAGCAGTAAACTGTGATGTCATAAACAGAAGTCTATGGCTTCAGCAAAGGATTATGCAGCATCTTGTTGCCATGCAAATCAACTTATTGATGAAGACTGAAGGAATATGCTGACAATATATAACATTTAGTTTAAAGGACAAGAAGCCCAGTGCAAATGCTCTGAAATCAGGGTTATCCTGAGAGGCATTTGCAGTAAAACTAAGTCTCAGTGAAATATAAAATTATGCATACCTGCTGCATGCAATGCATCATGGGTAGTATATACAAAACACTATGAAAGAGGTACAGCTGGCTCAGTTTTAAACAGGGCCATATGCTGCCCAGAGGCCTCACAGTGAGTCTGCAAAGGCTGGGAAAACAGCAGAGCACAATGTTTTGTACTTATTAGGACTCATCATTGTGCTTTAGATGTGCATCAGCCTGGGGGGGAGGGGTATCCAGTAAGATCATATCAGTGGTTTGGGTCATAGAAAGATATAGGCAGGGAAAAGACCAGTTGTCCATCCAGTCTTCCCAGTATCCATACCTTGCCAATACCAAAAATTGTGTCCCAGGAGCTCAAAAGAGGAAAGCAATTTGAAAGATGAGAACAGTGCTAATGCACTGTAGCAAGGGTTACAAACACAGAGTAATGTGCAAAAGGAAACACTCAGCAAACTTCAGTCAAAGAAAATGACCAGGGCACAACACAAAGATGAGGTGGCCCAATAAATGGCAAAAAGGGCAGGTCCAAGGGGCATGGATATAGGTAACTTATCCACACATTGGCAGTTCCACTAGAAGTGGTGATTCATCAAAACATCTTTAAAAAGATTGTGTGAGGTAACTTGTTGGGCTTCATAGGCTGCTACCCTGGGGCTACGATAGCCCCACTGGCCTTGCCAGATACTTCCTGCAGCAGCTTGGGTACATGGCGTCCTGCACCAGCATGGTCTGGTGGGTCCACTAGCAGATGCGGCACCTGCAGTGAGCCTTGGGCCATCAGTGGTCCCAGTGCCTTGGACACTTGGACCAGCCAATCACAGTGACCCAGCCAATGTAAGATGCCATTTATTAGAGGCTAATCCCAGCATATTTTTCACTGTCCGACTCCGGCTCACCACACCAGCTCCTCCCAGGAGGTCCCCCACTGGTTGCACCCTGCCCCCCATTTGGCAGGGCCGAGAGAGAGGAGCGACAGCTTTCCCCCCTCCGCCAGAAGCCAATATCTAGACTCTGGGGGAACTGGTGCGTGTGCAGCCAGGCCATCATGGAGCCTGCCAGCTCTATTTTCCGTCTTTCTTCCCCTCCCTTTACTGCGGTTGCTGGCGCACGTGTGGAGGCACATGCATGCAGCGACCCGCGGCACCCTCCCTAATTTAGTCGCTTCCGTCTGCACTACCTCCGGGCCGCTACCGGGGGGCAGCCTTGCAGTTGTCATGGCTTGGTTCCCACCTGGGAGGGGAGAGCTGCCGTATGGCTACTTAATCCACCTCCCGCCCCCTCCGCTGACCCAGGCTTGTTCCTGAACCCGGGTCGCCGGCGTAGCATGACATGTGGTGTCCAGCACCTCAACCCTCCACACCACTGGGCCAGCCTAATCCCAGCATATTTTGAAGAAGGGGTCCTATTTGTGCACCCAGAACCGACTGTCAATTTCAGGACAGATATGTCACTGGTTGGGTGGGGAGCGCACCTGTAGGCCACAGTGATCACGGGTTCTGCTCACCCAGGTAGTCCTGTCACCACCTAAACCTGCTGGAGCGCCATGCATTGTGGCTAGCTCTGATGAAATTCACTGCTCTAGTTAGGGGTCAGGTCGTGGAAGTCCAGACGGACAATGCCACATCCTATGTTCAACCTAAACAGGCAAGGCAGCACGTACTCCCTTCCCTTGTGCTGGGATGCCATCTACACCTAGACCCTTGTGCACAGCCTGGATGCAGATCTCCTGGCAATTCATGTCCCCAGAGCAGACAGTCGGCTGGCAGATGCTCTCAGCTGGGTGGCTGAGACATCGCATGAGTGGTCCCTGCATTAGGAGGTGGCAAACTATCTGTTGTCTCTGTGGGACATGCCTCTGGTGGATTTGTTTGCCTCCTGGGAGAATGCAAAACTGAGGCTTTTTTTCTCCCCGACAGTCCAGGACACTGGTGGAGGATGCCTTCATGAGGTCGTGGACCCCAAGCCTCGTTTGTGTACGCGTTAAGGCCCAGAAGAACATGGCACAGGTGATCCTGATATCTCTGGACTGGCAGCGGCAGTTCTGGTACTCTGCTCTCCTCAACCTCAGGAGCAGGCCTCCATGGCGGTTGCCTCTTTGCCCAGATCTGCTGACCAGACAACAGAGGAAGGTCCTGCACCTGGACCTTCAGTCCCTGCACTTCACAGCCTAGTTCCTGAGCTGCTAGAGTTCCAGGCTTTGGGTCTTTCAGAGAATGTGCTCCATGTTGTGGAGGCCTCCTTAAAGAGTTTATTCACTGGTGCTATACCATTAAATGGAAAAAGTTTTTCATTTGGTGTCAGATCAAGGAGCTTGTTCCCCTTGTTTGCCTTGTGCCTAGTATCCTTGAATACCTCTGGCCCCTCTGTGCGAGTGATGACCCTCAGCATACTGACTGGTATGGCGATGTTGGTGCAGGAGAAGGCGGTCAGGCACATTTTCAAAGGCCTGGACCACGTGTCCCCTTCAGTACGTGAACCACTACCATCATGGGACTTACTGCTGGTACTGGCTGTGCTCATGGGCAAGCCTTTTGAGCCTATGCATAGGTGTGAGATGTCACACTTGTCATAGAAGATGGCCTTCTTGGTGGCTATCTCATCAGCCAGAAGGATTAGTGATCTCCAGGTGCTCTCTATGGAGTCTCCATATCTGGGCTTACTCAGGGACAAGGTGTCCTTTTCCTCCACCCGAAGTTCCTTCCGAAGGTAGTATTGGAGTTCCACCTTAATCAGATGATGAACTTTCTGGTATATATCACCAGACCTTCTTTGGAGGCTGACCACAGGCTACATGGTCTGGACCTGTGGCAGGTCCTCTCCTACTCTGTAAAGCACATGGCTATCATTCAGGGTGAAGCTCACCAGCTGTTTGTAATATATGCTGAATCCACACCTGGCAGACTAGCAGCTAAGCGGACGATTGGCTGGTGGATCACATCCTGCATTGACCTCTGCTATAGGTTGGCTGGTAGGGAGCTTCCTGTAGGGCTTAGGGATCATTCCACTAGACATGCCACTGCCTTGGTGGTTGCTTCCCAGGGACATCCCTATCCAGGAGATCTGCTGGGCTGCCACCTGGAAGTCGGCAACACACCTTTCTCTCCCATTAAAGCATTGACCTAGAGTCTCATCGGGATGCTGCATTTGGGACCATAGTTCTCAAATCTCTGTTCACCAAGTAGGGGTGTGCACCTTGCCCATTCCTTCTGGAGAATTGCTGGAAGTTTGCCAGTGTATGGATAAATGAACTATATACGCACCCCTTAAAAAATAATTTACTCACCTGTAACCGTAGTTCTAAGAGCGGTATATAGTTCACATCACACACTCGACGTCCCCTGGCAAGTGGCACATGGATCCCTGCTTCCAGCAGCATGCAGGATCTTACCTTACAGGTTGGAGCCAGAGGATATACTGCCTGGGTGGTGGGAAGAACTTAGCTTAAAGACGTTACTAAGAATCAGCACTTCTAGTGGAACTGCCACTGTGTGGATGTGAACTATATACCACTCCTAGAACTACGGTTACAGGTGAGTAATTTATTTTCAAATGCCAAAACAATATACAGTATATTGGAGTAAACAGCAAACACAAAGGCAGGAGAGAACAGAAAAAAAAGTACTCCAGTTCTTTGCATGGGGCCCAGGACAGTGGGTGAGTGTAAAACACCATGCTACAATAGCAACCCACAGTGTCTGTCAACCCCCGCCAATAGGAGCACACTGCTGGCACCTCAGTTGTGGTGACTGGATCGTGGGGGGACTTCACACAGGAAATAACATTCTAGGACTGTGGATATGTTATTCATCCACACTATTTGGCAGGCCCCTTTCCCTTTAAGATCTCACCAGAAGGTCTTCAAGCTGGCTCCTCCCACCCACCCGGGTAGTGTAACCCTCAGCTCCTCCCTATGACACCAGATCTTCCTTTCTGCTGGAAGATACAGGTTCCCTCCTTCTCGCTCCTGCGTGTAGTATACCCTGACACTCCAAAACTCAGTTTTACCGATCAAGATTCTCGGATTCTCTCCAAACAATTTTGTTGTTGCGACCACGATGGAGTCCTTGCCCAGGTTCTGCTGGTGTCCCTGTGGGCAGAAAATGTCTCGAACACACATGCCACATGCCTCGTGCGTGTACTGCCTGGGTCTTGATCATGATACTCAGGCCTGCGACTTTTGTTGTTCCTTTCATCCAAACGTTTTGAATGATCGCCTCGCACGTCTTCAGCTCGGATGTCTGGAAAAATGGCACTCGCCGGTAATATCGAAGGATGCCCACCATGCGATCTCCATGGCCACGGGGTCTGCAGAAAGTTGGAACAGATGAAGGCCTTCGAAGAAGAGGCGGCACGTACTGCTGACTCCTCTTTCTCAGGTTCCTTTAAGGAGCTGGTCCAATCCCTTCCCACTTGTGGGGAAGGCCCTCGCTCGCACATCTCCAGATCTTGTAAGAAGGAATCTAAGGATCCGAGAGAAGCTACGTCTCATTGACGTCGCTGTTGGGACAGATAGCGATCTTGGTCTCAGGAGTCTCCTCTTTCAACTTCAGTTGAAGTTGTGGCCTCAGCTGCCAACCTGACAGTGCCCCCATCAGGTCAGCCAGCCCAAACGCAGGACGACAATCTGACCAAGATCATCCTCGATCTCGTTGACCTGTCCTTGACCGAGGAGGCTGACAACTCCTTATTTAGGACTCTAGACCTTTCAGACCTCACTGATGAGGTGACCCAGCCAGCTGGGAAGCCTGGAGTGGTGGTCGTCCCTGACCCAGAGGAACCGGGGTTCTTCCCGCCTTCTCCTGAGCATCTCTGTGGTCCCCCGGATGGTCAATGTCCAGGTCTGGAACATCCTCGACCGAAAGGCTGAGAAAGTCACATAAGCGGCACTCTTAAGAAGCAGCGCCGCCGCCCTTTGTCCTTGTTCTCCTCGGATGAGAGGAGGCTCCAACGCAAGTTGCATTGGCGTTATGAGGACATGCTGTGGCAGCAACTTGTTTTGGCCAGGCCAAAGCTGGTCCCTTCCACCCCAGCCATTACCTGGCTGTCGCCCTCCAGGCCGACGTCGGCTACTCCGGAGTTGGTCATCGCCTCTGCCTGCCGAGCCAGCGACGTCACTCCCGACTTGGCCAAAGCCAGTCTCTTCACCTATTTCAGTGGGGCCACCACTGAAACAGGCTTTCTCTGGGGCTCCCACCCAAGGAGTCTCAGCTTGCTTCAGGCCTCCCGCACAGGCTGTCTGTCACTCTGACTCCCGACCACCCAAGGTGGATTCTCAGTGACTTCGGTAGCAGACCACCATATCTGGAGTCCGAGGACTCGGATTTGGCATCCCGTTCTTGAGACGAGGATGCCATGAGTCTTTCTGCTGAGGAGGGTCCCACCTCCTTTATGGGCACCCTCGTCTCATCTCCGAGTCTACGGGGATGAAGCTGGAGCCCATTAAAAAATGGGTAGAATACCCCTTAACGGACATCCTCACAAGGGGGGGATTCCCCGACCGAGGCCTTTCCAGTAGCTGAAACCATTGATTTCCCAGCCCTGGAGCTCTGACAGCACCCAGCCTCTTGTGCCGTACCATCCATTAGGATGGCCCACAAGTATGCGGTACCTACTGGCTTCCTTCCTTTCAGGATTTTCACAGCATTCCTCAGCTTAGGGAGTGGTGACCAAATCTGTGTTCAGGCAGTCTGGGAACTCAGGAGACTCCGATAGACCACCGGACAAAGAATCCAAGAAGCTGGATCACTCTGCCCGAAAGGTTTATGCTGCCTCATCGCTGGGCCTCCGTCAGGTGAGCTCAGCTGTAATCATTTCACACTTCTCCCATGCCCTGTTGGGCTCCTTAGATGAGGTGCTCCCTCTCCTTCCCGCAGACCTTCAGACCATGGTCAAGCAGGTCCAAGACCAGGGTCGGGCTGTCTCCAGACAACAACTTCAACCAGCCTTGGACATTGGGGGTTTTCCTTTGCACATTCAGTTGCAGCCGCAGTTGCCATGCGCCACAGGACTTGGTTGCAGGTATCGACATTCACAGCCGACACCCAGCACAAGCTGGCAGATGTCCTGTTCCTGGGTACCGACTCGTTTGGTCCAGGAGTGGATGGTCGTCTAGAATGTATTGAGAATTCCAGTACCACATTGGACTCTGCTACATCTGCCCAGAAGGAATCCCAGGGTTCCAAAAAACAGAAGAAAAAGTCCTTTCGCTCTTCTGCCCCTGCAGCCAAACAGCCCCAGTTTCAGTCTGGGCATCAGCAGCAGGCCCAGTCTTGACGCCCCCGGCCCAAGTTAGACACGCAGTCTGCATGCAAACCAGGAGGGAAGGGTTCTAGTGGTCCCACTTCCAGATCCTTCTCTTCCAGGCCTGCTCAGTGATGGGATGGGGGTGACCAACCCCATACCCGTCAGGACTGCTCTGGGTCCTCTCGTGGAGGGCCAGTTCTGCCACTTCCTTTCCGCCTGGACCGCTGTTACCATGGACAGGTGGGTGTTGGAAGTGGTCCGTCAAGGACTGCCTCTAGAGTTCTAGTAGTACGTGCCAAACTTAGCCTGCCCCCCACGTGAGGAAAGGGTATCAGTCCACACTCGGTGAGCTCTCAGAGACGACATAGCCCAACCCCTCCTCAAGGAGGTAGTGCCCTAAGTGACAGATCACCCAGTTGACCCAGGGTTCATTTCCAGGTACTTCTTGGTCCCGAAATGGAATGGGGGGGCAGGTGCCCTATTCTGGATCTGCACAACCTGAACCAGTATCTCAGGTCGCGCACCTTTCTGATGGTAACTCTGTCCCAGATCATAACATCTCTTGAGCAAAATGTTTGGTTCTGTTCCGTGGATCTTTAGGATGCATTCTTTCACATCCTGATCCGTCCATCACACCGAAGTTTCCTCCGCTTCTGAGTGGAGAGAACCCTCTATGAGTTCCAAGCCATGCCGTTTGGCCTATCATCGTCCCCCCGGGTCTTCACCAAATGCATTGCAGTGGTGGCAGTCCATCTTCAGTGTCGGGGGTGAGGGTGTACCCTTACCTTGACGATTGGCTCATAGTGGGTCCCTCCAGGTTGGAGGTGGAGAGGTCCAGGGACCTGGCCCTCAAGACCTGTCTCGAACTTGGCCTCCTAATCAATGAAGCCAAGTTGGAACTCATGCCCACCCAGGTGATCTGCTTCATCGGGGCAGAGCTCAACTCTTGTCGAGCCAGAACCCTGCTCCTGGCGGACAGGGCAGAGATTCTTTCCTTCTTTGCCCAATCATTTCTGGTTGGACAATTGTGCCTTGCCTGGGACTTCCTGCATCTCCTGGGTTACATGGTGGCCTGCACCACCTTGGTCCATTGGACTCGGTGGTGAATGCGTCCTATTCAATGGGGCCTGGCCAGTCTGTGGTCCCAGCATCTAGGTCATTTCGACCAGCTTGTCACAGTAACCCAGAGGCTTTGAGATGCTGTCCAGTGGTGGACCGTCCCGGAACATTTGCAGGGAGGGATCCCATTTGTCTGCCCTGAGCCGACGGTCGTCTTTACAACCGATGCCGCTCTCTCACGGGCTGCGGAGCCCACATGGGGAACTACAGGGTCCACGGGCTCTAGAACCCCTAGGAGTCCCAATGCCACATCAGCCTACTGGAGCTCCGAGCAGTATGGCTGGCGTTGACTGTATTAGCTCTGTCTCTGTGGGGTCAAGTGGCCCAGGTCCAGATGGACAACACCATGACCATGCACTATCTCAACAAGCAGGGCAGCACGCACTCCTGGCCTTTATGCAGGGAAGCGCTCCGCATTTGGATCCTCGTGAGTCGACTGGAGACAGATCTCCTAGCCATCCATGTGGCAGGAGCCTCAAATCAAGTGGCGGATGCCCTCAGCCTTGTAGGCGAGGCATCTCACGAGTGGTCTCTTCACCCAGAGTAATCCGCAACCTATTCTTCCTGTGGGGCACCCCTCAGATGGACCTGTTCGCCTCCAGGGAAAACACAAAGCTGAGGCTGTTTCATGCCTGCCCCCCCTCAGCATGGCTCGCTGCAGGGGGATGCCTTCTCGAGGCCGTAGACCCCAGGCCTTTTCTACACCTTACTTCCATTTCTCTTGATCCACAAGGTGCTTCTCAATTCTAGGAGGGACAAGGCGAAGGTGATCCTGGTAGCCCCAGAATGGCCATGCCAGTTCTGGTATCCAGATCTCCTCAGCCTCAGCAGCAGGCTCCCAAGGCATTTCCCGGCAGGCCTGGACCTGATATCAGGCAACCAGGGGAAGGTATTCCATCCGGACCTTCAATCCCTGCACCTGACAGCGTGGTACCTGAGTGGCTAGAGTTCTAGACTTTGGGTCTTTCCACCGATGTCCTTTGCGTAGTTGAGGCGTCTAGGAAGGAGCCGATCAGGAGGTGTTATGCCTTCAAATTGAAAAGGTTTTCCATTTGGTGCCAGGGCAAGGGCCTAGACTCTAGCTCCTGTCCTGTGGCCAGTATCCTCGACTACGTTTGGTCCCTCTCCAAAGGAGGTCTCTGGACGACTACCCTTAAGGTGCACCTGGCAGCCATCTCTGCTTCCCGGGCCGGTCAGCGGATGGTGGCGCAGGAGACAGTGTTCTGGCACTTTTTCAAGGGTCTTGATCACATATCCCCTTCAATGTGTGAACTTCCACCTCCGTGGGATCTACTGCTTGTATTGGCTAAACTCATGGGCAAGCCATTCGAACCGAGGCACAGGTGTGAGATGTCACATCTGTCATGGAAGACCACCTTGCTGGTGGCTATCATATCAGCCAGAAGGACTGGGGAGCTCCAGGTGCTCTCGGTGGAGTCTCATTACCTGGTCTTCCACAGGGACAAGGTTGTCCTGCGCCCCAACCCGAAGTTCCTTCCAGAGGTGGTTTCAGAGTTTCACCTTAACCAGGTGTTAAGTCTGCCTGTGTTCTACCCAAACTACACCTCGGAGGCTGAGTACAAGCTCCATACTGTGGACCTGAGACTAGTGCTTTCTTATTATAAGGAGCGGACGGCTGAATTTCAGGGAGAGGTTCGGCAGTTGTTTGTCACCTGTGCTGAAGCCGCACCTGGCAGACCTGCAGTGAAGCGGATGATTGACAGATGGATTACATCTTGCATTGATCTCTGCTATAGGTTGGTGGGCGGGGAGCCTCCCGTAGGGCTAAGGCTCATTCCACCTGTCTTACCACTGCATCGGTGGCTGCTTCTAGGGACGGCCCTATCCAGGATATCTGCTGGGCTGCTACCTGGAAGTCAGCAAACACCTTCATTACCCATTACCACATCGACCTTGAGTCACGCCGGGATGCTGGTTTTGGAACCTCAGTTCTTCAGTCTCTATTCCTGAAGTAGGGGGTGTGCACTTTGCTTCCCTTTTCCCGGAGAACTGCTAGGAGTCTGCCATATGGTGTGGATGAACAACATATCCATGATCCTAGAAAAACAGGTTCCTCAACTGTAACAGTAGATCTTCTACAGAATGGTCTCTTGCAGTAGGTTATTACTCCTGAGAGGTTCCAGCAGAGGGTTCTGTCACATGGCAGCTTCTTCAGCAGTCTTTTACCAGGGACCGCCCACACAAGACATCACTTCCTTGCTCCCTATATAAGTGTGGGCGGTCCCTGGTATCCTCTGTTCATTTTCCTGCCGTCTTCCGCTCGCAGAGCAGTTAGCTCAATCTTTTGTGAAGCAGTCATCGACGAGACTTGAACAAAACGAATGTCTAAGGAAGGATCTACAAACAAGCAAGCCTTATGTTATTCCTGCTCTTGTGGTGGGAAGATTTTCAAGCTTGATAATCATTTATACTGTGTTAGGTGTCTGGGACCCACACACGACACCACCTCTTGTACTTTCTGTAAAGAGTTTAACCAGGCAACTCGTCAACGACAGTTGCAAGAAATCAAAAGTTTACTGATGGAACAACAGGTTTCCCTGGTTGAGCAGTCCCAGGGGGCTCATTCCAGGGGCTCCTCTACAACTGGGTCTCGATCTAAACATAAAGGGGGAAAGGAGAAACCCTCCTCTCACTCCCTACCATGACTTACGTTGACGGTGACTTCTGCAACGTGTACACCATCAATAGAGCATTCCTCGTCGACAGGAGTACTTCTCCCGTCAACGGAGCGATGTTTTGTGCCTTCCTTGTCAACGGGAGTGCTACTCCCATCGACGGAGCTTGCCCAGGCACTCAGGACAGTGCATTCTGCTGTCCCTCCGTCGACGAAGGCTTCCTTCTCTTCATCAGTGATCACTGTGGGACCTGCAGCCAAGCAAATGGCTGCTTCATCAACTGGAGCCCCTTTCCTGTCGACGTGTCCCATACATTGTATATTCTTCTCCTGCCTCATCGTCGACGACAGGAGTTCCTAAGGGCAAACCATTGTCATTTGCCATGCTTAACACCCCTTCACCCTCTGGGGTGCGACTGACTTACAGAGAGACCCAGGGCTGTATTTTTCCAGGGCTCTTCCTGACTCCCCCACCACCGCCCCATATCCTCTCTGACACCTATTATTACAAACAGCCAGCCTCGACATGTGGATATCCTGCCATCGCAGGTACCCAATATTGAACGCATTGTACACACAGTACTGTAATCCATGAGATATAGCCAATCTCCTACTCAGACGTTGGCTCACCTTTCCCAGCGTTCTGCCTCTCCTCTACCCAAGTGGCCATACACCAACCAGGAGGCTCCTTCTTGGTCTCCCCCACCCCGTTTTAGAGGATTACCTGTCGGATGAACCTGATCTGGTGGAGGACCTCCCAGAGGACATTTATGAAGAGGAATTTCCAAATGTAGAATTTCCAGACCCGTACTCCCCATACTCCATGATTTCCTCCTTTGACGAGGATCTGCTGGCCCCTCAGGCTGCCTCCCCTCTGGATGACCGCTCTTTCAATGATATGATGATACAGATTCAGAAAGTCATGGGGTTCTGCACTACTGAACAAGATAAACAGCGATGGGACATGGCTGAATATCTCAAGTTACCCAAGGAACCTGTCCTAGTCATTCCTCCATTAATACCTACTTATCAGAACGCCATTTCTGATGCATGGCATCAGCTTTTGGCTGTAATGGCATCCCTCATAAGACCCCTTGGACCATCAATATTTGTGCACAGTGCCTATGGCCGACTCAGTGGTCATTGCAGCTACTCACGACTGCACTAAAAAGTCTAAACATATAAAGAATCCAGACAACTTGATTACCTGGGCAAGAAGGTCTTCACCTCTGACACCATGAATATAAGGATCCTAAACTATATGGGCCACATGGTGAAATAGCAGCGTATCCTGGGTATCTCGGCCATAGACTTCCTTAACAAATTACCTCCTTCCCAGGACAAGGAGCAATTGCTACAAATCATGTCAGCCATGACATCCATTTCTCACCACCTTCTTCATTCGGGCTACGATGTGGTTGATACTTCTATGTGGCTGTCTGCCACAGGCGTCGCCGTAGCTTAGTACCAGATGTCCAGCATAAGGTAGTTATTGCCCCTTTCTATGGCAACAAATTATTTGGTCCTTGTACCCAAATCATTTTGGATGACCTCCAGGCTTCTGAACATACCCTCCGAACGGTTCATGGCATGTACCATACGCCATGGAACCAATACCGACACTACAATAAAAGAGGTAACCGTTACAAGTCCTCTAACTGAGGTGCGTTTCGGGGATGCGGTCAAAACACAAGAGGCAATTCAACTGCCACGCGTCCCTCCTATGCCCGTCCCTCTGGAGGGGCCGGCAACTTCAGTTCTCAGTGACTTCCTAGGGCTTTCCTCTCACCTCCTCGTCCAAGCCTCGGAGGCAGTAGGGGGTTGTTTTGCCCTTCATTTGGAGGCTTGGCAGCAAATAACGACAGATGCATGGGTACTCCAGATTATTCAAACTGGACATACACTGGAACTAATTTCAGTACCACCTCCACTTCCTCCTTGGAAAGTTCAGTATCCTCAGGTACACCTTCCTATACTTCAGGAGGAACTTACTACCCTACTAACCAAGCAGGCTATTGTTCCTGTGCCAGTGTCACAACAATAGGGTTTCTAATTCCCATTTCTTTCTGGTACCCAAGAAAACTGGAGACCTCAGACAAATACTAGCTTTGAGAAACCTAAATCAGTACATCCAGTACAAACATTTTCGAATGGTTACCTTAACGTCCATCTTGCCTCTCCTTCGCCAAGGAGATTGGATGTGCGCACTGGATATGAAGGATGCTTATCTGCATATACCCATTCATCCAGCCCATCAGCAACAACTATGCTTCCACCTGCTGGGCCAAAATTACCAATTTTGGGTTCTGTCCTTCGGCCTTTCATCAGCCCCTTTGGTTTTCACCAAATACCTAGCCGTGGTTGCAGGGGTCTTGAGAAAAAAGGGTCACTTCATCTTTCCCTGTTTGGAGGATTGGCTAATAAAAGCAGACACCAGGGAACATCTGCTGTCCTCCCTCTCGGAGACCCTTCAGTTGTTCCACGATCTCGGGATTACGGTGAACTGGCCCAAGTCCAACCCTCATCCAACACAATTGCTCCAGTATATAGGGGCTATACTGGACACAACTGTCGCCAAGGCCTGTCTACCTCCTGCTTGTCAGGATACTCTAATTGGCCTGGCCATCCAAATTCAGTCACGAAAGATAGTCACTGCCCAACTTATGCTTTGCCTCCTCGGGCACATGACCGTGACCATACAAACCATGGCATTCGCACGCCTTCGGATGTGTCCTATCCAATGGATTCTGCAAGAGCAGTGGTGCCAAAAAACAGGGCAATTCAAAGACCCTATCAGGGTGACTCCAGCCCTCAAGTATGCTCTTACATGGTGGACGCTCCGCTCCAATCTCAATCAGGGCATGCCCTTTCACGCATCCCCTCCTCATCAAGTGCTGACAAGAGATGCCTCTGTAGAAGGCTGGGGTGCTCATCTCTGTCAATTTCAGACTCTGGGCATGTGGCCTTAAGGTCACTCCCATCATTATATCAGCCTTCTGGCACTGCACGCCTTCAGTCCGCATTTGACCCCAGGTCATCTACTGATTCAGTCGGACAACATGACGGTGGTCTGTTACCTCAACAAGCAAGGAGGGACACACTCTTGCTCCTTGTGCATGGACGCAATCATCAAAACTGCCATCACAGAGGCAACAAGCCTTTGCGTGAAGCAAATAAACAAATCAAAACGAAAGAAAAAGCCACTATGGTTCTCAAAAGAGGTGGCTGGGAAAGTCAGGGAGAAAAAGATAGCATTCAGGAAGTATAAGGAAACACAGAAGGAGCAGGACAGAGAGCTGTACCAGTTAAGGCAGAAGGAAGCAGGGAGGGAAGTCAGAATGGCAAAGGCCCAAACTGAGGAAAAGATAGCCAACTCGGTTAAGAAGGGGGATAAAACATTTTATGGGTACACCAGAGGCGTGAAAGACAAAGGAGGGATAGTGAGGCTGAATAGAGCGAATGGTGGGTGGGCAGGGGACAGTGAAAAGCAGGGATACTGAACAAATATTTCTGCTCAGTATTCACAAAAGGGGAAAGTGCCTAATACAATTAACAGAAGCACTCTTGATAGAAGTCATCCCAGCCCTTTCACAGAAGAAAGGGTTCTGCAAGAACTCCTAAAACTGAAGGTGGACAAAGCAATGGGGCCTGATGGAATTCACCCCAGAATTCTAAAAGAATTAAGGGGGGAACTAATGAAACCACTGACTACTCTTTTTAATAAATCATGGGAGGATGGTGTGGTACCGCGGACTGTAGGAAGGCGGATGTAATTCCCCTTCACAAAAGTGGGACCAAGACAGAGGCAGGAAACTACAGACCTGTCAGTTTGACCTCTGTAGTAGGGAAAGTGATGGAGTCACTTCTAAAGGAAAGAACTGTTGAGTACCTAGAGGCCAGTGGGGCACAGGACCCAAGGCAGCATGGGTTCACAGTGGGAAGGTCATGTCAGACGAATCTAATAGATTTCTTTGACTGGGTGACAAAGTAATAGACCAGGGAGGGGCTGTGGACATGGCCTACCTAGACTTTTAGCAAGGCATTTGACACAGTCCCACACACAAGATTAATAGTCAAATTAATCAGCCTGGGAGTGGGTCCCAGGGTGGTAGCCTGGGTAAAACATTGGGTGGACAACAGGACACAGAAGGTAATTGTAAATGGAGTCCACTCTGAAGAAAGAGGGGTTACTATTGGGGTACCGCAGGGTTCAGTACTGGGTCCAGTCCTTTTTAATATCTTTATAAGTGACATTGCAGAGGGACTGGAAGGAAAAGTATGCCTCTTTGCAGATGACACAAAGATCTGCAACAGGGTTTATACACAAGGAGACATAGAAAGGATGAGAAGGGACTTGGCAAGGTTGGAGGAATGGTCAGAAGTATGGCAGCTAGGATTTAGTGCAAAGAAGTGCAAAATAATGCACCTGGGAAACAAGAACCCAGGAGAAGATTACACAATGGGGGAGAGGTAGTAACAACAACAAAAAAGGAAAGGGACCTGGAGGTAGTCATATCAGACGACCTTAAAGGTAGCGAGCAATGTGAGAAGGCAGTAGGGAGGGCTGTGGGTATACTGGGATGCATAGGGAGAGGCTTCACCAGCAGAAAACAGGAAGTTGTTATCTCTCTGTACAGACAGTTGGTGAGACCCCATCTGGAGTACTGTGTCCAGTTCTGGAGACCCCATCTCCGCAAGGACATAGACAGGATAGAGGGAGTCCAGAGGAGGGCAACTAAAATGGTGCAGGGTCTGCAAGAGAAGCCATACAAGGAGAGACTAAAGGAGCTTAAAATGTATACCCTCGAGGAAAGAAGGGAGAGGGGGGACATGATAGAAACTTTCAAGTACCTCAGTGGAATCAGCAAAGTCCAAGAGGGTAGCATCTTTCAGAAAAAAAGACGTGCAAGAACAAGGAGACACAATTGAAAGATAGAGGGGGGGCGGTTCCGGGGCAATGTGAGGAAGTATTTTTTCACAGAGAGGGTAGTGGATGCATGGAACAGCCTTCCTGAGGAGGTTGTGGGGTCTAAAACTGTGGGAGAATTCAAGAATGCATGGAACAGACATAAGGCAATTCTTCTGGGGGGTAGGAAGAAATAGGCTGTTGGTTAACTAGGATCTGCGGCCTATCACTGTAGGTAGGGAAATGGGCAGACTAGGTGGACCAAGTGGTCCTTATCTGCTGTCAAAGTCTATGTTTCTAAAGTGTGTGCAGCTGACCACCAAACAGCAACTGACACTCACGGCCACTCATCTTCCAGGCCATCACAATCAGTAAGCGGACCTCCTGAGTCACCAGTCCTCGGTTCATGAATGGACTCTACTCGACTCAGTCGTGCAGGATCTCTTTCACCTCTGGGGCACCCCACAGGGAGATCTGTTTGCATCCACAGAAAACCACAAGCTCCCCAAATACTTCTCCATTATCCCGAACACAAGGGAGAGCTCTACAGATTCTCTGTCCCAACCGTGGACAGGACTCTTCTTATATGTCTCCCCCTAACTCCCTCTCCTGCTACGAACTTTAATGAAACTACAGATGGAGCCAGCCACGATGCTTCTCATAGCTCCCATGTGATCTCGACAGGCATGGTTCCCACTTCTGCAACAACTATCGATAGCGGAACCTGTTACGTTGCAGTTCAGGCCGGGCCTCTTGACGCAGTGCCAAAGCTCCCTCCTGCTTCCCAATCTGAAGACTCTCTATCTTCATGCTTGGTTTTTGAAAACGTCTTCATAAATAGACTACAAGTCTTTTCTCAGGTAGCTGATGTTCTGCTTGCCGCCCAGAAGCAGGCTACCAGGGACTCTTACAGTTTTAAATGGTGACGTTTTTCTAGTTGGTCCGCTTCCCATTTGCTGGACCCTTACTCTTGCTCTCTTATGAAGGTCTTAGACTGTTTGGCCTCCTTGTTCTCTGAGGGCTTCAGCTATTCTTCTGTTAAAGTCCACTTGACCGCCATCTCTGCCTTCCACGAAATGTTGGATGGTCGGCTTTTGTATCAATACCATCTGGCTAAGAAGTTCTTGAAAGGCATATTACATCTGAAGCCTCCTATAAGGCATCCCATTCCTCCATGGGATCTGAATTTCATGATTGAAAAACTAAAAAGAGGACTCCCTCGCCACAGTGCCTAAGACAGTCTCCTACCTTTCACCAGTTTCAGCCTTCGGTTCCTGCCCTTCCATCTTTCTGGGGCTCAGATGGCCTTCGTGGCAGATCTGTTATGGAGGGAAGAGTTAAAAGAACGAAATGGGTGGTTAAAGAGATGGTGTCAGGAGAAAGGGTAGCTCTTTGTGGGGGACTGATAGGGTACTTCTGTGACATGAGGCTGTTCAAAGATGACGGCCTTCAACTGACAAGAGACAGGACCAGTGCACTGTGGTAGAAGTTTGATGTCTAAGTGTGACAGTTACACTGACAGCGGGGGACACTGAGGCTGGGGGAACTACAGTAAAGGTAGTTAAGGAGGGGACCTTAACTAGTGCTCCCCTTGTATTGGGGACTAGTAACAGTAAGGTGGGTAAAAATAAGGTTGAGGTTCACAAGGGGGGGGGGGCTCTCACGGTCTGAAAGCAAGAGGAAAATACATGCTGTAAGGAGAATGAGAAGGAGAGCAGTTGTAGAGTTACAAACCAGCAAAAGCGGATCCAGAGCTAGTTGGAAGGGGGGGTCTGTTTTAATGTCCAGGTGTCTGGGTAATAAAATAAGTGAGATACAGGCATTGGTGGCATACCTTGAAGTGGACGTTGTAGCCATCGCAGAATCTTGGGCCAGTCCCAAGTTACAAAATGTTTACGCAGGATAGAGGGCTAAGTAAGGGGAGGGGCATAGCCCTGTATGTAAGGGAGGGTATGAGGCTGCAGAGAATGAACACATCAGGGGAAACAGAATTACTGTGGGCTCACATCATGATGCCCTCTGGCAAGAAAATATGGGTGGGGGTGATCTGTAGACCACCAGGACAAGGGGAGGAGAGACAGAGAGCTTGAGGAAGAGCTTGCAAGGGCAGCAAAGAATGGAAAGGTGGTGGTGGGTGATCTGAACCTGCCAGATATCGACTGAGACAGTCTAGCAGCCAGGTGTAGCAAATGTCAGGCCCTTTGACAGAGCCCTTATTAGCGAAGCACGAGAGCACCTACTTGCGTCTACACTGTGTTGTAAATCTGCCTCTTTACATAGTTGCCTGTTTCTAATAAAGTGCATCTGTTTTGGATATCACTTCGAGCCTGTGAGTGATTACCTTTTACTTTCTGAGTTTCGGGCAGTAGCTTGTCAGAGTGCGCTATACCTTTATTCCATTGTCTACCTGCTGGTGCAGCTGGTTAAGAAACCCAGTGGACAGGCAGCCATTCTCGATTGCTCACCAACTTGGAGATGGTGGGTGGAGTGAGGATAGGGAGCCACTGCGGTCCAGCGACCATAACTCCATTTGATTCAGCTGCCCATTGGGACCAGAATGCCCTTATCAAAAACTTAAGTCCTAGATTTCAGAAGAGCAGACTGCAGCCGGATGAGAGAGCTGGTCCAGGACAAACTGACTAGAGTGGACAGCATCAGAGTTGTAGAGGAAGGATGGGGACAGTCAAGTAGGCCATTCTTGAGGCAACAAAGTCATGCACAAGAATTGTTATAAAACGGAATAGGTATGAGAGACTTAAGGTTCTCAGAAAGGGTCAGAGAAGCAGTGAGGGCCAATCAAAAGGCTTTCACCAGGTACAAAAAAAAGTTGGGAGAGTACCAAATAAAACCTAGGGAAGCAAAGAGGATGGTCAGGGAGGCAAAGGCAGACACAGAGCTGCATACTGTGGAGGGAGTCGAGGATGGGGGAAAACAATTCTTCAGATATATTAACGAAAAAAGGAAGAAGGGGGATATTTTAGGCTACGAGTGGGAGAGTACTAGAAGATGATGAACAAAAAGCAGCCACCCTTAATGATTACTTCTGCTCTGTCTTCACAAGGGAAGACCGTGGGCCCCTGCCTGGAAGTGGCATCAAGGTGGCTGTTTGGGGCATTCCTGAAATGGGGGGCCAGTATTTACCAGACAAAGAGCCCTAGAGGGGCTTGAAGCATTAATGGGAGATAAGGCCTCAAGGCTGAATGGGATGCACCAAAGGACACTCAAGGAGTTGGCTGCAGAACTGGCTGAACCCCTAGTAGTGCAGTTCAGTTCAGGCAGGGGTAGTTCCGAAAGACTGGTGGGTAGTGGTCATAGTTCTGCTACTCGGGGTGGGGGGTGATGGAGCAATTCTGGAGTTGCAGATCTGTCAGACTTACCTCTATAGTGGGTAGACTGATGGAATCACTGATCAAAGAGGACCTTGTGGACTACCTAGAGAGCAACGGTCTACAGGATAATAAACAGCAGTGGTTTGTGGCAGGGAGATCTTGTCGGACCAACCTCGTAGTTTTCTTTGACGTGGTAGCAAAGGGGGTAGATAAGGGCCATGCTGTGGATTTACTCTACTGCAGTTTCAGCAAGACTTTCAATTTGGTGCCACACAGAAGATTGCTGAAGAAGCTGGAAGACCTGGGTATGCCTATGGATGTAGATGGATAGTAAACTGGTTGAAGGAGAGACAGCAAGGGGTGGTTATAAAAAGGGTCAAATTGGAAGAGAGGATGTCACGAGTGAGGTGCTGCATGGATGTGTCCTGAGTACTGTCCTCTTTAACATGTTCATCAATGACATAGGCGAGGGCATCTGGGGCAAGCTGTGTCTCTTCACAGATGACACGAAGCTGTCTGGCAGGGTGGTTAATGATGAAGGGATCAGGAAGATACAGAGGGATCTACAAAGGCTAGAGAGGTGGTCTGAGATTTGATATTGAAATTCAGCACCTAAAAATATAAGGTTGTGCACTTGTGGAAAAAATAAAACAGGACAGAGTACTGAATGCGAGGGGTTAAACTGAGCACTGCGGCAGAGGAAAGGGACCTGGGAGTCATCATTAGTGACTCCCTTAAATAATCAAACCAGTGTAACAAGACCTATAGTAAGGCTGATAGATTGCCAGGATGAATGAAAAGGGGGTATTGACAGCAGGAAAAAGGAGGTATTACTGTCTCTGATTGGGTCCCAGTAACTATCCTGACTAGTTAGGGTCAAACTCCGTTTGCTATTCCACCTCCTTCCAGAGTAGAGTGTCTGGAGCACCCAAGGTCTGACCTGGCACACGCCAGACCTGCTGATGTACAGTGCTGCTCCCTGACCATCCAAGTTGTCAAGATCTTGTGACACCTTCGGGGACAGAGGGTAGCAAGCCATTTCTATCCTAAGGGGTGAGCCAACAGTGGGAAAACTGCACCCCTTGCCTGTATCCTGCCACCAGCCAGATGGTGTTACACCTTATGTACCTGCTGCTCTGCATTGCAAGCCAGGATCCCTGGTACACAGAAGTCGAGCTGTTGATGAAAACATAAAAAGGTCAGCAGTCCGTCTGGTTTCAAGAGTTAGTTAAAGTCCTCTGGCCATCCACACTCACCCTAGTGAGGCCACAGCTAAGCTGATTTTCCACATCCAAGCCTGGCAGGCCATATTAGTTCTATTACTGGTATAAGTTTCACATTCACACAGTCCACCCGACCTCCCCTGGCAAGTGGCATCCAAATCCCTGTTTTCAGTGTGCAAAAGTTCTGACATCATGGAGCAGAGCTGTAGAATGTACATCCAGGTGGTGGGAGGAGCTTAACTTCAAGACTTCTGAGGACACAGCAGTCTCCAGCAAAACTGCCAAAGTGTGGATGTGAACTGTATACCACTAGTAGAGCTACGGTTGCAGGTCAGTAAACTGTATTTACATACTGTACAATGGGGCAGTCGGTGCTTTTGTGATAACTTTTAGCAGCTTTATGAATCCAGAGTAAAGAAGGGCAAGCTGCTTAAACCTTTGGGGGTTGGGGCCACAAACTACAGAAATGCAGCAGGCACTTGTGAAGCATCAGGACAGTCGAGAAAGGGCCACCACAAGCTGTTAATGTACTAGGCCAATCCCTCTGCTGGTTCCTTTCCCAACCCCGCTATTGGTCTCAGCCAGCCATCTAGGAGCTGGCTGAGAAAGGGAATAGGTGACTGACATTCACGTCTGCTAATAAGCATGTAACACTTCTCTGGGAAGCACTACAGTGGCGGTTTGCCTTCTGAACATGGTATTTCTTTTTGTCTTACAGGAAACAGCATTGAGGGAGGTTCTGAGACTGAAGCAGGAACTGAGTGAGGCAGAGGAGGAGCAGGGGCGCATAAATACCCAAGCCACACTACTGCAGACTGCACTCACCCAGTGTGAGGAAGGTATAGTTGCTGATTAATAGCTCAGGGCAGAGTTCTATGTGAGAGTAAAGGGTTGAAGGCACAGGGCCTTGTGAAGAACAGTCTAAACATGATGTCATATTCTGTGCCATTGTAGGGTAAGAGGAACTGAAGATAGACCCTCCATTGGACCACACCTTTGGAATTGTAAGCCATCGGTGTCTGAATCACTCAGAAACTTTTGCTAGCTAGGAGCTGCTCATGATGGCGTATGTCAGTGCCGCCTTTGTAATATAGATGTCCCCTTTACTCCTCAGTTCTTTCTTCTACTGTCAATCACTGATTGGATCACGCTGAGAAACCATGCCATTGTTTAGTCGAGTTTCATGTCTTATTTCTTTGTGTAAATTGTTTTCATTATTTTATGTCGTCATTGTATGAACCACTATTTAGGTTCTGTTGTTGCGGTCTCAAAATATTCAAGGATGATGTGCAGCTTGTCTGTGTGTACTGTTTGGGCCTATCCCACAATGTTGCTGCCTGCTATATCTGCTAGAGATTCAACCAGAACACAAGGAGACATCAGCAGAAAGTTCTGGAAGCTTTTCTCACTACAATAGATCCCTACCCTAAAACATCAAAATCCACTCTGACTTCTCCTTCCAGATGAAGTCTCCCCAACAGTTGGCGATGGTGTTGGCGCAACATTAGTTGAACTCAAGGGAAAAGACCTGGAAGTCTTCATCATTTGACCAGCACCTTTCTAAACACAAAGAGACTTCACATCATTCCCTGGTCTACTTCAAATCCTCACAAAGAACTTGGTTGTCAGACACTAAGTCCCAGTGGAGGGCTGCGGCTATGTCCTTGACTACAGTAGCCCCCAACTACTGTCCATGTGACACTAATGTTGAGCTCTGGTTCTGGCTCCCCCCACACTCCAGTCGCATGCACCCCACTGATGACAGTCGCTCCAGCCCCTATGCAGGGCGTCATTGACTACCTAGGAGTGCTAGCAACAGTATTCAAATTGTTTTCACGCCTCCTACCTACTTCATCAGCGACAATCATGGCATTGTTGTCCACGGTATCCAGTCCGTCTACGCCAGGCAATGTCTGCTGCTATTATGACTATCATTACCTTTGTCATTTCCGCTCTGCTTCCTACTGTGACAGCTATACTTGTAGAGCCTCCTGTCACTGTTCCTAATGATGAGGAAGAGGAATACACTCCAGAGTGTACTAACTGAATATGTAGGGGGATTTAGAGGAAGATGATGGGGACTTGGACCTCCCAGAAGGAACTGGTTCCAGTTCCACTTTGTCCTCTTGTAGTGAGGATACTATAGTTCATAATCCCAGGTCTCCTGCAGATGTCTTCTTCCAGGCCTTACTCAGGCAAATGCAGGATATTATGTGGTTTACTGCTGAGGAGGAAGACTCCACTAAAGTACAATCTGTATAATTTTTGGAGCTTGCTGCAATGCCTTCTGTTGCTGTACCTCCTAGTTTTCTTACATTGGAGGATGCTACAATGGCTGCATAACATAGGACCAGCACTTTATCTGCATTAACCAGGAAGGTGGATAAGCAATGTCCTGCCCCTATATCTAAGGCTATTGTATCTCACATCCTGAAACAGACTGTGTTGTGATTATGGCTACCCATGACAGGTCCAAGGTTCCCCATCACACGAGTATCCTGCTTCCTGATAAAGAATCCAGGAGGTTCGTTGTTACGGGCAGAAGGACATATGATTTGGCTTCCTTAGGACTCAGGTTTACTAGCTACCAGGCTTACATAATTAAGTATCAAAATAGTCTGTGGAAGTCTATCATATCTGTCATTGGACCCCTCCCTGAAAGTACAGTGAGATCTGATCTATTCAGGACTGCTACAGTGGGCCTTGATACTGCGAAGCATTTGGTAGGTCAGCCTATGATGCCTTTGATGCCTCAGCCAGTGTTGGGGCTTCAGGTATTTGCCTCTGATGTTCTTCGTGGTTCAGAGTAGGTGGATTTGCTACTGATGTCCAGCATTCTATCTTCAGTTCACCCTTTAGGACCCAGAAATTGTTTTGTCTTGATGTAGAAATGACCCTTCATGAACTTCAGTCTTCTGAGATGCAACTTTGCAGTCACTAAAGGCCCTTACTCCTCAACTACCATGTGGTCGTGGTTGGACTACCTTTTGGAAGCTTGCTGCAAGGGGTGCCCATCAGCAGGTTCATACCTCAAGATGTGCATGCCTTTCTGCCTCCTTGCCTCTTCTGCCCATTCCAAAGCCCCGGAAGGTACCAGTGCTCACAGTGTCCCGGTCACCCCAGCACCTTTTCCCTTTCCTCTCCCACCTCCCATGGCTCTGTATACAGTTGTGGGGTAGGTTCTCCCTCTTTCTGTCAAAACGGAGGGAAATCACTATGAACAAGTAGGTTCTGGAGATTATAGAACAGGGTCATACTTCAGAATTGCTGTACGCCTCTCCAGTGCATCCTCCTCCTCCTCCTCCACACTGTTTTTACCCTCCAGACCACTTGTCTGTACTGCTGACAGAAGTTCAAACTCTCATTCAGAAACCGGCTATAAAACTCATTCCAAATAAGGAGATAAATCAAGGTTTTTAGTCCCAATATTTTCTGGGCCCAAAATGGACAGGAGACTTGCACGTTGTTTCCTAAGGGTGGGATATACAGTTCACTGTTTACAGTCTGGCAGTTCCATGGGAATGGTCTGATTCATTGGACGTCTTCAAGTTAAGCTGCTCCCACTGCTTGAGCAGTATATGCTTTGGCTCCACCACGTGATGTGAGATCTTTCTGCTGGGACGGATCTCCTCCTTCGCAACTCTGCAGCTTTCGAGGATTCTACTTAGCGCTTTTGGCAATAATTGTTTCTTCTGAACTCTGTAGAGCACCTAATCTTTTGCTCAATCCAGCTGTGTCTTCGACATCAATTTTGTCATGGAAGAGAGGAAGATGGCATGTGACTTTAAATTCTGCATGCACTGTTGACAGAAAATGTTGAACACCGTACTCCCATGTTACCTACCTATACTATCTGGAGGGCAGCACGACGTGGAGGGTTGCAGCCTTTGTCGAGCAATGCTTCTAGTGTCACAGGAAGATCGACAGGCCGGACTTGTTCTTTGCTGAACCTCAGAACAGGACCCTAAGGATCAACCTAAGAGCTGCAAGAAGGCCTTGGCAGCTGCCTTGTCCATTGCACAGCTTGTGGCTTTTGAGGAAGAGGCAGCTGCTGCCATGCTGAGTACCTCATCGGTCTTGGTGTTGCTCCTGGCTGGGGCCAACATCAGAGGGCCCTTCACAGAGGATTTCCGTGAGAGTTGTTGGACCCTTCAGAGCTCTGGGGATAGCCCATCTGACTGGGACAAGAAGCATAAGCACCGCTGGCACAGGTTGTGGGACCTGGAGAAATCACAATCCTTCCGAGCACTCACAGTGGTTGAGAAGCCTCTCAGCACCCCCATTAAGCTTGTTAACTTCACCAGTCAAGCAGACTGTCAAGATTTTTCTTGAGCCTGGCGACTGGCTGTGGGGTGAGCTCGACAATGAGCTGATCTCACAGACCTCAGTGCTCCCAATCCTCACTCAAGAGGATGTGGCTCAGTTGGTATCCCTGACCAGGGTCACTCTAGGACCAGCCTTAAGCAGAGGTCATGCCTCCAAAGTTGACGCTGCTGAATATAGCTCAGCATGTGGTCTTTCATGACACTCCAGAGGCTCTCTTCGACCCTGTGTCTTGGGTTGATGGTCAAGATAAAGACGCCACTCAACTGGGAGGTCTGCTGTCAACACTCCTGGAAGTCCTCAGGTTAGAAGAGGCATGATGAGGAGCTCCTCTGGCAGAAATGGACCATCAAAGGGTAGGGTAGGGCTCTTCCCAACGGACCCTTGGTCATCTTGCAGCTGCTAGCTATACTTTTGCTGGTCCATCCTCTGTAGATGTCTCCAGCATCTGCTAATTCACCCCTGAAGTTGGAGCTGCCAGCATCATCACATCCATTGGTGAGAGCCCCAACTAAGAACTCTCATGTTGCAGCCAGCTTGCCATGCTGGCTGTCAGTGGAGATCACCTAGTCCAAGGAGACACTGGTGGTTTAAATGGTCGAGGGTAATTTTCAAGGAGTCCTCAGATGACTCTGAGGGGTCATCAGTGTTGTCATCGAGGGCTCACTCTTTCAACTGTGACTCGGTTGATGATGTAAATGCAAACCATGGGCTGTTGTTGTTTGGGGCTCTACTCTGCCTCATGTCAGTATCCAGGAGTGTGCCCTTGTAACCAGTACAGAAGAGGGCTAAGTACTCCTTCTAACTCCAGGAATCACACAATATGATTAAACTAATGCAGTCAGCCTTCAGTGTTGAATTGCCGTGGAGAGATAGAATTTATACAAATTATGGAACTCTGATTGGCACGTGCCAATTTCAAACTGCTGTCCTTAGTAACTGCTGTACTCTGAGTGCTCAGATTCTTTACTCCACCTGCCAGTTAAGACACCCCGGAGAGCTTTCCTCAACTTTCTTCAATTATTTGTTTGGTCGATAAGTACCATTTTTACTTAATTATTTTTAAATTGTTGCCCTTATAGTTTAGTAGTCATTTGGGTTAATTTTACTGTTTTTTCAGTTCCTCATTGGTTCCGGGGAACTGCTGTTTCAGAGGTTTTTACCTCTTATTTTGATTGCATTTTACTGTTTATGTATGGTTCTTCTCAGGATCTGTATAGTTTTGTGGTTTTTATTTTGTTTTGTTTAGTTTGTGGTTCCTTTTTCTGTCAGGGAACCGAAAAGCGCTTGGTTCCTTTTTTGCTTTTGGGAACCGATCGTTTCATTTCAAGTTGGATTTATCTGTTCAGAGAACCAATTGCTTTGTGTAAAGGTGATTAGTTTAAAATATAAATCAATGTCAGAGGTTCTAAAACCTAAGAAAAAGACGGGATCCACAGGTTTTAATAAACTGTATTAGTTGTAGCCAGATAGTGGCCAAAGCAGATAGGTATGACCTGTGTATTTTCTGCTTGGGAACTAGCCTTAGTTTCTCTAATTGTGCTATTTACAAGACTTTTAGCTCAAAAACTCTTAAGAAAAGGGCTAAGAAATTAGAATAAATGGCAGCTACTGCTACTTCTTCTAAGGATGTCCCGTCCACCTCCTCTTCTAAAAAAGATAAGGGCGGGCCAAAGGAATCAGTGAACCCAAAATCCTCAGAAAAAATGGACACTGGTAAAACTAGAAGGTCTGTGGAACCAGCTAGCGAACCAGTTCCCACTAAGAAAAAAGACAAAGAAAACATGTCGCTGCACCTCTGTCCGAGAAGGATAAGGAGCTCTCAGCAGACAAAATGTCTATGCCCTCTGCTGAGGACTTTGGAAAGGCACTACAGGTTCTGTAGGCCCTACAAGCTGTGGTCCCAGTTCACAGGCTGGTTCCACTGGTTCCAGGGGGTCCCATGTATGTCTGATAATCCAGAGGAGGGGGGGGGCATTGAAACTGAGGTATCCCCTGAACAGGACTTTGGTTCCCCATCTAGAAATCCAGAAGATTATACCTCACACTACTCATTTGTAAAGCAAATGGTAGAAACACTGAATCTTCAATCCAGGAGACTGGAAGATGGAGAGGAAGCCGATTTCTAAGAAGTGATGGGGCTAGCACCAACAAAACGTTTGCCCCCTTGCATAAATCCCTGAGAAAAGCAGTGTTTCACATTCAAAAAAAAAAAACACTACTATCCCAGGGGTGGATGAAAAAGTTGATAAAACTTATACAATGGCAAGAAAATTTCCTGGACTCTGATTGGTCAGTGGGTACCTGAGACAGTGATGTTATTACAAATAACATCACTGTGTGGATTTATTGGACCACATAGACCTTGATTCATTTTTTTCTCTTCAGAAATACAAAAAAATCTACTAAAAACATTTCTAATTTTTTGTTTATTTTGTATAACATCGAGCCATTGTATAATAGCAGTAAGGCACTCCAGGGATGTGTGTTAGTGTGTAATAATGTCACTCCTGGGGTGGTGGAAGCACTCGGCTTCACCTTGTGCTTCAACCCACCCCAGGAGTGACGTTATTGCACAATAACACACACCCTGTTGTGCCTTATTGCTTAAATATCAACTGGACAGGTCCACTGCTGCATTTTTATTTCACCATCCAGATCATGAAGGAGTGGTTCAGGCAGCAGCTTGTGACAAAGCTAGGATACCTTTGTCATCCCATCCCCCAGACAAGGATTCCAGGAAATTAGATGGTATGGGGAAGAAAAACAGGTTTCTCACCTGTAACAGTAGTTCTAGGTGTGGTATATGTTGTTCATCCACACTCCCTGGCATGACCTTTTCCCCTTTAAATCTCACTGGAAAGTCTTCAAGCTGGCTCCTCCCACCCACCCGGGTGGTAAATACCTTGGCTCCACCCCATGACGCCCGATCTTAGCCTGCTGGAAGCAAGGTGGTGCGCCTAACGCCGGGGAGGTCGGGTGGGTGTGTGTGGATGAACAACATATACCACTCCTAGAACTACTGTTACAGGTGAGTAACCTGTTTTTCTAGGAACGTGGATATGTTGTTCATCCACACTCTCTGGCAGACTCCAAGCAGCTCTCTGGGAGGAGGGAGGCAAGGCGCACACCCCCTGTTTAGGAAACAAAGATTGGAGAACCGAGGCCCCAAAACCAGCATCCCAGCGTGACTCAAGGTTGATGTGGTAGTGGGTAATGAAGGTGTTTGCTGACTTCCAGGTACAGCCCAACAGATCTCCTGGATGGGTATGTCCCTGGAAGCAGCCACCGATGCAGCTGTATGGCGGGTAGAATGAGCTCTTATTCCAATGGAAGGCTCCTTGCCCACCAACTCATAGCACAGACTTATGCATGATGTAATCCATCTCGCAATGGTCTGTTTAGCTGCAGGCCTGCCGGAAGCGGCTTCAGTGTAGGTGACAAACAGCTGGCGAACCTCTCCCCGAATTTCTGCTGTCCGCTCCTTATAATAGGAGAGCACACGTCTTGGGTCCAGAGTATGGAGCCTGTACTTGGCGTCCGAGGTGTAGTTAGGGTAGAATACCAGAAGAGTCAACACCTGGTTAAGGTTAAACTCTGAAACCACCTTCGGAAGAAATTTTGGGTTGGGGCGCAGGACAACTTTGTCCCTGTGGAAGACCAAATAATGGGAGTCCACCGAAAGTGCCTGGAGCTCCACTGTCCTTCTGGCTGATGTGATAACCACCAGGAAGGCCATCTTCCACAAGTGTGAGAGCTCACACTTGTGTATGGGTTCGAATGGCTTGCACATGAGCTTTGCCAAAACCAGCAAGAGATCCCACGGAGGTGGAGGTTCACGCATCGGAGGGGATATGTGATCCAGGCCATTGAAAAAGCGCCCGACCACTGTCTTCTGTGCCACTGTCGGCTGACCGGCCCGCGCCCAGTAAGCAGAAATGGCTGCCAGGTGCACCCGAACTGTCGACCGTAGACCCCCTTTGGAGAGAGACCAAAGGCAGTCTAGAATGTTAGCCACAGAGCAGAATAAGGGGTCCAGACTCTTACCCTGACACCAAATGGAAAACCTTTTCCATTTGAAGGCATAACACTTCCTGGTCGATTCCTTACGAGATGCCTCCACCACAGTGTAGACATCCTCGGAAAGACCCAGAGCCTGAAACTCTAGCCGTTCAGGTACCAGGCTGTGAGGTGGAGGGATTGAAGGTCTGGATGGAAGACCTTCCTCTGGTTTAATATATCAGGTCTGGGCGTGTACAAAGCCGCTCCAGGGCCCTGCAGCTGAGGCTGAGGAGATCTGGATACCAGAACTGGTGGGGCCAATCTGGGGCTACCAGGATCACCTTCGCCTTGTCCCTCCTCACCTTGATTAACACCTTGTGGATCAAGGGAAATGGAGGGAAGGCGTAGAGGAGGCCTGGGGTCCAAGGCCTTGAGAAGGCATCCCCCTGCAATGAGCCCTGCTGAGGGGGGGGGAGTGGGCATGGTACAGACTCAGCTTGGTGTTCTCCCTGGAGGCAAACAGGTCCACCAATGGCTTGCCCCAACAGAAGAACAGATTGTAAGCTACCTCTGGATGGAGAGACCACTTGTGGGATGTCTGGCCTGAGCGGCTGAGAGCATCCGCCAGCTGGTTCAAAACTCCTACCACATGGATGGCTAGGAGATCCGCCTCCAACCAGCTGACGAGGGTCCAGATTCGGAGTGCCTCCTTGCATAGCAGATGGGAGTGCGTGCTGCCCTGTTTTTTGAGGTAGTACATGGTCATGGTATTGTCCGACTGGACTCGAACCACTTGACCCCGGAGCTGAGCATTGAAAGCTGACAGTGCCAGTCTGACTTCTCTAAGCTCCAACAGGTTGATGTGGCATCCAGACTCCTCAGGGTTACAGAACCCATGGGCCCTGTTGTCTCCCATGTGTGCTCCCCAGCCCATGAGGGAGGCATCGGTCGTCAGCACGACCGTCTGCTCTGGGCGGACAAACGGGATCCCTTCCTGCAATCGTTCTGGGGCGGTCCACCATTGGAGAGTGTCCCACATCTTCTGGGTTACAGTGATCAGCTGGTTGAAATTACCCTGGTGCTGAGTCCACTGGGTGGCCAGCTCCCACTGAAGGGGGTGCATGTGCTACCTGGCCAAATGGACCACTGAGGTGCACACCACCATGTAACCCCAGAAGGCGCAGAAAGTCCTGGACAGGGCACAAGTGCCCAACCAGAAATGATCGGGCAAAGGAGGAAAGAACCTCCACCCTGTCGGCTGGGAGCCCAGCTCTGGCTTGACAAGAGTCGAGCTCTGCCCCGATGAAGCCCATCACCTGAGAGGGCATGAGTTCCGACTTGGTCTCGTTGATAAGAAGGTCGAGTTGGGAGTAGGTTCGGAGGGCCAGATCCCTGGACCTCTCCACCTCCTGGGGGGGGAGGAACCTGCCAAGAGCCAGTAATCGAGATAAGGGTAAATTCAAACTCCTCGACGCCGAAGATGGGCTGCCACCACTGCATTGCACTTCTTGAAAACCCATGGGGCCAATGAAAGGCCGAACAGCATGGCTCAGAACTCGTACAGGGTCTCCTTGACCCTGAAGTGGAGGAACTGCTGGTGAGATGGACGGATTGGGACGTGAAAGAATGCGTCCTGTAGATGCAGTGAACAGAACCACATGTTTCGCTCCAGGGATGGTATGATCTGATTCAGAGTTACCAAACGGAAGGTGCGAGACCTGAGATATTGATTCAGGTCGTGGAGATCTAATGGGACGCCAACCCTCCGTCCGCTTGGGCACCAGGAAGTACCTGGACATGAAGCCTGGGTCTGTAGGAGGATCTGGCACTGGTGCTACTGCCTCCTTGCGGAGCAGCTGTGCACTGTCGTCCCGAAGGGCCGACTGAGTGCAAGCTGAGATCCTTTCTTCCCAAGGGGCGCGGGCTCTGCTGGGAGTGTTCTTCCTGAATTCCAGATGCAGTCTCTGACCGACCACTTCCAGAACCCACCCGTCCGAAGTGATACCGGACCAGGCTGAAAGAAAGTGGCAGAGCCGGACCCCCATGGGAAGACCTAGAGCTGGCGTGATGGGTGAAGGGGTGGCAACCCCCAACCCGTCACTGAGCAGGCTTAGAGGAGGAGGCTCTTGGACCAGCACCTCGCCTCCTTTACGAGGCTATTGGGGACCCTGCTTGGGCCTGGGGCGCCAAGCTTGAGCCTGCTGCTGTTGGCCTCCTTGAAAGGAGGGCTGTCTAACCACAGGGAAAGAGTGCCAAAAAAGCTTTTTGCGCTTCTGCTGATTCTTGCCCGAAGAACCCTTCATAGAGGTAGCATCCAAGGTGGCATTGGACTGCTCTATGCACTGCAGGTGACCAGCCACTCCTGGACCGAAGAGGTCAGTGCCGAGGAAGGGCACATCAGCTAACTTGTGCTGAATACCTGCCGGAAAGGAGGATAACTTCAGCCAGGCCTTGCGGCGAGTGGCCACTGCCTCTGCTAAGGAGCGGGCACAGGAATCTCCAATGTCCAGGGCCGTCTGGAGCTGCTGTTTAGCAACAGCACGGCCCTGGTTCCGGACTTGCTTCACCGTGGTCTGCATGTCCGCTGGAAGATGAGGGAGGACTTCATCTAATGACCCTAAGAGGGCATGAGAGAAGTGAGCCATGATCACAGCCGAGCTGGCCTGACAAAGACCTAAGGATGAGGCCGCATAGACCTTCCGTGCAGAATGGTCCATATTCTTGGACTCATTGTCCGGAGGGTGGTCAGTGTCAGCTGAGCTATCAGTGCATCTGAACACAGAAGCAGTCACGAGGCTTTCTGCCGAGGGATGCTCTGTGAACCCCGCCAGGGACCCCATAGGTACTGTGTACTTGTGGGCCATGTGGGCAGATGGAGCTGGACAAGAGACAGGGTGCTGCCATAGCTCAGGGGCCAGGCCAACAATGGCTTCAGCCACTGGAAGGGCCTCCATCGGGGTATCCCCCCTTTTTAGGATATCCTTAAGGGGGTATTCCACCTTCTTTTGGATAGGCTCCAAGGGCAGTCTGGTAGATTCAGAAATCAGGCGGAGGATGCCCTGAAACGAGGAATGACCTTCCTGCAAACCTGTCACTGGTGACTCGTCATCGTTATCCCTCTCTACAGACAGTTAGTGAGACCCCATCTGGAGTACTGCGTGCAATTATGGAGACCCCATCTCCGCAAAGACATAGAGTGGAGGCTGTTCAGAGGAGGGCAACCAAAATGGTGCAAGGTCTGCACCAGAAGACATACGAGGAGAGACTAAAGCAGCTTAATATGTATACCCTTGAGGAAAGGAGGGAGGGGACATGATAGAAACTTTCAAATATCTCAAGGGAATTAACAAGGTACAAGAGAGTAGTATCTTTCAGAAGAAGAGATGTGCAAGAACAAGGGGGCACAATTTGAAGATAGAGGGATGGCTCAGAGGTAATGTTAGAAAGTATTTTTTCACAGAGAGAGTTGTGGATGCATGGAACAGCCTTCTTGAGGAGGTCGTGGAGTCAGGAACAGTGGGAGAATTCAAGAATGCATGGGACAGGCATAAGGCAATTCTAGTGGGGGGGCAGGAGGAAGTAAGCTGTTGATTTAACTAGAATCTGCAGCTTATCCATCAGATAGGGAAATGGGCAGACTGGGTGGGCCAAGCGGTTCTTATCTGCTATCAAATTCTGTGTTTCTTCCAAAAGGACACAGTAAAGGTAGAGCCAAGGTTGAGAGGTACAAAGAAACTTCAGCTGGCCGAAGCTTGAGCAGCTTCCTCTTCGAAAGCCGCCAACTGTTCAAGCTGTTCGGCAGATGCCACAGCCGTGGAAACTGCCCACCTTGCCTCCTTCGATTTCACCGGTGGGTTACAAAGTTCCGGTCTCCCCAATTTTAGGTGCGCCTTGCTATCGTCCAGGACATTGGGATGGAAGGTCAAACAGATGGTGCAAGAGGTGGTGTCATGTACAACATTTAAGCAGAAGACACACAAGAGGTGGGGATCGGTGTGTGACATTTTCTGGCTGCAGGGACACCGGCGAAATCTGGGGACAATTTGTCCTCCATGTCCAATGCGCTAGGATCAGAATCGTAAACTCTAATGAGTTTTAAGGAAATTGGCAGTGAAAACCGACGTTGAGAATCCAGGGCCTACGAACCGCTGAGATAGCACGAGGGAACCTGAATCTTCCAGCGGAAAGGAAGATCTGGTGTCATGGGGTGGAGCCGAGGTATTTACCACCCGGGTGGGTGGGAGGAGCCAGCTTGAAGACTTTCCGGTGAGATTTAAAGGGGGAAAGGGACATGCCAGAGAGTGTGGATGAACAACATATCCATGGTCCTAGAAAGGGTATCTGGCTGCCTCACTCCTTGTGAAACAGACCAACTATATGACTTATGCAGTACAGTACCAAAAGGCCTTATGGAATACTGTTCTGGCACTGAATGACAAGGTCCCAGGTGACGTGGCAGTGGACCTGGTAGAAACTGCTAGGGTGGCACTGGATGCCACCAAATATCAGTTCCACATGGCTGTGGACACTAATTATACTGCAGCCAGACTCATGGCTCTCTCCATCTCATTGAGAAGGTTTACATGGCTTAGGGTCACAAACTTATCCCAGGACAACCACACACCAAGACGATGGATTTTCCTTGTGAGGGTGACTCCCTTTTTGGGGACAAAACTGAAGCCTATATGAAAAAGGTGGAGAAATACAATCAATCAAGCAATCGATCAATCAAATCTTTATTTATTCAGGCGATCATCATTGAGCAAGGCTCATTTACAAGATGGACCTGATAAGGTCAAGGTTCGAGTTGATACACAGCAATTACTTCACATACTTATAAGACAGTTATACATACAGAAAAAAAATTGATGTTTGTAACACGATATACAGTGAATTCCCATGTTGAAACTCGGTTAAGAGAAGGTTAAACTAATATCTACAATATGTACAGTACATATATCCCAGTGAGGGTCAGGACAGTCACACACATAATGAGTACAAGGATGGTGAAGGAAATATTGGGTGCCATAAACTGGGGGTGTCTGACTGGAAGGAATATGTCATATATGATTGGAATATAGGTTTGTGGGATGACTATTCTATCTCTAGCGGTAGCAACTGCATTTCTCTGTGAAGAAGGCTGTACAGTGCTGCTTAAAGGATGTAAATGGAGTGATAATGGACAGTTTTAGGGATTTTTGTAGGGTGTTCCATGCTATAGCTAGAGAATAGCTGATTGTTGCCCCCCCTAGTTTGGTGTTGACTTTGGGCAGTTTGAGCAGGATGATATTGTTGCTTCTTAGGGCATAGGAGCTAGGAATGGTCTGGTTGAAGCAGTCCAGGATATAGCTTGGGAGTTTTTTTGATAAAGCTCTGTAGATCCATAGAGCTGCATTTCTGCTCCTCCTGACATGAAGGGAAACCCATCCAACTGCATCATAGAGAGAACAATGGTGGGTATTATATGGCAAGTGTGTAATGAACCTTTTTGTTCTATGATATAAGGTATCCAACTTTTGAAGGTAGGAGATGGGGCAGTGACTATAGAGGAAGTCTGCATAGTCAATGACTGATAGAAAGATGGCCTGGACTAACCTCATCTTTGAGTCTCTGTTAAGGAAAGGTTTTAATCTATAGAGGAGGCCAAGCCTTAGGCGAAGCTTTTTTAACAGTTGTTCTAGATGCTGAGTGAAGTCAAGTCTGTTGTCAATCCACACACCTAGGCATTTGAAATTTTCAACATACTCCAGATTTTCTCCAAGTATAGTGCATAGTTGGAGGAGATTGAATGAAGAGGATATGTTGGTGGAGTTTTGAGTTGTGAACATCATTGCTTTAGTTTTCTTTGCATTTAGCAGAAGCTTTTTCTCGAGTAGCTGATATTGTAATAAGGAAATTCTGTTTGTAGGATTTCATGAGCAACTGTAGGCGAAGGGTTGCTGACATACAGAACAGTGTCATCAGCAAAGAGGTGTACTGAGGACTTGGTAAGGGTTGAATCAATTTTATTTATATAAATGGCGAAAAGGATAGGACCCAGAATAGAGCCTTGGGGGACTCCTCTTGACAGTGGTCTTAGTGGGAATAGGTCACCTTCAGCTTTTACCTGCTGTGACCTACCGGGGAGGTAGCATCTGAACCACTTAAGGAAGGGTGGATCTAGGCCAATGGAGTGTAGGGATGAGAGTAGCAGTTCATGGTCCACAGTATCGAATGCTTTGCTCAGGTCCAGGAATACTGCACAGACATTGTTCTTTTTATCCAATTCGGTTTGCCAGTCATTTGTGACCTTGGCTAATGCAGTGATAGTGCTATGTTTGACCCTGATTCCAGATTGAGCTGGATTTAATAGGTTGGCATTGTCAAGATATTCCATTAATTGAATACTCACTAATTTCTCCAGCATCTTGGATAACACAGGTAGAATGGAAATGGGCCTGTAGTTATTAAGATCCATAGGGTCCCCTGATTTTAGAAGGGGGGACCACTTGGGCTGTCTTCCACAGTGTGGGAATAGAGCTAGAGTTTAGGGAAAGGTTAAAGAGGTGTGTTAGGGGGACTGCAAGCACATGGCACGCAATCTTTAGAAAGAAGGGGTCCAGAAGGTCTGCTCCTGCACTGTTTTTGGTATCCAGATGCCATAAATAGATCCTCAACTTGTTTCAACAGTATAGGTTTGAAGCTAAAGGAAGAGTCAACTCTGATCACCAATGTAGTGGGAGCTTAATTGGTCCTTTAGTAGGTTAGCTGGGGGAGGTGTCAAAGGCAAGGCCAGCTGTTGTGAAGTGGTTGTTGAATGCATCCAGTATTTCCATTTTGCCAGTAATAGGGCCATAGTTATTGTGTAGTTGAGTTGGAAGGGGGTTGTTAGCGTCCTGTCCCATCATACCCTTGATGGTGCCCCAAAACCTAGCAGGATTATGGTAGGAGGAGTCGAGCTCGGCCAGGTAGTAGGCAGCCTTTGCATCCCTAACTTTCCTGGTGCATTTATTCCTGGCTTTCCTAAAAATCATCCAGTCGTTTGTATTCTTAGTTTTTCTTGCTACTTTCCAGAGTTTGTCTCTCTCCAGCAGTGCAGCTTTGAGGTCAGCTGAAAACCAGCGACAGGATTTGTTTTTTATTCGGATACTAGAGATTGGGGCATGGGTGTTAAGGGCATTTATTATAATGCTATTTAGCACCTGCTGAGCTTTTTCTACAGAATGTGCAAGATAGAACTTTTGCCAGTGTGGAGAGTAAGCTAGATCATGCAGATATCCTTCAATATTGATGTTTTTCTTGGATCTCCTCATGATGAATTTTGCAGGATTTGTTGTTATGCTGTTGGATCTTACCCCTGCGATGGGGCAGTGATCACTTATGTCGCATAGGAGCACTCCAGCATGTGTGAATAGATGTGGTTTACTCACTAGTATGATATCAAGTAGTGTACTGTTACTACTATTCTTTGTATTTAATCTTGTTGGTTCATTAATTAACTGTGTGAGCCCATAGGTGTCACAGAATGATACCAGAGGTGTAGCTGCCTGTGTGAGCCAGTTGAAATTCAGGTCACCTAGGATAATGACTTCTTCAGTACTGGACTTGACCAGGTTTCCCAGGTGGGATAACAGCTTGTGTTCAGCAGACGGGGGTCTGTCGCATCCAATTAGTTGGAAAGCTGCTGTACTGGGTAGAGAGACTTTTAGAGATAGGCATTCAAATTCCTTGGGCTTAGATGTTGCAGCAGTACAGGATACAACTATACCAGCTTTTGCATATATGGCTACTCCACCTCCCCTTGTTTGGCGATCAGCTCTGAATAGCTGATAGTTAGGTAGGTTAACTTCCCTGTCCATTGTGGTGGGTTTGAGCCATGTCTCAGTTATCACGAGAAAGTCTGGCAAGGTATGGGCAATCCAGGCTTGTATCAATGTAAATTTTTTCAACAGACTGCATACATTAATATGCAGAAAACTGAGGCCTTTAGTTGAGGTTAGGTCTGATGGAGAGGTGATACTTTCAAGAGGTCCAGGGTTGATTTCCACATTACCAATACAGAGCAATAGAAAGATCAGTAGTTTCATGAGGGCTGCCAGTGATAGGGAGAGGGGGCTATCTTTGGTCCTCCTTCTTTTATTCTGTTGCCACTCTTTTTTTGGGTGCTCCCTGTGGTTTTAAAGTAGTGTGTTGGGATACCAATTAGCAGTTTGATGACTAGGCTAAGGGGGGGATCTATATATCCAGCAGTGGGGCCTTGACTGAAACACATATGTGGTGATATGTGTATCTTTATGGTGATTGTACCACTGTAGTCGATGCAGCAGTGGTAAAGCATATATGAGGGTTTGAGTGTCAGCCAAGGGGATGTTCCAGAGAAACTGGGCGGATTGACCACTCTAAATTGTATAACAGGGTCATCTTCTTTGTGGAACCCTATGGCTGATAGTGACAGGAGTATCAGAAGTAAGCTCCCCATTCTGAAGGGATATTGATAGTTGGCAGTGGGGAGTAGTGAAGTTGCTGATTGGTTGGATCAGCAAGCTGGTGTGACTCTCTGTTGGTTTAGAGAAAATGCTGAGGGCGGGAAGAGACTTCTGGAAATGCCTATAAATTAACACACAAGAAGGGGAAGAGGCGGGTGGGCAAAATGTTGCGCCTTTCCGACTGCTCCCTCGCTGTTCCTCCAGCCTTATGGTTCCCAGGTTGACTAAGGTGCTGCCGACCGCCCGTTAGCGAAGCGAGCTGGCTCAGCTGGGTGCTATGGGATGGAAGATGCAGGCTGGAGAGAGACAGAGGAGGGTGCAGCAATTAATAAGGGCAGTAGCAAGCGTTTTGTGAGCGTCACTGACCAAATCTGCACTACAAAAGGACTGTGGGGGGGGTTCTGTGGCGCCTCAGCGTCTGGCCCACCTTACATATGCAATCAAGGAGCTGTGATTACATTAAAGAGCAGTAAAATGGCAGTTTCCCTGATACAAGGTCACCTATGGAAGCAATTCCACCAAGGAAAAGCACTCTACGTCTTTCAGGTCCCAGGGGAGGAAGGGGAAGGGGATCCTACTCCAGGATCTTTTTTCAAGCACAAGTAATGCCAGACTACCAGCAATCCAGGGGGTACTTCAGAGGTAGGGGCAGGAGGTCCATGAGACGGTCAGCCCAGGTACCTCAAGTGCAGTTCCAGCTAAAACAGAATCCCTGATGGACTGGTACAGGTCATCTCCCCGCTACCAGTAGGAGGCAGATTGGCTCACTACCTCCAAGCTTGGCTTGCCATCGCCACAGACAAGTGGGTCTTGGAGGTAGTAAGCCAAGGGCTATCTCTAAGCTTAAAATCCCTCCCCAAACTGAGAGCCAGAAACTTTGCCCCAGCAACCTCTGTAGACAAAATGCTCCCAGAGGCTGAGGTGGCAAACCTGTTGGCAATCAAAACAGTGAAGCCTGTACCCCTGTTACAGAGGGGAAAGGGCTTCTACTAAAGATATTTCCTCACTCAGAAGAAAAATGGGGACTGGTGACCTATTCTGGATCTGCAACTTCTAAACAAGCATATACTAAAACCAAAGTTCAAGATGGTGACTCTGGGGTGGCCCAGTGGTGCTGAGGTTGGCGCTGGACTTCACACCTCGCGCCCGTTGCTTCCAGACTTTAGAATAGAGCCGGGCCGTCAAGTTATTGGGGAGAGAGAGGATTGGGCGTCCGGAGTACTGCTCTCCTCTCTCTGGAGAGGCTCGAGAGGCCAACCTCGGTGCCTAGTGACTCGTGAGACCAAGGCACTTGGCAAGTCAGCCACGAAGTGGGGAGGGAGTGCAGACATCAGCATGGCAACCGTGTGCAGACGTCATTGCACGCCGCACTCCCTGGGGGAACTACAGCTAAGGGAAGAACCCTCCTTATGTTCGTGGAGATGATGGGGCTCCAGGGGCAGGACGCACATCCCAAATGCAGGCCCACTTCCTCCGGTGATCTCCTGGCCAACCCGACGATCCATGTAGGGCTCTCTTTATTTACAAACAGGCCACTAGAGGAGAGCGGGCCCGGCCTGGAGGGTGATCTGAGATGCTAGAGTCCACCCGATTGATGGGGGAATTCACTGGGGTCTAACGTTTCAGGCTGGGAGAAGTAGTCCTAGCCGAGTGAGCACCCCGGAAGGATGCCCGACATAGGGGTTGAATAAATAGAGTAAAAAAAAAAGATGGTGACTCTGGCCACGATCATCCCCCACACTGCAAAAAAGGGACTGGTTGGCATCCTTAGACCTAAAGGATGCATACTTCCACATTCCTATCAGACCAAGCCACAGAAAATACCTGAGGTTTAGGCTACCCTCAGTTTGCAGCAATGCCATTTGCCTTAATCTCTGACCCAGGGCATTCACAAAGTGCCTGGCTGTGGTTGTGGCACACTTAAGAAGGCAGGGAGTGACTGTGTTTCCATACATGGGCGACTGGCTAGTCATAGGTCAGTCCCTGCAACATACTAGAGAAGTTCTGGCCGTTACCAGGAACACATTAGAGTCTCTGGGACTTCTCATACACCTACAGAAGTCCCTGCAAGAACCAGTTCAGCCTCTAGACTTCATTGGAGCAGAGCTGGACACCAGTCAAGGCAGAACATTTCTCCCTCAGGACAGGGTGAACAATATCCTGCAGGTAGCAGGATCATTCCAGCTGAAAAGGCCCACATCAGCAAGAGAGTTCTTACGCCTGCTGGGCCACATGGCAGCTGCCACAGCAGTTGTTCCATGATCCAGATTTCAGATGAGAGACCTACAGATCTTACTTCGAGAAACAGCTCTTGCAGCAGGTTACACCATTGGGACTGAAGCCGGCAGGTGCCAGGACCCCACAGAAATTCTGGCTAGCAGTATTCAGCGGGGACCCCTCCGGTCTGTCCCGCCCCGGCGTCAGGCATAGCACAAGGGCGGTCCCTCAGAATCCCAGTTCTTTTCCTGCCGTTGACTCGCCAGCATCGGTCTCTCGGTCTCTACCTAGCGTACGACGACTACAGAACTTTCTGTGTGTTTTTGCTAACTGATGTCCCTCCAACTCCTTCGCTTGAGGGTCACCTTTCTAAGTGTGCCATGGAAGGATCCCTTTCAGTGATCCTCACCCTCCCAAGGTGGCTGCCTAGGGCCCAGACCACAATACTAAGGCCTGCACCTTTGCCAAAGGTTCAATAGCCACACCAGGATCCGTCGTCAGAAGGCACTACAGGCATATCTTCTTGAAGAAAAGCTCAAAAGGATGGACCAAGAACCTTCCACCAGGGGAGATTCTTTCTCGAAGGCCCATAAGCACCGGGAGAAGGTTAGGTCTAGATCCCCAACCCAGGCCTCGGACTCCGCAGCTCAGGCTCCACCAGATCGGACCGCTCTGCCTCCAGGGCTCGGTCACAGCCCCGGATAAGGTCCAGGCTTCAGGCTCTTCTTCGCTCCAGCCGATCAAAACTTCGAGGCCCTCGGCTTCCTCCACTCCATCTAAGGCCTCTTCCAAGTCTTCCGAACACCACAGATCTTCATCTTCCACCCGACGTCGGGACACCGACTCTAGGTCAGTCTCCCAACCTCCCAGAGGTCCTGATCCACCTCCGAGACAGACTAAGGACCTGACGTCCCTGAAGCGGGTGTCGGACCCGATGTTGGCTAAACACCCGACATCGACTAAGCATCAGATGTCAGCCAGGCGCTCGCAGGAACCGACGACACAGGCCAGACACCTGTCGCCGGCTGGGCGTTCACTGGATCCGAGGGCGTCGGCCAGAAGACGGCATCCGGCATCACATTCTCTGGGTGGAAGACGCCCCGTCACGGTGGACACGGTCACAGGGACTCGACTGAGGAGGATGCTACACTGCCCGAAGACCAGGCAGGCGACACCGAGGATGCGGGCTCCGCAGGGAACCTTCCCAAACCCGGAGGCACCCAGGGACCTGGCCGCCCGACCCGGACAGACCACTGCCGCCAGGCCGTCCATTGGTGTGAAGGAAGTAAAGGGAGCTCTTTACTTTTTGGTGGGACACCATCCGAAAGGATGTGGTCCCTGTTAAACCTCCTCGTCCTACTCCTCCTCCTCCTACTTCTTCGCCTCCTACGGCCCCTCCTCCACCAAAGGGGCCAGTAGGATGACCACCAACCCCCAAGGAACAGACTCTACCTCCTAGGGGCAGATCTAAAGACAGGAGAAGGCCTCCCTCCAGATCTCCATCAGGGTCTCCCAGCCCCCAAGCGACCCAGACGGCGTTGGTATACTCCGTCGGGGGAGGACTCCAGATCTCCTCCTCCGTTCAGCATCTCCTCTCCTGACCCACATGACCTCCCCAGGTCTCCTCCGGATGATCCCTCTTTCGCTGAGATCATGAGGCACATCCAGGACAACATGGGGTGGGCTGCTGAAGACCTTGACCCCGAATGACAACGCCTTGCCCGCTATCTTTGGCAAAAAGACCCAAAGTCTGTGGTAGTACCACCCTTCGTGGACACTTTTGTGGACATCACCAAGGCTGCGTGAAAGCATCCGCACTCCACTCCCGCAGTGCCAAAGAAGGCTGACTGCCTGTACGAGGCTCAGAGAGATGACCAGTACTTGGCTAAACATCCTCTGGCAGACTCCCTGGTCATCACGTCCTCACATGACTGGTCTCAAAGACCTCAACATATGAGCACACAGCCACCGGACCAGGAATCCAAGCAATTGGATGACCTAGGGAGGCGCACGTACGCGGCTGCTACATGCGCCATCAGGTTTCTGAACTACCTTACCCACATGGTACAGTTTCAGAACTCCCAGTGGGAACAGGGCCAGGACCTGGTTGACAAGCTTCCCTATAGCGATCAAAAGGTGGAGTTCCGTAATCTTCTCCGCACAGGGTCAGATGTGGGTACCCAAGTGTTTAGAGCCGCATACGGTTCTGCGGACTCCTCTGCCAGAGCTGCAGCTTCAGGCGTTTGTCTCCGGCGACACTCTTGGCTCCGGGTCTCTGGCTTCACCCCGGGCGTACAGAAGAACATTCTGGATGTCCTGTATAACGGTGAGGTACTCTTTGGTGAATCCTCAGAGAAGTTCATCACCAAACTCCAGGACGCAGGGAAGGCAGTCTGATCTGTACAGGCCATGTACAGATCCAGGCCTTGTTCCTTTCATAGGAACCAGAGCCGCTTTCGCAGCCAGCAACAAAGGTAGCAACCACGTTCCGGCTAGCAGCAAAGGGGCACTTTTCAGCATAAAGCCCAGGCCAAGTCGTCCCCAGGCAGAGGCCAACGTTACACAAAACCGGCCCAGCCTGCAGGGATCAGTGCTGCCACAGCATGACTCCTTCCCGGCCCCCGGCCCTCCTCTGGATCAATGAGCACAAAAGGTCGGGGGACGCATCGCTCGCCACTTTTTAGGGTGGCAGTCGATCACCACCAACAGGAGGGTTCTTCAGTTGGTCAAGAAAGGCCATTTCATAGAATTTCTCGACCACACACTGGCAAGACCTCCCCTGCTCTCCCGTTACTCAGGTCAGCATGCCCTGCTTATACAGCAGGAGGTGCTCACGCTTCTGGGAAAAGAAGCCAACGAGCACATACCACAGAACCAGAGGGGTCTAGGATATTATTCTCACTTCTTTCTGGTTCCAAAGAAGACAGGGGACCTCCGTCCGATACTGGACCTCAGCGACCTCAACGACTCGGTCCTGTACAAATGCTTCCACATGGTGACCCTCCCAGGTCTGATTCCCATGCTCAAGCAGGATGCCTTCCTAGCGTCCCTAGACATGCAGGATGCCTACCTGCATATACCTATTGCTCAGGCGCACAGGAAGTTTCTGCGCTTCGAGTTTCAGGGTCGCCACTATCAGTTCCGAGCCCTCCCCTTCGGGCTGTCATCGGCAATTGGGTGTTTACGAAGTGCATGGTGGTCGTAGCCGCATCTCTAAGGAGACAAGGCCGCTACGTGTTCCCCCACCTGGACAATTGTCTTCTCATGGCACCCCACCAGGAGGCCCTGATGTCTGCTATTCACTGCTCTCAGTCTCTGTTCAAGATGTTGGGCATCATCATCAATCACAAGAAGTCACGACTGGTTCCGTCCCAGACTCTGCAATTCATAGGTGCAGTTCTGGACATCGTCCAAGGGAAAGCTTTCCTTCCCCCCGGACAGAGTGGAACACATCAGATCCCTCATCAGGGACGTTTCGGTGAAGAAGACTGATCTTACTTCGAGACACAGCTCTTGCAGCAAGGTTATACCATTAGGACTGAAGCAGGCGTCAGGACCCACAGGAAAAATTCTAGCTAGCTGTCTTCAGCGGGACGCTCCCGGCGTTGGTCCGCCCCGGCGTCAGGCGTGGTACATAAGGGGCGGTCCCGCCAGATTCCCCAGTTCTTTCCCGCCGTCGACTTGCATGTCTCGACCCTTCGGTTATAGTCTAGCGCGCAGCGTGGTTAAGTGCTTTCCTTCGGGAAAATTGGATTTCTTCTAGCAAGATTTTCGCTGATGTCCTCTCCGACCTCTGGTCACTCCTCCAAGTGTGCTTGCGGGAAACAGATCCCCTTCAAGGATCCCCATACGGCCTGTGTTCGGTGCCTGGGCCCAGACCACGATACCCGGGCCTGCTCCTTCTGCCAGGGGTTTAACAGTCATACCCGGATCCGACGTCAGAAGGCCCTTCAAGCCTTCTTACTGGAAGCGAAGCTGAAGACCATGTCTTCCAGGGAATCTTCAAAAGACCCACAACACGCAGAGAAACGAAGGGAGAAGGCCCTTCCAGGTCCCCCTCCAGGGCTTCGGACTCGCACAGCTCCGGTTCCAGTCCGACGCTCCCCTCAGGGCCAGCTCTCAGCCTCCCCCGCTGCGGTAAGGAAGCCTTCTTCTCAGGCCAAGTCCGCCAGGCCGTCCTCGTCTTCATCCTCCATGTCCCTGGCGAAGGCTGGGGATCACCATCATCACCATCACAAGTCGGGTTCCCGGCCTTCGGAACCCGACGTCAGGTCAGCTTCTTTGCCTCCTCGCAAGACGTTGGAGCTCACCTCCTTAAAGAGACCTCTTGATCCGACGCTGGTGCGTCCGTCGTCGGCCTCGCGTCATGCATCCCTGGAGCCGCCGTCGGCCAGACGACCGTCGCCGGCTAAGCCAGCTCCTCAGTGGACGCCGGTAGGGGGAACGGTGCCCGCTCCTCCTGAGAAGAGGGCCCTGACGCCTCTGACCGACGTCGGTCAGGAGACCTTGACCGAGGAGGATCTTCGCAGCCGAGGACCAGGCAGGCGACCCGGTCTCGTCGAGACTCCCAGGGAACCCTCGCCGTTAACCGAGCCCCCTGTGGAGCCGACGCCGGCACCCGGACCATCGTCCACCGGCACCCGGACCATCGTCGGGCCTTTCCTTAGTGGAAGTGAAGGACCTCTTCACTTACTGGTGGGACACCATAAAGAAGGACATGGTTCCCACGCTTCCTCCTCCTCCTCCGGTTCCTGCACCCCCCTCGCCATCGGGGTCGGCAGGCCGCTTACCTCCTCCCCGGGAATCCGGAACCCCTCCCAAGGGGAGACCAGAAAAACCGAGACCTCCGTCTAAATCCTCTTCTAGGTCACCCAGCCCCAAGAGACCCAGGAGACACCGACGATCGCCTTCGACGGAGGACACAGGATCAGAGTACTCTTCATCTAGATCCCCATCTCCCCTCTCCATCCCTTCTCCGGACCCACGTGAGATGCCAAAATCTCCTCCGGACAACCCTTCGTTCTCGGATATTATGAGACACATCCAAGAGAACATGGGATGGGATGCAGAAGAGCTAGACCCCGAAAGGATACGCCTCGCCAAATATCTTCGGCCAAAAGACCCCAAGCCTGTGGTGGTGCCACCCTTGGTTGACACTTTCGTGGACGTCACCAAGGCAGCGTGGAAGCATCCACATTCGCTCCCGGCGATGCCGAAGAAAGCTGATCGCTTGTACAAGGCTCCTAAAGAAGACCAGTACTTGGCTCAGCAGCCTCAGGCCGACTCTCTGGTCATCACAGCCTCACATGACCGGTCACAGAGGCCGTAACATCTGAGCACCCTGCCACCAGACCCAGAGTCCAAGCAGTTGGACGCGTTGGGTAGGCGCACGTATGCGTCCGCTACCTGCGCCATCAGATCCTTGAACTATTTGACCCACATGGTTCAGTTCCAGAACGCCTTGTGGGAACAGGGTCTGGAAACGGCTGCAAAACTGCCGGAAGGTGAGCAGAAGGAGGAAATGCTTCAGCTCCTCCATACGGGTTCGGACATGGGAACCCAAGTGCTACGAGCCACGTACGACTCCGATGACTCATCGGCCCGAGCAGCAGCTTCTGGCGTATGCCTCCGGAGGCACTCTTGGTTACATGTCTCCGATTTTACCCCGGACGTCCAGAAGAATATCATGGACGCTCCATTCGAGGGAGAAGTCTTGTTTGGTAATCCTTCAGAGAAGATTATTACCAGACTTCAAGAGGCCGGGAAGGCGGTAAGGTCGGTTCAGGCCATGTACCGACCCAGGCTTAGTTCCTTTCGTAGGAACCAAAGCCGAATTCATGGGCGGATGCAGAGGCAGCAGCCCCGCTCCACTACACAACAGAGGGGCTCCGGCTTCCGGAGAGCCCAGAGGAAACAGCCCGCCGGCCGAAGCCAGCGTACTTCTAAGCCGGCCCAGCCAGCGGGACCCTCTGCCGCCACAGCCTGACTCCTTTCGGCCCCCGGCCCTCAGGATCAACGGGAAATCATGGTCGGGGGTCGCATTGCGAACTTCCTGCCGGGATGGCAGGCTATAACCACCGACAGGTGGGTTCTTCAGTTGGTCGGAAGAGGCCACTATATAGAATTCGCAGAAAAGCCACCCTCGAGGCCTCCTTTGCTCTCCCGGTATCCGGGTCAGCACAAATCTCTGATCTGGCAAAGTACTCGCGCTCCTGCAAAGGAGCGATAAGTCGTCCCGGAGAACCAGAGAGGACAAGGATATTATTCCACTTCTTCCTGGTTCCAAAAAACAGGGGACCTCCGTCGATTCTGGACCTCAGCGACCTCAACGTGTCGATCGCCTACAAGAAGATTCGCATGGTGACTCTTCCGGGTCTTATTCCCATGCTGAAACAAGACGCCTTCTTAGCGTCTCTAGACATGCAGGACGCATACCTGCATATCCCTATAGCTCAGGCGCACAAGAGGTTCCTGCGCTTCGAGTTCCTCGACCACCACCTTCAATTCCGAGCCCTTCCATTCGGACTGTCATCCACACCCAGGGTCTTTACCAAGTGCATGGCAGTCGTGGCAGCGTCTCTGAGGAGACAGGGCCATTATGTGTTCCCATACCTGGACGATTGGCTTCTCATGGCCGCCTCCAGAGAGGCGTTGTTACTTGCGGTCCAGAGCACCCAGGACCTGTTCGATCTCTGGGCATCCTAATAAACTACGAAGTCTCTCCTGGTACCGTCACAGAAACTGCAGTTTATAGGGGCAGTACTGGACACTGTTCAGGGAAGAGCTTTTCTTCCAGGCGACAGAGCGGGCGCATCAGATCCCTCATCAAGGAGTTTTCGTCGACAAGACTGTCCCTGCCAGGTCGGTCCTTCGCTTGCTCGGACACATGGCTGCGGCCATTCCTACCGTCCCTTTCGCAAGGCTCCACATGCGGGTAACTCAGTGGATGCTCAAAGTGCAATGGGACCAAAGGCAAGACCACTTGCAGCATCCGGTCAGGATCACGAACACCGTGATTCGAGACTGGCAGTGGTGGCTAGTCCCAGGGTCGCTCTCCATGGGCGTCCGTTCGTAGCGCCGTCCCCGGGGGTAACCCTCACCAGACGCCTCAGGTCTGGGTGGGGGCACACCTGGCAGGGTAAGTCCCAGAGTACGTGGACCCCGATGGAGCTCATCTCCATATCAATGTCCTAGAGATGAGGGCGGTTCTCTATGCCCTGCAGGCCTTTCAGTCAGTAATCCCACCGTGTACTCTCCTGCTTCAGACAGACAACACGCGGTGATGTATTACCTCAACAAACAGGGCGCACTCTTACCCCTTTGCAGGAGGCCATGAGGTGTGGGATTGGGTAGTCCGGACAGCGCAAATCTGATCACTAGCATGTTCCGGGTGGACAACAACGATTGCAGGCGGCCTGAGTCGCTCCCAGGCCAGAGTCCACAGTGGGAACTTCTTCAAGAGGTAGCAGAGGATCTGTTTCTTGATGGGGAACTCCAGAGCTAGACTTGTTCGCATCCCCATCCAACATAAAACTGCCCAATTTTTGCTCGCTAGATCCAGGGCCTGGTGTTTTCTGGCGAGGCAGCGTTGTCCCTCTCCTGGGGACAGATTCCTCCGCTTTCCCTCCCTTCCCGTTGATCCAGAGGTTCTTCTCAAACTGCGCGAGGAGCATGCAATCAATGATCCTGGTGGCCCGTTCTGGCCCAGACAGATCTGGTTCCTTTGCTGATGCAGCTATCCGGGAACCCCGCTCCGTTGCCGTTCAGCTCCATCTCCTGTCTCAGGAGAAAGGTTCACTAGTCCACACGGACTTACGCTCACTGAACCTGCATGCATGGCTCCTAGAGACATAGCCATCTTGCGTCACGGGGTCTCGCAAGAGGTTGCAGAAGTTCTTTCTGCAGCCAGAAAGCCGGCAACGCATGCGACATACGCCATGAAATGGCGCCGTTTTTGTTTATGGTCGCGAGCACGCGATTTTTCCCTTTAGGTTGCCCAGTGGGAGTGGTGTTGGACTACCTGCTCTCCCTCTTTCATTCGGGTCTAGCCTACTCCTCTATCAAGGTGCACCTTTGTGCCATTTCTGCCTACCACTTCGGTGGGACAGCCGTACAGTGGCACAATTGGGCGCCTCTCAGGAATTTCTGGGAGGTTACACCTTAGGCCCCCATTAGGGACCCTGTGCCTCCATGGGATTTGCTCTTTGTCCTGGAACAGCTCACGCTCCCCCCTTTGAACCTGCCGCGGATTGCGAGCTACGTTTTCTGTCGTGGAGAAAACGTTATTTTTAGTTGCTGTTACTTCAGCGAGAAGAATTTCTGAGCTTCACGCTCATGTGCAAAGAGCCTTATTTAGTTTTCCACCGGGACAGAGTATCCCTGAGGACGAATCCTAAATTTTTGCCTAAGGTGGTCTCTTCACTCACTCTAAATCAGGATATTGACCTGCCGGTCTACTTCCCGAACTACTCGAATAGAGGAGAGGCTCTGCTTCACACCCTGGATGTTCACCGCAGCCTGAGGTATTACCTCAACAGAACTAAACCTTCTAGTAGTTCTGAGCAACTTTTGTTTCCTTCTCTGAGGATGATGGGCCAATCAGTATCCAAACAGTCCCTGTCTCGCTGGCTTGTCCAGTGTATTTCATACTGTTATGATATCAAACAAAAGCCCCTCCCGGGAACAGTCCGGGGTCATTCTACTAGGGGTGTGGCCACCTCCTTTGCAGCACTCAGAAACGTCTCCACCTCTGCTATATGTGCTGCAGCCACTTGGAGCTCTGTGCATACCTTTATCAGGCATTATAGCCTGGACATCGCCTCTCGGCGAAGAGCTGGTTTCGGCCTGGCGGTGCTACAGGGTCTCCTGTCCTAGGTTCAGGACCTGGAATGTACTTCCTATTTCCTCCTCCCGGAATTTCTGGCAGCGTTACTGCTTGGGAATCAGTCCTAATGGTGTAACCTGCTGCAAGAGCTGTGTCTCGAGTAAGATAGTACAGTTACGTAAGAACTTACGCGAACAGTAGATCTTCGAGAACAGCTCTTGCAACAGAACCTCCCGCCCACCTTCCCCTTGGAGGAGCATGGCTTAAGCTTTTCTAACAGGGATTTTACCCTTTGTCTTCTGACGGTGGATCCTCGGTCTCCCATTTGATGTCAGCCTGCGGCCGGAAGTCTCCGGCGGGAGAACTGGGGAATCTGGCCGGACCGCCCCCTTATGTACCACGCCTGATGTCGGGGGCGGGACCGACGTCAGGGGCTGTCCCCGCTGAAGATAGCTAGCTAGAATTTTTCCGTGGGGTCCTGACGCCTGCCGGCTTCAGTCCTAATGGTGTAACCTGCTGCAAGAGCTGTTCTCGAAGATCTACTGTTACGGTAAGTTCTTACGTAACTGTACTTTCCTGTCAGACTGGTCCTTTGCCTGCTCGGACACATGGCTGTGGCCATTGCAACAGTTCCGCTAGCCTGTCTCCACATGTGGGTAACCCAGTGGATGTTAAGGATCCAATGGGACCAAAAGCAAGACCATCTGCAGCATCCAATCTGGATCACGAAAGCCGTAATCCGAGATTGGCAATGGTGGCTAGATTCGAGGAATCTCTTGGCGGGAGTCCCCTTCATTGCGCCGTCCCTGTGACACTCTCCACGGACGCCTCATGGCTCGGTTGGGAGACACACCTCGACAGTGTCCGGTCTCAGGGTTCTTGGACAGACCAAGAGACTCATCTCCACATAAATATCCTGGAAATGAGGCAGTTCTTTACACCTGCAGGCCTTCCAGTCAGAGATCCCACCGGGTACACTTCTGTTACAAACAGACAATTCCGCGGTGATATATTACCTCAACAAACAAGGAGGCACCCATTCCTACGCACTTAGCAGGGAGGCCATGAGAGTGTTGGATTGGGTCTTGCAACACTGCACAAACCTCATTGCCGTGTATGTTCCGGGAGAGGACAACGTCATAGCAGATGGCCTGAGCCGCTCTCAGGCCAGAGTCCACGAATGGGAACTACTTCAGGAGGTAGCAGAGGATCTGTTCTCAGATGGGGTATTCCAGAATTAGACCTCTTTGCGTCCCCATCCAACGCAAAACTGCCCAATTTTTTCTCGCTAGATCCAGGGCCTGGTGTTTTCTGGTGAGATGCATTGTCCCTCTCCTGGGCGGGCAGATTCCTCTATGCCTTTCCTCCCTTTCCGTTGATCCAGAGGGTTCTTCTGAAACTGCACAGAGAGCAGGCGACACTGATGTTAATCGCGCCCTTTTGGCCCAAGCAGATCTGGTTCCCTGTGCTGTACCAGCTGTCTCAGGAACTTCTGGTGCTTCTGCCAATCAGTTCTCACTTATTGTCCCAGGAGGCAGGATCCTTGGTCTACCTGGACCTTCACTCCCTGAACCTGCATGCCTGTCTCCTAGGGACATAGCTGTCATGCATTGCGGGGTCTCGCAAAAGGTAGCAGATGTTCTAGCGGCTGCTAGAAAACCGGCCACTCATGCCACGTACGCCATGAAATGGCGTAGATTTTGTCTCTGGGCTCAAGCACGGGGACTTCCCCCCTGGATTGTTCTGAGGGTTCAGTTCTGGACTACCTCTTGTCCCTCTTTCAGGCAGGCTTGGCCTACTCCTCAATAAAAGTACACCTTTGTGCCATCTCAGCCTATCACATTCCTATAGGCCTTCGGTCCATAGCTCAGTTGGATACCACATGCCTTTTGAGGGGCTCCTCCACCTTAGGCCTCCGATTAAGGATCCCATTCCTCCGTGGGACTTTGTCCTGAGTACGTATGCTGCCCCCTTTGAACCACACAGCCATGGATTTGAGCTACATCTTTGGCATGAAGACATTATTTTTAGTTTCTGTTACTTCGGCCAGAAGGATTTCTGAGCTACACGCACTTTTGTGCAAAGAACCTTATTTGGTTTTTCACCAGGACAGGGTGTTCCTAAGGACCAATTCAAAATTTTTACCTAAGGTGGTTTCAGCCCTCACCCTTAATCAGGATATCGACCTGCCAGTGTATTTTCCTAAATACTCCATTAGAGGAGAGGCCCTGCTGCACACTCTTGCTGTGCATAGGTGTCTTAGATACTACCTGACCAGAACCAGGTAACACCGTAAATCTGATCAGCTTTTGTTTCCTTTGTCCATAGGATGCTGGGTGCTCCAGTTTCTAAACAATCGCTTTCTAGGTGGCTCATCCATTGTATCACGTTCTGTTACCAGAAGCGTAACAAGTCCCTGCCGGGCTCGGTTAAGGGACATTCCACAAGGAGGGTGGCTACCTCCTTTGCGGCTATGAAGAACGTGTCCACCTCAGCCATCTGCGCAGCTACTACTTGGAGCACCGTGCACACCTTTATCAGGCATTATAGCCTAGAAGTTGCATCATGGCGAAGAGATGGTTTTGGTCTAGCAGTCCTTCAGGGACTACTGTCCTAGGCTTTGGTTCAACTCTTGATCTCCTGGCCTCCTCCCATTTGAGAGGATTCCAAATTGCTGGGAATCAGTCCTAATGGTGGTAACCTGCTGCAGAGCTGTTTCTCAAAGTAAGATAGTACAGTTACATAAGAACTTACTTAACAGTAGATCTTGAACAGCTCTTACATGAAAATAATTCCTCCCACCATCCCCTCTGAGTAGAGATGTTCCTTTAGTCACTACCTAGGATTTGGTGTTTGCCTTACTCTCTGAATACCTTCTTTGAGGTGGATCTCAGTCTCCACTTGATATCATCTAGGGGCCGGAGTCTCCGTGGAGAACTGGGGACTCTGGGGGACCGCCCCCTTTTGTATGATGCCTGACGTCGGGGCAGTCCCTGCTGGATACTGCTAGCTAGAAAATTTCCGTGGGGTCCTGGCACCTGCTGGCTTCAGTCCTAATGGTGTATCCTGCTGCAAGAGCTGTTCTCGAAGATCTAATGTTTATTTATTTATTTATTTATTTATCAAGTCTAGGATTACAAATACCTTTGAGCCATGGCTCTTTTACAAAGGTTCCACGTCAGAGAAATACAAATTATGGGGAACATCAAGACAGGCATTACAACAATGTGGACATTGCAAACAGAGTACAGATTAATACAGTTCAAGGGTAGCATTGTAACAAGGCAGCCAGCGGCATTTGTCAGAGAAAACAGACAACAGATAAGAAGTGCCAGAGTCATAGGGAGAGGGAAGAGGGTAGGGGGAGAAGGAATGAAGGAAGGGTGGCAAGAGGGTGAAAAGTGCAGCATTGGGTATACCAAGATGTGAGGGTAGAATCCAGTGAGGAGGGAGGGGGACAACTAGAGCAGAAAGGGAAGTGGAGAAACAAGGTTAAGTTGGGCAGTCACAGGAGCTGTTGGTAGTGAGATAGTCCGGAGCCTAGTTTTAAACATACCAATAGTTGGGGCAGAGGAGATGGTTGGGCTGAGGCCATTGAACCAGAGTGGTGCTCGATAAGCAAAAGAGCGTTGTCCCTGTGAAGTGTGACAGTGGGGGACTTTCAGTAGCTGTAGCGTGGATCTCCTAAGGCACCATTTGTTAATTTGGTGTTGTAACAGAGTTGAGACCCCAGAAGGTGCAAGGCCAAGGTAGATTTTTTTGACCATGGAGCAGGTGAGAAACTTTATGCGGTTTGATAGTTGGAGCCAGCCGGTCTGAGTGTACAGGTCACATGTGTGGGTGAGACGGTGAGCACCAGTGATGAGCCGACATGCTTTATTTAAGGCAGTTGAGAGGCGATCTAGGGTTGTGGTTGTGGCGAGCCATAAATGATGAGACCATAGTCTATTACAGAACAGGAGCTCAGACTGCAACCTTCAAAGCTTCTGGCGTGAGGTGTGGTCTGTGTTTGTAGAGGAGACCAAGCCATGTATTAGCAGCTCTAGCTACATTATCTACATGAAGTCCATAGGAGAGATTAGGGTCAAGCTGATCCTAAGTATTTGAAGGACACCACCTGATCTAGAGTGTTCCCTGGGTGGTGGAGATAGCCAAGTGGTGTAGCTTGTGTGGGTTATGAGAGCTGCAGAAGAGCAAGATTTGGTTTTCTTGTCATTGAGGACCAGTTTATGATTAAGAAACCATGTCTCTACAGAACTGAAACCAAGTTGAAGGTTGTGTTGAAGAGTTGCAGGATCTTTGTGAGTGGAGAATACAACAGCATCATCGGCATATAGTATGATCTGCTCAGAGCAGTGGTAAGGAGGAGTTTAAGAAAAGGCTAAGGAGGGGTCCCAGTATAGATCCTGTGGGACACCGAGGCGAACAGGCAGGGTGTTAGATAGGCGTCATAATTTTACTCTCTGTGACCGGTTTTCTAAGTAGCTTTTAAACCAGAGAGAAGAGTCAGGTGATAGCCCGGCATTCAGTAGTTGGTGTATTAGTAGTCCATGGTGTACTGTATCGAAGGCCTTGGAGAGGTCGACGAAAATGGCCCCTGTGAGAAGGCCGTTGTCAAGGGATTTGTGCAAAGCTCCAGTGAACTCAAGAAGGGCTGTGGTGGTGCTGTGACCTTTCCGGAAGCTGTGTTGTTGTGGACAAGGTATATTGTATTTATCCAAGTGGTCGGTAAGTTGATCAGCCACGATGCGCTCAAGTGCCTTAGAGAGTGGGGGCAGTATGGAGATAGGGTGATAATTTGAGTGAATCGTCTTGTCCCCACTTTTATGGACAGGTGTCACGGTGGCTGTTTTCCATAGGTCTGGGAATTTTCCACAGCTGAGAGAGAGGTTTAGGATTTTTGTTAATGGATGAATTACCTCATCGAGGGTGAGCAACAGAAGCTTAAGGTCCAGGGTGTCGCTACTAGATCTAGATTTAGAGATAGCTGCAGTAATATAGCGGCGAGCTTCATTCAGCCTTACCTTCCTGAAGTAGAAGAGGGGATGGTTAGACTGAGGGGCTGAGGTATTTGGGGAGTAGGCCCTGTTTTCGGAAAAGTCATGGGGTAGAACAGCACTAAGGTCTGAAAAAGCCATGTTAAAGATGTTTGCGATCACCTTGGGGTCAAGGGTTGAGGATCCATCAACCATTAACATGGCCGGAGAGGTTTTTGGCTGCTTCCCTGTGACATCCTTGATATTGTCCCAGAAAGCATGACCATTTCCCCATGTATTGGTGAGAGCGTCTTTGTATAGGTGGATTTCATTAGCCGTATGGCTTTTGTGCAGGCATTTCATGCTTGTTTGTAATTTTGGATGTCCAGTTGTTTGCCAGTGGCCTGGCAACTGCCAGAGGTGATCCTTAGTTTCAGCTGTGAGAGAAGAGCGCGGTGACCCATGGGTTAGAGAGAGTTTTGTTTTGCTCCTTTTAGCAGGGGCAAAGAGGTCGCAGGCTTTGTTGAAAATTGAGATGAAGTGATCAAGAGCCAAGTTAACATCTGTTGCTTCATAGATGGGTAGCCAGTCTTGTAGAAGCAGGTGTTGTTTGAGATGTGGAAGTTTTCCACGAGGAAGGACTCTGCTAGCGATAATTTTGGGAGGGGGCTTAAGGAATTTGTTAGACCATGCACACATGACTGGGGAGTGGTCACTGAGTGAGTCTGGGAGAATGGTCGTGAGAAATCCTTGTGGGGTGAGTAGTGAGGACCCAATCCAAGAGGGTACTGGTGCCAGTCTTGTAGTTAATCCTAGTAGGGGAGTTTACCATTTGCGTGAGGTTAGCAGCTGAGATGGAGTCTTTATTGGCACTGGCACTCGATGCTAACCAGTTTATGTTGAAATCCCTTAGTAGAATAAGTTCAGCTTCGGAAGGATGAGAGTTGATAAAGTTTAGGACGTCATTGAATCCATGTTTAGGGTCCCTGGGTGGGATGTATACGGAGACAATAGTCAGGGCTTTATGGTTGGGACCTAGGACGATTTTTATTGGCAGAATCTGGGCTGAGGCAGAAAGTGATGGAGTTGCTACAGGGTGCCAAGACAGGGAGTCTTTGATATAGATTGCACAACCACCGCCTTTTTTGGATATCCGGTCCAGCCTGTGGACATTGTAGCCCTGTATTGTTACTGCTGAGTCAGGAACTTTAGGTGTCAGCCAAGTTTCCACCACTGCAAGGATGTCAGGGTTGTGTTGGCATATGAAGGCTTGGAGTGCATCCAGCTTTGGTAGTAGGCTGCAGATATTAATAGTTGCAAGGATAAGGGCACCTGGAGTTTGTGTGTGGCCTGAGCTTCTAGGGCCAGGATTGGGCTGGACGCTGCCTGAGATGAGAAGGAGGAGGAGTAGGAGTTTTAAGGAGCAGAGTCACAGCTCTTTGAGAGATAGTTTTGATTGTTGTTTCCTGGAGTAGAAGTTGCAAGGTTCCAGGCGGTGTCCCATATGGACTGCAAGGTGTTACAGTGTAGAGAGGTGGCCACACTTATTGAGAGTAGTGGTCGGGTTAAGTAACCAGGAATATCCAATCGGTGCGCCAAGCACAAGACTCGGGTGGAAGTGGAGAGTTCCCTTGGAGTAGCAGTGGAAACCAGAGTAGAGGGTGGCAGGGGTGGGGGTGGCTAGGACCATGGAGAGAGAAGAGGGGGTCCAAGGCAAGGAGGAGGAGGAGAGGCGAGAGAAAGGCAGAGAGAGCCCACATGGCTTACGTACTAGATAAAGAGATAGAGATATAGCCCTCTAGTGGTGAGAGGATATAATCTGCTAATGGAAAAGTCGACAGTGTGGTGGAGGAGGAGAGAGGTTGCAGGGCAGAGAGCAAAAGAGAGATTTACACAGTCAAGGCTCTAAATTCACTTCTAATATCAACTCAGAACTTAAAATGACTAAGGATTAAACAAATTATTAAACCCTAGCACATAAATTCAACTAGAGACACAGAGGGAGATACAGTAGTTAGAGGTTTGTTCAGCAGGAGATAGTGGGGCCACTTGGAAATCAGCTTCCACTGGTACTAAATCCAAAAGTCAGGGCTAGTACCTTGCATTACAGAGGATTTCTGAAAAAACGTTTAGGTTCCAGAAATTGAGGGGTCCGTGGCCTGGTCAAGGCAAGCTGGATCCCTGAAATAAAGTAGAAAAACAGGATTTTTAAAGGCTGGAGAAGTAGGCTGGTCACATCAGAACAAAGAGAATAAATATAAGTGGGCAGGTTTAGAGAGCAAAGCAGCGGTGTGGGGAGGAGGAGAGAGGGGAGAGGAGAGAGGCAGAAGAGCAAACAAGTTTACACAGTCAAGGCTCTAAATTCACTTCTAATATCAACTCAGAACTTAAAATGACTGTAAGGATTAAACAAATTATTAAACCCTAGCACATAAATTCAACTAGAGACACAGAGGAGATACAGTAGTTAGAGGTGTGTTCAGCAGGAGATAGTGGGCCACTTGAAATCAGCTTCGCTGGTACCAAATCCAAAGTCAGGGCTAGTACCTTGCAGTACAGAGGATTTCTGAAAAACTGTTTAGGTTCCAGAAATTGAGGGGTCCGTGGCCTGGTCAAGGCACGCTGGATCCCTTGCAGTACAGAGGATTTCTGAAAAATTGTTTAGGTTCCAGAAATTGAGGGGTCCGTGGTCTGGTCAAGGCACGCTGGATCCCTTGCAGTACAGAGGATTTCTGAAAAACTGTTTAGGTTCCAGAAATTGAGGGGTCCGTGGCCTGGTCAATGTTACGGTAAATTCTTACGTAACTGTACTTTCTAGGACTGGTATATGTTGCTCATCCACACGAATCCACCTGACCAAACCTGGATTCCAGCGGGCTAAGATCTGGCGTCATGGGGCGGAGTTGAGGGTTATACCGCCCAGGTGGGGGGGGGGGGAGCCAGCTTAAAGACTTTCCAGCTGTCTTAAAGGGAAAGGGACAGTGCCAAGAAGTGTGGATGAACAACATATATCACTCCTAGAACTACTGTTATGGGTGAGTAACCTATTTTTCAGTGCTGCTGTCTCCCATTAAGTTATACTTAATTGTAACTTCAAGCTATAAACAAAACATCTAAAAATATATATATGCCAGGTGGGAACAAACCTGTATAGAGATTCTTATTTGGCTAATTCTTGGTTTACTAATACAAGCGACCATGCCTGACTGTGTTCCTAAATCAAACATTGAAATTATCAACTTAGCATATTTAAAATATTTCACTTGCGAATTCAAATCTTTTAAAGTTTTCCATGTTATTTTTTGACTAGATACCTCATATTTCTCTAATCCCTCATTTGTTATCTCTTCTTTCATATCTCTTTCATTTAGCCCAGCGGGTTAAAACTCCCCTTAGCATATCTGTTTAGAACACAGAAATGTGAGGTCAAATTAATCCTTATCCCAAAACATTCACAGTGTACTTAATTTAATGTTTCTGCACCTTGTAGTATTGTGGAGTGGATATTTACTCACTTCTCCCTTGTGGAAAAACATCTTGAAGGCTGGTCCCATATAATTTTACTGCTTAGACACGGACGATCCCTGCGCCATTAAGCCAGACGCCTATGCATGTGTTTAGCAAACTTCCTTCTTCCTAAAGGAATGGAAGATGCCGGGCTATCTGGGGAGCACATCAGAGGCGTGATGATCTCATGCCCCAACGTTCACCCTTTCATGCTGGGTCCGTCATAGAAACTGTCTACTGGTTCTGAAACTGAGCCATTGTAAACAGTCCCCCTCTCCATTTTAGTTAACATTACTAAATATATGGCATGGCCATATTTCTCCATTCCTGGGGGTTTGAGAAACATAATGTACCAATGTTTGAATTTAGGAACATGGTCAGGCATGGTCACATGTATTATTAAACCAAGAATGAGCCAAATAAGAATCTGTAAGGAGGGTGGGTGGAAGAGGCGAGGGACCAGGCAGAGGTATTTAACGAGTACTTTGCCTCTGTGTTCACTAGGGAGGGGGATGGGATATCTACAAAGCAAGGCACAAAGGGGATAGAAGCGGCAGGGAGTGGGATCAGGGGAGCAACAGAAATGGAGCAAAAGGGAGGGAAAGGTACCCCAGGGGTGTCACATCTGGATAAGGATAAAAAGACCAGTATGGTGGAGGGGACGGATGATGCCATCCCACCAAAAGGGTTGGTTTGCCCTCAAGGCCCTAAAGAAGACAAATCTCCTGGGCGGATGGCATTCATCCGAGAGTACTATAGAATTGGCCCGGACATACTGGCTGCACCTGGCGGAGCTTTCAACAGGTCACTTGAGACAGGGAGGGTAACGTACCTAGGGGATTGGCGAGAGAGGCACATGTGGTACCAATCCATAAAGGGGGTCGAAGGAAGTACCAGGAAACTATAGACCCATCAGTTTAACCTCGGTGGTGGGAAAATTAATGGAGAGTATACTAAAGGAACGATTGGGGGTTTACTTGGAGGAGGTGGGAGGTCTGGATAGTCGGCAGCATGGGTTTGTGCCAGGTAGATCATATCAAACCAACCTTGTGGAGTTCTATGAATGGGTAACATCAGAACTGGACAGAGGTAAGCCTGTGGATGTATTATTCTTGGACTTCAGCAAGGCGTTTGACTCTGTCCCCCACAATGGTCTGGTGGAGAAACTGATGGGGTTAGGGTAGGCCCTTTGATGGTCAGATGGATTGAAAACTGGATAGCTGGGCGCACTCAGAGAGTAGTGGTCTGTGGGAGCTCTCGAACCCTACAGAGGTTGTTGGTAGGGTACCACAGGGCTCGGTCCTGGGTCCCAATCCTGTTTGCCATACATATCAGACATCAGGGATGGTATAGGGTGTGAAATGAGTCTCTTGCGGATGACTCCAAGATGGGAGCAGTAGTTGAGGAGAAGAGGGAGGTTGGCCTGCAAGGGACCTGGACACCCTGGAAGCTGGGCTCACACATGGAAATTAAATTTCAATATCACCAAGTGCAAGGTGTTGCATCTTGGTGGAAACTCCTAAACACAGGTACACCCTGGGAGGAGTGCTGGAAGCCTCAACAGGGAAAAAGACCTGGGGTCATGGTGGATACATGTATGAATAACACTGAGCAGTGCAGGAGAGCAGCTAGCAAGGCAAACAGGATGTTGGGATGCATGCAAGAGGATCACCTCTAGGAGCAAGGAAGTGATTCTGCCGCTGTACAATGGACTGGTTAGACCACACCTTGAGTACTGTGTACAGTACTGGAGACCACACTTGAAGAGGACATACAGCTCCTGGAGGGTACAGAGGAGGCAACAAAAGATGATCTGAGGGCTAGGGATTTGACTTACAAGGACAGACTTGAGGAGCTCTGCCTGTTTTCATTGGAGGAGGAGAGCGGGGGACATGATTGAGGTCTTCAAGTACCTCAAGGAATAAATAGGGTAAACATGGAGGGATCTTTAGACTAAAGCAGGAGGCATCACCAGAGGGCATGGTTTGAAGTTGGAAGGTGGAAGGGTGAGGGAAAAGAGGAGGAGGTTTTTCACTGAGAGGGTGGTGGACCCTTGGAATGCTCTGCCTGGTGAGCTGGTTCAGAGATCCACAGTGGAGAGCTTTAAGAGAGGGTGGGACAGACACAGAAAGTGGATGTATCAGATGATGGCCTGTCCCGGGGGGTGGGGATGGATGATAGGGGTTTCTGGAGCACAAGGGATGGGAGGGTCTTGGCACCCAACTAAGGATCTAGGTTCGAGCAGACTTGATAGACCATAAGGCCTAATCTGCTGGCAAATAGTATGTTAGTATGTTAGTATACAGGTTTGTTCCCACCTGGCATATATATATTTAGACATTTTGTTTATTTCTTGACGTTATAATTAAGTATAACTTAATGGGAGACAGCAGCACTGAAATAAAGTTTTGTTTGTTTTCTCAGCCTGTAAGTTTAAGCAGCTCTGTAGTCTGATGAAGGGACAAGTGAGTCCTGAAACATAACTGGTTTTGCTATATTTGAAAGAGAGCTAAAGAAACGTATACGGAGACTGATTGATCTGTACATGAGGAAGTTTGCGAATAAGGATATATTTTGGAAATGAACTGAACTGAAATAATAATTTTGGAAAAGAAGATATACAATTAAAAGCAAATATTAATGAAAAAGTATTCTGTCTCCTGAATTTAGGGTTAAGGGCCACACCTCCTTCCAGGGGTGTAGCCAGGAATGTTAAACTTGTACTCAAAAGTGATGCACTGTTGCCCCCCCCCTTTATGTAAACATAAACCAAAATATGTGCTCCCACACCACACAAAGAATAGGCCTGCCTCCCCCCCGTTTGCCATGTCTGACTTCACGTAATCAGTTTCTTCCTGTAATCCTCCTTCCTTTGTTTTCTGCCTGCCTGGTAAGTTGTTCTTATTTGTGTAGTTGGCTGGTGGCATCAGTGCCCCATAATGAACAACAAAGGCAAAAGGGCTCAGCACAGTATAGACACAATGTGACTCACCGTGTCCTTGCTTTCCTCTTTTTGTTGCCCCTGCCTGATTTATTTTTTTTACTGTACTCTGCCGAGTACAGTGTGTATGCCTGCCGACACCCCTGCCTCCTTAAATTTGATTCTGTAACTATGTATGTGGCACACTCCCCCTAAAGCGCTACAAGGCAAATTTGAACAGGGAACCAAGGGAAACGAAATGCAAATCAAAGCTGCAGAACTTTTCCACACTGCTGCGGAAGTAGGCCTAATGGCACTGCTGAAGTTCAGACTCCCTGTTACAGAACTTATATCTACCATACTTTGCTTCAGAGAACTGAGGGCTTTGCTCATGGGTAAACCATTTGAGCCTATGCAAAGGTATAAGATGTCACACCTGTCATGGAAGATGGCCTTCTTGGTGGCTATCATGTTAGCCAGAAGGGCTAGTGAGTTCTAGGTGCTCTTGGTAGAGTCTCCTTATCTGGTCTTCCACAGAGACCAGGTCATCCTTCGCCCTATCCCGAACTTCCTCGAAAACGTTATATCAGAGTTTCACCTTAACCAGGTGACAAAACCTTCCAGTCTACTTCAGTGACCTTTCTTCAGAGTCTGACTGCAGACTCCATATTCTGGACCAGTGAAGAGTGCTCACTTATTATAAGGAGTGTATGGCTGGAGTCTGGGGTGAGGCCGGCCAGCTGTTTGCAAATTTCTCTGAAGCCACACCTGGCAGATGGGTAGCAGAGCAGCAATTGGCTGGTGGATCACTGTATGGACGTCTGCTGTAGGTTGGCTGGGGAGCCTCCTGGAGGGCTTAGGGCTCATTACATGAGACATACCGCTGCCTTGTTGGCTGTGTCCAGGGACAACCCTATACAGATCATCTGTCGGGTTGCTACCTGGAGGAGAGCACACACCTTCTCCCATTACAGCATTGACATCATGTCATGGTGGGATGCTGCTTCTGGGTCCTCAGTTCTCTAGTATCTGTTCTCCAAAAAAGGGTGAATGCCTTGCGCCCTCTTTTTGGAGAACTGCTAGGAGTCTGCCAGAGCATGGATTGTGAACTGTATCCACGCCCTTAAAAATATAGATTACTGACCTGTAACAGTAGTTCTAGGAGTGGTATACAGTTCACATCCACACAACTCTCCCGTCCTCCCTAGCATGTGGCACCCAGATCCCTGCTTCCAGCATGCTAAGATCTGATGTCATAGGGCAGAGCCGAAGGATATACTGCCTGGGTGGTAGGAGGAGCTCAGCTTGAAGATGTCCAATGAATCAGACCATTTCAGTGGAACTGCCAAAATGTGGATGTGAACTGTATACCACTCCTATTTATTTATTTATTTTTTTGGGGTCTAGGATTACAAATACCTTTGAGCCAAGGCTCTTTTACAAAGGTTCCACATCACAAGTTACAGTAGACAACATCAATGGCAGTATAAAACATTAGGTTGGTTCAAAGACAGTACATAAGCGGCACATAAACTGAGTAAGGAACTAGAGATTGGAAGAAGAGGGAAAAGAGAAAAAAGGGAGGGGGGCAGGAAGTCGGGGGGGTAACGAGGGAAGAGGTAGGAGGGGTAGGGACAAGTGGGGATGTCAGCCAAGGTGGCATTGACTGGGGATAAGTGCATTAGAAGGGGGCCAGGTGTAGGCAAAGTGCAAGGAGGCAGTGGCCCCTTCAGGTAGACACAGGTGGAGGGAGTACTGTTTGGTTAGTCAAGGCAGTCACAGGTGCTGGAGGCAATGAGTGCGTGGCGGAGCCTGAATTTGAAAGCACCAAGCGCGGTGGCAGAAGTGATATCTCTAGCAAGACCATTTAGCCAGGTGGGGGCCCTGTAAGCAAAGGATCTTTGGCCTTGTGTTGTGCGGCAGCGAGGAATTTGAAACAGCTCTGGCTTAGATCCCCTGGTGTTACAACTGCTGATTTTAGATTGTAGGAGGGTACAGACTCCAGGTGGTGCAAGACCCATCAGGATTTTCTTTGCAACCACACAGGTTTGGTATTTTATTTGATTGTCAAGTTGTAGCCAATTGGTTTGAGTGTAAAGGTCAAGTGTGTGTAAGATGTTGAGCACCAGTGACAAGTCGACAGGCCTTGTTGAGGGTGGTAATTAACAATCTGAGTGCAGTAGCAGTGGTGGAGCCGTAGATGACAAGGCCATAGTCTATCGAAGAAATAATGGAGCTCTGGACGGCAGCTACCAGGGCCTCAGGGGTTAGGTGTTGCCAGTGGAGAAAAAACAGGCCCAGTCTGGAGTTTGCAGCTTTGGCAACATTATGAATGTAGGCAGCATAGGAGAGGTGAGAGTCTAGGGTGATCCCAAGATATTTGTAGGTTTGGACCTGATCCAGTGGGCCACCTTGACTGGTGTTGATGGAGAGGTGGAGATCCTTATGTTTATTATGGGAGCTGCTGAAAATCATGGTCTTGGTTTTTTTCAGGTTAAGGATCAGCTTATGCTTTACAAACCAGTTCTCAACTGTGGTGAAGCCCTGCTGAAGGTTTATTTGCAGGAGGTTTGGGTCCTGATGGGAGGCGAGGATGACTGTGTCATCAGCATACAGTATGATTTGTTGAGCACAGGAGTCTGGGAGTGTGTTGAGGAACATGCTGAATAGTAGTGGGCCCAGGATAGAGCCATGGGCAACACCAGAGTGGACCGGTTTAGCATCGGAGAGCACATCCACAATTTTTATACATTGAGACTGGTTTTCAAGGTAGCTTTTGAACCAAGCAACAGATTCAGTGGAGAGCCCAGAGTTCTGTAGTTGGCCAAGCAAGAGGCGATGGTGGACAGTATCAAATGCCTTGGTCAGGTCAATATAGATTGCTCCAGTTGGTAGACTGTTGTCCAGAGAGTTGTGGACGGCACCTGAACTCAAGTAGGGCAGTAGCAGTGCTATGCCCTTTTCTGAAGCCATGTTGCTGCCAGCAGAGAATGTTATATTTGCCCAGATAGTCGGCAAGCTGGTATGCTACAATCCATTCCAGTGCCTTGGGGGGAGTAGGATAGAGATTGAGCGGTAGTTCCTGTGTGTGGTTCTGTCACCACTTTTGTGTATCGGAGTGATTGTGGCTGCTTTCCATTTGTCCGGAAACTGGCTAAGTGAGAGGGAGAGGTTAAAAATCCTGGTAAGAGGCCCCAGGACTTCTAGAGTGAGACAGACGCTTGAGGTCAAGTGTATCATTGGTAGTTCTGGATTTGTTGATGGCTTTGGTGATGTATTTGCGAACTTCATTCTTTCTTACTGCTTTGAAGCAGAAGGGGGGTTGGCGGGTGGAATGGGGTTGGTGGATAAAGGAGTGTCCTCATCACTGAAAAAATCAGTGGGGAGAACACTGCTAAGGTCGGTGAACGCATCGTTGAAAGTGTCAACAGTGATTTTATGGTCCAGTGTGGTAATCCCGTTGACCCTGAGCACGGTCGGCGGTGATTTGGACTGCTTCCCAGTAACATCTTTTGTGTTGTTTCAGAAATCTCTCTCATTTCCCCATGTGTCATGGCTTTCTTGCTGTAATCTGATTTCTGTTGTCGTATGGATTTAGTGTAATCATTCCATGCATGTTTGTAGTTTTGGATGTCAGCTTGCTTACCGGTGGATCTAGCCAGTTCCCAAAGGTGGTCCCTGAGTTTTAGCTTCTTTAAGAGGGCGCCTGATAGCCACAGGTTGAAGAGAGATTTAACTTTGAGCTTGTTGAGAGGAGCATATATGTTACAGTCTTCAATAAAGATGTGGATGAATTTGTCCAGAGTGGAATTTGTGTCAGTGGCCCTGAGGATGGGGGACCAGTCCTGACGGAGTAGGTGTGATTTGAGGTGAGTTAGCTGACCACGAGGTAGAACTCTGCTGAAGATTATTTTTTGGGGGTGTTTACAGAATTTGTTGGACCAGGTACAGGTGATGGGGGAGTGGTCACTGAGTGAGTCAGGCAGGATGGTGGAGTTAGTGATCCGAGAGGGGTGGCTGGTCAGGATCCAGTCCAGTAGGGTGCTGGTTCCAGTTTTATAGTTCTTTCTGGTTGGGGAGTCCAGCATCTGGGTGAGGTTAGCTGACATGACAGAATCCCTAACAGCCCTGGCCTTAGCCACCAGCCAGTTTACGTTGAAGTCACCGAGCAGGATGGTTTCGGAGTCGGATGGTAGTGATCTAAAGAGGTCCAGTACAGCAGGTAGGCTGGGTCCTTGCTCTTTAGGTGGGATATATACGGTAACGACTGTGAGGGCTTTATTGTGAGCACCTAGTAATATTCTGATGGGCAGAATCTGCGCTGAGGATGCCGGAAGGGCAGCATCGACGGGGTGTTCCAGAAGATTGTCTTTTAGGTACAACGCACATCCTCCACCTCTTTTTGACTTGCGATCAAGCCTAAAGACATTATAGCCTGTGAGGGTGATTGCTTGGTCAAGCATCGAGGGGGAGAGCCAGGTTTCGATCACTGCCAGAATGTCTGGGTTGTGACAGCTTGAAAAGGCTTGCAGTGAGTCAGACTTGGGGAGCAGACTGCAGATGTTCAGGCATATGATTGAGAGAGTGCCAGAGGGCTTTTTCTGGGTGGAAACCCTGGCTGTGTTCGGGCCAGGGTTGGGGTGAACATTTCCTGATAGCACCAGAAGGAGGAGCAAGAGTTTCAGGGTGGCCAGGCATAATTCCCTGAGGGAGACCTTGCAATTCCTTTTAAAGTAGGAACATGCTGAGGTGTGGATGTGAAAGTTCAGCAGGAGAGTTGAGTAACAGGTAGACAACGGGGCCCAATGCACACTTGCGAGAAGGTACAGATTTATTATGAGGGGGTGTCCCCTGGGGTCATGGTTAACATCATGAGGAAGAGTGCCAGTGTAACAGCAGGTGATATTCAGTTTGTAGCTTTCGGGAGTGGAAGCAGGCTTTGGAAGATGGAGCAGTGGGGGAGGGTAAAGAGGAGGAGGAGGAGAAGGTGAAAATTGCAGAGATGGACGCATGTTTTAAACTGAGATCAGAGGAGAGGGCCAGGCAGGCGGCAGCAGCAGAGAAGCAAGGTGGAGAGTTGGGGGGGTGGGTGAGTGAGGGTGGACCAGTCAGGAACCAGTAAAGAATGAGTAGGGGAGGGACGCACAAGTGGGCGTGGTGAAAGGTCTGTTTTAATTAAGGTGGGGGGGCGAAAAATTCGGCCACTTTCCACTAAAGTTAGTGGGCGCAATGGCCCTGAATCAAGTAAGAGTTACAGCAGGAGGAGCAGCCAGTAAGGGCTCAGTGAAAAAGGTAGGAGTCCAATGAGGATTCATCATGGAGAGCGTTGGGCCAATGGCAGCACTCACTGCTTCCCCGGACAGTCAAGCACTTCTTACCCGGCTGTGTGGTTCCCAAATTCGACCATCCCTCACCCAGACGAGGAAAGCATCCTCTGGTATGCTTCTAGAACTATAGTTACAGGTGAGTAGCCTATATTTTGATCCTCTGGGATCTGAACCAATGCATCAAATAAAAAAGTTTTGCATGGTCTCTCTACAGTCCCTCATAGCCCTGTTCAGTCACGGGGACAGGATGTGTGCTGTGGACATGAAGGATGCATACCTACATATTGGAATCCGTCATATTGAGCCAGCCTGTCAGCACAGTATTAGTGCCATGGCTCTTGACGCCGGCAGCCTGGATTCAGAGCAAGTTGAATCATTGGGGGCCATCTGGGGGGAGGAGGAACAAGCATACCAGAGGGTGCTTTCCTCGTCTGGGTAAGAGATGGCAGGCTGCTCCAGTGCAAAAGTGCCATCTGGGTGCCTGCAGGTGACAGTGCACTCAGGAGTGGCTCAGTGGGAAGGGGGACGCTAGTGCACGATGTGCACCATGCTTGTGTGCGTGCTTGCCTCACACTCCAGGCCAGTGTCTGTGGGGAAGGGGAGAAAATGGCAGAAATGCAGAAGGCCTAGGGTAGAGTCATGGCTGCTCACAGAGTGCACACAGGCAACATGGCAGCCCTCCACCAACCAGATCCTGGACAGCTTCAGTTGGAGTCCTGCCACACCCCACCACAGGGAGCAAGACTTGGGGGAAGACAGCAGAGGAAGCCAGCAGGTCCATGGGAAGCCAGGTGACTTGACAGGGGGGTTGGTCCTAATGGGTGCACATGCCTACCCAGAAGGCTGCAAAAAAAAAAAAGACATTACTGTCACAGACAAGACCTCCCTGTTTGTACCATGGGGCCAGCACTTTAATTTCAGGTCTTGCCCATTTGCTTGTCCTCTGCACCATGGGTACTGTACTGTGGAACATAACATATTTCTGGCGTCTGTGTTTCTCCTAGGTTTCTAAAATGTCTTGACAGACTGCCTAAGTTGGTCTTACACTCTGACTCACGAATGGGAACTCTTCGACTCCATGGCAGGGGATCCCTTGAAAAGATGGAGTAGCCCAGGGCTGCACTGTTTTGCATCCTCACATAACACAAAACTGCTGGGTTTTTGCTCTTTGCTCCAGAGCCTGAAGTTTTTTGGCGAGACATATCATCCCTCTCTTGGAAAGGTTTTTTTTTTTTTTATTTTATGCCTTTCCTCCAGTCCCTCTGATTTAGTGAGAACTGATTCAACTCCGGGTGGGGCCTGCTACTCTTAACACTCCTGACACCCTTCTGGCCCCTAGAGATGTGGTTTCCACTACTCCCATCAGCTAGCAGTGGAACCTCCTGTCCCACTGCCATTACAGAAAGGGCTTCTGTCACAGGACCATGGGTCTCTGGTGCATCCAGATCTTAAATCCCTACATCTGCGTGCTTGACTTCTGAGAACGTAGAACTGGCACATCTCTCTTGAGGTGGCTAATGTCCTACTTGCAGCTCACCAACCATCAGCAAGGTGCGCTTATTCCTTAAAATAGAAACATTTCTGCACAAGGTGTGGCTCCCATTCCCTGAGACCGTATACTTGTCCAGTGAACTTGGTGCTGGAATACCTACTGTCATTATCAGACCCTGGACTCCAGTATTCTTCAGGAAGATGAATTTAGCAGCCATTTTGGTATTTCATATATAGAAACATAGACAGTGACGGAACAAAAAAGACCAAAGGTCCATCCAGTCTGCCCAACTTCCTTAGTTTGCCCTGGGGCCTACTGTTCCTCCTGGCTACTACCCCTCCCCCTCCCCCTCCCATTCTCCTCCCTGATTCTGGTGCCCTGAGCAACCACTATACCCTTCATTCTTTCCCAGCCATACTTAAAATCACTAATGGTTTTTGCACCCATCACCTCAGCTGGCAGCCTGTTTCATGGCTCCACCTCCCCTTTCTGTAGAATAGTATTTCCTCACATTCCTCCCTGAACCTCCCTCCTGTTAGCTTCCACTAATGACCACATGGTTGTGAGCTGGTATTTAAGTTAAATAGTTCTCCACAATTCACCCTGTTAGTTCCTTTTAGGAATTTGAAAGTCTGTGTCATATCTCCCCCCTCTCCCTTCTGGTCTCCAGTGAGTACATGTTCAGTGCCTTGAGGTGTTCCTCATAGGACAAGGCCTGCTGGCCCTGAATCATTTGTGTTACCCTGCACTGCACTGTCTCAAGCCTATCCCTTTCCTTCCTGAGGTGAGGACCCCAGAACTGGGTGCAGTACCCCAGGTGTAGCCTCACCAAGGATCTATACAGGGGAAGTTTTACCTCCCTTTTTCTGCTATAAGTACCCCTCCCGATACATGCAGGCATCCTAATTTGCCTTGCTGTAAGTCGTGTTGCACCAACTTCATTGCTTTAGGGAGTTGCTGATGATAACTCCAAGGTCTTGTTCCTCAGCCATGGTACTGAGTCTCACCCCTTCCACCCAGAACTCCATCCTAGGATTCATTTTCCCTAGGTGCATCATCTTGCACTTTTTGGTGTTGAATTTGAACTGTCAAACCCTTGACCACCACTTCAGCATTTGCAAGTCTCTGCATTTCCTTTATTCCTCCATCACTATCCACCCTCCCCTAGAGCTTAGTGTCATCTGCAAAGAGACACAGTCTGCCCCGGATCCCCTCATTCCACTCTTTGATTGCAAAACAGTGGCACAATCAGAGGTGTCCCATAGATTCCTTAAAGGGATACTGCATATGTGTCCCCAATACGTAAACTGGTTCCGCCATGGGACCTTAACTGTATTTTGGAAAAGTTGATACGGACTCCTTTCGAGTCTGCTGCTACTTGTGCAGTGCATTTTCTATCATTGAAAAGCTTTTTTTCTTGTCATTCTTACTTTGCTCAAAGAATTTCTTTGTTGCATACTCTGATTTCTGAGCCTCCTTTGATTTTTTCACCAGGGTAGGATGTCCTTGAGAAGCAATCCTCATTTGCTACCTAAGATGGTTCTGATTTGACACTGAATCAGACCATTCACCTTCCTGTATATTATGCTTCCCACGCTAATAAGGAGAAACCTCGTTACATACTTTAGATGTTCATAGAACTTTGCGTTTCCGTCTTGGCAGTAGTAAGAACTATAGAAAGTTCTTTCAGCTTTTCGATTTCTTCGACCCCAGTAGGGAGGGCTCCCCTGACTCTAAACAGTATTTGTCCAGATGGTTAGCATGTTGTATTACATTTACACAGTGAGGAGCTTCCTGGTACTGTTAGTGGACATTCCACACATGGCCACTTATGTGGCTTGATTTATCCGTGTTTGTGCAGCTGACATTTGTATTGCTGCCACTTGGAGTACTGCTCATACTTTCACTTATCATGCAAGCTGGACATTGTCTATCATAGATGTGCTGGTTTTAGCCTTACTGTGATCGGGGCCTTCTACCCCGCTGTCATAATTACATGTTCTAGGAGCGTGGATATTTTGTTCATCCTCACTCTCTGGCATGTCCCTTTCCTGTTTAAATCTGTCTTCAAGCTGGCTCCTCCCACTCACCTGGGTGGTAAATACCTCGGCTCCACCCCATGATGCCAGATCTTCCTGGACATAAGTCTCCACCACTCATTCACACTATTGGGATCTGCGCCGGAGGCACTAGGACCCATCGGGAGCAAACTTTTGCTGGAGGGTGGGCGCCAGAGATGGCGCCCCGCGAACGACAGCCGCAAGCCCTAGCTCGGCGCCTTGTGGCCTGTCTCGGTGTGACCTCCAACCGCCTCAGTTCCTTTTATCCGCCTTCGATGCGCTCCAGTGACGACGTCACTCGCCTGTTGGGAGTCAAACTTCAACTAGCAGCATAGTTTTCAGTTTTTATTATTTTGTAGTATTATCTCGATACAAGCATCGCTTAAGTTTATTCTTATTTTTTAAATAAATTCAATAAAGAAGTCTCAGCCTACTTTGACAGAGTCGACCATGAGCAGGTCAGGTGACGGTAGGGAGACTTCGTATGAAAGCTGTTCAGTCAGTTGGGCTGGGTCCGGTCCGCCGCCTTCTCCGGAAGGGGGGTCTGACAACTGTCAGTCCACTGCCCGGGGGGATGGGCGGTCACCGCGGAAGCATAAAAACAAATGGTCGCATTCTCTGCACCGTTCAGCCTGAAGCTTTTCTTCGGCCCACAGGTCTAAAAAGAGAAGGCATCACTTGTGGTCGCCCTCTGATATGTCTGCGCGCAGACGCTCGGTTATCAGGGCTAGTTGCCGGTCTCCTCCTTCGGAGTCGCCAACCTCTGTTTCCAGTAGCCAACGGCTTCAACATCGGAGTCCTACCCCACCCGCAGGTAGGTCTTCAGATGAGCAGTTTCATCATTGGGCCGCTCTTATGGAACAATGGGCTTGGAGGTTGGTCTGGCTACTGGCTCGGTCGCTCGTGGGCCTCCGGGCTCTTTGGGTGACCAGGTAGGGCGGTTGGATTTTCCTAGTCGCACGGCACCTTCTTCGGTGCCGTCGACCCTGTGCTTAGGTGTCCCCCCCCCCCCCCCCCTCACATGGCTGCGGCGCAGGGGGCCACACCGATGCCTTTATCTCCTGCTCTTTTTCCTTCAAACCCTGTTTTTCCGAGTCCTGGGAGGTTTTGAGCACCGCCCTCGGTGCTGCGGGGCTTCTCGGCGCCGTCTGTGGCACCGTGCGGCGTCTCGGCGCTGATTTCGGCACCGCGGTGTTCCTCTGCCCCGTTCTCGGTTCCATGCACCTCCTCGGCGCCGGTAGCTCTTGAAGACTCCTCCTTTCACTCGATTCTTTCTTCCTCTTCTATTTTTCACTCCTTTCCTGTCCAAACAGTCCCTCCTGGACTGTCAGGAGATGACGTTGAGCCTGACCCAGACCTTTGGCTGGGTGATGAAGTGGACGAAGCAGGATCTTTTATTGCTACAGAGCCTGTGGTGAGGACCTGTCCTTTAAGTCTCTGTTGAAGAATCTGGGCTCCACTTTCTCTCAGACTACAGACATCGATCCTGGGAAGCTGTTAAGACTCCAATATCTTCATGCTTCGGAGAACCCTTCGGATTTGACTCCTCCGATTCAACCTTCCTTTGAGACGCTGTCTCAAATGGTATGGAATAATCCTGCTCTTACCCCTTCGGTGGCTAAATCCATTGATAGGAAATACTTAGCTCCCACGGACCGTCCCATCTTGGCATCCCAAGTCTTTGCAGATCCTATTGTAGTCCTGGCAGAGAATGACAAGGTCGTTCTTCCTCAAACTACTTCAGCTCGACCTATCAACAAAGAGTCTCATAAGATAGACACATTAGGTAAGAGAATCTTTGCTGCGTCCACTCTAAGTATGCGTATTGCCAGTTACCAGGGCTATTTTTTCCAGTATAAGTATATCCTGTGGCATTCTATCAAGCAAATGGTTGAAGCTCTTCCGGACTCGGACTCAAAGCCAGAGCTTCTTCAAACCATTACTAGAGGTATTGAATCTAATAACCAGCAGGTCAAAGCAGCCATGGATGCTTTCGACACTACTTCTTGTTCAGCAGCTGCTGGTATTTGTACTCGCCGTCACTCCTGGCTGCGTACTTCGGGCTTCACGAATGATGCGCAACAGCAGGTGATGGCGTTGCCCTTTGATGACTCATATCTTTTCGGTCCTCAGGTAGAGCAAGCTCTAGAAGCTACACAAAAGACTAGGTCGGCCATTAAGCTGGCTCGACCCCTCCTGCCCCTTCTCGAGGGCATGTCAGTAAACGTCAGTTTCTTAATCGTCAGTCCTTTCGGGGCAGAGGCAGAGGAAGTTTCCATAAGAACCAACCTGCCCAACCTCAAAAGAAGGTGCAACAGAAAGCGCAAGGGCCCAAAGCGCCCAGCGCTACCTTATGAGTTGCCAGCTCAAGTCCCATCTCAACTGCCCGAGGTGGACTTTTCCTCTCCAGTGGGAGGTCGTCTGATGCACTTCTACAGCCAGTGGAAGTCCATAACCTCAGACAAATGGGTCCTTCAGATAATTCGCGAAGGGTATTCTCTCAATTTTCTGGAGACCCCTTCGGATCGTCCTCCCAAACGACAGCCCAGGCTGTCAACCCTTCAGTCAGACCTTCTCGCCGCCGAGATTCAGGGCCTTCTGAACAACAGGGCAGTAGAAGTGGTGCCTCTGCATCAGCGAAACAGGGTTCTCTCCACTACTTTCTGGTTTCAAAGAGTCCGGGGAATCGCCCCATTCTAGACCTCAGAAAGCTAAACAAATTTCTCCCCAAGGAGAAATTCAAAATGATTTCTCTGGGAACCCTGTTACCCTTGCTTCATCAACACGACTGGCTAGCCTCCCTGGACATGCAGGATGCTTACCAGCACATTCCTATTCACCCGAGGCATCACAAATTCCTGAGGTTTGTGGCTCTGGGTCAACACTTTCAGTTCAGAGTCCTGCCCTTTGGGCTATCCTCGCGCCCGCCAAGTCTTTACAAAGTGTTGTGCAGTTCTACTTAGCGCATCTCAGAAAGAGTCGGTATCCAGGTGTTTCCCTACCTGGACGACTGGCTCCTAAGCAAGCCCTTCCAGACAAGGGGCGCTGGAAGCATTACAGATGGCCTCTCGCCTTCTTACGTCCATGGGAGTTCTGCTGAACCTCAAGAAGTCACAGTTGCAGTCCTCCCAGAGACTCCTTTTCATAGGGACTCTTCTGGACACCTCTTGTGAAGCTTTCCTTCCAGAAGACAGAAGAGCGATATCCTTCAGATGGCCGTTACATTGGAGAGAACAGATCAGTTACAGCTCTCTCGATACAGCGTATGTTGAGCCTCATGGCATCCTCAGTGTTCACTGTACCCTAACGCGGCTGCACATGAGAACCGCAATGGATGCTCAGTGCTCAGTGGTCTCCAACCACTCACCCGCAGTCTTTTCCCATCAAGGTGACAGAAGCCTTACAGAGGTCCCTCACCTGGTGGTCCCAAGAGAGCAATCTCCTGGAAGGATTTCCCTTTGCCCCTCTAGATCATCAGATCTCCATTACCACGGACGCATCGCTAATGGGGTGGGGAGCTCACTGTGGCGCTCTCCACACTCAAGGTGTGTGGACTCAACTCGAGTCCCAGCTTCACATAAACGTCCTAGAGATGAGAGCCGTCCTTTATGCGGCCAGAGCGTTGAAGGACATTCTCTGTCACAAGACTATTCTCCTTCAAATGGACAACAAAGCAGTGATGTACTACATCAACAAGCAGGGCGGTGCTCACTCTTACCCCTTATGCAGGGAAGCGATGAGGGTGTGGGAATGGTGCTTGGAACACAAAGCTCTAATTCAAGCGGTTTACCTGCCAGGTGTACAAAACGACTTGGCAGACCGTCTCGGCAGATCCTCACGAGTGGTCTCTCGACTCAGTCATAGTTCAGTCACTATTCGAAGAGTGGGGAACCCCAGACCTGGACCTTTTTGCATCCCCACTCAGCGCAAAACTGCCTCTCTTCTGCTCCAGAAATCCAGGGCCTGGCATTTTCTGTCAGGATGCGTTCAGGCTGCAGTGGACAAAACGCTTTCTTTATGCCTTTCCGCCCCTTCCTCTAATTCAGAGAGTACTCCTCAAGTTCGAGTTCCAGGGGACCAAGGTGATTCTCATTGCTCCCTTTTGGCCTCGACAACTATGGTTTCCACTACTCAACAATATGTTGGCAGTTCCTCCGAGACCACTCCCCCTGCAGATGAACCTGTTGACTCAGGGTCCGGTGGTCCATCCCAACCTGAGATCGCTTCACCTTCACGCTTGGCTCCTGAAGAGGTAGAAGTGAACCAGTTCAACATCTCTCGAAGAGTTTCAGACATTCTTCTGGCTGCTCGGAAGCCAGCCACTCGGAAAACTTACACATCTAAGTGGAAGCGTTTTTCACTCTGGTGTGCACAGTCCTCTTTGAATCCCTTTTCCTGTCCACCAGACAAGGATTTGGAGTACCTTTTGGACCTCTCAAATTCAGGTCTACAGTACTCTACAGTCAAAGTTCACCTTAGTGCCATTTCAGTGTATCATGAGCCGTTTTTTTTCCTCGTCTCTGGCTCAGTTACCTATGGTTAAGAGATTTCTTAAAGGAATTCTGCATACCAGACCTCCTATAAGATGTCCAGTTGCAGCCTGGGACATTAACCTTGTGCTAGACATGCTCACTCGGAAACCTTTCGAACCTCTGGCTACCTGTGAGCTAAAATTTCTCACCTGGAAGACTGCCTTCCTGGTGGCCATTACCTCAGCCCGTAGGGTCTCTGAGATACATGCCCTGGTCCAGACCCTCCATATACTGTGTTCCATAAGGACAAAGTAGTTCTTCAGTACTCATCCTAAATTTCTTCCCAAGGTTGTGTCAGAATTCCATCTAAACCAACCTTTGGTCCTTCCTCTTACTGCGGACTTCCAAAATGAAGGAGAACGTTCTCTTCATTCTTTGGATGTTAAGAGGGCCTTGCGTTTCTATCTAAATAAAACCAAGAATTTTCGCAAGGCCCAACAACTTTTCGTTTCCTTCAGTGAGACCTGGCTGGGTCAACCTGTCGCTATCAGATGTATCTCATCATGGCTAGTAGCATGTCTTCGACACTGCTATTCCATGGCACAGGTTAAATTGGAAGGTAGGGTTTACGCTCACTCTACCAGAGCGGTCGCGGCATCCCTAGTGGAAATTCACAACGTGCCTATTGCAGACATTTGCAGTGCCGCCACCTGGAGCTCGGTGCATACTTTTGTTAAGCATTATGCACTGGATGTTCATGCCAGGAGACATTCCACCTTTGGCAGAACTATCCTTAATAGACTTCTGTCCTAGAAACGTGAGCTCTTGGTCTATCCTGCCGCCCTCTTGGGGGATTATTAGCTCGGTACTCTCCCAATAGTGTGAATGAGTGGTGGAGACTTATGTCCAGGAAGATATGAAAATTACATACCTACCATAATTCTTGATCTTCTTGGACGAGTCTCCACCACTCATTCACACGCCCACCCTCCATCCCCCAAGCTCACCGCTGTGTTGGTCTTCACTCTCTCAAATCTTTAGGCCGTGAAGACTTCTTTGTTGACCCTTCTTACACGGGTCGCCCGGACTATCTTATGTCCGGTCCTAAGGTTAGGTTACCCTTTAGGTTAGTTGCGCTGCATCTCCTTGGTAAAAAAGGTACTGAGGCGGTTGGAGGGTTGACGCCGAGATAGTCATTGCCGCACGAGCTAGGGCTCGCGGCACCGTTCCTTGCGGCGCCATCTCTGGCGCTGACCCTCTAGCAAAATGTTTGCTCCCGATGGGTCCTAGTGCCTCCGGCGCAAATCCCAATAGTGTGAATGAGTGATGGAGACTCGTCCAAGGAGATCAAGAATTACGGTAGGTACGTAATTTTCATATCTTTCTTTCCGCTGGAAGATTCAGGTTCCCTCGTGCTACTTCAGCAGTTCGTAGGCCCTGGATTCTCAACATCAGTTTTCACCGCAAACGCTTTCTCTAAAACTCTAGTTTACGATTCCGATCCTAGCGCATCGGACATAAAGGACAAATCGTCCCCGGGATTTCACCGGTGTCCCTGCGGCCAGAAAATGTCACACACTGATCCCCACCTCTCGTGTGTCTACTGCTTAGGTGTCGTACATGACACCACCTCTTGCACCATCTGTCTGGCCTTCCATCCCAATGTCCTGGACGACCGCAAGGCGCACCTAAAATTGGGGAGACCGGAGCTTCACAATCCACCGGTGAAATCGAAGGAGGCAAGGCGGGCGGTTTCCGCGGCCGTGAGATCCGCTGAACAGCTCGATCAGATGGCAGCTTTCGAAGAGGAAGCTGCTCAAGCCTCGGCCAGCCGAAGTTTTTTCGTGCCTCTTAACCTTGGCTCTACCTTTACTGGGTCCATTTGAGAGTTGTGCCAGTCTCTCCCCACCAGGGGTGAGGCACCCTCGGGTTCACACTCCTTCCGCCCTAGGAACCACTCCCCGAAGAGGGACAAGGACCCCAAGTCTTCTTCCTTGAGATCGCTTCCTTGGCCACCGGCTTTTCAGACCTTCCGTCAGGCCAAGGCACCAAGGCCGAGGAAATGGCTGAACTGGCCGAGATATCTCTCGACCCAATCGAGCCTTTGTCGTCAACTCCGGTCTACGACTTCTTGGAAGGGACACCTATGCTTTCCTTCCCCAATGAGGAGACCCAGCCCTCAGGTGTCCCGATCAAGGGAAAGGTGCCGGAACCTCGGTTCTGTCTGACTCCGGCTTCTCCCGATCGAACAAGCCGACCCCGTCGGTCTCGATCGAGGACCAGGACCCCTTCAATCGAAAAACCAAAGAAAGGTCAGAAGCACTCCAGGAAGAGGCGTCGCCACAGATCCTTATCCTCCTCGGATGAGGAGAGACTTCAATGGAAGCTCCGTCGACGTTATGAGGATCTCATGTGGCAACAGCTGATTCTGACTGGTCAAAAGCTGGCTCCGCTGGCGACACCGGCCATTACTTGGCCCCAGCCTCTCAGGCTGACACCGACCCCTCCAGAACCGAAGGCCTCGGTTCCCCCAACCGTAGGGCCGGCACGCATTCCAGCTCGGCCTGTTTCGGTCTCCCCACCGACATTGGTGGAACCACTGCCTAAGAAGCCTCAGGGAGAGGCTCCCTCGAAAGAGGACCAGACAGACACTGGCCTTCCTCCTCGTCTGTCCATCATTGTTGTCCCCAATTGCCCTCGGCGTATCGAGGGAGACATAGGTGGGAGACCCTTATTTCCTGAATCTTCGGACTCGGATGCCACTGGTTTGCACTCACATCTGGGGGGATGACGAGTCATCAGTGGCAGGCTTGGAGGAAGGTCCTTCCTCTTTTCAGGGTATCCTCCGCCTGATTTCCGAATTGACCAGAATGCCCTTGGAGCCTATCCAAAAGAAGGTGGAATACCCCCTAACAGATACCCTCAAAAGGAGGATACCCCGACGAAGGCCTTACCAGTGGCCAAAGCCATTTTTGGCCCGGCCCTTGAGCTATGGCAGCACCCTGCCTTCTGTCTAGCTCCGTCTGCCCGCATGGGCCACAAGTATACGGTACCCATGGGGTCCCTGGTGGGGTTCACAGAGCATCCCTCGGCCGAGAGCCTTGTGACTGCTTCTGTGTCTAGACGCACGGGTAGCTCCACTGACACTGACTGCCTCCGGACAAGGAGTCCAAGAATATGGACCATTCTGCCTGGAACATTTATGTGGATTCATCCTTGGGCCTTCGTTAGGCCAGCTTGACTGTGATCGTGGCACACTTCTCTCATACCCTCCTGGGGTCATTAGATGAAGTCCTCCCTCATCTCCCAGCGGACTTGCAGACCATGGTGAAGCAAGTCCGTGACCAGGGCTGTGCTGTTGCGAAACAGCAGCTCCAGATGGCCCTGGACATTGGAGATTCCTGTGCCCACTCCTTAGCAGCCGCAGTGGCCACTCGCCGCAGGGCCTGGCTGAGGTTATCCTTTCCGGCAGGTACTCAGCACAAGTTAGCTGATGTGCCCTTCCTAGGCACTGACCTCTTTAGTCCGGGAGTGGCAAGTCACCTCCACAGAATAGAGCAGTCCAGTGCCACCTTGGATGCTACCTCTGTGAAGGATTCTTCAGGTAAGAACCATTAGAAGTGCAAGAAGAAGCCTTTTCAGCACTCTTTCCCTGCGGTTAGGCAGCCCTCCTATCAAGGAGGCCAGCAGCACCATCAGGCTCAAGCTTGGCACCCTAGGCCCAAGCAGGGTCCTCAACAGCCCCGTAAAGGAGGCGGAGGTGCTGGTCCAGGAGCCTCCTCCTCCTCCTCCTCCTCTAAGCCTTCTCAGTGACTGGTTGGGGGTTGCCACCCCTACACCCGTCACGCCAGTTCTGGGTCCTCCCGTGGGGGGCCGGCTCCGTCACTTTCTTTCCGCCTGGTCTGGTATCACTTCGGACAGGTGGGTTCTGGAAATGGTCGGCCAGGGACTGCCTCTGGAATTTGAGCAGTACCCTCCCAGCCGAGCCCGCACCCCTCGGGAGGAAAGGATCTCAGCTCGCACTCAGTCGGCCCTTCGGGACGACATTGCTCAGATCCTCCGCAAGAAGGCGGTAGCTCCAGTGCCGGATCCTCCTACAGACCCAGGCTTCATGTCCAGGTACTTCCTGGTGCCCAAGCGGACGGAGGGGTTGGCGCCCCATCCTAGATCTCCACGACCTGAATCAATATCTCAGTTCTCGCACCTTCCGAATGGTAACTCTGAACCAGATCATACCATCTCTGGAGCGAAACGTGGTTCTGTTCACTGGATCTACAGGACGCATTCTTTCACGTCCCAATCCGTCCGTCCCACCAGTGGTTCCTCCACTTCAGGGTCGAAGGGACCCTGTACGAGTTCTGAGCCATGCCGTTCAGTCTGTCATCGGCCCCACGGGTTTTCACCAAGTGCATTGCAGTGGTGGCAGCCCATCTTCGACATCGAGGAGTTCAGATATACCTGATCTCGACTACTGGCTCTTGGTGGGTTCCTCCCTTCAGGAGGTGGAGAGGTCCAGGGATCTGGCCCTCTGAACCTGCTCCCAACTCGGCCTCCTTATAAATGAGGCCAAGTTGGAACTCGTGCCCTCTCAGGTGATGGGCTTTATCGGAGCAGAGCGCTACTCTCGTCAAGCCAGAGCTCAGCTCCCGGAGGACAGGGCGGAGGTTCTCTCCTCCTTTGCCCAATCATTTCTGGTTGGGCACTTGCGCCCTGCCCGGGACTTTCTGTGTCTTCTGGGCTACATGGCGGCATGCACCTCAGTGGTCCGTTGGGCCAGATGGCACATGCGCCTCCTCCAGTGGGAGCTGGCCGCCCAGTGGACTCAGCGATATGATCACTTCGACCAGCTGATCACTGTACCCTGAAGAAGTGGGATGCTCTCCAGTGGTGGACCGTCACTGATCGGTTGCAGGAAGGAATCCCGGTTGTCCGTCCTGAGCCAGCGGTCGTCCTGATGACCGATACCTCTCTCGTGAGCTGGGGAGCCCACATGGGGGACAGCAAGGCCCATGGGTTCTGGACCCCTGAGGAGTCCCAATGCCACATCAACTTGTTGGAGCTCAGAGCAGTCAGACTGGCCCTGTCAGCTTTCGCTCCTCAGCTCCGGGGTCAAGTGGTTCAAGTCCAGATGGACAATACCACGACCATGTTCTACCTCAACAAACAGGGCGGCACGCACTCCCGTCTGCTATGCAAGAGGGCGCTCCGAATCTGGACCCTCGTCAGCCGGTTGGAGGTGGATCTCCCTACCATCCATGTGGCAGGAGTCTCGAACCAACTGGCAGATGCTCTCAGCCGCTTAGGCCAGACATCCCATGAGTAGTCTCTCCATCCAGAGGTAGCTTGCAATCTGTTCTTCCACTGGGGCAAACCATTGGTGGACCTGTTCACCTCCAGGAAGAACACCAAGCTGAGCCTGTACCATGCACGCCCCGTAGGGCTTGCTGCAGGGGGATGCCTTCTCGAGGCCGTGGACCCCCAGGCCTCCTCTACGCCTTACTTCCATTTCCCTTGATCCACAAGGTGCTACTCAAGGTGAGGAGGGACAAGGCGATGGTGTTTCTGATAGCCCCAGATTGCCCGCGCCAGTTCTGGTATCCAGATCTCCTCAGCCTCAGCTGCAGGGCCCCGGAGCGGTTTTGTACACACCTGGACCTGATATCATTAAACCAGGGGAAGGTATTCCATCCAGACCTTCAATCCCTGCACCTCACAGCCTGGTACCTGAGTGGCTAGAGTTCCAGGCTCTGGGTCTTTCCGAGGATGTCTACACTGTGGTGGAGGCATCTCGTAAGGAATCGACCAGGAAGTGTTATGCCATCAAATGGAAAAGGTTTTCCATTTGGTGTCAGGGTAAGAGTCTGGACCCCTTATCCTGCTCTGTGGCTAACATTTTAGACTCACTTTGGTCTCTCTCCAAAAGGGGTCTGTGGTCATCGAGCCTTCAGGTGCACCTGGCAGCCATCTCTGCTTACCGGGCATGGGCCGGTCAGCTGACATTGGTACAGGAGACAGTGGTCAGGTGCTTTTTCAAAGGCCTGGATCACATATCCCCTCTGGTGCGTGAACCTCCATCTCCGTGGGATCTCTTGCTGGTTTTGGCAAAGCTCGTGGGCAAGCCATTCGAACCCATGCACAAGTGTGAACTCTCACACTTGTCATGGAAGACGGTCTTCCTGGTGGCCATCACGTCAGCCAGAAGGACAGGGGAGCTCCAGGCGCTTTTGGTGGACTCCCCTTATCTGGTCTTTCAGAGGGACAAAGTTGCCCTGCGTCCCCATATGAAATTCCTTCCGAAGGTGTTGACTCTACCAGTATACTACCCTAACTACACCTCGGACGCCGAGTACAGGCTCCATACTCTGGACTTCAGATGTGCTCTCTCTTATTATAAGGAGAGGATGGCGGAAATTCGGGGAGAGGTTCGCCAGCTGTTTGTCACCTACGCTGAAGCCACTTCTGGCAGATCTGCAGCGAAGCGGACCATTGTTAGATGGATTACATCATGCATAGGTCTGTGCTATGAGTTGGCAGGCATGGAGCCTCCCAGAGGGATAAGAGCTTATTCTACCCACCATACTGCTGCATCGGTGGCTGCTTCCAGGGACATCCCTATCCAGGAAATCCGTCAGGCTGCTACCTGGAAGTCAGCAAACACTTTCATTACCCACTACCACATCGACCTTGAGTCACGCCGGGATGCTGCTTTTGGGACCTCCGTTCTCCAATCTCTGTTTCTTAAATAGGGGGTGTGCGCCTTGCCTCCCTCCTCCTGGAGAACAGCTAGGAGTCTGCCAATAAATGTGGATGAACAAAGTGTCCATGATTCTAGAAAAACAGGTTCAGGTTACTCACCTGTAACAGTTGTTCTAGGAGTGGTATATGTTGTTCATCCACACGGACCCACCCGACCTCCTTGGACGCTGCGGATGCACACAACCTGGCTTCCAGCAGGCTAAGATCTGGCGTCATGGGTCAGAGCCAAGGTATGTACCACCCGGGTGGGTGGGAGGAGCCAGCTTGAAGACTTCCAGCAAGATTTAAAGAGGAAAGCGACATGCCAATAAGTGTGGATGAACAACATATACCACTCTTAGAACTACTGTTACAGGTGAGTAACCTGTTTTTCTTCCTCCACTTTGGTCATGCACACCTTAAACTACATGGCACACATGCTGGTATACCAGAAGTCTCTTTTCCGTCAGCTGAAACCTGTCATTGAGGATATGCCGGCTCCAAGTCCAAAACTATCTTGGTTGACACTATTAGGTCCGCCAAGGTTGCCTGTCGTCATTCGCTAAGGGCCACATATGATGCTATGGACTTCTCTGTCAGAGGCACCACCATAGCGGTTTGCCTCAGGAGGTATTCTTGGCTAAGAGTGTCTGACTTGGTGCCTGACATTCAGGCAGCCATCCAAGCTACTCGCTTTAGGGGCTCTGTCCTCTTCAAAGGCGACACCCAGGATATTATCACCAGCCTTCAGGACAAGGGCAAGGCCTTACATTCAGTCCACACCGTGCAACACCCTAGATTTAAGGCCAAGCAGCTATTTCGTCACCAGGCTAAGTGGCAGACGAAACAGCAGCAGACACAGCAAGATGTCAAGCAGAATGCTGGATACCTTCAGCAGCAGCTGCCCCTCCCACCAAAGCTCAAATGGCCTCTGGCGTGGCTCTCTCCAACCCTCCCTCCGTCTCTTGACTCATGGTCCACCCCCTCTCCTTCCCTTCCCTTGGAGGAGCCGGTGGGCAGAAGGTTCGCCTGTCACCTGCCGAGGTGGGAGGCAGTCACCACTGATCAATCAATCAATCAAACTTTATTTAACCAGGCAAAGCATCTTTGAGCAAACTCATTTGCAAGATGGTCCTGGACAAGTAGGACATGTACAACCACAGCAAAATTACCAGATAAGCAGTGTACACACAATGAGCAAATAAAAGACAGTTACAGAGAAACAGATAAGATAAGGGCTGGGGCGTACATATGGTGAACACTATCCGGGTTGATAATTTATTGTATATATAAAGGATTCCCTCAAGACATGGGATTATTCAAACAAAGGTCACAATGTTACAATAAGACAAGGGATACCAGGTAGGGTAAGTGAGGGAACAACAACCAAAGGTTTATGGGCGGGGGAAAAACAAAGGAAAGGGTCGGTGAGGGGTGGAAATAGGTGTAGTTAAACAGGTGGGACTTGGCAGAATAAACCCAAGGTAGAAAGAAGAAAATTGCTAGGGGAATACATGCAAGTGCCAAGAGTTTGGGGAGCCACAGGAGATGGAGGAGGTGGTTATTTGCAGCATACACACAGGGCTCTCAGTTTGAGAGTGAGCAGCCTCCTGAAAGAGTGAGGCCCTGGGAGGGAGGACAGCCTGAGAGATTTTTGCATGACATTCCAAAGGGTGGACAGAGAAAAGATGATAGCTGCTGAGCCATGTCGAGTCCTTATTTTGGGTACTTTAAGAGAGACCAGCGACAAACTCCTTAGACCATACGTTCCCTCAGTACGCTGAAACAGCGTAGAAATATGCAAGCAATAACACACGACGAGGTGTGGGTTATCGCCTGTTAAGAGCATGCCTGGGGTGTACTAAGGCACGAGGCGCTTGCACAGAGTGCCTTATGCCCCTAGGCGTGCTCTTATCAGGCTATAAACCACACCTCGGTTATTGCACTTACAAAATGGGTTTCCCAAGTAAGTATTTAAGGGGAAAAAAAATTAAAAGAGGGAAAGCATTTTAATAATTTGAGGTTTTACTATGTGAAGTAGTAAAATAGTCTCCCTGTTCTGTACTGTGAAGTCCACTGCATGTCACCCCGACACAGGTCAGGTTGTCCTGTCTGCATACAGTTTTAATTCCGCATTGTGTTAGTCGTCTACAAATAGTGGTAATCTTGTACTGTTGTCCCCAATTTTCTACATAGTGTTAATCTTGTTCTGATGAATTGAGTGGCTGCTTTAATTAACAGCAAGTAGAGGGGCTTTGTTTTTATGTGGTGTCAAGTCTGTCCATTCATGAAGAGACTGTTATTTTATTTTTTATTTAATATTTTTTCCGTATTTGCTTTAATATTGTGGTGAGTGGTTTTGTTGACTCGCAACGAGTGTGTCCCATGCTGGGTACCATATGGAGCCGTTTCCGGGTTGGCATTTTTGTTTTTATATTTATATTCTTTTTTTCTGTGTGATGCCGTGTCGCTTGAAAGAGGAATGTGTCCCACAGTAGACAGCTCTTGGGCTGTGGAATTTAAATATTGAAGACTGCAGGGGAAGGGGGGACAAGACTGGAGGCAGCATGTGGTGAAAGGGAAAGTTGTGTGCGACGAGCGGTTCCCATTTCAGCAGTTGCGGTGCCTTTCAGTGAAGTATTTTTTTAATGTTAAGATGCTGATACAAACATCGTGGATGAATTTATTGAAATTAATTTTCACATGCTTTGTGGTTAGAGGGGCTTTCTGTGTGCTGTTATAGCATTGGGGCATTTCACGGTGATGCAGCCCTTTGTGTGCCCGCTTTTTAAACTGCTTTGCAGCTTTGACAGGTTCATGATTTCTTTTTATTGTTAGGTTGCCTTGGGGAGAAAAGTGCTGGTTGGCATAAATACACGATGATAAGGACACGGCTTAGAGGTCCTTTTAGCCAATGACATTCATCCATTTTCTTTATCCATTTTATAAAGGTCAGAAGTTTATCGGTTAGGGCCCAGTATGTCCACATGAGAGCATTTTTTTGCCTCCTCAGAGTGAGGGAGGGCCAGTCTAGCACCTGATAGAGCAGGCAGTGTTAGGTGCATAATGGCATGTTTAGGATAAATCTCAGTGCGTGATGGTAGAGGGTGTCACGTTTACATAGTGCCTGAATAGGACAGTGACTATAGAGAAAGTCAGCATATCCAGCAATGGTAGAAAAGTTGTTTGTACAAGTCGTTTCCTTGTTTCAAGAGTAAGGAAGTGTCTTATCCAATAAAATATGCCTAGACGTTGTCTTAGTTTTTTAGATAGTTCATTAAGGTGAGCCAGGAACTTGAGCCTGTTATCCAGCAAACACCCAGGTACTTGAATTTTTCCTACTAGTTCCAAGGCTTCGCCAAGCAAGGTAAAAATCTGGAGGCTGGAAGATGGTCCTGTGTAGTGGGCAGCACAAGGTGAGATAATCATAGCTTTGGTCTTTTTGGCGTTAAGCAGAAGCTTGAGCCTTATTAAGTTGCAATGAAGGATGTCAAAGTCTAACTGAAGCTCCTTGTGGGCTTCGTCTAAGGAGGTGTTAGTAGTATAGAGCATGGCATCATCAGCGAATAGATGAACGTTACTTGTGCGTATATAGGAGTCTATATGGTTTATATAAATAGCAAAGAGAATAGGGTCCAAGATGGAGCCTTGTGGCACACCATGCGACAGGGACTTTAACTGAGACAGTTCCCCTTTATCTTTGATCTGTTGCATTCGGTTGGTGAGGTAACAATCAAACCACTTTAAGGCAGTGTTGTTTACCCCGATGCTGCTCAAGACGTTAAGTAGAATATGATGATCCAATGTATGGAAGGCCTTGCTAAGATCTAGAAAGAGGGCATAGATGTATTGCTTAGTATCCTGGGTGGTTTGCCATTAGTTGGACACTTTGGCAAGGGCTGATACAGTACTGTGCTTGGGCCTAAATTCCGATTGGGCAGGGTTTAGGGTGTTTTCGGTGTTAAGGAACTCTCCGAGTTGAAAGTTAACAAATTTTTCCAGGGTTTTTGATAGGATTGGGAGAAGGGAAATCAGGCGGTAGTTGTTCAGGTCAGTTGGGTCACCAGATTTAAAAAGAGGAATAATGTGCACTATTTTCCAAAGTGGTGACAACTCACCATGAGCCAAGGAACTATTAAAAAGGTGAACGATTGGAGCTGTCAGGTGATAGCAGCCAAGTTTCAAGAAGAACGGTTCTAAGAGGTCAGCACCGGCACACTTTTTAGTGTCCAAGGCTAGCAGGAGGTACTCCACCTGTTTAAAAGTTACTGAATGAAAGCTAAAGGAGGAGCACCCTGGGATAGCTGTGGTGACAGGGCTAGGTCCGTCATTGTCATCACTGCAGACACTCTCTTTACTGGCGGGTGAGGCATCAAACGCAAGGCCTGCAGTGGCAAAATGGCTATTTATCTTTTCTAGGATGTACACCCTGTCCATGTAGGAAATGTCTCTTAGCGCAATCTTGGCAACTACCTCTCTTAAGAACTTTCCAGAATTTAGGGGAACAATTTTTATTTTCTTTGAGAGCGGACTGGAAATAACGTGATTTTTCAGTTCTAACAAGTTTGGTGCAGGCAATCCTGGCAACCCGAAAGGCCAGCCAGTCAGAATCCAATTTTGTTTTCCGTGCCCTTTGCCACAGTACATCCCTGTCCCTCAGAGCTTTCTTTAGGGTGGGTGTAAACCAGTCGGGTGACCTTTTCCTAGATTTGATTTTTCTAAGTGGTGCATGTTTATCAGTCACCTTCATTACCAGGTTTTGGAAGATATTATAGGCTTCTGAGACAGAGGGTGCCAGGTAAAATCCTGCCAGTTAATATTCCCTAGGTCTGCCAGGAAGGCAGGTTGGCAGAAGTGTTTTAGACTTCATTTTAGTTTAAAAGTGGAAGTAGGAGGCCGGTAAGGGGAGCGTGTAATACAGGCAGTAGCACAGTGGTCACTCGGGTCACTGTGGAAAACTCCTGTGTGAGAGATATTGTGTGGCTTGTTAACCAGCATAAGATCCAGTAATGAGCTGTGGTCAGTGGATTTCTTGTTAGGACGGGTATTCTCCGGGGTAATCTGGGTTAGGCCACGCTCATTGCAGAATTCCTTAATTTTGCTGGAGCAGGCATCATTCCAATTGAGATTAAAGTCCCCCATTATGGAGGGATCACATGATGCTTTCTCCCTAAGCGGTTGCAAAGTGCTATCGCTCCCGCTCCAACGACCTAATTTTCTTGGGGTTTTTTCGGTAAATCGGAAGATCGCTGTTCCTACCTTAATCGGGTAACATCTTAAGCTGTCAGGATAACACCAAACATCGAAACAGCTGGAATTTGAAGGCAGCATCAGGAGAAATGGAAGCCGAAATGAAAACGGCCCTCCTGACCAGACGCCTCCTAGCCAGACAAGCAGGCCAAAAAAGTTAAAACGCACACAGCCAGTGTGAGTAAAGGGCTTCAACCTCCAGTAGTGGCAGCCCCTCTTTTGGAGGAGAGATTTCTAATTGAAATGGCTTCCTTAAAAACGGCCTTTGCAGAATTCTCCACAGATTTGAAAGAGATGCAAGCAGACCTCAAAGAAACTAATAGAGCTCTGTCTGACGTCTCTGCCCATACGGCTTCACTTGAAACCTGGCAAGCTCGTATGGAGCCCGAAATGTCTTCTATCCGGCACAAATTACACAAGTTAGAGCTAAAACTTGAAGATCTTGAGGGCCGTAATAGGCGCAACAACTTGGTTATTTTTGGGCTCCCAGAAGAAGCCGAGGGGCACTCGCCTATTACATTTACACAGAAGCTATTAGTGAAAATTGCAGGTCCTCCTCCACATTTTATGGGCTATGCTGTCAAATGTGCCCACAGAGCCCTACAGCCGAAGCCCCCTACAGGAGCAAAGCCTAGACCGCTTATCCTGAAACTACTGAGCTACATAGATCGTCAGCACATTTTGACCGCAGTCAGAGATCTCAAAGAAGTTAAATGGGAGGATAGCCTGATTCGAATCTCTCAAGATTTACCTGTGGCAACTCGACAAAAATGGGCAGAGTACCATAATTTGGTCACTAAATTAATTGCTGCCGGAATAAAGTTTTGCATGCTTTATCCTGCTCGACTGTCTGTGCTTCATGGGGGCAGCTGGAAAACCTTCAAGAATGCAGGGATAGCAGCCAAAGAGCTTGCGCTTCTCTTCCCAGATCTCTTCACTCTGCGTTAATGTAATACTGCTAATAGGTTTATGAAAGATCCTGCATTGTTAGGATGGTATTGAGGAGACAATTGGAAACTGATGTTGCTGTTAATGGGCTTGTGCCCCCAAGAGATGTTTAAATCCTAAGAGGTGGGTCCCGAAGTGATGGAATTGGGCTGGCAAGTTGCGGAGGTTTTGCCCTTAGAATCCTCGGTTTCTTCGGGTAAGCGGCCTTATTCCTCTTTCGCTGCGATTGGAGGAGACCCGTAAAGGTGAGTCCTGGAATCACATTTCTGCTGTAAGCGAGTCATTCTGATCAGTCAGGCTGAAGAAAAGCCTGTGAAGAGTTTCTCCTCTTCCTCTGGCTTGTACTTAGTTATGTGACTAGAGCGAAGTTTTATGTTAGCATTGTATGGGTCGGACATCACGATTGTGCGCACGATTGCACAGTAGTGAACAGTGGAAGAGAACCTCCAACTTGTGACCGACATTATGGTGATGAAAGGCCTTTTGATGCTAACATTCCAATAATGGGGGCTTTACTGCTAATTCTTTTCACCTTTATTCTAGGATGGGTGATGGTTTTGTGCCATGCAAATAACTTTTTATGAATCGGGGTGCGTTTTGCCTGGTCACAATTTATGATATGATCTGTTCTTACAACTGGATTGTTAGAGTTCAATATCGGAAGAGGTGTTTTAGGCTTTAATGGTGGTAAAGATTAGTTGTTTCCTTCCCCATTATTGGGGTAATATTAGGGTAAAATGTGCTTTTATACCCCTTACAGAACACAGGGTTCTTTTTCCTTTTAAGATTTACCGTAGACAGATTAGCAGGAAATAAGAGGGTGACATCCGTTCTTTATTAAACTAGGAACTGTTTCTGTTAACAATTGCTTTTTATTGAGTCATTGGGAGGGGGGGGTATGCATGTCTGCCTGGCTACAGGAGAAACAGTCATGTATCATTTATTGGGGTTGGGACCTCCAAAATTTGTACTTTGGTTATGGTTGGCTGATGGATTTGTTTTATATTATAAAGAAGGGGGTTCAGAGCTAGGCCCTTCGGGCCCAAGCTTGGTAGATGCAAATACAGGGGGAAGGGGTCAGGGGATAAAATATGGGATAAGGGATTGTCTGCCACTATATGGGGACTAAATGGTTTTTTTCTTCCTTTTTTTTTTTCTCTCCTTCGGACTGATACTCAGAATTATACTTTTTCACTCTTTGTTATATTATACGTAATTACGTAATTCCACATGGCTAGTTTTAAATATTGTTCCTGGAATATAAAGGAGGCTCAGACTCCTGCCAAGAGGTCCAAGATTCTAATTCATTTAAAAAGTCTTCAAATTGATGTGGCTTTCTTACAAGAAAACCATCTTAGGGTCAGTCAAATCCATTATCTACGTAGAAATTGAGTAGGTCAAGTATTTGGGTCTGGTATTGATTCTCGTAGAAGAGGGGTTGCCATTCTGATTGCCCGTAAAATCCCATTTCGCCTTATACAACAAATTTCTGATCCGGAAGGTAGATTTATCTTTCTGAGGGCCCTGTTGGGGCACTCTGAACTGGTACTAGGCTCCATTTATGGCCCTAACTGTGACGACCCTGAATTTTTTATGAACCTCATGGATCTTCTTGCCTCCTGGACAATGCTTCCCATAGTATTAGGAGGCGATTGGAACCAGGTGCTGTCTAATATTTTAGATAGGTCTGGGCAGACCCGGCTAAAGGTAACACCGGGACAAAAGGCATTACAAGAGTTCATGAACTCTGTTGGCTTGATAGATCCATGGAGGCTAATGTTTCCAGATAGAAAATAATTTTCATTTCATTCCCTTCCCCACCATTCATTTTCCCGGACAGATTATTTCCTAATAACAGTAGACCATTTTTGGGGGGTATCTCAAGCCTATTATACATCAAAGGTCATTTCTGATCATTGTATTGTCCATCTTCATTTGGATCTATCTCCTAATATACAAAGAGATAGAATTTGGAGGTTGAATAATCAACTTCTGAAGTCAGAAGACCAAATAGTGCTCCTTCAAACTTTCATCTCTAACTTTATGGATATTAATGCCCCATCACAGCCCAGAAAAGATTTTCTGTGGGGTTAACTGAAATGCGCATTGAGGGGGGAATTAATCAGGTTAGCAACAAAGAGAAAGAAACAAAGAGCAGCTGCTCTTTCCTCGATTTTAGCCCAGATAGAGCATCAGGAGAGGCTTCTCCTCCCCTCGGCCCCTATAGAAGAGTGGGAAAAGTTGGAATCACTATGTTCCCAGTACAATCATTTATTGGCAGAAAAGGCAGAATTCTTAATGCTTCACTCTAAAGTATCTTATTTTGAAAAAGGTGAAAGAGCAGGGAAGCTAATGGCTCTTCGTCTATGGACCCAAATAACCGATAAAATAATCACCTCAATTTTCTCGATGACTAGGGAACTTTTATCCCCCCCCCCCCCAGAAGTTGCTAATGCTTTCCAAGAATACTATCGACAGTTATATTCTGCACCTGAACTCACCTCTCTGTCTCAACAACTCAACAATTTCCTCCAAGATATTAATCTTCCTAGATTAGCAGCTAATCAGGTTAATATTTTGAAGGCTCCGATTACACTAACAGAAATTCATGAAGCCATAGAGTCTGTTGCCCCAGATAAATTGCCTGGCCCAGACGGCTTTACTACTAATTTCTACAAAAAATTTAAGGAGATAATTTCCCCTATCCTTTTAGACACTTTTCATTATATTTACAAATATGGAATATCTGATACCTCTCTGACTCGGGTAATTATAATCATCATTCCCAAACCTGGCAAAGACCCCCTCTATATTACTAATTATAGACTAATCTCTTTAATTAATGTAGATCTTAAGATTTTAGCTAAAATTCTTGCTTCCAGAATAGCCCAGGTCTGGGAATCCCTGATAAGTATAGAACAGGTAGGGTTTGTAAAGGGCAGGTTTTCCTCGGGTCATCTTAGGAAAATAGTGTACCTCTCCTCTGTGTCCAGGGATTCATCTGTACCAGCAGCACTTGTTTCCCTGGACGCAGAAAAAGCTTTTGACAGGGTTTCCTGGGAATACCTTTTCATGGTATTAGCTAAATACCATTTTCCAATGGAATTTATACCATGGGTCAAAACATTGTATACTTCCCCATCAGCTCAAATTCACTGTAACGGGATTCTCTCCTCGTCTTTTAGGTTATTTCAAGGAACCCGTCAAGGCTGCCCCCTCTCCCTGTTCCTTTTTAATTTATATTTAGAACCCCTTATTAGGAAAATTAACAGCTTGAAATCTGTATCTGGCATAGTAATAGGCGAGAGGGAATATAAAATTTCTGTGTATGCTGATGACATACTCCTCCATATTTCCAACCCTGTGCAATCAATACCCGCTGTTTTCCAAATCCTTTCCCAATTCGAAGCTATTTCGAATTACAAGTTAAACATTGGAAAAACGGAGGTTTTTCCACTTAATAAACACATAGTGAAATCTGAAATAACAAATCTGGGATTACAATGGAACTCTGCAAAATTTAAATATTTTGGGGTCTACTTGCACTCTTCCCTTAAAAATATGAAAAAAACTTAATTTAGATGATCTAGTCAAAACTTTATCAGAAGATCTTAGACATTGGTCAAAATTACCTCTTTCTATATGGGGGCACATGAGCATATTAAAAATGAATGTGCTACCTAGAATTCTATATCCTCTACAAATGTTTAATGGGGCTCTTCCATTATCATGGTATTCCCAGTTACAGAGTATCCTCAACAGTTTTATATGGCAGGGGAAAAAAGTTAGAAGGAGTTATTGTAAACTTACGCGTCTTAAAATTGATGGAGGACTTCAAGCTCCCAATTTTTATATATACTATCTCGCTAGTCACTTGACGAGGATTAGATATTGGCTGCAACCTCCTGTTAGTAGTATAGGGTCTATGTATTGTCCTTCCTGGGTTAGAATTGAACAATCTCTCTGTTTTGAAAATAATATAGACCCCAAGGCCCTTCCTTACATTAGTAAGAAGAAACTTCCCGCATCCTTAAAAGAAACACCATTACGTTCCGTACTTCAAACACAACATCAATTAATTAATTTTCTCAAAGTGGATGCGTATAAGGACACTGCCCAACCCTTGTTTTCCAATCCTAATCTTTTAATCTCAGGCAAAGCAATTAAATCTCACCTCTTTTGGCCGGATGTGGGTGTTGTTAGTGTGAACCAGTTGGTTCAAGATAAAAAGCTTCTTTCTTATAATGAAGCTAGCCATCTTTTTAGCTGGTCCACTAGATATGTTTTCAAATATTTCCAGATATTCCACATGCTGATACAACATTTTGGCCCAGAAGAATGGAACTGTCCCTTTACTTCTGCCATACCTCCTTTTATTAATTCCATCACCTCCTCTTGCATCATATCCTAAGCATACACATTTCTGTTAACAAAAGTTGCTATTCTGGAGGGCATGAGGGTCTATCAGTGGGACAATATCCTATCCCCTACTTCTTCTCTCCGGAACTGGTCCACCATTTGGAAGCACCTATATAAATATATAAAGTGGGATAGATACAGATTGATGCAATTTTACATTAACTGTGATTTATTCTATACCCTGCTTAAACTACATCGAATGGGAAGGGCAGCATCCGATCAATGTCCTAGGTGTCATCAGGGTCCGGCTGACCTGTTTCACATGCTTTGGGCCTGTGACAAAATCACTCCATTTTGGCATAGTATTCAAACACATCTTGACCCGCTTTTAGTATTATTAGATTACTTCAAATCAGAAATCTGTGTTTTAGGAGAATACGCTGGTTTACAAGGGCGTCAACAGAGGGCACATATGGCCCTAATATCAAGCTGTGCTAAAAAAGTCATTTTGAGACATTGGCAGGAATCAAGCACTCCTACATATATGGAATGGTATAAAGAGATTATGTTTGCCTTACATGCTGAATTCGTCATTGCTGGGGTTATTAATAGAATGGAGAAGTACAAATCAAGATGGAAATCACTATATACCCTTTTAGTGATTTAATAGCTTTTAATCTGTTTTTTTAGGTTTTTGTTTTTCTTCTTTATAGATATGTATAGGTAGTATGGTAAGGCAATTGTGTTATAACACCTTTGGTCGTTTACATAGTGGCAGACATGGGGGAAGGAGGGAGGAGAGTAGGTGGGGAACAGGCAACGATAATATGGTTTCGAATTTAACATGAGGTAATCTATAAATATGTACCCTAACATGATGCATATGTATCTACTTCCTCTTTTTCTGTTGTTATAATATGACTGTGTGTACGATTTATTCGTTGTCTGTTCTGCTGTGGTGTGGTGTTGTTGCTGAAAAAATTTAAATTAATAAAGTTTATTAAATAAAAAAAAAGTCCCCCATTATTATGCGTTCTGAGTTTTTTCCCAACAGGGAGAGAAGGTGACCCAGTATGCCGAACCCTGCAGAAGGGGGCCTATAACAAGCAGATATTAAGAAGGCCACTCAAGAAGATAATGTCAATTTCACAGGTGCAAACAATATCAGAGACAGAGAGATTGGTTTTGGTATAGATGGCAACTCCACCGCCCTTTGTTGGCCTGTCGCACCTGAATAAATTATAACCGAGAATATTAACAATTTTGTCGGGAATGTTGTTTGTGAGCCTTGTTTCCGAAAACATAGCGATATGCGGAGCCGTATGTAGTGCCCAGGCTTGGACCATGTTGAATTTTTTGGGCAAGCTACGGATATTCATATGTAGAAAGCTGAGACCTTTTAGCAGAGGGAGGTTCGAGGGTGCCTCTGTAAAAAGGGGTGGACTGGGGTTTAATTCCACACTCCCTGAGCAGAGTAGTAGTAGTAGAAGAACTAATAGTTTCCTAAGGCAGTTTATAATCATTTTTAACGTGAGTTTATTCCGACGCTTAGTGTGCAAGGTTTTGCAGTTTGCATTGCTGGGGGTAGCAAAACAACAAGAGAGGGGCAGGGCATAGATTGCCACTCTAACTGAGAGTAGGAACGATAAGTGGGCGTGGATGGAAGATCTGGGCTAGAGGGGAGATACAGTGAATGTGTGGAGGTCAGTACCTTTGGAGTAGGACAGATAGTGAGCTAACACCATACCATGTAGCTCTTGATACTTGGGCATGTCTTGCAGGACTGTATTCTCTGTACGTTTAACAATGAGGTCATAAGGGAGGAGTAGGAAGCAGCTGAGGACAAGAATAGTTGTCAGTGGAGCCATTAGATTAGAGGTGAAGCAGTAGGCAGGGAGGACGGGCATGCGGTGCCAGTCAAGTACAGGAGGAGGAGGAGAATCTCTTTAAGAGGGGAGGCGGCTTATAACCTACACTAAACACAGTTTGGCGGTGACCTAAAAAGGAAGATGTCTTTAAGGGAAGGACAGGACAAGTGTTAGGCCTAATAGCTTCACTCTGCATCTTTAAGTGTAGTTGCAATATTAGTGAGAAGGAAGGAAGGAAGAAGATTGCATAGGGGTGGTGCCAAGGTGGGGGAGTATTTAATAAAGGTTGGAGGTGGCGGGGGTGGGCATAAGCAAGGAGGAGACAGTAAGAGAGAAAGTGAAGCAGAAATTGGATTATTTGCAGGGCGAAGCTTACAGCTGTGACCCAAATGAAATCTAGTCTAAACAGAAAAAACTGTATCACTTTAAAGGTGTGTGGGTCCTTCAGCTGGTTAGTCAAGGCCACACAGTAGAACTCCTGGAGACACCTCCAAACAGGCCCCCAAGGGTGTCTCACTACCCAAAGGTGCACATCTCCCTCATAAGGGAGGAAATCAAGGCTCTTCTGCAAAAATGAGCCATAGAGCCCGTTCCCGCAAACCAGGTGGGAAAGGGTATTATTTTCACTTCTTCCTGGTTCCGAAGAAAACAGGAGATCTGCGTCCAATTCTGGACCTCAGCACTCTAAACCAGTATATTCAGTACAAACGGTTTCGAATGCTGACTCTCACAGATCTGCTGCCCCTCCTACACAAGGGACAGTGGCTCTGTGCTCTGGACATGCAGGATGCCTACCTGCATATCCCGGTGTTTCTGGCCCATCGCTGCTTCCTCAGGATCTTACTTCGAGAAACAGCTCTTGCAGCAGGTTACACCATTAGGACTGAAGCTGGCAGGCAGCAGGACCCCACAGAAAACTTCTAGCTAGCTACATACAGCGGGGGACTGCCTCCGACATTGACCCCGCCCCCGGTGTCACATACATCATAAAAGAGGCAGTTCCCCAGCATCCCTCAGTTCTTTTCCTGCCGTTGACTCGCAAGCATCGGCTCCACGGACGCCTTCAGCTATTGAATGATGCTATCAACTTGGAGTACAGTGCACACATTCATCAGACGTTACAGTCTTGACATTGCTTCCAGGCGCAGAGCGGGTTTTGGCTTTGCCGTTCTGCAGGGGCTTCTTTCATCAGGGGTTCCCTTTCACCCTTCTCCTATCCTCCTCCCAAATTTAGGGGTAATACATATCACTGCTTGGGACTCAGTCCTAATGGTGTAACCTGCTGCAAGAGCTCCCACTTGAAGTAAGATAGTACAGTTATGTAAGAACTTACCATAACAGTAGATCTTCGAGAACAGCTCTTGCAGCAGGTACTTTCTCACCCACCTTCCTCTCAGGTCGTCAGCTATTTTAGCAATAATAGTTAAGCAATAAGGCATGACCAAGGGTTATGTTAATGGTCTGTTAATCGCTTTCTAGGGGTGTACTGTGGCACAAGGTGTAGCCGAGTGCCACGTGCCTCTAGAGGGTGATTAATTGACCATTAACATAATCCCTGGGAGTGCCTTATTGCTATTATAATAAAAACTGTTTTTAAAGAGTGTTAAACCTTATCCAGCATATGGCTAAGCTCTACATGTATGTTCATAAAAGATTAACATAAGGCTGTTAGAATGTTTCCAGCCAATCAGAAAGCTCCATTTCTTAGACCCTTTTTATAATAATAATTAACATCAGTCTTCCTCTGGAAGCAGATCCTTAGTCTCCCCATCAGAATCACATCGCTATGCCGGAGTCTCTGGTGGGAGAACTGAGGGATTCTGGGGGACCGCCCCTGTTAAGATGTATGTGACCCCGGGGGGCGGTCTCCCGCCCTATGTAGCTAGCTAGAAGTTTTCTTTGGGGTCCTGCTGCCTGCTGGCTTCAGTCCTAATGGTGTAACCTGCTGCAAGAGCTGTTCTCGAAGATCTGCTGTTACGGTAAGTGCTTAGTAATTGTACTTTCTCCTTCCAGGGGAAGCATTACCAGTTCAGGGCCCTCCCCTTTGGACTGTCCTCAGCACCTCAGAGTTTTCACCAAGTGAATGGCAGTGGTGGTGGCCCTGAGACACCAGGGCCACTATGTGTTCCTCTTTGTCGACGACTGGCTTCTGTCGGCCCCGTCAAGGGAACAACTGGAAGTCACCCTTTCTGCTACCCTGGCCCTCTTTGCACAAGTGAGAATTACGGTCAACTACCCCAAGTCCCAGCTTTTCCCTTTCCCAGCATCTCCAGTTCATTGGAGCAGTGCTGGATACAGCCCAGGGCATGGCTTTCCTCCTTCAGGACAGGGTGGAAACCTTATAGAGGTAGACTTATCTAATAGCCTCCAGCATGCGCGTTTCCGCCAGGTCAGTTCTCTGGCTCCTTGACCTTATGGCAGCAGCCATCCCCACTGTTCCTCTGGCCAGACTCCACATGTGTATCTTGCAGTGTATGCTCAAGAGTGCAGTGGGACCAGAGGTCAGACAACCTAGACCACAAGGTCATGGTCTCCAGTTCGATGCAGCAGGATCTCCTGTGCTGGCAGGATCTCAACAACCTTATCAAAGGGGTCCCTTTTCAGTCCCCTCCCCCCATCCAGTCTCTGACTACAAACGTTTCAGGGACGGGCTGGGGGGGCTCATCTGGAGACCCACAGAACTCAAGGGTTGTGGTCCCAGTCAGAGCTCTCCTTACACATAAACATGTTGGAAATGAGGGCAGTACTGTATGCCCTCCAAACCTTCCAGCACTTGCTTTGCCAGGGCCCACTATTAGTCCTAGTTGGACAATATGTGTGTAGTCTGGTACCTCAACAAACAAGGGGGCACTTGCTCATATCCCCTCTGCAAGGAGGCAATGCAGGTGTGGAACTGGGCAGTTTCGAATTGAATACAGCTCTCAGCGGTTCATGTTCTGCAGCATGCGTAACTTCCTAGCGGACAGTCTCAGATGCACCAGAGTAAGAGCCCATGAATAGGAGCTCAAACAAGCGGTGGTCGAACACATTTTCAACCTATGGGGACGTCCAGACCTGGATCTGTTCGTCTCTCCATACAACGCAAAACTACCCAGGTTTTGCTCGCGTGCTCCTGGGCATGGTGTTTTCCAGCGAGACGCGCTATCTCTCTGCTGGACAGGGACGTTTTTATACACCTTCCCTTCCTTTCCAGTTCTGCAGAGTGGTGCTGCTCAAGCTCCAGGCAGAAGGGGCTCATATGATCCTGATCGCCCCTTACTGGCCCCGCCAGGTATGGTTTTTGCTTCTTCAGCAGCTTGCGGTAGAGCCTCCGGTTCCCCTGTCTCTCTGCCACGATCTCCTGACTCAGGAGAGGGGCACGCTGGTCGATCCAGGGCTGAAGTCCCTTCGCCGTCACGCATGGCACCTCATGACATAGCTGCTTCACGCTATGGAGTCTCTTCCAGAGTGGCTCAGGTCCTTGTAGAGGCCAGAAAGCTTCTACGAGGACTACATATACCATGAAATGGAAGTGTTTCTCCATTTAGGCCACCTCGAAGGGTTGGGACACTTTTTCATGCCCTGTTCCTCAGATCATGGAGTATCTACTACACCTCTCTGACCTGGGCCTGAGTTACTCTTCGCTGAAGGTTCACCTGTCTGCTATTTCTGCCTACCACTCTTTAGTGGAGGGCAAAGCTGTAGTTCAGCTAGAGGGTTCCAAAACCTTCCTAAAAGGGATCCTCCACCTGAAACCCCAGCAGTCCTGCGCCACCTTGGAATCTTAATTTTATTTTGGAAAAACTGACCTTGCCACCCTTGGAATCAGTTGGTAGTTACGATATGTGCTATTTATCATGAAAAGTGCTCTTTTTAGTTGCAGTTACTTCTGCACGAAGGATTTACGAGCTTCAGGCTCTGATGTGTATGCAGCCTTATTTATTGTTTCACAGAGACTGGGTGGGGTCTGTGTACCAATCCTCAGTTTTTACTGAAGGTTTCTGAGTTCACGTTAAACCAGTCCATTCAACTTCCTGTGTATTACCCTGAGCATTCCAATCAGGGGAGGCTATTCTGCATAACTTAGATGTTCACAGAATCTTGCGTTATTATACTAACCAAACCAAATCTGTCTGGAAAACGGACCAACTTTTTGTTTCTTTTGCACCCAAAAGAGAGGGTGCAGCAGTTTCTAAACAGTGTTTTTTTTAAATGGTTGGCTGATTGTATTGTTTTCTGTTACCAGAAGTATGGCAAAAACCTACCAGGAGAGGTTAAGGGGCATTCTACTAGAGGCATGGCTACTTCTGCTGCTTGCTTCAACAGTGTTTCAGCCGCTGACATTTGTGTGGCAGCTATTTGGAGCTCTGTCCACACTTTCACCAAGCATTACAGTCCAAACATTGCCTCTAGGCACAGGCCTGGCTTTGGTCTAGCCGTCCTCCAAGGCCTTCTATCTTAAACTCTCTGCCTTTCTGCAGACCTTTCCTGCCTCCCGTGTTTCAGTTCCTTCTGATTCACACTGCTTGGGACTCAGTCCTCAAGGTTATTACCTACTGCAAGAGCCCTCTCGAAATAAAATAGTACAGTTATGTAAGAACTTACCGTAACAGTAGATCTTCGAGAGAAGCTCTTGCAGTAGGTAACCTTTTTTCCCCTCCCTCCTCTCCGTGTCTTCTACTGCTCTTTTTCTTTCACTTTTTGCTGGCTTCAGGAGCTTCTTTTTCTGTTTTCTCATTTCCTGGATGGTTTCTGGTTGGAGAACAGGAAGGCGGGCACAGGGACCGCCCACTATATAGTGTCGCGCTGATGTTGGTCACGTTATGTCAGGTGGGCGGTCCCCTGTCAGATACTGCTAGCTAAAGTTTCCATGTAGTCCTGTCACCAGGGGGTGCAGTCCTCAAGGTCATCACCTACTGCAAGAGCCTCTCTCAAAGATCTACTGTTACGGTAAGTTCTTACGTAACTACTTTTGTTTAGCTCTGAGGCTGTTGACTAGGAAATCCTTCAGTTTATATTGTCGCTATTCTTATTTGTCACATTTGAGTCTTATGATTTAGTTTGGTCAAGTAAAATGAGGGATTAAATCAGATTGCAAAAGGACCGCCAGCAGAGCTGAAGCCGTAGCTGCTGCATCAACAGCGATGTCACCTGAAGTCTCCATGGATATTTGAATTCATCTGCCTTTTTTTCTGATTCAGTGCCTTAGTCCTATTCGGTGTACAGTCACTTCTTGGCTTTTGGCAGAAACCCAGGTTGCTAGTATGGCTAATGGAAATGAGTGCTGCTGTGCAAACAAGACAGCTACTCATTTTGTGAACCCAGTCTATCAGAAATTGGGCTGTTCACCCAAGGTTAAGGCCACCAAACACATAATACTTGTAGCCTGAATCATCCCATGCCCCCACACACACACACAGACTCTCAGTTAAGGTTTTTGTTAATGTCTGGGAGCATCACTCATTCCCTCCGTCTCATTTTTATCTTTAGAGAAACATAGGACTAAAGAGGATCTCAACACTGCCCACACCACACTCCTGGAGCTAAAGGAGGCACATCTTCACTCCGAACAAAGCAAGAAAGCCCAACAGGAAGAGATTGCAGCTTTAGAAGACAAGGTCAGATCGCTTCAAGAGGAAGTAACTGCCCTGAAGAACAGCCTCAAGAATTCTAAGCAACAGGAGGAGGAAGCTGTGGTGAGTTTGTGTACCTGAGGAGTGAAAAGGAAGAGTAATCTGTACAATGATATTTGGATGGGCCCGAGTTTCGATCCCTGGCTTGGTGACTCACTATTCTGGTGTGCTTATGAGGACATCCTCAGTTACAACTCCATGGGTCCTGGCTGTGTTTTTATGTGGCATGAAGCCCCACCACTGTATCGTGCTCACCTGCAAACCTTGTGTCCTGGAGGTTATCAATTTCTGCTCCCTCTTGCATTCCTACCTGCCCTGGTTCACCCAGTTCCTATGAGTCCCCTTGCTCTGTCCCAGCTGTGTTTGAATCCATTAAAGGAACCGGCCCCCAACCCTTCCTCCAGCATAGATACATAGACAGTGTCGGCAGATAAGGGCCTATGGCCCACCCAGTCTGCCCATTTGAGCTTGTAAGTTCAGTTTATGTTTTCCTAGAAGTCTGTTGCCTCTTAACCCTGACCTCCAGAATTCCTTTATGTCTATCCCATGCATTCTTAAATCCCGTGATTGTTTCAGCCCCCACCACTTCCTCTGGCAGGGTGTTCCACTTGTCCACCACCCATTCTGTGAAGAAATTCTTCCTCACATTTCCTCTGAATCGTCCTCCCTCCAACTTCATCCCATGCCGTTTAGTCCTGGAACATCTTTTTCACTTAAAAATAGTGTATTCCTGCACCCTGTTCCTCCCTGTAAGATACTTGTATGTCTCTATCATATCCCCTCTCTCCCTCCTCTCCTCCAGGGAGTACATGTTCAGTTCCTTCAACCTGTCCTCATAGGACTTGTGATGCAATCCATGCACCATCTTTGTTGCCCTCCTCTGAACCTTCTCTACCTTGTCTATGTCCTTACGTAGGTAAGGTCTCCAGAACTGTACACTGTACTCCAGGTGGGGCCTCACTAGTGTCTTGTATAGTGGAATTATGACCTCCCTTTTCCTGCTGGTGATTCCCTGCCTATGCATCCCAGCATCCTATTTGCTTTACCTGCTGCCTTGTCACACTGTTTCCCTACCTTGAGGTCATCAGAGATGATAACCCCAAGATCCCTTTCCTGCTTGGTGCATGCTATATCCTCACCCCCCCAACTGATGTATTGAGCCAGGGTTTTTGTGCCCTTTATGCATTACAGTATATACTCGCGTATAAGTCGGATTTTGTGGAGTTGAAATCTACATGTTGTTTAACCGTCCGACTTATACGCGAGATATAGCACTGACAACTTCTGGGCACTGAATCTGTTGGGGAGTCCCCGCCTGGAATGTGGATAAAAATCAGCTGACACACCTCAGGCCTCCTTCAAGCTGGAATATGCCAGTTTCAGCAGCAGTTGTTAAAAACACACAGTTCCCACCTGGAATGTCCTCTCACTATTGCAGGCAGACAGCTTTCAGATGTTCCCAGTCCGTAATGCCGCTTGCGAGCGACGTGGCAATTTAAAACACACAGTCCCCGCCTGGAATGTGGATAATTAATCATGCAGTCTTTCACCCTGACAACTTCTGGGACAACTAAACTGTGGACTACACGACAGTCACTGGAAACTGGGTATCCTTTCTCAGTACCCGACTTATATGCGGGTCAATGACAAAGTTGTAACTTGCCATGTTCAAGTCGGGATCTCGACTTATAGGCGAACCGACTTGTACATGAGTTTTTACGGTATCTTGCACTTCTTTGCATTGAAGTTCAACTGCCAAACCCCTGACCATTCTTCAAGTTTCTGCAGGTCCCTTCTCATTCTGTCTACACCCTCTGGTGTGTGTACTCTGTTACAGAGCTTTGTGTCATCAGCGAACAGTGAAATTCTGCCTTCTAGGTCCTGCCCAATGTCACTGATGAAGATGTTGAATAGGACTGGACCCAGCACTGATCCCTGTGGTACCCCACTGGTCACTCTTCCCTCTGTGGAGTGACAGCCATTTACCACCACCCTCTGTGTCCTGCCACCCAGCCAGTTACCTACCCACCACACTACTGTCCTGCCCACACCCATATTCCCCAGTTTGTGTAATAGTCTTCTATGTGGCACAGTGTCAAAGGCCTTGCTGAAGTCCAGATAGGCCATGTCCACTGCCCTCACCTGATCCACCTCCTTAGTCACCCAGTCAAAAAATTCAACGAGGTTGGTCTGACATGACCTCCCCCTGGTGAAACCATGCTGCTTTGGGTCCTGTAGTCCATTGACAACCAGATGTTCCACCAATTTCTCCTTCAGTAGTGCTTCCATGATCTTCCCCACTACCGAGGTGAGGCTGACTGGTCTGTAGTTCCCCGCTTCCTCTTTGTTCCCACTTTTGTATAAGGGGACTACATCTGCTATCCTCCAGTCTTTGGGTACCTTCCCTGTTTCCAGTGATCGGCTAAACAGGATTGCCAGAGGTTCAGCCACCACCTCTCTTAGTTCTTTAAGGACCCTCTGGTGCACCCCATCTGGCCCCATTGCTTTATCAACTCTTATTACTTCCAGCTCCTTCAGGACCCTTTCTCGTGTAAAGGGACTTGTGTCCATTTCTGCTCCATTCTCACCCCTTGTACTCCCTTCAGACCCATTACCCTCCTCTTCCTCAATAAAGACTGAGCAGAAATACTTGTTCAATATGTCAGCTTTACTGTTGTCATCCTCCACGCGACCCCCATCCTCCCGCTTCAGTTTCACTATCCCTCCCTTTGCCTTTCTTTTTTCCCTTATGTACCTGTAAAAGGTTTTGTCCCCTCTACCCACTGATTCTGCAATGTGTTCTTCTGTCGAAATCAGTGTGGGTAGTGGGACAAAACCTTTACAGTGCTATAAGTGAAAAAGAAAGGCAAAGTGAGGATCATGAGGCAGCAACCCATCACCCACCACGCCTCATTAAAGACCAACTTCCTCACCTCCCTCCTGAATGTACCCCCACCCCAACCTCCAATCATGTCCCTAGTGACCCCATCTTTATTTCCAACAATCGGGTCTTCACTATTCACTCTGTTTTGACCCCTTAGGAACCTGTAGGTCTCCATCATGTCCGTCCATCCCCCCCTCCCAATCTAGCCTCCATCTAGTACATGTGCAGGGCCTCGAGCCATTTCTCAAGGATCTACCCTGCTGGTCCTGCATCATTTAAGTGATCCTTTGCTACTTCCACTCTGTGTCCTTTTTCATGTGAGGGTTCCAGAACTGGGCACAGTATTCTAGGTACGGCAGAACCAGTAATCTGTAAAAGGGCAGTATTCCTTCACTTCTCCTGCTGTTAAAACCCCTCCCAGTACACCCAGCATCCTCGATGCCTTATTGTAGGCCTTATTGTACAGGCTGGTTTGCTTGATAGAGTCACTGATGATAACGCCCCGATCCCTCTCCTCAGATGTGGTGACCGTCCTACCACACCCATCCAGTACTCCAGCTCTGGTTTCTTTTTCCTCTATGCATCACCTTGCGTTTCTTGGCATCTGTTTGTTTTACTTATATAAACTGTACAGTTCCCTGAGCCTAAAGGATACAGCCCTTTGTAAATAAAAATCCCTTGCTTTGCTGTATTACGAACTTGCCAGCAGATAAAGGCCTTCGGTCTAGCGAGTCTGCTTGATTGTGCAGCTAGCAGCCCGTATACTGCAGCTGCCCTCACACCCTTACCCACCCTTCCAATGACCCTCCCCCTTACCCTATCCCATCCCCTTCTGAAGCAACCAACTGTATTACAGGCTACCACTTCCTCTGGTAATGTGTTCCACGCTGACCCTACCCTCTCTATAAAAAAAGTGTCTCCTCATTTCTCTCCTGAACCTTCCCCCCTCCAATCTCAGCTTGTGCTCTCAGGTGTCCCTCTCTCTCCTTAACTGGAAGAGCCCCTCTGTGTCTGTCTTATTTATTCCCTTCATGTACCTGAAGGTTTGAATCATGTCCCCCCCCCTTTTCCCTCCTCTCCTTCAGGGAGTACATGTTCATCTCCCTCAGCCTACTCTCAAAGGGCAAGTCCCCTAGCCCCTGGATCATTTGTGTTGCCCTGCACTGTCTCCAGTAACCTAATGTCCTTCTTTAGGTACGGTCGCCAGAACTGCATGCAGTACTCCTGGTATGGTCTAACCAGTGACCTATACAGTGGTAGGATCACCTCCCCCTCCTGGAGGATATGCCTCTGGCAATACAGCCCAGCATCCTGTTAGCCTTTGCAGCTGCCTTTCTACACTGTGCATAGTTGTTCTTTGCTTCCTTTATGATCACCCCCAGATCCTTCTCCTCCTCCTTTGTCTTGGCTAACTGAACCCTCCAAGATGGTATCTCCTCCTTGGCTTTTTTTCTCAGAGATGTAACACCTTGTATTTCATGGCATTGAACCCCAGCTTCCAAGTGTCCAAACAGGCCTCCAATTTTGCCAGATCATCTTGCAACCCCTGCCACCCCTCTTAAGTCATCCACTACCGCTCCCATCATGGTGTCATCTGCAAACAGACTGATCTTGCTGTTGATGCCTATTGAGATGTCTTCTATGAAGATCCCAAACAACACCAGCACCAGTACAGAGCCCTGTGGCACCCCACTTGCCACTGCCCTAGGCAATGAGAGCTCCCATCCCATTACCACCCTCTGAATGCCTTACTGAAGTCCAGGTACAGGACATCCCCTGCATGGCCCCTGTCTAATTGCTTGGTTACCCAATCATAGTACTCAACCAGTTTGGTCTGACAGGATCTGTCTGACAAACCCATGTTGCCTGCTGTCCTACAGCCCATTAGCCTCTAGGAGGGAAACCAGCCTGTCCTTCAGGATTGTCTCCATCAGTTTTCGCACAATGGATGTGAGGCTTACTGGTCTGTAGTTCCCCCGCTCATCCTTGGTGCCGCTGTAGTGGAGGGGCACCACGTCCGCCATCCTATAGTGCTGCTGTATACTTCCCAAGTCCAGGGAGGCATTGAATAGGTCTGCCAGGACTACTTCTAGCTCCCTTAGCACCCTGGAGTGTATGTCATCTGGTCCCGGCATCTTGTCCATCCTCAGTGCCCTCAATCCCTCCAGTACCCTGACCACTGGGATTTCCCTGTCTGTCACCTCTTCCTGCCTGTGCCTCCCCCAGCCCCGGTACTACTCCCCTTTTCTTTAGTAAATACTGAGCAGAAGTACTCATTTAATGCCTCTGCCTGTTCTACCCTAGTATCCACCCCCACTCCCTTTTAATCCTCACTTTTTGGTCTTTGTAGCTCCTTTTCTCCCTGATGTACCTGAAGAAGTCCTTCTCCCCTTCTTTGATGCCCTGTGCCAGCCTGAGTTCCCGGGATGCCTTGGCTGCCCTGACTGCCCTTGTCGCCTCCCTTGACTCTTTCAGGTACTCCTCTCTGTCCACCCCCCCCCCCATTTCTTTTGTACCTTCTAAAGGTGGCTCTTTTCTTTCTTACTTTCTCCATGACCTCCCCGCTCACCCAGCTAGGCTTCTTTGCTCTAGCCCTCTTACTCTCACATGAACACAGACAGACACATAGACACACAGACATACATACATGCACATACATATACAGAAAATTTACACACAGACTTACAAACAGACATATAGATATGCATACATGCACATACAAATACAAAACATTTACACACAGACTTACATACAGACATATAGACACACATACACACAGACATACATGCATGTACATATACAGAAAATTTACACACAGACTTACATATAGACACACAGACATACATACATACATGCACATATGCATACAGAAAATTTACACACAGACTTACTTACAAACATACACACAGACATACATACATGCACATACATATACAGAAAATTTATGTACCGACTTACATACAGACATATAGACACATGTACACAGACATACATACATATACAGACTTACATACAGATACACATACATACAGAAAATTTACATACAGGCACATATACATACATACACACATACATACATACATGCATGCACATACAGATTCAGAAAATGTACATACAGACTTACATATTCAATTCAATTCAACTTTATTTTTATAGTGCCTTTCAAAGCCAAGGCGCTTACATAAAACAGAAGGCAATATAAATGCCATTAAAACATCAGAATTACATTATCAACCATTTGGGTAGACCAAATCAAATAAATAAGCTTTAAGCTCAGTTTTAAATCTACAGACATACAGACACGCATACACACATACATACATATACAGAAAATGTACATACAGACACACATACACACAGACATACATACATGCACATACATATACAGAAAATTTACACACAGACATATAGACACACAGACATGCAGATAGACAAGAACACATACTAATAAACATATATACATACATAGAAACATAGAATGTATGTTTCTGTATATACATACATACTACGTATGTGCATAAATACATACATACAAATCTTCTGACACACACAGTTATGCATACATACGTAGACACAAAACAGACAACTGACAGACAGACATACACAAAAATACATATACACATACATAGATACACAGACAGTGATGGCAGGAAAAGGCCTGTCAGCCCATCCAGTCTGCTCACCCTACCTTATTGTTCCCTGCACAAGTCCTAGTGGCCATTCCTCTCCTTTGCCCCCCCCCCCTTTTTTTTCCCTAACTAACCTCATATGCCTAGCTCATCACTGCTGGAGTTTGTTCACTGATTTGGCCTGCACCACTTCCTCCAACAGCTTGTTCATTCGTTTACCATTCCTACTGTTAAAAAGGGCTTGCAGACGTCCCTTTTGAATCTCCCCCGTGAGTTTAAGTGAGTGCCATTTCATCCCTGTAACTGAACTCAAAGAGAAAAGTTCCTTGTCATCTACCCTGTTTATCCCGGCAGGACAAGTTTGTGTATTTTGATCATGTTGCCCCTTTCTCTCCTTTTCTCAAGGGTGTACATGTTCAAGTCCTGCAGCCTCTCCTGGTATATCTTATCCCCTAGTCCATGGCCCAGCTTGGTTGCCCTGCACTGTACTGCTTCCACATTGTTAGAGTCTCTCCTCGGGTGTAGATGCCAGTACATAGCGCAGTATTCCAGGTCTGGTCTGTGTAAAGGAAGGATCACCTCCTGACTTCTACTGCTTATCCTTCTCCCTATGCAACCCAGCATCCTGTCTGCCTTGCCCACATCTCTGTTGTAATGTGCTGTTATTTCTAGGCTCTACAATATCATGACCCCCAGATCCTTTTTCCTCCTGTGGTGCTTTCCAGGACCACTCCCTCACCTTATATTGCACTTCTAGGTTCCTCTTCCCATGTGCATCACTTTACATTCTTTATTCATTGAAGCCCAGCGGCCAGATCTTTGACCAGCTTTCCAACCTGCCCAGATCCTTCCGGGTTCCCTTTATCCTTCCACCATGTCCACCCTTGTGCAGATCTTTGTGTCATCTGCGAAGAGGCAGCTCTTGCCCTTGATGCCTTCCTCTGTGTCACAAATAAATGCATTGAAAATAACCAGGCTCAGCACCAACCCCAGAGGTTGCACCAACCCCAGAGGTTCAAGCCTGACTGCCTGTGTCTGTCCTGGAGGGGAATCCAAGCACTCAATGGTAAGTATAAATGCCACATGGACAAGCATTTAAACTAGCCGGGGGGGGGGACAAGCCAGCAAGGAGGGTACCTAATTGTCCACCCCATAGCTAGCAGTGGAACCAGTGAACAAGAGGAGGAGCTATTTCTACAAAGCAGTGTGCAGAAGATGGAGATAGGCACCGAAGGGGTGGATAGGCATAAAGGGGCCAAATACAACAGAAGAGCAGACAGCAGGGAGAACCAGGGATAAAGAACAACCAGGGCGGGCGCTGGAGTAGAACAGCTAAACAGTCCAGGGAGTTCTCATCATGGAAAGCCATGTGTGTCAATGCCAGGAGCCTTAGCAGCAAGATGGAGGATCTGGAGGCTGCCATGGCACAGCTGGACCCAGACATTGTGGCAATCACAGAGACCTGGTGATATGATAACCACGACTGGGAGATGACCATACCTGGCTACAACATATTCAGAAGAGCTAGGGCAGGCAGGAAGGGAGGAGGAGGAATGGCACTTTTTGTGAAAGATGTCATAAAGGCCACAGAGGTCAAGGAGGAACAAAATGGAGGGGGGGTGAGATACCGAAGGTTAAGCTGCAAAGGAAAATGGGATCAGCCATCCGCACTAGGGTGGTCTACAGACCACAAGCCCAGAAAGAAGAAACGGGGAGTTAATGCTAGCCATCCAAAGGATGGCAGACAAGGGGGAGGTGGTACTGGTTGGAGACTTCAGTATTCTAGATGTGGACTGTAACCTCCCAGCAGCAGCAGTCAGGAGCAGATTTATCCTGGACTCCCTTCAAGGTGCCTTCCTTAAGCAGCTGGTCATGGAACCAACTCGGCAGAAGGCAATACTAGACCTCAAGCTCACAAACAGGGACAGTGTGATAGGGGTTAACAGTGGGGAAGCACCTGGGGAATAGTGACTACCTGTCACTGTGGTTTGAAATCACAGAAGGAGCTGAACCAAACTGCACAAAAACATGTATCCTGGATTTTAGGAGGGTGGACTTTGGGAAAATGGGGACATGCTTGAAAGAGGCACTAATGGGAATGTGGAGGGAATCACGGGTGGAGGAACAGTGGGCAGTACTGAAAACAGGGATTACAAGAGCAACATAATTATGCATTAAGCAGGGTAGCAAGGAGAAAAGGAAGAGGAGGCCATTATGGTTTTCCAAAGAGGTAGCAGAGAAAGTGAAAGCCAAAAATGTTGCATTTAGGCAATATAAAAAGATGCATGTAGAAGGGGATAGGGAAAAGTCCCAGGAGAATCAAAGGGAGGCAGAGAGGTCAATAAAGGAAGCCATAGCTCAGGTAGAAGAGAGCATTGCAAAATCAGTGGGTAGAGGGGACAAAACCTTTTACAGGTACATAAGTGAAAAAAGAAAGGCAAAGGGAGGGAGGGATGGTGAGACTGAAGGGGGAGGACAGGGGCAGCATGGGTGATGACAACAGTAAAGCTGACATATTGAACAGATATTTCTGTTCAGTCTTTACTGAGGAAGAGGAGGGTAATGGGCCTGAAGGGAGTACAAGGGGTGGAAGGGGTGCAGAAATGGACACAAGTCCCTTTACATGGGAAAGAGTCCTAAAGGAACTGGAAGAAATGAATCAATAAAGCAGTGGGGCCAGATGGGGTGCACCCTAGGGTCCTAAAGGAACCAAGAGAGGTGGTGGCTAAACCTCTGGCAATCCTGTTTAGCCGATTACTGGAAAAAGGGGAGGTACCCAAAGACTGGAGGGCAGCAGATGTAGTCCCCTTACACAAAAGCGGAAACAAAGAAGAAGCAGGGAACTAAAGACCAGTCAGCATTACCTCAGTAGTGGGGAAGATCATGGAAGCACTAGTGAAGGAGAGATTGGTGAAACATCTAGTTACCAACGGACTAAAAGACCCAAGGCAGCATGGTTTCACTGGGGGGAGATCATGCCAGACCAGCCTCATTGAATTTTTCGACTGGTTGACAAGGGAGGTGGATCAGGGGAGGGCAGTGGATGTGGTCTGTCTGGACTTCAGCAAGGCATTTGACACTGTGCTGCATAGAAGGCTATTAAACAAACTGGTGAATATGGGGGTGGGCAGGACAGCAGTGCAGTGGGTAGGTACTTGGCTGGATGGAAGGACACAGAGGGTGGTGGTAAATGGCTGTCATTCCACAGAGGGCAGAATGACCAGTGGGGTACCGCAGGGATCAGTGCTGGGACCGGTCCTATTCAACGTCTTCATCAGTGACATTGCACAAGAGTAGAAGGCAGAATTTTTCTGTAACAGAGTAGACATGCCAGAGGGCGTGGGCAGAATGAGAAGATACCTGCAGAAGCTTGAAGAATGGTTGAGGGTTTGGCAGTTGAAATTCAATGCAAAGAAGGGCAAAATAATGCATATTTTATTTTGTTTTTGTTTTATTTTATTGACATCTTGGATTAAAAGACCTTTGAGCACCAGGCTCTTTACATAAGTCTCACGTCAGTAAGTAAACAACAAGGAACATTGCATAACAGGCAGTTGGCAATCACATAAAATCTTAACAAGGCAGAATGGTTAAAACATAAGTCACAAAACATGAAGTAATGTACAAAGCAACCAAAATTGAAAGGGTGCAGACACAGAAAAGAACTGAGAGACTAACAGAGACACAGCGGGTGGACTGAGTGCATACGGGAGAGGAACAACAGCCAAAGGCTTTAGTTGCTTTTTTTTTTTTTTTTTGCATATTTTATTTATAAGTTTTACACAAGCAAACTTACAGATATTCCTCCACAGAGAGATACAAATATTTATAGTAACAATCATGCTCTTACTGAAGGATTATGTAGACACCCTCCCTTTGAGTTACAACATTGGGGGAATTACCAATATAAATTTTAAAAACAGAGAGTATGAGTAAGCCTGAAAGCAGTACAGAGCATGGTATGGATACATCAAAGGAGGTAGCTGCAGCCTGCCATTATTACCAATACGGCTTCAAGCCTATAGTATCCAATATATCAATTTTTAGCATAAGTGCAAACTTAGTTACCCGAGAATGAGCCCATTAACCCAACAGAGCTTTACTTAGTTGTCCCCTTAGATCTCGACGGCATTTAGCTTCAATTATTACTATTCCAAAACAGAAAATGTTAATTCGAACCATAAGTAAATTGTAGTAGTCCAAACGAGACATAAGAGAGTCCAGTTCCCCAGTATTAGAGTCCAGAAAAGTGAGCAGGGCATTAAGAAAAGTATAGTAGTAGTACAAAACAACAGAAGATATAAACTGAAACCTGAGAAAGTCCCGAAAATCAGTCGAATCTTATAGCTCGCAAAGCCGGCTCAAGAATCATTCTCCTTAAGAAATATCTCCCTCATCCTCTGAGCCTTTCTCTTCCACTGTCGCTTCACATTCAGTACGCTTTTGCAGCTTGAAAGCCTCCACAGGATCATTGAAAATATAAGTGTGGCCATTCCAAAGGACTTTCAGCTTGGCTGGCAGCAGAAGCTGATTCTGGACCTTCATGTAACGCAGTGCCACTCGCACCCGGTCAAATGCTTTCCTTCTCTGCCGAGTGGAAAATGATAGATCAGGAAACAATGAGAGGTCTGATTCTCCGTAGCGTAGGTGTCACCTACGTCTTGCCATCCATAGAATTCTATCCTGGACCCCAATCCTGCTGCAGATTACCACGAGAGTCTGCGGCCCTGTGTCCACACCCCCAGCTCGCCTAGGAGTGATGCGGTAGGCCTTCTCTAGGGCCAAGGGGGGGGTCCTCCTCAGACATGCTTAAAATTTGGGTAGCATGGTTTGCAAAAACGCCAGAGAGTCTTCACCCTCCGCTTGCTCTAGCAGTCCAATGATATGGACACTCTTCTCCCGCGCCATGTCCTCTAGATTTTCCAGACGTTGGCATAATAAGGCGTTTTCTTTAATCAGTTGTGTAGCTGAGTCCATGCTTTTAACAGATGCTCCCTCAGCCTGTTGAACAGATTGCTCAATGCCTTCTACTCTACTTTCCAGTGCTGTTACCCATGGGGTGAGCCCGTCCAGCTTTTTGTCCATGTCGTGGATTGTTTTAACCAGCTGTGAGAGTGTAGCATTCACTGTATTAAGGGAAATCTCTTCTGCCCCTGCAGCACTACTACTTGCTGCTTCATCAGGTTGTGTAGGCCCTCCACTGCGTGGCTGAGCTGATTTAAGTTTAAAGAATTCCGTTGCCGGAGTTGAACCTCAATGTTTGCCCATTTTTCTCATTAGGTTAGTAACTGGGATATTTAACCACAATCTGGCTTTGTATCAAACAAAACAAATTCAACTTTTAAGTATATTAAGGCTCAAAATATCGGGAGCTGTTTGAAGGAACGTCTGCTCCGACTCCCTGCTAAGCCACGCCCCCCCAGGCCTTAGTTTTAATGTCAGAAAGGTTGACAGAGTGTAGACAAGAGAAAGGAGGGAGAGTCGGCTCAGCCCAGAAGGCCTAGTCGGGGGGGGGGAGGTGAGAGGAAAGGAGCAAGGATGGGTGGGCATGTGGTGGAGAAGGGCAGAAGGGAAAAGTGCTTGTGTCTGTGCGCCAGGTCAGTCCGGTAATGGGTGTATTTAAGTGCTAATCAACCCAGTGTAATTGGTTATTGGAAGCAATCACAGCTACCATTTGCAGTTAGCTGTTGCCTGAGTGTTCATTTGAAAGAGCCCAGAGTGGGTGCAGAGAATATGTCTGAGTGAAGTGAGTTCAACCAGAGCAGAGCTCGATAGGCAAAAGATCTTTGTCCTAGAGTAGCACAACAGTGGGAAATTTTGAAGATCTGGCTTTCCGAGCTTCTGGTGCAGCGAGGATTGTTGTAGGGAGGTGAGAAGGTTTTAGACCCCTTGGGGTAGCATCCCAAGGTATACTTTTTTAGCTAGCAGGCAGGTTTGGTACATAAGTCTGGCTTTGAGCTGGAGCCAGTTAGCCTGGGCATATAGGTTGCAGGTGTGAGTAAGCCTTACAGATCCAGTTAAGAGATGGCAGACTTTGTTCAGAGCCACTTTGATATAACGCAGGGATGTATCTGTGGCTGACCCATAGATTACTAGCCCACAGTCAACAAGAGAAACAACTGAGCTATGAATTGCAAGGTTAAGAGCATCTGGAGTCAGACAGTAATTATGCCTATAGTGCAGGCCTGTACATGTATTGATAGCCTTAGCAATATTGTTGATGTGTAGGGTATAAGGCAGGGTGCTGTTTACTGTAATCTCTAAGTATTTAAAGTGTTGTACTTGCTCCAAGGGAGATCCTGCATCATTAGTGATGGAAAGCGAGTAAGATCTATGTCTGTTGTGGGAGCTGGAGAACATCATTGTTTTCATCTTCTTGTAATTCATTATTAGTTTGTACTCATTGAACCAACTTTCTATGAGCGAGAAGTTGTGCTGAAGCTGTTTTTTGAGTACCTGGGGGTCGGGGTCACTGATGAAAAGGACCACATCATCCGCATATAACAGGATGTGACCCTGGCAGGAGAAAGGAAGCTTGTTAAGGAACATACTAAACAGAAGAGGACCCAGGATGGACCCTTGTGGGACTCCTGAACAGACAGGTCTGCAGTCGGTGAGGACGTTGCCAATCTTCACCTGCTGCGACAGACTATGCAAGTAGCTTCTAATCCAGGCTACAGAGTCAGAGGAGAGACCAAGGTTTGCAAGTTGGTTGATCAAAAGGACATGGTTTACCATATCGACGGCTTTTGTTAAATCGATGAAAACCACCCCAATTAGGTTACCATTATTTAAGGAATTTTGAATGAAGCCTGTAAACTTTAGCAAGGCAGTAGCGGTGCTATGACCTTTCCTGAACCGTGCTGTTGCGGTCATTGTAGTTGATATTTTTCCAGGTATTCTACCAGCTGGTCCGCAACATATGGGACACAAAAACCCTGGAACAAAATATCAGTTGAGAGTAAGGATATGGCATGCACCAAGCAGGAAAGGGACCTTGGGGTTATCATCTCTGCCACTGTCAAGCTTGCCTCCTGCCAGCTATGTGCCCGACCCAACTCTTCCTGGTCCTTCCGGGCTGACTATCAGGCCCCCTGAGGGTCTGCTGTCGGGCCCCATGGCACCGCCGTCGGGTCCTCCGTCGGGCTACCCATGTCGTCAAGGCACAGGTCAGGAAGCATAGGAAAAACCAGGAGCAGTTGTAGAATTTGCAAAAAGTGTTTATTAGTACTAGCAGTAACATAAAAAAAAATAAAATTGTTCAGAATAACTATTTATAAAGGCAGAATAAACAAAGAAGATCCATCTGAGTTTCCCTTCAATCTCTGTGTCTCTAAAACGCTTCGGCTCTCTCTTATAAGTCTTTGCAACCCCCTTCCTTAGTAAGCATCCTGTTGTTTTCTAAAATGTTCTTGTACATTTCATGTAGATGCAACAAGAACACAGTGTCTCAGAACTGAGGCCCCTTCTCCACAGCTTCTGAAAAAGGGCTTAAAAAATGCTCTCTGGTTAACCTCTTAAGTTCCCAATAGCTATTTCAATCATTTCAAACTATAATTATATACATTTCAACAGTAACACTATATAATTTCTAAACAAAGAGATCCAGTATCAGTTACATTTACAAGGAGGCAGTATAGCACAGTGGTTTAAGGCTCTGAGCTGCAAATCTGGAGACATCCAGCAGACCAGACCTAGGTTTGAATCCCATAGCCTCCACTTGCATACTGTGTGACCCTGAGCAAGTCAATTAACGTCCCTGTGCTCCCAGGTCACACCTGTAAACAAGCTTTTAGCTTAGTGTGCTACTCCTGATTAAACAACTAAACAAGTTACATTTCCACATAATGATTTGCATATATTTTTATACCAGCAGATATGCAAGAGAGGAAAAAGACAGAAACAGCAAGGGAAGACTGAGAGACAGTGAAAGGCAGAGAATTGCGAGACTGTCGGGGTGATAAAATCCTAGGTCTCACAGGAACATTTGGTTGTGCAGCCAGACGGAGGAAAGACAGAAAAGGAGAGAATAGAACAGATCCTTGCATTTAAACTCTTTCTAACAACTGGAACAGGGTCATATTCAACTATCATATACACCCCCTCCTTAAGAGGGAACCTGTTTTATCAAACAGGTTTTCAAAACTTTCTATTAATTCTCTAACATTAGCTTCTAACTTTCAGAAATTAAGCACATGTGTGGTATACAGCAAACAGTAAAGTTTAAACTCGTACATTTGTTTTTCAGCCTTCAGAACTCTCAATTCCTGATCCATATCTTGACAGAAAATCAGCATTGCTATTCTCTTTACCAGATTTGTGTATAACTTTGAATTTAAATGGCTGTAGTGCCAGGTTCCACCTTGTGATTCTGGAATTTTTATCTTTCATTTGGTTAAGCCAACAGAGAGGATTGTGATCTGTTGTAAGTACAAAGTCAGATCTTATTTCGAGAGTAAGCTCTTGCAGCAGATAATAACAAATGGATCGGACGCCACCTGGCGGCGGAACCACGGCAAAACACTTCCGCCGCCGCCCAAGCCAACCCTGATGCGGACCATCAAATGGTGACTGTACTCCGTGGCCTGATGACACCTTACCAGGTAACCCATTGTCACCTCATCCAACGCCAGGCCCGACTGATGCCAGTACCAGTGCCATCCTGGGTCACTTACACCTGGGCCAGGTTCTCCCAAGCTCATGAACACTGCCCAGCTGAGGAGCTTGGAACAGGGATTGCTGAGAGCCTTAAGCGGTAAAGCCTTCTTCCCTCCAGCCTGCTTGTGGAGAGGCGGTGCTCTATTTATTGTTGCCTACATGTCACATGACACATCACGTGACCTACCCCTAATTTTTACTAAGTGTCCACTTTCCCATTTGCAGCTTATACACTCCAACTACTAGGGGTTGCTGCACTCCTGCTTCTCTCCTAACCCTTTCTCCTCTAATCTCTACTCCCTCCTTTCCCATTGGCCCACCTTTTAGTCCCCTTGCAAGTCTCAAACCCTGTACTCCGACTCCAAAGTCTGTAGCCCATCCACTAAGTCAACGAACTGGGCCAATATCTAGCTGTATTTTTTTTAGCTTTTAACCCTTCCTTCTCCCTACCTAGAAAGAAAAATACTTGCCCTCTCTCCCACGGCAGGTCTCAAACTCAGTACCCTTGCTGTCAGAGTCTGCAGCTCTACCACTTAACCACCATATCTTTGCTATTTTATCCTTACTTTCTAAGGCTCTCATAGTCACTGACCCCCATAGTCTACTAAAAAATATTTCTTTTTTCTCTCTTGGTATCACTGCAGGTCTCAAACCCTGCACCCCTTCAACCAGAGTCAGCAGCTCTACCACTCAGCTATCATATCAGACTATTATCATCTATACTCTAAGTCTCTCAAAGCTTCTAACCCCCATACTCAGCTAAAATGTTATTCTTGGTGCCACTGCAGGCATCAGTCCCTGCACCCTTGCTACCACAGTCAGCGGCTGTACTACTCAGCCATCACATTCAGACAGGTGTTAGCTATAGGTTTAAGGCTCTCAAAGCCTCTAACCCCCTTTGCCTACTAAAATAATATCTTTGGTGCCACTGCAGGCTTCAAACCTTGCACCCTTGCTACCAGACTCAGCAGCTCTGCCACTCAGCCACCATATCTGGCTCTTGCAACCTCTGGCCACCTCCCTGATCCACGGCAACAGGTAAGGAAGTCCACCTCAGTCCAGGAAAGCCATGTGTGCCGCCACTGGCCCAGCACGCTCAGAGCTCTACCCGATTGGTCCTTGCCCTCTCTGCCTGGTCGTGATTGGCTGCAGTGACTGCTGACTCCGTGGCCAAGCTTCAGGGCTGCTGTGCCCATAGACTAGCATTGCACTCTGCCACAGTTTTTGTCACAGCACCGACCTCACTATCTCCTGGTCTCCTACAGACTGAGGGGCTGGACTGTTATTTTCTGCCCCAAGCGTAGCTGCCTGGTGGTTGCTAAAAAACTATTTATTTATCTGCTGATAGTGTACACTGTTTACTGCCGAATCCGATGATTGTTCTATCTGTATTTTACTTCTGCTGTGCACTGCTGAATCCGAGGACTGTATTTTTGCTGAGTTATATTTCCTGCCTAATTCTACTGCTCTCTGGTAACTCTCTCTGTCCTCTGCTCACGGGGCCTGAACTGCCCCCAACCCCCCCACTCGCTCGCCTACCTGCCTAAATCCCTTTTTTTTTCTCTTGCTTCCTCTGCCCTCTCATTGTAATACATCCTCCTCAGCCTCGCAGCTCCTTTCTCTCTTCCACCTCCACAAACTATGCCTTCCTTCCCTACTATCCCCTGCCTCCCTCTCCTCCTTTTTGCCCTCACCCCATTGCTCTAGCTCCCTCCATCCTGCTTTCCATCCCCCCCCGCATAGCTATAAGCATAATCTCTGCTATAGCCACACTTGCACCATGCTACCTGACAACTTTCTCAACCCTAGTACTCACCTCACCACACTTTGCCCACACCTTCATACCAGGGTGAAGTGTGTCCTGCTACCACCACAGCTCACTACGCTCCTGTTTTGCACGGACAAAACTTCTGCAAACAAACCCTCCTCAATCAAGTACCACAAGTTCTCCCGCAGGGAACTGCGTCTGGCCACCCTGAAACTCCTTCTCCTACTCCTGCTATTATCTGGAAACATTCACCCCAACCCTGGCCCTTGGGTTGCCATGAGCTCCACCCAAACCAAGCACCTTGGCACTGTCTCCATTATCTGCCTGAACATCTGCAGCTTATTATCTAAATTTGATCAACTACAAGCCTTCGCAACTGCCCACCAGCCCGATATCCTGGCAGTAGTAGAAACCTGGCTCACTCCCTTGGTTCCTGATCATACACTCGCCATCCCTGGCTACACTATCTTTAGGCTTGACTGAAAATCAAAACGAGGAGGGGGCTGCGCCCTTTACCTAAAAGACAACCTGATGGGGCGCACTGCCTACACTGACCTACCAACAACAAATGCCCAGCTATTGCATATCAAAATCCTGCTTGGAGCTCAGCACAAAGCCCTCTTGGTCATCGTCATTTATATCCCCCCGGAAAAACAGGGACCAGACCTCCATGCAGTACTGGAGTACATCAAATCACTCCCACCCAACTCCAGAGTCATCACACTGGGTGATTTCAACACAAACTGGTTGGGACCTGATGCTGGCGACACCAGGGACATGGTCACATCAGCAAACCTCACACAGATATTGGACTCCACAGCTAGAATGAACTACAAAACCGGCACCAGCACTTTACTGGACTGGATCCTGACTACTCACCCCTCCCGTATCACTAGCTTCACCATACTGCCTGACTCTCTCAGCGACCATTCCCCCATCAGCTGCACCTGGTCAAACAAATTCTGGAAATCTCCACCAAAGGTCATCAAGAGCAGAGTCCTACCCGGTGGGAAGCTAACCCATCTAAAATCACACCTACTAAATCAAGACTGGTCCCCCATCAACCTGGCGCCCGATGCAAATACAACCCTTGATCAATTCATACGCATTTTTAATGAAGCTTGTAACATCTTTGCCCCACCAAAAAAGTGAAAAATTAAACCCCTCTGCAATCCTTGGCTCACGGGTTCCCTCTTAAAGAAGCTGAAACACAGGGACCACCTCTAGGAACTAGCCAGAGAAACAGGAAAACAGGCGGACATCCAAAATTTCAAAAGAGCTAGAAATGATTACACCAAATCCATATGTAACCCCTCACCCCTGCTTTTTTACCAAAATGACAGGTGGCATGCTGTTGACGTTGACAGCAGTACCTGGTGGGGACCTGGGTTCGGGGAAGATGAGGTTACTCGGCACAGAGGGACCTAGGTTTGGCTACTCTGCACAGGGGCACCCAAGTAAATCCGAACACAGGAAGCAATAACTGTAATGTCCAGAACCAGGAATGGGATTCTTCAGTGTGTGTATTCACAAACTAGCTGAACAAAACAAAGCATAGACGGACCCCCATGGGGCAACATTTCCTGGTAATGCAGATTAGAGACTGCAACGCGGTCCACTGGAAGAATGAACCAATTATACTGTTTTCAGGCTCTGGACCCACCAGGCACACAGCCCGGACTTGCACGCGCTTTGGGTACACAGCCCGACTGGCCCAGCTCCCCTGCCGGCCACTTGATTCACGGTCCATTGGAAGAATGAACCAATTATCCTGTCGTGGCTCCCCACACCACTTAGAGTCTGCGACTCCTAGAGATATTTCTTCCTTACTTCTTATGACCCCCATCTCACAAAGAGAATTATTCTTTACACTTGTGGCTTCCCACACCACTTAGAGTCTGTGACTCCTAGAGAGATTTTCCCTTTTGCAACCCCACATCTGGGTACTTCCCTCATCACTGGCCAAGTGCATGAGGCAAAGTAGCAACCACAGCAGAAATCCGTAGAGGTGGACCTGGTTACTAAAAATGGGGGGTTTGCCCACCTCCAGCTCCCACAGCCCATACCCGGCCATTTCTCTGGAAAACTGAAACTTCTGAATGTAGATTAAATGGTAGATGAACTGGCGCATCTCCTCTACATATTACTTGAAATAACACAGCACACTAGCATTTGACACTACTCCACTTGTTTGGCCTAGTCCTATAGGCTTCCCAAAATGTAGCTCAATTCCTAGATTTCCTCACATGTCCCAGGTTGAAGAAAACATTTTGCCCTTTTTGTCAGAGCAAACACTCACCCTTTAGTTGCAGGTGCCCCACAGGCGAATCACAAATCTTCCAACTTTCCAAAACAAAGGCTGAACTGAGCTGGCAGCTTTTCTTCCTCTTGGCAGAATTAGGGGGATTGCCCAAGGAATCTGCATGGGGATCTTTACATCTCCCACCCCGGAGGGAAGGGGCACTGAGACCCGAACAGCGGTCTCCACCACTTGAACACACCTTACTTGCTCAAGACAAACTGGACACTGACTCCTTCTTATATGAAGGCAAACTGGAACTGAACTGTTCCCTTTGAAAACTCCCAACGTTCTATCTAACTCCCTCTGCTGCAGATTCCAATGTGGCTTATGCAGTTGCGAAAGTTGTATTGGTGATGTCATCCCTCAGTCTCAGCTGAGACTGAGAACAGAGTGAGACAGTGTGAAACCCATTTAACTGGAGTTTCACAAGCTGCCTTCCCTGCCTACCACTAGGTCTTACTGGGATTCTAGTAACCCCGGGTAACAAGGGGTTACACATACACCAACAGAAATCTCAATACTACAAGACTGCACTCGCTGACACCTGGGGAAATGCAAGAGCATTCTGGAATAACATTAAAGATGTTACCGGGAAGGAGTCCAAATCGCCCCCTACTGCAGTCACAATAAATGGGAATACTATCCTGGACCTAAAAGTCATAGCCAGCACCTTTAATGATGCCTTCACCGACCTCAGCAGCATCCTCTCTTCCTCCTGACTTTTTTAACAACAGCGAACCCCCTCTTCCCGCCCATCAGTCATCACCAAAAAATTGTCCCCCTTTCTACTTCAGAGCAGTAAACAATAATATCGTCAGGAAATATATTTCCAAAGCCATCAAAAACACTAGAGCAAGTGCTGACACACTGGACCTCAAACTTCTGTCCCTCACTCTAGACGAGGTTCTGGGGTCTCTCACCAGGATCTTTAATCTCTCCCTCTCTCTCAGCCAATTCCCTGACAAATGGAAGGCAGCGACTGTCACAGCTATCCATAAAGGTGGTGACTGGACCTCCCATGTGAACTACCGACCTATCTCTATCCTGCCACCCCTTTCTATGGCCCTGGAACTGATAGTAGCAGACCAGCTCACTGATCACCTGGACAAGTACAACATCCTTTGCCAGCAGCAACACGGATTTAGAAAAGGGCACAGCACTGCCACGGCACTTCTTGAGTTTACGGGAGCCATACACAACTCCCTCGATCAGGGTCGTCTAACCAGAGCTACGTTCATCGACCTGTCAAAGGCTTTTGACACTGTCCACCACCGCCTCCTACTTCATCAGCTACTGAACATTGGCCTCTCCACGGAATCAGTGAAATGGTCCAATAGCTATCTTGACAACAGGTCCCAATGTGTAAAAATATCAGGTGTGGTCTCTGACACTAACTAAACAGGTTCGCTCTGGTGTCCCCCAAGGCTCCATCCTAGGCCCATTGCTGTTCAGCCTGTTCCTCAACTCCCTCCCCGACTCCACCTCTCAGCAAGTCATACTCTATGCAGATGACGCGGTGATTCTTGACTCTCATCATGACCCAAACCACCTGCAACAAACCTTCAACACAGCTTCACCTCTGCTGAAAGCTGGTACAAAGAACATAAGTTAATCCTTAACCAGAAAAAAACGAAGACCATGATTTTCAGCAGCCACCAAAACAAGCACAAACACCACCAACTCTCCTTAAACACCTGCCTCGGGGACTCCCTGGAGCAGGTTGACTCCTTCAGATACCTAGGAATCACCTTAGACCCACACCTGTCCTTTGGAAGTCATATAACCAATGTCGCTAAAACTGTGAATACTAGACTGGGCTTACTCTACCGGCTTCGTTGGCACTTGACTAAAGAGGCCCTCTTTGCCGCAGTTCAAAGCTCCATCATCTCCCAGATTGACTATGGTCTTGTCATCTATGGCACTACCACTGCACTCCGAAGGATTACTACCACCCTAAACAAGGCCTGTCGACTCATCACTGGGGCTGAACGGCTCACATACACCTGTGACCTCTACTCACAAGCTAACTGGCTTCAACTTGATAATAGAATTTAGTACCAAACCTGCATGGTTGCTAAGAAAATACAGTTGAGAACTGCCCCTCCCGGGGTCTGTTCACTCCTTCAAACGAAAACCAGCTCCAGAATTACCAGGGGATCAAAGCCACAACTTTTCCATATCCCTCGCTGCCGCACAGCCATTGGCCACCGTTCATTCGCCTATAGAGCACCCACTTGGTTTAATGGTCTTGCCAATGATACTGTCAATACTACTGGGCTAGGGGCCTTCAGATCCAGGCTCCGAAACACCCTGGTCGCTTCCAGCATCTGCAACTGTCATGGATAATGTCTATACAACTCCACTCCGCTACCGCTCTTCCTATATCTAGCTCCTTACACAACGCACTTGCCCTAGTTTGGCCTATGCCCCACACGCTCTGCAGCACCTGACAATGCCATCTGCCTGGCAGCTTCACCCCACGCTCCCTTCTTATCCTTACCTACCCCCCCACCTCTCCTCTCTTCTCATTTTCTTACCTCCCGCCTTGCCCCTCCCATTTCTTTCTACCACCCCTCCCCCATTGTCCTCTTCAATTTCCACTTTACCCTCTTCCTGTCTATTTGAAATTAATTTACTATCCTTTACCCTTATTTGTGTAACAGTTTTGTCTAATGTGACGTGATACCTATGTCTTGACGTGGAACCTTTGTAAAAGAGCCCTGGGCTCAAAGGTAATTGCAATCCTAGAATTGAAATAAGTAAAATAAAAACACAGGTAAAGGAGCTTTTTTTCCCACTGGTGGGAGACAGTCAAGGTGGACCTGGTGTCCAAACCTCCCTAGCCAGTGCCAGTGCCCACTCCAGAACCAAAACCTGGAAACAAGGTGGTACCCCTGCCTGATACAGATGGCGAAGGGTCACCCTCTACACCTGGTACCCCCAGGAAGCGTTCCCATAAAAGGAGGCATAGACGCTCATGGTCCAGGAGCCCTTCCCCTCCTGGCTCTCTGGACCCTCATTCCAAGAAATAAAGACAACGGCATTTGCCTTCCCCCTTGCCTTCAGAGCCTTATGAGTTCTCGGAATTCTCTGTTCCTACCTCGGATGAAAAGACTGTACCGGGAGACATAGAGGACCAACCTAAGTCACCTTTGGATGACCCCAGCTTAATGGAGGTCATGCAGCATATACAGGAGAACATGGGGTGGGATACGGAGACCCTTGACCCGGAGCGCTTGGCCAAATACCTCTGCCAAAAAGTTCCCAAACCCGTGGTCATCCCCCCCATGGTGGATACTTTCGTAGACATGACCCAGGCCACCTGGCGAAGTCCACATTCTTCCTCTGCGACCCCTAAGAGGCCCACCACCTCCACCAGGTGCCTAAGGACCACCCCTTCCTTGTCGAACAACCAGCAGCAGATTCAGTGGTTATTTTGGCTGCTCATGATCGTTCACAGAGGCCAGACACTTGAGCACCCAGCCGCCCGACAGGGAGTCTATGCAGCTGGATTAATTGGGTCACAAGGTATATGCTTCTGCCACCTGTAGTATCAAGAGCCTGAATTTTCTTAATACACATGGTCCAGTTCCAGAATACCCTCTGGAAACAGGATCTGGACATCCTGCAAGGCATACCCGATTGCCCGCTAAAGGCAGAACTTGTAAAGTTATTACAGACGGGCTCAGACGTAGGCATGCATGTGCTGCGGACACTGCAGCGAGGGCGGCCACCTCGAGTATCTGTCTCTGCCGCTATTCCTGGCTCTGTGTGTCAGGGTTCGATCCAGATGTTCAATTGAACCATCTGGATGCACCCTTCAAAGGCTCCGTGCTCTTCGGGGAAGACTCGGAGCAAATAATTGCCAAACTGCAGAGCTCCGAAAAGGCAGCCGAACCGTGCAGTCCATGTACCACCTGAAACAGGGACAGTTCTGTAGGTCCTGTTTTCATGGCCCAAGGGGACATCAGCCTCAGCAACCCTGCTTTTCCTGCACAGAACTCACGGGGAGGCTTCAGTTGCAGAGGCGGTGCCAAGGATTCCTCGGCCTCCACCCCATGACAGGCCAAATCAGCCCCAGTTGCTTCCCCACCTACTGCCTGACTATCCAGGTGGCCTACCTCTCCATGACATTCCATCGGGAGAGCAGGTTGGAGGTCGCTTTTCTCTCTACCCTCAAGCCTGGCGAGAAGTGACCTCTGACCGATGGGTCATCGACATCGTGGAGTTCAGGCACTCCATCGAGTTCGAGGAAATTCCCCATGACAGACCTCCTTCTGATTCCCACCACCCAAAGGGTCACAGAGACCAAATCTGGCAGGAGATTCGAGCTCTCTTGACCAGAAAGGCAATAGAACCAGTTCCTCCTGCTGAGAAGAACCAGGGCTTTTATTCCCACTTCTTCCTGGTTCCGAAGAAGTCGGGAGACCTAAGGCCCATTTTGGACCTAAGCAGTCTAAACCAGTGGGTCTTGTACAGGAAATTTAAAATGGTGTCCCTTCCCAGCCTCCTCCCTTTAATTTCCAAGGGGGACTGGTTAGTGGCTCTGGACATGCAGGAAGCATACCTCCATATCCAGATCACCAAGGCCCACAGATAGTTCCTCAGATTCAGGTTCTAAGGGGAGGACTACCAGTTTCTGGTCCTTCCCTTCAGCCTCTCCTTGGCTCCAAGGGTCTTTACAAAGTGCTTGTCGGTGGTTGCCACTGCACTTCGCAGGCTAGGCCACTTTGTATTTCCTTACCTGGATGATTGGCTTCTTCTGGCTTCCTCTGAAGTCTGACTTCAGGTGAGGATCCGAGACACCCTCGCCATGTGTCAGTGCCTAGGGATCACAGTCAATCCCGGGAAATCCTCTCTGTCTCCAACGCAGAGCCTACAGTTCATAAGAGCACTCCTGGACACAGTTCAAGGAAGAGTCCTTCCCGCATACCAGGTGGACCGCCTCAGGGTCCTGGCCACTCAAGTCCTTTCTGCCTCATGTGTACCTGCCAGGCTACTTCTCGGTCTCTTGGGACATATGGCCATGGCCATAGTCTCTCTTCCCTTCGCATGGTTGCATATGAGAATGATCCAGTGGACTCTCAGGGTCCAGTGGGATCAGAGGCAGGATGACCTCAGTATGAGAGTTGCAATCACAGAGCCATTCTGCCAGGAGTTGCTTTGGTGGCTGTCATCCAACACACTAAAGGAAGGAGTTCCCCTCCATCTTGGTCCTCCTTCCCAGACCTTGTTCACAGACACTTCCATGGTGGGACGGGGAGCACATCTAGGGGTTCACCGACCACAAGGGTCCTGGTCTCCCTTCGAGGAGAACCTTCACATCAGTGTTCTCAAACTGAGGGCAGTCCTTTATGCTCTGCAGGCCCTAGCCTCTGCGATTCTCCCGGGCCATGTCCAGATCCAAACGGATGATACCTCGGTGGTCTACTACCTGAACAAGCAGGGGGGTACCCACGCCTACATAGAAACATAGAAACATAGAAGTTGGCGGAGATAAGGACCGCAAGGCCCATCCAGTCTGCCCATTTCTTTTTCTACCTTATAAAATGTGCCATATCGGCCTTGCTCTGTCAGTGACCCATCTATTCATAGTCATTTGTATGCTCCTATGCCTATCCCATGCCTGTTTGAAGCCCTGCACTGTATTCATAGCCACCACTTCTTGTGGTAAGCTATTCCATGCATCTACCACCTTTCTGTGAAAAGAATTTCCTCACATTCCCCTTAATCGGCCTCCCTCTAATCTCATGCTGTGTCCTCTTGTCCTGCTATTTTTCTTATATTTAAACATGTTAGACTCTTTCACCTTGTTTATGCCCTTAAGGTGTTTAAATGTCTCGATCCATATCACCTCTCTCCCTCCTTTGCTCAAGGGTTACATATTGAGCTCCGTTAATCTGTCCTCATATGTCTTCTGATGCAGTCCCTGCACCATTTGGTTGCCCTTCTCTGGACTGCCTCAATTTGGTTAATGTCCTTGTGAAGGTGTGGCCTCCAATACTGCACACAGTACTCCAGATGGGGCCTAACCAATGTCTTGTACAGAGGGATTATTACCTCCCTCTTACAACTTGATACCCCTACTAATACACCCTAACACCCCTAGCCTTACCTACTGCTTTAGAGGGTCTGCTTGGATGATTTTAGGTCATCAGTGATGATGATGCCCAAGTCTCTTTCTTCCTTTGTGACTGCTAGCAACTCCTCCCAGCCTATAAGTGGCTTCAGGATTTCTCTTCCCTATGTGCATGATTTTGCACTCTTTGCATTAAATCCCAGTTGCCACTCTTCTGACCATTTTGCTAGTTTATCCAGATCTCTTCTCATTCTGCCCACCCCATCTGGATCATCTACTCTGTTGCAGATCTTGGTGTCATCTCAAACAGACAAGCCTTACCCTCTAGTCCATCTGCGGAGGTCACTAATGAAGATGTTGAATAGGACTGGCCCCAGGACTGATCCCTGAGGTACCCACTTGTGACTTGCATCTCTTCTGACTGTATACCATTTACCACCACTCTCTGTTTTCTGCCAGTCAACCAGTTTGCCACCCAGTTGACCAACTTCTGACCCACCCGAGCCTACCTAACTGTTTATCAATCTTCTATGTGGAACAGTGTCAAAGCTTTGCTGAAGTCAAGGTAGGCTACATCAACTGCTCCCCTTGGTCCACCACTCTGGTTACCCAGTCAAAGAAATCTATGAGATTAGTTTGACAGGACCTTCCTTTTGTAAACCCATGCTGTCTTGGATCCTGTGCCCCTATGGATTCCAGGTGTTGCACTATCCTTTCCTTAAGGAGTGCCTCCATAATCTTGCCCACTACTGAGGTAAGACTGACTGGTCTGTAGTTCCCCGCCTCCTCCCTGCTACCACTCTTGTGGAGCCTATCATCTCTGTTGAGAGGCCATGAGGGTATGGGATTGGACCATCGCTCACCATGTGACAATTTCTGCTGTTCATGTCCCAGGGCTCCAAAACGAGTTGGTGGATATACTTAGCTAATCGAGATCTCGAACCCATGAATGGTCTCTCCTCCAGTTGGCAGCAAACTATCTATTCGATAAGTGGGGCACACCAGAGCTTGACCTTTTCGTGTCCCAGTCCAATGCAAAACTGCCCAGTTTCTGCTTGCTCCGTCGCAAGTCTGGTGCTTTCTGGCAAGATGCATTGTCCCTCTCTTGGGAAGGGAGGTTTATCTATGCATTCCCCCCCCTTTCCCCTTCTGCAGAGGGTTCTCTTCAAGGCGCAAGCAGAGAGGACTGTCATGATCCTAATTGCTCCGCTGTGGTCCTGTCAGATATGGTTCCCATTACTGCGACGTATAGTGGTGGAGCCTCCACTACTGGTTCCAGTCTCTTCCGATTTTCTTTCCCAGGACAGTGGCGCCCTGGTTCATCCGAACCTGCGCTCTCTTCACCCGCATGCCTAGCTCCTCAGGAACTAGCAAAAACTAAGTTTGGGGTCTCTGACCAGGTGGCTATGGTCCTCTGGGAGGCGCAGAAGCCCTCCACAATAACGACTTATGCCATGAAATAGAAAAGGTTTTGTCTTTGGGCCATAGCGTGACACCTGGATCCCATGATCTGTCCGGTCAACATATTGTTGGAATATCTGCTGTCTCTCTCAGAGTCAGGGCTAAGCTACGCCTCCATCAAAGTACACCTGACTGTGATCTCTGCCTATCACGCCCCTATTCAAGGTAGAACAGTGGCTTAATTGGAGGTGTCCAAGACCTTTCTTAGAGGTATCCTGCTCATCAAGCCCCCCATCTGGGACCCTGTTCCTCCTTGGGACCTCTTATTTGTTTTGGAGAAGCTTACCCTTCCTCTGTTTGAGCTGGCCTCCGAATGTGAACTACGCTTTCTTTCTTGGAAGACATTGCTGCTAGTGGCCGTTACCTTAGCTCACCGGATTTCCGAGTTTCAGGCACTTGTATGTAAGAAGCCGTATCTGATCTTCCACAAAGACAGGGTAGATTTCCGCACTAACCCCAAATTCTTGCCCAAGGTGGTGTCAGAGATGACCTTGAATCAGATGGTGCAACTCCCTGTTTATTTACTGCTTACTCAAATCAAGGGGCGGCTTTTCTCCATACCTTAGATGTGCACTGCGACTTGCACTTCTACCTATGCAGGACCAAGGAGAGCAGAAAATTGGACCAGTTATTTGTTTCCTTTGCACGCCGGTCCTTAGGCCGCCTGGTTTCCAAGCAAACCTTATCACACTGGTTGGTGCGGTGCATTGCATCACCTTCTGCTACAAAAAGCATTACAAGCCCCTTTCAGGCTCTGTGAAGAGTCATTCCACTAGAGCGGTAGCCACCTCTTTCATGGTCCTCAAGAGGGTCTCAATGGCAGTTGTTTGCACTGCTGCCACCTGGCACTCCGTGCACACCATTGTCAGGCACTACAATTTGGACATAACCTCCAGATGAAGAGCGGGCTTCGGCCTCGCAGTCCTGCTGGGCCTCGCTTCCTTACAGATTTCTCCTGTTTCCTACCTTGATTGTCCCTCCTCATTCCAAGTAGTTATAAGTTTTATACTGCTTGGAAATCTGTTCTATTTGTTATTACCTGCTGCAAGAGCATACTCTCGAAGTAAGATAGTACAGTTACGTAAGAACTTACCATAACAGTAGATTTTCTAGAGTAGTTCTTGCAACAGGTATACTTCCTTCCCTCCTTCCCCCAAGGCTGGATCTCTCTGCAGAAGGCCAGGTGCTTCTGATCATCATGGGAGTTAGTATCTCCCTTTTTTCGCCTTAGGCGAGTCCTGCTGTTTTCGGCGTGCAAGAACTTGCCCTCGTGGGTTACCACCATTGCCTATATACCATGAGGAACATGGAGTGGGCTGACGTATGGTGGGCAGTCCCCACATGAATACTGCTGGAAGAGTTTTGCCATGGTTCTGCCGCCAGGTGGCGTCAGTCCTATTTGTTATTACCTGCTGCAAGAGCTACTTTCGAAGGTCTACTGTTACGGTAAGTTCTTTCGTAACTGTACCTTCCTAGCAAATAAAACTTAAGTGACTCTATGGCCCACTTTGCTGCTAAACATTCCTTTTCAATGGTGGATTGTCTTTTCTCTCTATCGTGCAACTTCCTCCTTATGTACAGAATAGGATGTTCCGTCCCATCTATATTTTGACTCAGGACTGCACCTGGACCTACCTCTGATGCATCTGTTTGTAACAAAAATGGTTTCTCAAAGTCTGGGCTTCTTAAAACAGGGGCTGAACATAATGCAGCCTTAAAGGCTTGAAAAGCTTCATTACACTCTGGGGTCCATTTCACATTACTTGGGTACCGTTTTTTCGTGAGCTCAGTGAGGGGAGTAGCTAACTTAGCAAAGTTGGGGACAGATCTTCCATAATAACCAGCCAGCCCTAAAAATGACCTGACATGTTTCTTTGTTTTAGGGACAGGGCTGTTAGCTACAGCTTCTATCTTAGAAACCTGTGGTTTGACTTCTCCATTTCCCAAAACGTAGCCCAAATATCTGGTTTCCTGCATGCCCAGTGCACACTTGGTAGGATTAATTGTCAGACCTGCCTTTTTGATTGATTGGATAACTGCTCATAGGTGTTCCAGTTGGCTTTTCAGTCTGGACTATACTCCACGACGTCATCCAGGCACGCAGCACAATAACTAGTGTGAGGTGATAAAATTACATCCATGTACCGCTGGAGTGTAGCTGGCTCACCATGTAAACCAAATGGCATGGTGGTGAACTGATAGAATCCAACAGGAGTGGCAAATGCAGTTTTGTCTCTGGATTCTTTAGCTAAAGGGATCTGCCAGCGACCCTTGGTGAGATGGAGGGTATTGATATACTTTGCACTTCCCAGTCTGTCCACCAAATGATCTATTCTGGGCATAGGATAACTGTCAAATTCCGACACTTGATTGTTTCCTAAAATCAAGGCAGATTCTAACACCCCCTTCTTTTTTGTTTATAATTACCACTGGAGCTGACCAAGCACTCCTCGACTCTTCTATGATGCCCAATTCTTTCATTTTTTGTATTTCCTTAACCACGTCAGCTGTTCACCACTCTGGTAACCTGTATATCTTCACCTAATAGGGTGAGCATTCCTTGTCACTATTACGTGCTCGACTCTTTTTACTGGGCTTGGTACTGTGGTAAAAGTACTGTTAAATGTCTTTAACAAGTTATGAATTTCTGCGGTTTGTTTGGGGGTTAAGGAAACATTCACCTTTACCGCATCAACAGTTAAGTTTGTTCTAGTCTATCATAAGCTACATCAATATCTTCTTTATCAGTTTCTGGTAAAACTAGAAAAGCAGCTTTTGGCATTTTTTCAACCCATTTCTTTAGGAGGTTAGCATGGTATATCTTAGTAGGATTTTTCCCGTCAGGGGTCTCAATTTCGTAGTTAACGGTGCCAGTACATCTAAGCACTCTATAAGGCCCTTGCCACTTCGCTAAGTTTATTTTCTTTGTAGGTAACAGTAGCAAAGCCTTTTCACCTGGCTCAGAAGCTTTTTCTTTTACCCCATCGTCATAATATTCCTTCTGCTGGTTTTGGGCCTCTTCCTCATTACTATGGGCAATTTCAACATATTTTGCCACCCTTTTTCTTATGGCACACATATAAGACGTTATAGATTGTTTCTGAGTGGGGTTATCTTCCCATGTTTCTTTTATCATATCTAGTAGCCCTCTTGGCTGCCTACCATACAGCATTTCAAATGGTGGAAACCCTGTTGATGCCTGTGGCACTTCTGTTTAAGCAAAAAGTAGGTAAGACAAGTATTGGTCCCAATCTTTCCCTTCCCTTTTTACAAACTTTTTTAACATGTCTTTTAGGGTTTTGTTAAAACTCTCAGCAAGACCTGGCTGTCTGAGGATGTAGGGGGAGGTTCTTATGGCAGTGATACCTAGTAGTCTGTACAGCTCCTTAAGTAATGCAGCACCAAAATTACTACCCTGATCAGTAATAATTTCTTTAGGTATGCCCACTCTGCTGAAAATTTTTGCAAGCACTGCTGCCACTTTTAAAGCTGTGACAGTACGCATTGGAACTGCTTCTGGGTATCGAGTAGCATAGTCACATACTACCAGGATAAATGTATTACCCTTTTTACTTTCGTCTAAAGGACCAACCACATCCATTGCAATTGTCTCAAAAGGCACATCTATCAAGGGTAGAGTCACCAGGGGCATCTTGTCTTTTCTAGTGACTGGGGCTACTTTCTGACACTCAGTACAGGAATTACAATAGGTAGCAACATCTTCATGATTTTCAGGCCAGTAAAATCTGTACAGCAATCTAGTAAGGGTGCGATCCCTTCCTGAGTGACCAGCCATAGGACTATTATGTGCAGTTGTTCTGTCTGGTCCTGTGCCTGAGGTTTAACCCAAACTCTTTACATTAACCTGTTACATTTTTTAAACATTGGTTCATTCTGTTTTGGTTTCACCCCCAGCTGCTTAAAATAACCCTGGAGAGAAACATCATTAGCTTGCTATGAAAGAAAATCACAAATCAGTTATCAGCTTAATTTCAGCATTTTCACATGTTAACCTCTTATGTCCATCTGTCATTTGTTAACACAGTTTCTTCAGGCATCTTCTTTCTTTCCTGGATTTCCGGATCTTGGAGCTGAGCTCAAACAAGTCCGATTCAAAGTATCTGAAAGGAAAAGTGTCCCCACCATTTGATATCTTCTTTGCCTAAGCTCTTGTTACCACTGCTGCTTAAACTGCAGGGTTCCGTTCCTCTGAGATTAACTCCTGGACTGACATTTCCTATAATCACAGGTACAGGTAACTTAGGTACTATCCCCACTTTCATTTGGTGCGACACAACCGTAATGGTCAGAGTTACTTGGGTGGTGGGATAGTATTGAGTGTCCCCGTAGATGCAGATAACACCAGTACCTGGTCCTTTTGCACAGAGTTTTCCCAGCACCTCAACAAGCACTAGGGTATGTCTGCTTCCTGAATCAATGAGTCCCTTTAGAGTCTTTATTTTATTTATCAAGTCTAGGATTACAAATACCTTTGAACCATGGCTCTTTTACAAAGGTTCCACGTCAGAGAAATACAAATTATGGGGAACATCAAGACAGGCATTACAACAATGTGGATATTGCAAACAGAGTACAGATTAATACAGTTCAAGGGTAGCATTGTAACAAGGCAGCCAGCGGCATTTGTCAGAGAAAATAGACAACAGATAAGAAGTGCCAGAGTCATAGGGAGAGGGAAGAGGGTGGGGGGGGAGAAGGAATATAGGAAGGGTGGCAAGAGGGTGAAAAGTGCAGCATTGGGTATACCAAGGTGTTAGGGTAGAATCCAGTGAGGAGGGGAGGAGGGGGGGACAACTAGAGCAGAAAGGGAAGTAGAGAAACAAGGTTAAGTGGGCAGTCACAGGAGCTGTTGGTAGTGAGATAGTCCCGGAGCCTAGTTTTAAACATACCAATAGTTGGAGCAGAGAAGATGGTTGGGCTGAGGCCATTGAACCAGAGTGGTGCTCGATAAGCAAAAGAGCGTTGTCCCTGTGAAGTGTGACAGTGAGGGACTTTCAGTAGCTGTAGCGTGGATCTCCTAAGGCACCATTTGTTAATTCAGTGTTGTAACAGAGTTGAGACCCCAGAAGGTGCAAGGCCAAGGTAGATTTTTTTGACCATGGAGCAGGTGAGAAACTTTATGTGGTTTGATGGTTGGAGCCAGCCAGTCTGAGTGTACAGGTCACATGTGTGGGTGAGACGGTGAGCACCAGTGATGAGCCGACATGCTTTATTTAAGGCAGTTGAGAGGCATCTAAGGGTTGTGGTTGTGGCCGAGCCATAAATAATGAGACCATAGTCTATTACAGAAGGACTGCAACCTTCAAAGCTTCTGGCGTGAGGTGTGGTCTGTGTTTGTAGAGGAGACCAAGCCATGTATTAGCAGCTCTAGCTACATTATCTACATGAAGTCCATAGGAGAGATTAGGGTCAAGCTGAATCCCTAAGTATTTGAAGGACACCACCTGATCTAGAGTGTTGCCCTGGGTGGTGGAGATAGCCAAGTGGTGTAGCTTGTGTGGGTTATGAGAGCTGCAGAAGAGCATAGATTTGGTTTTCTTGTCATTGAGGACCAGTTTATGATTAAGAAACCATGACTCTACAGAACTGAAACCAAGTTGAAGGTTGTGTTGAAGAGTTGCAGGATCTTTGTGAGTGGAGAATACAACAGCATCATCGGCATATAGTATGATCTGCTCAGAGCAGTGGTAAGGGAGGGAGTTTAAGAAGAGGCTAAAAAGGAGGGGTCCCAGTATGGATCCCTGTGGGACACCCGAGCGAACAGGCAGGGTGTTAGAAAGAGCGTCTGCAATTTTTTCTCTCTGTGACCGGTTTTCTAAGTAGCTTTTAAACCAGAGAGAAGAGTCAGGTGATAGCCCAGCATTCAGTAGTTGGTATATTAGTAGTCCATGGTGTACTGTATCGAAGGCCTTGGAGAGGTCGACGAAAACAGCCCCTGTGAGAAGGCCGTTGTCAAGAGATTTGTGCAAAGCTTCAGTGAACTCAAGAAGGGCTGTGGTGGTGCTGTGACCTTTCCGGAAGCCGTGTTGTTGTGGACAAGGTATATTGTATTTATCCAAGTGGTCGGTAAGTTGATCAGCCACGATGCGCTCAAGTGCCTTAGAGAGTGGGGGCAGTATGGAGATAGGGCGATAATTTGAGTGAATTGTCTTGTCTCCACTTTTATGGACATGTGTCACGGTGGCTGTTTTCCATAGGTCTGGGAATTTTCCACAGCTGAGAGAGAGGTTTAGGATTTTTGTTAATGGATGAATTACCTCATCGAGGGTGAGCAACAGAAGCTTAAGGTCCAGGGTGTCGCTACTAGATCTAGATTTAGAGATAGCTGCGGTAATATAGCGGGTGAGCTTCATACAGCCTTACCTTCCTGAAGTAGAAGAGGGGATGGTTAGACTGAGGGGCTGAGGTATTTGGGGAGTAGGCCCTGTTTTCGAAAAAGTCATGGGGTAGGACAGCACTAAGGTCTGAAAAAGCTGTGTTAAAGATGTTTGCGATCACCTTGGGGTCAAGGGTTGAGGATCCATCAACCATTAAGATGGCCGGAGAGGTTTTTGGCTGCTTCCCTGTGACATCCTTGATATTGTCCCAGAAAGGCACGATCATTTCCCCATGTATTGGTGACAGCGTCTTTGTAATAGGTGGATTTCATTAGCCATATGACTTTTGTGCAGGCATTTCATGCTTGTTTGTAATTTTGGATGTCCAGTTGTTTGCCAGTGGCCCTGGCGACTGCCCAGAGGTGATCCCTTAGTTTCAGCTGTGAGAGAAGAGCCGCGGTGACCCATGGGTTAGAGAGAGATTTTGTTTTGTACCTTTTAGCAGGGGCAAAGAGGTCGCAGGCTTTGTTGAAAATTGAGATGAAGTGATCAAGAGCCAAGTTAACATCTGTTGCTTCATAGATTGGTAGCCAGTCTTGTAGAAGCAGGTGTTGTTTGAGATGTGGAAGTTTTCCACGAGGAAGGACTCTGCTAGCGATAATTTTGGGAGGGGGCTTAAGGAATTTGTTAGACCATGCACACATGACTGGGGAGTGGTCACTGAGTGAGTCTGGGAGAATGGTCGTACGAGAAATCCTCGTGGGGTGAGTGGTGAGGACCCAATCCAAGAGGGTACTGGTGCCAGTCTTGTAGTTAATCCTAGTGGGGGAGTTTACCATTTGCATGAGGTTAGCAGCTGAGATGGAGTCTTTATAAGCACTGGCACTCGATGCTAACCAGTTTTTGTTGAAATCCCCTAGTAGAATAAGTTCAGCTTCGGAAGGATGAGAGTTGATAAAGTTTAGGACGTCATTGAATCCATGTTTAGGGTCCCTGAGCGGGATGTATACGGAGACAATAGTCAGGGCTTTATGGTTGGGACCTAGGACGATTTTTATTGGCAGAATCGGGGCTGAGGCAGAAAGTGATGGAGTTGCTACAGGGTGCCAAGACAGGGTTGTGTTGGCACATGAAGGCTTGGAGTGCATCCAGCTTTGATAGTAGGCTGCAGATATTAATAGTTGCAAGGATAAGGGCACCTGGAGTTTGTGTGTGGCCTGAGCTTCTAGGGCCAGGATTGGGATGGATGCTGCCTGAGATGAGAAGGAGGAGGAGTAGGAGTTTTAAGGCGCAGAATCGCAGCTCTTTGAGAGATAGTTTTGGTTGTTGTTTCCTGGAGTAGAAGTTGCAAGGTTCCAGGCGGTGTCCCATATGGACTGCAAGGTAGTACAGTGTAGAGAGGTGGCCACACTTATTGAGAGTAGTGGTCGGGTTAAGTAACCAGGAATATCCAATCTGTGCACCAAGCACAAGACTCGAGTGGAAGTGGAGAGTTCCCTTGGAGTAGCAGTGGAAACCAGAGTAGAGGGTGGTGGGGGTGGGGGTGGCTAGGACCAGGGAGAGAGAAGAGGGGGGCAAGGAGGAGGAGGAGAGGCAAGAGAAAGGCAGAGAGAGCCCACATGGCTTACGTACTAGATAAAGAGATAGAGATATAGCCCTCTAGTGGTGAGAGGAAATAATCTGCTAATGGAAAAAAAAAAAAAAAAAAGCTCTAAATTCACTTCTAATATCAACTCAGAACTTAAAATGACTGTAAGGATTGAACAAATTATTAAACCCTAGCACATAAATCCAACTAGAGACACAGAGGGAGATACAGTAGTTAGAGGTGTGTTCAGCAGGAGATAGTGGGGCCACTTGGAAATCAGCTTCCACTGGTACCAAATCCAAAAGTCAGGGCTAGTACCTTGCAGTACAGAGGATTTCTGAAAAACTGTTTAGGTTCCAGAAATTGAGGGGTCCGTGGCCTGGTCAAGGCACGCTGGATCCCTTGCAGTACAGAGGATTTCTGAAAAACTGTTTAGGTTCCAGAAATTGAGGGGTCCGTGGCCTGATCAAGGCACGCTGGATCCCTTGCAGTACAGAGGATTTCTGAAAACTGTTTAGGTTCCAAAATTGAGGGGTCCATGGCCTGGTCAAGGCACGCTGGATCCCTTGCAGTACAGAGGATTTCTGAAAAACTGTTTAGGTTCCAGAAATTGAGGGGTCCGTGGCCTGGTCAAGGCACGCTGGATCCCTTGCAGTACAGAGGATTTCTGAAAAACTGTTTAGGTTCCAGAAATTGAGGGGTCCGTGGCCTGGTCAAGGATAAGAGTCTTATCTCCCACCTTCACATCTGTTAAGTACTTGCCCCAATTTGTCAAGGACAAATCTGCTCCACTATCATTCTTCTTATGGCAATTTCTTGCAATATGACCTGGCTTATTATAGTTATAGCAAATAACGTCTGTGGGCACAGATTTGTTACCCTCACCGGAGTTCTTATCAGAATTGGAGTTTAAGTGGAAAAAAAAGTGTGTTACCAGTGCTTGACTGTTACTTCGCTGCTGTGGCATCTGTCTGGCCATTTGGTAGTCTTTGTCTAAAGAAACTGCCTTTTCCCCACTTTCTGGTCTGAGTCGGGTGAAGGCTTCTCGAGGACTGTTGACTGAGTTGTACTTCAGAGATCGAAATCTCTGCCTTGCAGGTCTCTCCTGAGATGTCATACTTTTTCAGGATTTCGCTTTTCACCAGGCTATAGTTTTCTGACTGTGCAGTGTCCATATTGCTGTGGGCAGGTTGAGCTTTCCCTGTTAGGCAGGGTACCAGTCTGATTGTCCATTGCTGCTTTGGCCATTGGCAGGCTGTGGCATCTCTTTCAAAAGTTGCCAGGTATGCCTCAATATCGTCCGAGGGACACAACTTTGTAAGTGTGATGGCTTTTAAGTTGCTTGTGTTTTGTTGCTCATCTGGATCTGTACCAGATCCTCTGCCTTTGATAGCTTGCAAGGCATCCCGCCATTGCTGCTCCTGTCGCTGCATCTCTTCTGTCATCTGCTGCTTCTCTTCTCTCCTCTGCTTCTCTGTCTCTTTTTGTTGTATAGCCCACCATTTGAAAAAGGCAGTCAGGCTTTCAGGTTCTGTCACTGCCTGCTCTTTTTCCATAACTGGTGCTAACTGTACAGTGTCTGCTTGGATTTCTGTCTCTACTAATTTGGCTGCCATTCTCCTGGTAACCACTCCCGGGTTTGCTGCTGCAGAATCCATACCTTTCTTCTATGCTTCCCTGATGCCAGGTCTAGTACCCACGCATAAAACTCCTGGCTTAGAGTATGCACGGCATAAATCTCACTTAGGCTGACACCATCTGTCGTCGAGGCACAGGTTAGGAAGCATAGGAAAAACCAAGAGCAGTTGTATAATTTACAAAAGTGTTTATTAGTACTAGCAGTAACATGAAAAAATGAAATTGTTCAGAATAACTATTTACAAAGGTAGAATAAACAAAGAAGATCCATCTGAGTTCCTTCGATCTCTGTGTCGCTAAAACACTTCAACTCTCTCTTATAAGTCTTTGCAACTCCCCTCCTTGGCAAGCATCCTGTTTTTTTTTTCTAAAATGTTCTTGTAAATTTCAGGCAGGTGCAACAAGAACTCAGTGTCCCAGAACTGAAGCCCCTTCTCCACCGCTTCTAAAAAAGGGTGCAAAAACTGCTCTCTGGTTAACCCCTTAAGTTCCCAATAGCATTTTGCAATCATCTCAAACTATAATTATATACATTTCAACAGTAACACTATATAATTTCTGAACAAAGGGATCCCTATATCAGTTACATTTCCACATACTGATTTGCATATATTTTTATACCAGCAGATATGCAAGGGAGGAAAAAGACAGAAACAGCAATAGAAGACTGAGAGACAGTGAGAGAAACATAGAAACATAGACTCTGATGGGCAGAGAATTGCGAGACTGTCAGGGTGATCAAATCCTAGGTCTCACAAGAAAATTTGGTTGCCCAACCAGATGGAGAAAAGATAGAAAAAGGAGAGAATAGAACAGATTCTTGCATTTAAACTCTCTCTAGCAACTGGAACAGGGTCCTACTCATCCTTGTCACAACCGGACACCTCATTATACTACGTGCTACCCGACATCTGGCTAATCGACATCAGGCTTCTCGACGCCAGGGTATACGCCAACCTATTCTTTGCCAGGATACCCGATGGATGGGTACCAGGTGCCAGGATACCTGACGTCAGGGTTCTCTCCTGATTTCAGCCCATCTACCTGCTCTCTCCGCCTCCTCCTCAACCTCGGGCAGACTTCTGAGCCATCCTCCAGTCCTCATGGTCAGAGATCAAGTCGCAGCTTGTCTCAGAGCAGTACAGTCAGCACCCCATAGGGGTTGTTACCCCGATTCAGCTGGATCAGACGTCCAGGCCCACTACTGTGCTGGACCCACACCAGTCTACATCGGGCCTGATAAAAGAGCCTTTCACTAGGCAGATGACAGAAAGTGTTCCTTCTAAGTCTCAGGAGGTTTCTTGTCCTGGTGTCAGTTCTTTGGAGTCCTCAGATTCCAAATCTGATTCTAGGTCCTCCTCCTCTTCAGTTTCAGGGTTCGAGAGGAACCCAAAACCAAGGAGTCCTCTAAATCACCCCTAGAGGACCCTTCATTTGCAGACCTTCTAAAGACCATTGCAGGGTCTACAAATGGAAGACTTGCACACAGGATCCCAAAGCGCTAGAGACTAGCTGAACACCTGGATATCCAGGAGACAGCACTGGTCCTTACACTCCCATAGTTAGAGCCTCACAAAGACCTGGCTTCTATCATTTGGATAATGCCTTCTTCCATTCCAGCGGTTGTGAAGAAGGCTGATAGAACATAAAGAACTCTAGAGGGTAAGGACCACCTCAGTGTCTACCTCAAAGCGAACTCTGTAGTCATTATGGCTTCCCATGACAGGTCCTCTAAGCCAAAACACATGAGCAGCACCCCTCCTGATAAGGAGTTGAGGCAGCTGGATCACTGTGGGAGGAAATTCTATTCTTCCTCCACGCTGACCATGCGCACACTAAACTACGTGGCATATATCCTGGTCTACCAGAAATCTCTTTTCTGCCAGTTAGAACCTGTCAGTGAGGCTATGCCGGACTACAAGTCCAAGATGGTCATGACAGACACAGTCAGGTCCGCTAATGTTGGCTGTTGCCATTCTCTGAGGGAATATATGATGTGGTGGACTCCTCGGCCAGAGGCACCACTACAGTGGTTTGCCTCAGGAGATATTCCTGGCTCAGGATGTCAGGATTGGCACCTGATGTCTGAGCAGTCATTCAGGATGCCCTCTTGCAGGTTCTGTCCTCTTTGGGGGCGATGCCCAGGACATAATCACCAGCCTTCAAGACAAGGGCAAGGCCTTACAGTCAGTCCATACTATGTACCATCCCAGGTTTAAGGTCAAGCAGCCATTTCGTCGCCAGACTAAGCGGCAGATAAAACAACAGCAGACAGCCAGACGTCATACAAAATGTCGGGCACCTTCAGCTGCAGCTACCCTTCCAGCCAAAGCTCGGGGAGCTTCAGGGGTGGCTTTCCCTAACCCTCCCTCCCTCTGCCTCTTGACTCATGGCCCACCCCTCTCCTTCTTTCCTTGGAAGAGCTGGTGGGCAGAAGGTTCGCCAGTCACATGTTGGGGTGGGAGGCAGTCACCACAGATTCATGGGTCCTTCTGCTGGTGAGTCAAGGGCACACACTAGAACTCCTCGAGATACCACAAAACAAACCACCTGGGGTATCCCACTACCCAAAGGCACACATCCCCATCATAAGGGAGGAAACCGAGGCTCTTCTGCAAAGGAAATTCATAGAGCCCGTCCCGGTAAACCAGGTATGAAAGGAGTATTACTCTAACTTTTTCCTAGTTCCAAAGAAAACAGGAGATCTGCGTCCAATTCTGGACCTCAGCTCTCTAAACCAGTACATATTCAGTACAAACTGTTTCGAATGCTGACTTTCCTTGGGCTGCTGCCCCTCCTGCACAAGAAACAGTGACTGTGTGCCCTGAATATGCAGGATGCCTACTTACATATCCCAGTTTTCCCGGCCCACCGCCACTACCTCGGGTTCTGTTTCCAGGGGAAGCATTACCAGTTCAAGGCCCTCCACTTTGGACTGTCTTTGGCACCTCAGGTTTTTACCAAGTGCATTGTGGTAGTGGCGGCAGCGGCCATGAGATGCCAGGACCATTATGTGATCTTACTTTGAGATGCTTCCTGCAGTAGGTCTTCACAGAGTAGGACTGCGCCCCCTGACGTCAGGACCGCACGGCAAACTTCTAACTAGCAATCTATAGTGGGGGACCGCCCATGGTGTCCCATGACGGACATGAGTGTTACTGTATAAAGGGGGCAGTCCCCACGCCCGCCCTCCAGTTCTTTCCCGCAGTTGACCTGAATCGTCGGACCTCACGGTTGAACAGCTTCAGTCGTCCGCCGTCTTTATAAACTAAGTATTAGTACTTCCATATTTTTTCTAACTCCATCGTGTTGCATGTCTTCCTGTAGACCAAAGAAAAAGTGTTTTAAATGCAGCACACAGATCCTGCACAGGGACGACCACTCCCGCTGCGTTCTATGCCTGGGCCTCAAACATAAGGTTGTGGATTGCCATATCTGCCCTTCCTTTAACCAGGCCACATGCTTCTGTTGCCAAATGGCCCTCGATGCTCACCTACTAAAATAACGCCTTGCATCGATGGAAAAAGAGCTTCAGCAGCTGAGGGAACTCTCTTCTTCGCCCACGGAGAAAAAGTAAAAGAAGGAGAAGCGCCAGGAGCGGGACCGTTCTCCATCCTCTCATCGTCGCCAGATTGCCAACATCACATTGGTAAGTACGCCACCGCTCACCTAATAGGTCTCCATTCACCTCGGCAGACCGGGCGCCTTCTCCCCCTCCTACCTTGGTAAGTGAGCAGACAGGGGTCTTCTCTTCGGAGGACATTCCTTCAGGGCCTGTTGAAAGTTCGTCCAATAGGTCTCCCTCTGGCCCTGCCACCGGGAGCCCAGCCTTGGTCGACCAGCCAGGCCCCAGCCTCCTGGCTGCCAGCTAACCTGTCCTCTCCCTGTGATTCGGATGTCGGCTCCTCCGACGCCTGCCAGGTTAATGCCAATAAGTTGGTCACTGGCTCACCCAACGTCCGCCTGGTGGTGGCTCTCCCATCGGATTCACATGTGGTCTCCAGCATCGTGCAGCGCAAGCTTCAGTGCTTCCCTAGGTCAAGCAATGGTTCCCCCTCCTGGGCCTCACTGACTCAACCCAATGTTTCGTTTTCATTGGGAAGCGAGCACTACTGTCCAGGAGTTCTGTCCTGCATCGGGCCTGCTTTGTGAGATGCCTGCCTCCCTGGCAGACCTGTTGATGGGGGTATCTATTCCCTTGCCCCCCTTGCCTGTCTGTGTTCTGATGTCGGGCACCTTTAGACCCCCAATGCCGGGCCACTTCCTGGTTCACATTCCCTCAGATCTGGACATGGACCAGGGACATTTCGCTCCAACATTGGAGCACCCTTCTGGCCCTTCAGGGTTCCCCACTCCAACCCCAGGCCTGCTGACGGACCACACTAACCCCAGCAGTCCCTCAGCACTGCCTATACCTGGGCCTTCTGCCCCTCCTCTGTTGGGCCCTACTGGAAACTATCCAGGCTACCCGCCACCAGGAGGGCCGTCACTGGGTTACCCCGCTGCAAGCTCCATCGTCAGGGTACCCGATACCAGGCCAAGGTCCTTTGTACCAGCGGTATAACCCATACCACTACTGGTACCAGACACCTGACTCCCCTCCCCCACGTCACGGGTACCCGGGCTACCAACCTTCTCCACCTCCATTCAGTAAATGCTGGTGCTCCTCGTCCTCTGCTCTCTAAAGTTCCACAAATGCAAGGTCCAAATGAGTTAAAGTTGCAAAGTAACATTTATTTTAAGCAATGTGGAGTTGAACATCACCGCCACACGCTGCCCCAGCGCTTTGGCAGTTTTCCTTCCTCCTCCACCTCCGCCAGAACCACAAGAGACCATCCTGGCTTGGTGAAAGAATGCCAAGTCCCAAATCTTGCAAGAGTTGGGCCAACTCCAAACGGTCATGGTGGCCACCCTGACCCACAGGACAAGGAGTCCATCCCCCTGTGGACTGGACATCGGATAGGGATTTGGACAGGTGTCTGACGGTGGTCTCCTTAGGTACCAGGGTCACGGAGGAGGTACCAGATGTTACTCCCTCGCCCAGCAGACTAGAGTCCTCTGGTTCAGACTCAGACTCCGACTCCAACTTGGTAGGCTGGTCAGAGCCTCATTCCCCTATAGAGCCTCAGCCCAAGGAGTCTCCAAAGTCTTCGCTGGAAGAACGTCCTTTGCAGAACTCCTCCATTCCATTCCATTCAAAAGGCCTGTGGGTGGGTGTCCCAGGAGATGGACCCCAAGAGAAAAAGGCTGACAGAACATCTGGACCTCACCAATGCAGATCCCCTTCCCATTCCCCCATGGATAGGACCACACAAGGACTGAACCTCTACCATATGGCAACAGCCGTCATCTGTCCCTGCAGTTTCTGAAAAAGCTGACAGGATCTACCATCCCCCAGATGGGGCTTGCCATTTGATGACTCAACCTAAAGCTGACTCTATTGTTATCACAGCAGCCCATGATAGATCAGCCCAGCCTGAACACCTGAGTGCCTCCCCGCTGGACAAGGAGTCCAAACAAATGGACCAATATGGCCACAAGGTCTATGCCTCTTCGACCTGCGCTATTCATTCTTTAAATTATGTAGCCCACATGGTGTCCGTTCAGAAGTCTGCTCTTTCCGACTTAGGAAAAGAACTCCAGGCCATCCTGGATGAAGACCTCAGGAACCGGCTACTAGACAAAGTAAGACTTAACAAGTCTTCCTGCCACCATGCACTATGGGCCACCTATGACTCCTTCAATTCAGTGACTCATTGCTCTGCCACTGGAGTTTGGCTGAGGCGCCTGGCCTGACTTCATCTTGAGGGACTGTTGCAAGACATCCAGAGTACCTTGCTGGACACCCCCTTCAGAGGCTCCGTCCTTTTTGGTGGCAATGCCAAAGACATAAAAACTGAGCTACAGGATAGCGGGAGGTCTTACTTCAAGATACAGCTCTTTCAGCAGGTTACAGCATTAGGACTGAAGCCGTCGGGCAGCAGGACCCCACGGAAAAATTCTAGCTGGCTACATACAGCAGGGGACCACCCCCGACATTCCCTGCATCATAAAAGGGGGGGTCCCCCAGCGTCCCTCAGTTCTTTTTCTGCCATCAACTCAGAAGCATCGGCTCCATGGATGCCTTCAGCTAACGAATTATGCCATCACTTGAGTATCAGTTTAATTATTTTATTTTCTTTATTCGGAAAGTTCGATTAGTATTTTGTTTTGTATGTTGTCTTCCCCAATGTCATCCATCAAACGACGAGTATCCAAGTGTGCTTGTGGTAAACAAATCCCCTTCAAGGACAGGCACACGGCCTGTGTCTGGTGCTTAGGCCCAGAGCACAACATTAAGACCTGCCAAATGTGCTTAAACTTTAATAGCCGCATGAGGATCCGCCACCAAAAAGTATTGGAGACTTTTCTGTTAGAAAAGAAAATCACAGCAATGCAGAAAAGTTCCTCTTCAAGGGAAGGATCCTCCCATAAGTTGGGCAAACACAGGAAAAAAGGAGGGAAAGGGAGAAGGAGCGCTCCCCATCCATAAGGACATTCGACTCCAGGGGGAGTTTGGACTTGACAAACCACTTCTGCAGATCTCCGTCTCGGACAAAGACCCAGCAGCCATCTGCCAAGGTCCAGACATTGGGTGACTCTGGTTGGCATCCACCCTCCAGCCATTGAAGGTCCGGCCTCAGCGGCATACTTCCAGCTGGCATTCAGGCTCCACTGGCCGATCTGGATCCATAGATCACCCAGTTAAGGCGCACTCCAAGTCGTCCTCAGTGGCAGGCTCCGACTCCCTGGACCTGCCCTGGGACACTGACCACTCTAGGTCGGCCTCCCAACCCCGCAGACCTGTCTCAGGGACATCCACCAAGCAGACTACAGAGCTTACATCCATTAAACGGGCATCAGACCCGAAGCAGACGTTGGACCAGACTTCCACCAAACTGTCTAAGAACCAACGTCAAACCAAGGTCCGATTGCAAAGACAGGATGATGTGTCATCCGTACCAGATGTCGGACCAGCCTGTCACACAGACGAGGAGGGCTCTGACATCAGAGGTCATCACATTAGTGACGAGCAGACGTCTGGAGGTAGGGAGGATTTAAGCTTCCCGGATGAACCGTCGCCACCCAAAGATACGATGACTGGAGCACCAGACCACAGACCCCCAGAGAAGGGAAATGGTTAGTTGCCTCAACCACAGCCAGACCAGACATCTGGTCGTAAAATTTCAGAAGTAAAAGAACTATTCTAATACTGGTGGGAGACCATTAAGAAAGATGTGATTCCCAGCAAGACACTTCCATAGGATCAAACCCCATCCAGGGTTCCTCCACAAGAAAAGAGCCTGTCAGGACCCCCAAGAGACGAGAGCCCAAAACCTAGGGAGCGCTCTAGAGAGAAAAAGCAGCCAAGGTCACCATCTCAGACCCCTTCCCTCTCACCAAGTATACCAAGACCAAAGAGACCACAGAAGGTCAGATTCCTCATCCTCAGAAGAATCTCATTCTTCCTCTTCTCACGTCTCCTCCAGACCAGGATCTCCTCCCTTCAGCATTCTTTCACTTGATCCCAGGGATTGGCCCAGGTCCCTCCCCCCCGGTGACCCAACATTCATGGATATAATTTGGCATATCCAGGATAATGTGGGCTGGGACATGGAAGATTTGGATCTGGAGAGATGCCGCCTTGCCAGATACTTAAGGCAGAAGGACCCCAAACTTGTGGTGGTCCCACCTCTAGTTGGCACCTTCCAGGATGTAACCAAGGCTGCCTGGAAACATCCATTAACATCCTCTGCAGTCTCTAAAAGGCAGACTGCCTATATAGGGCACCCTTAGAAGACCCCTACCTAGGAGAGCAACCAAGGGCAGATTTGGTGGTAATCACTGCCACTCATGACCGGGCACAGAGACCTCAACACGTGAGCACTCAGCCCTCAGATAGGGAGCCAAAGCAGCTCGACTCTGTGGGAAGGAAGATATATGCTTGTATCCGCTCTCTCAACTTCTTGACCCACATGGTCCAGTTTCAAAATGTCCTATGGTAGCAGGGCCTGAACATAGTCAAAAACCTCCCAGATAGTGACCAGAAAGAAGAAATGACCAGACTTCTCCAATCAAGCTCTAATGTGGGCACACAGGTGCCGAGAGCGGCATACGACTCGGCAGATTCGGCCGCAAGGAGTGCAGCATCAGGAGTATGTCTCAGACGGCACTCTTGGTTGAGGGATTCAGACTTCACTACAGATGTTCAGAAGGGCATCCTCGACGTCCCCTTCAAGGGCTTGGTTCTTTTCAGGGAAGAGTCTGAAAAGATAATCACAAAACTGCAAGAAGATGGAAAGGCAGCACGCACTGTACAAGCCATGTACAGGCCAAAAATGAAGCCATTCCTGAGGCAGCAGAACTGGTTTTCCGGGAAAACAAGGTCAGCAGCCCTGATTTGGACAGCATCAAAGAGGCTTTAACCGTAAGGACCCGCTCTAGAGCAGCGGGAAACATAGAAACATAGAAGTTGACGGCAGATAAGGACCGCAAGGCCCATCCAGTCTGCCCATTTCTTTTTCTACCTCATAAATGTGCCATCGGCCTTTGCTCTGTCAGTGACCTATCTATTCATAGTCATTTGTATTGCTCCCTTATGCCTATCCCATGCCTGTTTGAAGCCCTGCACTGTATTCATAGCCACCACTTCTTGTGGTAAGCCATTCCATGCATCCACCACCCTTTCTGTGAAAAAGAATTTCCTCATATTCCCCCTTAATCGGCCTCCCTCTAATCTCATGCTGTGTCCTCTTGTCCTGCTATTTTCTTATATTTAAACATGTTAGACTCTTTCACCTTGTTTATGCCCTTAAGGTGTTTAAATGTCTCGATCATCTCTCCCTCCTTTGCTCAAGGGTATACATATTGAGCTCCGTTAATCTGTCCTCATATGTTTTCTGATGCAGTCCCTGCACCATTTTGGTTGCCCTTCTCTGGACTGCCTCAATTTGGGTAATGTCCTTGTGAAGGTGTGGCCTCCAATACTGCCGCAGTACTCCAGATGGGGCCTGACCAATGTCTTGTACAGAGGGATTATCCACTCTCTTACGACTTGGATACCCCTACTAATACACCCTAACACCCCCTAGCCTTACCTACTGCTTTAGAGGTCTGCTTGGATGATTTTAGGTCATCAGTGATGATGATGCCCAAGTCTCTTTCTTCCTTTGTGACTGCTAGCAACTCCCTCCAGCCTATAAGTGGCTTCAGGTTTCTCTTCCCTATGTGCATGATTTTGCACTTCTTTGCATTAAATCCCAGTTGCCACTCTTCTGACCATTCTGCTAGTTTATCCAGATCTCTTCTCATTCTGCCCACCCATCTGGATCATCTACTCTGTTGCAGATCTTGGTGTCATCTGCAAACAGACAAGCCTTACCCTCTAGTCCATCTGCGAGGTCACTAATGAAGATGTTGAATAGGACTGGCCCCAGGACTGATCCCGAGGTACCCCACTTGTGACTTGCATCTCTTCTGACTGTATACCATTTACCACCACTCTCTGTTTTCTGCCAGTCAACCAGTTTGCCACCCAGTTGACCAACTTCTGACCCCACGAGCCTACCTAGCTTATTTATCAATCTTCTATGTGGAACAGTGTCAAAAGCTTTGCTGAAGTCAAGGTAGGCGACATCAACTGCTCCCCTTGGTCCACCACTCTGGTTACCCAGTCAAAGAAATCTATGAGATTAGTTTGACAGGACCTTCCTTTGTAAACCCATGCTGTCTTGGATCCTGTGCCCCTATGGATTCCAGGTGTTGCACTATCCTTTCCTTAAGAGTGCCTCCATAATCTTGCCCACTACTGAGGTAAGACTGACGGTCTGTAGTTCCAGCCTCCTCCTGCTACCACTCTTGTGGAGTGGGATCACATGAGCCCTTCTCCAGTCATCTGGGACCTCTCCTGTGCTCAGAGACTCACTAAACAATTCTGCTAATGGCTCTGCTAGTTCCTCCTTTAGCTCCTTAAGTACCCTGGGATGTATGCCATCAGGTCCCATTGCCTTATCCACCCTGAGCTTTGCAAGCTCTTGTAGGACCCTTTCTTTTGTGAAGGGAGTAGTGCTCACCTCCCTCCCCCCTGTGTCCATGATGCTGAGCTGTGGGCCCTGCCCTACCTTCTCTTCAGTAAATAGGGAGGCACAGGTGCGAGGAACAGTGAACCTCCTCAGGCAAACCTCCACTGCCTGAGTCACTGCCAAACCCTCCTTTCCCTCCAGCCCAAGGGGAAGAGGTGGTCGGGGGGCACCTTGCCAAACACCTGCAGGATGGCAACAGATTACCTCCAACCAATGGGTTCTTCAGCTCATTCAAAGAGGACACTCTGTAGAATTCACCAGGCAACCACTGTCCAGACCACCCCTACTCTCTCGGTACTCAACTCAGCATGCCGGGATCCGGGAAGAGATGCAGGCTCTTCTAATAAATGAGGTGATAGAGCCGGCTCCATGGATCCAGAGAGGGAAAGGGTACTATTCCCATTTCTTTCTAGTACGCAGAAAGATCGGGACTTGCGCCAATTCTAGATCTCAGTGATCAAAACACATTCGTGACCTACAAACGCTTCAAGATGGTCACCCTACCTGGTCTGATCCCGATGTTGCACCAGGGGGCATGGCTAGCATCGCTGGATATGCAAGACGCATATCTCCACATTCCCATTGCAAGACACCACCGAAGATTCCTGCGATTCAAGTTCCAGGTTCAACACTTCCAATTCAAGGCTCTACCCTTCGGGCTGTCATCAGCTCCGAGGGTTTTCACCAAATGCCTGATAGTAGTAGCTGTGGCCCTTAGGAGGGAGGCCACTGTGTCTTCCCTTATCTGGATGTTTGACTCCTGACTTCACCGTCCAAGGGGGATTTACATCGGGCACTACAGGACACCTTTTCCACATTCGAGAGTCTAGGTGTCACAATCAACCTACCGAAGTTGACCATCACTCCTTGCCAAAGGCTACAGTTCATCGGGGTGATGCTCGACACCATGAAAAGGAGAGCCTTTCTGCCAGAAGACAGGGCAGATCAACTAAATAGCATAACAAGGCATGTCCTGGGGTAGAGACAGGTCCCAGCACAAACCATACTGCGCCTTTCAGGCCACATGGCAGCTGCAATAGCCACGATTCCTCTGTCATGCCTACACATGCGAACCATTCAGTGGACACTCAGAGTCCACTGGGACCAACAAGATGACCTCGACCAAATGGTCTTGGTCCCCTACTCTATTCACTGAGTGCTGCAATGGTGGCCAGTTCAGGAGCACCTTGCAGTGGAAGTCCCATTTCAATCACTATTCTCCAGCAAGAATCCTGACCACCAACACGTCAGGATCAGGATGGGGCGCACATCAGGGCGACAAGAAGACCCAGGGTCTATGATCTGGAAAAGAGGGTTCCCATCACATGAACATCCTGGAGATGAGGGCGGTTCTTTACGCCCTGCAAGCGTTATGGACAGTGCTTTCCCCAGGGCACCTACTAATACAAACAGACAATATGTCAGTTGTGTTCTATATCAACAAGCAAGGGGGGCACCCATGCATACCAGCTCTGCCGAGAGGCGATGAGAGTATGGTACTGGGCTATAGAACACCACATCACCCTGTTCGCAGTTCACCTTCCAGGGCTGCAGAACACACTAATGGATCTGCTCAGCAGGTCCAGAACCAATGCAAACAAATGGGAACTTCTGCAACAAGTAGTAGAAACTCTGTTCACAAAATGGGGATTACCAGAGCTAGACCTATTTGCCTCCCCATTCAACGCAAAACTGCCCAATTTCTGCTCGCTAGATCCAGGGTCTGGTGTTTTCTGGCAAGACACGTTATCCCTCTCCTGGACAGGCAAGTTCCTCTATGCCTTCCCTCCCTTCCCGTTGATCCAAAGAGTCCTGCTCATACTGCAGGAAGAAGAAGCTAACATGATTCTGGTGGCACCATATTAGCCCAGATGGATATGGTTCCCCTTACTCCAGCAACTAGCGAGCGACCCACCCCTTCCTCTTCCACTCAGCTCGCACTTACTGTCACAAGATATCAGGTCCCTGGTTCACCCAAACTTGCGATCCCTTCACCTGCATGCCTGGCTCCTGAAGACTTAGCTGTCTCTTGCCATTGAGTCTCTGACAGAGTGGCCAGTATCCTAGCAGCTGCGAGAAAACCCTCTACTAGAGCCACATATGCCATGAAATGGCGCAGGTTCTGCCTTTGGTCTCGGCTCGTGGCCTGGACCCTCTAACTTGCCCGGTGAAATCGTTACTAGAATACCTTCTTTCCTTGTCAGACACAGGGCTAAGCTATTCCTCAATAAAGGTGTATCTTTCTGCACTATCTGCATACCATGCGCCTTTCAGGGATAAGTCCTTGGCTCAACTAGACCTGTCACACACTTTCTTGCCTGTTATCCTTCACTTAAAACCTCCCATTAGGGACCCAATCTCTTCATGGGATTTGCTGTTTATTTTATAGCAGCTCACACTACCACCCTTTGAACCAGCCGTCGATTGCAAGCTACGCCTTCTTTCTTGGAAGACGTTATTTTTAGTTGCAGTCACCTCTGCAAGGAGAATTTCTGAGCTCCCGGCACTTGTGTAAAGAACTCGTATTTCATTTTCCATAAGGACAGGGTGTCCTTAAGAACAAACCCTAAGTGTCTTCCCAAGGTAGTGTCTGAGCTTACTGTCAATCAGGACATTGATATCCCAGTCTATTTTCTGGAGTATTCCAGTAGAGCAGAGGCTCTCCTGCGCACTTTGGACATGCACAAGATGCTTCGATATTATCTGACTAGAACCAAGGGGCACAGACAGTCAGATCAGTTGATCTTACGTCGAGACACAGCTCTTGCAGCAGGTTACACCATTAGGACTGAAGCCGGCAGGCGTCAGGACCCCTCGGAAAAATTCTAGCTAGCTATCTTCAGCGGGGACCGCCCCCAACATCGATCCCGCCTCCGACGTCCGGCGTGGTACATAAGGGGGCGGTCCCGCCAGATTCCCCAGTTCTTTCCCGCCGTCGACTTGCATGTCTCGACCCTGCGGTTCGTTTTCTAGCGTGCGACGCACGGTAGAGTGCTTCCCCACGGGAAATTTGTTCTCCGAGTTCAGTTTTTTCTCTGATGTCCTCCCTGACCTCCAGTCACTCCTCGAAGTGCGCCTGCGGGAAGCAGATCCCTTTTAAGGATCCGCACTCGGCCTGTGTCCGGTGCCTAGGCCCAGACCACGACACCCGGTCCTGCTCTTTTTGCCAGGGTTTCAACAGCAGAACCCAGATCCGTCGCCAGAAGGCCCTACAGGCGTTCCTGTTAGAGGAGCAGCTCAAGTCCATGGCTTCCAAGGGGGATTCTTCGCAGAAGGCCCGCAAGCATGCTGAGAAGCACAGAGAGAAGGCCCCTTTCAGGTCCCTGTCTAGAGCCTCCGACTCGCGCAGCTCTGGCTCCAGGTCCGATCGCTCTCCTTCCCGGGCCAGCTCTCAGCCTCCCCCCGCTGCGGTGAGAAAATCTTCTTCCTCTTCTCAGGCCAAGACTCCCAGGCCTTCCTCATCCTCCAAGGCCCTGGCTAAGTCGGGAGATCGCCACCATCACCACAAGTCGGGTTCCCGCCATTCTGAACCCGTCAGGTCTGTTTCCTTGCCTCCTCGGAAAACCAAGGAGCTCACCTCACTCAAGAGGCCACAGGACCCGACGCCGGTTCGTCTGATGTCGGCTTCTCACCACAGGTCCCCAGAGCCATCGTCTGCCAGAAGACCGTCGCCGTCCAGGCCTGCTCATCACCGGACGCCGGTAGGGGGAACGGCGCCCGGCCCCATTGAGAAGAGACCCGACACCTCAGACCGACGTCGGTCAGGAGACCATCACTGAGGAGGAGTTAACCCAGCCCGAGGACCAGACGGGCGACCCCGGTCCTGTTGAGACTCCCAGGGAACCCTCGCCGCAACCCGAGCCCCCTGTGGAGCCGACGCTGGGTCCGCGACCGTCCACCGGCGCCTGGACCGTCGTTGGACCTTTCCTTTTCAGAGGTGAAGGAGCTTTTCTCTTACTGGTGGGAGACCATCAAAAGGACATGGGAGACCATCAAAAAGGACATGGTCCCCACTCCACCTCCGCTTCCTCCTCCTCCTCCTACACCAGTTGCTCCTCCGGTTCCTGCGCCCCCGTCTCCATCTGGGTCTGCAGGCCGGTTACCTCCTCCCCGGGAGCCCAGGACCCCTCCAAGGGGGAGACTCGATAAAAGGAGACCTCCGTCCAGATCCTCTTCTAGGTCACCCAGTCCCAAGAGACCCAGAAGACACTGCCGTTCGCCTTCAACGGAGGACACGGGATCAGAGTTTTCTACATCCAGATCCCCATTTCCCCTCTCCATCTCTTCTCTGGACCCACATGAGCTGCCAAAGTCTCCTCCGGATGACCCTTCGTTCTCGGATATCATGAGACACATCCAGGAGAACATGGGATGGGATGCGGAAGAGTTAGACCCCGAAAGGCTGCGCCTTGCGAAGTATTTTCGGCAGAAGGACCCCAAGCCTGTAGTGGTGCCACCCTTGGTAGACACTTTCGTGGACGTCACCAAGGCAGCGTGGAAGCGTCCACATTCACTCCCGGCGATGCCGAAGAAAGCTGACCGCTTGTACAAGGCTCCAAGAGAAGACCAGTACTTGACCCAGCATCCTCAGGCCGACTCTCTGGTCATAACAGCCTCTCATGACTGGTCCCAGAGACTGCAACATCTGAGCACCCTGCCACCGGACCCAGAGTCCAAGCAGCTGGACTCCATGGGTAGGCGCACGTATGCTTCCGCTACCTGAGCCATCAGATCCCTAATTATTTGACCCACATGGTGCAGTTCCAAAATGCCTGTGGGAGGCAGGGTCTGGATGCGGCTGAGAAACTGCGGAAGGTGAGCAGAAGGAGGAGATGTTACAGCTCCTCCGTACGGGTTCGGACGTGGGAACCCAGGTGCTATGAGCCGCGTACGACTCCGCGGACTCCTCGGCCCGAGCAGCAGCTTCAGGCGTATGCCTCCGGAGGCACTCTTGGCTCCATGTCTCCGGTTTACCCGGACGTCCAGAAAAACATCATGGACGCCCCATTCGAGGGAGAAGTTTTGTTTGGTAAACCCTCAGAGAAGATAATTACCAAACTCCAAGAGGCCGGGAAGGCGGTAAGGTCGGTTCAGGCCATGTACCGACCCAAGCTTAGTTCCTTTCGTAGGATCCAAAGCCGATTTCGTGGACGGACGCAGAGACAACAGTTAACGCCCCGTTCCACAGCAGAGGGGCTCCGGTTTTCGCAGAGCCCAAGGAAAACAACCCGCAGGTCGGAGCCAGCGCACTCCTCAGCCGCCACAGCCTGACTCCTTCCCGGCCCCCGCCCCTCAGGATCAACGGGATGTCATGGTCGGGGGTCGCAGTGCGAATTTCCTGCCGGGATGGCAGACTATAACCACCGACAGGTGGGTTCTACAGTTGTCGGAAGAGGCCACTTTGCAGAATCGCGGAAAAGCCACCCTCGAGGCCTCCGTTGCTCACCGGTACCGGGTCAGCACAAGTCATTGATCAGACAAAAAGTGCTCGCAGCTCCTGCAAAGGGAGCGATAGAGTACGTCCAGAGAAACCAGAGAGGACCGGATACTATTCCCACTTCTTCCTGGTTCCAAAGAAGACGGGGACCTCTATCCGATTCTGGACCTCAGCGACCTCAATTTATCGGTAGCCTACAAAGATTCCGCATGGTAACTTTTCGGTCTTATTCCCATGCTGAAGCAGGACACCTTTTAGCATCTCTAGATATGCAGGACGCTACCTGCATGTCCCTATAATAGCGCACAAGAGGTTCCTACGCTCGAGTTTCTCGCCATCATCTTCAGTTCCGAGCCCTTCCATTGGGCTGTCATCGGCACCAGGGTCTTTACCAAATGCATGGCAGTCGTGGCAGCGTCTCTAAGGAGGCAGGGCCATTATATGTTCCGATACCTGGACGATTGGCTTCTCATGGCCGCCTCCAGAGAGGCGTTGTCCGAAGCGATCCAGAGCACCAGGACCTGTTTGATCTCTGGGTATCCTAATCAACCACAGAAGTCCCTCCTGGTACAGTCGCAGAAACTGCAGTTCATAGGCAGTACTGGACACCGTTCAGGAAGAGCATTCTTCCAGTCGACAGAAGCGGGCGCATCAGATCCCTCATCAGGAGCTTTAAGTCGAACAAAGACGCCCCAGCCAAGTCAGTCCTCAGCTTGCTCGGACCTATGGCTGCGGCCATTCCTACTGTCCTTTACTCGCAAGGCTCCACATGCGGTAACTCAGTGGATGCTCAAGGTGCAATGGGACAAAGGCAAGACCACATGCAGCATCCGGTCAGAATCACGAATACCGCGATTCGAGACTGGCAGTGGTGGCTAGACCAGGAAACTCTCTATGGAAGCGTCCGTTCATAGCGCCGTCCCGGAGGTAATCCTACCACAGATGCCTCAGGTCTAGGGTGGGGAGCACACCTGGACGGGGTGAAGTCCCAGGGTACGTGGACCCCTCTGGAGGCCCACCTCCATATCAACATCCTAGAGATGAGGGCAGTCCTTTATGCCCTGCAGGCCTTTCAGTCAGAAATCTCGCCGTGTACTCTCCTGCTTCAGACAGACAACACGGCGGTGATGTATTACCTCAACAAACAAGGAGGCGCACACTCTTACCCCCTTTGCAGGGTGGCCATGAGGGTGTGGGATTGGGTAATCCGACACGGCGCGGACCTGATCACAGTACATGTTCCCGGGGTGGACAATACAATTGCAGACAGCCTGAGTCGCTCCCAGGCCAGAGTCCACGAGTGGGAACTTCTCCAGGAGGTAGCAGAGGATCTGTTTCTTCGATGGGGAACTCCAGAATTGGATTTGTTCGCCTCCCCATCCAACGCAAAACTGCCCAATTTTTGCTCGCTAGATCCAGGGCCTGGTGTTTTCTGGTGAGACGCGTTGTCCCTCTCCTGGGCGGACAGATTCCTCTATGCTTTCCCTCCCTTCCCATTGATCCAGAGAGTTCTTCTCAAACTGCGTAGGGAGCATGCAACAATGATCTTGGTGGCCCCATTCTGGCCCAGGCAGATCTGGTTCCCTTTGCTAATTCAGGTGTCCCGGGAACCTCCGCTCCCGTTGCCATTCAGCTCCCACCTCTTGTCTCAGGAGAAGGGTTCACTGGTCCACCCAGACTTACGCTCCCTGAACCTGCACGCATGGCTCCTAGAGACATAGCCATCTTGCGTCACGGCGTCTCGCAAGAGGTTGCGGAAGTCCTTTCTGCAGCCAGAAAGCCGGCAATGCATGTGACATATGCCATGAAATGGCGCCGTTTTTGTCTATGGTTGCAAGCACACGGCCTGTCCCCTTTAGGTTGTCCGGTGAAAGCGGTGTTAGAGTACCTGCTGTCTCTTTTCCGTTCGGGTCTCGCCTACTCCTCGATTAAAGTGCACCTCTGTGCCATTTCAGCTTATCACCTCCCGATGGGACAGCGCACAGTGGCACAATTAGATGCCTGTCGAGATTTCTTAAGAGGGGTGTTACACCTTAGGCCGCCCATTAAAGACCCAGTGCCTCCTTGGGACTTGCTCTTTGTCCTGGAGCAACTCACGCTCCCCCCTCCCCAACCCCTTTGAACCTGCCGCGGATTGTGAGCTGCGTTTTCTGTCATGGAAAACGCTATTTTTGGCTGCTGTTACGTCAGCGAGAAGAGCTTCTGAACTTCAGGCTCTCATGTGCAAAGAGCCCTATTTAATTTTCCACCAGGACAGAGTATCCTTGAGGACGAATCCTAAATTCTTGCCTAAGGTGGTTTCCACACTCACTCTCGATCAGGATATTGACCTGCCGGTCTACTTCCCTAGTTACTCTAACAGAGGAGAGGCGTTGCTTCACACCCTGGATGTTCACGCAGCTTAGGTACTACCTGAGCAGAACTAAGCAGCTTAGCGCCGGAGCAGCTTTTCGATCTCCTTTACAGAAAGGATGAAGGGCCAACCAGTATCCAAACAGTCCCTGTCTCGCTGGCTTGTCCAGTGCATCTCTTACTGTTATGATATCAAGAAAGCCCTCCCAGGAGCAGTCGGGGCCATTCCACTAGAGGCGTGGACATCCTTGCAGCACTCGAAGCGTCTCCACCTCTGCCATTTGTGCTGCAGCCACTTGGAGCTCTGTTCATACCTTTATCAGGCATTATAGCCTGGACATCGCTTCACGGTGAAGAGCAGGCTTCGGCCTGGCGGTGCTACAGGGTCTCCTGTCCTAGATTCAGGACCTGGAACGTTCTTTCTAATTTCCTCCTCCCAGAGTGTTTGCAAGCGCCACTACTTGGGAATCAGTCCTAATGGTGTAACCTGCTGCAAGAGCTGTGTCTCGAAGTAAGATAGTACAGTTACGTAAGAACTTACCGTAACAGTAGATCTTCGAGAACAGCTCTTGCAGCAGGTACCTTCCCGCCCACCTTCCCCCTTGGAGGAGGCATGGCTTAAGCCTTCGTTTACAGGGTTTTTCACATTTGTCTTCTGACGGTGAATCCTCGGTCTCCCATTTTGATGTCAGCCTGCGGCCGGAAGTCTCCGACGCGAGAACTGGGGAATCTGGCGGGACCGCCCCCTTATGTACTACTCCTGACATCGGAGGCGGGACCGACGTCGGGGGCGGTCCCTGCTGAAGATAGCTAGCTAGAATTTTTCCGAGGGGTCCTGACGCCTGCCGGCTTCAGTCCTAATGGTGTAACCTGCTGCAAGAGCTGTTCTCGAAGATCTACTGTTATGGTAAGTTCTTACGTAACTGTACTTTTATTTCATTTGCCAAAAAAATGTTGGGGGCACCAGTCACGAAGCAGTCACTCTCAAAATGACTGGTAAATTGTATTGTTTTCTGTTACTAGAACCGCAACAAACCCTTACCAGGACTGGTAACGGGTCGCTCTACGAGGGGAATGTCGACATCCTTTGCCTCCCTAAAGAATATCTCATCTTCTGCCACCTTTGCAGCAGCTACTTGGAGTACTGTGCACACCTTTATCAGACATTACAGTCTGGACATGGCCTCCAGGCGCAGAGTGGGCTTTGGTCTTGCAGTCCTACAGGGGCTCCTTTCATGAGGGGTTTTCTTTCACCCTTCTCCTGTCCTCCTCCCATTTTATGAGGGCTAAAGCACATTGCTTAGGGCTCGTCCTGATGGTGTAACCTGCTGCAAGAGCTGTATCTTGAAGTAAGATCGTACAGTTACGTAAGAACTTACCGTAACAGTAGATCTTCGAGAACAGCTCTTGCAGCAGGTACATTCCTAACCATCTTCCTCTCCAGAGGTCAGACACATTGCTTTCTATATAATCTTTGGTCTTCCTTTGGAAGTGGATCCTTGGTCTCCCATCAGAATTATAGCGATATGCCAGTCTCTCTGGTGGGAGAACTGAGGGACACTGGGGGACCGCCCCTTTTATGATGCAGGGCATATCGGGGGGGCGGGCCTGACGTCAGGGGCAGTCCCCTGCTGTATGTAGCTAGCTAGAATTTTTCCATGGGGTCCTGCTGCCTGACGGCTTCAGTCCTAATGGTGTAACCTGCTGCAAGAGCTGTTCTTGAAGATCTGCTGATCTTGCCGAGACACAGCTCTTGCGGCAGAGATCACCGATAGGGCTGGCGCCAGGCGCCAGGACCCCAGGCGTGCTTCTTCTTCTAGCGAGACACTGACGATGGAATCCCGCCCTCGGCGTCCAGGCGTGGTACAAAGAGGCGGTCCGCTTAATCCCAGTTCTTTTCCGCAGTCGACTTAGCTACCTGACCCTTGATTTACCAGTCTGGCGCGCGGCGAGTGAATAGTTCTTTTTCGATAAAATTTTGAAACTCTTCAGACCTCTTCAAGCAAGATCTTGATGTCATCACCAACCGGGCCATCCTTCAAAGTAAGCTTGTGGAAAGCAGATCCCGTTCAAGGACCCCCTGCGGCCTGCGTCCGGTGCCTAGGCCCAGACCACGATACCCGGGCCTGTCCTTCTTGCCAAGGGTTCAACAGCCGTACCAGGATCCGGCGTCAGAGGGCTTTGCAGGCGTTTCTTCTGGAGGAACAACTGAAGACCATGTCCTCCAAGGGGGAAAGCTCCAGGGTCCACAAACACGCGGAGAAGAGAAGGAGAGCCCCTTCAGGTCCCCTTCTGGGGTTGGTCCAGCGAGCTCCGATTAAATCTCCCGGCTGCAATCAAGAAACCTTCATCTCAGGAGAAATCCAGAGCCTTCCTCCCCTCCAGGGCCTTAGCGAGGTCGAGAACGACACCATCACCACCTAGAAGTCGGGTTCCGCTCCTCGGTACCCGGCGTCAGGTCTTCGTCGGTGCCTCCACGCCAAGGCGTTGGAGCTCACGCCTTTAAAGGCCTGTAGCCCAGGCGCGGCCTCGACGGCGTCGGCGTCGCCGCCTTCCCTGGAGCGCCCGTCGGCCCGGCGGCCGGCGCCCGGCCATTACATCAGCCGGCCCGGTGAGAGGACGGCGCCCGCCCTCCTGAAAAGAAAAGGCCCTGTTGCCTCCGACACGACATCGGTCAGGAGCCTCTCTCGGAGGAGGACCTAGAGCAGCACGGACCAGGCCAGGCGACCCGGTCCGTAGGTACTCCCAGGGATCCCTCGCCATTACCAGAGCCCCTGTGGAGCCGGCGCGGGACCCGGCGACCGCCCACGGCACCGGGCCGTCGTCGGGCCTCTCTCAGTGGAGGTGAAGATCTGTTCACCTACTGGTGGGATACCATTAAAAAAGACATGGTTCCCCCCCTCCTCCTCCTACTCCTCCTCCTCCTCCTCCTCCTACTCCGGTTCCTGCCCCCCCCTCGCCATCGGGGTCGGCAGGTCGTGTTCCTCCTCCCGGGGCCTAGAACCCCTCCCAGGGAGACCTGATAAGCGGAACCTCCGTGAAATCCTCTTCTGGATCACCCAGCCCCAAGAGATCCAGGAGGCATTGACGATCGCCTTCAGCGGAGGACACGGGATCGAGACTACTCCACCTCTAGATCCCCATCTCCACTCTCCATCCCTTCTCCGGACCCACGTGAGATGCCTAGATCTCCTCCGGATGTTCCACCGTTCCTTGATATTATAGAGACATATACAAGAGAACATGGGATGGGATGCTGAAGACTTAGACCCGAAAGAGTGCGACTGCCAAGATATCTTCGCCAAAAGGACCCCAAGCCTGTGGTGGTACCACCCTTGGTTGACTACTTCGTGGGCGTCACCAAGGCTCGATGGGCGTCACACTCGCTCGAGGCGAGACCGAAGAAAGCTGATCGCTTAGCCTACAGAAGGCTCCTAAGACTGACCAGTACTTGGCCTTCAGCATCCTCAGGCCGATTCTCTGGTCATCACAGCCTCACATGACCCGGTCACAGAGCCACAACATTTGAGCACCCTGCCACGGACCCAGAGTCCAAACAACTGGAGCGCAGTGGGTAAGCGCACGTGTGCTTCCGCTACCTGCGCCATCAGATCCCTGAACTATTTAACCCACATGGTTCAGTTCCAGAATACTTTTGTGGGAACAGGGTCTGAGGCGGCTGAAAAGATGCCGAAGGTGAGCAGAAGGAGGAGATGCTTCAGGCTCACTACGTGCAGGTTCGAGCGGTGGGGACCCAGTGCTAAGCAGCGTGCATGACTCCATGGACTCATCGGCGAGCAGCAGCTTCTGGCGTTTGCCTCGGAGACACTCTTGGTTGCGTCTCGGTTTTATCCGGATGTCCAAAGAACATCTTGGGCGCCTTTGAGGAGAAGTATTGTTTGGTAATCCTACAGAAAGATCCTTACCAAACTCAAGAGGCGGGGAAGGCGGTAAGGTCGGTTCCAGGCCATGTGCCGACCTAAGCTTGGTTCCTTTCGTAGGAACCAAAGCCGTTTTACTACGTCTTGCAGCGGACCTTAGAGGCAACAGACCCTCCGCTGCACCTCAGAGGGCTCTGGTTTCCGTAGAGCCCAGGGGCAAACACCCGCCAGCGAGGCCAGCGTTCTCTAGGCAGGCCAGCCAGCGGGTCCATCTGCCACCACAGCCTGACTCCTTGCCGGCCCCGCCCCTCAGGATCAGCAGGAGTTTATAGTCGGGGTCGCATTCTGAGCTTCCTGCGGGATGGCGAGCCATTACCACCGACAGGTGGAGTTCTTCAGATTGGTCAGTCTAGGCCACTTTATAGAATTCGCGGGAAAGCCACCCTCGGGGGCCTCCTTTGCTCTCCCGGTATCAGGGTCAGCACAAAGCCTTGATCTGGCAAAGTACTGCACTACTACGAAAGGAGGCGATGAAAGTGCGTCCCAGAGAACCAGAGGACTAGGATACTATTCCCACTTCTTCCTGGTTCCCAAGAAAACAGGGACCTCCGTCCAATCTTGGACCTCAGCGACCTCAATGTAGCCGGTCACTTACAAGATTCCGCATGGTGACCCTTCCAGGTCTTATCCCCATGCTCAAACAGGACACGCCTTTTAGCGTCTCTAGACATGGGATGCCTATCTGCACACCCCTATGGCTCAGGCGCCAGGAGGTTCCTGCGCTTCGGTTTCTCGACCACCACCTTCAGTTCGAGCCCTTCCTTTCGGACTGTCCTCCGCATCGAGGTCTTTACCAAGTGCATGGCAGTCGTGGCAGCGTCTCTGAGGAGACAGGCCACTCGTGTTCCGTACCTGGGCGACTGGCTTCTCATGGCCGCCTCCAGAGAGGCGTTGCTTCTTGCAATCAAGAGCACCCAGGATCTGTTTCGATCCTAGGCATCCTCATAAATTACGAAGTCTCTCCTGGTACACGTCGCGAAACTGCAGTTCATAGGACAGTTCTGGACACTGTTGAGGAAGAGCCTTTCTTCGGCCGACAGGCGGAGCGCATCAGATCCCTCATAAGGGACCTATCACTAAGCAAGGTTGTACCTGCCAGGTCGGTCCTTTGCTTGCTCGGACACATGGCTGCGGCCATTCCTACTGTCCCTTACGCAAGACTCCACATGCGCATTACTCAGTGGATGCTCAAAGTGCAATGGGACAAAGGCAAGACCACTTGCAGCATCCGGTCAGACTCACAATTCAGTGATTCAAGACTGGCAGTGGTGGCTAACCCCAGGGTCGCTCTCATCAGGCGTCCGTTCATTGCGCCGTCCCGGAGGTCACCCACCACAGGCGCTTCCGGTCTTGGGTGAGGGCACCTGGGCGGGTAAAGTCCCAGGACACGTGGACCCAGATGGAAGCTCACCTTCACATCAGCGTGCTGGAAATGAGGCGGTCCTCTGTGCCCTGCAGGCCTTTCAGTCAGTTATCCCCGTGTACTCTTCTACTTCAGACGAGACAACACGGCGGTGATGTATTACCTCAACAAACAGGAGGCACACTCTACTCTTTGCAGGAGGCCATGAGAGTGTGGGATTGGGTAATCAGACACGGCGCGAATCTGATCACTGTGCACGCTCCCGGAGTGGACAACACGGTTGCAGGCGGCCTGAGTCGTTCTCAGGCCAGAGTCCACTTAATGGGAACTCCTTCAGGAGGTAGCAGAGGATCTGTTTCTTCGATGGGGAACCCAGATCTAGACTTGTTAGCCTCCCCATCCAAGCCAAAACTGCCCAATTTTTTGCTCGCTAGATCCAGGGCCTGGTGTTTCTGGCGAGGCAGCGTTATCCCTCTCCTGGGCCAACAGATTCCTCTACGCTTTCCCTCCTTTCCCGTTGATCCAGAGTTCTTCTCAAACTACGGAAGAACGCAATAATGATCCTAGTGGCCCCATTTGGCCCAGACAGATTTAGTTCCCTTGTTGATTCAACTATCTCGGAACCCCGCTCCCGTGCCGCTCAGCTCCCACTTACTGTCTCAGGAGAAGGGTTCACTTGTCCACGGACCTACGTTCCTTGAACCTGCATGCTTGGCTCCTAGAGACATAGCCATTTTGCGTCCACGAGGGGTCTACGAAGAGTTGCAGAAGTCTTTTCTGCAGCCAGAAAGCCACAACGCATCGGCGTCACGCCATGAAATGCGCCGTTTCTGTGTTAGGTCTGGACCTACGCGACCTTTCCCTTAGGTTGTCCTGTGGGAGTAATATTAGAATATTTGCTCTCCCTCTTTCATTCGGGTCTAGCCTACTCCTCTATTAAAGTGCACCTCTGTGCCATTTCGGCTTACCACCTCCCGGTGGGAAATCGTACAGTGGCTCAGGTGGACGCCTCTCGGGAATTTCTCAGGGGAGTGTTGCACCTTAGGCCTCCTATTAGAGACCCTGTGCCTCCATGGGATTTGCTTTTTGTCCTTGAACAGCTCACGCTTCCCCCCTTTGAACCTGCCGCGGATTGCGAGCTACGTTTTCTTAGTCGGAAAGCGTTGTTTTAAGTGCTGTTACCTCGGCAAGAAGAATTTCTGAACTTCACGCTCTCATGTGCAAAGAGCCTTATTTAGTTTTCCACGGGACAGAGTATCCCTGAGGCGAACCCTAAATTCTTGCCTAAGGTGGTTTCTTCACTCACTCTGAACCAGGATATCGACCTTCGGTCTACTTCCGGACTACTCTAATAGAGGAGAGGCTCTGCTCCATACCCTGGATGTTCACGCAGCCTGAGGTTTTACCTCAACAGAACTCAGTCCTTTCGTAGTTCTGAGCAGCTTTTCATTTCCTTCTCTGAGAGAAATGATGGGCCAATCAGTATCCAAACAGTCCCTTTCTGCTGGCTTGTCCAGTGTATTTCTCACTGTTATGGTATCAAACAAAAGCCTCCCAGTACAGTCCGGGGTCATTCCACTAGAGGGGTGGCTACTTCCTTTGCAGCGCTCAAAAATGTTTCCACCTCTGCTATATGCGCTGCAGCCACTTGGAGTTCTGTGCATACCTTTATCAGGCATTATAGCCTGGACATCGCCTCTCGGCGAAGGGCTGGTTTTGGTTTGGCCGTACTTCAGGGTCTCCTGTCCTAGGTTCAGGACCTGGTTTTTATCCTTTAATTTCCTCCTCCCGGATTTTCTGACAGCGTTACTGCTTGGGAATCAGTCCTAATGGTGTAACCTGCTGCAAGAGAGCTGTGTCTCAAGTAAGATAGTACAGTTACGTAAGAACTTACCGTAACAGTAGATCTTCGAGAACAGCTCTTGCAGCAGGTACCTTCCCGCCCACCTTCCCCCTTGGAGGAAGCATGGCTCAGTCTTTCTGAGCAGGAATTGTTATCTTTCTGTCTTCTGACGGCGAATCCTAGGTCTCCCATTTTGATGTCAGCCTGCAGCAAGAAGTCTCCGGCCGGAGAACTGGGGAATCTGGCGGGACCGCCCCCTTTTGTACCACGCCTGACGTCGGAGGCGGGACCGACGTCGGGGGCGGTCCCCGCTGTAGTTAGCTAGCTAGAATTTTTCCGTGGGGTCCTGGCGCCTGGCGGCTTCAGTCCTAATGGTGTAACCTGCTGCAAGAGCTGTTCTCGAAGATCTACTGTTACGGTAAGTTCTTACGTAACTGTACTTTACGGTAAGTTCTTATGTAACTGTACTATCTTTAAAAGATGTCCGCTGTACGTACCGCTCAGGTCAGCAACCCAAGCAGAATTTTCATCTACTCCAGAAGAGATGGAATATGCAAAACCAGGGCAGACGACAGGGCAAATGTCGTGCCACTGGGTCAGGTACCCAGACTCCTTATGCGAAGTCCCAAAAGGCCACCAGCGGTGGCAAAGCGGCTCTCTCCTCCGCCTTCTGACTCAAGGGGGTCCCCTCCACCTCCTCACCTATTTCCAGAGGAGCAAGTGGGGGGGGGAGGTTTGCCCTCCACCTGGAAGGATGGAAGACAATAACCGCAGATGCTTGGGTCCTCCAGCTCGTCACAAGAGGACACTCCATAGAGTTCCTGGAGAGACCCCCAGGCAATCCACTGGGAAGGTTCCACTACCCGTCAGGCCATCTAGGCCTTATCCAACAGGAAATTTAAGTTCTATTGACCCAAGTCAGTCATAGAGCCGGTTCCGCCAGGGCATATAGGAAGGGGATATTACTCCCACGTCTTTCTGGTACCCAAAAAGATGGGAGATCTGAGACCCATTCTGGATCTGTTTGTTTAGCCTCTTTGTAGAGTACAAGAGGTTTCACATGCTGACTGTCCAGTGGCGCCTTCCCCTGCTCCAACAAAATCATTGACTGTGCTCACTGGACATGCAGGATGCTTACCTGCACATTCTTATCCTCCTGGCCTGCCACCGTTTCCTGAGATTCTTCTTTCAGGAGAACCATTATCAGTTCAAGCCCTTCATTTTGGCCTCTCTTCTGCACCTTGGGTCTTTACCACATGCCTAGCGGTGGTGCCTGCGGCCTTGAGCCACAAGGGGATTTATGTGTTCTCTTACCTGGACGACTGGTTGCTGTAAGCTCCATCTCCGGACAATCTGAATGATGCACTTTCCACTACCCTGGACCTTTTTTTCAGACTTGGCATCACTGTGAACTATTCCAAGTCTCAGCTTTCACCCTCCCAGTGCCTTCAGTTCATTGGAGCGGTGCTGGACATGGTCCAGGGCAGGGCCTTCTTATCTATGGACAGGGCAGAAACCCTGATTCAACAAGCTGCATTGGTGTCCTCATCCCATTGGACCACAGTACGCTCTGTTCTCCACCTATTGGGTCTTATGGCGGCTGCCTTACCCACAGTTCCCTTGGCCAGACTGCACATGAGGGTGACCCAATGGTTGCTCCAGGTCCAGTGGGATCAGTGTATGGACAACATGGATCACAAGGTCCTAGTCTCCAGCAGCTTAAAGAGGGATCTCCACTGATGGCAGGATCTTTCCAACCTTTCTCTGGGAGTTCCTTTCCATTCCCACCCTCACCACAGATGCCTCGGGCCATAGTTGGGGAACCCATTTGGGAGCCCAACGGACACAAGGCACTTGTTCTCCCCTAGAGGAGCATCTTCATATCAATATTCTGGAGATGAGGGCAGTGCTCTATGATCTCCAAGCCTTCCAATCCCTCTTGCTCCCGGCAACACTAATGATCCAGACAGACAACACTGACACGGTTTGGTACATCAGCAAATAGCGAGACACCCGGTTGTACCCCCTTTGCAGAGACGCAGTGCGGGTGTGGTAATGCGCAGTCCAGCACAGCCTTACATTGATAGCAGTCCATGTCCCAGGAATCCAAAATGTCCTGGCGGACAGTCTCAGCCGCACTGTTGCTCAGGCTCACGAGTGGGAGCTAAAGCAGGAAGTAGTGGAAGATCTCTTCCTTCAGTGGGGTCGGCCAGAAATAGACCTATTCTCCTCCCCATCCAATGCAAAACTACCCAGCTTTTGCTCGCTCGTTCCTGGGTGTGGTGTTTTTGGGCGAGACACGATGTCTCTATCCTGGACAGGGAGATTTCTGTACACCTTCCCTTCCTTTCCTATTCTACAGAAGGTTCTGCTGAAGCTCCAGGCAGAGGGGGCTCACACGATTCTCATTGCCCCTCTGTGGCCTCAGCAGATTTGGTTCCCTCTGCTGCAGCAGCTGACAGTGGAACTCCCAGTGCCTCTTCCTCTGTCTTATGACCTTCTGTCTCAGGAGCAAGGCAACCTGGTGCATCCAAGCCTCAAGTCTCTTCACCTGCATGTGTGGCACCTTTGGACATAGCCGTTTCATGCTTCAGCATATCTTCCAGAGTTGCTCACAAGGTCCATGTATGCTATGAAATGGAAGAGATTTTCTATTTGGGCCACAGTCAAAGGTCTGGACCCTTTTTCTTGCTCGGCACCCTAGGTCCTTGAGTACCTTTTGCACCTGTCTGATTCAGGCTCAGCTATTCCTCATTGAAGGTCCACCTATCTGCAGTTTCTGCCTACCACCTTCCGATTGGGGGGGGGCAAAACCATTGCCCAGTTGGAGGTCTCCAAAACTTTTCTTAAGGGGATCCTCCACCTTAAACCTCCGGTCCAGAATCCGGTTCCCACCTGGAATTTAAATTTTATTTTAGAAAAACATACTTTGCCCCCGTTTTAGCTGGCAGCAAGTTGCGACATGCGCTATTTATCTTGGAAAATGCTCTTTTTAGTTGCCATTTCCTCTGCTCGAAGAGTTTCAGAACTTCAGGCCCTAGTTTGTAAGAAGCCTTATTTGATTTTCCACAGAGACCGGGTGTCACTGCGGACTAAGCTTCTTCCTTCCGAAGGTAGTTTCAGAATTTACTTTGAACCAAAATGTTGAACTGCCGATATTATATCCTGAATATTACAACGGGAGAATACCTCTTGCACACCTTGGATGCGCACAGGATTCTGAAGTATTATATCTCTAGGACCAAAGAGGACCGTAAGACTAACCAGTTGTTTGTCGCCTTCACACTCAAATGTCTAGGCAAGGCCATTTCCAAACAGGGTTTGTCAAAATGGTTGGCTAACTACATCTTGTACATCTACAACAAGTACAAAAGGCCCCTTCCAGGGGATGTGAAAGGCCACTCGACTCAGGGCATGGCTGCTTTGACGGCCTTCTTGAGGAACGTGTGCCCTCATGGATACATACATGCAGTGCCACTTGGTCTTCTGTCCATACCTTTACCGAGCATTACAGTCTGGACATCGCCTCGAGGTGCAGAGCTGGTTTCGGCCTTGCAGTCCTGCAAGGCCTTCTGTCTTAAGTAGACCTCTAGTTGGCAGATGCTTCCTCCTCCCAGAACTTAGTCTCCAACTTCCTTTTTCTTTGACTGCTTGGTAGTCGGTCCTTCTCTTTGAAGACCTACTGCGGAACCCTCTCGAAGTAAGATATAGCAGTTACTTAAGAACTTACCATAACAGTAGATCTTTGAGAAAAGTTCCTGCAGTAGGTCTAGATTTCCCTCCCACCTTCCCCCAGCTTCTGTATCTTTCCTCTTTTCCTTTCCTTTCCCAGGGCTTTGTTATTAGCAACCCAGGGCTTCGGGAGTTGTTACTCCTTTCTCCTGTTTCTTCTTCCAAGGTGTCCGGCCGGAGAACTGGAGGGCAGGTGTGGGGACCTCCCCCTTTATACAGCACGCTGACATCCATCATGTGACACCGGGGGCGGTCCCCTGCTATAGATTGCTAGCTAGAAGTTTGCTGTGCAGTCCTGACGCCAGGGGGTGCAGTCCTGCTCTGTGAAGACCTACTGCAGGAACCTCTCTCGAAAATCTACTGTTACAGTAAGTTCTTACGTAACTGCTATTTCCCCTGCCTCGACGACTGGCTCCTGTCAGCCCCGTTGAGGGAGCAACTGGAACTTTCCCTTTCTGCTACCCTTGACATTTTTGCAAAAGTGGGGATTACTGTCAGTTACCTGAAGTCCCATCTTGCCCCCTCCCAGCGTCACCAGTTCATTGGAGCAGTGCTGGAGACTGCCCAGGGTATGGCTTTCTTCCCTCAGAATAGGGTGGAAATCTTGCAGCAGCAGGCTCGCATTATAGCCTCCAGCAGGTGGGTTATAGCCAGGTCGATTCTCCTGCTCCTTGGCTTTATGGCAGCGGCAATCCCCACTGTCCCCCTGGCTAGACTCCACATGCGCACATCGCAGTGGACACTCAGGGTGCAGTGGGATCAGAGGTCGGACGGCCTGGACACAAGGTCATGGTCTCCAGTTCGATGCAGTGGGATTTCCTTTGGTGGCAGGATCTCAACAACCTTACCAAGGGAGGGCCCCTGTTCAATCCCCTCTCCCCATCCAATCCCTGACTACAGACACTTCAGTGACGGGCTTGGGCGCTCATCTGGAGACTCACAGGACCCCAGGTTCTGTGGTCTTAGAACTCTCCCTTCACATAAACGTGTTGGAGATGTGGGGAGTGCTGTATGCTCTTCAAGCTTTCCAGCACTTGCTCTGCCAGGGTCCACTATTAATCCAGTCAGACAACATGTGTGTAGTCTGGTACCTCAACAAGCACTTATATCCCCTCTGCAGTGAGGTGCTGTGAGTGTGGAATTGGGCAGATCTTCCCCAAATCAGTCTTTACCATTCATTACTGATGGGCCTACTGAGGGTCAGGAAACTGCATGGAAAAAAGAGCACTGCCTCTTTAAAAATGTTTGTGCTCGGTGGAGCCGCTGTGGGAGCAGCGTCGTCTTGAGCCATCATACTCACCTAGTACCCCAGGTTGGCCAGTAACTGACATCGACTCCTCCCAGCCCTCAGTTCTGTCTTTTCCACCGTCGAGGAAGGATATTGCATGGGAATCACTTCAGCAACTGCATCCCCGCCTAGGCCTCAGTCCCAGTGGTATCGTGAGTACCAGTGTCGCTCGGCGCTGGAAGGTTTTTTGTATTCTTTTAGTTTTAATGTGGTGCTGGCTGACCTTTTTTTCCACTTTAATTTGTTTAATTTTAGCCGTGGCGATGGTAAGTTGATGGTTGGGGCATCTATCAAAATATAAACGGTCAGGAGTTGCCCCCATGCGTCAGTGCTCCTCCGGCAACTTCATTACGATCACAGACCCCCACAACCATTGCTTCTCTTGCATGGGTCCCGCCATCCAATGGACAAGTGCAACGCCTGCTTTTCTATGGATCTTCGAACTCTGATCGTCCATGCCTCACGATGGAGTAGGGAATCCCAAACATTTGGCGGGCATCTACGAACTCGGGACTTCAAGACAAGAACTGTGGGCTCCACCCCTGAGCCCTCCCATGGGTCTGTATGACCCAGCGGGGAATGGACCCCCTCTGCCTGTCATCTTGCTGGGGCAAGGGTTCCTCGCAAGGGGTTGATGGGGAGGTCATTTTCCTCCAGGTAGGCAAGGCAATTTTATTTTTAAGGCACCCAATCCCAGAGGCTCTGGGCACCATAAACAATAAAACAATACAAAATAAATAAGAACATTACTGAAGTAGCAAAATATTAACAGCGATATTCTTAAAAACAATAAATATAAATGTAACCCCTAGGTGGCGCTATCTCAAGGGATACTACCCGTGCCTGCATGACTAGGCACAGTTTGAAGGGCCTGAGTTCTGTGAATGGGTGCCTCAACCCAGAGGACAGGGTTAATGGTTGCGTAGCTGCTCTGGGTACAGCCCTCTGGGACACTGATGCCTCCCCCGACCCCTCTAGTGGCCTGTACTGGTCAGCAAATACACAGTCACAATTAACACCAGAATACAATGTTAACTCCACACTTGGTGCACTTACCACTAGGGCTGGACCAGCTGCACTGACCCTGGAGACCACCTGTAAAATAAGACCTGCAATGGAGAAAGGCAATAGCAACACAGTATCCCTACCACAGAGCTAAACCACAGCCAGTTTAAATACAAACAGATTTAGATCTGATTTATTGGGGGTCGTGAACAAGGGAGGGGCAGTACTCTGTTGTTTGATTCTGGTTCTGATTGAATCAGGCTAAGCATGCATGCCTCTAGGAGTCCCTCTAGCACAGTCACACACACTCTGGATACCCAATTGGTCTCCAGGCTAGCCTGAAGCTTTGCCTGGGATAGGCCGGCATTGCAGCTGTTGTTGGGGCCCATAGGAAGGAAAAACGTAACATGCACTTTAACCCACAGTTTGTATTTCGGAGCTGGAGGGCTCAGTTCGTAAGGATCAATCAAAACAATTAAATCGGGTGACAGACTTTGATTTGAGCTTTGTTGCAGGGAGCTACCCTGATGTTTCCTCACACTACCCAGACCAGGATGCAAGATGGATGAAATGAAGACTGTCGTAGAGGCACAGATCAGGAAGCATAGGGAAAACCAGGAGTCGTCGTAGAATTCACCAAAACTTTATTCATAGTAGCAGTAACATAGGAAAAAAAAAAACTTGTTCAGAATAATTATGTACACAGGAAAAATAAAATCTTTCTTGTAATTCTCCCTTTCAGTAGCAGCTTAGCTGTTTTATAAGTCTTTTCAACCCCCACCCTTAGCAAGCATCCTGTTTTTGTAAAATGTTCTGTTCTCGTAAATATCAGGAGCTGCTAGAATACAGTATGCTTCCTGAGGCCCTACAGTCCTTGCAAAAGGCTCAGACATTTTCACCCAAGTAACCTCTGGCTTTCTACAGTCGTCTCAAATTATAAATATATATACATTTCAACAGTAACACCATTATTTTCCAAACAAAAGTGATCCCATTATCAGTTTCATTTCCATACAGTGATTTGCACATTTTTTTATATTAGCTGATATGCAAGGGAGGGAAAAACGGACAGCAAGAGAAAACTGAGAGACAGAGTGTGGCAAAGAATTGCGAGACTGTTCGGGTTGATCAAGTCCGAGGTCTCACAGGAAAATTTGGTTGCGCAACCAGACAGAGAAGAGACAGAAAAGGAAAGATTAGATCCTTGCATTTAAACACTTTCTCCATAACAAATGGGACATGGTCCTATTCTACCCTGTCACAGAGATCTCAGGATGAAGTGCTGGTTTGCCAGGAGAAGCAAGGCCCACATGATGCACCGTGGTGTCATTCCTGTTCGTTGGTGTTGAGCAGAGAGCCAATGCCCCAGGCAGGTCTCTCTTCGGGTGTACCTCTGCGGCATGAGCGACAATCTAGGCCAAGATGGTAAGGCCCAGACCAGGTGAATTAATCGGATATAGTCCAGTAAAGTAGCTGGACACAGCTTCCAACTAGCATGACACATTCAAGCAATGTGGGGAACCAAATCGCTACCCACATTGCACATTCAACACAATTATAGTAAAGGACAGGCAAATACCACAGTTCGGATGACAGTCCGGTTGCAATTGACAGTGTCTCTGTGCAAACCGTACGCTCGGTGGTCGTCTCAAGTCCTAACAGGCTGATCGCACTGAGGCAAATCTTTGATCCACACCAGGCGAAATTCACTTTGTCACAATTCAGGTTCCGATCACAAAGCTGCAATTTCGGATGAAGTCTGATTTCAAACTCAAGGTCTCTTCACTTGGAAAGATGGTAGCAGGCAGGCCAGACACAGCCTTCCCGACAATTTCCCCTGCGCACCATGCAGGAGCAGCTGCTCAAATTACTTGAGCTGTTCACTCTCTCAACTCCAACTACACACTGACTCACTGCTGCAGGCAGCTCTGGGACTCCCCAGTGATCCAAAAGGTTCAGTTGGTTGATCCATCTGTCAGTCACAGCTATAGCGCCCCCCCCCCCCCAGGTCCATTTAGGTGCCAAAGAGAAAAAACTACAGTTCCTACAGAAATTCACTCCCACAAGACCTCTGGGGACAGACTTTATTTTAGGGTCCCCTAAGGTATTGCTTGGTCCAAACTAGCAGTCCAGAACCAGGATGGTGGTGATTAACGGAAAGTCCATGCTACAAAGGAAGGCAGGTTAGACAAAACTACTATATCATTACTGTTTCAGTAACTAATCAGCAAACAATCACATCTCTTGATAGAGCTTCCTCTGTGCAAATAACAATGGCAGAAGGAAGCAAAAGCACTGCAGCCCAGGCAGGACTCGGGGCTGGAAACACTCGGCCCCTACCCATATTGATTACAACCTACGAGAATAGCACTTCTTAAAGGGGCAGGCATGGAGGCTAGCAGGACACTCGCATGCAAACCTTAGAAAATGATTTAAACACAGGGTACCAGCGTGGCAGAGGGCATTAGTCAAGCCCAGGAAGACAATTTAGGAACCCTCATTTGTGGGGGGGGGGTTACATAAAATATAAATCTATAGTTGCTGAGGGTAGGGTAGGGAGGAGATGGGAAGGCATCTGGTCACCCCTCTCAGCCAGGTTCCTCCGCGGAGGACCGGATGACTCCTGAAGTGGAGTCAGGGCTATACGCGGGCTCTCCTCAGGCGATCCCCTCGAGACCACGCACCCCTCCATCATCGGCTCTCAGCACCACCTCCGGTGCCGGTGAGCGGGGCAGAGTGGTTAGCATGTCCGGGCCTCCCTGATACCTCTCTAGGTTCGGGGGGGGGGCAGGGTTCCGTGTGTGGCCCAGTTGGAGGTTGCCCTAGTCTCGTTCCCCGATTCAGGGGGCAATGATGGGGGCGACCCGATTGAGTCCCTGGCTCCTTGGATTCTGCTTGGGTGTCTCCGGGGCCATTGGAGTCTCTGGATTTAATATCTCAACCGAATGATGGTGCCGTCATCGGCATCACTGCCCCGGATCCTTCAGGGACCACTACCAGTTCTGAGGGAACCTTAAGGGTTCCTCTGGGGGATCCAGAGGGTGGCGGTGCTTTGCCCAGGCATGGCACCGTGGTCTGCACTAAACCGATGGTCAGCACTGCGGTTGGCGCCGTTTCTCTTGGCGCCAATGTCAGCATCAGCTTGTCTTCTGCCAAGACTGAGTCCTCCTTGACAGCTGGTTCTGCCTTTTTGGCTGGGTCTGGACCCATCGTGATCTGGATCCCGGCCGACGAAGACGAGCCACAGGAAAATCCTCTAGCCTTCTCCGGTGTGGGGGTGGGGTCTTCTTTATAGGAGGAATGTCTGGAGTCCACCACTGGGCCTCCTAAAAGGGACAGATCTTCTCAGGAAAAGACGGCTGGTGGGACTGCCTCTAAGCGGTGACCCCTACACCCCCGGACAGTTGGGGGCTGTTGCCGGGGGCTGTCCAGATTGGCCTGTCTCTTGAGGAGAGGTTCTTCGGTTGGTAGGGGCAGGAGCCTCCCGAGAGGTGCTGTACCGCTCCAGCCTCACCATCCAGGGGTTTCCTTCAGGAGCTTCGCCCAGTCCACCCCCTAGGAGTTGGGCGCACTGGGGAGAAAGAGTTAGCCAGCTCTCCCCCTTGTCTGGGCACATCTGCACAACCCCAAGGCTCTAGGAAGAGGTCCCTCCTGGTCCAGCCAGGCTGCCCCTCCTCAGGAAACTCTGCCACCCCTCCCCCCCTTTCTGGGGTTTCTTAGCCCCGAGGGCCTTCTCTCTTGGGAACAATTCAGGGCTGTGACAGCGCTGTTCCCTCAGTACTTTAGGGCTGTCTCTGAGGTCATTTTCAAACCTCAAACATCTACGCCACCGAGCTCCGAATTGGATTCCCTCTCCTCTTAGACTTCATCCATAGAGGAAGAGGACTCTTCACATCACTTCTCTACTGTGGGGGATCTTGTATCCTTATCAGCGATTCCTAATGGAGATGATGAGGGAGCTCCATCCTACCCATCCAGTCAGATAGAACCCTGATCGTGCGATGCAGTCATTCCTGGTGGAGTACAGCGCTGACAGGTTAGTCATCCCTCGCTGGCTGAGGTCATTACAGGAGGCATTGCAAGCTGACTGCCTACATCCCTCCACCCCTTCACCTGCCCCTTGGGACTGTATGTGCAGATACTGCACAGCAGCTGGGTATCCAGGTGCCATGCTGCAGCCTTCTTCAGGTCTGGGGTTCCTGGATACTCCATCAGGGCGTCAACACCTCGGTTGGGATCGCCTCCCTGACTCGAACTCGGCAGTCTTTGATCGATGGGGGAGGAAAGTGTTTTATTCTGCATGCCTCCTGTTGCGGGTGTTAGCAAATCAGGCACACCAGGTGACCTATGCAAGGTACATCTGCTCTCTGCTGGGGCAGGTCCTAGCAGCATGCTGCCTGACAGTGAGAGAACCAGGCAAGCCATTCGCCTGACCACGCAAGGCCTGAAGCTAGCAAGGCACTTCTCCAGAGCAGTCTATGACGCCAATGAGGTGGCTTCCAGGCTGCTAGGATACTCTGTCTGCATTAGACGGACTGCATGGCTTCGCCTGTCCAGGTTGTCACCCCCTGGTACCGGTGTAGGGTGATGTCCTCACCTTTCCGGTGAGCCCATTTCTTTTCCCGCAGAGCACGGCAAGTACTTCAGTGGCACTCTCCACCTCCCGGATCCCAGTAGCGTTTACCAGCTCTGTCAAGTCCTCGGGCCTAGCCAGGCCCGGGTTGGCCCCTTTGTCCCATGATTTTTCCTCCCATGGGAGTCTTGGGGAAACTTTTCCTCCCAGGGTTCACCATCTTGTCACTCGGACCCATCAGTAATGAATGGTGAAGATTGATTTGGGGAAGATATGGAAATTATGTACTTACCGTAATTATGATTTTCCCAAATATCTTCACCATTCATTATGCCCACCCACTGTCTCAGTGATCAGACACTGGGCAGCTCAGTCCTTTTCACTCCTCTTTCCCATCTTCTGAATGGGAAGGAGTGGGGAAAAGGAGTCACTCTTATGCGAACCCTGTGTCCAATCTGGATGCACTATCTCATCACTGGTGAGCTACGAGATTGTCCCACTACTATTGTGGTATACTTCCTAAGATCTAGCCTCCTTAATTGATCCTCTTTCAGCACTGAGCAGTCCTTGGGACTTAAATTTCTGCTCGCCCTGGAGCTTTCTTCTCTCCTGGTGCATTGGTTTTTCTCCACATCTGGTGAGTCTTTGGAGGACAGTGGGCATACAATACAGGAGAGAAAGTATAGATGAAGGACAGAAGGTAAGAACCGAACTTCCTTGAATATAAGGGAGCAGGCATTATCCACTCATGAAATGGTCTACAACTCAAAAAAAAAAAAAAAAGATTGGGCTTCATCAGTAGGGACATGTCCCCAGGCCTCTGGCTCTTCCTTCCCATGCCTCCTCTGTTCCCCCAACCCCTCCTCCTCACTCTTAAATCAGCTTGGGTCCTGTATCAGCTTCATTGCCCTGTTTTTTCAGTGAAATCTAGTCCATTGGACTTGATGGGGAGGGGGAGTATTGGGGGGGAAATTGATTCAGTTTTTCCTTTCTTTCTACCTGGCTTCCTTCTGTCAGTTGTGTTTTATTCTGTCTGGAGCTGCACAGTGTTCTGGTCATCCCCTGCTTGTCCATTTTGGTTATCCCTCTAGTCTAACCCTTTTCTTCTTATCGGCTTTATTTTATTTCCCACCGTTCCCTATCATTCGGGCACCCTGACCCTCTGCTGTACCCAACTTTTCTTGTTCCTTGTCTGGTGGGACAGAACTGAGGGCTGGGAGGAGACGCCGTCTCTTATTGGCCAGCCCACAAGTGCCATGTAGTACGATGGCCTTGACGGCGGTGCCGTCCCAATGTCGGCTCAACCCAGCACAAATATTTTTAAAGAGGCAATCCTCTTTTTCCATGCAGGGTCCTGACCTCCAGTAGGACCCATCAGTAATGAATGGTGAAGATATTTGGGAAGATCATAATTACAGTAAGTATGTAGTTTCCATTTCTAGGGATGTGGATATGTTGTTCACCCACACATCTTACTTCGAGAGACAGCTCTTGCAGCAGGTTACACCATTAGGATTGATGCCAGCAGGCGCTAGGACCCCACAGAAAATTTCTAGCTAGCAGTATTAAGCGGGGACTGCCCCCGACATCGGCCCCGCCCCCGACGTCAGACATCATATAAAAGGGGGTGGTCCCCCAGAATCCCCAGTTCTTTTCCCGACGATGACTCACCAGCATCGGCCTCACGGTCCCACTAGTGGACGACGACTAGAACTTTCGAGGTTTTACCTACTCAGTGTCTGCATCTCCAATTCCTTCTTCAGAAGGACATCCCTTCAAGTGCACCTGCAGCAAACGGATCCCTTTCAAGGATCTACATTCATCCTGCCTGCGGTGCTTAGGCCAGGACCACAACACTAAGGCCTGCTCCTTTTGCCAGGGGTTCAACAGTAGCACCCGGATCTGCTGCCAGAAGGCACTTCAGGGGTTCTTCTTGGAAGAAAAGCTAAAAAGCATGGACAAAGACCCTGCATCCAGAGCTGAGTCTACCTCTAAGTCCCATAAGCACCGGGACAAGCATCGAGAGAAGGCCAGGTCCAGATGCCCTAACTGGGCCTCGGACTCACGCACCAGCTCCGGCTCCATGCGCTCAGACCACTCTACCCCCAGGGCCCGCTCTCAGCCCCCTCCAGTAAAGGTTAAGTCTTCAGGCAGCACTTTGGCTTCTCTGCATCCCATCAAGACTTCCAGGCCTTCGGCTTCCTCAACACCCTCTCGGGCCTCCTTGAAGTCTTCAGACCATCACCAGTCCAAGTCCTCTTCAAAACAAGCTTCCTCAGAGAAATGCTAGGACTCCGACACCAGATCAGCCTCCTAGGGGTTCGGATCCCCCTCCCAGGAAGACTAAGGACCTGACGTCCCTAAAACAGATGGCGGACCCGAAGTGGGCTTCCGACCTTCCATCGGCTAAATGCCTGTCGGACCAGATGTCAGCTAAGCACCCGACGTCAGTGAGACGTTCGCCGGAGCCGAAGACTGCCTCCCCGTCACCGGTGGACACCGGGACTGTACTGAGGAGAACCTGACGTTGCCTGATGACCAGGCAGGCGATAATGAAGACATCGAGCTTCCACAGGAGCCTTCGCCAAACCCGGAGACACCCTCAGACCTGACGCCCGATACCGGCGACAGACCACCGGTGCCAGGTCCGTCATCCAGTATGAATATTCAGGAGGTCAAAGATCTCTTTACCTTTTGGTGGGACACAATAAAGAAGGATGTGATCCCAGTCAAACCTCCTCCTCCTACTCCTTCACCTCTTACTCCCCCTCCTCCACAGCAGGGGCCAGCAGGAAGACCACCGACCCCCAAGGAACCTACTCCACCTCCGAGAGGAAGATCCAAAGAACGGAGAAGGCCCCCTTCAGGATCTCCCTCAGGGTCTCCCAGTCCTAAGCGACCCAGACGTCGACGGTCCACTCCACAGGGGAATGATTCCAGACCTGACACCTCAGATATCTCCTGGTCTCCTTCTTCGATCAGCATCCAATCACCCGACCCACGAGACCTGCCCAGGTCACCTCCGGGTAATCCCTCTTTTTCTGAAATCATAGGCATTCAGGAGAATATGGGATGAGATTCGGAAGATCTCGACACCAAGAGACAGCATCTCACCTGTTACTTTCGGCAGAAAGACCCGAAGCCTGTGGTGGTACCACCCTTGGTGGACACCTTTGTGGCTGCATGGAAGTATCCGCTCTCCACCCCATGCTGCCGAAGAAAGATGACCGCCCGTACAGGGCCCCCTTTGGGGGGCAGTACTCGGCACAACAACCCCTGGCTGATTCCCTGGTCATTACGGCCTCCAATGATAGGTCTCAATGATCACAACATCAGAGTACACAACCGGACCAGGAATCCAAGCAATTGGATGCCCTGGGGAGGCACATGTATCCGGCTGCTTCATGCTCCATCAGGTCACTGAACTATCTAACTCATATGGTTCAGTTTCAGAATGTCCTGTGGGAACAGGGTCAGGACCTGGTTGACAAACTACCAGGTGGCAAGCAGAAGGTGGAGCTCTTGAACCTCCTCCGCACAGGGTCAGACGTGGGGCCCAAGTGTTAAGAGCCACATATGATTCTGCGGACTCGTCTGCCAGAAGACGCTCCTGGCTCCGTGTCTCTGGATTTACACTGGACATACTGAAGAGTATCCTGGATGTCCTTTATAATGGAGAGGTCCTGTTTGGTGAACCCTCTGAAAAGGTCATCACCAAGCTTCGGGACACTGGGAAGGCAATAAGGACTGTACAGGCCATGTACAGACCTGAATCTGGTTCCTTTTGTAGGAACCAGAACCGTTGCTGCGGCTGACAACAATGGCAGCAGCCGCGTTCCGGCCAACAGCAAAGGGGCACCTTCCACCGTAAGGCCCTGCCTAAGTCTTCCCCAGGCCGAATTCAGCGGTATACCAAACTGGCCCAGCCTGCGAGGGGTAATGCTGCCACAGCATGACTCCTTCCCGGCCTCCGCCCCTCCTCTGGATCAACAGGCAGAAAAGGTCGGGGGTCGCATCGCTCGCCTCTTTTCAGGGTGTCAGTCGATTACCGCCGGCTGGTGGGTCCTTCAAATGGTCAAGAGAGGTCACTTTATAGAATTCCTTGACCACCCACCATCTAGACCTCCCCTGCTTTCCTGTTATTCGGGTCAGCACGCACTGCTCATACAGCAGGAGGTGCTCGCGCTTCTGGAAAAGGAAGCTATAGAGCACATACCGAGGAACCAGAGAGGTGCAGGTTACTATTCCCACTTCTTTCTAGTTCCCAAAAAGACAGGGGTCCTTCGTCCGATACTGGATCTCAGCGATCTCAACGCTCCGGCAAATGCTTCCACATGGTGACCCTTCCCGGTTTGTTACCCATGCTCAAGCAGGGCGCCTTCCTAGCGTCCTTGGACATGCAGGATGCCTACCTGCACATACCCATTGCTCAAGCACAGGAAGTTCTTGTGCTTCAAAATTCTAGGTCACCATTATCAGTTTTGAGCCCTCCCTTTCGGACTGTTATCAGCACCTTGGGTGTTTACGAAGTGCATGGCAGTCGTAGCGGCGGCTCTAAGGAGACAAGGCCACTACATGTTCCCCTACCTGGACGACTGGCTCCTCATGGCACCCTCTCAGGAGGCTCTGATGTCCGCAGTTCACTGTATTCAGTCCCTGTTTGGGATGCTGGGCATCATTATCAATCAGGAGGAGTCGCACCTGGTTCCGTCATAGAATCTGCAGTTCATAGGCGCAGTTCTGGACACCGTCCAGGTGAGAGCTTTTCTGCCCCAGGACCGAGCGGAACACATCGGATCCCTCATCAGGGACTTCTTGGCAAATAAGACGGTCCCAGCCAGACTGGTCCTTTGCCTGCTCGGACACATGGCTGCGGCCATTGCAACAGTCCCACTAGCCCGTCTCCACATGCGGGTGACCCAGTGGATGTTACAGGTTCAATGGGATCAGAAGCAAAACCATTTGCAGCTTCCAATTCAGATCACGAATGCCTTTATCCAGGATTGGCAATGGCGGCTAGATTCAAAGAACCTGTCAGCGAGGGTCCCTTTCATTGCGCCTTCTCCGATTGTGACACTCTCCACGGACGTCTCAGGGTTCGGTTGGGGAGCATACTCGATGAGGTCAGGTCTCAGGGCTCGTGGAAACCCCAGGAAGCTCATCTCCACATAAATATTTTGGAAATGAGAGTAGTCCTTTACGCCCTGCGGGCTTTCCAGTCGGAGATTCCACCTGGTACTCTGCAGTTACAAACAGACAATACTGTGGTGATGTATTACCTCAACAAACAAGGTGGCACCCATTTCTACCCACTTTGCAGGGAGGCCATGAGAGTGTGGGATTGGGTTCTACAACACGGCGCAAACCTTATTGCTGTTCATGTCCCAGGAGTGGACAACGTCCTCGCAGACAGCCTGAGCCACTCCCAGGCCAGAGTCCACAAGTGGGAACTACTCCAGGAGGTAGTAGAGGATCTGTTTCACAGATGGGGCACACCAGAGTTGGATCTTTTTGCATCCCCATCCAACGCAAAACTGCCCAATTTTTGCTCGCTAGATCCAGGGCCTGGTGTTTTCTGGTGAGACGCGTTGTCCCTCTCCTGGACGGGCAGATTCCTCTACGTGTTTCCTCCCTTCCCGCTGATCGAGAGGGTCCTTTTGAAACTGCAGAGAGCTGGCGACACTGATATTTATCGCGCCTTTTTGGCCCAGACAGATTTGGTTCCCTCTGTTGCACCAGCTGTCCCGGGAACCTCCAGTGCCTCTGCCAGTCAGCTGTCACTTATTGTCCCAGGAGGCAGGTTCTTTGGTCCATCTGGACCTTCGCTCTCTGAACCTGCACGCCTTGCTCCTAGAGATATAGCTATCATGCGGTACGGGGTCTCGCAGGAGGTAGTAGACGATGTAGTGGCTGCTAGAAAACCAGCCACTCATGCTACATATGCCATGAAATGGCGCAGATTTTGCCTTTGGGCTCAAGCACAAGGACTTTCCCCTATGGACTGTCCAGAAAGGTCGGTTCTGGACTACCTCCTTTCTCTCTTCCAGGCAGGCTTGGCCTACTCCTCTATTAAAGTACACCTTTGTGCCATCTCAGCCTATCATACGCAATGAGCGATGCCCCCACAACTCAGCTGGACACAGCACAAGCCTTTCTGAGAGGTGTTCTCCACCCTTGAGCCTCCTGATCAAGGATCTATTCCTCCGCAGGTTTACCCCTTTGTCCTGGAGCAGCTCACGCTGCCACCTTTTGAGCCAGATGCGGATTGCGAGCTACGTCTCCTTACCTTACATGGAAGATGTTATTTTTAGTTGCCGTTACTTCTGCCAGAAGGATTTCTGAACTTCACGCACTGATGTGCAAAGAGCCTTATTTGTTTTTTCACCAGGACAGGGTGTCCCTGAGGACAAATCCAAAGTTTCTACCTAAGGTGGTCTCAGCTCTCACCCTTAATCAGGACATTGACTTACCAGTGTATTTTTCTAAATACTGTAATAGAGGAGAGGCCCTGTTGCACACTCTAGATGTGCATAGGTGTCTAAGATACTTCTGACCAGAACCAGGCACCACCGTAAATCTGATCAGCTTTTCGTCTCCTTCGCCCACGGGATGATGGGAGCTCCAGTTTCTAAACAATCGCTGTCCAGGTGGCTCATCCATTGTATCACATTCTGTTATCAGAAATGTAACAAATCCCTACCGGACTTGGTTAAGGGACATTCCACAAGGGGGGGTGGCTACCTCCTTTGCGGCTATGAAGAACATGTCCACTTCAGCCATCTGCGCAGCAGCTACTTGGAGCACCATGCACACCTTTATCAGGCATTATAACCAGGACGTTGCATCACGGCAAAGAGCTGCTTTTGGTCTAGCAGTCCTTCAGGGACTCCTGTCCTAGGCTTCGGTAACTTGCAGTCTCTACCAGCCTCTTCCAACTCACGAGGTTTCAGTATTGCTTGGGAATCGATCCTAATGGTGTAACCTGCTGCAAACTGTTGTTTCTCAAAGTAGGATGGTGCAGTTCGTGAACTTACGTAACACTAGATCTTCGAGAACAGCTCATGCAGCAGATAGTTCCCCCCACCATTCTCTCTGGGTGGAGTTGTTCTGATATCTCTTTATTTAGGATTGGGTGTTTTCTTACCGCTCTAAATAACTAAGATGGGGATCCTCAGTCTCCACTTCTGATGTCATCTAGCGGCAGAGTCTTGGTGGGAGAACTGGAGTTCTGAGGACCGCCCCTTTTATATGATGCCTGGCGTGGGGGCGGTCCCACTGAATACTGCTAGTTAGAAATTTTCCGTGGGGTCCTGGTGCCTGCTGGCTTCAGTCCTAATGGTGTAACCTGCGGCAAGAGCTGTTCTCGAAGATCTACTGGTACGGTAAGTTCTTACGTACTTGTACTTTCTTGGCACTGTCCCTTTCACCTTTAAATCTGCCTGAAGGTCTTTAAGCTGGCTCCTCCCACCCACCCTGGTGGTATAAGACTCGGCTCCACACCATATTGCCAGATTTTCCTTTCCGCTGGAAGATTCAGATTGCCTCCATCATGCTTTCGCATTCTGTAGGGCCTGGCTTCTCAACCTTCGGTTATTCCGAATATTCGACTTACTCGCGATGGTAATTGTGACTGCTGCATCTCGATTATGGAAGGACAAGTCTTCCCTAGAATTTGCTGTGCCCGTACGTGCAGAAGAGATGTCATACTCTGGACCACGTATACCTCGTCGCGTCTACTATCTTGGTGTCACGATGACACAGACCTCATCAAGTAGTTCTGCCTCGCTTTTCAGTCTAACGCCCTCGACAACCATCTCGCATGCCTAAATTGGGCAACGAAAAACAGAACCAGCGGTAGAAATCCCAAGGAGGTCCGGTGGGTGGTTTCTGCAGCCACAGGATCTGCCGAGCAGTTGGAGTGCATGTAGACCTTCGAGGAGGAAGCAGTTCGTGCTGCGGAATCTTCCTCTCAGGGCTTTTTCATTCCACTCAACTTGGGTTCCACTTTCTCAGGTTCCTTCTGAGTGTTGTGCCACTCTCTCCCGACTAAGGGTGAGAGTCCTGCTGGCACGCACTTCTCTCGGTCCTGTAAGCTGGAGAGGGACCTGGGACCGTCTTTGTCTTGATGGAGACACTCTTGGGATCAGTAGAGATCTCAGTCCCAGGAGCTGGCCATTTCGACCTCAGTCGAGATTATCTCTTTGGCCACTGGTTTCTCTGCTCTGTCGTTGGGCCAGTGGACCAAAGTTTTGATCGACGAAGTCGAGATTGTTCTCGACCCTATCGATCCATTGTCGCCGACTCCCTCAATCAGACTCCAGTCCTTTCCTTCCCCGACGAGGAGACCCAGCCCACTGGAAGATCCGCTGAGGAAGTGGTCCCAGACCTCCGGAAGTCTCCGGTTTTACCGGCATCTCCCGAGCAACTGAATCAGCCTGCCTGATCTCGATCGAGGTCTCGGAACCCTTCGGTTGACAGGCTGAGGAACATGCACAAGCACGCCGAAAAGAGACAACGCCACTGGTCATCCTCGTTATCCTCATCCTCCTCGAATAAGGAGTGGCTTTGGCGGAAACTCCATCGATGCTACAAGGACCTCATGTAGCAACAGCTGATTTTGTCTGGGCATAAGCCAATCCTAGCTCTAACCAGCCATTACTTGGCTTTTGCTCCTTAATACAAAGCCAACTCCTCAAGGAATCGATAAGTCTGTTCCCACCAGCGGGCCGGCTCGCCCTTCGGTTTGGCCTAAACTGGTCTCTCCACCGATTCTGGTGGAACCGCTGCCTAAGCAGCTTGTGGGAAGGGCTCCTTCTAAGGAAGCTCGGCCAGAGACCGGGCTTCCCCGACATCTTTCGGGTTCACTCTCACTCCCGGCTGCCCTAGGTGGGTCGAGAGTGATCTGGGTGGTCAACCGCTGTATCCAGATACTTCAGATTTGGATGACACTGTCCTCCACTCTCATCCACGGGATGATGTCAGCTGGTGATTTAGCGATGGAGGAAAGCCTTTCGTCCTTTCAGGGCATTCTCCACCTCATCTCGGAGTCCACAGGGATGCCCCTGGAGCCTCTCCAGAAAAAGGCGGAGTACCCTCTCACAGATATCCTCAAGAGAGGGGATAGCCCGATTCCTGTGGCCAAAGCCTTTGTTGGCCTGGCCCTTGGACTTTGGCAGCATCCTGCCTCCTGTCCAGCTCCGTCTGCCTGGATGGCCCGCAAGTATGCAGTGCCCATGTGGTCCCTAGCAGGGTTCACAGAGCACCCTTCAGCCGAGAGCCTTGTGACCACCTCTGTGTTCAGACATACAGGCAGTTCTGCTGATACCGACAGACCTCTGGAGAAAGGGTCCAAGAAATTGGATCACTCTGCCCGGAAGGTCTATGTGGCCTCTTTCTTAGGCCTCCATCAGGCAAGCTCGATCGTCATCATGGCACACTTCTCCCATACCCTTTTGGGGTCCTTGGACGAAGTCCTCCCACACCTTCCCACGGACTTGGAGCCATGGTCAAGGAGGTCTGGGACCAAGGCCGTGCCATTGCTAAGCAGCAGCTCCAGATGGCCCTGGACATTGGGGACTCGTGCCCATTCGTTGGCAACCACAGTTGCCTCCCGCTGCAGGGCTTGGCTGAGGCTCTCCTCCTTCCGGATGGATACCCAGCACAAACTGGCTGATGTGCCTTTTCTGGGCACCAATCTCTTCGGCCTAGGTGTGGCCGGTCATCTTCAGTGCATTGAGCAGTCCAGTGCCACCTTTGGACGCCACTTTTGCTCAGAATTCTTCTGGTCCCAAGGAGCAGCAGAAGAAGAAGCCTTTTCAGCATTCTTCCCCTGCAGCCCTGCAGCAGCCCTCATTTCAGGGAGGTCAGCAGCAGCAGGCTCAGGATTGGCGCCCCCACCCCAAGCCCGGACCTACCCAAGCCCGTAAAGGAAGTTGGGGTTCAGGCCCTGGACCCTCTTCCTCCAAGCCCGCTAAGTGATGTGATAGGGGTATCCACCCCTATTCCTGTCACGCCAGCTCTGGGTCCTCCCTTGAGAGTCCGGCTCTGCCATTTCCCTTCTGTGTGGTCTGCTGTTACCACGGACAGGTGGGTCTTAAAAGTGGTAGACCAGGGTCTGCCTCTGAAATTCAGTCTGTACCCTCCAAGCCGAGCCCGCGCCCCATGGGAGGAGAGAGTATCTGCCCACACTGAGTCAGCTGTCTGAGATGACATTGCTCAGCTCCTCCTCAAGGGGCAGTAGCTCAAGTGGCAGATCCTCCCCAGACCTAGATATTTTCTGGTTCCGGCAGACGGGGGGGCTGGCGCCCCATTCTAGATCTGCGCGACCTGAATCAGTATCTCAGGCCATGCGCCTTCTGGATGGTAACTCTGTCCCAGATCATACCATCCCTGGAGCAAAACGTTCTGCTCACTGGATCTCCAGAACACGTTTTTTCACACCCCAATCCATCCATCCCAGCAGCGGTTCCTCCGCTTCAGAGCAGAGGGAACCCTGTTCGAGTTTCAAGCCATGCTGTTCGGGCTGTCATCGGCCCCACGGGTCTTCACCAAATGCATTGCAGTGGAGGCAGCCCACCTCAGGTGTGGGGGGGTCAGAATATACCCCTACCTCGACGATTGGCTCTCAGCAGGTTCCACCCAGCAGGAGGTGGAGAGGTTCAGGGACCTGACCTTCCAGACTTGCTCCCAACTTGGCCTCCTGATCAATGAGGCCAAGTCGGAACTTGTGCCTTCTCAGGTGATGTGCTTCATCAGGGCAGAACTCGACTCTCGCCAAGCCAGAGCCCGGCTCCTGGTGGACAGGGCAGAGGTTCTCGCCTTCTTTGCCTGATCATTTCTGATTGAGCAGTTGCACCCTGCTCCTGATTTTCTGCACCTTCTGGGTTACATGGCGGCCTGCACCTCTGTGGTCCGTTGGGCCTGGTGGCATATCGCCCCTTCAATGGGAGCTGGCCGCCCAGTGGAATCTACACCTAGGTCATTGCGACCAACTGATCACAGTGACCCAGAAGATATGGGACAATCTCCAGTGGTGAACCATCCTAGACTGGTTGCAGGAAGGGATCCCGTTTGTCTGCCCCGAGCCGACGTTCGTCCTCACGACCGATGCCTCTCTCATGCGCTAGGGAGTCCACATGCGGGACAACAGGACCCACGGGTTCTGGACATCCGAAGGAGTCCCATTACCACATCAACCTGTTGGAGCTTAGAGCGTTCAGACTGGAGCTGTCAGTGTTCGTTCCTCAGCTTCGGGGTCAGGTGGTTCAAGTCCAGACGGACAACACCACGATCATGTACTACTTCAACAAGCAGGGCGGCACGCACTTCCGGCTGCTGTGCAGGGAAGGGCTCTGCACCTGGACACTCAGAGCCAACTGGAGGTGGATCTCCTAGCCATCTATGTGGCAGAAGCCTCGAATCAACTGGTGGATGCCCTGAGCTGCATAGGCGAGACATCCCACAGTGGGCTCTCCATCCAGAGGTAGCTCATAGCCTGTTCTCCTACTGGGGCAAACTAATTGTGGACCTGTTTGCCTCCGGAAAACACCAAGCTGAGGCTGTTTTATGCCCACCCCTCCTCAGCAGGGCTCGCTGCAGGGGATGCCTTCTCGAGGCCGTAAACCCCAGGCCTCTTCTCGCCTTCCCTCCATTTTCCTTGATCCACAGGGTGCTCCTCAAGGTGAGGAGGGACAAGGTGCAGGTGATCCTGGTAGCCTCAGACTGGCCATGCCAGTTCTGGCATCCAGATCTCTCAGCCTCAGCAACAGGCTCCCGAGGGTGCCAGCATGCCCAGACCTGATCTCAGTCAGGGAAGATTCTCCTCCTGGACCTTCAATCCCTGCACATGACAGCCTGGTACCTGAGTGGCTAGAGTTCCAGGCTTTGGGTCTCTCGAGGATGTACTCACAGTAGTGGAAGCATCCAGGAAGGAATCGACCAGGAAGTGTTATGCCTTCAAGTGGAAAAGGTTTTCCATTTGGTGTCAGAACAAGGGCCTGGACCCTCTGTCCTGCCCAGTGGCTACCTTTGGTTGCTCTTCAAAGGGGGTCTTCAGTCATCGACCCTTACGATGCATCTGGCAGCCATCTCTGCTTACCGGGTGTGGGCCAGTCAGCCGGCGTTGGCGTAGGAGACAGTGATCATGGCTTTTCAAAGGCCTGGATCACATATCCCCTCCAGTTGTGAACCTCCACCTCCGTGGGCTCTACTGCTGGTCTTGGCACAGCTCATGGGTAAGCCATTCGAACCAATGCACAAGTGTGAGTTGTCACACTTGTCGTGGAAGATGGCCTTCCTTGTGGCTATCACGTCTGCCAGAAGGATAGGGGAGTTCCAGGCACTCTTGGTGGACTCCCCTTATCTGGTCTTCCACAGGGACAAGGTTGTCCTGCGCCCCCACCCGAAATTCCTTCTGAAGGTGGTTTCACAGTTTCACCTTAAGCGGGTGTTGACTCTGCCGGTATGCTACCCTAATTATGCCTCAGAGGCTGAGTACAGGCTACAGACTTTGGACCTGAAATGAGCTCTTTCCTTTTATAAGGAGAGGATGGCGGAAATTTTGGAAGAGGTTCGCCAACTGTTTGTCACCTATGCTGAAGTCACTTCTAGCAGATCTGCAGCAAAGCAGACGATCGCAGGATGGATTACATCTTGCAGAAGTCTATGCTACGATTTGGTGGGCAAGGAGCCTCCCGGAGGGATAAGAGCTCATTCCACCTGCCATACCGCTGCCATCGGTGGCTGCTTCCAGGGACATCCCATACAGAAACTCTGTCGGGCTACACTGAAGTCAGCAAACACCTTCATCACCCATTACGACATCGATCTTGAGTCACGTCGGGATGCTGGTTTGGGGCCTCAGTTCTCCAATCTCTGTTCCCCAAGTAGTGTTGAGGGGTTTGTGCCTTGCCTCCCTCCTCCCGGAGAACTGCTAGGAGTCTGCCAAGAAATGTGGGTGAACAACATATCCACGTCTCTAGAAAAACAGGTTACTCACCTGTGTCAGTAGTTCTAAGAGTGGTATATGTTGTTCATCCTCACGAGACCACCCAACCTCCCTGGCTTGCACGCACACACCTGGCTTCCAGCGGACTAAGATCTGGTGTCATGATGCAGAGCCGAGGGTTATACCACCTGGGTTGGGGTGGAGCCAGCTTAAAGACCTTCCGCAGATTTAAAGGAAAGGACAGTGCCAAGAAGTGTGGATGAACAACATATACCACTCCTAGAACTACTGTTACAGGTGAGTAACCTGTTTTTCTGCATTGAATACATGTCACAGCTGTTCACGTTCGGGCTTCAAAGCGACCTGGTGGACAGTCTCAGCACAACAGAGTAAGGGCCCATAAATTGGAGCTCAAGCATGTGGTGGTCAAAGACAAATTTGACCTGTAAAATTCGTCAGTCCTAGATCTGTTTGCCTCCCACAACATGCTTGCTCCGGGCATGGTGTTTTTTGGCAAGATCGCTATCTCTGCTGGACAGGGAGGTTTTGTATGCCTTCCTCCCTTTTCAGTTCTGCAGAGGGTGCTCCTCCAGTTGCAAGCCGGAGGGGCTCACATGATTCTGATCGTGCTGTATTGACCTCACCAGATTTGGTTTCTGCTCCTTCAGGAGCTTGCAGAGAAACCTCAGTTCCCTGCTCCTCTGCCACAATCTCCTGACTCAGGAGAGAGGCATGCTGATCCATCCGGAGTTGAGGTCCCTTCACCTTCATGCCTGGCACCTTCTGATATAGCCACCCACACTATGAGTCTCCTCTAGAGTGGCTCAAGTCCTTGTGGAGGCAAGAAGCTTTCCACTAGGGATGACTTATGATATGAAGTGGGCGTTTCTCCATTTGGGCCACTTCCAGTGGTTGGGACCCTTTCTCGTGCCCTGTTCCCCTCGTCCTGAAGTATCTGCTTCATCTCTTCGACCTTGGCCTGAGTACTCTTCACTGAAGGTTCACCTGTCTGCTGTTTCTGCCTAGCACACCTTGATGGAGGGCAGAGCTGTAGCTCAACTGGAGGTCTCCAAAACTTTTCTGAAAGGGATCCTCCACCTGAAACCCCTGGGTCGCAATCCCACACCTCCTTGGGATCTGAATTTTATTTTAGAGAAACTTACCTTGCCTCCTTTTGAAGCGGCTTGTAGTTGCGATATGCGCTATTTGTCTTGGAAAGTGCTCTTTTTAGTTGCAGTTACTTCTGCTGGAAGGATTTCGAGCTTCAGGCCCTGATGTGTAAGGAGTCTTATTTTATTACCACAGAGACTGGGTGGCTTTACATACCAATCCTCAGTTTCTACGAAAGTTGTTTTTGGGCTCACGTTGAATCAGTCCATTCAACTACCAGTGTATTACCTCGAATATTCCAATCAGGAGGCAATTCTGCGTACTTTGGATGTTCATAGAATTTTGCATTACTATACTAACTGGACAAAGGCTGTCCAGAAATCGGATCAACTTTTTGTCTTATTTGCATCAGAGAGAGGGTGCGGCATTTCCCAAATAGTGTCTATCCAAGTGGTTGGAAAACTGCATCATGTTTTGTTACCAGAAGTATGGTAAGACCCTTCCAGCTCAGATTAAGGGGCATTCTACTAGAGACATGGCTGCTTTTGCCACTTGTTTCAAAAATGTGTCAGCCGCTGACATCTGTGTGGTGGCCACTTGGAGTTCTGTCTGCACTTTCACCAAACATTGCAGCCTGGACATTACTTCTAGGTGCAGGGCATCTTTTGGACTAGCTGTCCTACAGGGCCTTCTGTCATAATTCCTCTGCCCTTTCGGCAGACCTTTCCTGCTGCCCTTGTTTTCATTTCCCTCTGATTCACACTACTTGGGACTCAGTCCTCAAGGTGATTACCTACTGTAAGAGCCCTCTCGAGTCAGATAGTACAGTTGCATAAGAACTTACCATAACAGTAGATCTTCGAGAGAGGCTCTTGCAGTAGGTAACCTTTTCACTCCCTCCTTCACCCATCTTCTGTTGCTCTTCTTCTATGGGGCTTTTTGGCTCAGGAGGAAGACTTGGAAGACGGGCATGGGGACCGCCCACTATATAGTGTCATGCTGACGTAAGTCACTTGACGGGTGGGCAGTCCCCCATCAGACGTTGCTAGCTAAACTTCCTGTGTGGTCCTGATGCCAGGGTGGTTTCATACATTCTTAAATCCCCTGATTGTTTCAGCCCCCACCACTTCCTCTGGCAGGGTGTTCCACTTGTCCACCACCCTCTGCAGCAGAGAGATAGCGCATCTTGCCAAAAAAACACCATGCCCGGAAGCGAGCATGTTGTATGGGGAGGCAAACAGATCCAGGACTGGACGACCCCATAGGTCGAATTTGTCTTTGACCACCGCATGCTTCAGCTCCAAATTATGGGCCCTTACTCTACCCCTCTCCTGAGTCAGGAGATTGTGGCAGAGGAGCAGGGCAGCCAGACGCTACACTGCAAGCTGCTGAAGGAGCAGAAACCATCAATGTCCTCAAGGTGATTACCTACTGCAAGAGCCTCCTTCGAAGATCTACTTTTACGGTAAGTTCTTATGTAACTGTACTTTCCAGGACTAGAGGACATGGGATGAAGTTGGAGGGAAGGTGAGTCAGAGGAGACAGGAAGAATTTCTACACAGAAAGGGTGGTGGACAAGTGGAACACCCTGCCAGAGGAAGTGGTTGGGGCTGAAACAATCAGGGATTTAAGAATGCATGGGATAGACATAAGAGAATCCTGGCGTTCAGAGGTAGAGGCAACAGACTTCTTGAAAAATGTAAAGGGAACTTACAAGCTCAAATGGGCAGACTGAGTGAGCCATAGGCCCTTATCTGCCGACAGTATCTAGGTACTCCACTTGTTCCTTTCCTTACCTATGAAAACTCCCCATTAACTACAGTAAGTACCCTTTGTGTTCTTCCCCTCAGTAAGTTCTCCACCCAAGTTGCCTATTTTTCTCCTCACCCCAAGTCCCTTATCTTCTTGATCAGCCACGTATGGAGGATTGAGGCAAAGGTCTTGCTGAAATCAAACGATACCACATCTACTGCCTGTCCCTTTCTGCTGCCCTGGTCGCTCACTCGAAAAGTCAACCAGATTTGTCAGGCAAGACATTCCCTTGTGAATCCATGATCTTCCTGAACTAAAAGTCTTCACCATTCATTCACACTATTGGGACTATGCTAGAGGCACTAGGACCCTTCAGGAGCCAGAATTCTTCAGGAGGGCCGGCACTGAGGTAGAGCCACACATGCACGTAAGACTGGCCCGCGCCTGTATAGGCTATTCCTGCATCTACCTTCCAACTGCCTCAGTTCCTTTTTTCCCCGCCGTTGAGTGCACTTCAGTGAACAACATTGCTCGCCCGCTGGGAGTAAAAACTTCATGTGTATATGACAGCAGCATTTAGTCACTCAGTTTTGCTTAGTAATATTTATTTTATTTAAAAAAAAAAAAAATTTGTGAAGGAGACTCAGCCTACCATCCATGGAGTCAGCCATGGACAGTGTCAGTGACGGGAAGGAGAATTCGCTGAAAAGTTGTTCTGGCGGTGGAACTATGTCCAGTCTGCTGCCCTTTTCGCGGGGAGGGAGTCCAGTGCTCAGGAGGGAGGACAGTCATCCCGAAAGCACAAAAAGAAGCAGTCCTGTTCCCGATCCCGGTCAGGGATCCAGTGTCGCTTGGCCTCGAGTTCTTTTTCTTCCTGTCAGAGGCAGAAGAGATGGTACCACTTGTGGTCTTCCTCTGGTAGGTTTGCTAGGGAGTCTTCAGTTTTGGAGAGTGGTAGACACCCCCCCCAGGGTCCCCAGTGGTCTCCGTTTTTAATGGTCGGTCTTCTTGACATCAGAACCCTCTCTGTCCTCTCTCCTGGTTTCTGGTAGCAGTTTCACCACTAGTTCGCTCTTATGGAGCAGTGAGTACAGCGTTTGTCTCGTCTGCCCTTGCCTGTGGACCCGGTTCCTGGGCCTTTGGGCCAGGGCCGGGGCGCTTGGGCAGGATGCGCGTTCGGTGCCAGCGACAGAGTTTTCTCCTTCTCTGGTACAGACGCCTCTGATGCCAGTTCCATGTGCCCCACCCCCCTCACCAAGTTTCCAAGCAAGGGCCTGCACAGGTACCTTTTTCCTCCACCTTTTCCTGTATGTCTGTTAGTGGTCTGGTTTCATCTGTGAAGCATCCAGTGCTGAGTTTGGTGCCATGGGGGGCTTCGTTTGCCATGCACGGTGTCTACCTCGATGCCGGGTGTGTCGTGACCTTGGTGCCATGTCAGGCATTGACTGTTTCAGTGCCGATTGCAGTGCTGAGTTCCTCGATGCAGATGCGCATTCTGGTGACTCCTGTGTCCCTCCACCTGGACCAGACTTCTGTCTAACAGGACTGGTCCCTGATTTCTCAGGGCTGGAGGTAAAACGTGATGAGTCTGGTCCTGACCTCATTTTGTCGGATGGTGCTGAGGATGACTCAGTTTATGACCTGGAAAGCAAGCCTTTTGTCTCAGTGGAATCCTTAATGAAGACCTTTCTTTCCAGACCCTTCTTAGGAATGTAGGGATTAACCCTGGCTCTCCAAACCTCCTCTGTAGATCCAGGAGGCTCCTGCGCCTCAAGTTCCTCCATGATCTTACTTTGAGGGGCTCCTGCAGTAGGTATTCACAAGTAGAACTTGTATCCAGCCCCCACGGAAAAAATTTTCTAGAGTAGCAGATTGTCTTTGGCGGGATCGCTTCAACGCCAGCTGACCGACACCAGCATACTCAGTATAAAGGGAGCAGTCCCACGCCCGCCCTCCAGTTCTTTCCCACCGTCTACTCCATACAGTCACCTCGCAGAAGAATAGCGCTGCTAGTGTTGCCATTTTCGGTAAGTATTTTCCCTTTCTTCGAAATTTAAGTACATTTTTCTGTAATTTGTAAATCCTACCCACTGTGCATGTTGTCCCCGTCACCCTCCGAATTGCATAAAAACAAGTTTGACTCGTGTGCTCCTGCACAAGGACGGCCATTCCTTGTGCCTCTTCTGTCTAGGCCCAACCACCACATGGAAGAATGCAAGCACTGCTGAAAATTCAGTTCAGCCACCCACAAGAGGCGGCAGCTGTCTCTGGAAGCCCACCTCCTCAAGAAAAAGATGGCCTTCATGGAGAAAGAACTGAAGAAACTCCAGCAGGCGTCGGACTCTTCTGAAGGTCACCACAAGAAGAAACGCGACAAAGAGAAACACAGGGACCGGAACTCATCTGCCAGGCCTTCAGGTATCTTCCCCTCTGGGGGAATGCTCTCTGACGGCTGCCTTGGTGGTGTCCAGGCGTGCGTTGGCCCCCGCCATTTGGCTTTCACTTTGGCCCAATGGGAGCTTCCGGGGCAAAGGAGGCCTCCTCCCCTGCTACGGCTGCCTCTGATTCACGGACTAGCAGTGAGGACATGTCCAGTAAGTCGGGCTCCGGCTATGCCATCTCCTACCCAGACAAGGCTGCTAAGCCGCCCGTCGTTTCATCCGACAGCCGCACAGCCTGCGATCCCCCGTCAGGCCCTGATGCCACACCCGATGTTTGGGGATCGCCGTAGCCGACGTCTGATCAGCTGCTGTCGAAGGCACCTTCATCTCCGATTCCTTCAGGGAGTCAGCTCCTCCATCCCCTGTGGGGGGGGTGAGAACCAGAGGCGCCACCACCGTCAGGGATCCCCCCGATGCCCCAACCTCCAATGCCAGACCTAGTGACAGTCTCACGTTGCCACCTTCTGGCTTGCCAAAACTTGATGGCCCACAAGTTCGGCTGGCAGGGCCCGTGTCACGGGATCTTCCTTCTGGGCCTTCTGACCCACCCGTCAGACCGACGCCAGACCCATTAGCCCCTCCGACTGGGCCTCCGTCCGGTCTGTTGGGATACCTAGCACCGGGCTGCCCGATGCTGCATCCTCCGACACCAGGGTACCCGACGTCACATTACCCAACACCACAATACCTGACGCCACAGCCCAGTGCTGGCTTCCTGGTGCAGGCTACCCACCATCTGGTTTTGGCTACCTGTGTTACGGGTATCTGGGTTACTCACTTCCACCTCCTCCTCCGCAGGTGGATTTGAAGTCAGTCCTGGCCTTTTGGTGGGTTGAAGCCAAATCTTAGCTGATGTTGGAATTGGAGAGACGTCAGCCAACGCAGGCCCCGACCCCGGCCGTCTGCTGACGGACACTCCTTCACCGGTCCCAGTCGACAGACCAGGACAATCTACTGGCACTTGTCCCTGGGAATTCACCCTCCCTGTGGACGTTACCAGACCAGTGAATTTGCTTCTCCCTCCTGTGGTTACCTCTAGTTCACAGGAGATTTCCAACTCAGATGGAGATTATGAGCCAATGGACTCTGGAGAGGAACCCCACACTCCAGAATGTCCCACTCCAAAGGAGTCTTCTAAGTTCCCCCCGGAGGATCCTTCCTTTTTGGAGTTGCTCAAAAAAATCCAAGAGACCTTTGATTGGAAAACAGTGGAGCAGGATATCCAGCGTCAGAGACTTGCTGAACATTTAGACTTAGCGGAAGCCTCACCGACTCTCATTCCTCCTTGGATTGAGCCTCACGTAGATTTAGTTACCACAGTCTGGACGCAGCCCTCCTCCTTGGCTACCCTAGCTCACAAGGCGGATAGGTTATATCAGTCACCAGAAGGTAAGGACTTCCTCAGTCTTCAACCAGAGGTGGATTCGGTGGTCATCAGTGCTGCTCACGACAGGACCTTGAGTCCCAAACAACTAAGCTCCACCCTTCCAGACAAAGATTCCAAGATTCTGGATCAGTATGGCAAAAAAAAGTTTGCATCCTCTACTTTGGGCATCAGGGCACTGAATTACGTTGCCAACATGGGGGAATTCCAGAAGTCCCTCTTAAGCCAGGTGTCTTCTAAGCTGGATTCTCTCCTTGACTCCACTGTCCCTAGCTCTTGTTTTACAATGGAGTCATGGAGAGTCCATTAGAAGTCACCTGGCTTCAGAGTGAACATTTTCAGTTCAAGGCCCCACTTTTGGCCTTTCCTCATCTCCGGGTGTTCACCAAATGTCTTTCGGTGGTGGCAGCTTCCTGCATACTCCAGGGGGTCCAGGTGTCTCTTAGCAGGACGACTGGCTGATTGCAGCCTCATCCAGGAGGATGATGTGGCCCCACCTGAGTACAGTGTACAGTTCTGGAGACCTTACCTCGTAAGGACATAGCAGGGTAGAGAAGGTTCAGAGGAGGGCAACAAAGATGGTGCATGGATTGCATCACAAGTCCTATGAGGACAGGTTGAAGGAACTGAACATGTACTCCCTGGAGGAGGAGGGGAGGAGAGAGGGATATGATAGAGACATACAAGTATCTTACGGGAGGAACAGGGTGCAGGAATACACTATTTTTATGCAAAAGATGTTCCAGGACTAGAGGACATGGGATGAAGTTGGAGGGAGGACGATTCAGAGGAAACATGAGGAAGAATTTCTTCACGGAACGGGTGGTGGACAAGTGGAACACCCTGCCAGAGGAAGTGTGAGAGGCTGAAACAATCATGGGATTTAAGAATGCATGGGATAGACATAAAGGAATTCTGGAGGTCAGGGTAGGGCAACAGACTTCTAGGAAAACATAAACTGAACTTACAAGCTCAAATGGGCAGACTGGGTGGGCCATAGGCCCTTATCTGCCACACACTGTCTATGTATCTATGTATCTGCTGCACGCCCCTTATCACCCTCCAGCTTTTCCACAATTTGGTAATTGCTATCAGTCAGGCCAAATCACATTTGTTCCTGTGCCAGCGCCTTCAGCTTATTGGGGCAGTGTTGGATAGCTGTCTGGGCAAGCCTTTCTTCCCCAGACAGGATCAAGACTTTGCAGCAGCAGGTATGCATTCTGTTGGATCCAAATGCGTACCAGCTCGGAAGGTCCTTCGCGTCCTGGGCCTCATGGCAGCTACCATTCCGACAGTTCCTCTGGCCCGCCTGCACATGAGAGTCTCGTAGTGGACCCTCAAAGTCCAGTGGGACCAGACCACAGATGAATTGGATCACAAGATTCTTATCTCAGACCCCATGGCCTGGGATCTCAGATGGTGGTTAATCCCAGAGAACCTCTCCTGGGGGGGTTCCCTTCAGCCTTGCGGCTCCCTCCCAGACCCTGACCACAGATGCTTCAGTGGTTGGCTGGAGGGGGGCCATCTTGAGTCCCACAGGACTCAAGGGAGCTGGTCCCAAAGAGAGTCACAGTTGCACATCAGTGTGCTAGAGTTGAGGGCAGTCCTCTATGCTCGCCAGACTCTCCATCCCCTCATTCTTTCTGGTCATCTTCAGATCCAGTCAGACAACATGTGTGTCGTCTGGCATCTCAACAAACAGAGGGGGACTCGTTCTCACCCCCGTGCCAGGAGGCAACGAGGATGTGGTTCCGGACCTTGCAGCACAATCTTCACCTGACAGCGTTCCATGTGCTGGGGGTTCAAAACTCTCACAGACACTCTCAGTCAAACTTCGGTGAGTGCTCATGAGTGGGAATTAAAGCAGGAGGTATTAGATGGCGTGTTCGCTCAGTGGGGCACGCCGCAGATAAATCTATTTGTCTTCCCCCAGCAACACAAAGCCTCCTGCTTTCTGCTCGCTCGCTCCCGGGAGAGATGTTTTTTGGCAGGACACGCTGTCTTTGTCTTGGAAGGGCAGATTTGTCTACGCCTTCCCTTCGATCGTGAGAGTTCTGAACAAATTTCGGGCGGAAGGGCACACACATGATTCTCATTGCTCCCTTCTGGCCGAGGCAAGTCTGGTTCTCTGTACTGCAGCTGTGGTCAGAAGAGCCCCCTCTTTCTCTTCCACTCTCCCAGGATTTGCTGACCCAGGATCAGGGGACCCTAGTACATCCAGGGCTCAGATCCCTCCACATTCATGCTTGGTTTCTTCAGACATAGCTGCCGCTCGTTTCGGTGTTTCTCCAGAGGTAGCCAGTATCCTGGTGGAGGCCAGAAAGCCTTCCACCAGGTCTACATATGCCATGAAGTGGAAGCAGTTCTCTGTTTGGGCAGCTTCCAAAGAATTGGAACCCTTTTCCTGCCCGGTGGCCAGGATCCTGGACTACCTAAGGCACCTCTTTGACTTGGGCCTCAGCTACTCCTCACTCAAAGTACACTTGTAGGCCATTTCAGCTTACCATCTCCCTGTGGGAAATAGGTTGGTGGCTCAACAGGAAATCTCTAAGACCTTCCTCAAAGGGGTTCTTCATCTGAAGCCCCCTATCCGCAATCCGGCCCCCCCTGCCCGGGACCTTAATTTCATTTTTGAAAAACTCACACTGCCTCCCTTTGAGCGGCAGTGGAGGCAGTATGTATTTTCTGTCCTGGAAAACTCTTTTCCTCGTGGTCATTACCTCAGCTTGGAGATTTCCGAGACTTCAGGCACTATGTGCTGGGTCCCTTATCTGATTTTCCACAGAGACAGGATGGCTGTGAGGACCAACCTAAGTTTCTCCCAAAGTCGTGGTGGAATCTCGCTCAGTCAATCCATTGAGCTTCTGGTCTTCTTTCTGGGAACTCCAATCAAGGGAACATCTCCTTCACACGTTGATGTCCATCAGATCTTGCAGTATTATACCAACAGAACTAAGAACTTCAGGAAGATGGACCAGTTGTTCATTTCCTTTGCTCCTAGGAAGGAGGGAGGGCCTTGCTGTGTCCAAACAATGCCTCTCCAAATGGTTGGCAAACTGTATCACATACTGTTGCAATAAGTATGACAAACCCCTTCCGGGGCAGGTGAAGGGTCATTCTGCCAGGGGCATGGCGGCTTCCGCCGTATGCTTTAAGAATGTCTCAGCCACTGAAATCTGTGCCACGGCCACCTGGATGTCTGTTCATACCTTTACCAAGCATTATAGCTTGGATGTTGCCTCTCACCGCAGAGCAGAATTCGGCCTGTTGGTCTTACAAGGGCTCTTTTCTTGAGCCCGGGATCTGCCAGATGTCATTTTTGTGTGGACGGTTTGTTCTTGCTCCTCCTCCCTGGTTTCTGTTGTTCCAAACTGCTTGGCACTCAGTCCTGTTTGTGAATGCCTACTGCAAGAGCCCTCTTGAAGTAAGATAGTACAGTTACGTAAGAACTTACCGTAACAGTAGATCTTCGAGAGAGGCTCTTGCAGTAGATACTGCCTTCCCTCCCTCCTTCCCCTTGGGTTTCTTTTCCTTTCCTCTTTAGGAGGCAATCCCACACCTTCCTACGGACTTGGAGCCATGGTCAAGGAGGTCTGGGACCAAGGCCGTGCCATTGCTAAGCAGCAGCTCCAGATGGCCCTGGACATTGGGGACTCGTGCCCATTAGTTGGCAACCACAGTTGCCTCCGCTGAGGCTTGGCTGAGCTCTCCTCCTTCGGATGGATACCCAGCACAAACTGGCTGATGTGCCTTTTCTGGGCACCAATCTCTCGGCCTAGGGTGGCCGGTCATCTTCAGTGCATTGAGCAGTCCAGTGCCACCTTTGACGCCACTTTGCTCAGAATTCTTCTGGTCCCAAGGAGCAGCAGAAGAAGAAGCCTTTTCAGCATTCTTCCCTGCAGCCCTGCAGCATCCTCATTTCAGGGAGGTCAGCAGCAGCAGGCTCAGGATTGGCGCCCCCACCCCAAGCCCGGACCTACCCAAGCCCGTAAAGGAAGTTGGGGTTCAGGCCCTGGACCCTCTTCCTCCAAGCCCGCCAAGTGATGTGATAGGGGTATCCACCCCTATTCCTGTCACGCCAGCTCTGGGTCCTCCCTTGAGAGTCCGGCTCTGCCATTTCCCTTCTGTGTGGTCTGCTGTTACCACGGACAGGTGGGTCTTAAAAGTGGTAGACCAGGGTCTGCCTCTGAAATTCAGTCTGTACCCTCCAAGCCGAGCCCGAGCCCCATGGGAGGAGAGAGTATCTGCCCACACTGAGTCAGCTGTCTGAGATGACATTGCTCAGCTCCTCCTCAAGGAGGCAGTAGCTCAAGTGGCAGATCCTCCCCCAGACCTAGATATTTTCTGGTTCCGAAGCAGACGGGGGGGCTGGCGCCCCATTCTAGATCTGTGCGACCTGAATCAGTATCTCAGGCCATGCGCCTTCTGGATGGTAACTCTGTCCCAGATCATACCATCCCTGGAGCAAAACGTTCTGCTCACTGGATCTCCAGAACACCGTTTTCACACCCAATCCATCCATCCCAGCAGCGGTTCCTCCCGGCTTCAGAGCAGAGGAACCCTGTTCGAGTTTCAGCCATGCTGTTCGGCTGTCATCGCCCCACGGGTCTTCACCAAAATGCATTGCAGTGGAGGCAGCCCACCTCAGGTGTGTGGGGGTCAGAATATACCCCTACCTCACCATTGGCTCTGCAGGTTCCACCCAGCAGGAGGTGGAGAGGTTCAGGGACCTGACCTTCCAGACTTGCTCCCAACTTGGCCTCCTGATCAATGAGGCCAAGTCGGAACTTGTGCCTTCTCAGGTGATGTGCTTCATCAGGGCAGAACTCGACTCTCGCCAAGCCAGAGCCCGGCTCCTGGTGGACAGGGCAGAGGTTCTCGCCTTCTTTGCCTGATCATTTCTGATTGAGCAGTTGCACCCTGCTCCTGATTTTCTGCACCTTCTGGGTTACATGGCGGCCTGCACCTCTGTGGTCCGTTGGGCCTGGTGGCATATGCGCCCCTTCAATGGGAGCTGGCCGCCCAGTGGAATCTACACCTAGGTCATTGCGACCAACTGATCACAGTGACCCAGAAGATATGGGACAATCTCCAGTGGTGAACCATCCTAGACTGGTTGCAGGAAGGGATCCCGCTTGTCTGCCCGAGCCGACGCTCGTCTCCACGACCGATGCCTCTCTCATCGCTAGGGAGTCCACACGGGGACAACAGGACCCACGGGTTCTGGACATCCAAGGAGTCCCATTACCACATCAACCTGTTGGAGCTTAGAGCGTTCAGACTGGAGCTGTCAGTGTTCGTTCCTCAGCTTCGGGGTCAGGTGGTTCAAGTCCAGACGGACAACACCACGATCATGTACTACTTCAACAAGCAGGGCGGCACGCACTTCCGGCTGCTGTGCAGGGAAGGGCTCTGCACCTGGACACTCATGAGCCAACTGGAGGTGGATCTCCTAGCCATCTATGTGGCAGAAGCCTCGAATCAACTGGTGGATGCCCTGAGCTGCATAGGCGAGACATCCCACGAGTGGGCTCTCCATCCAGAGGTAGCTCATAGCCTGTTCTCCTACTGGGGCAAACTAATTGTGGACCTGTTTGCCTCCCGGAAAACACCAAGCTGAGGCTGTTTTATGCCCACCCCTCCTCAGCAGGGCTCGCTGCAGGGGGGATGCCTTCTCGAGGCCGTAAACCCCAGGCCTCTTCTACGCCTTCCCTCCATTTTCCTTGATCCACAGGGTGCTCCTCAAGGTGAGGAGGGACAAGGTGCAGGTGATCCTGGTAGCCTCAGACTGGCCATGCCAGTTCTGGCATCCAGATCTCCTCAGCCTCAGCAACAGGCTCCCGAGGTGGCTTCCAGCATGCCCAGACCTGATCTCAGTCAGGGGAAGATTCTCCTCCTGGACCTTCAATCCCTGCACATGACAGCCTGGTACCTGAGTGGCTAGAGTTCCAGGCTTTGGGTCTCTCCGAGGATGTACTCACAGTAGTGGAAGCATCCAGGAAGGAATCGACCAGGAAGTGTTATGCCTTCAAGTGGAAAAGGTTTTCCATTTGGTGTCAGAACAAGGGCCTGGACCCTCTGTCCTGCCCAGTGGCTACCTTTGGTTGCTCTTCAAAGGGGGGTCTTCAGTCATCGACCCTTACGATGCATCTGGCAGCCATCTCTGCTTACCGGGTGTGGGCCAGTCAGCCGACGTTGGCGTAGGAGACAGTGATCATGCGCTTTTTCAAAGGCCTGGATCACATATCCCCTCCAGTGTGTGAACCTCCACCTCCGTGGGCTCTACTGCTGGTCTTGGCACAGCTCATGGGTAAGCCATTCGAACCAATGCACAAGTGTGAGTTGTCACACTTGTCGTGGAAGATGGCCTTCCTTGTGGCTATCACGTCTGCCAGAAGGATAGGGGAGTTCCAGGCACTCTTGGTGGACTCCCCTTATCTGGTCTTCCACAGGGACAAGGTTGTCCTGCGCCCCCACCCGAAATTCCTTCTGAAGGTGGTTTCACAGTTTCACCTTAAGCGGGTGTTGACTCTGCCGGTATGCTACCCTAATTATGCCTCAGAGGCTGAGTACAGGCTACAGACTTTGGACCTGAAATGAGCTCTTTCCTTTTATAAGGAGAGGATGGCGGAAATTTTGGAAGAGGTTAGCCAACTGTTTGTCACCTATGCTGAAGTCACTTCTAGCAGATCTGCAGCAAAGCAGACGATCGCAGGATGGATTACATCTTGCAGAAGTCTATGCTACGATTTGGTGGGCAAGGAGCCTCCCGGAGGGATAAGAGCTCATTCCACCTGCCATACCGCTGCCATCGGTGGCTGCTTCCAGGGACATCCCCATACAGAAACTCTGTCGGGCTACTACCTGGAAGTCAGCAAACACCTTCATCACCCATTACGACATCGATCTTGAGTCACGCCGGGATGCTGGTTTTGGGGCCTCAGTTCTCCAATCTCTGTTCCCCAAGTAGGTATTGAGGGGGTTTGTGCCTTGCCTCCCTCCTCCCGGAGAACTGCTAGGAGTCTGCCAAGAAATGTGGGTGAACAACATATCCACGTCTCTAGAAAAACAGGTTACTCACCTGTGTCAGTAGTTCTAAGAGTGGTATATGTTGTTCATCCTCACGGACCCACCCAACCTCCCTGGCTTCGACGCACACACCTGGCTTCCAGCGGACTAAGATCTGGTGTCATGATGCAGAGCCGAGGGTTATACCACCTGGGTTGGGGGGGGGTGGAGCCAGCTTAAAGACCTTCCGGCAGATTTAAAGGGGAAAGGGACAGTGCCAAGAAGTGTGGATGAACAACATATACCACTCCTAGAACTACTGTTACAGGTGAGTAACCTGTTTTTTCTGCATTGAATACATGTCACAGCTGTTCACGTTCCGGGCTTCAAAACGACCTGGTGGACAGTCTCAGCCACAGCAGAGTAAGGGCCCATAAATTGGAGCTCAAGCATGTGGTGGTCAAAGACAAATTTGACCTATGGGGTCGTCCAGTCCTAGATCTGTTTGCCTCCCCATACAACATGCTTGCTCCCGGGCATGGTGTTTTTTGGCAAGATGCGCTATCTCTCTGCTGGACAGGGAGGTTTTTGTATGCCTTCCCTCCCTTTTCAGTTCTGCAGAGGGTGCTCCTCCAGTTGCAAGCGGAGGGGGCTCACATGATTCTGATCGTGCTGTATTGACCTCACCAGATTTGGTTTCTGCTCCTTCAGGAGCTTGCAGTAGAGCCTCCAGTTCCCCTGCTCCTCTGCCACAATCTCCTGACTCAGGAGAGAGGCATGCTGATCCATCCGGAGTTGAGGTCCCTTCACCTTCATGCCTGGCACCTTCTGATATAGCCACCCCACACTATGGAGTCTCCTCTAGAGTGGCTCAAGTCCTTGTGGAGGCAAGAAAGCTTTCCACTAGGATGACTTATGATATGAAGTGGAAGCGTTTCTCCATTTGGGCCACTTCCAGTGGTTGGGACCCTTTCTCGTGCCCTGTTCCCCTCGTCCTGAAGTATCTGCTTCATCTCTTCGACCTTGGCCTGAGTACTCTTCACTGAAGGTTCACCTGTCTGCTGTTTCTGCCTAGCACACCTTGATGGAGGGCAGAGCTGTAGCTCAACTGGAGGTCTCAAAACTTTTCTGAAAGGGATCCTCCACCTGAAACCCCTGGGTCGCAATCCCACACCTCCTTGGGATCTGAATTTTATTTTAGAGAAACTTACCTTGCCTCCTTTTGAAGCGGCTTGTAGTTGCGATATGCGCTATTTGTCTTGGAAAGTGCTCTTTTTAGTTGCAGTTACTTCTGCTGGAAGGATTTCCGAGCTTCAGGCCCTGATGTGTAAGGAGTCTTATTTTATTTACCACAGAGACTGGGTGGCTTTACATACCAATCCTCAGTTTCTACCGAAAGTTGTTTTTGGGCTCACGTTGAATCAGTCCATTCAACTACCAGTGTATTACCTCGAATATTCCAATCAGGGGAGGCAATTCTGCGTACTTTGGATGTTCATAGAATTTTGCATTTCTATACTAACTGGACAAAGGCTGTCCAGAAATCGGATCAACTTTTTGTCTTATTTGCATCAGAGAGAGGGTGCGGCATTTCCCAAATAGTGTCTATCCAAGTGGTTGGAAAACTGCATCATGTTTTGTTACCAGAAGTATGGTAAGACCCTTCCAGCTCAGATTAAGGGGCATTCTACTAGAGACATGGCTGCTTTGCCACTTGTTTCAAAATGTGTCAGCCGCTGACATCTGTGTGGTGGCCACTTGGAGTTCTGTCTGCACTTTCACCAAACATTGCAGCCTGGACATTACTTCTAGGTGCAGGGCATCTTTTGGACTAGCTGTCCTACAGGGCCTTCTGTCATAATTCCTCTGCCCTTTCGGCAGACCTTTCCTGCTGCCCTTGTTTTCATTTCCCTCTGATTCACACTACTTGGGACTCAGTCCTCAAGGTGATTACCTACTGTAAGAGCCCTCTCGAAGTCAGATAGTACAGTTGCATAAGAACTTACCATAACAGTAGATCTTCGAGAGAGGCTCTTGCAGTAGGTAACCTTTTTTCACTCCCTCCTTCACCCATCTTCTGTTGCTCTTCTTCTATGGGGCTTTTTGGCTCAGGAGGAAGACTTGGAAACGGGCATGGGGACCATCCACTATATAGTGTCATGCTGGCGTGAAGTCACACTTGGCCAAGTGCGGGCAGATCCCCATCAAAACGTGCTAGCTAAACTTCCTGTGTGGTCCTGATGCCAGGGTGGTTTCATACATTCTTAAATCCCTGATTGTTTCAGCCCCCACCACTTCCTCTGGCAGGGTGTTCCACTTGTCCACCACCCTCTGCAGCAGAGAGTTAGCGCATCTTGCCAAAAAAACACCATGCCCGGAAGCGAGCATGTTGTATGGGGAGGCAAACAGATCCAGGACTGGACGACCCCATAGGTCGAATTTGTCTTTGACCACCGCATGCTTCAGCTCCAAATTATGGGCCCTTACTCTACCCCTCTCCTGAGTCAGGAGATTGTGGCAGAGGAGCAGGGCAGCCAGACGCTACACTGCAAGCTGCTGAAGGAGCAGAAACCATCAATGTCCTCAAGGTGATTACCTATGCAAGAGCCTCCTTGAAGATCTACTTTTACGGTAAGTTCTTATGTAACTGTACTTTCCAGGACTAGAGGACATGGGATGAAGTTGGAGGGAGGGTGAGTCAGAGGAGACATGAGGAAGAATTTCTACACAGAAAGGGTGGTGGACAAGTGGAACACCCTGCCAGAGGAAGTGGTTGGGGCTGAAACAATCAGGGGATTTAAGAATGCATGGGATAGACATAAGAGAATCCTGGCGTTCAGAGGTAAGAGGCAACAGACTTCTTGAAAAATGTAAAGGGAACTTACAAGCTCAAATGGGCAGACTGAGTGAGCCATAGGCCCTTATCTGCCGACAGTATCTAGGTACTCCACTTGTTCCTTTCCTTACCTATGAAAACTCCCCATTAACTACAGTAAGTACCCTTTGTGTTCTTCCCCTCAGTAAGTTCTCCACCCAAGTTGCCTATTTTTCTCCTCACCCCCAAGTCCCTTATCTTCTTGATCAGCCACGTATGGAGGATTGAGGCAAAGGTCTTGCTGAAATCAAACGATACCACATCTACTGCCTGTCCCCTTTCTGCTGCCCTGGTCGCTCACTCGAAAAAGTCAACCAGATTTGTCAGGCAAGACATTCCCCTTGTGAATCCATGATCTTCCTGAACTAAAAGTCTTCACCATTCATTCACACTATTGGGACTATGCTAGAGGCACTAGGACCCTTCAGGAGCCAGAATTCTTCAGGAGGGCCGGCACTGAGGTAGAGCCACACATGCACGTAAGACTGGCCCGCGCCTGTATAGGCTATTCCTGCATCTACCTTCCAACTGCCTCAGTTCCTTTTTTCCCCGCCGTTGAGTGCACTTCAGTGAACAACATTGCTCACTGCTGGGAGTAAAACTTCATGTGTATATGACAGCAGCATTTAGTCACTCAGTTTTGCTTAGTAATATTTATTTTATTTAAAAAAAAAAATTTGTGAAGGAGACTCAGCTACCATCCATGGAGTCAGCCATGGACAGTGTCAGTGACGGGAGAAATCGCTGAAAAGTTGTTCTGGCGGTGGAACTATGTCCAGTCTGCTGCCCTTTCGGGGAGGAGTCCAGTGCTCAGGAGGGAGGACAGTCATCCCGAAAGCACAAAAGAAGTAGTCCTGTTCCCGATCCCGGTCAGGGATCCAGTGTCGCTTGGCCTCGAGTTCTTTTTCTTCCTGTCAGAGGCAGAAGAGATGGTACCACTTGTGGTCTTCCTCTGGTAGGTTTGCTAGGGAGTCTTCAGTTTTGGAGAGTGGTAGACACCCCCCCCAGGGTCCCCAGTGGTCTCCGTTTTAATGGTGGTCTTCTTGACATCAGAACCCTCTCTGTCCTCTCACTGGGTTTCTGGTAGGCAGTTTCACCACTGAACCGCTCTTATGGAGCAGTGAGTACAGCGTTTGTCTCGTCTGCCCTTGCCTGTGGACCCGGTTCCTGGGCCTTTGGGCCAGGGCCGGGGCGCTTGGGCAGGATGCGCTGCTCGTGCCAGCGACAGAGTTTTCTCCTTCTCTGGTACAGACGCCTCTGATGCCAGTTCCATGTGCCCCACCCCTCACCAAGTTTCCAAGCAAGGCCTGCACAGGTACCTTTTTCCTCCACCTTTTCCTGTATGTCTGTTAGTGGTCTGGTTTCATCTGTGAAGCATCCAGTGCTGAGTTTGGTGCCATGGGGGGCTTCGTTGCCATGCACGGTGTCTACCTCGATGCCGCGTGTGTCGTGACCTTGGTGCCATGTCAGGCATTGACTGTTTCAGTGCCGCATGCAGTGCTGAGTTCCTCGATGCAGATGCGCATTCTGGTGACTCCTGTGTGCCCTCCACCTGGACCAGACTTCTGTCTAACAGGACTGGTCCCTGATTTCTCAGGGCTGGAGGTAAAACGTGATGAGTCTGGTCCTGACCTCATTTTGTCGGATGGTGCTGAGGATGACTCAGTTTATGACCTGGAAAGCAAGCCTTTTGTCTCAGTGGAATCCTTAGTCGAAGACCTTTCTTTCCAGACCCTTCTTAGGAATGTAGGATTAACCCTGGCTCTCCAAACCTCCTCTGTAGATCCAGGGAGGCTCCTGCGCCTCAAGTTCCTCCATGATCTTACTTTGAGGGGGCTCCTGCAGTAGGTATTCACAAGTAGAACTTGTATCCAGCCCCCACGGAAAAAATTTTCTAGAGTAGCAGATTGTCTTTGGCGGGATCGCCTCAAACGCCAGCTGACCGACACCAGCATACTCAGTATAAAGGGAGCAGTCCCACGCCCGCCTCCAGTTCTTTCCCACCGCCTACTCCATACAGTCACCTCAGAAGAATAACAGCTGCTAGTGTTGCCATTCGGTAAGTATTTTCCCTTTCTTGAAATTTAAGTACATTTTTCTGTAATTTGTAAATCCTACCCACTGTGCATGTTGTCCCCGCTCACCCTCAGTTGCATAAAACAAGTTTGACTGCGTGTGCTCCCGCACAGGGCGGCCATTCCTTGTGCCTCTTCTGTCTAGGCCCAACCACCACATGGAAGAATGCAAGCACTGCTGAAAATTCAGTTCAGCCACCCACAAGAGGCAGCTGTCTCTGAACCCCCTCCTCAAGAAAAGATGGCCTTCATGGAGAAAGAACTGAAGAAACTCCAGCAGGCGTCGGACTCTTCTGAAGGTCACCACAAGAAGAAAGCGACAAAGAGAAACACAGGGACGGAACTCATCTGCCAGGCCTTCAGGTATCTTCCCCTCTGGGGAATGCTCTCTGACGGCTGCCTTAGTGGTGTCAGGCGTGCGTTGGCCCCGCCATTTGGCTTTCACTTTGGCCCAATGGGAGCTTCGGGGCAAGGGGCCTCCTCCCTGTACGGCTGCCTCTGATTCACGGACTAGCAGTGAGGACATGTCCAGTAAGTCGGGCTCCGGCTATGCCATCTCCTACCCAGACAAGGCTGCTAAGCCGCCCGTCGTTTCATCCGACAACCGCACAGCCTCGATCCCCGTCAGGCCCTGATGCCACACCCGATGTTTGGGGATCGCCGTGGCGACGTCTGATCAGCTGCTGTCGAAGGCACCTTCATCTCCGATTCCTTCAGAAGTCAGCTCCTCCATCCCTGTGGGGTGAGAACCAGAGGCGCCACCACCGTCAGGGATCCCCCCGATGCCCCAACCTCCAATGCCAGACCTAGTGACAGTCTCCGTTGCCACCTTCTGGCTTGCCAAAACTTGATGGCCCACAAGTTCGGCTGGCAGGGCCCGTGTCACGGGATCTTCCTTCTGGGCCTTCTGACCCACCCGTCAGACCGACGCCAGACCCATTAGCCCCTCCGACTGGGCCTCCGTCCGGTCTGTTGGGATACCCAACACCGGGCTGCCCGATGCTGCATCCTCCGACACCAGGGTACCCGACGTCACATTACCTAACACCACAATACCTGACGCCACAGCCCAGTGCTGGCTTCCTGGTGCAGGCTACCCACCATCTGGTTTTGGCTACCTGTGTTACGGGTATCTGGGTTACTCACTTCCACCTCCTCCTCCAGGGTGGATTTGAAGTCAGTCCTGGCCTTTGGTGGGTTGAAGCCAAATCTTAGCTGATGTTGGAATTGGAGAGACGCCACAACTTAGGCCCCGACTCCCCGTCAGCTCGACGGACACTTCCTTCACCGTCCCAGTCGACAGACCAGGACAATCTACTGGCACTTGTCCCTGGGAATTCACCCTCCCTCAGGACGCTACCAGACCAGTGAATTTGCTTCTCCCCTCCGTGGTTACCTCTAGTTCACAGGAGATTTCCAACTCAGATGGAGATTATGAGCCAATGGACTCTGGAGAGGAACCCCACACTCCAGAATGTCCCACTCAAAGAGTCTTCTAAGTTCCCCGGAGGATCCTTCCTTTTGGAGTTGCTCAAAAAATCCAAGAGACCTTTGATTGGAAAACAGTGGAGCAGGATATCCAGCGTCAGAGACTTGTGAACATTTAGACTTAGCGGAAGCCTCACCGACTCTCATTCCTCCTTGGATTGAGCCTCACGTAGATTTAGTTACCACAGTCTGGACGCAGCCCTCCTCCTTGGCTACCCTAGCTCACAAGGCGGATAGGTTATATCAGTCACCAGAAGGTAAGGACTTCCTCAGTCTTCAACCAGAGGTGGATTCGGTGGTCATCAGTGCTGCTCACGACAGGACCTTGAGTCCCAAACAACTAAGCTCCACCCTTCCAGACAAAGATTCCAAGATTCTGGATCAGTATGGCAAAAAAAAGTTTGCATCCTCTACTTTGGGCATCGGGCACCAGAATTACGTTGCCAACATGAAATTCAGAAGTCCTCTTAAGCCAGGTGTCTTCTAAGCTGGATTCTCCTTGACTCCACTGTCCCTAGCTCTTGTTTTACAATGGAGTCATGGAGAGAGTCCAGCTTAGAAGTCACCTGGCTTCAGAGTGAACATTTTCAGTTCAAGGCCCCACTTTTGGCCTTTCCTCATCTCTCCGGGTGTTCACCAAATGTCTTTCGGTGGTGGCAGCTTCCCTGCACACCCAGGGGGTCCAGGTGTTCCCTTAGCAGGACGACTGGCTGATTGCAGCCTCATCCAGGGAGGATGTGGCCCCACCTGGAGTACAGTGTACAGTTCTGGAGACCTTACCTACGTAAGGACATAGACAGGGTAGAGAAGGTTCAGAGGAGGGCACAAAGATGGTGCATGGATTGCATCACAAGTCCTATGAGGACAGGTTGAAGGAACTGAACATGTACTCCCTGGAGGAGGAGGGAGGAGAGAGGGATATGATAGAGACATACAAGTATCTTACAGGGAGGAACAGGGTGCAGGAATACACTATTTTATGCAAAAGATGTTCCAGGACTAGAGGGCATGGGATGAAGTTGGAGGGAGGACGATTCAGAGGAAACATGAGGAAGAATTTCTTCACGGAACAGGTGGTGGACAAGTGGAACACCCTGCCAGAGGAAGTGGTGGGGCTGAAACAATCATGGGATTTAAGAATGCATGGGATAGACATAAAGGAATTCTGGAGGTCAGGGGTAAGGGGCAACAGACTTCTAGGAAAACATAAACTGAACTTACAAGCTCAAATGGGCAGACTGGGTGGGCCATAGGCCCTTATCTGCCGACACTGTCTATGTATCTATGTATCTGCTGCACGCCCTCCTTATCACCCTCCAGCTTTTCCACAATTTGGTAATTGCTATCAGTCAGGCCAAATCACATTTGTTCCTGTGCCAGCGCCTTCAGCTTATTGGGGGCAGTGTTGGATAGCTGTCTGGGCAAAGCCTTTCTTCCCCCAGACAGGATCAAGACTTTGCAGCAGCAGGTATGCATTCTGTTGGATCACAAATGCGTACCAGCTCGGAAGGTCCTTCGCGTCCTGGGCCTCATGGCAGCTACCATTCCGACAGTTCCTCTGGCCCGCCTGCACATGAGAGTCTCGTAGTGGACCCTCAAAGTCCAGTGGGACCAGACCACAGATGAATTGGATCACAAGATTCTTATCTCAGACCCCATGGCCTGGGATCTCAGATGGTGGTTAATCCCAGAACCTCTCCTGGGGGTTCCCTTCAGCCTTGCGGCTCCCTCCCAGACCCTGACCACAGATGCTTCAGTGGTTGGCTGGAGGGGGCCATCTTAGTCCCACAGGACTCAAGGGAGCTGGTCCCAAAGAGAGTCACAGTTGCACATCAGTGTGCTAGAGTTGAGGGCAGTCCTCTATGCTCGCCAGACTCTCCATCCCCTCATTCTTTCTGGTCATCTTCAGATCCAGTCAGACAACATGTGTGTCGTCTGGCATCTCAACAAACAGAGGGGGACTCGTTCTCACCCCCGTGCCAGGAGGCAACGAGGATGTGGTTCCGGACCTTGCAGCACAATCTTCACCTGACAGCGTTCCATGTGCTGGGGGTTCAAAACTCTCACAGACACTCTCAGTCAAACTTCGGTGAGTGCTCATGAGTGGGAATTAAAGCAGGAGGTATTAGATGACGTGTTACGCTCAGTGAAATGGCATGAATAAATCTATTGTCTTCCCCAGCAACACAAAGCCTCCTGCTTTCTGCTCGCTCGCTCCCGGAGAGATGTTTTTGGCAGGACACGCTGTCTTTGTCTTGGAAGGGCAGATTTGTCTACGCCTTCCTCGATCGTGAGAGTTCTGAACACTCGGGCGTGAAGGGCACACACATGATTCTCATTGCTCCCTTCTGGCCGAGGCAAGTCTGGTTCTCTGTACTGCAGCTGTGGTCAGAAGAGCCCCTTTCTCTTCCACTCTCCCAGGATTTGCTGACCCAGGATCAGGGACCCTAGTACATCCAGGGCTCAGATCCCTCCACATTCATGCTTGGTTTCTTCAGACATAGCTGCCGCTCGCGTTGGTGTTTCTCCAGAGGTAGCCAGTATCCTGGTGGAGGCCAGAAAGCCTTCCACCAGGTCTACATATGCCATGAAGTGGAAGCAGTTCTCTGTTTGGGCAGCTTCCAAAGAATTGGAACCCTTTTCCTGCCCGGTGGCCAGGATCCTGGACTACCTAAGGCACCTCTTTGACTTGGGCCTCAGCTACTCCTCACTCAAAGTACACTTGTAGGCCATTTCAGCTTACCATCTCCCTGTGGGAAATAGGTTGGTGGCTCAACAGGAAATCTCTAAGACCTTCCTCAAAGGGGTTCTTCATCTGAAGCCCCCTATCCGCAATCCGGCCCCCCCTGCCCGGGACCTTAATTTCATTTTTGAAAAACTCACACTGCCTCCCTTTGAGCCGGCAGTGGAGGCAGACATGTATTTTCTGTCCTGGAAAACTCTTTTCCTCGTGGTCATTACCTCAGCTTGGAGGATTTCCGAGCTTCAGGCACTTATGTGCTGGGTCCCTTATCTGATTTTCCACAGAGACAGGATGGCTGTGAGGACCAACCCTAAGTTTCTCCCCAAAGTCGTGGTGGAATCTACGCTCAGTCAATCCATTGAGCTTCTGGTCTTCTTTCTGGGAACTCCAATCAAGGGGAACATCTCCTTCACACCGTTGATGTCCATCAGATCTTGCAGTATTATACCAACAGAACTAAGAACTTCAGGAAGATGGACCAGTTGTTCATTTCCTTTGCTCCTAGGAAGGAGGGAGGGCCTTGCTGTGTCCAAACAATGCCTCTCCAAATGGTTGGCAAACTGTATCACATACTGTTGCAATAAGTATGACAAACCCTTCGGGGCAGGTGAAGGGTCATTCTGCCAGGGGCATGGCGGCTTCCAGCATTATGCTTTAAGAATGTCTCAGCCACTGAAATCTGTGCCACGGCCACCTGGATGTCTGTTCATACCTTTACCAAGCATTATAGCTTGGATGTTGCCTCTCACCGCCAGAGCAGAATTGGCCTGTTGGTCTTACAAGGGCTCTTTTCTTGAGCCGGGATCTGCCAGATGTCATTTTGTGTGGACGGTTTGTTCTTGCTCCTCCTCCCTGGTTTCTGTTGTTCCAAACTGCTTGGCACTCAGTCCTGTTTGTGAATGCCTACTGCAAGAGCCCTCTTGAAGTAAGATAGTACAGTTACGTAAGAACTTACCGTAACAGTAGATCTTCGAGAGAGGCTCTTGCAGTAGGTACTGCTTTCCCTCCCTCCTTCCCCTTGGGTTTCTTTTCCTTTCCTCTTTAGGAGGCAAAACTTTCTCCTGTCAGCCTCCGGCGGGAGAACTGGAGGGCAGGCATGGGATTGCCCCCATTATACTGACATACGCTGGCGTCGGTCAGTTGACGTCGGGGGTGGTCCCCGCCAGAGACTGCTAGCTGGAAGATTTTTCTGTATGGTCCTGATACCTGACTGCTTAGTCCTATTTGTGAATACCTACGGCAAGAGCCTCTCTCGAAGATCTACTGTTACGGTAAGCTCTTACATAACTGTACTTTTGTAACATTCCTATGAACTTTACGCCCCCCCTCCTTTGAGACCTTGTCAGAAGAAGTGTGGACCAAGCCGGCACTTATCCCTTCTATATCCAAGGCTGCAGATAGGAAGTACACCCCTCCTAAGGAAAGACCCTTCCTGGCATCACATCCCTTTGCAGATGCTTTAGTGGTGCTTGAGGCATATGATAAGGTTGTCCTCCCTCAGGAGACCTCGGCACGACCTATCAATAAGGAGTCTCATAAGGCTAAGATCTTAGGTAAGTGAGTTTTCCCAGCCGCAACGCTTGGGATGGGTACTGCCAGTTATCAGGGCTGTTTCTCCAAGTACAAGTACATCCTATGAAACACTCTTGAATCAATGGTCGAGAATCTCCCAGAGTCTGATGTTAACATGGAGTGTCTTCAAACTATCAGCAGGGGCACAGAGTCCAACATTTATCAGCTAAAAGCTTCTATGGACACCTATGATGCTGCCTCTTGGGCGGTTGCCACTGAGATTTGTATCAGGCAGCACTGCTGGCTCAGAACATCAGGCTTCTCACCCGAAGCTCAGAGGCAGGTGATGAATGTCTCCTTTCATGGTGCTTATCTGTTTGGCCCTCAAGTAGAACAAGTGCTAGAGGCTGCTCAAAAAACTAAGACTGCCATTAAGATAGCCAGGCCAGCTCCTGCGCCCCTCAAAGAGACGGGAATTGCTGGCAATTTTGTAACAGGCAGTTCTTTCGAGGAAAAGGCTGAGGAGCCTTTAATAGAAACCAAACTCCTCAGCTGCAAAAGAAAACACAGCAAAAGGCACAGGGTCCGAAAGCGCCCAGTGCTAACCTCTGAAAGTCTGGCCCAGACCCCATCTCAGCTGCCTGAGATGGACACCTCTATGGCAGTAGGGGGCGTCTGACTCAGTTTTTGATGCTGGTGAATTACCATTACAACGGACAAATGGATCCTCAGGATTGTCCATGAGGGATACTCTCTCAGTTTCACAGAAATTCCCCCCAGATCTTCCACCCAAATGGCAGCACAGCCTGTCCACTGCTCAGTCAGACCTCTTACTTCCATGATACAGGGCCTCCTAAAGAACAGGGCAGTAGAAGTTGTTCCACAGGCAGAACAGAACACAGGATCTTACTTCGAGATACAGCTCTTGCAGCAGGTTACACTACTAGGATGGAAGCCGGCAGGCAGCAGGAGCCCATGGAAAAATTCTAGCTAGCTACATCCAGCAGGGGACCACCCCCAACATCGGCCCTGCATCATAAAAGGGGCAGTCCCGCAGTGTCCCTCAGTTCTTTTCCCGCTGTCGACTTGCAAGCATTGGCTCCAGGGATGCCTTCGGCTAACGAACGACGCCATTACTTAAGTATCCTTCATTTTCTCTTATTTCTTTATTCCGAAAAGTTGAATTTTATTTATTTTCTGTATGTCATCTTCCCCGACATCATCCGTTAATAGGCACTCTTCAAAGTGTGTTTGCAGTAAACAAATTCCTTGTAAGGAAAAGCACACAGCCTGTGTCAGGTGCCTAGGCCCGAAGCACGACACCAAGGCCTGTCCCATTTGACAAAACTTTAATAATCGAACGAGGATCTGCTGCCAAATAGTTTTAGAGAACTTTCTGTTAGAGAAAAAATTAGCAGCAATTCAAAAAAGTACCTCCTCCAGGGAAGGATCCTCCCATAGGTCGGGGAAGCATAAAGAAAAACTGAGGGAAAGGGAGAAAGAGAGCTTCCCATATACCAGGACATCCAACTCCAATCAATCAATCTTTATTTATATAAGGCGCCTTTCTGAAACCAAGGCGCCTGTACAATACATGATAAAACAATAAATAATTAAAACAATATTAAAATTAAACTTGACAGCAGCATTCAAAACGCATTATATGCTTGGCTAAAAAGATATGTTTTTAAAGCCTTCTTAAAGCTTTGGACAGTCGGGCAATCTCGCACCTGAATCCAGGGGGAGTTCGGATTCAACAAACCGCTCTAACAGTTCTCCGTCTTGGACAAAGACCCTGCATCTGCCGGCCAAGGTCCAGACATATGGTTCTCTGGTTCTGCATCCACCCTTCAGCTCCTAAAAGTCCAGCCTCAGGTCCATACTTCTATCTGGCCTTCGGGCTATACAGGCCGATCTGCTTCTATAGATTGCCCAGTCGAGGCGCACTCCCAGTTGGCCTCTACCACAGGCCCCGACTCCCTGGACCGGCATCAGGATTCCTACCAGTGGAGGTTGGCCTCCCAACCCCCCAGAGGTATCTTGGGGGCGTCCGCTAAACAGACCTCAGAACTAACATCCATTAAGCGGCCCTCGGCCCCTGTATGGACATCAGACCAGACGTCCACCAAATGATCCAAGGACCAACGACCACCATCCGAGCCCCATTCTCAGAGAAGGGACAATGCCTCATCCATACCAGACATCAGCCCATCCAGATGTATGGACTAAGAGTGTACTGACGCTGGGGTTGAATGCCTAAGCGATGACCAGATGTCCGGAGGCAGGAAGATGCAGACCTTCCACATGACCTGATGCCACATAAGGACCAGACGACGGGTGCTTTAGGCCACAGACCATCAGACACTGGAAATGGTCAGTTGCCTCCACTGGAGACCGGTCGTACCTCAGGCCACACGTCTAGGCAGATGCCAGGCCAGACTTAGGGCCTTAACATTTCAGAGGTCAGTGAATTATTTTCCTGCTGGTGGGAAACTATCAGGAAGGATGTGGTTCCCAGAAAACCACCTTTGGAAGATCAACCCCCACTGAGGGTCCCTCCAAGAGAAAAAAGTCCGACCAGACCACCCCCTAGGGATGAAAGTCCTAAACCTAGGGGCCATCCTAAAGAAAAGAAGCAGCCAAGGTCTCCATCTAAAACCCCCTCCTGCTCACTAAGCTTGCGCAGGTCCAAGAAGCACCGCAGGAGGTCAGATTCCTTTTCCTCTGACGAATCTCACTCTTTCTCTCATGTGTCCTCCAGATCAGACTCCCCTTTCAACATCCCTTCACTAGACCCAAGGGATTTGCCTAGGTCCACCCCCCTCCCCCCAGACGACCCAACATTCATGGATATTATGAGGCATATCCAAGATAACATGGAGTGGGACACTGAAGATTTAGATCCTGAGAGGCGTCACCTAGCCAGGTATCTAAGACAAAAAGGATCCTAAACCATTGGTTGTCCCGTCATTGGTTGATACCTTTCAAGATGTGACCAAGGCTGCTTGGAAACATCCCTACACTTCCTCAGCAGTCCCTAAAAAGGTGGATCACCTATTTCAGGCTCCCCTAGAAGACCCGTATCTGGGAGAACAGCCAGTTGCAGATTCGATGGTGATCACTGCAACACATGACAGGTCACAGAGGCCACAACATTTGAGCACCCGGCCCCCAGACCGAGAGTCAAAATGGCTCAATTCCATGGGACAGAAAATATACACCTCAGCCACATGTTCCATCCTCTCACTAAACTTCTTGACCCACATGGTCCAATTTCAGAATGCCCTGTGGGAATAGGGGCTGGATCTGGTCAGAAACATTCCGGATGGTAAACAGAAGGAAGAGCTTACCAAGCTCCTTCAGACTCTGATGTGGGCACACAGGTGCTCAGGGTGGCATAAGACTCGGCGGATTCAGCCGACAGATGTGCGGCATCAGGCGTATGTCTAAGACAGCAGTCTTGGCTGAGGGTCTCAGGCTTCACACCAGACATCCAGAAGGACATCCTAGATGTCCCTTTCAAGGGCTCAGTTCTTTTCAGGGAGGAATCCGAAAAGATCACAACAAAATTGCAAGATGATGGAAAGGTGCTACGTTCTGTGCAAGCCATGTACAGACCAAAGCTGAAGCCATTTCAGAGGCAGCAGAATCGTTTCAGAGGAAAACAGGGACAGCAGCCTCGATTTGGACAACAGCAGAGAGGCAGCTTTAACTGCAAGGGCCCACCTCGAGCTACGGGAGGAACAGGTGCCAGAAACTCAAAATCCTCCTAGGCAAACCTTCCCTCCCCCTCCACTGCCTGACTCGCTGTGGAACCCTCCTCTCCCTCCAGCCTAAGGGGAAGAGGCGTCGGAGGTCATTTCTCAAAACACCTTTCAGAGTGGAAACAGATTACCTCCGACCAATGGATTCTTCAACTCATTCAAAGAGGACACTCTATAGAATTCACCGGGCAGCCACCACTGCTCTCTCAATATTCAAAGCAGCACGCCACACTGATTCAGGAAGAGATACAAGCTTGTCTACTAAAAGAGACCATAGAACCGGTCCCATGGATCCAGAGAGGGAAAGGGTTCTATTCCCACGTCGTCTTAGTACCCAAAAAGACAGGGGATTTATGCCCAGTACTGGACCTCAGTGATCTGAGCACCTGTGTGATATCCAAATGCTTCAGGATAGTCACCTTACCAGGACTGATCCCACTGTTACGTCCGGAAGCGTGGCTCGCATTACTGGATATGCAAGATGCATATCTTTCTATCCCTATCACAAGATACCACAGAAGATTCCTGCCATTCGAATTTAAGGGTCAACACTTCCAATCATCGGCTCTGAGGGTTTTCTCAAAATGCCTGGCAGTGGTAGCAGCGGCCCGCAGGAGAATAGGCCACTACATCTTTCCTTACCTAGACGATTGGCTTCTAACCGCATCATCCATGGGAAGCTTACACCAGGCACTGCATGACACCTTTTCAATATTTGAGAACCTAGATGCCACGATCATTTTACTAAAATTGACCCTCACACTGTGTCAAAGGTTGCAGATCTTACTTTGAGAAACAGCTCTTGCAGCAGGTTACACCATTAGGACTGAAGCTGGCAGGCGCCAGGACCCCATGGAAATTTTCTAGCTAGCAGTATTCAGCGGGGACTGCCCCTCGATGTCGGTCCCGCCCACGATGTCAGGCATAATATGTAAGGGAGCGGTCCGCCAGAATCTCCAGTTCTTTTCCCGCCGTCGACTAGCCAGCATTGGCCTCACGGTCCTACTCTAGCGCACGACGACTAAGAACTTCTCTCAATAGTTTTATTAAACTAATGTCGGCATCTCCAACTCCTTCTTCTGAGGGACACCCTTCCAAGTGTGCCTGCGGAAAACAGATCCCCTTCAAGGATCCTCATTCATCCTGCTTGCGGTGCTTAAGCCCGGACCATGACACCCATTGATCCATAGGGTCCTATTGAAACTTCATAGAGAGCAAGCGACGCTGATACTTATCACGCCGTTTTGGCCCAGGCAGATCTGGTTCCCTCTACTACATCAGCTGTCCCGGGAATCTCCAGTGCCTCTGCCAATCAGCTCTCACTTACTGTCTCAGGAGGCAGGCTCCTTGGTCCATCTGGACCTTCGTTCACTGAACCTGCATGCCTGACTCCTAGAGACATAGCCATTATGTGATACAGGGTCTTGTAAGAGGTAGTAGACGTTCTAGCGGCTGCTAGAAAGCCGGCCACACATGCTACTTACGCCATGAAATTGCGCAGATTTTGCCTCTGGGTTCGGGCGCAGGGGTTTTCGCCAATGGATTATCCAGAAAGGTTGGTCTTGGACTACCTCCTGTCTCTTTTTCAGACTGGCTTGGCCTAATCCTCGATAAAAGTACACCTTTGTGCCATCTCAGCCTATCACACTCCTGTAGGCTGACGTCCCATATCTCAGTTGGACACGGCACGAGCCTTCCTGAGAGGTGTTCTCAATCTTAGACCTCCGATTAAGAATCTCATTCCACCTTGGGATTTACCCTTTGTCCTGGAACAGCTTACGCTGCCACCTTTTGAACCAGCTGCGGATTGTGAGCTACATCTCCTTACATGGAAGACGTTGTTTTTAGTTGCCGTTACTTCGGCCAGAAGAATTTCGGAACGTCATGCACTGATGTGCAAAGAACCTTATTTGGCGTTTCACCAGGACTGGGTATCCCTACGGACTAATCTGAAGTTTTTGCCTAAGGTGCTCTCAGCTGTCACTCTTAATCAGGACATTGATCTACCAGTGTACTTTTCTAAATATTCTAATTGAGGAGAGGCCCTGTTGCACACTTTAGATGTGCATAGGTGTCTTCGATACTACCTGACCAGAACCAAACACTACCGAAAATCTGACCAGCTTTTTGTCTCCTTCGCCCGCAGGATTATGGGAGCTCCTGTTTCCAAACAATCGCTGTCCAGGTGGCTCATACATTGTATCACGTTCTGTTACCAGAAGCGTAACAAACCCTTACCGGGCACGGTTAAGGGCCATTCCACAAGGGGGGTGGCTACCTCTTTTGCGGCCTTAAGGAACGTGTCCACCTCAGCCATCTGTGCAGCAGCTACTTGGAGCACTGTGCACACCTTCATCAGCCATTATAGCCTGGATGTTGCATCGAGGTGAAGAGCAGGTTTTGGTCTAGCAGTCCTTCAAGGACTCCTGTCTTAGGCTTTGGTTCTACTAGTGATTTCTACCTTCCCTCCTCCCTATGGTGTGCGATTTCCAATATTGCTTGGGAATCCGTCCTAATGGTGTAACCTGCTGCAAGAGCTGTTTCTCGAAGTAAGATAGTACAGTTACGTAAGAACTTACCTTAACAGTAGATCTTCGAGAACAGCTCTTGCAGCAGGTACTTTCCCTCCCACCATCCCCGCTGGAGGTAGAATATGTATAGAATAGCTTGGCAGAAGACACCAGGAGAAAGGACTGCTGTGTGACTGAACTTCTCTGCTGGGACTATATTGCCCTCCTTCCCTCCACCCCCCGCCAAAGCTAGTTTTATTTTTATAGGCACAGGATTTGACTGACAATAGGAACTTCTGTTTGGGGGCAGGAAGTGAGTGATCACAGAACCACCAAGGACCGACCATCCTAGAAGGGCAAGAGTAGCTCTCCGGCCCCCTCTAGCTGCTGGAGGTCTGCCTCTGAGCAAGTAAGTGGTCTACTGATAAATATAGGATATTCTTGTCTCAGAACAGGACAATCAGGAGCTTAAATGGCACACAGGCAGAAAGTAAGGAGAAGAAAAAAAAAACTGAGGAAAGAGTAAGGATTGCAAACAGTTAAGGGGCCAGAAATAAGACATGATTGGAGTGGTGCAGTGCAGTGGCTGTGGAGCAGCAGTCTTCCGGGAGATGTTCTGGAGGATGTGGTGTTGTCCCATCTGCAGGCACCTCTCTGGGCTGAGGGAGGAGGTTGCTCATCTCCAGGCTGAGTTGGCCAGGATTTATGGGACCTCCTCTTCCATCCAGGGACCACCAGTGTCACTGCCGTTGCCTCAGAGATTGCCAAGAAAGAGGAGCGGTTGGACCACAGTGGGCTCAGGGAGGGTGAGGGTGGTGGAACAAAGGCGCATCCCTCTGGTTGTACCTCTCCACAATTCCTATGCCATTCTGGCAAAGTGTGGTTCCTCTATTGAGGCACCCACAGTGGAGACCAAGGAGGATGCTGGGAACCTCCACAAAGGAGACCCACAGGAGGGTGGCAGGGGACCCTGCAGGGGAAGGAAACAACTCCTGGTGGGGGACTCCATTGTTAGGAAGGTAGAACTGGGGGAGGAAGGGAGAGGAGGTAAGGTGCCTGCCTGGTGCCATGGCTTGAGGGACAGGGAGCGAATCCTCAGGATTGCCAGAGCAGCTGCACAGGGAGGAGCTGGATGTCATTGTCCACCTAAGGACAAATGACCTGGCAAGAAAGGGATTAGAGAGTGCAGGAAGAGTTTGTGGAGATGGGGAGGGCCTTAGTCAAGTAGCATGCAGGTAACCTTCTCGGAGGTGCTACCCATCTATGGCATAGGAGAGGCTAGGTGTTCCGCACCATGGGATTCAATCAGTGGTTGAAAACTGTGTGGAGCTCAGGGATTTGGCTTCATTGGGGACTGGGGTCCACCTGGAGTGATGCAAGCCTATACTGGCATGATGGACTGCATCTGTCCGAGAGGAACCAGGATCCTAGGTGATGAGTTTAAATGCTTCATTGGCAACTTTTAAACCAGCCAAGGGGAGGCACTGAAAGGAGCAGGAAAATCCTAGCCCCCCCAAATAATCACGGTAGTAAGTGTGGCAAACACCAACATAGAGGTGTCGATAGGGAGAAGGGCAGGGGTAAATGGAGAAAGTGACAAAGGCAAGAAGGACAGGGATGGGGCAAAAGGGAGTAAGGCCATCAGGAAATGGATGGTAATGAGTACCAATGCCCGTAGTCTGGGAAACAAGCTCCCTGAGCTGGTGGCCTTAATGGAAGAGGGATGCCTGGATATCGTAGCAGTCACAGAAACATGGTACAAGCGAAACATGACTGGGATGTTAACATACCAGAGCACATAACCACAGGAGAGACAGGCAGGAGAAGAGGGGAGAAGTAGCTCTATGTAAAGGAAGGGATAAAAGCAACTGAACAAAGAGTAAACAGGGAGGAGAGGAGGCACTGTGGGTCACCTTGGAGACTGGAAAGGGCACCACAATCCGCACAGGGGTTGTGTACAGACCCCCATGTCAGGGGGAAGGAATGGGCAAGGATATGATAGAAGGCATTCTTAGAATGGCAGAGAAAGGGGAGATACTGTTGAAGGGAGACCTGAATATGCCAGGTGGAGCACATTTGCTGCAGCCACATCCAAGAGCAGGGCCATTCTTGATGCCCTACAGGTGGCAGGCATTAGATAGCTAGTTTTGGAACCCACTCCTGAGGGAGCAATCTTAGACCTCGTACTCTCAAACGGGGGCAGTGAGAGGATCTCAGATCTAGAAGTGGGTTGCCATCTGGGGAAAAGTGACCATCAAACAGTGTGGTTCACGCGAACTCAGCTACAGAGTCAAGCCACACAAAAGTGAGGGTACTGGACTTTAGGAGAGGCTGACTTGGCAAGATGGGAGGTGCCTCAGAAAAGCACCAGCAAACAGGCTAGAAGGAGGTGTGGAGCAACAATGGGGAATTATCAAAACTGCCATCACAGAGGCAACAAGCCTTTGTGTGAAGCAAATAAACAAATCAAAACGAAAGAAAAAGCCACTATGGTTCTCAAAAGAAGGTGGCTGTGAAGTCAGGAAGAAAAGATAGCATTCGGAAGTATAAGGAAACACAGAAGGAGCAGGACAGAGAGCTGTACCAGTTAAGGCAGAAGGAAGCAGGGAGGAAGTCAGAATAGCAAAGGCCCAAACTGAGGAAAAGATAGCCAACTCGGTTAAGAAGAGGGATAAAACATTTTATAGGTACATCAGCGAGCGTGAGAAAGACAAAGGAGGGATAGTGAGGCTGAATAGAATGAACGGTGGGTGGGCAGAGGGGACAGTGAAAGCAGGAATACTGAACGAATATTTCTGCTCAGTATTCACAAAAGAGAGGGAAGTGCCTAATCCAATTAACAGAAGCACTCTTGATAGGGGGTCAATCCCAGTCCTTTCACAGAAGAAAGGGTTCTGCAAGAACTCCTAAAACTGAAGGTGGACAAAGCAATGGGTCCTGATGGAATTCACCCAGAATTCTAAAAGAATTAAGGGAGGAACTAGTGAAACCACTGGCTACTCTTTTAATAAATCATGGAGGATGGTGTGGTACCCGAGGACTGGAGGAAGGCGGATGTGATTCCCTTCACAAATGTGGGACCAAGACAGAGGCAGGAAACTACAGACCTGTCAGTCTGACCTCTGTGGTAGGGAAAGTGATGGAGTCACTCTGAAGGAAAGAATAGTTGAGTACCTAGAGGCCAGTGGAGCACAGGACCCAAGGCAGCATGGGTTCACAGCGGGAAGGTCATGTCAGGCAGAATCTAATAGATTTCTTTGACTGGGTGACCAAAGTAGTAGACCAGGAGGGGCTGTGGACATGGCCTACCTAGACTTAGCAAGGCATTTGACACAGTCCACACAAAAGGTTAATAGTTAAATTAACCAGCCTTGAGTGGGTCCCAGGGTGGTACCCTGGGTAAAACATTGGCTGGACAACAGGACACAGAAGGTAATTGTAAATGGAGTCCACTGAAGCAAAGGGGGTTACTAGTGGGGTACCGTAGGTTCAGTATTGGGTCCAGTCCTTTTAATGTCTTCATCAGTGACATTGCAGAGGGACTGGAAGGAAAAGTATGCCTTTTGCAGATGATACAAGATCTGCAACAGGGTTGATACACAAGGAGGCGTGGAAAGGATGAAAAGGACTTGGCAAGGTTGGAGGAATGGTCAGAAGTATGGCAGCTAGGATTCAATGCAAAGAAGTGCAAAATAATGCACCTGGGAAACAAGAACCCAGGGGAAGAATACACAGTGGGTGGGGAGGTAGTAACAACAACAGAAAAGGAACGGGACCTGGGGGTAATCATATCAGATGACCTTAAGGTTAGCAAACAATGTGAGAAGGCAGTAGGGAGGGCTGGGGGTATACTGGGATGTATAGGGAGAGGCATCATCAGCAGAAAACAGGAAGTTGTTATCTCTCTGTACAGACAGTTGGTGAGACCCCATTTGGAGTATTGTGTCCAGTTCTGGAGACCCCATCTCCGCAAGGACATAGACAGGATAGAGATAGTCCAGAGGAGGGCAACTAAAATGGTGCAGGGTCTGCAAGAGAAGCCGTATGAGGAGAGACTAAAGGAGCTTAATATGTATACCCTTGAGGAAAGGAGGAGAGGGGACATGATAGAAACTTTAAGTACCCTCAGTGGAATCAACAAAGTCCAAGAGGGTAGCATCTTTCAGAAAAAGAGACTTGCAAGAACAAGGGAACACAATTTAAAGATAGAAGGAGGGCAGTTCAGGGGCAATGTGAGGAAGTATTATTTCACAGAGAGGTAGTGGATGCATGGAACAGCCTTCCTGAGGAGGTTGTAGGGTCTAAAACTGTGGGAGAATTCAAGAATGCATGGGACAGACATAAGGCAATTCTTGTGGGGGGTAGGAAGAAATAGGCTGTTGGTTAACTAGGATCTGTGGCCTATCCTGTAGGTAGGGAAATGGGCAGACTAGATGGGCCTAGCGGTCCTTATCTGCTGTCAAAATCTATGTTTCTATGTCCAGATATCCTTCTCCTAGGATCAGGTGTTCTCAACACCACTCTGATTGTCACTTGATGGCGGATCCTCAGTCTCCTTTTCTGATATCATCCAGCGGCCGGGAGTCTCCGGCTGGAGAACTGGGGATTCTGGGGGACCGCCTCCTTATGTACTATGCCTGATGTCGGGGGCGGGACCGATGTTGGGGGCAATCCCCGCTGAATACTGCTAGCTAGAAAATTTCCGTGAGTCCTGGCGCCTGCCAGTTTCAGTCCTAATGGTGTAACCTGCTGCAAGAGCTGTTCTCAAAGATCTACTGTTACAGTAAGTTCTTACATAACTGTACTTTTATCGGGGCAGTGCTGGACACCACGAAAGGGAGGGTCTTCCTGCCAGATGACAGGGGAGAACGCCTAGGAAGTCTGTCAGGACACCTCCTGGGGCAGAGGCAGGTCTCAGCATGGGCCATGTTGCATCTTTTGGACCACATGGCAACAGCAATAGCCGTGGTTCCCCTGTCACACCTACACATGCGAACCATCCAGTGGACACTCAGAGTCCAGTGGGATCAACACCAGGATGTCCTCGACCAAATAGTCTCGGTCCCCAACTCTATTCACCGAGTTTTACAATGGTGGCTGATTCCGGATCACTTCGCGACAGGGGTCCCCTTCCAATCACCCACTCCAGGAAGGATACTGTCTATAGATGTGTCAGGATCAGGCTGGGGCACCCATCTGGGCGACAAGAGGACCCAGAGTCTATGGTACGGAACAGAGGGTTCCCTCCACATAAACATCCCGTAGATGAGGGCAGTTCTTTATGCCCTACAAGCATTACGAGCAGGACTCCCAACAGGACACCTACTGATTCAAACAGATATGTCAGTAGTGTTCTGTATCAACAAACAAGGGGGCACTCATTTATACCAGTTCTGCCGAGAGGCGTTGAGATTGTGGTATTGGGCAACAGAACACCACATCACCCTGTCTGCAGTCCATGTCCCAGGGTTGCAGAACACGGTAGCAGATCTTCTCAGCAGATCCAGATCCGACGTGCACGAATGGGAGCTCCTGCAACGAGTTGCAGAAACTCTGTTTGCAATATGGGTAATGCCAGAACTAGATCTATTTACCTCCCCATACAATGCAGAACTGCCCAGTTTCTGCTCGCTAGATCCAGGGCCTGTTGTTTTCTGGTGAGACGTGTTATCCCTCTCCTAGACAGGCAGATTCCTTTACACCTTCCCTCCCTTCCCGTTGATCCAGAGAGTCCTGCTCAAACTGCAGAACGAAGGAGCAGACATGCTTCTGGTGGCCCCTTATTGGCCCAGACAGATATGGTTTCCTTTACTCCATCAACTAGTGAGTGAGCCTCCCTTTCCTCTTCCTCTTCCTCTCAGCTCACACTTACTGTCGCAAGACAACGGGTCCCTGGTTCACCCGAACTTGCGATCTCTGCACTTGCACGCCTGGCTCCTGAGGACTTAGTGATCTCTCGCCATGGTGTTTCTGACAGAGTGGCCAGTGTCCTAGTAGCAGCGAGAAAACCCTCTACTAGAGCCACATATGCCATGAAATGGCTCAGGTTTTGCTTTGGTCCTTGGCCTGTGGCCTGGACCCTCTAACTTGCCCGGTGAAATCGGTACTAGAGTACCTTCTTTACTTGTCAGTCACAGGGTTAAGCTATTCCTCAATAAAGGTATACCTTTCGGCACTATCAGCTTACCACGCTCCTTTCAGTGATAAATCCTTAGCCCAGCTGGACCTGTTGAGCACTTTTTTGCATGGCATCCTACACTTAAAACTTCTCATCAGGGACTCAGTCCCTCCTTGGGATCTTCTTTTTATTTTGGAACAGCTCACACTACCACCTTTTGAGCCAGTAGTGGATTGCAAGCTATGCCTTCTCTCCTGGAAGGCATTATTTTTTAGTTGCAATTGCTTCTGCCAGAAGAATTTCCAAGCTCCAGGCACTTATGTTTAAAGAGCCATATTTGTTTTTCCATAAGGACAGAGTGTTCTTAAGGACCAATCTTTAGTTTTTATCTAAGGTAGTGTCCAAGCTTACTCTCAACCAAGAGATTTCCCTGCCTGTTTATTACCGGGAGTATTCTAATAAAGGAGAGGCTCTCCTGCACACATTGGATGTGCACAGGACACTCCGATACTGTCTGACTAGAACCAGAAAGTCAGATCAGTTTGTTTCATTTGCCCCCAGGATGTTAGGGGCACTGGTGTCAAAACAGACACTTTCAAAGTGGTTGGTAAACTTTATTGTTTTTTGTTATCAGAAACAGAACAAGCCCTTACCGGAACCAGTAAAAAGCCAGTCCATAAGAGGGATGGCAACCTCTTTTGCCTCACTAAGAAACATTTCGAACTCAGACATCTGTGCAGCAGCTACTTTGAGTACTGTGCACACCTTTATCAGGCACTACAGTCTGGATATAACCTCCAGGCGCAGAACGGGCTTTGGTCTTGTGGTTCTGCAGGGGCTTCTTTCATGAGGGGTTTTCTTTCACCCTTCTCCTGTCCTCTTCCCATTTTCTAGTGGCTTACGCACACTGCTTGGGACTCAGTCCTAACGGTGTAACCTGCTGCAAGAACTGTATCTTGAAGTAAGATAGTACAGTTGCGTAAGAACTTACTGTAGCAGTAGATCTTCGGGAACAGCTCTTGCAGCAGGTACTTTCCCAACCACCTTCCCCTCAGGCAGTCAGATTCATTGCTTTTTATCTTTTGGTCTTCCTTTGGAAGTGGATCCTCCCTCAGTCTCCCATCAGAATTACTGTGCTATGCCAGAGTCTCCGGTGGGAGAACTAAGGGACGCTGGGGGACTGTTCCTTTTATGATGCAGGGAACGTCGGGGGCAGGGCCGAGTCAGGAGCAGTCCTCTGCTGGATGTAGATAGCTAGAATTTTTCCATGGGGTCCTGCTACCTGACGGCTTCAGTCCTAATGGTGTAACCTGCTGCAAAAGCTGTTCTCGAAGATCTACTGTTACGGTAAGTTCTTACATAACTGTATTTTACCTCCGTCTGAGCCAACCGCCGATTGCGAGCTAGGCTTTCTGTCTTGGAAAGCGTTATTTCTAGGGACATGGATATATTGTTCATTCACACTTCTTGGCATGTCCCTTTCCTTTTTAACTCTTGCCAGAAGGTCTTAAAACTGGTTCTTCCCACCTACCTGAGTGGTATAACCCTCGGCTGTGCCCCATGATGCCAGATCTTCATTTCCGCTGGAAGATATAGGTTGCCTTCTCTTTGCTCCTGCGTTCTGCAGGCCCTGGCTTAGTTTCCTTCGAATTCTTTGGAGATTAAGCTTGTTCGAGCTAGCGATTACGATCGTTGTTTCTCGATCATTGAAGATAAATCTTCCCCTGGTTTCCACCGGTGCCCGTGTGGCCAGAAAATGTTGCACACAGATCCACATACCGCGTGCGTCTACTGCACGACTCAAGCTGGGCAGGCACGTAAAATGGAATCTACTGGTGAAATCAAAGGAGGCCTGTGGGCAGTCTCCAGGGCTGCAGGATCCGCTGAGCAGTTAAAGTAAATGCAGGCCTGCGAAGCAGAAGCAGCGTGAGCCATGGAACTCTCCTCTTGGCCAATTTTTGTAACTCTCAATCTAGGCTCCATCTTCTCTGGCCCCTTTCAGGAGATGTGCCAGTTCTAGGAGCATGGATATGTTGTTCATCCACATTTCTTGGCATGTTTCTTTCCCCCTTTAAATCTTGCCGGAAGTCTTCAAGCTGGCTCCTCCCACCCATCCAGGTGGTAAATACCTCGGCTCCGCCCCATGACACCAGATCTTCATTTCCGCTGGAAGATACAGGTTCCCTCGTGCTCTTGCAGAAATTCATAGGCCCTGGATTCAAAATGTCGTTTTTTGCTGAAACTTACTTTAAAACTCATTCGAGTTAGCGATTCCGATTTTACCGCATCAGACATGGAGAAAAAATCTTCCCCGGATATCGCGGTGCCCCTCTTGGTCAAAAGATGTCGCTGCCCATCCCCACCTAACGTATGCGTTTTGCCTGCTGCCGGACATGACACCGTCATGCACTTTTTGCCTGGACCTTCCACCCCAATGTCCTGGACGACCGCTGGTGTGCTTAAAGCTGGGGAGACTAGAGAAAAGGAACCCGGCGGTGAAATCGAAGGGGGGGGGCAGTTTCCGTGGCTGCGGGATCTGCTGAGCAGCTGGAACAAATGAAGGCATTTGAGGAGGAAGCAGCTCAAGCTTCGGCCAATTGAAGTTTTTTGTTCCACTTAACCTTGGCTCCACCTTTTTGGGCTCCTTCAGGGAGTTGTGCCAGTCTCTCCCCACCAGGGGTGAAGCACCCTCGGGCTCGCACTCCTCCCGCCCTCGGAAGAGGGATAAGGACCCTGGGTCTTCGTCCAAGTGAAGACGTTTGTGGGACAGAGAAAGGCCCGAGTTCCAGGAACACGCAGTCTCAACTTCGGTTGAGATCGCATACTTGGCTACCGGCTTCACGGATCTTCCATCTGGCCAGGGGACCGCGGAAGTGGTCGATGAGGTGGAGATTACTCTCGACCCAGTCGACCCTCTGTTGCCGACCCTGGTCGCCGACTCTTTGGAAAGGACTTCAGTCCTTGTCTTTCTTGATGAGGAGACCCAGCCTGCTGGTATCCCCATTCAGGACCCTGTTCCGGACCCTCGGTTTTCACTGACCCCGGGGGTTTCCTGATCGACTGGCTTGGCCTGCCCGATCTTGGTCGAGGTCCAGAACCCCCTCAACCCATCGGCCAAGGAAACACAAACATTCAAAAAAGAGGCGCCACAGGTCTTCATCTTCCTCGGACGAGGAGAGGCTTCAGCGGAAACTCAGTCGACGCTTTGAAAACCTCATGTGGCAACAGCTGGTTTTGTCCGGGCAGAAGCCGACTCCGCCATCTACCCTGGTCATCACATGGGTTCCGCCTCCTAGGCCGACTCCGACCCCTTCGGAATCGAAGTCTTCGGTTCCCCCGCCCATGGTGCCGTCCTGGTTCGGCCTGCCTCGGTCTCTCCACCAATTCTGGTGGAACCACCGCCTAAGCAGCCTCAGGGAGGGGCTCCCTCAAAAGAGGACTGAACTGACACCAGGATTCCCCGACGTCTGTCGATAACAGTCGCTCCAATTGCCCTCGGCATATCGAGGGCGACCTAGACAGGAGGCCATTATATCCCGACTCTTTGGACTCTGACATCACTGGATTACACTCCCATCCCAGGGATGATGAGTCGTCCATGGCAGGATTGGAGGAAGGCCCTTCCTCCTTTCAGGGCATTGTCCACCTGATCTCCGAATCCACCGGAATGCCCCTGGAATCCATTCAGAAAAAGGCGGAGTACCCCCTTACGGATATCCCAAAAGGGGGGATACCCTGACGGAGGCTCAGCTCCTCCGCAAGGAGGCAGTAGCTCCAGTGTCAGATCCTCCTACTGTCCCAGGCTTCGTGTCCAGGTACTTCCTGGTGCCGAAACGGATGGGGGGCTGGTGCCCCATCCTAGATCTCCATGACCTGAATCAATATCTCAGGTCCCGCACCTTCCAGATGGTAACTCTGAACCAGATCATACCATCCCTGGTGCAAAACATGTGGTTCTGTTCTCTGGATCTACAGGACGCATTCTTTCACATCCCAATCTGTCTGTCCCATCAGCGGTTCCTCCACTTCAGGGTCGAAGGGACCCTGTACAAGTTCCGAGCCATGCCATTTGGCCTGTCGGGTCTTCACCAAGTGCATTGCAGTGGTGGCAGCCCACCTTCAGCGTTGAGGAGTCCGAATTTACCCTTACCTCAACGACTGGCTCTTGGCAGGTTCCTCCCTTCAGGAGGTGGAGAGGTCCAGGAATCTGGCTCTCCGAGCCTGCTCCCAACTCGGCCTCCTGATCAACGAGGCCAAATCGGAACTCATGCCCTCTCAGGTGATGGGCTTCATCGGGGCAGAGCTCGACTCTTGTCAAGCCAGAGCTCGGCTCCCAGTGGACAGGGCAGAGGTTCTCTCCTCCTTTGCCCGATCATTTCTGGTTGGGCACTTGCACCCTGCCTGGGACTTTCTGCACCTTCTGGGTTACTTTGCAGCATGCACTTCAGCGGTCCATTAGGCCGGATAGCACATGCACCCCTTCCAGTGGGAGCTGGCCGCCCAATTGACTCAGCGCCATGGTCATTTCGACCAGCTGATCACTGTAACCCAGAAGATGTGGGATGCTCTCTCAATGGTAGACCGCCCCAGACCAGTTGCAGGAAGGGATCCCATTTGTCCGCCCCAAGCTGACGGTCGTTCTCACGACCGATGCCTCTCTCATGGTCTGGGGAGCCCACATGGGGGACAGCAGGGCCCGAGGGGTTCTGGACCCCCGAGGAATCCCGATGCCACACCAACCTGTTGGAGCCCAGAGCAGTCAGACTGGCACTGTCAGCTTTTGCTCCTCAGCTCCGGGGTCAAGTGGTTCAAGTTCAGATGGACAATACCACAACCATGTACTACCTCAACAAACAGGGCCGCACACACTCCCGTCTGCTGTGCAAGGAGGTGCTCTGTATCTGGACCCTTGTAAGCCAGTTGGAGGCGGATCTCCTAGCCATTCATGTGGCAGGAGTCTCGAACCAGCTGGCGGATGCTCTCAGCCGTATAGGCCAGGCATCCCACGAGTGGTCTCTCCATCCAGAGGTAGCTTACAGTCTGTTCTCCCATTGGGGCAGACCGTTGGTGGACCTGTTTGCCTCCAGAAAAAACACCAAGCTGAGGCTGTTCCATGCCCGCCCCCCTCAGCAGCGTTCACTGCAGGAGGATGCCTTCTCGAGGTCATAGACCCCAGGCCTCCTCTACACCTTCCCTCCATTTCCCTTGATCCACAAGGTGTTACTCAAGGTGAGGAGGGACAAGTCAAAGGTGATTCTGGTAGCCCCAGATTGGCCACGCCAGTTCTGGTATCTAGATCTCCTCAGCCTCAGCTGCAGGTCCCTGGAGCAGCTTTGCACACGCCCGGACCTGATATCACTGAACCAGGGGAAGGTATTCCATCTGGACCTTCAATCCCTGCACCTCACAGCCTGGTACCTGAGTGGCTAGAGTTCCAGGCTCTGGGTCTTTCAGAGGATGTCTACACTGTGGTGGAGGCCTCTCAAAAGGAATTGACCTGGAAATGTGATGCCTTCAAATGGAAGAGATTTTCCATTTGGTGTCAGGGTAAGAGTCTGGACCCCTTATCCTGCTCTGTGACTGACATTCTCGACTACCTTTGGTCTCTCTCCAAAGGGGGTCTGTGGTCATCGACCCATAGGGTGCACATGGCAGCCATTTCTGCTTACCGGGCGCGTGACGGTCAGCCGACATTGGCACAGGAGACTGTGGTCGGGCGCTTCTTCAAAGGCCTGGATCACATATCCCCTCCAATGTGTGAACCTCCACCTCCGTGGGATCTACTACTGGTTTTGGCAAAGCTCATGGGCAAGCCATTTGAACCCATGCACAAGTGTGAGCTTTCACACTTGTCGTGGAAGACAGCCTTCCTGGTGGCTATCATGTCAGCCAGAAGGACAGGGGAGCTCCAGGCACTTTCGGTGGACTCGCCTTACCTGGTCTTTCACAGGGACAAAATTGTCCTGCGCCCCCACCCGAAATTCCTTCCTAAGGTGGTGTCAGAGTTTCACCTTAACCAGGTGTTGACTCTGCCGGTGTACTACCCTAACTACACCTTGGATGCTGAGTACAGGCTCCATACTTTGGACCTGAGACATGCTCTCTCCTATTATAAGGAGAGAATGGTGGAAATTCGGGGCGAGGTTCGCTAGCTGTTTGTCACCTACGCTGAAGCCACTTCTGGCAGACCTGCAGCCAAATGGACCATTGCAAGGTGAATTACATCATGCATAGGTCTGTGCTATTAGTTGGCAGGCTAGGAGCCTCCCAGAGGGATAAGAGCTCATTCTACCTGCCATACAGCTGCATCGGTGACTGCTTCCAGGGACATCCCTATGCAGGAAATGTGCCGGGCTGATACCTGGAAGTCAGCAAACACCTTTATTACCCACTAACACATTGACCTTGAGTCACACCGGGATGCTGGTTTTGGGGCCTCAGTTCTCCAATCTCTGTTCCCTAAGTAGGGGGTGTGCGCCTTGCCTCCCTCTTCCTGGAGAACTGCTTGGAGTCTGCCAAGAAGTGTGGATAAACAACATATCCACGCTCCTAGAAGAACAGGTTACTCACCTGTAACAGTAGTTCTAGGAGTGGTATATGATCTTCTTCGAGATACAGCTCTTGCAGCAGGTTACACCATTAGGACTGAAGCCTGCAGGCGTCAGGACCCCACGGAAATCTTCTAGCTAGCAGTCTTCAGCTGGTCCCGCCCCAGATATCAAGCGTAGTACATAAGGAGGCGGTCCCGCCAGAATCCCCAGCTCTTTCCCGCCATCGACTTGCATGTCTCGACCCTTCGGTCAGTGTCTAGCGTGCGATGTTTGGTTAAGTTCTTTTTTGCTTTTCTTCAACAAGAAACTTCCTTTTCTTCAATTGTCTGCCATCTGATGTCCTCACCTACATCCGCAGAGGGCCATCCGTCCAAGTGTGCCTGCGGGAAGCAAATTCTCTTCAAAGATCCACACTCGGCTTGCGTGCAGTGCTTAGGCCCGGGTCACGACACCCGGGCCTGCTCCTTTTGTCAAGGCTTCAACAGTCGGACCGGATCCGCCGTCAGAAGGCCCTCCAAGCTTACCTTCTGGAAGAAAGATTGAAGGCCATGGAACCTGCCTCCAAGGGGGAATCTTTCGAGAAAGCCCGCAGGCACCTCGAAAAACACAGGGAGAGGGCGAGATCTAAATCCCCTTCTAGGGCTTCAGACTCCCACAGCTCCGGCTCCCGGTCCGACCGATCTCCATCCCGGGCCTGCTCTCAGCCTCCCCCAGTCGCGGTCAAGTCTTCCACCAGTTCCTTCACTCTGCTGCCTGTTAAGACCTCCAGGCCTTCTTCTTCATCGTCTAAGGCCTCGCCGAGGTCAGGGGACCGCCATCACCACAAGTCCGGCCCCCGCCACTTGGCTCCCGACGTCCGGTTGGTCTCCTTGCCTCCTCCTCCCCAGCGGAAAACCAAGGAGCTGACCTCGCTCAAATGGACGTCGGATCCGACGTCAGCCCACTCGACGTCGGTCAAGCACCACCGGTCCCGGGACCCGATGACAGCCAGACGCCTATCGCCGGCCAGGCCTTCTCCACCGCGGACGCCGGCTGGAGGACCGACGCCCGTTACAGCAGATGAAGGAACCCCAACGCCACCTACCGACGTCGGCCAGGAGGCGCTCATGGAGGAGGAGTCGACCCAGCCCGAGGACCAGGCGGGTGACCCCGGTCCTGTCGAGCCCCCGAGGGAACCCTCTCCTGAACCAGAGACCCCCGAGGGGCGGCGGGACCGGCGGCCGGCCTGGCGCCCGGCCCTTCGTCGGGCCTCAACATCGCTGAGGTGAAGGAGTTATTTGCTTTCTGGTGGGATACTATTAAAAAGGACGTGGTTCCCACACCTCCTCCTCTTCCTTCTTCTCCACCCATGAGTCCACCGGCCCCAGCGCCCCCCACTCCATCTGGGGCAGCAGGCTGAATACCTTCACCCCAGGATTCTGTTGAATCTCCTAGGGGCAGACCATCGGACAAGAGGAGACCTCCGTCCAGATCTTCTTCAGGGTCACCCAGTCCCAAGAGACCCAGAAGATGCCGCTACTCACCGTCGATGGAGGACTCAGGATCGGACTTCTCAGGCAGATCCAGATCCCCTTCTCCCATCAACGTCCCCTCTCCGGACCCACGTGAGCTCCCAAGATCTCCGGATGACCCGTCGTTCTCAGAGATTATGAGGCATATCCAGGATAACATGGGCTGCGAAGCAGAAGACCTTGACCCCGAGAGGCTATGCCTTGCGCCTTATCTTCGGCAAAAGGACCCAAAGCCTGTGGTGGTACCACCCTTGGTGGACACCTTTGTGGACGTCACCAAGGCAGCGTGAAAATGTCCACATTCGCTTCCGGTGATGCCGAAGAAAGCTGACCGCCTGTACAAGGCCCCTAAGGAGGACCAGTACTTGGCATCTCATCCTCTGGCCGATTCCCTGGTCATCACAGCCTCACATGACCGGTCCCAAAGGCCGCAACATCTGAGCACCCTGCCACCGGACCCGGAGTCCAAGCAATTGGACGCGATGGGTAGGCGCACGTACGCAGCTGCAACCTGCGCCATTAGGTCCCTCAATTATCTTACCCACATGGTCCAGTTTCAGAACGCCTTGTGGGAGCAGGGACAAGAGCTGGCAGAAAAGATGCCGGAAGGTGAGCAGAAGGAAGAGCTCCTTCAGCTCCTCCGCACGGGTTCAGACGTGGGAACCCAGGTGCTTCGAGCCGCGTCCGACTCCGTGGACTCCTCGGCCAGAGCAGTAGCCTCAGGCGTATGCCTCCGGAGACACTCTTGGCTCTGTGTCTCCGGATTCACCCCAGACGTCCAGAAGAACATACTGGACGCCCCCTTTCACGGCAAAGTTCTCTTCGGTGAGTCCTCGGAGAAGGTCATTAACAAGCTCCAGGAGGCCGGGAAGGCCGTGAGATCTGTCCAGGCTATGTACAGATCTTACTTTGAGACACAGCTCTTGCAGCAGGTTACACCATTAGGACTGAAGCCGGCAGGCGTCAGGACCCCACGGAAAAATTCTAGCTGGCTATCTTCAGTGGGTACCGCACCCTGACGTCGGTCCCGCCTCCGACGTCAGGCGTAGTACATAAGGGGCGGTCCCGCCAGATTCTCCAGTTCTTTCCCGCCGTCGACTTGCATGTCTCGACCCTTCGGTTCGGTTTCTAGCGCGCGACGCGTGGATAAACCGACGCCTCCGACCGACGTCGGTCAGGAGACCATCACTGAGGAGGAGTTAACCCAGCCCGAGGACCAGACGGGCGACCCTGGTCCTGTTGAGACTCCCAGGGAACCTCGCCGCAACCTCGCCTCCTGTGGAGCCGACGCCTGGTCCCAACATCCGTCCCACCGCGCCAGACCTCGCCGGGCCTTTCCTTTTCAGAGGTGAAGGAGCTTTTCACTTACTGTTGGATACCATCAAAAAGGACATGGTCCCCACTCCACCTCCGCTTCCTCCTCCTCCTCCTACACCGGTTGCTCCTCCGGTTCCTGCGCCCCCATCTCCATCTGGGTCTGCGGCCGGTTACTTCCTCCCCGGGAGCCCAGGACCCCTCCAAGGGGGAGACTCGATAAAAGGAGATCTCCGTCTAGATCCTCTTCTAGGTCACCCAGTCCCAAGAGACCCAGAAGACACCGCCGTTCGCCTTCAACGGAGGACACGGGATCAGAGTTTTCTACATCCAGATCCCCATCTCCCCTCTCCATCCCTTCTTCGGACCCACGTGAAATGCCAAAGTCTCCTCCGGATGACCCTTCGTTCTCAGATATCATGAGACACATCCAGGAGAACATGGGATGGGATGCGGAAGAGTTAGACCCCGAAAAGGCTGTGCCTTGCGAAGTATCTTCGGCAGAAGGACCTCAAGCCTGTGGTGGTGCCACCCTTGGTAGACACTTTCATGGACGTCACCAAGGCAGCGTGGAAGCGTCCACATTCGCTCCCGGTGATGCCGAAGAAAGCTGACTGCTTGTACAAGGCTCCAAGAGAAGACCAGTACTTGTCTCAGCATCCTCAGGCCGACTCTCTGGTCATAACAGCCTCTCATGACCGGTCCCAGAGACCACAACATCTGAGCACCCTGCCACCAGACCCAGAGTCCAAGCAGCTGGACTCCATGGGTAGGCGCACGTATGCTTCCGCTACCTGCGCCATCAGATCCCTGAATTATTTGACCCACATGGTGCAGTTCCAAAAATGCCCTGTGGGAACAGGGTCTGGATGCGGCTGAGAAATTGCCGTAAGGTGAGCAGAAGGAGGAGATGTTACAGCTCCTCCGCACGGGTTTGGACGTGGGAACCCAGGTGCTACGAGCCGCATACGATTCCGCGGACTCCTCGGCCTGAGCAGCAGCTTCAGGCGTATGCTTCCGGAGGCACTCTTGGCTCTGTGTCTCCGGTTTTACTCCGGACCTCCAGAAAAACATCATGGACGCCCCATTCGAGGGAGAAGTTTTGTTTGGTAAACCCTCAGAGAAGATAATTACCAAACTCCAAGAGGCCGGGAAGGCGGTGAGGTCGGTTCAGGCCATGTATCGACCCAAGCTTAGTTCTTTCAGAGGAACCAAAGCAGATTTCATGGACTTGACGCAGAGACAACAGTCCCGCTCCGTTCCACAGCAGAGGGGCTCCGGTTTTCGCAGAGCCCAGGGAAAACAACCCGCAGGTCGGAACCAGCGTGCTCCTAAGCCGGTCCAGCCAGCGGGACCCTCAGCCGCCACAGCCTGACTCCTTCCTGGCCCCCGCCCCTCAGGATCAACGGGACGTCATGGTCGGGAGTCGCATTGTGAATTTCCTGCCGGGATGGCAGACTAGAACCACCGACAGGTGGGTTTTACAGTTGGTCGGAAGAGGCCACTTTATAGATTCGCGGAAAGGCCACCCTCGAGGCCTCCGTTGCTCTCCCGGTACCCGGGTCAGCACAAGTCATTGATCAGGCAAGAAGTGCTCACGCTCCTGCAAAAGGGAGTGATAGAGTACGTCCCAGAGAACCAGAGAGGACACGGATACCATTCCCACTTCTTCCTGGTTCCAAAGAAGACAGGGGACCTCCGTCTGATTCTGGACCTCAGCGACCTCAATTTGTCAGTCGCCTACAAAAGATTCCGCATGGTAACTCTTCCGGGTCTTATTCCCATGCTGAAGCAGGACGTCTTTTTAGTGTCTCTAGATATGCAGGATGCTTACCTGCACGTCCCTATAGCTCAAGCGCACAAGAGGTTCCTGCGCTTCGAGTTTCTCGGCCATCATCTTCGTTCTGAGCCCTTCCATTGGCTGTCAATGGGCACCCAGGGTTTTACCAAATGCATGGCAGTCATGGCATCATCTATAAGAGACAGGGCCATTATGTTCCCGCATCGGACGATTGGCTTCTCATGGTCGACTCCAGAGAGGCGTTGTCCGGGCGATCCAGAGCACCCAGGACCTGTTTCGATCTCTGGTATCCTAATCAACCACGAAGTCCCTCCTGGTGCCGTCAAGAAACTGCAGTTCATGGTGCAGTACTGGACACCGCTCAGGGAAGAGCATTTCTTCCAGATGACAGAGCGGGAGCATCAGATCCCTCATCAGGGGCTGCCGAATCAAGACCGCCCAGTTGGGCCCGGTCCTTCCTTTGCTCGGACACCTGGCTGCGCCATTCCACTGTCCCTTTCGCAAGGCTCCACATGCAGGTGACTCAGTGGATGCTCAAGGTGCAATGGGACCAAAGGCAAGACCACAAGCATCCGGTCAGAATCACGAACTACCGTATTCGAGACTGGCAGTGATGGCTAGACCCAGGACACTCTCTATGGGCGTCCCGTTCATAGCGCCTGCCCGGAGGTAATCCTCACCACAGAAGCCTCAGGTCTGAGGTGGGAGCACACCTGGACAGGGTGAAGTCCCAGGCACGTGGACCCTCTGGAGGCCCACCTATCAACGTCCTAGAGATGAGGGCGGTCCTTATACCCCTGCAGGCCTTTCAGTCAGAACTCACGAGTACTCTCCTGCTTGTGACAGACAACACGGCGGTGATGTATTACCTCAAAACAAGGAGGCTTATTAATTCTTACCCTTGTAGGAGGCCATGAGGGTGGGATTGGCAATCCGGATATGACCTGATCACACAGTACATGTTCCCGGGTGGGACAACACGATTGCAGATGGCCTGAGTCGCTCCCAGGCCAGAGTGCACAAGTGGGAACTCTCAGGAGGTAGCAGAGGATCTGTTTCTTCTCGATGGGGAACTCCAGAATTGGACTTGTTCGCCTCCCCATCCAACGCAAAACTGCCCAATTTTTGCTTGCTAGATCCAGAGCCTGGTGTTTTCTGGTGAGAGACGCTGTCCCTCTCCTGGGCGGACAGATTCCTCTACACTTTCCCTCCCTTCCCGTTGATCCAGAGAGTTCTTCTCAAACTGCGCAGGGAGCATGCAACAATGATCTTGGTGGCCCCATTCTGGCCCAGGCAGATCTGGTTCCCTTTGCTAATTCAGCTGTCCCGGGAACCTCCGCTCTCATTGCCATTCAGTTCCCACCTCTTGCCTCAGGAGAAGGGTTCACTGGTCCACCCGGACTTACGCCACTGAACCTGCACGCATGGCCCTAGAGACATAGCCATCTTGCGCCACGGGTCTCGCAAGAGGTCATGTAGTCCTTCTGCAGCCAGAAAGCCGCAACACATAGCGATATGTGCCAGAAATGGCGCTGCTTATCTATGGTCGAAGCACGCGGCCTTCCCCTCTAAGTTGTCCGGTGAAAGCGGTGTTAGAGTACCTGCCTCCCTTCCGCCTCGGGTCTCGCCTCTACTCCTCTATTAAAGTGCACCTCTGTGCCATTTCAGCTTATCACCTCCGGTGGACAGCCACAGTGGCACAATTAGATGCCTGTCGAGAATTCTTGAGAGGGTGTTACATCTTAGGCCACCCATTAAGGACCCAGTGCCTCCATGGGACTTGCTCTTTGTCCTGAGCAACTCACGCCTCCCCTTGAACCTGCCGGCGGATTGCAGCTGCATTTTCTGTCGTGGAAAACGTATATTTTGGTTGCTGTTACATCAGCGTAGAAGAGTTTGAGCTTCAGGTCTCATGTGCAAAGAGCCCTATTTAATTTTCCACGGGACAGAGTATCCCTGAGGACGAATCCTAAATTCTTGCTCTAAGGTGGTTTCCACACTCACTCTCAACCAGGATATTGACCTGCCGGTCTACTTTCCTAATTACTCTAACAGAGGAGAGGTGCTGCTTCACACCCTGGATGTTCACCGCAGCTTGAGGTACTACCTGAGCAGAACTAAGCAGCTTCGCACTTCGGAGCAGCTTTTCGCCTCCTTTACTGAAAGGATGAAGGGCCAACCAGTATCCAAACAGTCCCTGTCTCGCTGGCTTGTCCAGTGCATCTCTTACTGTTATGATATCAAACGTAAGCCCCTCCCAGGAGCAGTCCGGGTCCATTCCACTAGGGGCGTGGCCACATCTTTTGCAGCACTTCGAAACGTCTCCACTTCTGCCATTTGTGCTGCAGCCACTTGGAGTTCTGTTCATACCTTTATCAGGCATTATAGCCTGGACATAGCTTCACAGCGAAGAGTAGGCTTCGGCCTGTCAGTGCTACAGGGTCTCCTGTCCTAGATTCAGGACCTAGAACGTTCTTTCTTATTTCCTCCTCCCAGAGTGTTTGCAAGCACGATTGCTTGGGAATCAGTCCTATTGAGAGTGTTTGCTGCAGAGCTGTGTCTCGAAGTAAGATAGTACAGTTACGTAAGAACTTACCGTAACAGTAGATCTTCGAGAACAGCTCTTGCAGCAGGTACCTTCCTTGAGGAGGCGATGGCTTAAGCCTTTGTTAACAGGAATTTTTCCCGCTTGTTTTCTGACGGTGGATCCTGGTCTCCCATTTTCATGTCAGCCTGCGGCTGGAAGTCCTCCGCAGGAGAACTGGGGAATTGGCGGGACCGCCCTTATGTACTACACCTGACGCCGGAGGCGGGACCGATGTCGGGGGGCGGTCCCCGCTGAAGATAGCTAGCTAGAATTTTTCTGTGGGGTCCTGACGCCTGCTGGCTTCAGTCCTAATGGTGTAACCTGCTGCAAGAGCTGTTCTCGAAGAGCTACTGTTATGGTAAGTTCTTACGTAACTGTACTGTCCAGGCCCGGTTCCTTTCGTAGGAACCAGAGCCGTTTTCGTGGCCGGACTCAGAGACAACAGTCCCGTTCCGGGCTGCAGCAGAGGGGCTCTTTCTCCCGGAAGGCCTAGGGCAGATTGTCCTCAGGTAGAGGCCAACGCCCCACCAAGTCGGCCCAGCCTGCAGGACCCTCAGCCGCCACAGCATGACTGCTTCCCGGCCCCCGCCCCTCAGGATCAACGGGACACCAAGATTGGGGGTCGTATTGCTGACCACCTGCCAGGGTGGCAGTCGATCACCACCGACAGGTGGGTACTCCAATTGGTCGAAAAAGGCCACTTTATAGAGTTCACAGACAAGCCACCCACAAGGCCTCCTCTGCTCTCCCGCTACTCGGGTCAGCACAGATTGCTTGTCAGGCATAGGTACTCGCGCTTCTGCAAAAAGGAGCAGTGGAGTACGTCCCGGGGAACTAGAGAAGAACAGGCTATTATTCCCACTTCTTCCTGGTTCCAAAGAAAACAGGGGACCTCCATCCATTATTGGACCTCAGTGACCTGAACATGTCGGTTGCCTACAAACGGTTCCGCATGGTGACCCTCCAGGGCCTTATTCCCATGCTGAAGAAGGATGCATTTCTGGCGTCACTGGACATGCAGGACGCTTACCTGCACATCCCCATAGCTCAAGCACACAGGAGGTTCATGCGCTTCAAGTTTCTCAGCCACCATTTTCAGTTCCGAGCGCTTCCTTTCCGGCTGTCATCGCCCCCCAGGGTCTTTACTAAATGCATGGCAGTCGTGGCAGCCTCTCTAAGAAGACAGGGCCACTACGTGTTCTCGTACCTGGACGACTGGCTTCTCATGGCCTCCTCCCGCGAGGCACTGTTGTTGGCTATCCAGAACACCCAAGCTCTTTTTCAGTCGCTGGGCATACTTATCAACTACGAAAAGTCTCTCCTGGTACCGTCCTAGAAGCTGCAGTTCATAGGCGCAGTTCTGGACACTGTCCAAAGGAAAGCTTTTCTTCCCGAGGACAGAGTGGAACGCATCAGGTCCCTCATCAGGGACCTTTCGGCAAAGAAAACCATCCCGGCCAGACTGGTCCTTCGCCTGCTCGGACATATGGCTGCGGCCATTCCAATCGTCTCGATGGCAAGGCTCCACATGCAGGTAACCCAGTGGATGCTCAGAGTGCAATGGGACCAGAAGCAAGACTATTTGCAGCAGCCAGTCAGAATCACGAGGGCCGTGATTCGGGATTGGCAATGGTGGCTAGACCCGGGGACCCTCTCTGTGGGGGTCCCATTTGTAGCGCCGTCCCCGGAGGTTATCCTCTCCACAGATGCCTCAGGGCTGGGGTGGGGGGCACACCTGAACGGGGTGAGGTCTCAGGGAACGTGGACCCCTCAGGAAGCTCACCTCCACATCAATATTCTGGAGATGAGGGCGGTGCCTGCAAGAGTTGTTCTCGAAGATCTATTGTTACGGTAAGTTCTTACGTAACTGTACTTTGTTCATCCACACACACCCACCCGACCTCCCCAGCTTCGGGGGCACAACCTTGCTTCCGGAGGGCTAAGATCTGGTGTCATGGGGTGGAGCCGAGGTATTTACCACCTGGGTGGGTGGGAGGAGCCAGCTTGAAGACTTCCGGCAAGATTTAAAGGGGAAAGGGACATGCCAAGAAGTGTGGGTGAACAACATATACCACTCCTAGAACTACTGTTACAGGTGAGTAACCTGTTCTCTCTCCCTACTAAGGGTGAGGGGCTCTCGAGCATGCATGTCTCCCGGTCCTGTGAAAAGGACAAGGAACCGAGAGATTCTTCACCTCAGCGAAAATGTTCTTGGGATCGAGAGCGATCTCGGTCCCAGGAATCTCCATTCTCAAGCTCAGTTGAGATTGTGACTTTGGCCGCCGGCTTTTTGGTCACGCCATTTGGTCACCCAACCAAAGTCTCAAATCTACGACGCGGTTGAGATAACTCTCAACCTTATCTATCTGTTGTCGCCGATTGCGGCCGACAACTCTCTTAACAGGACACCTGTTCTATTCTGTTTCTTCCCGATGAGGAGACCCAGCCTGCTGGCAGTCCCATCGAGGAACTGGTCCCTGATCCAGAAAAATCACCGGTTCCCCCGTTGTGTCCCGAGCAACCAAATCTGGCAGTCCGATCGTGGTCAAGGTCTCGGACCCCCTTGACTGATAGGCTGAGGAAGGCGCAAAAGTGCTCAAAGAAAAGGTAATGCTGACATTCATCTTCATCCTTCTCAGATGAGGAGCGGCTTCAACGGAAACTCCGTCGACACTACGAAGATCTCATGTGGCAACAGCTGATTTTGTCCAGCCAGAAACTGACTTCGGTTTCCCCACTGGCCATTACCTGGCTTTTGCCTTCTAGGCCGGAAGCCAGCTCCATCGAAACTGATCATCTCGATTCCTCTGCCTGTGGGGCCAGTAGAACCCGCCCCGGTTCTGCCAAAATCAACCTCTCCACCGATAGTGGTGGAGCCGCCACCTAAACAGCCCACAGGAGGGGCTCCTTCAAAAGAAGCTCAGACTGTTCCCGGTCTTCCCCGCAAGATTTCGGTCACTCTTATGCCTGACCGCCCCAGGAGCATAGAAGGGGACCTTGGTGGCCAGCCGATTTATCCCGATACTTCGGATTCTGATGACTCCAGCATACACTCTTGTCTGCTTGACGATGAGTCAGTGGGCAGTCTGTTGACGGAGGAAGGTCCTTCATATTTTTGGGGGATTCTCCTCCTCATCTCCGAATCTGTGGGGATGCCCCTGGAGCCTGTCCAGAAATGGACGGAGTACCCTTTTACAGATATTCTTGAGAGGGGATACCCCTTCAGAAGCCTTCCCAGTGGCTGAGGCCATTGTAGGTATGGCTTTGGAGCTTTGGCAGCACCCTGCCTCCTGCACAGCACCGTCTGCCTGGATGGCCCGCAAGTATGCAGTGCCCATTGGGTCCCACTCGGGATTCACGGAACACCCTTCGGCTGAAGGGCTGGTGACTGTTTCTGTGTTCAGATGCACAGGCAGTTCTGCTGACACCAGTAGACCTCCGGACAAGGAGTCCAAAAAATTGGACCACTCTGCCAGGAAAGTTTATGCCACCTCCTCACTAGGCCTCCATCAGGCAAGCTTGGCCATCATCATGGCACACTTCTCTCATGCCCTGTTGGGCTCCTTGGATGAGGCTCTCCCGCACCTCCCCATGGACCTTTAGACTATGGTCAAGCAGGTTCAGGATCAGGGCCGGGTTGTTGCAAAGCAACAACATCATACGGCCCTGGACCTTGTGGATTCATGTGCCCATTCGGTGGCAGCCGCAGTTGCCAATGCACCGCAGAGCTTGGCTTAGACTTTCCACCTTCATGGCAGATACCCAGCACAAACTCACTGATGTTCCTTTCCTGGGCACCGATCTCTTTGGCCCAGGTGTGGATAGTCACCTTCAGTGAATTGAGTAGTCCAGTGCCACCTTGGATTCAGCTACTTCTGCTCAGAAAGATGCTCCGGGACCAAGAAACAGCAGAAGAAGAAGCCATTTCGGCACCCTGCTCCTGCGGCCAAGCAACCCTCCTTCCAGGGTGGGCAGCAACAGCAGGCACAGGCTTGGCGCCCTTGGCCCAAGTCCGGGCCTCCAGCGGCCCGCAGAGGAGGTCAAGGTTCAGGCGGTTTCCAATCTGGACCCTCTTCCTCCAAGCCTGCCCAGTGATGGGATAGGGGCTGCCACCCCTATCCCCGTCACGCCAGCTCTGGGTCCTCCCGTGAGGGGCTGGCTCTATCACTTTCCTTCCTCCTGGTCCGCTGTTACCATGGACAGGTGGGTGGGCAGACTGGGTGGGCCAAGTGGTCCTTTTCTGCCGTCAAAGTCTATGTTTCTATGTTTCTAGAAGTGGTCGGCCAGGGTCTGCCTTTGGAATTCGAGCAGTACCCTCCCAGCCGAGCCCGCGTCCCACGTGAGGAAAGGACATCAGTCCACACTCGGTCAGGTCTGAGAGACGACATAGCCCAACTCCTCCTGAAGGAGGCCTTGGTCCAAGTGACAGATCTCCCAGTTGACCTAGGGTTCATTTCCAGGTACTTTCTGGTCCCAAAGCAGACGGGGGGGGGGAGCTGGTGCCCCATTTTAGATCTGCACAACCTGAACCAGTTTCTCAGGCCATGCACCTTCAGGATGGTAACTCTGTCCCAGATCATACCATCCCTGGAACAGAACATGTGGTTCTGCTCTCTGGATCTCCAGGACATGTTTTTCCACATCCCAATCCTTCCGTCTCATCAGAGGTTCTTCTGCTTTCCTGCAGCGGGAACCCTATACGAGTTCCAAGCCATGCCATTCGGCCTCTCATCTTCCCCATGGGTCTTCACAAAATGCATTGCAATGGTGGCAGCCCATCTGAGGTGTCGAGGGGTCAGAATATACCCCTAAGTCAACAATTGGCTCTTAGCGGGTTCCACCCTGCAAGAGGTGGAGAGGTCCAGGGACCTGGCCCTCCAGACCTGCTCTCAGCTTGGCCTACTGATCAACGAGGCCAAGTTGGAGCATGTGCCCTCGCAGGTGATGTGCTTCATCGGGGCAGAGCTCGACTCTTGCTGAGCCAGCTCCCAGCGGACAGGGCGGAGGTTCTCTCCTCCTTTGCCCAGTCATTTCTGGTTGGACACTTCCGCCCTGTCCGGAATTTTCTGCGCCTTCTGGGGTACATGGTGACCTGCACCACCATGGTTCGATGGGCCCAGTGGCATATGCGCCCCCTTGAATGGGAGCTGGCCACACAGTGGACACAGCGCGAAGGTCATTTTGACCAGCTGATCACTGTGTCCCAGAAGATGTGGGACACTGTCCAGTGGTGGACCGTCCTGAATCATCTGTGGGAAGGGATCATGTTTGTCCGTCCTGAGCCGACAGTCATTCGCACAACTGATGCCTCCCTCACAGCCTACATGGGGCACAACAGGGCCGGGGGTTTTGGACCCCCACCCCCCGAGGAATCCCAATACCATTTATTTTATTTGAATTTTGTTGACTAGGTAAGACCACTGAGACAATTACAGTCCCTTTTTCAGGGTCGACCCAGGTCACAAATATTACAGAGCAGTACAGAAATATTACAGAGCAGTGCAAAGTACAGAGAGGTATAATGCAGGACATCAGTAAAAACATTGTCAGGCATTGTACAGTGGATATATAGCCATATAGAGCTATGCACAGATATAAATGCTACATAGATATAATGTGTAATATAACAAGTAGATACGAGCATAGTGCTAAAAACGTGTAAAAGGAGAAAGTTAGGGGAAAGAGCAGACAGAAGATGAATACAGTTGTGGTTTACTAGGAGGTGAGGGAGAGAGGGAAGGGAAGAGAAGTGAGGGGGTGGAATAGGAGGTAGAGATGGGTAGGGATGGGATAGGATAGGAGAAGTTTTAAGGTGCATCAGCAGAAACAAGAGCAGGAGGTAGGGGAAACCAGGGAGGCATATAAACTGGACTTAAATAGAGGAAGAGAGGTACTATTCAGGACAAGTGGAGGAAAAGAGTTCCAGTCAGAGACTGCAGCAAAAGAGAAGGACCTCCTAGTGGAGGTTAGGCGCAGATTGGGTATCGCTAGTAGGGGTAGGGATGCTGAGCGGAGGGTGCGAGGAGCTTGTCTTAAGGTTATTATATCCGTTAGGCAGGGGGGCATGAAGTAGTGGACAAATGTAAACATAAGGCACATGGAGAAGTACTTCATCAACCTGCTGGAGCTCAGAGCGGTCAGACTGATGCTGTCAGCATTCGCTCAGCAGCTTTGGGGTCAAGTGGTTCAAGTCCAGATGGATAACACCACAACCATGTACTACCTCAGCAAACAGGGCAGCATGCACTCCCGACTACTGTGCAGGGAAGCGCTCTGCATCTGCACACTTGTGAGCCAACTGGTGGCAGATCTCCTAGCCATCCATATGGCAGGAGCCTGAAATCAGCTGGCGGATGCCCTCAGCCACATAGGCGAGGCATCCCACGAATGGTCTCTCCACCCAGAGGTAGTTCATAGCCTGTTCTCCCACTGGGGAAGATCGGTGCTGGACCTGTTAGCCTACAGGGAAAACACCAAGCTGAGGCTGTTTCAAGCCCATCCCCCTCAGCAGGGCTCGCTACAGGGGGATACTTTTTCGAGGCCGTGGACCCCAGGCCTCTTCTACACCTTCCCTCCATTTCCCTTGATCCACAGGGTGCTCCTCAAGGTGAGGAGGGACAAGGCACAGGTGATTCTGGTGGCCCCAGACTGGCCACGCTAGTTCTGGTATCCAGATTTCCTCAGCCTCAGCAACAGGCTCCTGAGGCGTCTTCCAGCACAGCCAGACCTGATCTCAGTCAGTCAGGGGAAGGTATTCCATCCGAACCTTCAGTCCTTGCACCTGACAGCCTGCTACCTGAGCAGCTAGAGTTCCAGGTTTTGGGTCTCTCGGAGGTTGTAATCACGGTGGTGGAAGCATCCAGAAAAGAGACAGCCAGAAGGTGTTATGCCTTCATATGGAAAAGGTTTTCCATTTAGTGTAAGGCAAGGGTCTGCACCCTCTGTCCTGTCCAGTGGCTAGCATCTTAGACTATCTTTGGTCTCTGTCCAAAGGGGGTCTTTGGTCTACAACCCCTTAACGTGCACCTGGCATCCATCTCTTCTTACCAGGCATGGGCCGGTCAACAGACGGCACAGGAGAGAAGGTGGTCTGGCAGTTTTTCAAGGGCCTAGATCACATATCCCCTCCAGTGTGTGAATCTCCACCTCTCTGGGATTTACTGCTGGTTTTGGCTAAACTCATGGGTAAACCATTTGAACTGACGCACTAGCGTGAGATGTCTCACTTATGGAAGACCATCTTCCTGGTGGCTAGCACTTCAGCCAGAAGGAATGGGGAGCTCCAGGTGCTCTCGGTGGAGTCTCCTTACCTGGTCTTCCACAGGGACAAGGTTGTCCTGCACCCCCACCCGAAATTCCTTCCGAAGATGGTGTCGGAGTTTCACCTTAATCAGGTGTTGACTCTGCCTGTGTTCTACCCGAACTACATCTCAGATGCCGAGTACAGTCTCCATACTCTGGACCTGAGATAAACTTTCTCCTATTACAAGAAGAGAACAGCGGACGTTTTGGGAAGAGGTTCACCAGCTGTTTGTTACCTACGCTGAAGCAGCACCTGGCAGACCTGCAGTGGTTGGCAGGTGGATCACTTCCTGCATTGATCTCTGCTATAGTTTGGCGGGTAGGGAGCCTCCCATAGGGCTAAGGGCTCATTCCACCCACCAAACCTCTGTGTCGGTGGCTGCTTCCAGGGACATCCCTATCCGGGAAATCTGTAGGGCTGCTGTCTGGAAGATAGCAAACACCGTCATCACCCACTACCACATCGACCTTGAGTCATGCTGGGATGCTGGTTTTGGGGCCTCAGTTCTCCAGTCTCTGTTTCCCAAGTAGGGGGTGTGCACTTTGCCTTCCTCCTCCTGGAGAACTGCTTGGAGTCTGCCAAGAAGTGTGGATGAACAACATATCCACGTCCCTAGAAAAACAGGTTACTCACCTGTAACAGTAGTTTTAGGAGTGGTATATATTGTTCATCCACACAGACCCACCCAACCTCCTCAGTTGTGGTGCACAAACCTGGCTTTCAGCGGGCTAAGATCTGGCATCATGGGGTGGCACCGAGGGTTATACCACCCAGGTGGGTGGGAGTTGCCAGCTTTATGACTTTCCGGCAAGAGTTAAAGGGGAAAGGGACATGCCAAGAAGTGTGGATGAACAACATATTCCACTCCTAGAACTACTGATCTTACTTCGAGAAACAGCTCTTGCAGCAGGTTACACCATTAGGACTGAAGCCAGTAGGCTCCAGGACCCCACGGAAAAATTATTGCTAGCAGTATCCAGCGGGGACCGCCCCTGACATGAGGCATCATATAAAAGGGGGTGGTCCCCCAGCATCCCCAGTTCTTTTACTGCTGTCGACTTGCCAGCATCAGCCTCACGGACGCCTTGAACGATGACTGAAAATAAAATTTCTTCAAAAGTCCACCCGCTTGTCGACTTCTCCAACTCCTTCTACCAAAGGACACCCCTGAAAGTGCGCCTGCAGCAAATAAATTCCATTCACTGACCGCCATACGTCCTGCGTGCTGTGCCTCAGCCCAGAGCACGATATTCAGGCCTGTTCTATCTGCCAACAGTTTAACAGTAGGACCAGGATCCACCGCCAAAAGGCCCTCCAGGGTTTCTTCTTGAGGAAAAACTGAAGCAAATGGAGAAAGACCCTACCTCCAGAGGGGAATCCTCCCATAAATTGAAACACTGGGAGAAGGGTAGGTCAAGATCACCCGGTCGGGCCTCAGAATTGTGGGCCAGCTCCAGTTCCATGCGCTTGGATTGATCATCTTCCTAGGCCCGTTCTCAGCCCTCCCCAGTGAAGGTAAGGTCCTCGGGAATCTCCTCAGCTTCCCTGCACCCACTGAAGACTCCTCGAACGCCCGACTCCGCTGTCAAGACTGGGACATCTGAGCTCCACAAGTCCAAGTCATCTTCCAAACAAGGTTCCAGGACGTCAGACCTACGCCAGGATTCCGACCACTGATCAGTCCCTGAACCGCCAAAATGACCGGACGCCCCTGTCAGGAAGGCTACGGAGCTGAAGTCCCTCAAGCAGACCTCGGAGCCTAAACGGGTGACTGACCCGACGCCCACTAAATGGGCTAGGGAACCGACACCTGCCCCACAGATGCCGGCTAACACAGGTCGATGGGGGTCCTCTGAAGAGAAGGTCACGGTGTTGCCTGACAACCAGGCAGGCAACACAGAGGATGCTGGACTGCCCAGAGAACCGCCACCAGACCCAGTAGTTCCCCAAGGTCCGACACCAGATCCTGTCGACAGGCCATCTCCGACACTGGGCCCATCATCAGGCATGAACCTTCAAGAGGTTAAGGATCTGTTTTCCTTTTGATGGGACACCATCAAAAAAGACGTGGTACCCGTAAAGCTAACCCCACCACCTCCTTCAGATGAACCGAACAAAAGATCCCCGACCCCCAAGGAGCCTACACTGCCTCCTAGGGACAGATCACATGAAAGAAGACCCCCATCTAAGTCTCCCTCAGGGTCCCCAGCCCAAAGATGCCCAGAGGCAGACGATCCTCTCCAGGGGATGACTCAAGGCTGGACTCATCTGACACTTCCAGATCTGCTTATCCTATCAGTCTCCCATCGCCTGACCCATGAGACCTCCCCCAGGTCACCACCGGATGATCCCTCATTCTTGGAAGTTATGAGGCACATCCAAGAGAACATGGGGTGGGAGACAGAGGAACTAGATTCCGAGAGACAACGCCTTGCCAGATATCTCAGGCAAAAAGACCCTAAGCTTGTGGTGGTCCCACCGTTGGTGGACACCTTTAGGGACGTCACCAAGGCTGCTTGGAAACGTCCACACTCTACTCTGGCAGTTCCAAAGAAGGCTGACTGCCTCTACAGGGCTCCATTGGAGGACCTGTACTTGGCGCAACAACCCCTGGCCGATTCTCTGTTCATAACAGCGTCTCATGATCGGTTCCAGAGACCACAACACCTGAGTACCCAGCCACCGGACCAGGAATCTAAGCAATTAGATTCACTGGAAAGATGCATGTATGCGGCTGCTACATGCTCTATAAGGTATCTTAACTACTTAATGCGCATGGTGCAGTTTCATAATACGCTATGTGAACAGGGCCAAGACCTTATGAAAGATTTCCTGATGGCGAAAAGGACGATGAACTTCTTAATCTGCTTCAAACTAGGTCAGATGTGGGGACCCAGGTTCTCTGAGCCGCTTATGATTCAGCGGACTCGGCGATCAGGGGGCAGCCACAGACGTTTGCCTCTGGAGACATTCTTGGCTGAGAGTCTCCAGTTTTACCCTGGACATCCAAAAGAACATTTTGGACGTCCTCTACAATGGAGCGGTCACGTTCGGTGAGAAATCATAAGAGGTTATCACCAGGCTACAGGATGTCGGGAAGGCAGTCAGGACTGTACAGGCCCAAATCTAGTTCTTTTCATAGGGACCAGAATCGCTTTCGCAGCTGGCAACAAAGGCAACAGTCACGTTCCGGCCAGCAACCAAGGGGCAACTTTGGTTGAAAAGGTCAAGCTAGGTTCCCCATGGGCCAGGGCCAGAAGCATCAAAAGACCTCCCAGCCCACAGGGACAAACCCAACATGACTCCTTCCCAGCCCCGAGCCCTCCTCTGGATCTAAGGGAATAGAAGGTCGGGGGTCACATCTCTTATCACCTTCCGGGATGGCAGAGGATAACCATTGACTGGTGGGTGCTACAGCTGGTTTGTCAAGGGTACTCTATCGAGTTTCTCAACCACCCAACTTCAAGGCCTCCCCTGCTTTCCCACTATTCAGGTCACCATGCCCTGCTCATTCGGCAGGAGATCTTGGCCGTCCTGGACAAGGAGGCCATAGAGTCAGTACCACAGGGTCAGAGAGGAAGAGGGTATTATTCTCACTTATTCCTGGTTCCAAAGAAGTCAGGGAACTTGTGCTCAATCTTAGACCTCAGCGATCTCAACACCTTCATGTTGTACAAACGCTTTCACATGGTAACCCTTCTGGGTCTCATTCCCATGCTCAAAGAGGGTGCATGGCTTGCGTTGCTGGACATGCAGAATGCTTACCTTCATTTTCTGATCACTCGAGCGCATCAAATATTTTTGCGCTTCGAGTATCTGGGATGCCACTACCAGTTCTGAGCTCTCCCCTTCGGACTGTCTTTGGCACAAGTGTTCATGAAGTGTATGGCAGTCATGGTAGGTGCTCTCAGGAGACAAGGCCACTATGTCTCTCCATACCTAGATGACTGGCTCCCTCTCAGGAAGCCCTGATGACCGCGATTCAGGACACCCGTTCCCTCTTCAGATCGCTGGGCATCACCATCAATCAGGAGAAGTCATGTCTTCTCCCATCTCAGAACTTGCAGTTCATGGGTGCAGTTCTAGACACCACTCAAGGGAGGGCATTCCTGCCTCGGGACAGAGCGGAACGTATCAGGTCCCTCATAAGGGACATAATGGGAAAGAAAGCGGTACCAGCCAGGACCATTCTTTGCCTGTTCGGTCACATGGCGGCTGCCATTGCAACAGTTCCCCTAGCTCGTCTCCATATGCGGGTCACCCAGTGGATGTTACAAGCCCAATGGGACCAAAAGCAAGACCAACTGCAGCATCCAGTCCAGATTACGAATGCAGTCATCCGAGACTGGCAAGAGTGGCTCGTCCCAGAGCACCTTTCTATGGGAGTCCCCTTCGTAGCACTGCCTCCAACTGTGATTCTCTCCACGGACGCCTCGGGGTCAGGATGGGGAGCCCACCTGAACGGAGTCAGGACCCAAGGCTCCTGGTCATCTCTAGAATCTCATCTTCACATAAATACTCTAGAGATGAGGGCTGTCCTGTATGCCTTACAGGCTTTTCAGTCGGAGATCCCACTGGGTACTCTTCTGCTACGAACAGACAACACCACGGTGATGTACTATCTCAACAAACAAGGAGGCACTCATTCCTACACCCTTTGCAGGGAGGCCAAGAGGTATGAGATTGGGTACTACAGCATGGCGCAGAAATCATTGCAGTGCATGTTCCTGGAGTGGACAACACCATCGTGGACAGTATGAGCCGATCACAGGCCAGAATCCATGAATGGAAACTGCTACAGGAAGTCGCAGAGGACCTGTTTCACAGATGGTGGACACCAGAATTGGACCTCTTCGCGTCCCCATCCAATGCAAAACTGCCCAATTTCTGTTCGCTAGATCCAGGGCCTGGTGTTTTCTGGTGAGACGCGTTGTCCCTCTCCTGGACAGGCAGGTTCCTCTACGCTTTCCACTCCCTTCCCTTTGATCCAGAGGGTTCTCTTGAAACTCCAGCAAGAGTGGGCATCTCTCATTCTGGTAGTGCCCTTTTGGCCCAGGCAGATATGGTTCACTCTACTGCACCAATTGGCCCCAAAACCTCCAGTGGCTCTGCCATTCAGCTCTCACCTTCTATCCCAGGAGGCAGGCTTCTTGGTCCATCCGGACCTTCGGTCGCTGAACCTGCATGCCTGGCTCCTAAGAACACAGCAGTCATGCGATATGAGGTCTCGCATGACGTTGCAGACGTTTTGGTGGTGGCAAGAAAACAATTCACTCATGCCACCTACGCCATGAAGTGGCGTAGATTTTGCATTTGGGCTCAGGCTTGTGGACTGACACCATTGGACTGCCTGGAGAGGTCAGTCTTGGATTACCTTCTATCCCTCTGCGAAGCAGGGATTGCCTACTCCTCTATCAAGGTACACCTCTGTGCCATTTCGGCATATCATTCACCGGTAGGTGACAGGTCCCTAGCACAGCTAGAGGATTCCGGCGCTTTCTTACGCAGTATCCTCCACTTGAGACCTCCCATCAAAGACTCGATTCCACCTTGGGATCTCCCCTTTGTCCTAGAGCAGCTTACTCTGACCCCTTTTGAACCAGCTGCAGATTGCTAGCTGTGTCTCCTTGCTTGGAAGATGCTATTTTTAGTTGCTATTACTTCCACCAGAAGAATTTCTGAGCTTCACGAACTTATGTGCAAAGATCCTTATTTGGTTTTTCATAAGGACAGGGTGTCCTTAAGGACAAATCTGAAGTTTCTTCCCAAAGTGGTCTCGGCTGTCACACTCAACCAGGATATAGACCTTCCAGTGTACTACCCCAACCATTCCAACAGAGGAGCGGCCCCGCTGCACACGTTAGATGTACATAGGAGCCTCAGATACTGTCTGGCTAGAACCAGATCCCATTGCAAGTCAGACCAGCTCTTTGTATCATTTGCGCACAGGATGCAAGGCGCACCAGTATCCAAACAGTCGCTCTTCAGATGGCTTGTTAAATGCATTTCGTTCTGTTACCAGAAGCGCAACAAACCTTTACCAGGACCGGTTAAAGGACATTCCACGAGGGGGATGGCTACTTCCTTCGCAGTGCTCAAGAATGTTTCTACATCAGCTATCTGTGCAGCAGCGACTTGGAGCACTGTTCACACCTTCATGAGGCATTACAGTTTGAATATTGCCTCTAGGCGCAGAGCAGGTTTTGGCTTGGCGGTCCTTGAAGGACTTTTGTCCTGAATCTGGTCCACACTGGTATCTCTCCTGTCCTCCTCCTGTTCTGGAAATAGTTCCCTAACTGCTTGGAAATCAGTCCTAAAGGTGTAACCGCTGTTTCTCGAAGTAAATAGTACCGTTACATAAGAACTTACCGTAATAGTACATCTTCGAGAACAGCTCTTGTAGCAGGTAGTTTCCCTCCCACCTTTCCCTCAGGAGGTTGAGTCTTCTGACCTAGCCTTTAGGCTGCAGCATCTTTGACACCATCCAGTTACGATGTTATCAGTCCTTCTTTTGGAAGCGGATCCTTGGACTCCCCTTCAGAGGTCACCTTTGTGCCGGAGTCTCCGGCGGGAGAACTGGGAATGCTTGTGGACCGCCCCCTTCTATATGATGCCTGACGTAGGTGGCTGGGCCGACATTGGGGGCCGCCCCCTTTTATATGATGCCTGACGTCGGGGGCTGGGCCGTCATTGGGGGCGGTTCCCCACTGGATACTCCTAGCTAGAATTTTTACGTGGGGTCCTGGTGCCTGCCGGCTTCAGTCCTAATGGTGTAACCTGCTGCAAGAGCTGTTCTCGAAGATCTGCTGTTACAGTAAGTTCTTATGTAACTGTACTTTACAGGTAAATAACCTGTTTTTTTAATTGCAGTTACTTCTACTTGGAGGATTTCCGGGCGTCAGGCTCTGATGTGTAAAGAGCCGTATTTGGTTTTCCACAGGGACAGGGTGTCTCTGCGAAGAAATCCTAAGTTTTTACCATAGGTGGTATCTGAGTTTACCCTTAATCAGCACATCAACCTTCCAGTTTATTACCCTGAGCACTTGAATCGAGGGGAAGCTCTTTTGCATGCCCTGAACGTTCACCGGGTTCTCTGTTATTATCTGACCCGATCCCAGGGATCCAGACAATCTGACCAATTGTTTGTTTCTTTTGCTGTCAGAATGCTTGGGGCACCTGTTACAAAACAAACCTCATCTAAATGGTTGGTTAATTGTATTGTGTTCTGTTACCAGAAATACGATAAGCCCTTATTGGGAGTGGTAAAGGGCCACGGTCTCCACCAGAGGAGTCGCGGCTTCCTTCGCTTCATTGAGGTACGTGTCTGCTGCAGATATATGTGCAGCTGCCACCTGGATTTCAGTCCATGCATTCATTAAGCATTACAGTTTGAACATTGCTTCCAGGTGCAGGACCCGCTTCGGCCTCTCGGTCCTGCAGGGACTCCTCTCATGAGGGATTCAGCCTTTATCTCTCCATTACAATATAAGCAATAAAAGCAAATACTCACCTTGGCTTTCTCTTCCGGCATAGGCAACATCTTACCCCAGAAGCCCTGACTGTGACCGTTCAGAGATCTTTTGTCTCCATTATTGACTATGGGCTTATCTTCTATGGCTCTGCTCTCCACTACCACTCTTAGACGCATATCCACCTCCCTCAATGAGGTCTGCTGACTTCTCACTGGATCCCACCACCTCACACATACGTGCGACATCTATGCACAAACTGGATGGCTGCAACTCACCAATCAGATAAAGTACCTAACCTGCACCATGGCAAAGAAAATAACTATGGGCCTTGCGCCCCCTGGAGTGTGTGCACTCCTGCACCCTAGCAGTAAGCCCCACTTAACCAGGGTGTCTGAATCACAGCTCCCACAGGTTCCAGATTGTCATACTTTACAAGGTCAAGGATGTTTTGCCTACAGGGCGCCCAGCTGGCTAAATGGTCTAAACAGTTACATCTCCTCCATTCCTACCCCTGGTGCATTTAAATCAAGGCTCCGCCTCTCTCTCACTACCTCTAGCTCCTTTGACTGCCTCCACTAGATGACCCCATGAATATTTCCCTAACCTTATGCAGTTCTTTCTCCTATTAGCACTTGGGTACCCCTTAGCACGCCCTTCGCCATATTATGTCTGCGACAATGCCTCTGCCTGCACTCCTCCTCTATAGCTCTCTGCCCCCCTCTACTCTTCCTCTCTCTCTCTTGTCCTCCATCCTCTCTGCACCTCATCTGCTACCTCCTTGTAACCTAGCCTCCAAAACTTGTTTTGTTTCTCAGATGCTTTGTAAGTCTGTTTAGCTTACACTTTAGTAACCTTGTCCTGTGTATTGAATTTGTAATCTGGCTTACGTGTCTTATGTTTTGAATTGTAACCTGATGTGGAACCTTTGTAAAAGAGCCCTGGCTCAAAGGTATTGTAATCCTAGACCTAATAAATAAATGACCTCTACCCTGAATATAAGGGCCTCTGTACTGCGTGGGACTCAGTCCTACCTTTGTTACCTGCTGCAAGAGCTCAATCTCGAAGTAAGATAGTACAGTTACGTAAGAACTTACCATAATAGTAGCTCTTTGGGAGGAGCTGTTGCAGCAGGTGCTGCTTCCCACCCACTTTCCCTATTAGTGATTCCTTCTGCATTCGCAGCATGACCATCTGACCTCGTATTTTAGAAGAGTATCCTCGGTTTCTCCATCCACCTATCCATCAGTGCCAGAGTCTCCAGCGGGAGAACTTAGGTGATTCTGGAGGATCGCCCCTTTATACCGTACGTGATGTTGGGGCAGGCCAATGTCAGGGGCAGTCCCCTGCTGTATACTTCTAGCTAAAAGTTTTCCATTGGGTCCTGCCAGCTTCAGTCCTTCCAGTGTTACCTGCTGCAAGAGCTCATCTCAAAGATCTGCTGTTACGGTAAGTTCTTATGTAACTATACTTTCCTGAACCAGTGGGAGACAGAGGATTTCGACCCCAAGAGACGCTGCCTGGTGAAATTCTTAGAAGCCACTGACCTGAAACCATTAGTCATTTCACCATTAGTGGAGCCCTTCCAGGACATTATGAAAATAGCCTGGAGACACCCTTCCATGACCTCGGCTGTTCCAAAGAAGGCTGACCCCTTATATAGGACCACTAGGGAGGAGCCACATTTGAGTGAACAACCCAAAGCAGATTCAATGATTCTCACAGCCGCTCGCTCATGGGAGGACTCAACAGCCAAAACACACAGTATAAGCTTCCAACTACCAGATAAGGAGTCCAGGAAGATGGACCATTTTGGCCAGAAGGTGTACTCTTTGGCCACTAGCACAGTCCTGTCATTAAATTTTCTGGCACACATGGTGATGTATCAGAAATCCTTCGGGTGATGTATCAGAAATCCTTCGGGAATAAGGCCATGGATCTGGCTTGGTCACAACCTGACTTCGCTAACAAGACAGAGCTCTTAGTCATTCTCCAGTCCGGTGCTGATGTTAGCAAGTACGTCCTCAGGTGCTCATATGACTTGGCAGACACTGCTGCTAGAACAGCTGCTACAGGGATATGCCTACGGCGCTACTCGTGGTTGAGGGTCTCAGGTTCCGCCAGGATTTGCAGGATGCTATCCTGGACGCCCCCTTTCAAAGGACCAGTTCATTTTGGCCAGGAGGATGAAAAGATGGTCACTGGCCTGCAGGACTCAGGACAAGCAATTTCTGAGGTCTACAAAATTTATAAGCCCGAGCTAACACCATCCAGTTGTTGTTCCTGTCGCAGGCAACAAGGACAGCAGGGTAGATGACAACAGCAAAGGGGGTTCCAAGAGAAAAGGAATCTCCCTGTCTTCAAGGGCACAGGGACCTAAGAATGCCGAAAACACCGGCGCTCCCTTGCCCACTCCAACAACCTCTGCGTGACTCCCTGCTCACTCTCCCCACCCCCCGGCGGAGTAACAAGGAGAGGCAGTAGGAGGGCAATTCTCTCTTTACCCCAGAGGTTGATCCAATATCACCAAGGATCAGTGCGTACTCCAGATTATAAAAAGGGGTTACACACTTGAATTCACCCAGATTCCTCCAGATAACCCGCCAGTTCCCACCCATTGCCCCCCATCCCACTCGGGCCTCATCTGGGCAGAAACCCAAGCCCTCCTGAGCAAGAAAGTGATCCAAGCAGTGCCACCAGCTCAGAGAGGAAGGAGATATTACTCCCACTTCTTCCTAGTCCCAAAACAGACAGGGGACCTTCGTCCCATCCTGGATCTCAGTCAGTTGAACCATTTAATTGAATACAAAAAGTTCAGGATGGCGACACTGCGGGATTGCTGCGCATGCTTCGTCAAGGGCACTGGCTCTGTTCCCTGGACATGCAGGACACATATATACATATCAAAATCCTGCCATCCGACAGAAAGTGCCTTTGCTTTACCTTCCAGGGAGAGCACTACCAGTTCTGAGTGCTGCCGTTAAGTCTTTCCTCTGCACCTCAGGTGTTCACCAAATGCCTGGCAGGGACATTGCATCTACCCATACCTCGATGACTGGCTCCTGACAGCTCCTACAAAGGAAAAGCTGTGTCACACACTGGAAAGTACCTTCCAACTGTTCCAAGAACTGGGGGTTACCTTGAATCTTCCCAAGTCATTCCCTCGCCCAATCAGAGATTACAATACATAGGAGCTGTCTTGGACACCATCCAGGGGAGAGCCTTTCTTCCCTCAGACAGGGCAGATCGACTAAGAGCACTGGCTCGGAGGGTCATTTTCACAAACCAGACTCCAGCCAGAATGGTCCTGTAACTGCTAGGCCATATGGCAGCTACCATTGTGACAGTACTCTTAGCTCGTCTGCACATGAGGGTTCTCCAGTGGAACCTTAGGGTACAATGGGACTAGCGTTTTGACATTCTCAAGGAGCCAGTCTGGATATCCAAGGCAGTGAATCAGACTTTGGAGTGGCGGCTCACCCCCTCCTGGCTAGAGTCTAGGTCTCCCTTTCAAAATCCCAGTCCTCAGCAGATCCTGACAATGGATGCCTCAGGACTAGGATGGGGTGCACATTTCAAAGACTATCAGACAAGAGGGCCATGAACTCCTTTGGAAAGCAACCTCCGCATAAACGTACTGGAGATGAGCCATTCTGTATGCCTTACAGGTGTTCCAGATGGTCCTTCTTCCAAGCCCCCTACTGATCCGGATAGACAACATGCCAGTGGTCTTCTATGTCAACAAGCAAAGGGGCGCACACTCTTATCCCCTTTGCAGAGAAACCATGAGAGTCTGGCACTGGGCAGTGGAACACAACCAGGAACTCAGAGCGGTTCATGTTCCAGGAGTACAAAACACCCTAGCTGACAACCTCAGTCGCTCTCCGTCTAAGGCACACAAGTGGGAGCTACTACCGGATGTAGTAGACAGCATTTTTGAAAGATGGGGACCTCTAGAACTGGACCTCTTTGTGTCCCCACTCAACACCAAACTGCCCAATTTCTGCTTGCTAGATCTAGGGCCTGGTGTTTTTTGGCGAGACACGTTGTCCCTCTCTTGGACAGGGAGAGTCCTGTATGCCTTCTCTCCCTCCCCACTGCATCAGAGAGTACTGCTGAAGCTACAAGCAGAATGAGCTGTCATAATTCTCATTGCGCCATTCTGGCCTCCACAGATTTAGTACCCATTGCTCCAGCAATGGACAACGGAACCTCCAGTTCTTCTACCCCGTCTCCTTGCTTGCCCTTCCAGGAGTGAGGTACTTGGGTACACCCAAATCTTCAGTCTCTGCATTTGCATGCATGACTCCTGCAGACTTAGTCAAGGACAGGTACGGGGTATCCACAAGGGTAGCAGAGGTCCTAGTGGCTGCGAGGAAACCCTCGACCAGAGCCACATATGCCATGAAATGGAAGCACTTCTGCCTATGGGCTTCGTCCCGTTGCTTGGATCCATTCACCTGTCTGGTGAATTTGGTCTCGGAGCATCTCCTTTCCCTGTCTGATGCAGGACTTGGCTATTTGTCCATAAAGGTACATCTTTCTGCACTGTCAGCCTATTATGTTCCTGTAGATTGCAGGACCCTGGTGCAAACGGGCCTGTCCTGCACCTTTTTGCATGGAATAATGCACATTAAGCCACCCAGGCAGGACCCTGTTCCCCCATGGGATCTCTTATTCATTTTAGAAAAACTTACTTTGCCACCTTTTGAGCAGCCACAAGTTGCGAGCTACACTTCCTGTCTTGGAAAGCATTGTTTTTAGTTGCCATTACTTCAGCCTAGAGGATTTCTGAGCTTGAGGCTCTGATGTGTAAAGAGCCTTATTTGATTTTTCACAGGGACAGGGTATCCCTGTGTACTAATCCTAAGTTCCTCCCGAAGGTGGTGACTGAGTTCACTCTTAACCAGGACATTCGTCTCCCAGTTTATTACTCGGAGTACTCAAATAAAGGGGAAGTCTTGTTGCATACTCTGCATGTTCACAGAATTCTTAATTTTTACATAGACTGTACTCGGTCTTCTAGTAAGTCAGACCAGTTGTTTGTGTCTTTCACCCAGAGAATATTAGAGGTGCCAATGACTAAGCAGACATTTTCCAAATGGTTGGTTTTTGTATAGCTTTCTGCTTCCAAAAGTATGACAAACCTTTACCAGGCCTGGTTAAAGGTAACTCCACTAGGGGTGGTGCCACTTCGTTTGCATCCCTACAAAACATCTCGGTGGCTGATCTCTGTGCAGCTGCCACTTGGAGTTCCATCCATATTTTTATTAAACACTATAGTCTGCACATTGGTTTCAGAAGGAGGGCTGGCTTTGGCCTTGCTGTCCTCCAGGGACTAGTGGTTATTACCTGCTGCAAGAGCTCTCTCTCAAAGTGAGATAGTACAATTATGTAAGAACTTACCATAACAGTAGATCTTCGAGAAGAGCTCTTGCAGCAGGTATTCTTTCCCTCCCACCTTCACCCATGGCTATATACAGTTTCCTCTTTCTGGGGAAAAAGGGGAGATATTGCTGATGGGGGATCTTAATATGCCAGATGTTGACTGGAGTGCTTTTGCAGCAGCCACTTCTAAGAGTGGGGTCATTCTAGATGCCCTACAGGGGCATGAATTAGACAACTAGTATTGGAACCCACTTGAGAGGGAGCAATCTTAGACCTGGTACTCTCAAATGGAGATGATGAGAGGATCACAGATTTAGAAGTTGGTAGCCATCTGGAAACAGGTGACCCATCGAACAGTATGGTTCACGATAAACACAGCAGTAGAGTCAAGCCATACAAAGGCAAAGGTACTGGACTTCAGGAAAGCTGACTTTGCCAGAATGGGTGAGTGCCTAAGGAATGCACTAGCAAATGGGCAGGATGGAGGGGTGGAAGAACCATGAGGAACAATCAAAACTGCCATCACAGAGGCAACAAGTCTTTGTGTGAAGCAAATAAACAAAACAAAACAATGTAAGAAACCACTGTGGTCCTCAAAGGAGGTGGCAAAAAAGATTAGGGAGAAAAAGAAAGCATTCAGGAATTACAAGGAATCACAGAAGGAGCAGGACAGAGAATTGTATCAATTAAAGCAAAAGGAAGCAGGGAAGGCAGTCAGAACCGCAAAGGCCCAGACTGAGGAAAAGATAGCCAACTCAGTTAAGAAGGGGGATAAAACCTTTTATAGGTACATCAGGGAGCGAAGGAAGACCAAGCGTGGGATAGTGAGGCTTAATAAAGGGGACGGGGGTGGACAGAGGGTGACTGTGAAAAGGCAGAGATACTTAACAAATATTTTTGCTCAGTATTCACAAAGGAAGAGGGGGACATACCGAAACCAAACAATAGAAACACTCTAGATGTGGGGGTTAATACCAGCCCATTCACAGAAGAAAGGGTTCTGAAAGAACTCTTAAAACTGAAGGTGGACAAAGCAATGGGGCCTGATGGGATTCATCCCAGAATTCTAAAAGAACTAATGGTAGAACTAGTGACACCACTGACTACCCTCTTTAACAAATCATGGGAGGATGGGGTGGTACCTGAGGACTGGAGGAGGACAGATGCTATTCCACTTCACAAAAGTGGGAGCAGGGCAGAAGCAGGAAACTACAGACCTCTTAGTTTAACCTCAGTGATTGGGAAAATGATGGAATCACTTCTGAAGGAAAGAATTGTTGAGTACCTAGAGGCCAGAGGGCACAGGACCCAAGTCAGCATGGATTCACAGCGGGAAGGTCATGTCGGACGAATCTAATAGATTTCTTTGACTGGATGACCAAAGTAATAGATCAAGGAGGGGCTGTGAACATGGCCTACGTAGACTTTAGCAAGGCATTTGACACAGTCCCACACAAAAGATTAATATACAGGCTGGCCAGCCTGGGAGTGAGTCCCAAGATGGTAGCCTGGGTAAATAATTGGCTGGAGAATAGGACACAGAGAGTAATAGTAAATGGAGTCCACTCTGAAGAAAGGGGGGGTTACTAGTGGAGTACCGCAGGGTTTAGTACTAGGACTGGTCCTCTTTAATTTCTTTATAAGTGAGATTGCAGAGGGACTGGAAGGAAAAATAAATCTCTTTGCAGATGACACAAAGATCTGCAACAGAGTTGATACACAAGGGGGGTTGGTGGAAAGGATGAGAAGGGACTTGGCAAGGCTGGAGAAATGGTCAAATGTATGGCAGCTTAGATTCAGTGCTAAGAAATGAAAAGTAATGAACCTGGGAAATAAAAACCCAGGGGAAGAGTACACAATGGGGGGCTAGATACTAACAACAACAAAAATGGAAAGGGACCTAAAGGTGAGCAAGCAATGTGAGAGGGCAGTAAGGAGGGTGGGGGATACTGGGATGCATAGAGAGAGGCATCACCAGTAGAAAACAGGAAGTTATTATCCCTCTGTACAGACAGCTGGTGAGACCCCATCTGGGGTGCTGCATGCAGTTCTGGAGACCCACTCTCCGCAAAGACATAGACAGGATTCCGGTAGTCCAGAGGAGGGCAACTAAAATGGTGCATGGTCTGCACCAGAAGACATATGAAGAGAGACTTAAGGAGCTTAATATGTATAGTCTTGAGGAAAGGAGGGAGGGGGAGACATGATAGAAACTTTCAGGTACCTCAAGGGAATCAACAAAGTCCATGAGGGTAGCATCTTTCAGAAAAAGAGATGTGCAAGAACAAGGGGGCACAATTTGAAGATTGAGGGGGGACAGCTCAGAGGTGATATGAGGAAGTACTTTTTCACAGAAAGGGTTGTGGATGCATGGAACAGCCTTCTTGAGGAGGTTGTGCAGTCAAAAACAGTGGTGGATTTCAAGAATGCATGGGGCAGTCATAAGGCAATTCTAGGGGGTGGGAGTAGGAAGAAGTGGGCTGTTGGTTAACTAGGATCTGCAACTTATCCATTAGGTAGGGAAATGGGCACACTGGCTGGGCCAAGCAGCCCTTATCTGCCATCAAATTCTGTTTCTATGGGGGATGTTAGAACCTCCTCTGTTCCCTATCCTTTATGCTAGCCGGGTCTCCAGTGGACGAACTCAGGTGGTGCTATGGGACCGCCCCTTTATACCATTGGTGACAATGGGGGTGGGGCTGAAGTCAGAGGGGGTGGTACCCCACCTTGGACTGCTAGCTAGAATTTTTCTGTGGGGTTCTAAGTGCCTGGTGGCATAGTCCTAATGGTTATTACCTGCTGCAAGAGCTCTTCTCGAAGATGTACTGTTATGGTAAGTTCTTACGTAACTGTACTGCTTCACAGTTCCTCACATCCATGTGGGTTCTCTTGAATCTGAAAAAAATACCAGCTTCACAGCTTCAACCCTCTTAGCAATTACTCTTCATAGGAGCCCTCCTGGACACCTCCAGGGCAAGGTCTTTCCTTCCGGAGGATAGGAGGAACGACATTCTTCAGATGGCGTGCTGCATCAGAGATAACAACTCTGTTTGAGCTTCTCCAGTGCAATGAATGTTGGGCCTCATGGCATCATCCGTGTTCACAGTGCCTCTAGCCTGTCTACACATGAGGACCACACAGTGGATTGTCAGCACTCAGTGATCACTGACCACGCACCTATACAGTTCTTCCACATAAAAGTGACAGAGCCTCTGATGAGGTCACTTGCATGGTGGATTCAGGAAGAAAAGCTTCTTCAAGGTCTACCCTTTGCCCCACCAGAATTTCAGAGCACTATCACCACACTTGCATCTCTGCTCAGTTGGGGAGCTCATTAACAAGATCTCCACACTTAGGGAGTGTGGAGTCAGGAGGAGTCCCATCCACACATAAATGTTCTAGAGATGAGAGCTGTCCTGTACACAACTCAAGCCCTAAAGGACGTCCTCTGTGAGAAGGTAATTTTTCTTCATACGGGACAACAAGGCTGTGATGTATCAACATCAACAAACAGGGCAGAGCGCACTCCTACCCTCTGTGCAGGGAGGCCATGAGGGTATGGGAGTGGTGTCTTGAGCACGATGCTCTGACTCAGGCAGTCTACCTGCCAGGAACTCAGAACAACATGTTGGATCACCTCAGCAGGACAGAGGTGGATCCCCCCAAATGGTCACTCGCACCAGATATCTTGCAAGCTCTGTTTGATGAATGGAGCAGTCCCAACCTAGACCTTTTTGCAGCCCCACTCAGTGCAAAACTGCCTCTATTCTGCTCCAGAAATCCAGAACCTGGCATTTTCTGTCAGGATGCATTCAGACTGCAGTGGACAAGAGGCTTTCTGTACACATTTCCTCCTCTTCTGTTGGTTCAGAGGGTGCTGCTGAAATTGGAGGCACAAGGGGGCAGGATGATTCTAATTGGCCCCGTACTGGCCTCGACAGATATGATTCCCGTTGATCAACAGGTTATCAGAGGTTTCCCCAAGGCAACTCCTTCTACGAATGGACCTCCTGACACAGGGATCTTTGGTCCACCCCAACCTGCGCTCCCCTCATTTCCATGCCTGGCTCCTGAGGAGAAAGAAGTGGGTAGATTTCGGGTTTCTTTGAGAATCTTGGAAATCCTCCTGGCAGCACATAAGCCCTCCACTAGGAAGACTTACACAGCTAAATGGAAATGCTTCTAGATTTGGTGTGCAAAGTCCTTTCTAAACCCATTTTTTTGTCTACAAAATAAGGTGTTGGAGTACCTTTTAGACCTGTCAAATGCAGGACTGCAGTACTCAATAGTAAAGGTACATCTCTATACGATTTCTGCCTACCATGAACCAGTACAGAATGTGATGCTGGCTGAGATGCTGCTAGTCAAGAGATTCCTTAAAGGTACCTGCACACTAGACCTCCAGTAAGGAAGCTGGTGGCCAGGTGGGATATTAGCCTCGTGCTAGATATGCTTACCTGTAAACCTTTTTAGCATCTAGCCACCTGTCACTTGATGTTTCTGACTTGGAAGACTGCATTCTTAGTGGCTATTACTTCCACTCGCAGGGTTTCTGAAATCCATGTCTTGGTCACAGACTCTCCATATACTGTCTTTCAGAAGGACAAGGTGGTACTTCGTACTCACCCTAAATTCTTACCCAAAATGGTCTTGGAATTTCACCTTAATCTGCCCTTGGTTCTTCCTATTTATTTTGCCAACTTCCAGAATGAAGGAGGACACACCCTTCACTCACTGGATGTCAGGAGGGCTTTGCAGTTCTACGTCGACGGAACGAAAGAGATTCATAAATCCAAGCAATTCTTTCTATCATTCAGCATGGCCCGGTTGGGTCAGTCTGTTGCCATTAGATGCATTTCTGCATGGTTAGTGCCATGCCTTTGCTACTCGATGGTGTAGGTCAAGTTGGAAGGCCGGATTTACGCCGACTCTACCTGAGCGGTCGTGGCATCCCTGGCAGAGATTCATAACATGCCCATTGCAGATATTTACAAGACGGCTACTTGGAGCTCGGTGCATACTTTTGTGAAGCACCACGCTCTGGATGTCCACACCAGACAGCATACTTTCTTTGGCAAGACAATCCTTAATGGACTACTGTCCTGAGTGAGCTCTGTCTCCTTCCACCCTGCTCGGGGGATTGGTTCTTAGCGTGATGCTCTCACAGTAGTGTGAATGAATGGTGAATTAGTCCGTAATTCCTGATCTTCTTGGACAAAGTCTTCACCATTCATTCACACTCAAATGCCTACACACCATCCCCTGAGCTCAATCATCCCGTTTGTGGTCTTCACTCCCTCACTGGTTTGGGCTGTGAAGACACTGCTGAGTTGACCCTTCTTACACAGGTCATTCAGGCTATGTTATGCCTGGATTAGGGTAGGTTTTCCTAGGTTTAGTTATGCTGCCCCTCCTTGGTCAAAAATATACTGAGGCGGTTTGAGTGTCGACACTGAGATAGCCTATATGGGCATGAGCCTGTCTCATGGTGCTGTGCAGGCACAGTCCTACCTTAACGCCGACCCTCCTGAAGATATTTGGCTCCCGCTGTGACCTAGTGCCTCCGGTTTAGTCCCAGTAGTGTGAATGAATGATAGACTTCATTCAAGAAGATCAAGAATTATGGTAGGTACGTAACTTCCATTTGTCTGGGGTCCTGTAGCCCTCACACAGACTCATAAATGGACCTACTTTCAGACATGCACATGGACATATGGACACATAGACGTGAACACATACTCGTGAACATACATTCACAGATGTACACTCGTGCACACAGACATACCTGTCAAAAACGCACTCCGCAGGTCAGGCCCTCTGCTCCCACAGTGCCAACCTCGAAGTGCAATAGTATGAACAGGGGACAGACAGGGTAACCCTCCTATCTGTTTTGGGTCCGAATAATCTACTAGCCTCAAGTCCTGGGGGTCAAATGTGAACCTTATGCTAGTGCACCCAGTTAACAGGCTCAGATATGTGCCCTCTTCGGGGGATGCAGTACAATCCTTCGACCAGGGGCACCCAGCCAGGTTTCCAAAATGTACCCTTACGACTCAGTATGAGACCTAGGTATATTCTTACCTTTTTGCAAGATTAATAAAACATTTAAGCCCTTAACAGCTGAAGGCTTAAACACAGGTTTAACATTCACATGTAAAAGAACTGAGAAAAAGCAAAGGCAGTATTTTAAAGAAAATATTGTTTACTAAAAAATTGTAAAACGGGTAAAATCAAACACAGAACAATTATATCAATAACTTACAGTCACATAAAATAAATGAGTAGTTACAGAACACAATACGCCTACCACAAATACTTAAAGTTCTTGACTAGCTAGATGTTACCATAAAGTGCCTTTTTCAGAGAGACCGAATGTCTCCTACTCGAGAGGTCCAGAATTTCAAAAGCTTTTTTTCCCTCTCATGTCTGACCCTTTCAAGCTCTATCTCCCCACTCCTTTTGGTGAGGTCACAGTTAGATTGTCCCATAGATTTAATTTCTACTGTGGAAATCAACAGTCAGCAATTTTTAAAATATGAGTCTTTCATCAAAACATCCCCTTTGATGTCTCCCTGCTGGTCTCCTGTTTTGCTATAGTGATCTCAGGTTTACGACTGTTAACGAGGTTCTGCGACCAGATGACTTCCCTTCCTGCTAGGGTCATCGAATTCATATTTAATTTCCAACTTCAAAAGCAGGAGCAGGTAATAAACTGTCCCTCTGGGAGGAAAGCTTTTAATTAGGGATTTCCCTGGTCAGTTTAACATAATGCTACTTCAGCAACACTGACACCTTGGAGGTCAAAGGTCAAGTCTCACTCGCTGGCCGACTTGTGTGCCAGCAGACAATCACATACACATCATTTATTTATAATACAAATATCATACATTATAACGAGAAGCAGTTGACACAGCGTCACAATACCTACAGGCATACATACATACACAGACATATGGGCATTCACACAGACATGCAGTGCAGGTGGACATATGTACATGCACATGGACATGCACGCGGACATACATAGAGGCACACAGACTGAAATACAGACATCACGCAGATAGGAATACACATGTAAATGCAGAAATACACACAAACGTACAGGCATTCACAGAGACTTGCAGATGAACATATGACATGCAGACACATAAACATGAATATGGACATACTTATGGACATAATTGCACACAGATATACATGCTGTCATGCAGAGGCACAGAGACATACATACAGGCATACACACAGTCATAAATGCAGATATACACACATACTGCCGCACAGACATACATGCACTTTACACACAGACCGACATACAGACACACATACAGGCATTCACACAGAATATGCAGCTGGACATACACACTTACATGTCGCTACAGATATATGGACATATATACACAAAAATATATAGACATACAGACATACATACATAGAGGATATGCAATGGCCTGTGTTTAAATATGTCATATTTTTCCATGAGTAACGGGGCAGGACCGTAACTTACGAGTGGCAAAGCCATGAGTGAGTTATGAAAGTCCCACCACCTCACGAATGAAAACTAATGGCATATTGGAACACAGTTCATTGCATGTTCTATGGATACAGTGTCTGTATAATGTATGGGAGAGGGCTGTTGTGTATAAAAATCGATGGAAACACAATGCTGTTGTACCATCGATGTGACGTCAACATGTTGTTGTACCATCTTGAGGATGTCACATCGATGGTACAACAGCATGGAACATGGGTGCGCATGCGCATAAATTAAGTGCCACATTTCCAGGAAACGGCCACAGCAGTAAGAAAGAACCCAAAAGCGAGGAACGCCAGACAAAGTAAGGGAAAACATATTTTTCCCCTACCAAACAGCAGCCGTGTTTAAATGTATTTAACAAAAAATGTTATCTGTGAGATTGGGAGAGGGTCCGGGACTGATTGTGACTGGTGTGGGGGGGGGGAGTCAATGTGAGAAAGCACGTCTTTTTTATTTTATTTATTTATTTTTTTTTAGAAAGTAAGCCTCCAGCAGTGAATTTTCGGTGTACTGAGCCCATACACGATACAAGATAATGCATGGGCATCAGTTAACAACATCACTGAATTCACTTCTCGAGGTTACCAGGCAACAGTAAACCTCTCGAGCTTCACTCTCGAGGTTTACAAAGTTGTCATGGTAACCTCTCGAAGTGAATTCAGCATTGTTGTTAACTGATACCCATACATTATCCTCTATGTTCTGTGTGAAAATTAAGGACAGATTCACTGTGGGACTGTCAGAAGGGACTGTCAGTCAAGTTGACTGTGATGTAGGCAAGTGAAAAATAAGTAGTGTTATTTACCAGTTGGGTGAATAACATTGTTTATCTTTCACTTGGGTCAGAGTCTTGGAAAAATAATGCATTTATTTGAGTAGTGGAATCCCTACATGCATGGTATACTCAATGATATTCATACACATGGCCGTACAGATACACACAGATATACTTTATTCTGACTGTATTGTTATTGTACCCCCCTCCCACTTAGCGTGCTTCTCCCAATTAACAATTTCTGAATGAATGAATAAAATGCTTAACTGAATGGAAACAAAATTCACTTTTGGGTTAGATAACATTGATTCTTTATGCACATTTTCTGTTGTCTAAGGTTGTATTTTTCTTTTTGTTCTGTGTCCTCAGAAAAAAATGGATGCACTGCGTACCTCAGAGCAGGAGCTGCAAACTGGTATTGAGAAACTCCGACAGGCGCTGCTAAGCGCTGAAACTCAGGAGACTGGGTTGAAGCAGAGACGGCTCACGATGGAAAAGGAACTTCAGCGTGTCAGCGCAGCCCAGGCTAAGCAGGAGGATGCAGTTGTTGCCCAGAGAGAGCGGATATTTAAACTTCAAGAACGAGAGCAGGAGAGCCAGAGGCAGGAGGGAGAGCTAAGTAAGAGAATCCGTGAGCTTCAGGAACAAGAGCGGCTGAACCAGACACAGGGGACAGTGCTGAGGGAGAACGTGGATCGCCTGAGCTTGATGCTGAGGGACCGGGTCAGAGAGACTGAAAGTCTGTATGAGAAGATCCAGAAGTTTCAGGAGCGGGAGAAGGAAAGCCAAAGGGTGGAGGTTGGGCTGAAGGAGAAAATCCAGGAGCTTCAGGAACAAGAGCAGGAGAACCGGAGGCAGGAGGCAGCGCTTAAGGAGAAAATCTGTGAGCTACAGGAACAGGAGAGAGAGAGACAGACACAGGAGGCAGTGCTCAAAATGAAACTTCAGGAGCTTCAGGAGAGAGAAAGAGAGGGACAGGTGCAAGAGGCAGCACTGAGAGAGAAAATTCAGGAGCTTCAGCAAAGAGAAAAAGAGGGGCAGGTGCAGGAAGCGGTATTGAAAGAGAAAATTCAGGCAAGAGAGAGAGAGAGGCAAATGCAGGAGGCCGCATTGAAAGAAAAGATTCAAGAGCTTCAGGCAAGAGAGACAGAGAGGCAGACGCAGGAGGCTGCATTGAGAGAAAAGATTCAAGAGCTTCAAGTGCGAGAGACAGAGAGGCAGACACAAGAGGCAGCACTGAGAGAGAAAATTCAAGAGCTTCAGGTGAGACAGACAGGGAGGCAGACACAAGAGGCAGCATTGAGAGAAAAGATTCAAGAGCTTCAAGCGAGAGAGACAGAGAGGCAGGTGCAAGAGGCAGCATTGAGAGAACAGATTCAAGAGCTGCATGCCAGAGAAACAGAGAGGCAGACGCAGGAGGCAGCATTGAGAAAAGAGATTCAAGAGCTTCAGGTAGGAGAAACAGAGAGGCAGATGCAGGAGGCAGCACTGAGAGAGAAAATTCAAGAGCTTCAGCTGAGAGAGACAGAGAGGCAGACACTGGAGGCAGCATTGAGAGAGAATATTCAAGAGCTTCAGGTGAAACAGACAGAGAAGCAGGCACTGGAGACAATACTGCGAGAAAAAGTTCTGGAGCTTCAGAAGAGAGAGACAGAGAGGCAAATGCAGGAGGCAGCATTGAGAGAAAAAATTCAAGAACTTCTGGAAAAAGAAAGAGAGAGCCAGACTCAGAGGCTGATAATGAGAGAAAATGAGGATCATCTAAATGCTACATTGAGGGAACGAGACATAGAGATTAAAACCCTGCACGAGAAAATCGGAGAGCTTCAGCAGCATGTTGCAGACAGAGAGTCACAAGAGATGGTGTTGCGGGCCAAAATCCAAGAACTTCAAGAGGAAGAGATAGTGAGACAGACGCAGACAAGGGTGCTGAGAGAAAACACAGATCGTCTAAGCTCACTGCTGAAGAACAGGGACCAAGAGATAGAAACTCTACAGAAGAAAATTCAAGAGTATCAAGAACAAGAGAGGGAGAGCCAGAGGCAGAAGACTAGGCTGAAAGAAAAAATTTGTGAGCTTCAGGAGCATGAGACAGTGAGACAGATGCAGGAGGCAGCTCTGAGAGAGGAAATCCAGGAACTTCAGGACATACAGAGGATGAGGCAGATGGAACAGGTTGCAGACAGGGAGAAAATTCAGGTGCTTCAGGAACAAGTGACAGAGAGGCAGACACAGGAGAAAGTGCTGAGGGAGAAAATCAGAGAACTTCAGGAACGAGAGACAGACAGACAAACTCAGGAGATAGTGCTGAGGGAGAAAATTCGAGAACTTCGTGAAACAGAAAGAGAGAGACAGAGACAGGAGACAAAGATGATTGAAAGAATCCGAGAGTTTCAGGAGAGCGACGCTGAGAGACAAACACAGGAGATACTGCTGAGAGAGAAAATTCGGAAGCTTCAGGAACAGGAAAAAGAGAGACAGGACCAGGAGGCAGCTCTTAGAGAGACCATTCGAGAGCTTCATGGGCAAGAGACAGAGAGACAGAGACAGGAGACTGCACTGAGAGAGAAAATCCTAGCACTGCAGGAGCAAGAGAGAGTGAGACAGACACAAGAGACAGAACTGAGAGAGAAAATCCAAGAACTGCAGACACGAGAGACAGAGAGACGGACAGAGGAAGCAGCGCTGAGAGAGAATGTTAATCATCTAAATGTAATGCTGAGGGACAAGCACAAAGAAACTGCAACACTAAAAGAGAAAATCTGGGAGATTCAGGAGTGGAAAACAGTGACACAGAGAGAGGAAGCTGCTTTAAGAGGGAAAATCGGTGAACTTCAGGAACGGGAAACAGAGAGACAGTCACAGGAGGCAGAACTGAGGGGGGAAATCCAAGAACTTCAGCAGCAAGTGATAGAGAGACAGACACAGGAAACAGCCTTGATGGAGAAAGTGGATCAGCTGAATTCAGCACTGAAGGAGAGATGCACTGAGACAGAATTGCTGCGAGAGAAAATCCAGGAGTTTCAGGCATGCAAGACAGAGAGACAGGAACAGGAGAAAGTATTGAGGGTGCAAATCCGCCAACTTCAGGAGGAACAGACAGACAGAAAGAAGCAAGAAGCTTTGCTAAGGAAGAATGAGGAGCGTCTGAATTCAGTGCTGAGGGAAAAAGACAGAGAGACTAAAATGCTGCAAGAGAAACTCCAAGAGCTTCAGGAGCGTGAGATGGAACGACAGTCGGAGGAGACAGTTTTGAGGGAGAAAATCCGAGAACTTCAGGAACAAGACAAAGAGACACGGAGTCAGGAGGCCACAATGAAAGAGACAATCTGTGAGCTAAAAGAGCGAGAAACAGAGAGACTGATGCAGGAGGGAGCTCTAAGAGAGAAAATCAGAGAACTTCGGCAACAAGAAACAGTGAGACAGAAGCAGGAGACTAAACTGAGAGAGAATATAGATCATTTGAATTCAGTGCTAAAGGACAGAGCTAAAGAGACTGAAATGCTTCAAGAGAAAATGCAAGCGTTTCAGGAGCAGAAAAGAGAGTGGCAGAGAGAGGAGACAGCTCTGAGAGAGAAAATCAGCGAGCTTCAGGAGCGGGAAACGGAAAGACTGTCACTCGAGGCAGAACTGAGAGGTAAAATCCGAGAATTTCAGCAGCAAGAGGCAGAGAGACACAGACAGGAGACATCATTGAGAGAGAAAATTAAAGAACTCCAGGGGCAAGAGACAGAGAGACTAACTTGGGAGACAGAACTAAAGGAGAAAATCCACAAACTTCTGGAACCAGACACAGAGAGACAGAGACAGGAAGCAGCCTTGATGGAGAAAGTGCATCAGCTGAATTCAGCACTAAAGGAGAGATGCATGGAGACTGAACTGCTACGAGAGAAAATCCAGGAGTTTCAGGAGTGCGAGACAGAGAGACAGGAACAGGAGAAAGTACTGAGGGAGCAAATCTGCCAACTTCAGGAAGAAGAGACAGAAAGGAAGAGGCAAGAAGCTGTGCTAAAAGAGAATGAGGATCGTCTGAATTTAGTGCTGAAGGAAAAAGACAGAGAGATTGAAATGCTGCAAGAGAAAATCCAAGAGCTTCAGGAACAAGAGACAGAGAGACAGGAACAGGAGACTGAACTGAGAGAGGCTATAGATTGTTTGAATTCATTGCTGAAGGACAGAGACAAAGAGGCTGAAAAGCTTCAAGAGAAAATCCGACAGCTTCAGGAACAGAAAACAGAGAGCCAGAGAGAAGAGACTGCTTTAAGAGGGAAAATCGGAGAATTTCAGGAGTGGGAAAAGGGGAGGCAATTACAGGAGGCAGAACTGAGAAGTAAAATTCGAGAATTTCAACAGCAAGCAACAGAGAGACAGAGACAGGAGATATTATTGAGAGAGAAAATCAGAGAACTCCAGAAGCGAGAGACAGAGAGACTGAGTCAGGAGACAGAACTGAGGGACAAAATCCAAGATCTTCAGGAACGAGACACAGAGAGACAGAGACAAGAAGTAGCCTTGATAGAGAAAGTGGATCAGCTAAATTCAGCATTAAAGGAGAGATGCACTGAAACTGAATTGCTTCGAGAGAAAATCCTAGAGTTTCAGGTGCGCGAGACAGAGAGACAGGAACAGGAGAAAGTTTTGAGGGAGCAAATACGCACATTTAGGGAGGAAGAGACAGAAAGAAAGAGGCTAGAAGCTACACTGAGAGAGAATGAGGATCATCTGAATTCAGTGTTGAGGGAAAAAGACGGAGAGGCTGAAATATTGCTAGAGAAACTCAGAGAGCTTCAGAAGTGTGAGACAGAACGACAGATGGAGGAGACAACTCTGAGGGTGAAAATTCAAGAACTTCAGGTGCAAGAGAGAGAGAGACAGAGTCAGGAGATAGCACTGAGAGAGAAAATCAATGAGCTTCAGATGCAAGAGACCGATAGACTGACACAGGAGGCAGCTCTGAGGAAAAAAATCACGGAACTTCAGCAACAAGAGACAGAGAGTCGGAGACAGGTGGCCACAATGAAAGAGACTATTTGTGATCTAAAAAGACAAGAAGCAGAAAGACTGATGCAGGAGGCAGTGCTAAGAGAGAAAAACCAAGAGCTTCAGCAACAAGAGACGGTGAGACAGAAACAGGAGACTGAACTGAGAGAGACAGTAGATCATTTGAATTCACTGCTGAAGGACAGAAACAAAGAGGCTGAAATGCTTCAAGAGAAGATACGAGAGAGGCAAAGAGAGGAGACAGCTCTGAGAGAGAAAATCAGTGAACTTCAGGAGCAGAAATGCCAGAGACTATCACAGGAAGCAGAACTGAGAGATAAAATCAGAGAATTTCAGCAACAAGAGGCAGAGAGTCAAAGACAGGAGACATCATTAAGAGAGAAAATCAAAGAACTCCAGGAGCAAGAGACAGAGAGACTAACGCAGGAGACAGTACTGAGGGAGAAAATACAAGCCCTTCAGGAACGAGACACAGAGAGTCAGAGACAGGAAGCAGCCTTGATAGAGAAAATAGATCAGCTGAATTCAGCACTACAGGAGAGATGCATGGAGACTGAATTGCTTGGAGAGAAAATCCAAGAGTTTCAGGAGCACGAGACAGAGAGACAGAGACAAGAGACAGCTCTGAGAGAAAAAATCCAAGAATTTAAGCAACATTTGGCAGAGAAACAGATGCAAGAGACAGCACTGACTGAAAGAATCCAAGAGCTTGAAGAGCAAGACACTGAGAGACAGACACAGGAGAGCTTGATGAGAGAGAAAATTCTAAAGATTCAGGAACAGGACAGAGAACGGCAAGATGAGGAGGCAGCACTGAGAGAGACAATTCGAGTGCTTCGTGAACGAGAGACACAGAACCAGATGCAGGAAGCAGTACAGAGAAACAAAATCCTAGAACTGCAGGAGCAAGAGAGAGAAAGACAGATACAAGAGACAGAACTAAGGGAAAAAATCCGAGGACTACAGGAGCAAGAGACAAAGAGACAGAAACAGGAGGCAGTCTTGAGGGAACAAATGCAAGAACTGCAGGAGCAAGAGAGACAGAGACTTGAGGCAGCATTGATAGAGAATCGGGATCTTCTCAATTCAGTGCTGAGGGACAGAGCCCAAGAGACTGAAATGTTTCAAGAGAAAATCCAGAAACTTCAGGAGCGAGATACAGAGAGGCAATCACAGGAAATGGCATTGAGAGAGAAAATTAAATTGTTTCAGGAGCTCGAGAAAGAGAGACAGTCACAGGAGGCAGCACTGAGGAAGAATCAGGATCATCTGAATGCAATGCTGAGGGAAAAAGACAGAGAGACAGAAATGCTATTAAAGAACATCCAGGAGCTTCAACAGTGTGAGACAGAACGACAGGCAGAGGAGGCAACTTTGAGAGACAAAATTCTAAATCTTGAAGAGCGAGAGACAGAGAGAGAGGCTCAGGAGATGGAACTGAGGGAGACAATCCGAGATCTTCAGGAGCGAGAGAGAGAAAGACAGGCTCAGGAGACAGAACTGAGCGAGAAAATCCAAGATCTTCAGCTGCGCGAGAGAGAAAGACAGGCTGAGGAGACAGAACTGATGAAGAAAATCCAATATCTTCAGGAGCGAGAGAGAGAAAGACAGGCTCAGGAGACAGAATTGAAAGAGAAAATCCGAGAGCTTAAGGAGCAAGTGAGAGAAAAACAGGCTCAGGAGATAGAACTGCGTGAGAAAATCCGAGATCTTCAGGAGCGAGAGAGAGAAAGACAGGTTCAGGAGATAGAACTGAGGGAGAAAATCCGAGAGCTTAAGGAGCAAGAGAGAGAAAAACAGGCTCAGGAGATAGAACTGCATGAGAAAATCCAAGATCTTCAGGAGCGAGAGAGAGAAAGACAGGTTCAGGAGATAGAACTGAGGGAGAAAATCCGTGAGCTTAAGGAGCGATAGAGAGAAAAACAGGCTCAAGAGATGGAACTGAGTGAGAAAATCCAAGATCTTCAGCAGCAAGAAAGAGAAAGACAGGCTCAGGAGATACAACTGAGGGAGACAATCCAAGATCTTCAGGAGAGAGATAGAGAAAGACAGACTCAGGAGACAGAACTGAGTGAGAAAATCCGAGAGCTTAAGGATCGAGAGAGAGAAAGAAAGGCTCAGGAGATGGAACTGAGGGAGAAAATCCGAGAGCTTCAGGAGCGAGAGAAAGAAAGACAGACTCAGGAATCAGAACTGAGGGAGAAAATGAGAGAGCTTCAGGAGGGAGAGAGAGAAAAACTAGCTCAGGAGATAGAACTGAAGGATAAAATCCATGAGCTTCAGGAGCGAGAGAGAGAAAAACTGGCTCAGGAGAGAGAACTGAGGGAGAAAATCCAAAAGCTTAAGGAGCGAGAGAGAGGAAAACAGACTCAGGAGTTAGAAATGAGTGAGAAAATCCGAGATCTTAAGGAGCAAGAGAGAGAAAGACAGGTTCAGGACATAGAACTGAGGGAGAAAATCCATGAGCTTCAGGAGCGAGAGGGAGAAAAACTGGCTCAGGAGATAGAACTTAGGGATAAAATCCATGAGCTTCAGGAGCGAGAGAGAGAAAGACAGACTCAGGAGACAGAATTGAGAGAGAAAATCCGAGAGCTTAAGGAGCGAGATAAAGAAAAACAGGCTCAGGAGACAGAACTGAGCAAGAAAATCCAAGATCTTCAGGAGCGAGAGAGAGAAAGACAGGTTCAGGAGACAGAACTGAGGGAGAAAATCCGAGAGCTTCAGGAGCGAGAGAGAGAAAGACAGGTTCAGGAAACAGAACTGAGGGATAAAATCCATGAGCTTCAGGAGCAAGAGAGAGAAAAACTGGCTCAAGAGATAGAACTGAGGGAGAAAATCCGAGAGCTTAAGCAGCGAGAGAAAGAAAAACAGGCTCAGGAGACAGAACTGAGTGAGAAAATCCGAGATCTTCAGGAGCGAGAGAGAGAAAGACAGGTTCAGGAGATAGAACTAAGAGAGAAAATCCGAGAGCTTAAGGAGCGAGAGAGGGAAAAACAGGCTCAAGAGACAGAACTGAGGGAGACAGTCCAAGATCTTCAGGAGCGAGAAAAAGAAAGACAGGCTCAGGAAAAAGAACTGATTGAGAAAATCCATGAGCTTCAGGAGCGAGAGAGAGAAAAACTGGCTCAGGAGATAGAACTGAGGGAGAAAATCCATGAGCTTCAGGAGCGAGAGAGAGAAAAACTGGCTCAGGAGATAGAGCTGAGGGAGAAAATCCGAGAGCTTAAGGAGCAAGAGAGAGTAAAACAGACTCAGGAGACAGAAATGAGTGAGAAAATCCGAGATCTTAAGGAGCAAGAGAGAGAAAGACAGGTTCAGGACATAGAACTGAGGGAGAAAATCCAAGAGCTTCAGGAACGAGAGAGAGAAAGACAAGCTCAGGAGACAGACCTGAGGGAGAAAATCCGAGATCTCCAAGATCTTCAGGAGCGAGAGAGAGAAAAACTGGCTCAGGAGATAGAACTGAGGGAGAAAATCCGAGAGCTTAAGGAGCGAGAGAGAGAAAGACAGGCTCAGGAGACAGAATTGAGAGAGAAAATCCGAGAGCTTAAGGAGCGAGATAAAGAAAAACAGGCTTGGGAGACAGAACTGAGCAAGAAAATCCAAGATCTTCAGGAGCGAGAAAGAGAAAGACAGGCTCAGGAGACAGAACTGAGGGAGAAAATCCGAGAGCTTCAGGAGCGAGAGAGAGAAAGACAGGCTCAGGAAACAGAACTGAGGGATAAAATCCATGAGCTTCAGGAGCGAGAGAGAGAAAAACTGGCTCAAGAGATAGAGCTGAGGGAGAAAATCCGAGAGCTTAAGGAGCGAGAGAGAGTAAAACAGACTCAGGAGACAGAAATGAGTGAGAAAATCCGAGATCTTAAGGAGCAAGAGAGAGAAAGACAGGTTCAGGACATAGAACTGAGGGAGAAAACGAGAGCTTCAGGAACGAGAGAGAGAAAGACAAGCTCAGGAGACAGACCTGAGGGAGAAAATCCGAGATCTCGAAGATCTTCAGGAGCGAGAGAGAGAAAAACTGGCTCAGGAGATAGAACTGAGGGAGAAAATCCGAGAGCTTAAGGAGCGAGAGAGAGAAAGACAGGCTCAGGAGACAGAATTGAGAGATAAAATCCGAGAGCTTAAGGAGCGAGATAAAGAAAAACAGGCTCGGGAGACAGAACTGAGCAAGAAAATCCAAGATCTTCAGGAGCGAGAAAGAGAAAGACAGGCTCAGGAGACAGAACTGAGGGAGAAAATCCGAGAGCTTCAGGAGCGAGAGAGAGAAAGACAGGCTCAGGAAACAGAACTGAGGGAGAAAATCCGAGAGCTTCAGGAGCGAGAGAGAGAAAAACTGGCTCAAGAGATAGAACTGAGGGAGAAAATCCAAAAGCTTAAGGAGCGAGAGAAAGAAAAACAGGCTCAGGAGACAGAACTGAGTGAGAAAATCCGAGATCTTAAGGTGCGAGAGAGAGAAAGACAAGTTCAAGACCTAGAAGTGAGGGAGAAAATAAAAGAGCTTCAGGAGCGAGAGAGAGAAAGACAGGTTCAGGAGACAGAACTGAGGGAGAAAATCCGAGCTCTTCAGGAGCGAGAGAGAGAAAGACAGGCTCAGGAGACTGAACTGAGGGAGAAAATCCATGATCATCAGGAGCAAGAGAAAGAAAGACAGGTTCAGGAGACAGAACTGAGGGAGAAAATCAGAGATCTTCTGGAGCAAGAGACAGTTAGAAAGGCTCAGGAGACAGAACTGAGGGAGAAAATCAGAGATCTTCAGGAGCGAGAGAGAGAAAGACAGATTCAGGAGATAGAACTGAGGGAGAAAATCCGAGATCTTCAGGAGCGAGAGGAAGAAAGACAGACCCAGGAGACAGAACTGAGTGAGAAAATCAGAGATCTTCAGGAGCGAGAGGGAGAGAGACAGGTCCAGGAGACAGAACTGAGGGAGAAAATCCGAGATCTTCATGAGCAAGAGAGAGAAAGACAGGCTCAGGAGATAGAACTAAGGGAGAAAATCCAAGATCTTCAGGAGCGAGAGAGAGAAAGACAGGCTCAGGAAACACAACTGAGGGACAAAATCCAAGAACTTAAGGAGCAAGGGAGAGAAAAACTGGCTCAGGAGGCAGAACTGAGTGAGAAAGTCCAAGAGCTTAAGGAGCGAGAGAGAGAAAGACAGGCTCAGGAGATAGCACTGAGGGAGAAAATCCAATTTCTTCAGGAGCAAGAGAGAGAAAGACAGGCTCAGGAGATAGAACTGAGGGAAAAAATCAGAGAGCTTCAGGAGACAGAGATGGAGAGACAGACACAGGAGGCAGCAATGAGAGAAAATGTGGATCGTTTGAATTCAATGCTGAGGGGAAGAGACATAGAGACTGAAATGCTACTGGGGAAAATCAGAGAACTTCAGGAGGGTTTGAAAGAACGACAAACAGAGGAGAGGGCTCTGAGAAAGAATATCCAAGAGCTTCAGGAGCGAGAGACAGAGAAACAGAGACAGGAGATAGAAATGAGAGGAAAGATCCAAGAACTTGAGGGAAAAGAGAGGGAGCGACAGACACAGGAGACAGTGCTGAGAGAAACCATCAGAGAGCTTCAGAAACGGGAGAGGGAAAGACAGACACAAGATACAGCCCTGAAGGACAGTAGGGAACGTCTGACAATAGCACTGAGGGATAATGACCAAGAGATTGAAAACCTGAAAAAAGAAATCCAGATTCTTCATAGACGGGAGGAAGAAGAGCGGAACCAGAGTCTGTCTCTCCGAGCATCACTGGAACACCTCAGCAGGGTCCTGCAGCGGACAGAGAGCGGAGAGATCGAATGGAGACAGAAGGCTCAGGAGCTTTCAGTTTCCCTTGCAGACTACAAAAAGAGCATTACAGCCCTCAGTGAAGAAAAGGGAGCCCTACAGAGATCTTTAGCAGAGAGAGAAGAGGAGCACAGAACTTTAAAGGTAACCTTTTCTATTCCTCTAAATTTAGTACAACAGAAGTGAGTGAGAGCACACCTAGCTGTTACAGTGAGGCACTTCCATTTTGCACACACCCCATCTAGGGGATCCACGTGCTAATGTATCCTTTCTTAAAGCCTGCCACAGTATTAACATTGGCCAGCTCCACTGGGAGTAACTCAGTTCCACTTTTCCACTGCCTTTTTTGTAAATAAGTATTCTAGGGACATGGATATGTTGTTCAATCCACACTTATTGGCAGGTTCCTTGCCACTTTAAATCTTGCCAGAAGGTCTTCATGCTGGCTTCTCCCACCCAACCGGGTGGTAAAACTCTCGGCTCCACCCCATGACGCAGATCTTCCTTCCCGCAGCAGGCTCACGGTCCTCCTCCTGCGCTCTCGTTTAGAGCCTGGATCCTAACTCTTCAGTTAGCTAGAAATTGGTTTTGAAGTTTTCTAAGCTCCGGTCTTCATCTTCCCTCGCTTGGGATGGACGTATCTATTCGGCTTTCGGAGGTGCCTTGCGGGCAGAGAAATGTCAGGACAGATCTGCACTCCCGCGTCGTACTGCCTTGGCCTAGATCACAAGCTGCAGGCCCGAGTTGTGCCACTCTTTCTCGGCCAGTGTTCTGGATGATCGCGCTGCCCAATTGAAGCTCGGGCGCCCGAGGCGTTTTCCGCGGTAAAATCTAAGGAGGCTCATTGGGTGGTATCCATGGCGGCTGGCTCGGCTGAGCAGCTCTCGAGATGTGCCCGCCTCGAGGAGGAGTGCTGGCCCAGGCCATCTTCCTCCTCCTCGGCCGCGGCATTTATCCCGCTCTGAGTTCCTTGTATACGGCTTCATTCAAGGAACTTTGTCAGTCCCTTTCCATGAAGGGAGAGGGGCCATCAGAACATTCTTCTCGGCCCAAGAAGAAGGAGTCAAAGGGTAAGTCCCACCGTCGGCGTTCAGTAGGGCCGAGAGGTCCCCTTCCCGGACAGCCGACCGTCGACTTCGATCGTGTAGTTTGCAGCTGAGGCCTCTGTGGCTTCACGTTGTCCCCATCAGGCCAGCCTGCTTAGACCCCACCGACAAAGCTTCAGATTTTTTCTCGATCCGTTGATGGGCTGCCACCAGTGAAGCCAACAACCCTCCTCTCACCAGTTCCCTCGTGGATACCGAGGATCTGCCTGTGCTTTCTGGGCAGCAGTCCCGGTTAAAGTGCCCGAGCCGAGGGAAGGCGGGTGTCCCCGCCCTTCCCAGCCCCCCTCGGTCCCCAGTGGTCTCTGTCTCTGACCTCTTCTCGGTCTAGCCGACATCAGGCTGTCTGGGTCTCGATTCGAAGTAAGCGGCGACACCGTTCCTCCTCGTCCTCTTCCTCGGATGAGGGAAACCCGGCGTCAGTGACGCCGGCTCACGAGGAGCGATGCGTGGCAGTTGCTGTTGTCCAGGCCTAAGCCGACTCCAGTCAGACCCCGGCCATCAAGTGGCTGTCAAAACGACCCGGAAGCAGCCATTTCCCCAGTCGGGTTGCGCTCAGGGCGGTTGCTCGGCCGAAACCAGCTGCTCCACTAATTGTGGTGGAACCTCCGCCTCCTGGCGAAGTCTGGGGCACCGACCAAGGATTCTCGGTCAGGTCCGCAGCCTGCCCACAGGTTGTCCTCTACCTCACTCCCGGCCGGCCCCTGCAGGTAGAGGGTGGCTCAGGGCCGAGGCAGCTCAAGAGACTCTTCGGAATCCGCCGGCGCTCCTCCTGTTCTCCAGGCAGGTCGGCCTGGAGTCCTCAGAGGGCCAGTCATTGGGCGATAGCCCATCACGTCCTTCTTGGGTCTGCTGACTCATCTGCGAGTCCACGGGATGCAACTCGACCCACGTGTCCAAATGGGCCCGGTACCTCTGACGGAGATACTGGACCGAGGGATACCCCCACAGAGGCTCTCTTTTCCGTGGCTGAGGCCATTGTCAGCCCAGCCTTGGAGCTTTGGCAGTGGCCTGCTTCCTGTCCTGCCCTCCCATCCAGGATGACCAGGAAGTATCACCGGTCCCTACGGCTCCTTGCCTGGTTTCATCAGAGCACCCCTCTGCTGATTGGCTAGTCACTGACAAGCGTTTTCCGGCGTTCACTGGCGCGCTCGGGACATCTGGATAAGCCCCGACAAAGAGTCCAAAAGCTGGACTTTGCGGTGCAGATGGTCACGCTCGTCTCCCTCGCCTCTGACAGACTATTTCGGCCCTGCTGATGGCACACTTCTCCCTCCCCTTGGGCTCCCTGGAGCGGGTTGTCCCTCATCTCCGACCGACCTGCAGACCACGGTCCGTCAGGTGCGGGACCAGGGTAGGCGGTGGTGGTGAGCAACTTCAGACTGCTCTGGACATAGGTGATTCCTGTGCCAGGTCAGTAGCAGCCATGATGGCCATGCTTCGCAGAAGCGCGGCTGAGAGTTATCAGCCTTCCGCGGCGGATGGTCTCAGCACAAGTTGGCGGATGTGTCCTCTTCTTGGGGACTGACCTCTTCAGCCCTGGAGTGGGGACACCTCAGTAGATCGAAAAGTCAGTGCCACCCTGGACTCCCGGTCAACCTCCGCCCAAGGGACAAAGGCGCCCGTCCTTTCATCCTTGGCCCCTGCGTCTCGACCGGCCTAACAGCACCAGCAACAGGACCCAACGGAGGCTCGGGCTTGGCATCAGAGCCCAAGCTGGGCGGCTTCCTCAACAGGAGCTCAAGGAGGTAAGGAGGCTCAGAGGTCCTCGGCCAGTTCTTCCTCAAGCCTGGCAGTGTGGTTGAGGGGTGCCACCCCCTGCCTCTTCACTCCTCCCTGTTCCCCTGTGGGACGGCAATCGCCACTTCCTTTCCGGGCTTGGTCCGCTTATCACCATGGGACCGCTGGGTGTTGGAGGTGGTAGGAAAGAGACCTGCCTCTGGAGTTACGAGCAGGCTCCACCCTTGAGCCGTCGCCCCTCTGGGGCCACGGGGTCTGCAGCCTGGCTAGTCGGCCCGCCGAGCCGATGCTGCTGCCCTGCTCCTCTAAAAAGAGGTGGATCTGAAGATGGGCGGATCCTCCTCTAGACCCGGGTTTGTGTCCAGGTATTTCCTGGTCCCAAAAGCGGACGGGGGCTGCCCCCATTCTCGACCTGCACGACCTGAACAAGTTCCTAAGGTCTCAGACCTTCAAGATGGTACACCATGGCTCCGAATAATCCCATCCTTAGAGCGAGGCGTGTGGTTCTGTTCCCTGGACCTCCAGGATGCGTTTCACGTCCTAACTGGGTCTGGCTCTATAGAGATTCCTTCCGCTCAGAGGGATCCCTTTATGAGTTCCCGACCATGCCCTTCAGCCTTTCTTTAGCTCCCAGGTCTTCACCAAATGCATGGCAGTGGTGACAGCATTCCTATGCTCCAAGGGTCCAGGTGTACCCCTACCTGGGCGACTGGCTGGTTGCAGCCCCCTCCAGAGTGGGCGGAGCGGTCCAGAGATCTGGCCCTCCAGGTTTGCTCTCAGATTGGCCTCCTCATCAACGAGGCCAAGTCGGAACTCGTGCCGAAGCAGGTGATTCTCTTCATCATTGCAGAGCTCGGCTCCCGGGGGACAGGGCCGAGCTTCTTTCCTCCTTTGCCCAATCATTTCTGGTTGGGCAATCGCGCCCTGCCTGGGACTTCCTGCGCCTCCTGGGCCTCATGGCGGCCTGCACCAGCGTGGTCCGTTGGGCCCGTTGGTACATGCATCCCCTTCAGTGGGGACTGGCCAGCCAGTGGTCACAACTCTGTGATCCGTTGGACCAGCCTGTGACAGTGACCCAGGAGGTATGGGCAGCTCTCCAGTGGTGGATAATTCGGCACATCTGCAGGAGGAGGGGGGCATCCCGTTTGCCACTCCCAGCTGGCAGTCTCTCTGCTCGTGCGATGCATCTCGATGGGTTGGGGTGCCCATCTGGGGGAGCACAGAGCCCATGGCCTCTGGTCCCCTCGGGAGTCGATGCCACATCAACCTGCTGAGTTCGAGCAGTCCGTCTAGCTCACCACCTTAAGCTCTGCGTTTCTCTGAGGGGTCAAGTGGTTCAGGTCCAGACGGATACCACTTACGACCATGCCTGATCCACCAGGGTGGGGGGCAGCTCCCTGCTGTTTTGCAAGGAAGTTGTCCGATTAGGTCCCCGTGTGCAGCCTGGGCGGATCTCCTGGCCATTCACGAGGCAGGAGCCTCCAACACCCTGGCTGATGCCCTAAGCCGCGCCAGGGGCTGCGTCTCTCAGTGGTGGTCTCCTGCGGGAGGTAGTACAAGATCTCTTCACCCACTGAGCACGCCTCAGGTGGACCTGTTGCCTCAGGGAGAATCTGCGAGCTGAGACTGTTCCATCCGCTCTCCCTCAGCGGGGCTCGCTGCAGGGGATGCCTTCTGGGGCAAGTGGACCCCGGGCCTCTTCTCGCCTTTCCCATTTCTCTTGATCCACAAGGTGCTTCTCAAGGCGAGGAGGGACAAGGCGTAGGTGATTCTGGTCGCCCGGATTGGCCTCGCTGGTTCTGGTATCCAGATCTCCTCAGTCTGGCTCCAGGCTCCCGTGGCGGTTCAGCCCGCCCGGACCTGATCTCAGTCAACCAGGGAAGGTATTCCATCCGGACTTCAATCCCTGCGCTTGTTGGCCTGGTTCCTGGTAGAGTTCCAGGTCTTGGGTCACTCGATGGGGGTCCTCAGCGTCGTTGAGGGCGTCCCATCAGGTCGTCAGGAAATACACCTTGCAATGGAAGATTCTCCATTTGGTGTCAGGAAGGGGCTTGGACCTTCCGCCTGTCCTTTGGCAAGCATTCTTGACTTCTGTGGTCCCTTTCCTTAGGGCTCGGTCGGCCCCCCTTAAGATGCACCTGGCAGCCATCTCTGCTTACCAGGTCTTGAACCCAGCAAGCAGTCGGTGGCTCAGGAGAAGAAGATTGGTGGCCGCTTTTTCAAGGCCTTGTCCACATTTCCCCTCTGGTCTGAGAAACTCTCACCTCGTGGGATCTACTGCTGGTGGCCAAGCTCATGGGCAAGCCATTCGAGACCAATGCTGGGTGTGATATTTCCCACCTGTCGTGAAGACACGCCTTCTTGGTGGCTATCCACGTCAGCCAAAAGATGGGAGAGCTCCAGGTGCTTTCCATCGAGTCTCTTACCTGGTCTTCCATAGGGACAAGACATCCTGTGCCCCCCACCTGAAGTTCCTTCCGAAGGTGGTGTCGGGAATTTTCCTTAACCAGGTGTTGACTCTGCGGTGTTCTACCCCAATCACACCCAGGGGCTGAATATAGAGCTCCATGCTGGACCCTGGGCGAGCTTTACGCTATTATAAGGGAGCGGACGGCTGAAGTTGAGGAGAGGTTCGCCAGCTGTTTGTCACCTACGCTGAAGCCGCACTTGGCAGACCTGCAGCCAAGCAGATGATAAGCAGGTGGGTCACCTCCTGCATGCAGAGCTCTGCTATAGGCTGGGCGGGCGGAGCCTCCCAGAGGGATAAGGCTCATTCTGCCCGCCATGCTGCTGCATCGGTAGTTGCTTCCAGGATGTCCTATCGGGACATCTGCAGGGTTCTGCTATCTGGAAGTCGGCACATACATTTATTACCCACTACCACATGGAGCCTTGAGTCATGCTGGTTTTTGGGAACCTCAGTTCCTCAGTCTCTATTTCCCAAGAAGTAAGTGCTCGGGGTGTGCGCCTTGCCTCCCTCCTCCCGGGAGAACTGCTTGGAGTCTGCCAATAAGTGTGGATTGAGACACGCCATGTCCCTAGAAATACAGGTTCTAGGGACATGGATATATTATTCATCCACCATTAACAGAATCGCTTCAATCTTGCGGAGGTCTTCAAGCTGTCCTCCACTACCCAGGTGGTAAAACTCTAAGCTCCAGCCCCATGACGCCAGATCTTCCTTGCCGGCTTGGAGCTCACGGTCCCTCCTTGCGTCGTCGTTTTGACTGGTTCCTGAAAAGTTAGGTCTTCAAATTTATTGAAGTGTCCTTGAATCTTGATCTTTTCTTCTTACGCTACGGCGATGGCTTTTCTGGCCCCAAGAGCGTCAGGTTAGTTCCTCCAGGAGGGACTCGCACTCCACGTGCTTCTTTTGCCTGGACTTGGATCACGATCCTCAGGCTTGCAACTTTGTTCTGCCCTTTTGGTCAGCTCTCCGGAGGACCGCGCGGCCCGTTCGGGGCTCGGACATCCAGTAGTTTTTCCGCTCCGGAGATTCCATCGGACCGGCGGGTGCCCGCTTCGACTGTTTCTCTGCAGTCCGATCCTGCGGGGAAGGGATGGGTTTTCCTTCCCTCTCCTTGGTTGCGGAGCTTATCCCGCCTCCTTGGATTCTTTTCATACAGCTTCCTTCAGGAGCTTCGTCATCCCCTCTCCTCAGGGAGAGGAACCTGAAACCCTGTCTCTCGGCCTATGGCTAAAGGGGGCGTGGCGAGGTCTCTTCGTCGGCGGGAGCGGGATTTCTCCCCCTTCCTCATCGGTCGAGGATTCGGCTTCGGCCTCTGGCCTCATGGTATCCCCGTCAGGTCAGCCGGCCAAAATCCCCTTCGACGTTGTCGAGTCTCTCAACCCGTCTTTCGGGGGGTCTGCTGAGGCTGTCTTCCCGCCGCCTTCGGCGGAAGTCGAGGCTCTGTCCTCCACTTTGGGTCGACAGCCCTCTGTCCATTCTTCCGAGCCGAGGGAGGAGCGGGTGCTCCCTGCTTCTTCCCAGGCCCGCCCTCGGTTACCCCGAGGAGTTGGGTCTCGGTCTACCTCTCGGTCTAGCCGCTCACGCCGATCTCGGCGTTCTCGGTCGGGGCACCGGCTTAAGTGGCTTTGCTGTTCTTCCTCGTCCCCCTCCTCGGATGAGGAGTGGTTTCGATGCTGTTGGCGTCGGTGTTACGAGGAACTTATGTGGCGACAGCAGTTGTCTGGGTTTCAATTGATCCCGATTCATTCTCCGGATAGCAAGCAGCCGCCGCTTGGTCGGCAGCCGTTCGAATCGGTCGAGGAGCGTTCTCCAGGACCGGTTGCTCGTTCGACCCTCGCTGCCCCTCCGCCTTTGGCGGAGTTCAAGCGGACCATGGCCTGTCCTTCAGGTCACTCGGTCCCCTCACTCCTGCCTGCCCGCGGCGAAGAAGTGCCTGGGCCTCTGGCAGCTTTGCAGACCCTTCGGAGCCTGGAGCAGGCTCTGCCATGTTTCCTGACAGGGAGGACCCGGTCTTCCCAAGAACATCAGTAGACGACAGCCCATCATCTTGAAGGGTCTACTTCAGCTCATTTCAGAATTTACTGGAATGCAGCTTAAGCCCATCTCGATCGGGCTCCTTACCCCCTTATGGAGATTGTGGATCGAAGGGGTTCTTCCATGGAGGCCTTCCCAGTGGCTGAGGCTATCGTGGGCCCAGCCTTGGAGCTATGGCGGCGGCCTACTTCTTGCCCTGCGCCTTTGGCCAGGGTGGCTCGGAGGTATCCTATCCCTGTCGGTTCTCTGCCCGGTTTCTCAGAGCACCCCTCGGCGTGAAGGGTAATTACAGCGCGTTTTCCAATGTCTTGGAAAGCGCTGGGGATGTGGACAGACCCCCGACAAAGGAGTCAGAAGGATGGACTATGTCGAGGCGTAAGGGTTTACGCTGCGTCCTCCCTAGGCCTCCGTCAGGCCAGCTCGGTTGCACTGATGGCACATTTCTCCCACACCCTTTTGGGCTCCCTGGACGAGGTTCTCCCTCATCTCCCAGGTGACCTGCGGACCATGGTTCGACAGGTGCGGGACCAGGGTAGGGCGGTGGCGAAGCAGCAGCTCCAGACGGCTCTGGATCTAGGTGACTCCTGTGCCAGATCGGTGGCAGCCGCAGTGGCCATGCGCCGCAGGGTGTGGCTGAGGTTAACATCCTTCTCTTTGGAAACCCAGCACGAGTTGGCGGACATCCCCTTCTTGGGGACTGACCTTTTCGGCCCTGGAGTGGAGGGATACATCCATGGGCCCGAGAAGTCCGATGCCACTCCGGACTCGGTCACTCTCGCCCGCGGGGTCAAGGGCAGCCGTCAGCTCTGCGTGTGCCCTTGCCCCTGAGCCCTGGGGCCCCCTGGCCCAGCATGAGGGCCAGCAGGCATGTGCTGGGCGTCTGCTGCCAAACCAGCGTCTTCCTCCAAAAGGAAGCAGGGAGGCAGGAAACTGAGGGGCTCCTCGGCTCCTTCCCCCTCTAAGCCTGCTCAGTGCGGGCCAAGGGCATTGCCCGGCTCCGTCGTCCCAGCCTGGGTTTTCCCGTTTGGGGACGGCTCCGCACCTCTGCTCTGGAGGTATTTAGGGTGGATCCTGTCACAAAGTTGCGGCGGTTCCTTTTGAGCCGCTGCCCACCGGGATTTTGAGTTCACTGCCCTGTATCGGTCATCTGACATGCCTGCCTCTCTAGTTGGAGATGATCAGGAAGGCTGTGGACCCCCCCCATTCAACCCTGGGTTCGCGTCCAGGTATTCCTGGTCTCTTACAGACGGGGGCTTGCGCCCATCCTCCTGCATGCCTGGATGGTCTCTCTTCTGCAGACATCCCATCCTCAGAACATGGCGTGTAGCTGTTTCCTGGTCTCCAGGATGTACCTACTCCTCGTTCCGTCCGTTTTTGGGGAGGCTCCACCCCTTCTTGCGGGGGAGCTCCTTATGAGTTCCTAGCACTTCCTTGCTCAGCAGTCTCTGTGGCATGGAAGGGTCCGGATATCACCCCAACCGGAAGGCAGACTGGTCTCCCGTTTTCGGGAGCCAAGTGAGAACTCATATCTTAGCGGTGAAGCTTCTTCGGGACTAAGCTCGACTTTGAGTCCGAGCTCAGCTCCGGGCGAACAGTGCGAGGTTCTTCCTCCTTTGCCGGTCGGGTTGGCCCAGAAATTCGTCCTGCCAGGACCTCCTGCTCCTCCTGGGCCTCAGGCGGCCTTCCCTTAGTGGGAGGGGCCAGCCAGAGGTCCTAGCCGCTGCGTCCGTTGACCATTTCGTGACTTACAGCCCAGGAGTTAGGAGAAGCGCTCCTTGGACCGTTCTAACCCGGCAGGAGAATATCCTGCTTGTTCGTCCTGAGTTGCCGGTCTTCTCCGACCGATGCTTCTCGGATGGGTGGGGTGCCCATCTTGGGGAATACAGAGTGCGTCACCTCTGGTCCTCTTGCGAGTCCCGATGTCCTTCCTGCTCGCTGGAGACAGACGGTCTGATTAGCCGGCACCGCTCGCTCCGCTTGTACGGGGTCTACCGGTCTAAGTCCAAGTAGGACTATTCCAAGACCGTGTGCTACCTACTCCGCCAGGTTCGGTCTGTCCCCTTGTCTCGGTGCAAGGAGGTTCTCCGCAGTGGGCGGTTGCGCAGTCGAGGCTTCCTAGCCATTTGATGGCAGGAGCCCGATTCCCTGGCTGCTGCCCTGAGCTGGGCATAGGCTGCGCCTCATGAGTGTCTCCCCTGCCGGAGGTAGCACAGGATCTTCTCCCTCTTCCCTCCGGGGAGAATACCAGGCCGAGACTGTTTTTTGCCCGCCCCTCAGCAAGGCTTGCTGCAGGGGATGCCATTGGGGCCACGGACCCGGGCCTCCGTGCCTCTCCCATTTCCCTTGACCTACGGGCAAGGCGAGGAGGACTTAGGCGCAGGTGATGCTGGTAGCCCCAGACTGGATTGCCAGTGCTGGTATCCAGCTCTCCTCAGTCTCAGCCCCAGGCTCCGAGGCGGCCTCTAGTCCGCTGGTCCTGTCTTTCTTTTCAGGGAAGGTTATCCATCTGGACCTTCAATCCCTGCACCTGTAGGCCGTCCCCTGTGCGGCTAGGGGCCAGGCCTAGGGTCTTTCGGCAAGGTCCTCGACCTTCGAGGCGTCCTGCTAAGAAGTCGGCCACGATGCTTGTCCTTTGGGAGAAGTTCTCCTTCTTCCGATGATGGGATAGGGCCGTGCCCTTCCCCGTCCCTGGGCAAAGCATTCCGGACCATTGCGGTCCATCCTTAGACCAGGGCTTGATCGGCGCCCCTAGGTGCTTCTGCGGGTCACCACTGTCTTCCAGGCGCGGGCCGGAGGGTAGCTGGTGGTACGGAGAAGGTGGTCTGGCACTTCTAGGCCTCGATCACGCCTCCCCTTTTGGGAGAGTATCCCTGTTTCTGCGGGATCCTTGCTAGTATGGGCTTAGCTCATGAGCAAGCCATCCGAACCTTTGCACAGGTGCGATTTCCCTCACCTGTTGTGGAAGAACACCTTCTTGGGGCCACTCCGCCATCCAGAAGGCAGGGAGAGTTACAGGCGCTCCCTTAACCTCCCTATCCGGTCTTCCACAGGGACTAGGTTGTCCTGCGCGCCACCCGAAGTTCCTCCGGAGGCGGTGGCGGAGTCTTCCCTTCGGGGGTATTACCTCTGCCGGGGTTTATCCCCATTCACACGTCGGAGGCCGTATTCAGGTTCCGTGGGAACCGTTTAACGCTCACCTCTTGAGAGCGTAAAGCTTAAGTTCGGGAGAGGTTCACCAGCTGTTCATCACCTTCGCTGAAGCCGCATCTGGCAGATTGCAGCCCAGTGGAAGACAAGCGGGCGGGTCACCCCGCAAGGTTTCCACTATAGGCGGGCGGGCATGGAGCCTCCCAGAGGGATAAGCGCTCTTTTTAACCCGTCCTTCCGCTGCATCGGTGGCTGCTTCTGCCCGGAAGCAGGCTTCACCGTGCCCCTTCCACATCGACCTTGGGTCACTGGGTGCTGGTCGGGCCCTCGGGTTCTCCAGTCTTTACCTAAGTAGGGTGTGCGCTTTGCTTCCCTCTCCCGGAGAACTGCTAGGAGTTGTTAATGTGGATGAACAACATATCCATGTCCTAGAAATACAGGTTACTCACCTGTAACAGGAGTTCTAGGAATGGTATGTTGTTCATCCCTACATTTCAACCTCCCGGCTTCTATGCACAACCTGGCTCAGCGGGCTAGATCTGGCGTCATGGGGCAGAGCGAGGAGTTTACCACCGGGTGGGTGGGAGGAGCCAGCTTGAAGACCATCCGGCAAGATTTAAGCGGCAAGGACCTGCCAATAAGTGTGGATGAACAACATATGCCATTCCTAGAACTCCTGTTACAGGTGAGTAACCTGTATTTACTCACCTGTAACAGGGTTCTAGAATAATATATGTTCTCATCCTGACCCCTCCCCCGGCCTTTACGCAACCCTCTTCCAGCGGGCTAGATCTGGCGTCATGGGCGGAGCTAAGAGTTTTACCACCCGGTGGGTGGGAGGAGCCAGCTTGAAGAAAGTGGCAAGAACCTGCAATAAGTGTGGATGAACAACATATACCATTCCTAGAACTCCTGTTACAGGTGAGTAACCTGTATTTCTAGGGGCATGGATATGTTTCACTTATCCACACTGTAGCAGTTCCATTGGAATGTGGTGATTGGCTGAAACATCTTTTAAGCTAAGCTGTCCCCACCACCTGGACAAATATTTCTCACAGCTCTGCCCCATGATGTCAGATCTTTATTTTCCTCTGGAGGAACAGGTCCCTTCCTTCGTACTCTGCATAGGATTTTTTTCTGCACCATTAACGAACCCTTCCAGACCAATGATTGAACACAAGAAACAAGGATTTGAATTCTCTGTTTGGTGCTGCCAGAAAACACGAGTTATCGATCACATGACATTTATTTTATTTATTTCTAGGAGCCGGATATGTCGTTCATCCACACTGTTTGGCATGTCCCTTTCCCCTTGAAATCTTGCCGGAAGTCTTTAAGCTGGCTCGTCCCACCCACCTGGGTGGTATATACCTCGGCTTTGCCCATGACGGCAGATCTTCCTTTCCGCTAGAAGATTCAGGTTCCCTCATGCTACTTCTGCAGTACTGTAGGCCCTGGATTCTAATCAGCGGTTTTCACTGCATTTGCTTTCTTTGAAACTCTTAAGAGTTTATGATTCTGATCTGAGCACGTCGGACATGGAGGACAAGTCGTCCCCCGAGTTTCGCCGGTGTCCTTGTGGACAGAAAATGTTGCGCACTGATCCCCACCTCTCGTGCATTTATTGCTTGGGTGTTGTGCATGACACCACCTTTTGCACTATTTGTCTGGCCTTCCATCCCAACGTCCTGGACGACCACAAGGTGCACCTAAAGCTAGGGAGACCGGAGCTTCGCAATCCACCAATGAGATCGAAGGAGGCCAGGTGGGCAGTTTCCGCGGCCACGGGATCCACCGATCAGCTCGAACAGATGGTGGCTTTCGAAGAGGAAGCTGCTCAAGCTTCGGCCAGCTGAAGTTTTTTCATGCCGCTTAACCTGGGCTCCACTTTCATTGGGTCCTTTCAAGAGCTGTTCCAGTCTCTCCCTACCAAAGGTGAGGTGCCCTTGGGCTCGCACTCCTCCTGCCCTAAGAAAAGGGACAAGAACCCTAAATCTTTTTCTGCCTGAAGAAGACGTTCCTGGAACTGAGAGTGGTCCGATTCTCAGGACCTGGCGGTCTCAACCTCGGTCAAGATCACTTCCTCGGCTGCTGGCTTCTCGGACCTTCCATCAGGCCAAGGCACCAAGGCCGAGGATACGGCAGAACCGGCCGAGATTTCTCTCGACCCGATTGAGCCGTTGTCGCCGACTCCTTGGAGAGGACACCCATACTTTCTTTCCCCGACGAGGAGACCCATCCTTCGGGTATCCCGATCGAGGGACAGGAGCCGTAACCTCGGTTTTCACCGAATCCGGCCTGTCCCGATCATCAGAGCCAACACCGTCGGTCTCGATCGAGGAATAGGACCCCATCGGTTGAAAAAACGAAAAAGGGTCACAAACACTCCCGGAAGAGGCGCCGGCACCAATCCTTATCCTCCTCGGACGAGGAGAGACTTTGACGGAAGCTCCGTCAACTTTATGAGGACCTCATGTGGCAACAGCTAATTCTGACTGGTCAAAAGCCAGCTCCACTGGCCATTACTTGGCCCCAGCCTCTTAGGCCGACGCCGACGCCTCTGGAACTGAAGACTCCAGTTCTCCCTCCGGTAGGACCAGCATGCATTCCTGTTTGGCCTGTTCCGGTCTCCCCACCAATTTTGATGGCGCCACTGCCTAAGCAGCCTCAGGGACGGGCCCCCTCGAAGGAGGATCGGACAGATATGGGCCTGCCCCGTCGTCTGTCCATCACTGTTGTCCCCGATCGCCCTCGGTGTATTGAAGGGGACATAGGCGGGAGACCCCTGTATCCCAACTCCTCGTACTAGGATACCACTGGTCTTCACTCACACCCTGATGAGTTGTCAGTGACAGGCCAGGAGGAAGGTCCTTCCTCTTTCCAGGGCATCCTTCGACTTGTTTCAGAGTCAACCGGTATGCCCTTGGGAGCCTATTCAAAAGAAGGCAGAATATCCTCTCACGGATATCCTTAAGAAGGGAAATACCCTGACGGAGGCCTTCCCAGTGGCCGAAGCCATTGTTGGCCCGGCCCTTGAGCTATGGCAGCGCCCTGGCTCTTGCCTGGCTCCGTCTGCCTGCATGACGTGCAAGTACACTGTATCCATGGGGTCCTTGGCGGGCTTCACTGAGCATCCCTCGGCCGAGAGCCTTGTGACTGCCTCAGTGTTTAGACGCCATAGGTAGCTCAGCGGATACTGACCGCCCTCCGGACAAGGAGTCCAAAAATATGGACCATTCTGCCCGGAAGGTATATGCGGCCTCATCCTTGGGCCTTCGTCATGCCAGCTCGGCAGTGATCATGGCACACTTCTCTCACGCTCTCTTGGGGTCACTAGATGAAGTCCTCCCTCATCTTCCAGTGGACATGCAGACCACGGTTAAGCAAGTCCATGACCAGTGCTGTGCTGTTGCAAAACAGCAGCTCCAGACAGCTTTGGACATTGGAGATTCCTGTGCGCATTCACTAGCAGCTGCAGTGGCCACTCGCCGCAGGGCCTGGCTGAGATTATTCTCTTTTTCCGGCTAATACTCATCACAAGTAAGCTGATGTGCCCTTCCTTGGCACAGACTTCTTCGGTCCGGGAGTGGCAGGTCACCTCCAGCACATAGAGCAGTCCAATGCCACCTTAGATGCCACTTCTGCAAAGGGTTCTTCGGGCAAGAACCAGCAGAAGTGCAAGAAGAAGCCTTTTCAGCACTCTTCTCCTGCGGTTAGACAGCCCCCCTTCCAGGGAGATCAGCAGCAACAGCAGGCTCAAGCTTGGCGTTCTAGGCCTAAGCAGGGTCCCCAACAGCCCCACAAAGGAGGCCGAGGTGCCAATCCAGGAGCCTCCTCCTCCTCTAAGCCTGCACAGTGACTGGTTGGGGGTAGCCACCTCTACTCCCGACACGCCAGTTCTGGGTCCTCCCATGGGGGGTCCGGCTCCGCCACTTTCTTTCTGCCTGGTCCAGTATCACTTCGGACAGGTGGGTCCTGGAAGTGGTTGGTCGGAGTCTGCCTCTAGAGTTCGAGCAGTACCCTCCTTGCCAAGCCCGTACCCCACGGGAGGAAAGGATCTCAGTTGGCACTCATTCGGCCCTTCGGGACGACATTGCTCAGATCCTACGCAAGGAGGTGGTAGCTCCAGTGCCGGATCCTCCTACAGACCCAGGCTTCATGTCCAGGTACTTCCCGGTGCCCAAGCGGAAGGGGGGTTGGTGCCCCATCCTTGATCTCCATGTCCCATAGGACAGGGAAACATAAGGAGAAGAGATGGGATAGGGATAGGGAGAGATCCCCCAACCGCACCTCGGGCTCCTGGGCCAGCTCCAGATCCAACTGCTCAGACAGGTCCCCCCTCCTGGGCCAAGTTCCAGCTCCCTCTGGTCAAGGTTCAGACCTCTGGTGGGTCAGGTACCTCCATCTCTTTGCACTCTTTGAAAATTCGATCCAAGGACAGCCAACCGTCTGGTTCAGCTGCACAGCCTGAGGCTTCAGACTGGCACAAACAGCTGTCCAAGTCAGCTGCCAGATCAGGCCCTGACTCCCAGGACTGGCGTCAGGACACCGACCTCAGATCGGTCTCCCAATCTCAAGGGGCTGAGCTCCTCCTAGATGACAGCAGACTGGCGTCCTGAGGCGGATGTCAGATAGCAAGCAGCCGTCCAGACCGATGACCGTAAGCGTCCGAAAGATCCAATGCCACTCCCACCTTCCACACCAGATACTGGACGCCGGGGCACATCGGTGGAAGAAGTACCAGACTTCGGTACAGAACAGGCCACCGACGACCAGACGTCGGGCAAATTGGAGGACCCTGGGTTACCCCAAGACCTGGCTACAGGTCAGAACACCCCTCAGGCACTGGTGCCCAATCCCAAGGATGGAAAGACACCGACACCGGGGCCGTCGTCCGGTTTAAATATAGAAGAGGTGAAGGAGCTATTCACCTTCTGGTGGGACACCGTCAGGAAGGATATTGTCCCCCCCCCAAACCCCCACAGGAGGTTCCCTCTCCTGGGGCACTGTCTCCCGAGCTGCCCCCAGGGGTAGGTCTCACAACAAGAAACCTGGGAACCGGAAGTGGCAGCACTCCAGGACCCCTTCACGGTCTCCTAGTGTACATGGGCGCAAGAGACCCAGGAGAAGATCCTGCTTTCTTCTGGTGCAGACTCCCACCTGGAATCTTCAGTATTGTCCAGGTCCCCCCCCATCATTCAGTATCCCATTGGCCGACACCAGTGACCTGCCCAGGTCACTATCAGATGACCCCTCATTCATGGACATAATGAGGCACATTCAGGAAAACATGGGGTGGGATACCGAGGAGTTGGACCCCGGAAGGCAGTGCCTGGCTAAGTACCTCTGGCAGAAGGATCCGAAGCCTTTGGTGGTTCCATCTTTGGTGGACACCTTCCAAGACTCCACTAAGGCATCCTGTAAGCGACCTTACTCAACACCGGCGGTTCCTAAAAAGGCAGATTGCCTCTACAGGGCTCATCGGAAGACACATACTTGGGCCAGCAACCAGTGGCAGACTCCCTTGTGAAAACAGCCATGCATGATAGATCCCAATGCCCGCAGCATCTGAGCACCCAACCACCAGACCAGGAATCTAAGCAATTAGACTGCATGGGGAGGCAAATGTATGTAGCTGCTACATGCTCCATATGATCCCTGAATTACCTTACCCACATGGTGCAATTCTAAAATGCACTGTGGGATCAAGGACAGGACCTCCTTAAGGATTTCAAGGACGGAGACAAGAAGGAGGAATTGCTGAACCTCCTTAAAACGGACTGAGTCATTGGGACGCAGGTCTTCAGGGCAGCTTACGACTCTGCAGATTCTGCAGCCCGAGGTGCCGCAGCAGGAGTTTGCCTCTGAAGGCTCTCTTGGTTGAGGGTCTATGGCTTTACGCCAGATGCTCAAAAGGATATTTTGGACATTCCTTACAAAGGCTCTGTTCTCTTCGGAGAAGAGTCTGAAAGGGTCATCACCAGACTACAAGATGCTGGGAAGGCCATCGGAATGGTACAGTCTATGTGCAAGCCAAAGTCCAGCCCCTTTCAGAAGGGCCAAAACTGTTTTTGTGTTCGACAAGACAGACAGCCACTCCATTGAGGCCAGCAACCAGGGGCAATTTTGGCCGTAAAAAATCAGCCGGGATTTTCCGTAGGCCAAGGTCAGCGCAATCAGAAAGCCAACTAGCCTGCCGGACAAAACACCACCACAACATGGTTCATCCCAGACCCCTGCCCCACCTGTGGATCAAAGGGAGAAAGGGTTGGGAGTCGCTTGCTTACCACCTTCCAGGGTGGCAGAGGATAACCTCAACCAGTTTGTCCTGCAACTCATCAGTTGAGGACAGTCTATTGAGTTTCTTGACCGCCCACTGACAAGGCCTCCTTTGTGCTCCCTTTGTTCGGGTAACACGCCGTGCTCATCCAGCAGGAGATCTCTGCACTCTTGGAAAAGGATGACATAGAGATCGGTCCCGTGGAGCCAGAGAGAAGGGGATACTCTCTTCTTCTTCCTGGTTCCGAAGAAAACAGGGACCTACACCGATCCTGGATCTCAGCAATCTCAACACCTCAGTGGCGTATAAGTGCTTCCACATGGTCACCCTTCTGGGCCTCATCCCCATGCTCAGGCAAGGCGCATGGCTAACATCACTGGATATGCAAGACACATACCTCCATCACCCCATCACTCTGCTGCACCAGAAGTTCCTGAGTGTTCGAGTTCTTGGGCGGCATTACCAGTTCCAAGCACTCCCATTAAGCCTGTCCTCAGCGCCACGTGTTTTGACCAAATGCTTGCAGTAGTGGCAGCGCCCTCAGAAGACAGTTTAGTTTAGTTTATTAGTCTAGGAATTAATACCTTTGAGCCAGGGCTTTTTACAAAGGTTCCATGTCACAACGAACATTTAACAAAGCACAATACACATTACAGGTAAAACCAGACAGGAAAGTTACATCATAAATTTGCTATTAACAGTTTAAGGCAGTAACGTTTTAAGTTTCATAGAAAACAAGCTATAACAGGTTCAAGCGAGTAGACAATTTCGAGGTTAAGGAAACTTCCAGGGAGAGGGTGATCATTGGGCGCCAAAAGGAGGCTAGAGAGGAGGGAAAGGTGGTGAGCGGGAGAGTAAGTGAGAGGGGACAGGAAAAAAAGGGGGGGAGTGAGTTTGGGTGGGAGACAGGAAGTAGTAGAGGTACCAGAAGTTTCATTAGTCAGGGAGGCAGAGGCCTCAGATGTGAGGATGGACATGAGGAGTAGTAGTCTTTATCTAGCGCAATCACAGTTGCTAGTGGTGGTGAGGTGGGCATAGAGCATGGATTTGAAAGCTTCAGCGAGGTTGAGGATAGAGTAGGTGGACTAAGCGCATTGAACCATGTCGGGGCCCTGTATGCGAAAGATCTTTGTCCTGTGCAGTCCGGCATCTCGGAACCAGGAAAGGTTGGCATTCAGATCTGGTGGAGGGTCGAGCCAGGATTCAGTCGGAGTAGGTTTTGAATACATAATGGAGTCAGTCCCAAGATAGATTTTTGCCATTGTGCAGGTGAGATAAATAAGACGATTTGATAGGTTCAACCAGCCTGATTCATAGTACAGATCACACGTGTGAGTCAGTCTTTGAGCCCCCGTGAGGAGCCGGCAGGCCTTATTTAGAGTGATTGAGATACGCCTTAGAGCAGTGGAGGTAGCTGAGTCATAAATAATAAGGCCATAGTCGATGATTGAGATTATGGAACTCTGTATAGCTATTCTCAATGCCGCTTGATTTAGAAATTGACGGTTACGGAATAGTATTCCAAGGCGTTGGTTCACTGTTTTCGCAGTGTTGTCAATGTGGGTTGCAAAGGTGAGCCCTTGGTCAAAAGTGATGCCAAGGTATTTGAAAGTATTTACTTGGTCCAGTGTAATTCCCGCAGAGGTTTGTATGGTGAGTGGAGTATGCCTATTTTTGTTTTGGTGATTGGAGAAGAGCATGGCTTTTGTGTTATTGTGGTTTAGCACAAGTTTACTATCCAGGAACCACCTTTCAACACTAGAGAAAGAAGTTGCAGGCTTTTTCGTAGGGAGTTTGGATCCTTGTGGGAAGAGAGAATTACAGCATCATCAGCGTATAAGATTATTTTCTCCTGGCAGATATCTGGGAGGGAGTTAAGGAACAGGCTAAAGAGGAGCGGTCCAAGAATTGATCCTGTGGTACACCGAGAGAACTGGTTTGAAGTCGGAGAGTTCATTAGAGATTTTACAGCCTGTGACCGATTGGACAGGTAACTTTTACCCAAGCACAAGGACCTTCGGCCAGGCCTAGGCTAGAAAGTAGGGAGGTAAGTAGGCCATGATGGACTGTGTCGAAAGCTTTGTAAGATCAATAAAGACTGCACCTGTTTGGCACCTTTGTCCAGGGCTGAGTGGACTTCTCCAAAGAAATCAAGTAAGGCTGTTGTTGTACTATGTCCTTTCCTAAAGCCGTGTTGTTGATTACAGAGTAGATTGTATTTGTCCAGGTAATCAGAGAGTTGGTCTGCCACTATTCTCTCAAGTGCTTTGGAGAGGGAGGGAGTATTGATATTGGTCATAGTTTCCTGTTGAGGTTTTGTCCCCCTTTGTGCACTGGCGTAACTATGGCAGATTTCATTTGTTGGGAAATTGACTTGGCAAAGTGACAGATTAAGAATTTTGCAAGGGGTGAATTACTTCATCCAGGGTGAGAGACAGGATTTTAGATCTAGCGTGTCACTACTTGTTCTGGATTTGGAGCAGGCCTTTCTTATGTACTTGTGTGCTTCGTGCACTTTGATTTTCTTAGTAAAATTGTGGTTTGTCATGAGGGGTGTTTTGTGATACTAGGCTAGGCACAGGTAAGTCCGAGAAGAAATCTGGGGAGGACCCACTAAGGTCTGTGAATGTCTTATTAAGCGCATCTGCAATAGACTTTGGGTCAAGAGTAGTGGATCCATCAACTTTCATAATGGTAGGTGACGATTTTGATTGTTTACCCATTATGTTTGGATGTTGTCCCAAAAGCTCTTCCATCACCCCAGGTGGATTCAAGGGCATTTTGAAATAGGCGCTTCATTTGCCTAATTTGTGAGGTACATCTATTTTGTGCCTGCTTGTATTTTAGGGTATCATGAGGTGAGCCTGTGTCTCTGGCAACTGCCCAGAGGTGGTCCCGACCTTGAGCTCGGCAAGTAGTTTGGCAGTAATCCATGGATTTGATAAGCTTTGATTTTATGTTTTTACTGGGGCGTAGGTGCATGCAGAGTTGAAAGATTTAATGAAGTATTCTAGTGCGTATTAATATCAGTTGATTCAAGGATTGGCGCCCAGTCCTGTTGTAGGAGATGGGTTTTCAACTTGATAAGATTCCTATAAGGCAATACTCTGCTTGTTATAACTTTGGGGGTGGCTTGAGAAATTTATTAGACCAGGTACAGGACACTGGGGAGTGGTCACTGAGGGAGTCAGGAGGACTTTAATGTTTTTATTCGGTCAGGGTGATTTGTGAGAACCCAGTCAATAAGGGTGCTTGTACCAGTTTTGTAATTTTTCCAGGTGGGGAGGTTACCATCTGAGTCAGGTTTGCTGCTAGGATGTCATCTTTGTAAGAGCCAGTGTCAGAGGCGAGCCAGTTTATGTTGAAATCCCGAGGAGGAGGAGCTCATTTTCAGAGGGCTGCAGACTAACAAAATCAAGTACAGACTTAATACTGGCATGGTGGTCTTTTTGAGGGATATTGATCATGCCACTGTGAGAACTTTGTTTTGTGCACCAAGAAGCAGTTTGATAGGGAGGAGTTGCATCTGCGTATTTGTGGGGGTGAAGCTGCCGCGTTGACAGGAGAGGTTGTCCTTTATGTAGATAGCACAGCCCGCCTTTCTTGCTTGCCGGTCGAGTCTGGAAAGATTGTAGCCTTCAGCGAGACCGCATGATCCGGTGCTGGGAGATAGCCAGGTTTCCACAATGGCTAGTATATCAGGTTTTTTTGTCCAGCGAGAGTTTGAAGAGATGCCAATTTGGGAAGGAGGCTGCAGATATTTAGAGGATAATGGAGAGACTACTACCAACTTTCCCTGTTTTTGTCGGCTTCAGTGCAACAGGACCAGGGTTGGGTGTATCCCACCAGATATTAAAAGTAGGAGGAGCAGGAGTTTCAGCGATGCCATTCGTAGTTCATAATAGGTTGGAGTGAGTTTCTGCTTGTACTTTTTAAGATGCTTGGATTGTCTTCTGGAGTCCCAGTAGAGGGTGATCGTTAGTGAGTTATAATGATGTGACCATCATATGTGATGGTGATGGTGATATGTGATGTCCCATATCTGGACGACTGGCCTCTCATGGCCCCCTCTCAAGAGGCACTGATAAGAGCAATCTAGGATACTCGTTCCATATTCGAGTCACTGGGTATCACCATCAGTCAGGAAAAGTCGTCCCTGATTCCCACTCAAAGGTTACAATTCATTGGCACAGTTCTTGATACTCACCAAGGAAGAGGCTTCCTGCCCCACAATAGGGCAGAATGCATTCGGACTCTGATACGGGGCCATCACCTTGAAGAAGCAGGTTCCCACATGAACCATACTGCACCTATTAGGACACATGGCAGCAGCCATCCCCACAGTCCCCTTCGCCCACCTCCATATGAGGGTCTCTTAGTGGATGCTGAGAGCTCAGTGGGACCAGTGACAGGATCATGTGGACCAGGTCATCAGGGTTACAAAGCCCTCCACTTAGGCTCCCTACGCCATGACATGGTGCAGTTTTTGTCTTTGTGCCACCACTCGGAATCTTGATCCGCTCCTCTGTCCCGAGAGGTCAGTTTTGACTACCTCCTTTCCTTGTTTCACAGGATTATTTATTTATTTATTTATTTACAAGTTTTACCAGGAAGGCATACTGAGCAGTGATGCTCAATTCCAGATGCGACCTGGGGGTCAAGACCCAATACAGTAGAAAGTATTAGATACAGAGACAATCAACAGTGAAATGAAATGGCTAACTGCCTTGCAGTCAATCAGCAGATAGCTACAGACAGGCAGGTAGATGCATACAGTGGCATGTTTAAATTCATGATACAAATTAGAAGGTGCAACTAAGCTTCAGGAGCACAGTAGTACATTGTTAGTTAAAACAGGAGCAGCTGGAGGAGAAGTGTCTGCTGAGTAGTTGGTTGCAATGGCTGGGATTCGGTACATGTCCTTATGGTAGCTGGCAGAGCATTCCAAATCTGTGGGATTCAGTAATTGGCGGCCTGACCTTTGGTTGTCGCATAAAGGGGAACGTGGGTAGCCTGGGGTCAGTGCGTCTGAGGGAGTAAGCAGGTGGGGTAGTTGGGAGAGGGTAGAGGCCAGGTATGGGGGTAGGGAGAGGGACCAAAATTTGGCTGCGAACCTAGCACAGTGGATTAGCCTTCGATCTTGAGGGACAGCAGGGCTAGGGAGCTATATAAGGTGCAGTGGTGGGTGGTTTGTGGGCAGTGGGGATGAAGCGACAAAATGAGTAGGACAGGGTGTGAGGCTGGCCAAGGCAGAGGAGAGGCGATAGTGACACTATATCACCATAGTCAGTACTGCTAGTATCATCTTATGGACAATAGTGTGCCTCGTGGGTGAAGGAGGCAGCTTTGTTTCTGTATAGTCACGCCAAGTTTAGGGGCAGCCTCTTATGTAAGGAGTCGATATGAGTGGAAAAATTGAGGTGCTGGTCAAGCCAGGCAGCCTAGGTATCTGAAGCTGGTGCATTGCTCCAGATGGGTCCCGTCCAGGGTTTGAAAGGGGGGTAGGGGGCTTGGCGGGAGAGTCTTTGTTGTGAACCGAAGGTTAATGACATCGTTTTTTTAGGGTTTAGAAATAACTGGTTTGACCAGAACCATTCCTGGATAGCATTGAAATCCTACAGGAGAGTTGCCACCCTGCTTGTGGTTTACCTTACTCCTCCTCCTTGAAGGTGCACCTCTGTGCCATTTCGGTCTATCATGCACCAGTTGGTCAACGAGCTCTAGCTCAGCTAGATTCGTCACGTGCTTTTCTGCGTGGTATCCTGCATCTGAGACCCCCGACCAAGGACCCGATTCCCCCTTGGGATCTTCTTTTTGTCCTAGAGCAGCTTACGCTGCCTTCTTCTGAACCAGCCGCAGATTGCTAGCTACACCTTCTCTCTTGGAAGGCGTTATTTTTAATTGCTGTTACCTCTGCAAGAAGAATTTTGGCGCTCCAGACACTCATGTGCAAAGAACCTTATTTGATTTTTCATAAGGACAGGGTGTCCTTAAGGACTTATCCTACATTTCTTCCCAAGGTGGTCTCAGCAATAACCTTGAATCAGGATATAGACCTTCCGGTGTACTATCCTAACTACACCAGTTAAGGGGAAGCTTTACTGCACACTTTAGATGTGCACAGGATTCTCAGGTTTTACCTGACCGGGACCAGACCGAACTGACAGTCCAATCAGCTGTTTCTGTCTTTTACCCACAGGATGTTAGCGGCACCTGTGTCCAAACAGACACTTTCCAAGTGGTTGGTGAACTTCATAGCATTCTGTTACCAGAAGTGCAACAAACCCTTACTGGGATCGGTAAAGGGCCATTCTACTAGGGGGATGGCTACTCTTTTACTTTCTTTGCTATAAATCATTTCAGTACCGACCATTTTTGCATCTGCTACTTGGAATACAGTGCACACCTTCATCAGACATTACAGCCTGGACATTGCCTCCAGACGCAGAGCGGGCTTCGGCCTGGCAGTCCTCCAAGGACTTTTGTCCTAGGCAGTTTTCTTTCCTGGATTTCTCCTATCCTTCTCCCAAAGGGCTAGATACCACCCTTTACTGCTTGGGAATTGGTCCTTATAGTAACCTGCTGCAAAGCTGTATCTCAAGTAAGATAGTACAGTTACATAAGAACTTACCATAATAGTAGATCTTGAGAACAGCTCTGCAGCAGATAGTTTCCTCCCACCTTCCCTCAGGAGGTTTAGTTTGACGAATGCTGTCTCAGGACACATGCACATTTCTTAGTCTTCCTCTGAGGCGGATCCTTGTTCTCCCTTTCAGAATCATATTGCTATGCGGGGAGTCTCCGGCAGGAGAACTGAGGTATGCTGGGGACCGACCCCTTTTTGGGGAATAAAATGCATTAATTTTCCATTTTCATACAGTGTGACAGTACCATATGCAAATCCATGTATAAACTTTGCAGAAGAGTCAGTGTTACACTTTGTGTGTGTAACCCCCCTGCAAATGGGGGTTCCCAAAAGACTTCCAGGAGCTTGCTTGAATGCTCCAAGCCTGAATGGTGTTTGGCATTTAAGCCATTTATCAGTGAGTGTTTTTAGAGCCTCTGGTACTGTCTCTTTAAGAGCTGTCCGCTTGCAGACATAATTAGTTTGTATGGGGGACTGTGTGCTTCTCTGAGTACCACTCGAGCTGCTGCCAATTCACTTAATTTTACAGTCACTAGAGTGCAAAGGGAACCTATCTGAAAGATGTAACTGTTTGCCAGAAATTATTTAGAGTAATAATGAAATTACAGTTTGTCTAACCTGCCTTTGCAGTCAGAACTGTGTCTGCTAGTTCCCATTCTAGTTTTGAACTGCTGAACTGGACCAATCAGTGTGGGTAAGCTAGCTCAAAATGGTGCCTTGGACGAATCAGAACTTGGACTCATAATCTGAGCCAGCCACAAGAGGATTGTATGGGCAGTGACTCTGGGAGATGTAGTTTAGACTTCAGTGCCTTTTTGGACCAACAGCAGCAGTCTATTGTGAGTGACAGCCAATCCAGTCAAGAACTGGGAGGAACTCAAAGGAAGTGCCGGTTTTGTCGGTTGGAGTATCAGTTGAGCTTTGGCAGTGAAGAAGGAAGGAGCCTGTGCTTTTTCAGTGTGCAGTTTTAGTCAAAAACGTGTGTAAGGCCCAGAGTTCGGTCTGCAGCTTGTGTAACAGCTTGTTAGGACTGAATCTGTCCTGTGAAAAGAATCAAAGGATCTCTGAAGAGTAGAAACCAGGCTCACCCTGTAGAAGACTGGAAGAATTGCTGAAAATTGCACTCGGTCTGTCAGGAACTGAATCTGCTGTGTGTTCTCCCGGTATTGTGCAGTAATTGCGATCGGGATACAGATGCAGCCTGCCTGGTATAGTGCTTTCTTTTTATATGGATGTGAAGAGGTTTGTGTACCTCAAGTGAGCCCTGCTGACATTGAAGGACCCTATCTTATTTGGAGGTCGTGAGTACTAATTCAGGGTCGCTTCCTGTTGAATTGCCACATTAAATCCAAATGGAATTACTGTACTGCTGACTGTTTAATTCTCCTTTTCTCTGTGAAAGGGCCCCTACCAGCTGCCACGGTTTGACTAGCCACTAGGGCTTGGGTACCAGGACAGTAACTGATAGGGATAGGCCTGTGCACAGAGCCATAGGTAGATTATTAGAGTGATAAGCTAATTAACCTGATTTCCCCTGTCCTTGTTATATCCCCTAAATAAATCAGAGCTGCTTGTTTCAGCAAAGTTATACTGCCTGAGGTATTTGTCTATGTTAAAGTACTGTACTGTGATTGTTGCACTGTATCTCATTTCACAGGAGGTCCCAGTGCCGAACCAGACCTGGGGGTAAGTGTATACTGTGAAGGTAATTCTGATATATTGTGGGCCACTAGTGGGAAGAAAGGGGGTTGCAGTGTCCCAGAGGGCTGTGACCAAGTTAGTTTAACTATTGCAAACCTGACCTCTGGGTGGAGGCACCGCCATTGATCCAGGCCCCTCAACCTGTTAGTGGCAAATCAGGCAGGGTAGTAGCCCCTGGGATAGCGCCATCTAGGTTACATGTGTAATGAGTATACAAATCTATTCCAACGTGATCAAACACCTAAGACAGTTCTTTACATGACATAATATGCTAGTTCTTCCACATTTTTAAATGCACTTCAGTGTCCTAAGTATGTGAGCTAGTGTACCATGGTTACATCTTATTAACACTATATGTTGCAGAACAAAAGAAAAGTGGAGTGAAAAGGAGAAGAAGTTAGATAAAGGAAAGTAGAAGAGTAAAGAGAAAGTTGAGAGAGAGAAAAAAAAGAGAAAAAACATTTTCCTGGGCTAATGGGTCAGGTGAGGAGCCTGGTCTGGTGACTACTCATGATCTCTAGTATCTGATCAGAGTAGTTCTGCTAAAACCTGTAGAATATCTTTATGTTCCTTCTGGGCTTTAAAATGCAAAAAGGGTAACCATCTGGCTTTGAATTTGTCCAAACTTATTCTCAGTTTTGCAGTGGTATTTTCCATCATAAGTGTATTTAAGGAAACAGAATACCATAGATCTTACTTCAAGTAGAACCTCTTGCAGCAGGTTCAAATAATTAGGACTGGCGCCACCTGGCTGTGGTTCCAGCAACTTTTTGTCTAGCAGTACTGAGGTGGGGAACGCCCCCCGCTGATGTTGGCTCCACCCCCAACGCCACCCTATATAAGGGAGGAGTTCCCCACATGCTCCAGTTCTTTCCTGCCGCATGGTCAGGGTTAGTTCAGCGTTTCGGCTAGTACCGATTGCTCTTCTCCACATGGTTAGATTTTTCTTCAAACTTGGATTTTCGATACTCTGTCATCTCATTTAAACAAGTGCGCTTGTGGGTGGCAGATCCCGTGAAAGATGGACATTCTGCGTGTCTCTACTGCCTAGGGCCCGATCATCGCACTGATGCCTGCCCTTATTGTCAGGCCTTCAATCCGCGGACGCAAATCCGACGCCAAAAGTCCCTCATGGCCTTTCTAGCAGAATCAGAACTCACTGCTATGGAACGGACCTCTTCATCGGGGGAATCTGAACCTCAGTATGCCCACAAGCACCATAAAAAACATCGGGACCAGGACAGAGGGAGATCCCACTTGAAGCATTGGTCCTCTGGATCGACGTCCGGATCATTGGGCCATGACTCCTGCCTCACGACGGTCAAGCCTTCATCGGTAGGTTCTTCTTCTCTTACTTCCCTTCAGCCCTTGAAGGTCTCTCAATCTTCTGAAAAGATCAAAGGTTCAGGTAAGGGCACCTCCCGCTCGGCTACCTCCTCAAAAGCCGACTCCCGGGAGTCAAGTAAGGCCACTGGGCCTTCGGCCAGCAGGGCCTCCTCCTTACTGCCAAAACAAGGCCTCAGACTGACGCCAGCCTCCGGCTGTTGACCGGCGTTTGGCCGAGAAAACCTCAAGTCAAACACCTGACCGTCATCCATCCCAGGACAATGAACGACGCCCGTCAGGTCACAGGGACAAGTGGATGCCGGACCCTCATCCGCCCGCCACCTCCCCAGCCCCGGCGAAGATTATTCCGCCGCCGGTTGTGGTTAAACCAATGCCGGTCTGCCCGACGCTGGTTCTGTCCCCGACACCCGATGTCAGATCGGATACCCCTTCTCCACGGTCGCGGTCCGCCTCACGCGGACCCGATGTGATGGTGCTGACGCCATGACGTCCCCCGCCAGGCGGCGGCGGTCAACAAGGGTTCGGACCTGACGCCAGCCCCCCACAGACGACAGGGCGGCGCCGATATGGGCTCGGGCGCTTCTCAGCCTACACCTGACTCTCTGAAGTTGCATCTCTCTCAGGTGAAGGAGCTCTTTGCCCACTGGTGGGACATGATCAAAACGGACCTGCCAGTTGGGGCGCCTCCACCCACTCTGGAGCCGGTTCCTGGTCGAGTTGAGCATAGTGGTCAGGGGTACGACATGCATCCTCCAAAAAAGCACGACAAAAAAATACAAGAGGGACCGCTTCTACAGTTCCTCCCATTCCCCTTCTCCTCCTCCAGACAAGAGGCCGAAAGGGAAGAGGCGTAGCCCCTTCCCCTCTTCTACCACCTCATGTGTAGACTCCAACACCTCCTCAGTTACACTTGGAGCCAGACACTGGGGACACAGAGGGGTTTCCCAAATCCCCTCCAGATGACCTCAGTTTTATGGAGGTAGTGAGGCACATCCAAGCCAATATGGTCTGGGACACTGAGGCCCTGGAACCTGAGCACTTGCAGCTGGCTAGGTACCTCCGCCAAAAAGATCCAAAGCCAGCGGTCATCCTCCATGGTCGACACCTTTGCTGATGTCACCCACGCGACCTGTAAGCGCCCTTATTCCTCCTCCTGCTGTGCCAAAAAGGCCCACTGCCCACTGGCGCCTGCCAACCACCCTTTTGGCCGAACCACCCGCTTGTGGACTCGGTGGTGATTTCGGGAGCTCATGATCGTTCGCAGAGGCACAAACACCTGAGCACCCAGCCGCCTGATAGAGAATCGAAGCAGCTGGATTCCATGGGCCGTAAGGTGTACTCTGCTGCCACCTATAGCATAAGGAGTCTTAACTTCTTAACCCTTATGGTCCAATTCCAGAACGTCCTCTGGGAACAAGGATTGGACATAGTGCAGAGCCTGCCTGATTGTCCTCAGCAGACTGAGTTCGCCAAGCTACTGCAGACCGGCTCAGACGTGGGTACCCATGTTCTGCGTTCAGTCTATGACTCTGCGGACACCTCCCTAGGGTGGATGCCACTAGCATTTGCCTCTGACGCCATGCTTGGCTTCGGGTATCTGGGTTCGATCCAGACGTTCAAGTCAGTCTTCTGGATGCTTCCTTTAGAGGCCCTGTGCTCTTTGGCGAGGACACGGAGCGAGTTATCACCAGGCTGCAGAACTCCCGAAAGGCCATCCGTTCCGTGCAGTCCATGTACCGCCCGAGGCAGGGGCAAGCCAGAAAGCCTCGTTTTCATGGCCGTGGGTGACACCAATCGCAGCAACCTCGTTTTCAGCAGCATGCTCAACGAGGTGGCTTTGGTCATAGGGGTGGAGATAGAGGTGCCTCGGCATCCGCCTCTAGACCTCCCAGAGCAGCCGCTACCGCCCTCCTTCCCCCACCCAATGCCTGACTACTCAGACGACCCTTCTGCTGTGGTAATTCCACCAGGTAGGAGAATGCTTTTCGACCTACACGGATGCATGGGCTCAAGTTACCTCCGACCATTGGGTTCTGGAGCTTGTGGAGTTTGGGCACTCCATAGAGTTAATTTCCGTTCCGGACAGACCCCCCATCCCATTACCCAAAGAAACACAAAGCTCTGATCAGACAGGAGATATCCTCCTTCTAGAAAAAGGGCCATCGAGCCAATTCCACCGGCCGAGTCAGGAAGGGTTCTTCTTCGTAGTTCCGAAGAAGTCAGGGGATCTCAGACCCATTCTGGACCTCAATGATCTCAATCAGTGGGTCTCCTACAAGAGTTTCAGGATGGTTTCTCTTCCCACTCTCCTCCCTCTCATTTTGGCAGGAGACTGGCTAGCGTCCCTGGACATGCAGGACGCTTACTTGCACATCTCGATTACCAAAAACCATCAGAGATTCCTCAGGTTGAGAACGAGGACTATCAATTTTGAGTCCTTCCTTTCGGTCTTTCCTCAGCCCTGAGGGTCTTCACAAAGTGCTTGGCAGTCGTAGCCGCAGCACTTCGAAGATGACGTCACTTTGTGTTTCCATACATGGACAACTGGTTCTTCCTGGCTCATTCCAGGCCCCGCCTGTCAGAGACTCTCAGGATTCCATCTCTGTTTCAGGGTCTCGGAATCACCATCAGCAGAGAAAAATCCCATCTGTCTCCATCCCAGATACTCCAGTTTATAGGAGCTCTCTGGATACCACTCTTGGGAAGGTTTTTATTCCCTTTTGACAGAGTGGGTCGCGTTCATACCATCGTGTCCCAGGTCTCTTCAGCCTCAGAGGTACCGGCGCGCCTGCTCCTCAGGTTGCTGGGACACATGGCGGCTGCCATAGTGTCAGTTCCTCTGACCCGCCTCCACATGTGGACCATTCAGTGGTCCCTGAGGGTTCAGTGGGGCCAGACCTCAGACGATCTGGACGCCTTGGTCAGAATATCAGAGCCAATCCGCTGAGAGCTTCGCTGGTGGGTGTCATCCGAAAATCTCCTAAAGGGCATTCCGTTTCAGTTGGGGAACCTGCCCAGTCCTCACAACAGATGCATCGTCCCTGGATGGGGACACATTGGGGAACCATCGTACACAGGATACTTGGTCTCCCTAAAGCTAATCTGCACATCAGTGTCCTGGAAATAAGAGCAGTGCTCTATGCCCTTCAAGCTGTGGCATCAGTCCTTTCACGGGCCATCTTTGGTGCAGACAGACAACACCTAAGTGATGTTTTACATCAACAAACAAGGCGGCACTCATTCCTACCCCCTTTACAGGGAAGCAGTGTGGTTATGGGATTGGGCCCTGGAATACCACCTGTTCCTGACAGCAGTTCACGTTCCCGGGCTTCAGAACTTGTTGGCAGACACACTCAGCAGGACAAGGTCACAAGCTCACGAGTGGGAATTGCTCCAAGATGTGGCAGATCGCTTCTTCTGCCTGTGGGGGACACCAGAGGTGGATCTTTTCGCATCTCAATACAACGCAAAACTGACCAATTTTTGCTCTCTAGGTCCAGAGCCTGGTGCTTCCTGGCAAGATGTGCTATCCCTCTGTTAGTGTGGGAGGTTTCTTTATGCCTTCCCTTCTTTCCCTCTTCTTCAGAAGGGCCTTTTTAAGGCCCACTCGGAGTCTTCCACCATTATTCTGATCGCCCCATTGTGGCCTCGCCAGATTTGGTTTTCATTACTACAGCATCTAGCGGCAGTGCCTCCGATGCCTTTTCCTCTGTCTTCGCATCTTTTGTTGCAGGACAACAGGTCCCTGTTACACCCAAACCTGCATTCTCTTCACCTGCACGCCTGGCTCCTCAGGACTTAGCAAAAGTCCGTTTTGGGGTGTCCGATCTGGTGGCCTAAGTGTTGGTTGAGGCTAGGAAACCTGCCACCAGGGCCACTTATGCTATGAAATGGAAACAGTTTTGCATTTAGTCCACAGCGAAGTAGGTGGACGTGTTGGTCTGTCCGGTTAACACCGTCCTGGAATACTTGCTCTTTCTTTTCAAGAAAAGCCTTGGTTACTCCTCCATCAAGGCACACCTGGCTGCCATCTCCGCTTACCATTCATTCATGTCGGGTAAGATGGTGGCTCAGATGGAGGTTTCCAAAGCTTTTTTACGTGGCATTCTGCATATCAGACCTCCCATCTGGGACCCTGTTCCTCCTTGGGATCTCCTGTTCGTCCGGGAGAAGCTCTCTCTCTCTCTCTCTCCCTTCAAACTGGCTATGAGCTCTGAGCTTCGTTTCCTTTCCTTTCCTGGAAAACGCGGCTTTTGGTGGCTGTTACTTCGGCTAGGTGCATTTTGGAACTGCAAGCCCTCATGTGTAGGGAACCCTATCTAGTCTTTCACAAGGACAGGGTTGATTTGGCGACAACCGAAGTTTTGCCTAAAGTGGTCTCAGAGCTCACTTTAAACCAGTCTGTTCAGCTTCCAGTTCATTACCTGGAGCATTCAAATAGGGGAGAGGCCCTTCTTCATTCCCTGGACGTCCATAGGGCTCTCAGGTGCTACTTGGCTAGAACCAAGGGGATCAGGCAGTCTGATCAGTTATTTGTATCCTTTGCTCCTCGGTCTGCAGGTCGCCCGGTCACCAAACAGACGTTTTCGCGCTGGTTGGTCCATTGCATCTCCTATTGTTATGAGACGCACAATAGGTCAATTTCGGGGCCGATTAAAGCTCACTCTATGAGAGCTATTGCAACTTCGTTCGCCGCACTAAAAAGAGTTCCGATGGCCGATATTTGCGCTGCCGCTACCTGGAGCTCCATGCACACCTTTGTCAGGCACTACAGCTTGGACATCATTTCCAGGTGCAGAGCAGGATTTGGCCTTGTGGTCCTGCAGGCGAAGTTTCCTGAGGTTTCTCTCCTCTGTTTTTCCCTGCTTCCATTTGTTTTCCCTCCCAGGGGTTGTCCTAAGTTTATACTGCTTGGGACTCAGTCCTCATTGTTTGAACCTGCTGCAAGAGCTTGTACTCGAAGTAAGATAGTACAGTTACGTAAGAACTTACCGTAACAGTAGATCTTCGAGAGAAGATCTTGCAGCAGATATATTTCCCGCCCTCCTTCCCCCAGGGATCAGGTGCTTTCCAGATCGGCATAGTTTCGTTTTAAAGGTCATCCGTTGACATCCAGTTGTCGTTTCTGACTTGCCGGTTTCCTTGCCTGACGGGGAGGCGTGTCAAAACTGGATACGTGGGGAACTCCTCCCTTATATAGGGCAGCGTCGGGGGTGGAGCCGACGGCCGGGAGTGTTCCCCATGTTGGTACTGCTAGAGAAAAAGTTGCTGGAACCGCCGCCAGGTGGCACCAATCCTCATTGTTTGAACCTGCTACAAGAGCTTCTCTCGAAGATCTACTGTTATGGTAAGTTCTTACGTAACTGTACTTTGCTTGGTGGGGATGGTAGGGGAGAGCCAACATCTGGTAATGGCTTTCAAAGCAGCTGCTAACAGCATGTGAAACAACCGCATTTGAGATGTAGTCAATATAGCTTTGGGTGTGAACCCAAATAACCAGGTTTCTGGTGAAACTGGAAATTGGAGGTCAAAGATCTGGTTGAAAACCACATGCATATGGTCCCAATAGGGTTTTATCTTGACACAGTTCTAAAAAATATGTAAGTGATCCAATCTCTCCACAGTGTCTCCAACATAAATTCATGTTGGACGTCCTTATATATTGTGTGATTGTGGGGGTGAGAAAAAATCTGGAGACCACCTTCCATCGAAATTCTCTGCGCCACAAAGCAACCGAGGTAGTGTGCACTCCTGTCCAGATCCTCACCAACCCTCATCCTGGAATTTAATATTAGCTTTTTTCCCATTTCCCAGCTAAGTCTGAGGGACAGGTGGAGTCCATGCTGCCCAGACCCTGTACTAGTCTGGAGATTAGTCCCCTCTCTCCTCCCTTCTCAAGTGCAGAGCGCAATAAATCCAATTGGGAAGTTGCACCCATTGCTCCCTGAACACCCATTCCCTTCCCAAGTAAATAGTGTCGGATTTGTAGAAATCTAAAAAAGTCTTGTCTGGGCAAATTGTATTCTGTACTTAACTGTGTAAATGATTTTAGTGTACCGCCATCCAAAAGATGTTCTATTCTGAACAAACCCCATTGGGACCATCTTGTAAACCCCTTGTCTAAGTGTGGGGGGGGGGGGGGGGGGGGGGCCAAATCTATACATGCTCTCAAGGGGGTGGATGGTCCAATAAGCAAGGGTACCTTCAATCTCCTGGAGACTGCCAGCCAGGCCTGTTTAATTACCACCGACTAGGGGTTATTAAAGGAAACTCTGGACAACCCTGCTTTATCCAATTATGAGAGATCTGGGATTTGTAACTGAGGGTCAGTGTACCTTCCATCATTGTCCATAAAGAGGGGTCCTCTGTTTTATAAAATTTCAATACTACACCCAGTTGGGCCACCCAGTAATACTTCTGGAAATCTGGGACCCCTAGTCATCTTTGTTCTCAACAAAGTGAACCATTTGATTTGTGGTGGTCGGTGCTGCCATGCAAAATGAGTTGTGAAGGACTTCAACTCTTTCCAGGAGGAGTTGGGAGCACCAGAGGGAGGGCAGAAAGAGAAAGAAATCTCGGAGGATGTTTATGGATGCACTCCAGTCTACCGAGAGAGAAAGAGGAATCAAATTCCACCTGTGATAATCTTCCTGCATTTTTGCAAAAGGTGACCACAGTTAACCTTGTACAGTCTAAAGATACCTCTTGGAATGTGAATGACAAGATACCAGAAACTGTCTTTAACCCATTTGTAATTGCCATACAAGGGGAGGGGATGTGAGGTGTCCCTCGCCCACACGGGAAATATCTCAGTCTTTGTACCATTAACTTTAAAACCTGAAATTTTCCCAAAATCCCTCAGCATAGTTTCCAATAGGGGGACAGTATGATCTAAGTCTGAGATATAGATGATTGTGTCATCTGCATACATAGAAATCCAGGCCTCTATGCCCTGTACCCTGATCCCCCTAAAATCCGGAGACTGACGAATCAGAGCAGCAAAGGGCTCCATACTCGGAGCAAACAGGTTGGGGGAGAGCGGGCAACCCTGTCTGGTCCCCCTCCCAATTCCAAAGGGTTCTGATGTCATCCCATTAACCTTCATCTTAGCTTTTGGACTACTGTAAATATTTGCCATCCAATCCAAGAATTTTGTCCCAAACCCAAATGTGTTAAGAGTACATTTTAAATAAAGCCAATCTAACCAGTTAAAGGCTTTTTCTGCATCTAATGCAGTGACTGTATTGAGTGTTTCTGGGGGTAGGTGGGAAGCAATGGACATGGTGTTAAGCAGGAGACTAGTATTGTCATGAATATGGTGTCCCGGATTAAAAGCAGTCTGGTCAGAGTGGACTAACATAGGGATAATAGTTTGCAATCTATTACTGAGCAATTTGGTAAAAATCTTCACATCCTGATTGAGGGGAGACACAGGACGGTATCCGCCACAGTCTGCCAGGTCTTTCCCTTCTTTAGGGACCAATGAGATGTAGGCCTCGTTCCAGGTGTCTGGGGCAGCACCAAGTTCGTGGGCGGAGTTACAGACCTTGGTCAATAAGGATGTGATCTCTGATGCTAATTGTTTATAAACTCGCAGAGAAGCCATCAGGTCCAGGAGACTTCCCAGTCGGAAGGGATTTAATCACCGCTAATACTTCAGCTTCTGTAAGAGGGCATTCTAGAGCTTTACTCTGATCATCGGTTAGGTGGGAGGGCCACCTGTTCAAGAAATCTCTTTATCTTTTGAGGGTGATCTAAGGTCTGCTCTTCTTTGTACAATGTAGCATAATATGTGGCAAATTCCGTGCTCTGTCTTTGGGTTTGGTAAGCAAATTATGAGGTTAGACTGAATTAATTTTGTAATATATCTCTCTGACTGCAGTTTCCTGAGCCCTAAGAGCCAGTAATTTGCCCCGATAGTATCTCTGATTAATAAATCTCAAAGAGTTTAATGCCCTTGGTGAGGAGTTGATCAAGCTGTCCTCAGCTTTATTTAAAGCGGCTAAGATCATTGCATCTCGGGATATTTTGTGTTGCCTCTCAAGGGAAGAGATTTCCTCAACACTTTTAGCAATTTTTGCTTTATATTGTTTTTGCCAGTAAGCCGAATGACTAATAAACCTCCCCTGAAGTACAGCCTTCAAACCATCCCAGATATATTTAAAGCTGTATCAATGTCTCTATTTTCTCGTGTATAGTGTGCTATGACCTCTTTCATATCGTGTTTGAAGGCTTCCTCCCCCACTAGTCCCGGATCATATCTTCATTCCCCCCCGTCAATCTCACAATCCCAACAGACCCGTGCCTGAACCATAGAGTGGTCTGCGAAGGTGACTGGTCTAATGGTTACTGATGTAAAGCAGTGTACCCCAGTTTTCCAGGTATATATAAGGTCCAGTCTGGAATAAGACTGCGACGCCAGGGAGAAAAAGTTATAATACCGGGTGCTGGGATGCACCCGTCTCCATACATCCAAAATCCCCCGCTCCTCAACCAGGGTGCGGAGGTGTCAATGCCCCCCCCACACACATTTCGGGTGGTCCATGTCCAATCTTGAATTCTCCACCACATTCCAATCACCCAACAGGCACAGCTCCACAGGGGGCAACAGGCTATATGGTCAAACAACGCAGTGAAGGATGCCCCGAAGAGGGAGTGGGGGCATAGACCAGGGGTTTCCCTCTGCATTCCCCAGAGAGTATAATCCACCTGCCCGTTCCTTCTATTTGCACCCATTACCTTAAAAGGCACCCCCCTCTTGATCAGAATTGTAGTACCTGCTCTAGTCAAGGTGGGATGAGAGTCATATACTGCCCACCCACATCCAGCGTAATTTCTCATGCTGTTTGTGTGACAATTTAGTTTCCTGTAAACATCCTACCTCATAGCCTACCCTCTGAAGCTCCTGCAAAATTTTAGTCCGCTTTACAACATTATTGATACACTTAACATTCAATGTACATACATTAAGAGTACCCATTATTGATTTTGATTTTGTCATTCAACAATCCCCCCCCCCACCACTCTTCCCAGGCCTAAAGAAAGTAGAAACACAGAGAAATGCAAACAACTTATTAACAATTCAACACTTACCCTGCTTAAAACTACAGGGTTAACAGTTAAACTAGTGAAATCTCACCTAAGGCACATATGTGTACCTAGCCAATACCGACTGTTTCACAAAATCCCCGTGTGGGGCTCCCCACCCAAGGAAGGAACCCCTTATGTGAGGGTCTCTCACTGTTGCGAGAGTTAGATGAGTAAATGAGTAAAACACCTAGGTGCTGAGAGAGAGGCCTCAACCTACGCTGGGCAACTAGCTCTCCTCCTTTAAATTTTGTGTGGTTCAGGCGGCACATTCCTGGTCCCACCCCACCAGGTTCAACAACCCTCATAAACCTTTGCCTTGTAGGAATCGTGCCAATTTAATGAAGTTTGTGTCTTAGAAAAGTCATAATAGACAGGGTCTCTAATCAAATATCCATAACATAATAAAACAAATAGAAGTGCCCTAAGAGTTTTTAAAGTCAAATAAAACTGCAGTTCAGTGCCGAAAATGTCAGGCTAAATTATAATGATCCAGTTCCCCTGCGAATAATCAACATAGAGTTCTGTGCTCCATCGGCGCCGTGTTACCTCACACGACCTTCCCACAATTAGATCGTATCACGATCCTCCATGTGCACTGAGAAAGCCGAATACCAGTGCTGTCTCTAATGTAGATGGCTAAAAATAAAGAGAGGGGAAAAGTTTTTCAGTACTTGCTTATAAGTGATCCAGTCTGATCTTTGGCTGGAACTTCTGCAAATTACCATCTTTGCCCACGGAGGTATTATTTTTGCGCATGGGGGATGAAATATAGGGAGGAACAATTAGGAATCGCTCAACTAATTAGGTCTCCTGGGAACTGCTCTATAGACAATAAGATCCGAGTCCGTGGTGCTTATTGGGACTGTCTACTTTAATCCCAGTCGGAAACAGGAGAGGTCAAAGCGCCCAGTGTTCCTCCAACCAGGAGCAGCGTCCCTGTCAGAGGAAAGCAAAATCAGTCTGTAGTGAGCAATGCCATCCATATTTCTCATTTATTCAGGTGTTTAGGGGTAGCCATTTCAGTAAGATCAGCATGGAGAGGAGTAATGTGTTGACTCGTCTTTGGCCTGTCGTCTACGCCCTTGGGCCAGCTGCCACAACCTTTCCTCTATTTCTTGATCTACCATCTCTTCACTTACATCAGGTTCCGGGATATTCAGAGCATTCAGTTTAGGCACAGCTTGTAGAAGGATTCAAACACTTGAACCCCTCTGAGGTCCTGCAGCCAGAGTCGCTGGGTATCTGAAGTATGCCTTAAAACCTTTCTCTCTAAGCACTTTCACCACAACAAGTACCTTTTTCCTTTTCACTATCATGTAAGGAGGGAAATCTTGGTCTATATACACCCATTGTCCATCAATATTCATTTTCTTCCCCCAGGCTAGTTTCAGAACATTATCCTTAGTGGTATATTTTAGGGAGTGGACCAGAATAGCTCATGGACGGTCTCCAGGCTTTGACTTGGGGGTCAGGGTTCGATGTGCATGTTCAATTTCTAAGGGGGAAGTCTTCAGACATATCCAATTCCGGATGGAGCCAAGAATCAATAAATGCAGCCTTACCTGCTTGTTATGAGCCCTCTGCAATTCCTGCAATTCAAATGTTTTGTCTGCGTGCCCGTGCCTCAGTGTCCTCTGCCATTATGTAGGTCTTTCTCTAGGTGGAGGAAGTATGCCAGGGAGCGCTCAGGGCCATGTGCTCGTTCTGTACCAGATCCAGATGTGATTCCACTGCGGTTGTCCGAGCTTATAATTTTTTAAAATCCATTTGTAATCCAGAGATTTTTGCATCTATTCAGTGTAGGATTTTAAGCATTCTGTTACCATCCACCTTTGTAAATGTAGAGGCAGAATTGGAATTCGAGTCGGAGCCAGAGTCGTCTTTGTCGGCTGAGGCCATAAGTAAAGTGGAGCGGGACATAGCCAGGCTTACAGGCCGAGAAGTCATTTGGTGCATGGTAGTGTGTCCCAGTGTAGCCATGTCCTTTTTTTTAGATTTCCCCATTCCCCAAAGACCAACACTAGCGTACCGCATACTATTTCTGTCGTCTGATGGCACTAGATTCTGGCCATTTAGCTACCTGGTGGGGAGAGCTGTGAGTTTAAGCCACCATCAAGGGTGACACTGGAACCCTTGGACTGCCCCTTTTATGATGCATCTGACGTCAGGGGCAGGGCTGACGGGGGCGGTCCCCTGCTGGGTATAGCTAGCTAAAAGGTTTCTGTGGGGTCCTGTCACCTGCCAGCTTTAGTCCTTATGGTGTAACCTGCTCCAAGAGCTGTTCTCGAAGATCTACTGTTACGGTAAGTTCTTACGTAACTACTTTCTAGGAGTGGTATATGTTCATCCACACTGACCCACCCGACCTCCTCGGCTGCAGCGCACAAACCTGGCTTCCAGCGGGCTAAGATCTGGCGTCATGGGAGGAGCCGAGGGTTATACCACCGGGTGGGTGGAAGGAACCAACTTAAGACCTTCTGACAAGAGTTAAAGGTGAAAGGATGTGCCAAGAAGTGTGGATGAACAACATATACCACTCCTAGAACTACTGTTACAGGTGGTTACCTGTTTTTCTGCCATTCTAAGGATGCCTCCTATAATTTTCTTGTCCATTTCCTCCCGAGACTGGGGTCTGTATACAACCACTATGCAGATTATGGTGCCATTTCTTGTCTCCAAGGTGACCCACAGTGCCTCCTCTCCTCCCTGCTTACCTGTTAGTTCTGTTGCTTTGATCCCTTCCCTTATGTAGAGAGCTACTCCTCCTCCTCCTATTTTACCTCCCTGTCCTTCCTGTAAACTGTATACCTCGAGTGTTGACATCCCAGTCATGGTTCTCTGTGAACCAGGTTTCTGTGAGTGCCACGATATCCAGGCATCCCTCTTCCATTAAGGCCACTAGTTCAGGAAGCTAGTTACCCAGACTAAGGGCATTTGTACTCATCATCCTCCATTTTTTGATGGCCTTACCCCTTTTAACCCTACCCCTGTACTTACTGCCTTTGCCTTTTTCTCCATTTACCCCTGCCCCCCATTGACCTCTCTACTTTGGTGTTAACCTTGCTAACTACCCTGTTTTGTGGGGGAAGACTGTGAATTCCTCAGCATGCGTTTTAGTGCCTCCCCTTGGCTAGTTTAAAGTTTGCCAATGAAGCATTTAAACCTATCAGCTAGGATCCTGATTCCCCTTCCAGACAGATGCAGACTATCGTACCAGTATAGGCCTGTATCCCTCCAGGTGAACCCCAGTCCCCAATAAAGCCAAAACCTGTGCTCCACACAGTTTTTCAACCATTCATTGAATCCCAGGTGCGGAGTACCCTAGCCTCACCCATGTCATAGACAAACAGCAGCTGTGAGAAGGTTACCATGTGCTATTTGTTTAAGGAGCCTCCCCACCTCACAGACTCCTCCTGCACAGCTCTGATCCCATTCCCAGCTAGGTCATTTGTCCTTAGGGTGGACAGTGACATCTAGCTCCCTCTTCCGTGCAGCTGCTCCCGTAATCCTGAGGATTGCTTCCTGTCCCTCCATGCCATGGTACCAGGCAAGCATCTTACCTCCCTGTCCCCTCCCTCCCCAGTTCTATTCCCTAATGATTGAGTCGCCACCAGGAGTTGTTTCATTCCCTTTAGGATCATGTGCCACCCTTCTGTGGGTCTCCTTTGTGAGATTCCCAACATCCTCCTTGGTCTCCACTGTGGGTGGCCTCCATAGAGAAAACGCTCTGCCAGAAAGGCATATGAATTGTGGAGAGGTATAACTGGAGGGATGCACCTCTGTTACACCACCCTCACCCTCCCTGAGCACACAGTAGTCCAACCACTCCTTATTCTTGGCAACCTCTGAGGTAGCAGCCCTGGTGGTCCCTGGGTGGGGGGAAGATTTCTCAATTCCCTGCCAAGTCCTGGGTATGGGAGATTTCCCTACTCCTTGCCAGGATGACCTGGAGATGGACAACCTCCTCCTCAGAACAGAGAGGTGTCTGCAAATAGGGCAGCATTGCAGCCTCCAGAATGTCTCCCGGAATACTGCTGTCCCACAGCCAGTGCATTGCTCCACTCCCCACATGTCTCTCTCTCTCTCCCTCCCTGTTGAAATTGTGTTTTCTAGGGACGTGGATATGTTGTTCATCCACACTCTTTGGCATGTCCCCTTCCACTTTAAATCTTGCCGGAAGTCTTCAAGCTGGCTCCTCCTACCCACCCGAGTGGTATGATCCTCGGCTCTGCCCCATGACACCAGATCTTCCTTTCTGCTGGAAGATTCAGGTTGCCTCCCTCATGCTCATGCATTTTGTAGGCCCTGGCTCTAAAACCGTTGGTTATTCTGAAAATCCATCTAGTTTGCATTGGCGATCGTGACTCTATACCTTCGATTATGGAAGACAAGTCTTGCCCCGGATTTCATCGGTGCCCTTGCGGCCGGAAGGTGTTGCACACTGATCCCCACACCACATGCGTTTACTGTCTCAGTATTGACCATGACACTTCGAAATGCAATTTGTGTCTGGCTTTCCATCCTAACATTCTTGACGACTGTCTCACACGTCTGAAGTTGGGGAGGCTGGAGAAACGGAACCCTCTGGTGAAATCCAAGGCAGCTCGGTGGGCAGTTTCCGTGGCTGTGTGATCCACTGAACAATTGGAATGCATGCAAGCATTCAAAGAGGAAGCGGCTTGGGCTGCAGAAACTACTCAGAGCTTCTTCATTCCACTCAACCTGGGCTCCACCTTCCCGGGTTCCTTCTGAGAGTTGTGCCAGTCTCTCCTGACCAAGGGATAGGGTCCTGAGGGCACACACTCCTTTCGATCCCGTAAGTGGGAGAAGGATCTGGGATCATCTTTGTTCAATGGATACACTCTTGGAGTGGGAGATCTCAGTCCCAGGAACATGTGGTCTCGACTTGGTCGAGATTGCTTCTTGACCGCTCGCTGCTCGGCTTTGCTGTCTGGTCAGTGGGCCGGCGATGTAGAAATAGTCATCGATCCGATTGATTTTTATCGCTGACTCTGGTCGCGATTCTCTCAATAGAACTCCAATTCTGACTTTCCCTGATGAGGAGACCCAGCCTTCTGGAACTCCCATCAAGGAAGTGGTCCCTGACCCCAGGAAATTGCTTGTCCCAACAGTGTCTCCTGAGCGACCGAGTCAGCCATAAATGCTTTAAAAAGAGGTGATGCCATCAGTCGTCCTCCTTGGATGAGGAGAGGCTCCAGCGGAAACTCAGTCAGTGCTACGAGGACCTCATATAGAACAGCAGATTTTGACTGGGCACAAGCCGACCCTGGCTTCTACCCCGGCCATTACTTGACTTTTGCCTCCTAGGCTGAAGCCAACTCCATCGGAGCCGATTAAGTCAGCTGTCCCACCCGCAGAACCGGCGAAACTTCTGGTTTGGCCTAAACCGGTCTCTCCACCGATTTTGGTGGAACCACCACCCAAGCAGCCTGTGGGAAGGGCTTCTTCCAAGGAAGACAGACCAGACACTGGGCTTCCCCTTCGTCTTTCTGTCACTGTCACCCCGGACCGTCCTCGGTGGGTCAAGGGTGACTTGGGCGGTCGACCATTGTATCCGGATTCCTCGGATTCGGATGTGACCGGCCTGCATTCTCATCCAGAGATGACGAATCGGCTGGTGAGTTAAAGACAGAGGAAGGTCCTTCGTCCTTTCAGGGCATTCTTCGCCTCATCTCTGAATCCACAGGGATGCCCCTGGAGCCAATCCAGAAAAAGGTGGAGTACCCTCTCATGGACATCCTCAAGAGAGGGGATACCCCGATGGAGGCCTTTTCTGTGGCTGAGGCCATTGTTGGCCCGGCCTTAGAACTTTGGCAGCGCCCTGCCTCTTGTCCAGCACCATCTGCCCACATGGCCCTTAAGTATGGGGTCCCTTGCGGGGTTCACAGAGCGCTGTGACTGCCTCTGTGTTCAGGCATACTGGCAGTTCTGCCAATACTGACCAACCTCCTGAGAAAGAGTCCAAACTTTTGGACCATTTGGCCAGAAAGGTCTATGCGGCTTCTTCCTTGGGCCTTCGTCAGGCAACTTTGGCCGTCATCATGGCACACTTCTCCCACGCCCTCCTAGGGTCTTTGGATGAAGTCCTCCCACATCTCCCCACGGACATGCAGAACACGGTCAAGCAGGTCCGGGATCAGGGCCGAGCTGTTACCAAATGGCAGCATCAGACAGCCCTGGACACTGGGGATTCCTGTGCCCGTTCGATGGCAGCTGCAGTTGCCTCTCATCGCAGGGCTTGGCTGAGACTCTCCTCCTTCCCGGCAGACACTCAGCACAAACTAGCTGATGTGCCTTTTCTAGGGACCGACCTGTTCGGCCCAGGAGTGGCTGGTCACTTTCAGCGCATTGAGCAGCAAATGCCACCTTGGACGCTACTTCTGCCAAGGGTTCTTCAGGCAGAAGAACCAGCAGAAGAAAAGAAACCTTTTCGGCATGCTTCCCATCTGGCTCAGCAGTCCTTCTTTCAAGGAGGACAGTGGCATCAACAACAGCAGCAGGCTCAAGCTTGGTGCCCTTGGCCCAAGCCCGGCCCTCCCAAGCCCATAAAGGAGGCCGAGGTTCCGGTCCTGGATGCTCCTCCTCCAAGCCTGCTCAGTGATGAGGTGGGGCTGCCAACCCCTCTCCCGTCACACCAGCTGTGGGTCCTCCTGTGGGTGGCAAGCTCCTCCACTTCCTTTTTTCGCCTGGTCCACTGTTACTTCATACAGGTGGGTTCGAAGTGGTCGGTCAGGGACTGCCTGTGGAATTCGGTAGTGCACTCCAAGTCGAGCCCATGCCCTTGGGTGAAAAAGTATCTGCTCAGACTCAGTTGGCTGTCGAGGGCGACATCGCTCAGCTCCTCCTCCTCAAGGAGGCTGTAGCTCCAGTGGCGAATCCTCTAGCAGACCCAGGCTTTGTCTCCAGGTCACCACTTCCTGGTGCCTAAGCGGATGGAGGGCTGGTGCCCCATTCTAGATCTGCACGACCTGAATCAATATCTCAGGTCACACACCTTTCGGATGGTCATTCTGTCTCAGATCCTACCATCCTTGGAACGAAACATGTGGCTCTGTTCACTGGATCTGAAGGACGTATTATTTTACGTCCCAATCCGTCTGTCCCATCAGCGGTTCCTCCGCTTCAGGGTCAAAGGGACCCTGTACGAGTTCTGAGCCATGCCATTTGCCCTGTCATCGACCCCACAGGTCTTCACCAAATGCATTGCAGTGGTGGCGGCCCATCTCAGGCATCAGGGGTGGGGTCAGGATTTATCCTTATCTCAACGATTGGCACCTAGCAGGTTCCACCAAACAGGAGGTGGAGAGGTCCAGGGACCTGGCCCTCCAGACCTGCTCCCACCTCAGTCTCCTGATCAATGAGGCCAAGTCGGAACTCGTGCCATCTCAGGTGATGGGCTTATCAGGGAAGAGCTCGACTCTTGTCAAGCCAGAGCTCAGCTCCCGGCAGACAGGCGGAGGTTCTTTCCTCCTTTGCCCTATCATTTCTGGTTGGGCAGTTGCGCCCTGCCCAGGACTTTCTGCACCTTGTGGGTTACATGGCGGCATGCACCTCTGTGGTCCGTTGGGCCCAGTTGCACATGCGCCCCTCCAGTGGGAGCTGGCTGCCCAGTGGACTCAGCGCCACGGTCATTTTGACCAGCTGATCACTGTAACCCAGAAGATGTGGGACGCTCTCCGCTGGTGGACCACCCCAGACTGGTTGCAGGAAGGGATCGCGTTTGTCCGCCCTGAGCCGACAGTCGTCCTTACAATAGAGGCCCACAGGCTCTGGACCCTGAGAGTCCGATGCCACATCAATCTGTTGGAGCTCAGAGCATTCAGACTGGCACCATCAGCTTTTGCTCCTCAGCTCTGGGGTCAAGAGGTTCAAGTCCAGACAGACAATACCATGACCATGTACTACCTCAACAAACAGGGCGACCGCACTCCCGTCTGCTGTGCAGGGAGGCACTCTGCATCTGGACCCTCGTGAGCCGTTGGAGGCAGATCTCTAGCCACTTATGTGGCAGAGCCTCAAACCATCTGGGCGGATGCTCTCAGCCGCTAAGGTGAGACACCCAACGAGTGGTTTCTCCATCCAGAGCTAGCTTACAGCCTGTTCTCCCACTAGGGCAAACCGATGGTGGACCTGTTTGTCTCCAGGGACAACATGAAGCTGAGGCTGTTCCATGCCCACCCCTCAGCAGGGCTCACTGCAGGGGGATGCCTTCTCAAGGCTGTGGATCCCAGGCCTCCTCTATGCCTTCCCTCCATTTTCCTTGATCCACAAGATGCTTCTCAAGGTGAGGAGGGACAAGGCGAAGGTGATCCTGGTAGCTCCAGACTGGCTGCGCCAGTTCTGGTATCCAGATCTCCTCAACCTCAGCTGCAGGCCCCCAGATTGGCTTCCAGCACGCCCAGACCTGATATCTCTCAATCAGGGAAGGTATTCCATCCAGACCTTCAATCCTTGCACCTCACAGCCTGGTACCTGAGCGGCTAGAGTTCCAGGATTTGGGTCTTTCCAAAGACGTCTACACTGTGGTGGAGGCATCCAGAAAGGAATTGACCAGGAAATGTTTCGTCTTCAAATGGAAAAGGTTTTCCATTTGGTGTCAGGGCCTGGACCCTTTGTCCTGTCCAGTGACCAACATTCTTGACTACCTTTGGTCTCTCTCTCCAAAGAGGGTCTTCGGTCATCGACCCTTAGGGTGCATCTGGCAGCCATCTCTGCTTACCAAGTGTGGGCCGGTCAGCCGACTGTGCAGGAGACAGTGGTCGGGTGCTTTTTCAAAGGCCTGGATCACATATCCCCTCCACCTCCGTAGAATCTTCTGCTGTTACTGGCAAAGCTCATGGGCAAGCCATTCGAACCAATGCACAAGTGTGCCTTGTCACACTTGTTGTGGAAGATGGCCTTCCTGGTGGCTATCACGTCTTCCAGAAGGACAGGGGAACTCCAGGTGCTTTCGCTGGACTCCCCTTATCTGGTCTTCCACAGGGACAAGGTTGTCCTATGCTCCCACCCGAAATTCCTTCTGAAGGTGGTGTCAGAGGTTCACCTTAACCAGGTGTTGACTCTGCCGGTTTACTACCCCAGCTACACCTCGGAGACCGAGTACAGGCTCTGATTTTGACCTGAGACATGCCCTCCTTTACAAGGAGACAACGGCGGAAATTCAGGAGAGGTTTGCCAGCTGTTTGTCACCGACACTGAAGCTGCTTCTGGCAGACCTGCAGCAAAGCGGACTATTGCAAGATGGATTACATCATGCATAGGTCTGTGTTATGAGTTGGCGGGCAAGAGCCTCCCAGAGGGATGAGGCTTATTCTACCTGCTGTACTGCGCATCGGTGGCTGCTTCCAGGGACATCCCTATCCAGGAAATCTGCCGGCTGCTACCTGGAAGTCAGAAAACACCTTCATCACCCACTACCACATCGACCTTGAGTCACGCCGGGATGCTGGTTTTGGGGCCTCAGTTCTCCAATCTCTGTTTCTTAAGTAGGGGGTGTGCACCTTGCCTCCCTCCTCCCGGAGAACTGCTAGGAGTCTGCCAAAGAGTGTGGATGAACAACATATCCACGTCCCTAGAAAAACAGGTTACTCACCTGTTACAGTAGTTCTAAGAGTGATATATGTTGTTCATCCACACAAACCCGCCCGAACTCCATGGCTGTGGATGCACAACACCTGGCTTCCAGTGGGCTAAGATCTGGCGTCATGGGGCAGTGCCGAGGATTATACCACCCGGGTGGGTGGGAGGAGCCTGCTTGAAGACTTCCGGCAAGATTTAAAGTGGAAGGGGACATGCCAAAGAGTGTGGATAAACAACATAAACCACTCCTAGAACTACTGTTACAGGTGAGTAACCTGTTTTTTTTTTTCCCCTCACTATTAGGGAACCTCAGTTCTCCTTAGTAGTATAACTCTTTTCCTATGGACTATGTACTAGGAAGTCCCAAGTCTTTTTTTTTTTTTAACAATAGCAATCACAACATGCTATCCTTTCAGCTTATGCAACACTGCCTGGCTGCCTTATGTGACACAGCCCACCCTGTTTTGTGTCTAAGCAGGAAATTGTCATAGTTTTCTAGTAAGAAGAAAACTCCAATAATGTTCAATTCTAGAGGTAAAAATCTCAAATTTAAAACTGGATATACAAACATCAGAGGGACATAAATTGGAAAAGGTTACATCATATAAGTACCTGGGGTGCATATAGATAATAGCCTCACCTTTGCAGAACATGTAAGCAGTGTTGCTGGCAAGGTCAACATCAGAGTAGAGTGCTCAGAAGATAAACTTCAATTATTTCTGGAGAAACTAGGAACAGGGTGGCTCTGCAACTACTTCTACCAATATTAGAATATGGTAGCTTAATATACCAGCATGTTTCCAAGACTTCATTAAATAAACTGGATAAAATATATTATAAAATGGCCAGATATGTTTTAAAATGTCCATACTCCAATTGTTTAACAAGGAGAGACACACTAAACTGAAAGCTTGTTTACAGGTGTGACCTGGGAACACAGGGAAGTTAAGTGACTTGCTCAGGGTCACACAGTATGCAAGTGGGGGCTCTGGGATTCAAACCCAGGTCTCTAGATTTGCAGCTTAGAGCCTTAAACCACTGCGCTATGCTGCCTCCTACCACTCACCACTGTAGTCTCCTACAACAATTGGATTAGGATTCCCTTGAAACCAAAGGAAAAAATGTACTGGGTATAAAGCATATGTATAATATGGTGGAGGCAATGCGGAAGTAACCAAACATCTACAGCGCTACCAAGTACAATCTAAGGACTTAAAACATATATGTTTGAAATTCCTTAGAGATCAACATTACAGTAGAATACAAAGAAGATTTTATTTGTCAGAATTGTGGAATAAGTTAGACCCAGAAACTTGTAATCACGAATAACTTAGGACAGTTTAAACAATGTCTGGATTTAGTCTGGAAAGACAAATGCATATGCGTTGGCTTTTGTGTATAGTGCTCTTTGGTCTTCCCTTTTTGCCTCCTCCATGGGATCTACATCTGCCTATGTTATGAATTGATCAAGATGTGTATGAATCATCTCGTGCATATATCTTGGGGTCTGTTTTGGGGGGTGATTGGGTTAGTCTTTGTATGGATTCCTGTTTTCTACATGTTTTTATTATAAATAATTGTACGTCCCAAGTGCAATCTGTGTATTACAAGTTTTGGCATTTTCTATGTCACCGTAACCTTATTACATGACAACTTTTTAAAACAGGGCCTTATAGTCCTAAAAGTTACTTTCTGTTAAAAAATAAAGGTCTTTATATATCTAACCTTCCTGCCTAACCCCATAAAGCTAGGTTAGCTGGGGAGGGTGGGAATGGGGAGGAGGTTTGGGCAATTTGGCCAAGGAGTCAGTGTGACCAAGGAGACTGGCGTTATGCTCCTGTCTTGCCAGGTTAGTTGTTGGTTCAGATTACCCTGTGTGAGGATTACCAGGAGGTCCGTGATAAACAGTGGCCAAGGACCATCTTCGAGAAGTCATTGGGTGACTCAGATCAGGAGTCCATGGCCTCCTTAGGGTCTGAGTTGTTCAACCAGGGTTTGGTCGAAGAGCCTTCCATCAACTGTGGGCCGGTGTCCTTTGGTGGGCTGCTACAACATGTCAATCCCATGAAAGCCAGTACAGAAGAGGGCTAATTACCCTCTAATGGACATTTTGGACTAGGATGCCTTCTCAGGGGCTAAGCCTGGAGCTCTGGCAGCATCCTCCTGGCATCCTCGGCCTGCATAGTCCATAACTACGTGGTACCTACAGTTTCCTTTCAGGCTTTTGACCCTCCTTCAGCTGAAAATCTTGTCGTGGATTCTATGTTCCAGAAGTCAGTACATGAGGTGAATGTGGACTAGCCTCTGGACAAGAGTCCCACAAAGTTGACCATTCCATAAAAAGTATACTCTGTGGCTGCTCTGGTTCTTTGCCAGGTTATCTACTGTATGCCACCATGATGGCTACTTATGGTCATTCCCTGATGGGAATCTTTAATGCAGTCCTCCCCCACTTTCCTCCAGAGTAGTGGGTGGTGATGGAGACCATGGTCAGTCACTTGCTAAACACCAGCTTCAGACAGCCATGGTTATGGGCCACTCTTGCACTCATATGGTGGCAGCAGTTGTCTTCATGCATCACAGTGCTTGCTGTAAACTATATGTCCACCTTTACGGCAGACACCCAACAGAAGTTGGCCGATGTCTCTGACTGGGTTTATTTATTAACTTTTGGTAACCGGGTAAGTGCGCTAGGCAACAATCTTGCCTATTTTCAGGCACGACCCTGGAGAGCACAGGACATTGGTTACAGAGTACAGTAGTACATAACAACATATTACAGTTCTACATAATAACAATCAGGGTAGACATAAGACAGCAAGAGCAATTAACAACATTAGGTGATTAGAGCATCAGAGTCAGATACAGTGCATTATAAAAACATATAATATCAAAATAGTCTAGGATCCATGCCAAAGGCCGGCAGTGGGGTGCAGCAGATTAAGAGCATTTGCAGGGTCCAAAGGCGTGGAGGTGAGAGAATAGCAAGTTTTTTAATTCCCAGTGTGAGGCATAATTTTTAACCTGAAGGAGGAGTGAGTTCTAGAATTTGGGAGCAAAGTGAGAGAATGCCTGTTCACTCATTTTTGTTGCACAAGGTCTGGTAGAGAGCATAGGGACAGAGGAGGACCTGAGGGTACAGGTTTGGGAGGCAGGAGTCAGCAGGTTAGCCAGATAGTCAGGGCAAGGGGGTCTGGACAGTGAGTCAATAAAGCAGCCCATGGAGTAGGCCCGAAGATCCTTAGGTGACAGCCAAATTAAACCGGCGTAGAGGAGGCAGTGATGAGTAAGGCGAGGGGCAGTTAAGGCGAATCTGCAGATGTGTTATAGATGGTGTCCCAGTTGCTGAGTATAGAAGAGTTGGCAGCAAAGATGAGGGGAAGAGCGTATTGGAGCTGGAGTAATAGGATTCCCCTCGCTACTGATAATCTGGCTGAAGGAGTGAGGGAGTGGTGAACACGATATGCACCACCAATTTTTGCATTGATGGCTCGACAAACCGTGTTGACATGATGTGACAGGTCAAGGGAGGGATCAAGAGTGACCCCAGGTATTTGAAGGACACTGTGTTGGTGATAGGGAACCGTCTAGGCAGTGAACCAGGAGCCTGGTGGCAGTGGAGAGCAGTTTTTAGAGGAACCCGAATAGCATGGCTCGAGTTTTGTCCTGGTTAAGATTTTGGTGGTTGTTGGGAGTCGAGTTGAAGGACTTGGAAATCATTGGAGAGTGGAGTTGATGTCCTCAATTGAGTTAGACCCAGAGTAGAGAACAAGGTCATCAGCGTACATTAGATGCAGCTGTGTCAGGAAGAGTGGGAATATCGTTTAGGAAGAGGGAGGAGGAGAGGTCAGTGGACCCTGTGGAACTCCACGGGAGATATTTATGGGGAGGAAAGGCCTTGTGAAAGCTACCACCTGAGTGCGATTGTCCAGATAGCTGCAGAACCAAGATAGAGTTGGGTCAGATGCTCCTCTGGATTGGAGCTTCTTTAGCATGAGAGGTGATGTACCATGTCAAAAGCTTTGGACAGGTCAATAAAGACAGCCCCAGTGAGCAGGCCTTGGTCCATATTACTTTTGATGTCACTGGTAAGTTGTGTCAGTGCTGTAGTGGTGCTGTGTCCAGGCCTAAAACCGTGTTGGCAAGGGGTTTGGAGATTACATTTGGCAAGGTGTTCAGCAAGCTGCCAGTGGACTATTTTTTCCACAAGCTTACTGAGAGTGGGTAGGAGAGAGATGGGGCGGTAGTTGCACATTAGTTTGACATCACCCTTTTTGTGAATAGGGATAGTTCTGGCCATTTTCCAGGTAGTTGGGACAGTGGACATACGGATCGAGAGGTTGAAAAGCCTGGTGACAGGCTTGGCCAGCCATGGTGCAAACTGCTTAAGTATGCCAGGATGGATGTCATCAGGCCCCTGGCCCCCGCCTGCCGGTAGGGAGTTAAGTAGCTTGTGTACTTCTCGGTATGTGGTTGGAGCCAGCACTAAGATGGGTGGTGTAAGGGGCAAGGAAGGGGAAGGAGGACAGTAAAGTTGGGGCATAGTCTGAGTTGCAGCGGGTGGCGTGGAAAAGAGGGCATTGAAGGAGTTGGCAGTAGCACCCGGTTGTTGCAATGAATGACTTGAATATTCATGTCGGTTGAATTCTGCTGCTTGTCATTGCCAAAATTTCCTTAATTTGGGACCAGTACTTATGGGGTTTTCAGAGGAGGATTTTAGTGAGGTTCCTGTAGTAGGTACTTTTGGCAAGGCGTGTTCTCTTTTGCAATTGTTCCGTGAGGCTCGATAGGCTTTGAAGTCAGTGCGAAGATGGAAACCTTCCACACAGACCATAGTTTCCCCTCGTTTGAGAAGTTGAAGCAGGGGCCCGTTAGCCACTTGGTTATCTTCTCTGCCACCCTACATGTGGTGACAGGGATATGTAGGTTTTGTAGTGCGAGGAGGACGGAGTTGAAATAGTCGGTAGCAAAGTTAATGTCCTCTGTTAGGTAGAGAGGCGACCAGTCAACCAGGCTGAGATCATTTTTGAAAGCATCCACTCTTAGGTGGGAGAGGTTAGGAAAGGTTACAGTTTTAGAAGGGAAAGATGGGGTGACGGTGTCCTAGACACAGTAAACAGGATAGTGATCACTAATGGTGTCAGGAAACACCCCAGCAGAGGTGGCATATTCCTTCCTGTTTGTGAGTATCCAGTCGAGCAGGGTGGCACAGTCACCCACCCGGGAGACCCTAGTGGGTTCATGGATGAGCTGGGATAGGTTTGCCTTACTAACCATAGAGGATAGGTTGGCTGAGTTTTTCTTCAGACCAGTCGAGGTTAAAATCCTCAAGGCAGATAATGTCATTTTTGCCTGTTACTGTAGGCAGGTTCTCCAAGAATTCAGAAATGCCCTGTTTAGCATATTTTGGAGGGATATAAATACAGAAAATATGGAGTTTCTTAACTCCCCCAGTAGAAGGAGGGAATGGAGGATTTCACAATTAGGTAGTATGGGGTCCTGCAAGAGGGTGATGTTCAGGTGAGTTTTGTAGTAGAGGGCAAGGCCACCCCCCCTTTTTGCTATGAGACAGTCAACACGTAGCATATTGTATCCTGGAAAGGAGCACTGAGAGTCAGAGACTGTAGGTTTTAGCCAGGTTTCAGTGATGGCTAGAATGTCCAGGCTGTTCACACTCACCCAGACCTGAAGGTCAGGGAGGTTGGCCAGAAGGCTCCTAGAGTTAATGTGAGCCAAGGTTGGCCATTGGATTTAGGGAGGAGGTGACCGGGGTGGGAGGGGCAAAGATAGGATGGGAGCTTGAGGCGGGCCAGGATTGGCCTCAATGTCCCAGCTAGTATAAGTGACAGGATAAATATCAAAGCGGTTTAATGAAGCAGGCCCTGACTGAGACACTGATGGAGAGCTTCAAATTAAAATGAAGGTATCTGGCTATAGGCCAGATCACGCTTGCTGATAAAACAGTAGGGAGGAGGTAAATTAGCGTACTGTAAGCAGGTCGATAAAAAGTCATCTTGTGAGTTAGCATTGGAAGTAGCAGACAGAGTGTTCGGGCAGGAAAGCTCAGAGAGAATAAGAAAACAAAGTGACCCCATGAGGTGAGCTAGCAGGGGTGGGGGTCATTCTAATAATAGATAAATGGAGAGATTGAGGGACAGAGCAGCTGAGTGCTGACAGTAGTTTTGTTTTAGGCATCTGCTGAAATTACAACCTCAAGTGGCAGGTTATATATTGCATGTGTTGCACAGAGAGCAAGTTACTCAAACAGATCAGGCTCCCTCTAATGCCCAGAGAATATAAGGAGCTAATGGAGAAGTAGGCTGTTAGAAAAAAACGAGAGCATCAGATATCACGAGGTTACACTCTATATATGTAACACCAGCCAAGGGTGGGAGGGTATTGGGGTAGTGAGGGAAGAACAGGGCTGCTCCCTTTGTTACAGGAGCAAGGTCCTTTGGCTACCTTGGTGTTGTGGCTTAGCGATCCTGTGGCTGGGCGGGAGAGCCTCCGGGGAGCACAAACAAAAGGCCCTCTCTTCTGCGGGAGTGCGGAGCTCCTTGCTGTGGATGGGGGGAGAGCCCCTAGGCTTGTCTGGCCCTCGCGATGTCCTGGAGCTCGGAGCTCCGTTCGGGGGGTTGGGGAGAGCCCCTGAGCTGCGCCTCAGCTTGCGTTGACTGCCTAGGAGTGAAAGGTAGGCAGGGTTTAAATACTGTTGGCAAGCTAGTCAAAGCAGGGGTTTTGATATTTTTTTTTTTCATTTTTAACTGGCCAGGTATAGCAATTACTGGCACGGGAGCAGTCAGATTGAAACAGCAGTAATTCGGTTTAAAGCAGATTGTACAGTTCCTTCAATGTCTATGCCTACAAGTTAGTTAAGGTAACCATTGATAACAGCAATAATACAGTGCAAAACTTGAATACAGAGATCTGAAAACCTATCTAAACTGTTGTGGGGACAGAAAAATAAACTGAGCAACTTTAAACAAAAAAGGTGTGAACAGAGCTGCTCCCTTTGTTACAGGGAGCAAGGTCCTTTGGCTACCTTGGCGTTTGCGGCAACGATCCTGTGGCTGTGGGGTGGGAAGAGCCTCCGGGGAGCACAAACAAAAGGCCCTCTTTTCTGTGGGAGCGTGGAGCTCTTTGCTGTGGATGGGGGGAGAGCCCCTAGGCTTGAATGTGGCCCTGTCCCAGATGTTATGGAGAAAGAGTTTAAATGCAAGGATCTGTTCTCCTCTCTCTCCTTTTTATTTTTGTCTGTGGTTGTACAACCAAATTTTCTCGTGAGAACTAGGACTTGATCACCCTGACAGTCTTGCAGTTCTCTGCCTCTCACTATCTCTCTACCCTCAATGGCTGTTTATGCATTTTCTTCCCCTTGCATATCTGCTGGTACACACATCTATGTGAATGCTTGTGTGTAAAATTTTATGTAAAACTGGGACCCTTTGTTTGAAATGTATATAGTTATACTGTTGAAATGATTGCAAAAAGCTATTTGGAACTCAAGGGTTAAACAGAGTTGCTGGTGTGCAGACTGTTCAGAGCTGTAAACAAGAGCTCAGTTCTGGATAACCATGTACTGTTTTGCTGCACCTGCAAGAAATTGACAAGAACACTTTAGGAAAACAGGATGTCTATTAATGAGCAGGGGTTGCAAAGACTAAGAAACGAGCTGCAATAGTTTGTGAGAAAGAGAGACAGAGAGAGATTTGGAATTGAGAAGAAAGAACTCTGCTTTCTATGTTTGTACTGCCACTGTAAATGGTTATACTGAACAATTTTTTTATTTTACTGTTAATAATAAAACACTTGCTCCAAATTTTACAACTGATCCTGGTTTCCTATGCTTCCTGACCTGTGCCTTATGACAGTGTCCCTTTCCTGGGCACCAGCCTCTTTGGCTCCAGGGTAGAAGGACCTCTCACTAGGATTGAGAAGTCCATTGCCACCTTAGACTCTGTGACTTCATCCCAGAAGGACCAGAAAATGAATCAGAAGAAACAGACTGTCCAGTTCCAGTCCTTTCAGTCACAGCCTCTCAGCAGCAGCCCCAGAAAGGGCAGTTTCAGGCCTGGTGCCCCAAGCAGAAGTCAGGGCCCAAGGTACTAAAAGGTGGGGAGGAGCAGGGTAGTGGTGCCCTCCAGTAACAGCTGCCAGTGCCCCCACAAAAGCTGCCCAGTGATAGATTTAGGGTGTCATTCCTCCACCTGTCTTGTCCCCATCAGAGGCTGGCTACATCACCTCTTGCCACGTTGGTCCACTTTCACAATGGACAAGTAGGTGTTGGGTGTAGTGGGCAGAGGACTTGCTAGATTTAAATGGGTCCTCCCACCTACTGCTTCCATCGCATCGAGAGTCCGGTGTATCTTAGGACACGCTCTCTGCCCTCAGGAGTACATTGCTCAGCTACTTGCAAAAGGGCAATAGCCTGTGTCCTGGACACCCTGGCCAGTCAGAGTTACATGTCCAGGTACTGCCTTATCCTGAAATGGATGGGGGGAAGGGCTGACACCTCATACTGGATCTACATGATGTCATTGAGTATATGTGGAAGCATAATTTCCAGATAGTCACTCTGAGTAAGATTATACCATCCCTGGAGCAGAACATGTGGATCTTCTTTAGGGGTATCTCACTCATCAGGTCACACTGTAGGAACTTCACCGTTGATGAAGCAGAATCCACACAGAAGACTTTTCCAGCAGTACAGCTGGGGTCACCCATGCCGATGTCACGTGCCGATGCCATCAACCCTATGAAGGCTTGAGCAGCCCCACTCCACTCCTCAGTTTTTTACTGCAGTTGACTCCTTTCACATGGGTCTCCACTGAAGCTCTGTTGCAGTTCGTGCCAGTTTGTTTAGCATTTTGTGTGGGAATCTCTTTTTAATAAAGAGATTGGTTTACCTCTTTTATGTTGAGAGTCACGCCTCCCTTCTTTCTTCCATCGCTACCACTACGGAAAGAAGATTGCTTTTTCAGATGACGACGACCTCTGCATCTGCTGTCTGGTGCCTGACCGCGACATTCCTGCCTGTGAGTTCTGTCAAAAATTCAACCTTACAACCTAAAGGCATTGACAAAAAGCTCTGAAGAAGTTCCTTATGGAACAGCAGGTAGCCAGTTCTGGGCAGGGGTCCTCCAGGGTCCCTCCTTCACAATCACCGGGGGTTCATCAAACTCCCAGGCCTTGAAGGCCCGAGACAAGTCCTTGGGAAAAAGTCACAGAAAGGACTATGACTGGGACCGCTTCCCCCAGAGGTGCTCCCATTCCCCAGTGGCTTTTTCTTCCGGAGGTACTCTGCCAACTGCTGCCTCACTGACTACTTCTGTTGTCCAGGCCTCTGCTCCTATCAGGCCCATATCGACAGCCCAGACTCCCTCTTCGCAGGGAGGGCGGCCTTTGACCCTTGGGTTGTCGACCCTGGTCCCTTCGTTGAGGCCAGACACCTCTCCAGGCCCTCAGATGCTGGAGTCATCAGGCTGTCAAGACCCGACGGATGGTCCGTCGCACCCTGATCCAGTGATCCACCTTCGACACAGCCTTCACCTGCCGTCAATACCAATAATATCTTAACTCATTTGATGATGACTCTCGTGCACCAGCTTGGTACTCATAGACCGGTATCCCCGGTGCCATCGGGTGCCCCGTTGTCATCAACACCTATTCAGCCCTTTAGAGGGCTGTCAGTCCCATGTACATTGGACCCTGAGCTAGAACAGGTCGATGTGAGGAGGAGTACCATCTGGATCTTATCCTCCCTGAAGAAGAGGAGGAAGTTTATTCCTCAGACAGGTCTACGGCCTCTTCAGTGAGTGAGAACAATGTGAAACTCACTCCCGGATCCCCTTCTGAAGACCCATCCTTCTTCAACATTATGAAGCAGCTGTCTGCTGCATTGTGGTTGAGGAAGAGGATGCCACCAGACAGTACCTGGTGGACTTTTTGGAGATCTCAGAATCTCTGCCAAAGGTATTCCCTCAGTTTTGCCAGCTCTAAGGAATGCCACCACTGCTGCATGTCACTGCCCAGAGATAGTCCCTGCCATGCCTAGGAGGGAAGATGAGCTCTATCATGCCCCCCCAAGGCTTACCCTAGTATGCTGCACAGCCTGAGACTGATTCCGTGGTCATCAAAGAGGCACATGATCAGTCCAAGGTATCAAAATACCTCAGCTCTCTCCCCCTGACAGGGAATCTGAGAGGATCGACCTCTGGGGCAAGAGGGTTTATGCCTCCTCTATTCTGGGACTCTGGATTGCAAATTACTTATCCCATATGGTCAGGTACCAAAATGGAAAAAGGGCAGGGCAGCTGCTTAGGCTCTCCTAGATGGTTCCCAGAAAGATGAGGTCCTTAAGTCCTTCCAGGCCGCCAAGGATATCAGTAAACGCCTCCTCTGGGCCTTGTATGATATGTCAGACACTGTTGTCAGGGCTGCTGCCGCGGCTATTGGCCTGCTTTAGCACGCCTGGTTGAGGGTATCTTGTTTTGCGGCAGATGTCCAGCAAAAGGTACTTAAGACCCCTTTCAGTGGTTGGAAACTCTTTAGGTCTGATGTCCAAAACATAATGATTTGCAGGCCTCAAGCAGGGCCCTCAAATCTGTCCGCTCACACCACCATACCCAGCCCCAGAGCAGACAGAGGCTGCCTTTTCGTAAGGTGTCCCAAATGTCCGATAAGAGTTCTAGACTCCAGGGTTGAAGGAAAGCCAGTTCCGCCTTGCCTACCCTCTCCTCCACCTTGAATCCTTCCCCGAAATGGCCGTAGGCAACGGATTAGCCCCTGTGGCCGGATCGGCCTCTGCCTGACTCCTTGCCAGACGCACCTCTTCCGGTCCCTGACCAAGGGATGGTGGTCAGAGGTCAGTTCTCCCTCCATCTCAATCAGTGAAGAACCATAACCTCAGATGTTTGAATTCTTCAGATAATAGATAGGGGTCATACGCTGGAACTTTTAGAACAGCCCCAGAGATTTCTCTGGTGCCTTCCCTACCTTCCAGACCACACAGAGGTCCTTTGGGAGAAGGTGCACTCCCTTCTGTGAAAAGGGTGATTGAGCTAGTGCCAAGATGGCAGAAGAACAGAGGGTTTTATTTCAGGTTTTCCTGGTCCCTAAAGAACTGGAGATGTGATGCCCTTTCCAGATCTCAAAGACCTCCGCCTCTACATCCAGTACAAAAAGATCTTAACTTCGAGATTTCTTCTTGCAGCAGGTAACACCTTTAGGACTGAAGTTGGCAGGCACCAGGACATCAATGAAAACTTCTAGCTAGCAGTATATAGTGGGGGACCACCCCCTTACGTCGGCCTGCCACCAACGTCACGTATGACCCATCACGTATGATATAAAAGGGCAGTTCCCAGGCCCATCTCCAGTTCTTCTCCCACCATTGACCGCGCAAGTCGGACCTCCGTGGACACTTTTTGGTAGACAGCCACCATTTTCATCGCGCTAACCCGTGTTTTCCTTTTCCCCAAAAGCCAGTGATTTGAAAGATGATTTTTCTTGCACGTCGTCGTCTTCTCCATCCTCCTCACTCAAAGGGTGGCATTCCAAGTGTCGTCACGGCAAGCATATCCCACACAAGTATGACTATTCGACTTGTCTTTTCTGCCTAGGCCCGGATCACAACATCGAGGCCTGCCATCATTGCTAAGACTAACCAACAGACACGGCTCTGTCGCCAGAAGTCCCTCAGAGCCTTCCTGCTTTCCAAGAAGTTATTTGAGATGGAGAAGGAGCTTCACTACAAGAGTTCTTCATCCTCTCCAGCCACTGGGGCTTCCACATCTCCTTCTTCTCACAAAGTGAAGAAATCGAGTGCTAAACATAAGCACCGGGAAAAACACAAGGAAAGATCCCGGGCAGAAGATCACTCACGGTCTCCAACCACTTCAGGCTCGTCCCCCTGCAGGGGGGTGACCTCCTCCACCATGGCTGCCCTTTCACCCTCCGGGCTCCCGGTGACCAAGCCTCCCTCCCTCATTTCCACAGTAGGAGAAGGTTCTTTGGGGCATGGGAAGTCCTGCTCCGCCTGTGAGCCTCTTAAGCATGGGCCAATCATTCCTGCAGCCTGTAAGCCAAGTGACTCGGACAGTGATTCTTCGAGCGGCAGGCCTTTGCCTGTCACTCTCCCAGCCAGGGTGTCTGCCGAGTCTACCCCGACGCTAGGGACCCGATGCCACCAAGCAATGCAGGACGTCTCCCTCAGTCTCCGGCAAGGAAGGGGTGTCCATTCTGCTCGCAGCTAGCTTCCCTGTCCTGGCGACACCACCTAGTCAGCCACCATCTGGGCCCCCAGCCTGGCCTCAGCCTACACTGGTTCCCTCGGCATCAAGCTCCCCGACACCTCCTCGCTCCCGACTGTCCCTCCTTCTCTATTAATTTGTCAGATAGCCACCTGGCCCAAACAAAAGCAATAAGTTAATGGCAAAAGTTAGGATCCACCGATGAATGGTGGAATACCCACCTCTGCCATTTCAGCATGTGAGATGGAGTTTTATTTTGAATTTTTGCATTGAAGCTCTCTAATTAGTACAAATCAGACATGATAGATCTCCATTCTTCAGTTGTCGGTATCTGTGTTGCCATCCATTGTCGAGTAATAGTCTTCTTGGCTGCAAGGAGGCATATAGGTAGGAGGATATTGATCCACAGAGGAATGTGGTCTGGGAAGAGCCCCAATAGTGTCTGTTCGGCAGTTAATTCATCTGATTGACCTAATAAGCTAGTTAGCTCATTTTGTAGAGTGAGCTAGAAAGGCATCAGACTATGGCATAGCCAAAAAATATGACCCAGTGAGGCCTTAGGGTAACCACAACCCCTCCAACAAATTCTGTATTTGTCTGGGAGGAATTTGAGGAGGACCGCAGGCGTCCGAAAAAAGTGGCTGCGGCACTTCCATGCGAATTCCTTCCATAAGGGGGATGAGGAGATTTTCAGCACCTGCAAGGTTGTTACCAACCACTCCTCTATGGATATCTCCAAGGATAAATCTCTGTTCCATTTTCGTAAGATGGAAGCAGTGGATTTTATTACTCACATCAACCCTTATATATGATTGCTATGATATGTTTCCCAGGTTCCCACGAATGGCTTCTGTGAATAGTTTTATTAAATCGGGAATCGGGTAGGCATTTAGCGGTATTATTCTGTTCCGTAAAATATGGTTCTGAACCTGAAAATGACAAAATAGATCCGAGTTACGAAGGTTGTATTGGGACTGAAGTTTTCAAAGGAGAATCCTTGGTGGGGGAAGGAATTGGAAAAAATGAGAGTCCCAAATGTCTCCAATTGGAAAATGCTTGGTCCATGTGTATAGGGACGAAGTTTCATCTTCAGAAATTAATAAGAGGGTCCCATTCCTGATCTTTTCTCCCAGCAGATTCTCACCACAGATGCCTCTGGCTTGGGCTGGGAGGGGCGCATTGGGTCCCTTCCAGACTCAGGGTACCTGGTCCCCAGTCGAGACATCCCTCCATATACATATTAACACCTCCCTGTAGTGAACAGTAGCTATAGTGAACATATTTGCTGGCTTCATAGGTGTTCCTTATAAAGAGGAACAATTGTAAATGTCGTCGAGATAAAGTTGCCCCTGTATGCCATGCAGGCCTTCCAGAACCACCTCTCTCCCAGCCAGTTGTTGATTCAGTCAGACAATCTCAGTGTGATCTACTATATCAACAAACGGGGAATGCAGCCATACCCCATTTGCAGGGAAGGGATGCGAGGTCTGGTACTGGACACTGGACCATGGCCTGGAACTCAGCAGTCCATGTCCCAGGTGTGCTGAACCCCTGGCAGATAGCCTCAGTTGGACTCAATCTAGAATGCATGAGTGTGAGCTCCTGTTGTCCATCACAGAAGACCTGTTCGACAGGTGGGGTCATGCAGGGTTGGACTTTTGTGCATCCCCACTCAACACAAAACTATCCAGTTTCTGCTTGCTAGATCCAGGACCTGAGTATTCTGGCGAGACGTGTTGTCCCTCTCATGGAGCAGAAGGTTCCTTTATGGCTTTCTCCATTTACTCTGATTCAGAGGGTGTTAATCAGGCTGCAGATGGAGGGGACCAGCATGATCCTGGTAGCACCTTACTGGCAAATATAGTTTCCATTACTGCAACAGTTAGCTGCAGAACCTCTGGTCACTCTGCCTCTCTGCAAGTAGCTGCTGACATAGGCTCAGAGGACCCTGGTCTATCCACATCTCATGTCCCTATTTTTCCATGCCTGGCTTCTGAGGATGAAGCCTTTGCCCATTTTGGGGTTTCCAAGGTGGCTGACATCCTGGTTGCGGCTAGGACGCCTCTACTAGGGCCACTATGCCATGAAATGGAAAAGGTTCGCCATCTGGGCTGCCAAGCACCATTTGGACCCTTTCACCTGTCCAGTGAGCCCATTCCTGGACTACCTGATATCACTGTCAGGCGTAGGCCTGCAGTATTCTTCCCTCAAGGTGCACCTTTTGGCTGTCTGCCTTCCACGAACCCGTGGAGGGGTACTGTGGTTCAGCTAGATGTAGATCATACTTTTCTCAGGGGCATCCTACATTGAAGCATCCTATCCACAACTCTGTTCCGGCTTGGGATTTGAATTTTGTTTTGGAAAAATGTATCCTGTCTCAGTTTGAGTCATCCACGTCTTGTGAGCTATGCTTCCTTTTGTGGAAAGCCTTGGTTCTAGGGACGTGGATATGATATCCAATCCACACTTCTGGCAGTGTTCCTTTTCCCCTTTAAATCCTGTCAAAACGTCTTCAGGTTGGCTCCTTCCAACCACTCGGGTGGTGCCTCCCTTGGCACCGCCCCATAACATCAGATCTTCCTTTCTGCTGGAACAAGAAGATCTTACTTTGAAAGTTGGCTCTTGCAGCAGGTAATAACTATTAGGACTGACGCCACCAGGCGGCGAGACCACAGCAAAATTCTTCTAGCAGTATTCAGTTGGGGACCGTCCACCTCACGTCGGCCCAGCCCCCGACATTCCTCCTAGTATATAGGCAATGGTCTCCACATGCACAAGTTCTTTCCCGCTGCCGCACGCGTTAGTCTAGCTTGCGGATATTCCTTTGCAGTCCGCCGCTTCACGGATCAAACTTTTCCGTTACCGTGCCTTACTTTTCTCTGATGTCAGCCTCATCCTCCGGGCTCCCCACCAAGTGCTCCTGCGGGCGACAGATTCCATCCAAGGATGGTCATTCTTCCTGCCTTTACTATTCAGACCCTGACCATGATGCTGGCTCCTGCTCCCACTGCCAGGCCTTCAATAGCAGGACCCACATTGGGCGCCAAAAGTCACTACAGGCCTTCCTCGCCCAGTGTACGGTAGCCGCTATGCAGCGGGAGACTTCCTCTGGGGACAAATCGCCCATTCCTTTCTATGCTAAAAAGCATCATCACATCCGGCCCGGTGGCACCGAGGGTTGAGGTGCTGGACGCCACACCTCGCGTTACGCCGGTGACCCGGATTCGGGAACGGACTCAGGGTCGGAGGGGAGGAGGAGGATACTCTCCTCCTCCTGGGGTGGGTTCCTGGGGTGCTTTGAGCACCCGGCGCACCAACTCGGTGGAAGCTACGGGTACCGGGCACCAGGCAGCTTTTCGAGTTGGGGGTGGGAGGACATTGCAGGCATTTGACGACATGGCGCAAGGCCAGCACGCTGCCTGTCTGGACGTTAGTCCTCAGCCGACACCTCAGGGAGGCGGGACCAAGGGAAGAAAAATGAAAACACCTGCTTGGGCCAGGATGATGACCGATCCCAGCCCCGATCACCTACCCATGGGCAGATCCCGCTGTGCAGGCTCTCCAGAGGAAGAGGAGCAAGATAGGGAGATAACAGAGTAAGCCTGACACTCTGGGGGCAGACGCCGTGGGAGGGATAACAGGGATTGATCAGTCCAAAGGAGTGTACCAAGTAGGCAGTAGGAAGGGATAAAAAAGAAAGTTTAAAAAAAAAAAAAAAAAAAAAGCATCATCACCACAAAGAAAAGCATCGGGAGAAGCATAGGGAGAGATTCCAATCGAGGTCCCAGTCCTCTGGCGCTCATGCAGCCTCTAAGTCGGGCTCTTCCAGGCAGGAGTCTCACCTGACCTCCTCAAGACCTCCACTCCTGCGGCTGACTCGCCCAAGGCCTCGGATAGTCGGCCACGCTCAGCCGATCAAGGTCCACCCTCCCCCGAGTTCTTCGGGAAGATCTTTGGATCCTGTTAAGTTACCCTTCCGCTCAGCTTCTGTCTGTAGCGCCGACTCCCGGGAAGGGAAAAAGGCCTCTGGGCCGTCTCCGGGGTGTTCCTCCTCCTTACTCGCGAAGTATAAGTCCTCCAACCGCCACCAGCCTCCGGCTACTGACTAGAGCCCGTCGGAGAAGACTTCCAAGCCCTCAGACCGTCAGCAGTCTGCTGACAGTTCCCATACGGCTAAACAGAAGCCTCTGTCAGACCATTGTAAGTCCTCTGACGCCCTTTCAGCATCCACACCGCCACAGGCTCAATCCTGGTGACCTTGGGCCAAGTCATTGGCCCGTTAGTCCAAAGCCTGGAGGAAGGGACCCAGTGGCCCTCACAGCGAGATCCCTCCTCCAAGCCTGTTCATTGATGGGATGGGGTTGCCACCTCATACCTATTCGCCTCCCTGGATCCTCCCATGGGGGGCTATCTCCATCCGTCTTTTCCACCTGGTCCGCTGCCACTCGGACAGATGGGTTCTGGAAGTGGTCGGCCAGCATCTGCCTCTTGAGTTCGAGCAGTACCTCTAAGCTGAGCCTGCGCCACGGGAGGATTTGGTTTCTGCAGTCACTCAGTCGGCTCTTTGAGACTACATAGCCAAGTTCCTCTTCAAGGAGGTCATGGTCAGAGTTGCAGATCCTCCAGAACACCCAGGGTTTGTCTCCAGGTATTTCCTGGTGCCAAGCGGACAGGGGTCTTGTGCCTCTTTCTAGATCTGCATGACCTGAACAAATTTCTCAGGTCTCGCACCTTCAGGATGGTAATTCTGGCACAGATCATACCATCTCTGGAGCAAGGCATGTGGTTTTGCTTCCTGGATCTTCAGGACGTGTTCTTTCACGTCCGATCCATCCGTCTATTCAAAGGTTCCTCTGTTTCAGACAGAGGGAATCCTTTATGAGTTCTGAGTCATGCCCTTTGCTCCTCAACCCCAGGGCCTTCACCAAATCGTTGCAGTGGTGGCAGCTTACCTGAGGCACTGAAGGGTCGGCTGTACCCCTACCTGGACAACTGGCTCATGCAGGTCTCTCCAGGCAGGAGGTGGAGCAGTCCAGAGACTAGCCCTCAGATTTGCTTCAAGCTTGGCCTCCTAGTCAACGAGGCCAAGTCAGAACTCGTGCCTTGCAGGTGATCAATTTCATTGGGGCAGAGCTCGACTTTTGCTGATCCAGCTTCCAATGGACAGGGCAGAGGTCTATCCTCCTTTGCCCGATTATTTCTGGTTGGGCAATTGCACCCTGCTCGGGACTTTCTGCACCTTCTAGGTTACATGACGGCCTGCACCTGCATGGTCCGATGGGCCCACTGGCATATGAGCTTTCTCCATTGGGAGCTGGCCAGCCAGTGGTCTCAGCGCCAAGGTTCGCCGACCAGCTGGTCACTGTGACTCAGAGGATGTGGGACGCCTCAGTGGTGGCTCATCCCAACATCTGCAGGAAGGGATCCGATTGTCCACCCCGAGCTGATGGTCATCTTGACGATCGACACCTCTCTCACGGGCTGGGATGCCCACCTGGAGGAGCACAGAGTCCATAGGCTGTGGTCTCCTCAGAAGTCCCGATGTCACATCAACCTACTATAGCTCCGAGCGGTTCAGCTAGCCCTGACCACATTCACTCCGTTCATTTGGGGTCAAGTGGTTCAGGTCCAGTCAGACAATACCACGACCATGTACTATCTCTACAAGCAGGACGAGACGCACTCCTTGCCTCTGTGCAAGGAAGCTTTCTGCATCTGGTCCCTCGTGCACAGCCTGTAGGCAGATCTCCTTGAAATCCATGTGACTGGAGCCTCGAATCAAATGGTGGATGCCCTCAGCCAGTGGGTGTGGCATCTCACGAGTGGTCTCTCCATCCGAGGTAGTGCAAATCTGTTCTCCCAGTGGGCACCCTTCAGGTGGACCTGTTCACCTGCAGGAGACACAAAGCTGAGGCTGTTTTGGGCCACCCTTCTCAGCAGGGCTCACTGCAGGGGTTGCCTTCTCGAGGCCATGGACCCCAGGCCTCTTTTATGCCTTCCCTCCACTTCCCTTGATTCACAAGGTGCTTCTGAAGGTGAAGAGGGACAAGGCACAGGTGATCCTGGTGGCTTCGGACTGGCCCTGCCAGTCTTGGTACTCCAATCTCCTCAGCCTCAGCAACAGGCTCCCGAGGCATTTTCCAGCACAGCTGGACCTGCTCTGCATCAATCAGGGAAAGGTATTCCATCCGGACCTTCAATCCCTGCACCTGACAGCCTGGTTCCTGAGGGGCTAGAGTTCCAAGCTTTGGGTCTCTCCAACGAGGTCCTCATGCTTGTTGAGGCATCCTGTAAGGAATCAACCAGAAAATGCTGTGCCTTCAAATAGAAGAAATTCTCCATTTGGTGTCGGGGCCAAGGGTTGGACCTTCAATCTGTCCAGTGGTTAGCATTTTGGACTATCTTTGGTCCCTCTCCCCAAGGGAATTTCGGTTGATGACCCTTAGGGTGCATCTGGCAGCCATCTCTGCTTACTGGGCACGGGCCAGTCAGCAGTTGGTGGCGCAGAAGAAGATGGCCTGGCGCTCTTTCAAGGGCCTAGATCACATATTGCCTCCGGTGCATGAACCACCACCTCCGTGGGATGCATGAACCACCACCTCCGTGGGATCCACTGCTGGTTTTGGCAAAGCGTAAAGGGGAAGCCATTTGAATCAACACACATGTGCGACATCTCCCACCTGTCATGGAAGACCGCCTTCCTGGTGGCTATCACGTCAGCCAGAAGGATTTGTGGAGCTCCAGGTGCTCTTGGTGGAGTCTCATTACCTGGTCTTCCACAGGGACACGGTTGTCCTGTGCCCCCACCTGAAATTCCTTTTGATGGTGGTGTCAGAGTTTCACCTCAACCAGGTGTTGACTCTGCTGGTGTACTACCCCAGTTACATCTCGGAGGCCGAGTACAGGCTCCATACTTTGGACCTGAGATGAACACTCACCTACTATAAAGCATGTGGCTGAAGTTCAGGGAGAGGTTCGCTAGCTGTTTGTCACCTACGCTGAAGCTGCACCTAGCAGATCTGCAACCTAGTGGATGATTGGTGGGTGGATCACTTCCTGCACTGATCTCAGCTATAGGTTGGCAGGAAGGGAGACTCCCATAGGGCTAAGAGCTCATTCCACCCGCCACACCACTGCGTCGGTGGCTGTTTCTAGGGATGTCCCTATCCAGGAAATCTTCAGGGTTGCTACCTGGAAGTCAGAAAACACCTTCATTTCCCAGTACCACATTGATCTTGAGTCATGCCAGGATGCTGGTTTTGGGGCCTCAGGTCTCCAGTCTCTTTTCCCAAGTAAGGGTGTGTGCCTTGCCTTCCTCCTCCCAGAGAACTGCTAGGAGTTCGTTAGACAGTGTGGATAGAACATCATAACCACATCCCTAGAAACATAAGTTACTCACCTGTAACAGTAGTTCTAGGAGTGGTATATGATGTTCATCCACACGAACCTACCTGACCTCGCCAGGCTCAGGCACAAAACCTTGCTTCCGGCAGGCAAATATTCGGCATCTAGGGGTGCAGCCGAGGGTTTTACCACCTGGGTGGGTGGGAGGAGCCAGCTTGAAGACATTCCAGCAGGAATTAAAGAGGAAAGGCATCTGCCAGTGTGGATGAACATCATACACCACTTCTAGAACTACTGCTACAGGTGAGTAACCTGTGTTCCCTCCCTCCTTCCCCCTGTGTTTCTTCTGCTACTTCTTATGAGCTTGTATTTATTTATTTATTAGAACATCAGTTTAACAACCTTTGAGCCAGAGGCTCATTTACAAAGGTACCTCGTCACAGTGAGGACAAAATAGTGCAAGAAACAAACATCAAGGCAGACAAAAAATCTGAGTACATTTAGGAATCAGCCAAAAAATACAGGCATTTGTCAAACACAGTATACAACAGGCTTACATGTGCGCTTTACAGAGTAGACAATATACAGTAGTTACATGGAGATTGAGTCAGTGGGCAGAATGAAGGTAAGGCTGGGTGGGAGACATGAGAAGAGGAGTGTGGGGAAGATAGTAGCAAGTAAAGGTAGAGCTGGACAGAAGGTCAGAGAGCGGCTCAGTGAGCCTTGTCTGGAAGGATAGGAGGAGGCTTAGAGGCAGGTACAGCTGCGTGTTGAGAGCAGGTGATTTCTAAGACTAGTTTTAAAATAAGATAACGAGGCGGCATCAGTGACTCCGGCGGGGAGGGCATTATACCAACAGGGGGCTCTGTAGGGGTAAGCCCTTTGACCTTGCGAGGTTCTCGCCCTCGGTATAACCAGTGCAGTTTTGCGGGATATGCGGGTATGAACTGTAGGGTTTGCACGGTGGATAGTGGTTGACAGACCTGGTGGGGATAGCCTAAGGAGTGATTTTTTGTTAGGAGGCAGGTTTGGTATTTGAGGCGCTCATCTAGGTTGAGTAGATTAGCCATAGTGTAAAGACGGCAAGTGTGTGGGTTAGACTAGGAGCCCCAGTTATGAGCCTGCAGGCCTTGTTTAAGGTGAGGCGGATATTGTGCAGGGCAGTCTGGTCTGTTGCACCATACTCAGGTAGGCCATAGTCTACCAGAGATAGAACAGAGGATGTGGCTGCAAGTCGGAGGGCATCCGTGGGAGGCAGTTTTATGACGATAGAGGATAGCCAACCGAGTGTTAGAGGCTGAGGCAAGGGCAGAGATGTGGGCATGAAAAGAGAGGGCAGGGTCAAAGGTTATACCTAGGTATTTATAAGAGTGAGCTAGCTCAATAGGGAGTTTAGAGGTGGAGTGGACTGCGAGAGGATAGTTACTGGATTTATTTTGGGGGTGGGCAAGAGCATGGTTTTGGTTTTCTGTAGATTAATTACGAGCTTGTGCTCAGTAAACCAGGCTTCTGCGTCATTATTAAGTTCACTGCAGAGAATCCTGAAGTGAGATGGGATTACGGTCAGAGGCAAAGAGTACGGCATCATCTGTGTAAAGAAGGATTTTACCAGTACATACATTGGGCAGGGAGTTGAGAAAAAGGGAAAAGAGCAAGGGCCCACGAATGGAGCCCTGAGGGACTCCAGAGCGGATAGGGCAGGTGCTGGAAAGTTTCCCGTTGATTTTCTACGTTGTGAGTGGGCGAAAAGTAGCTGGAGCACCAGGAAACAGGCCCAGTGGCAAAGCCTAAGTGACTAAGGGTAGTTAGCAGGAGGGGTGGGAGACAGTATCCAAGGCTTTTGATAAGTCAATGAATAGCTCCAGGAGCCCACCTCTCTCGTTGCACCTTTCTGGGTCTCTGGGGAGAACTGGAGGCAGGCATGAGGACCTCTCACTGTATAGCATCACACTGACGTCAGTCATGTGGCGTCAGGTGGGCGGTCCTCTGGAAGACACTGCTACTAAACGTTTTCTGTGTGGTCCTAACCCTGGTGGCTTAGTCCTAATGGTTAGTACCTACTGCAAGAGCCTCTCTCGAAGATATACTATTGTGGCAAGTTCTTACGTAACCGTACTTTTCTTCTAAAGGTGGTGTCTGAGTTTACTCTGAACCAATCTATCCACCTCCCAGTGTATTTCCCAGAGTGTGTCAGTCCAGGGGAAGCACTGCTCCATATTTTAGATGTGCGCAGAATTCTGAAGTATTATCTACTGCTAACTAAGGACTGCAGAAACTCAAAGCAGCATTTTGTTTCTTTTGCCCAAGGAAAGTGAGGGCGTTCAGGTTTTCAAACAATGTCCAAATGGGTTGGCCAGTGGTATTGTGTTTTGTTACAATAAACATGGCAAGGAGTTGCCGGAGGAGGTGAAAGCCCGCTCCATGAGTGGCATGTCTATCCCTGTGGCTTGTTACAAGGGGGTCTCCACAGCTGACATCTGCGCTACTGCTACCTGAAGTACCATCCTTACTTTCAGCAGGCACTACAGTCTGGACATTACCTCCAGAGCCTGTGCAGGCTTCGGGCCACGCTGTGCTTCAAGGCCCTCTGTCTTAGGCCTCTGTCTTCCTGCCTTCCAGACTATCCGGACATGCTTGTAACTGCTTTGGACTCCTACGGTGTGCCCTGATGACTCGGATACCCCAAAGTAGACAGAACGTTACGTAAGAGCTGACTATAACAGTAGATCTTCGAGGGGATCTTAGTCATCAGGTCTGCCTTCCCTCCCGCCATCCCCCTATTTGGGGCCCTCTTTTTGGACTGGCTGTCTGGTGCCTCCAGCCTTTTATTTCGGCCTGGGCACATCTCCCTCTTCTTGGTCCCCTGCAGCAGGAGTTTGCTCCGCTTGTCTCTGTGGGAAAGAACTGAGGAGGGCACGGGGCTGCTCGCATCTTTATAGGGTTGATGACATCGGTAGGTGACATCAGCATGGGTGGACCCCAGTTGTACTGCTGAAATAGTCTTCCATGTGGATCCTGCTTCACTGACAGTGAACCTCCTATGATGTGACCTGCTGACCTGAGATCCCCTCGAAGATCTACTGTTACAATTTCTTATGTAACTGTTGTTTTTGCTTCCTGGACCTCCAAGATGCATTCTTCCACATTCCTGTCTGCAGGTCTCATCGTCAGTATCTCCGTTTCTGAGTGGAAGGGGTCCTGTACCAGTTTCAGGTCATACTGTTCAGCCTCTCCTCAGCTACAAGAGTCCACCAAATGCATGGCAGTGGTTGTGGCCCACCTATGATACCTAGGGGTAAGAGTGCACCCCACATGGATGACTGGTGCCTAGGGGTAAGAGTGCATCCCACCTGGATGACTAACTGGTAGCTGGTCCATCCAGAGGGGCTATGATGAGATCCACAGAACTGGCTCTCCGTACCTGCTGAGACTTGGGCCTGTTGGTCAACCTGGAAAAGTCTGCAAAGTCTGAACTGGTACCAAAGCAGGTGATCAAGTTCATCGGGGCAGAACTAAGGCCCACCTCTGGGCACATTATCTTACCTGTTTGCCTGATCATTTCAGGTTGGGCTCCTGCACCCTGCCTTGGGTTTCATAAAGCTGTTGGAGTACATGGCATCCTGTACCAGCATGGTTCGTTGGGCCTGCTGGCAGATGTACCATCTTCAGCGAGAGCTGGGCCATCAGTGGTCCCAGTGCCAAGGCCACTTGGACCAGCTCACAGTGACCTAGCCAATGTGGGACACCATCCAGTGGTGGCTGAACCCAGAAGAGCTGTAGGAAGGAATCCCGTTTGTCCGCCCAGAGCAGACCATCATGCTGATGATGGATGCGTCTCTGGTAGGGTGAGAAGCACACCTGGAGACCACACAGCCCATGGGTTTTGGTCACCCAGGAGTTCTGTCACCCTAAACCTGCTGGAGCTCTGTGCAATGCACTTGGCTTCATGAATTTGCTCCGCTAGTCAGGGGTCAGATCATTCATGCCAGGCGGCCAAAACCACAATCATGTTTTACCTGAAAAGACAGAGCAGCGCACACTCCTTTCCTTCCTTGTGCGCAGCCTGGGTGCCAATCTCCTAGCAATTCATAGAAACAGAATTTGTCAGCAGATGAGAACCACTTGGCCCACCCTGTCTGCCCATTTTCCCTACCTACAGTATCACCATCAACCCTGTTTGATTTCCAGATCTTTTTCCTCCCCCATTTCTTTTCACTGAGATCCCCTTATGCATACCCAATGCTTTCTTGAACCCCATCACTGTTTTTGCCTCACCACCTTGGCTGGTAGGCTAGTCCATGAATCCACTACCCTTTCTGTGAAGAAGTACTTCCTCACATCTCTCCTGAATATACCGCCTCCAGCTTCACAGCATGTCCCCATGTTCTTGTGCATCTTCTTTTCTAAAAAGTACTTCCATCCTGTACCTTTTTTGCCCCATGTGGTATTAAAAGGTTTCTATCATATCCTCCTCTCCCATCTCTCTTCTGGGGTGTACATATTGAGTTCCTTAAGTCTCTCCACATAGGGCTTGAGATACAGACCCCTCACCATTTTAGTTGCTCTCCTCTGGACTGCCTCTACTCTGTCAATATCCTTTGGAGATGTGGCCTCCAGAACTGTACATGGTATTCTAAATGTGGACTTACCAGTGATCTATATTGGCAACACCACCTCCCTTCTTCTGCTGGAGCTACCTCCCCTATGCCCCAGCATCCCACTATGCATCCTAGCTGCTTTGTGCATTACCTGGCCACCTTTGGGTCGTCAGAGATTATTATCCCCAGGTCTATTTTGCTTGCGATCATCAATAACACTCCACACATTTTGTAGGTCTGTCCATTACATCTCTGTAGAGCAAGCTCATCATTGGTCCGTTTGAACGTGCATGTCACGGTGTTATACTTAGCCCAGTATACACTGCCAGTCTATACCTTTTCAGTAAGTGCTAATCAATCAGTCAAAATCTTTATCCAGGTGATCATCATTGAGCAAAGCTCATTTGCAAGATGGACCTGTTTGATAAAGGTCGAACACAATGCAAAAGAAATACATATATACGCTTATGCTAGATGAATACAATTATCTATGGCCATAACAATCATGATAAAGTATATAATTTTCAAGATCAGGATTTATAAAGTCATAACAGAGATAAATGTATAGCAGTAAAGAATATATAACAGTATGAGCAATTTACAATTTGAGCCTGCATGAGCACATAAGGATGTACCTCATACAAATAATCTAGGATAACAGGGATGTAGAGGTGACACGGGTTACCCCGTGTAGGGAAGATAATAGGGTGGGGGGGTGGAGGGAGTTTAATGGAGTGAGGAGATGCAAGGGGTGATGGAACTGGACATCCGTACAAGCGAAGTAATAAGGAAAAAAGAAAGAAAAAAGAAGGACCAAATGTGGATAATGGGAAGAGGTCTCTGAGGGGTCGCTGAGGCTATGTCTGACTAGGGTTGAGGGAAACAGTTGCACAGTTCCTTAATGTGGTGCGAATATAGAGTCTTGAAGGAAGACAAGCTAACAGAGCAACTGAGTCGCAAGGTTTTTTGTAGTTTATTTCAGAGTGAGGGCAGTAGGTAGCTTATGGCCACTCTACCGAAGCACGTTTTGACTTTGGGAATTTTCAAGGCAAGAAAGGAGTAGCTTCTCAGGGCATAGTTACCTAAAGCGCTTTGAGGGAGACTGTCATCAATATATTACGGAAGATTAGTGGAAATAGCTGAGGGACCATAGAGCAGCATTTCTGTCCTGTCTGAATTGAAGCGGTCCACTCCACAGCCCCGTACAAGGAGCAGTGGTGTGTGTTAAAGGGGAGACCTGTTACGAACCTCAGAGCTCTGTGGTGAAGCGTATCTAGTTTTGCAAGTGAAGAAGCCAGGCTCTGACTATAAAGGAAGTCTGCGTAATCCAGCAGTGAGAGAAATGTTAATTGGACCAACCTCTGTTTAGCATCAGTCGTGAGGAAGTGTTTGATCCTAAAGAAAAGTCTTAACCTTTGCCTTAATTTTTATGTTTGCTTGCGTGCAGCGCAAGAAACATATTGCAGCAGCTTGGTGCCAAAGCAGGTTCAGGAGGTACGGCACTGTTGTGGCATGTGTGATGTCCACCAATAATGCCCATCTGTGGGCTTCCCAAGCTGCTCCTGTGGCCTTGGCTCTCTTCGAGCAGGCCACAGCTAACAGACCACCCGACTGACCCCCGGACAGATTCAGACAGCCCATCTGTGGGCTTCCCAAGCTGCTCCTGTGGCCTTGGCTCTCTTCAAGCAGGCCACAGCTAACAGACCACCTGACTGACCCCCGGCCAGATTCAGACAGCCCATCTGTGGACTTCCCAAGCTGCTCCTGTGGCCTTGGCTCTCTCCGAGCAGGCCACAGCTAACAGACCACTTGACTGACCCCCGGCCAGATTCAGACAGCCCATCTGTGGGCTTCCCATGCTGCTCCTGTGGCCTTGGCTCTCTCCAAGCAGGCCACAGCTAACAGACCACCTGACTGACCCCGCCAGATTCAGACAGCCCATCTGTGGGCTTCCCAAGCTACTCCTGTGGCCTTGGCTCTCTCAGAGCAGGCCACAGCTAACAGACCACCCGACTGACCCCCAGACAGATTCAGCCGAGGAACTGCCACCCAGGCTCCCAGCTCCTAAGCCACGGGATTCCCGGCTAGCGGGCGATCGGCGCCCCTCTAGCTGACGCTTGAGACTGCAGACACGGACCCAAGATCCTACAAGGTACAGCAACTGCTGCAACCAACCGGATTGTGAGCGCCCTCTCAGACCACGCTCTGATTGGTCCTTGGCAGAAGCCGGCTTCTGCTCTTTGATTTTAAACTCTAAAAATGTTTATGTTGGGACAAATGTTAAAAAGCCGAAGTGTTAACCCAGTCTGTAATTGAAAGGACTTGATTTGTGGTTTGGGAAAGAAATCTAGTGTTTACAGCCCTTTCCCTGCATACGTGCACTAGCCCTAGACACTTTTGGGTGCCAAAGTAATACACGTCCTTTTGTTCTGCAAATTTTGGACTGCCCACTGTTCTGTCTAACCCTTTATGTGAATCCCCTTTATTAACCCTCACTCTCGTACTCTCCCTCAGCTGAGGAACTGTTGCCCAGGCTCCCAGCTTCTAAGCCGCGGGATTCCCGGCTACCAGGCGGTTGGCGCCCCTCTAGCCGACGCTCGAGACCACAGACACGGACCCAAGGCCCTACAAGGTACGGCAACTGCCACAACTTTTTCGACTGCCCCCCTCCCCCACCTCCGCTGATTATTAAATACAGTAGCTCCTGCCAAAATATTAGTCCACATTCCCTGGCACAGTGCCCCACCAATAGAGACTTAGCTCGTGATCACCCTCTTCTCTGTCCAGCCTACGGGATCCAACTCTCAGGGCCTTGCCTTACTAAAACGCATAGGCTCTCCTTCGCTGTGCCTTCACCACTAAATGTTTTTAATGCTATCAAATTTGATAAGCTGCATTAATCCAGCAACCCCACTGGCCCCTGGGCTAATTGAGTGGCTCCTTTTTTGAGGTACCATCATGTCGGGCCCTATATGGCTCCTTATACTGCCCCTTCTTCTGCTGATACCAGCTGCCCAGCATTGGACACCTGAACTATCATCATGTTTGGTCTACAACGGCACCTTGTGCTGTATACCACATGGCAACTTATCCTTTAATTGCCTCCGTGATTCCAAGTACCAGTACCTCAAACCCTGCTCTTGGACCACATATACCAGTAGTACTTATAACACTCCCCCACCTCAAGGCCCACCTCCCACCACGCAGACTTCTATCTCCTCCCGCCTATTGTAGGTGGGTACTAGCTCTTGCTACAACAGATCAGCTCTTCTATGGTGGCTACTTTCAAGTCCCTAAAACATCAGATCTACTAGACGGAAGAAAGGCAGGAATTACAAGTTCATAATTAGTGCTCTTAGAAAATCCTACTTATCCTCCTGCTATGTTCAGGCAATGTAGAACTCAACCCTGGCCCCCAGAAGCTATTGCTTTGCCAGCAGAACTAGCAAATTTAAAAGGAATAAGCTTCTTGCATATTAACGTATGTAGCCTCCTTAAAAATATAACCTTAATACAAACCTGGGTAAATCATACCTCTCCTGACATACTTGTGATTTCAAACTTGGCTTAGACCCAGCACCACTGATGGAGAAGTAAACATACCCAACTATGCCTTGTTCAAGCTGATAGGCATGCCAGAGGAGAGGGTAGCTATCTCGTTAAAGACAAATTTTCTGCCTTCTGCTTATCCTCGGCATCTGTCACCAGCAATTGAATGCCTAATTCTCAAAATGAATACACAGACTACTGCACTCTGCGTAATAGGATGCTACAGACCACCATCTGCTGGCCTACAGCTTGTCATATCTAAGTGACAAGTTGGGACAGAGGCTGCCAGAAACTGTTATTTTAGGAGACCTCAACTTTGACTGGCTCTCTAACACAGCTGCCCCTTGCATCCTTCTGTGATGAACATGGCTGACACAACTTATTACTGAACCAACACGCCCAAGCGTGAAGAACCCCAGTAAAGTACACTTTTGGATGTGCTAATGGTGAGCAAACCTCATCTCTTCTCCCCAGCTGATGTCTTCTTCTCAGATGCCAGCGACCATTGTTTTATTGAGAGTAAGATCACCAACAACCCAGCACCCATGAGCAAGTTCTCTATGAAGAGATCCAGGCCGAACTTCAATGAACATGCCTACCTAAACGAAGCTAAGTACTCCCCTGAGTGGCAAGATTTCACGGGCCAATACGATACGTCCGCTTACAATATCTTTCCACAACATTCTATCAAGGGCCCTTAATAAGTATGCTCCCCTGATTAAACTTTGAACTAGGACCAAAACCTGTAAATGGTTCACCCCTCAGATTAAGTCCTTGCTTCTAGAAAGAAATAAGCTCTGGAAAAAAGCGCGCAGACTGAACACTGCAGAGGATTGGAACCAGTTCAGGAGACTATGAAATTTATGTACCAAAACAATCAGAGAATTGAAGGCCACCTTCTTCAAATCCGAACTCGACTCTGCCACAAAGAGCCCAGTCAAGCTCTGGAACACAATCAATGATCTGCTAGGTCACTCCCCAGGAAATTCACTCCCGACAAAGATTACGTCTGGCAACTTGACTATAACCGAAAAGATGGATATACTTGACACATTCAGTAACCACTTTGCTACTGCAGGCATGGCATTTGATAACTCCCCTGCAAACATACTTCGCTCCCAGACTGCCAGCCAACTGACTGAAACTCTGATAGCTTCGTCGCCTTTCTCGCTTCAACTTGCCCCACTGAAAGAGGTAGAGGACCTCTTGCTTCAGTTGGATACTAGAAAAAGTGCTAGGGCCGACACCCTTGACCCTTACTTCCTAAAAATTGCCTACCACGTACTAGCAATACCCATCGCCCACCTTTTTAACTTAGCCCTGTCTCAGGGTACCTTACCACCTATATGGAAGACAGCACATGTCATACCACTGTTCAAATCAGGTGACCCTGACAATCTCAAAAACTACAGGCCAATTTCTCTCCTTCCGGTCCTGTCCAAGCTCCTAGAGAAAATTGTAAATGCACAGCTGAGGACTCACCTTGAGTCTAGGGAACTGTTAAATCCTATGCAGTCCGGATTCAGAGCTAAACATAGCACTATCTCAGCCCTCGACAAAGTTTCTAACGACTGGCAACGTAATCTTGAGAGCAAAAACTTTATTGCGCTGTTTTCCTTGATCTAAGCAAGGCTTTTGACACGTCGACCATAGTCTGCTCCTCTCCTCCCTTCAAACCATAGGTGTGGACCCCTCCTCTCTCGTTGGTTTACTGACTATCTTACAGGGCCTTCAACAAGTTAAAGCGGAAGGAGGCCTGTCCCCTATAAAAACTCTGCAAGAGGGTACCTCAAGGTTCTATATTAGGGCCCTTACTTTTTGCAATCTACATTAATAGCATCGACTACTGTATAAAAGCCAACATCCATCTGTTTGCAGATGGTACAGTTCTCTACGTGAGTCGCCCAACACCTGAAGCTGCCTGCAATGACCTACAGTCAGAATTCAACCTTTTGCAAAGCCAACTCCTCCAAAAAAAGCTACTCCTTAATGCCAGAAAAACTAAAGCAATGGTCCTCTCCCCTTTTATCCATACTGCTAACCCTGTGTCCAGTGGGACAGTTCCCCAAATTACCACAGTTCTAGGTGAAACACTAGAATTTGTTACAAAATTCAAGTATCTGGGAGTTTGGATAGACCAAAGACTCTCCTTCATTGAACATATCGAGGACTTGCTAAAACGACTTCGGCAAAGACTTGGACTGCTTTTTAGAATCAACCAATTTCTCACCAGAGATGCCAAGAAACAACTGGTCCGATCCATTTTCCTATCATTGGTTGATTACGCTGGCTTCCTCTACAGCCAATGCCCCAACTCTTACATGGCTAAACTGGACACACTACCATCGAGCACTGAGGTTTATAACAGGACTCCCCTTTGACACGCATCACTGCACCCTATATGCGGCAGTAGGACATCGCTAAGTTCAGGCGCCACAGAACGCCGCCTTCAGCCTATAGATCCATCTCAATAAGCTGCCTTACTATATCTCCTGCTGTCTTCCCTAGGTATAATTAGAAATACCGTTAAAAAGTTACTCAGCTACTGTATTACCCAAAGTACCCAAAGCAAAATCCCACTTGGCGGGGCAGCCATAAACTTCCATGCTACCTACCTTATGGAGCGATCTACAAAAACCCTCAAATTAAGCACTCTAATCAGTATAAATGCCTTCAAGGCGCTTTATTTCCATACAGTCAGAGAAGTATGTAACTGCTTCACCCTCAGACCCAGTACGGTGTCTGCACTGGTATATAGCCATGCCTAGACCCAATTTTAAGTACTGACCCCCAGCTTGCTCCTCACCAGCCTAATTGTCTCTCTCTCTCTCTCTCTCTCTTATCCCCCTGTCTTATCAACACTAGGCCCGTCCATCCCCTTATTCTTCCTTTCCCAACCTTGGATAGGAGCTCACTACCCTGGGTTGTGACATCCTACCATGCCCCGTACTTTATAGTATTCACTCCGGGGCTCACACATACTCCTTTCTCCATCCACCTTCTCTACATCCAGCTTTACCAACTCCTTTCTGTGCACCGTGCCCTCTAGCCTTTCTCCCCAACCTCCCTCCCTCCCCCTACCTTCACCTCTACCTGGTGTATATTTTAATTTTTTCTTCTGTTACTTCCTCCTGCAACCTTAGATAACCTGCTTTATCTTCCTATAGACACTTCTATGTATGTAAATACCATGTAATCTGTACAATATCTGTATAATTTTATGTACATATGAACTTCTTTTCTTCCTCTCTGTAAAGAGTATTATCTGTATTGCCTTGTAAATACCTGTGTTGACCTGTATATACAATTGTTCATGCTCCACCAGGTCCATCTTGCAAATGAGCTTCTGCTCAATGATGTACACCTGGTTAAATAAAGACTTGATTGATTGTGGAACACAGCTGGTGACAGTAGTTTGGAATATTGCCACCAACGAAAGAAAATAGCAGCATGAATCGCTCCCCACGCACATTGCGTGCTAATCGCCCTGCACACACTGTATGGCCGGCGTGGGTGCCCAATCCCCGCCTGCTCCAATGTTCGCCCCAACAGACAACTGTTACTGCCAGGAGCCCACCCCAGCGTGCAAGAAGTCCTATGGCAGATGGGGTGCCCAATCCCGTCGGCTCCACTACCCCCGCCCAAAACAGCCTTCCAGCTGCCACGCTGGAGCCCACCCCAGCGTGGCAAACATCTCGCGCCATCCAGAAAAAAAAAAGAAACCTGAAAGAAAACCTTCCCTCGCTGACTGTCCTCCCCGCTCCCCCCCCACGCCCACCCTCTGTGCACCCTGCCTCCCCACACCCCTACCCCATTCTTACCTCTGGAGTCGGGCGCGACGATCTTCGGTGGACCAGGAACACGTCTGCACTCTTCAAAGCCGACTGCGCACTGAGGAAATGTCGGTAAACTGTATGATGTAATACATAGGGTTTTTTCAACTTTGATGCATATCTCAGGCATTTTGGGGAATTTTTTTCACCAAATTTTCAACATGGGGTCTTTGGGACCCCACCTCATGAATTCTGTCACTGTCATTTTGTTAATCTGCCCCAAAAGGTGATTTCACTGTCACTGCAGAGGACCACCTTTTGGGACCGATTCTGAAATGACGATGTCTATTCATGGGGTAGGCCCCAAAAACCTATGTTGAAAATTTGGTGAAAAATCCCAAATGACTGTTTTACGAGCATGTGTTGTGCTGTTCCTACACACAATCGTAGGTTCGTGAATTTTCAATATTTTCACTCCAGATTTTCAACATTGCCATTTTACCACACCTCCTTATGAGCAGTACAGCTGTCATTTTTCACATTTCGCCCAAAATGTGTTTCCGCGCATGTGGCACACAGTGGCGCAGTCGGTGTGTGAAATCAATGTTCAGGGCAGATTAATAAAATCACAGTGACACTGTTTATGAGCAGAAGTGTCAAAATGGCTGTGTTAAGAATTTGGTGGCAAAATTCCCCAAAATGACTGTTTTACAAGCATGCGTTGCACTGTTCCTACGCACGCTTGTGAGTTCATGAATTTTCACTATTTTCACTCCAGATTTTCAACATTGCCATTTTACCACACCTTCTTATGAGCAGTACAGCTGTCATTTTTCACATCTCACCCAAAACATGTTTCCACACATGTAGCGCACAGTGGCACAGTCGGTGTGTGAAATCAACGTTCGGGACAGATTAAGAAAATCACAGTGACACTGTTCATGAGTGGAGGTGTTACAATGGCTATGTTAAAAATTTGGTGAAAAAAGTCCATAAAATGACTGTCTTACGAGCGGCCATTGCGCAGTTTCCACGCACCCTCGTAAGTTCATGGATTTCTAATATTTTCAGTCCAGATTTTCACCACTGGCATTTTTCCACACTTCCTTATGAACAGTACAGCAGTCATTTTTCACACTGTGGCAGGGGCATTAGTTATCCCCATTTCTGTTCTTTGTGTCGTTTTTTTTGTATGTCTTGTGGAATGAATGAGATGTTGTACGTCTTTTGTCTTTGTCTGTAGTAAATAGCAGCGTTATAGACTGGCCACCTATTTCTCGCTATTTATCCCCCCCCCATCATGTATTATTGAGCGTTTGGGCATATGCTTATGCCGAGTATTTAATATTTTGGACATTTATGTGTAAGGCATTCTATTGCTGATTTCTAAGCCACATAGGGTTGTGGTCTTTGTAGGACTGCTATATGCGTCTGGCGCTTTATGGGTGGTTGTGGGGGTTGGCGGTACCCCTCGTGACGCTTGGGATCCTCCTTTCCCTGCTGCTGTCTAGGAGCAGCGCCCTTTCTTTCCCAATTTGTACAGAGAATTTAGCGGAGGATCCTTCCTATTGCTAAAATAATAAATCAAGTTCAAACTGTGTTTTGGAAACTTATTTTGATTTTGTTTCCTTTAAAATGCCTAACTCATTATTACCATTGTTTGAATGCTTAAAGATTATATGTAATTATCATTTTGATTAGAACTAGTAGATGACAGACAGTTGGAAGAACCAATCATGTTCTTTGATTTCCATAAATAGCAACCTAAGATATAGATCAGATCAGGTATAACCTGGGTGTTGTACCTGGAACACCTGCCCCAGGCTGTTACGCTTCTCCTGCATTACAAAGGCGGAACTGGCATGTTTCCAGTCAGAGATGTTATGCTGTATTTGCTTTATTTAACGTTCAGTTTGTTTTTTATTTATGTTTTACTATTACATTTTGAAGTTCCTATAAATAAAGCCTGCGGACTTCTGCATCTACCAGAAATCCTGTTAAGTCTTCATTTGTCTGACGCTCTGCCTTCCACACACACCATGGCCGAAATGTGTTTTCGCACTTCCACTGCAGAAATGAGTGATCGCTGTGGGAAATCACTGTTCGGGACAGATTAAGAAAATCAGTGACAGTGTTCGTGAGCGGAGGTTCCGAAATGCCTTTGTTGACAATCTGCTGTAAAAAAAAAAAAATCCCCAAACTAACTGCATTATGGGTGTGCATTGCGCAGTTTCTACACACGCTCGTGACTTCACCAGTTTTTTTAATATTTTCACTGCAGATTTTCAACATTGCCATTTTTTCCACCTCCCCATGAACAGTACAGCTGTCATTTTTCACATTCTGTTTGAAATGTGTTTTCGCACCTGTGGTGCCAAATGGCGTAGTCTCTGTGCAAAATCAGCTTTCCGCTAGCGAACTGATATTGCCACTGTTCATAAGGTGGGGGTCACAGAAAACCCATGTTGAAAATTTGGAGTGAAAATGCCAACGAACGTCTGAGATGTTAGGGTTTCCGACCATAACGCCCCACCCTGTAGAGATTGACAGGCATCAGGGGTGTGACTTGGGATTCTTGCCTGTAATGCTCATACCATTCCACACCCTGCAGCCAGTGAGAGGCATCGAGGTGTGCCTTGCACACTTCAGCCCCAAAGTTCACCCCATTCTCCTATATAGCACTCATTTCACCATATTTCCTTATGGAATGGGATCTAGATTTAGTAGTTGCCGTATTGGTCCTTGCAAGAATAGATCCAGAAGCAAATGATATGATACCTTTTAATGGACCAACATAGATGTAACAAGAACAAAGTGCTGTAGCTTTCGAACCAACCAGTCCTTCAGAAGCTCATGGCAGTTGTTTAGAAAATACAATACTTAAAACAGCTAGATAATGCAGAGAAAAACAGAAAAAATCCCCATTGGTTTAAAATACTCATTTAAAAAACAAAAACAAAGATGATGTCAGAAAGTTTAACAGTACCATACTGCCTTCAGCCAGGAGGAACCCTGGGTCCAAGGTGCTGGGCGGAACACACATACAAAGATCCATAATTTTAAATGGTATTTTTAAACCCAATAGATTTCTATTTTCTGCATACTATATTATAACTGTCATTGTTCTAAACAACATGTGTCCATGGCAACGAGACACTGTTCTTGTTATTACATCTATGTTGGTCCATTAAAATATCAAATCATTGCTTCTGAATCTTATGGAATAGGGTGAGCATAAGGGCCAAAGACCCCAAGGCACACCGTGTCACTTGTCGGTGTCTTCAGGGTAGGGTGTGGTGAAATGGCGTGGCCGTTATGCCTGACAACTCAAAGGCACACCCCAATGCCTGTCAGTCTCTGCTGGGTGATGGCGGGGTTGGCTTCAGTTCAGTACTTCACTGCCATTCCTATTATGCAGCTCTCTAACTCCTACACTACCAATGCCAATGCCAGCAAGCAAACATTCGGCATTGACAAATGCTTGTTCTAACAAGTCCTCGGTATGTTCAAGGTAGGGGAGTCTATGGTCGAGCCAAATGCCGAGATATTTAAATTTCATGACAAATTCCAGTTTTTCACCCAACAGTGTAGTAATCGGGCCCTGCCTCACACTGAGGTAGGACTAGTTTTACATGGACATTTCCTTTTAAAGTGGATCAGTCACATCACAAATCCCTGAGGCACCCCACTGGTCACTCTTCTCTCCTCTCCTCGGAATGAACTTCGTTTACTACTCTATTGCGTATCTCCTAACCAATTTCGTACCCCAGTTTACCACCTTTTGACCCACTCCAGTTGGGTGCCTCAGGGATTGGTGATGGGACTGATCCACTTTAAAAGGAAACGTTCATGTAAAATGAGTCCCACCTCAGTGTGAGGGAGGGCCTGATTAGCACTTACTGAAAAGGTATAGACTAGCAGTGTATACCTGGGCTCAGTATAACACCGAGACATGGACATTCCAAACTGGAGCAGTTATGAGCTTCGGTTATGCAGCGATGTAATAGACCTGTGGCTGCTCCCTGTATGAAACGTCATACTCGGGACAGCCATGGGTGGTTGTGGGAGTGCCAATAGTAGCGTATATTTTGAAATGCCAGCAGAGGGGCAGGCAGGATCAGCCAGATAAAGTAAAAATAAAACAACTTACCAGAGATGGCAAAAATGCTACTTTTCAGTAAGTGCTAGTCGGACCCTTCCTCACACTAAGGTGGGACCCGTTTTTATATGGACGTTTCCCTTTAATGTCTTTGAAAGTGACACTACAGAGAATCTGGAGGGGAATGTCTGATTATTTGTGGATGATACCACAATATGCAGTAGGGTGGACATTCTTGGGTGGGGTGGAAAGGATGACCTGAGAAAACTTTGAGTGGCAATGAATATAGCAGCTGGCTTTGAATGGGAAAAAGTGCAAAATAAGTTATCTGTTGACAGATTCACCTTGATCTAATTCCTTGGTAACCAAATCAAAGAAATCTATCAGATTCATTAGACATGGCCTCCCACCTGTGAATCCATGCTGTCTTGGGTCTTGTAACCCATTTGATTCAATATATTCCACTATCCTGTCCTTCAGCACTGATTCCATTAACTTTTCCACCACCAATGTGAGGCTGACTGGTCTGTAATTGCCAACCTCTCCCTATGGCCACTTTTATGAAATGATACTATATCTGCCCTCCTCCAGTCCTCCAGAACCCCACCTGTTTCAAGTGTTTCATGTCACAGGGCAGAACAGTCAGCAGGCAGACGATCTCAGCTGGGTAAGAAACGTCACATGAGTGGTCTATAAATCAGGAGGTGGTGAACCACATGTTCTTCCTTTAGGATCACCCTCAGTTGGCCTGTTTGCCTCGATAGAATGCCAAAGTGAGGCTGTTTTTGCCCTTCCTGCAGTCTGCAACAGTGATGGGGATGCCTTCACAAGGCCCTGGACTCTGGGTCTCCTATATGCCTTTTTTTCCTTCCACTTTATCCACAGAGTACTGGTCAAAGTTAGGAAGGACAAGGCATGGATGATCCTAATATCTCCAGACTGGTCAAGGCAGTTCTGATAACCAGATCTCTTCAGCCTCAGCCACAGGTCTCTGCAGTGACTGCCATTCCGCTCAGATCTGCTAACCAGACCTTCAGTCCGTGCACCTCATGGCCTGGTTCCTGAGTGGCTAGATTTTCAGGCCTCATGTCTTCCACATTGCAGAGGCTTTACGGAAGGAATCAAGTTGTAAATGCTATGCCTTTAAATGGAAGCAGTTTTCAATTTGGTGTCAGGGCAAGGAGCTTGATCCCCTTGACTGCCCTGTGCCTAGCATCCTGGACTACCTCTGGTCTCTTTACCCGCTGGGACTGCAAGTGACAACCCGTAAGGTGTATCTGGCAGCCATCTCTGCTTACCAGGCATGGGCCAATATGCGATGGTGGCCCAGGAGAAGGTGGTTGGGTACATTTTCAAGTGCTCTGATGACTTGCCCTCTTCAGTTTGTGAGCCACCTCCACAGTGGGACCTACTGCTGGTCCTGGCTGTGCTCATGGAGCAAACCTTTTGAACCTATGCTGGGCGTGAGTTGCCACAGCTATTATGGAAGACAGCATTCGTGGTGGCAGTTATGTCTGCCAGAAGATTTAGGGAGCTCAGTGGCTCTTGGTGGACTCTCACTGTTTAGTCTTCCACAGGAATAAAGTCATACTTCACCCCAACCCAAAGTTCCTCCCAAGGGTGGTAGTGGAGTTTACCTTAATCAGGTGATAAACTTATTGGCATACTTTATCAAACCCCACTACAGAGGCCGACTGCAGGCTTCATACCTTGGCCCTGTAGAGAGCATTGTCATATGTAGTGTATGGCTGGAGTTTGGGGACAGGCTTGCCAGCTGTTCGCGCCTACACTGAACCCGCCTGGCAAACCAGCAGCAAAATGTATGATTGCAAGGTGAATCACATCTTTCATCGACCTTTGGTATAGGTTTGCTGGTCAGAAGCCTCCTATTGGGATTAGGGCTCATTCCATCAGACATACCGCTGCAATGGTGGCTGCTTCAGGATGTACCCTACAGGAGGACGTGCAAGGCTGCTGCCACCTGAAGTCAGCACACACCTTCATTTCCCATTACCGAATCGACCTTGAGTCACACTGGTGATGCGTGTTTTGGGACCTTGGTTCTTCAGTCTCTGCTCACCAACTAGAGGTGTGTGTCTTGCCCTCTTCTCCTGGAGAACTGCTAGGAGTCTGCCAGAACATGGATAAGTGAACCATACCCATGCCCCTAGAAGAATAGATTACTCACTTGTAACCATATATCTTACTTCAAGAAGGCTCTTGCAGTAGGTAATAACCATTTGGATTAGGCTGTTAGGCACTTGGACCACATGGAAAACTTTAGCCAACAATGTCTGGCAGGGGACCTTACCCAGTCATATGACTGACATCAGCGTGACATTATATAGTGGGATCCCCATGCCCACCCTCCAGTTCTTGCTGCCGCTAATCTATGCACACCGGACCTCACGGAGAACGTTGCTTTTGGTCAACCACCATTTTCGGATGAGTATTGACCGATTTTGTTTCTTTCTTTAAAATTGTCAAAAATATTACCTTTTTTCAAGCATGTCTTCTCTGACACCTTCAGAGTCACATAAGAACAAGTACGATTCCTGCAGAACTCTGCTCCCTCACAAAACGGCCATTCCCTCTGCCTCTACTGCCTGTGACCAGAGCACAAGACCAAGGACTGTAGCGCCTGTCAGAAATTCAACCAGGCCACACGGAAACACCACCAACAGGCCCTGGAAGCCCACATTTTGAAACTTAAGATGGCTGTCATGGAAAAGGAGCTGCAGAAGCTGCAGGGATTGTCTTCCTCCTCGGGGGGTTCTTCTGACTCCCACAAGAAGAAAAAGAAGGACAAGGAGAAGCACCGGGACCCGTGATTGTTCTCCTTCCCACCTAAGGCTTCCTTCGGGGGCTGCAGGCAATGAGCAGCCTCCCGCGGGTGCGGGTACTGCTCCTCCGGCCAAGCCTGCCCCTCCTAGTGAGGAGCAGCCTTCAGCCCCCGCCTGAGCTGGTCACAGTTCAGGTGGGCACCTCTGATCCCTCAGAGAGCTCCACCACTCTTAAGTCAGTCAAATCCTTGGAGTCTAAGTCTGGTGGCATGGCCGGTAAGTCAGTCATCGGCTCCTCTGATGCACGCCCAGCCCTGGTTGATAAGTTGGATGTCAGCTCCTCTGATGCCCGCACAGGTGCTGTGTTTCTATTGGGCCCCGATCACAAGCCTGACACTGATCCTCTGAATCGGTGCATGCTGCTACTTTGGCTGCAGCCATCCTCTGAGGGTTCACCCTCTGGGAAGCCTCCTTCGCCACCTCCACTGGTGATACCTCCACTGTACACTCGGAGCCAGAGAAGGAGGCGCATCCGACCAACACTACCCATTTGCTGGGGCCGGAACACCCAACACCAGACCTCCCGAAGGAGTCGGCATCTCCTGCACCACAGGGTCCCCTGTCTGGGCTACCTCCACTGCCTCAGACTCTGGCGGCACCTTTGTTCCCTTCAGGGCTGATGCCAGAATGTCCTCCAGTTGTTCCAACGCCTGACCTGATTTTACCAGGCCCTTCAGATCTTCTGTCCAGGCTCTAGTCCAGTCCCTCGGGCCCTCTGTCGGGGCTTATGCCTGGCCATCGACCATCAGGGCCCCCCAACAGGACCTTTGACTCCTCCATCAAGCCCCAGTCAGGGTTATCAATCAAGGTGTGCCCTTGCCTCCCTCCTCCCGGGAAACTTTCTTGGAGTCTGCCAATAAGTGTGGATTGAACAACATATCCTTGTCTAAATACAGGTTCTGGGGACATGGATATATATTCATCCACCATTAACAGAATCGCTTCAATCTTGCGGAGGTCTTCAAGCTGTCCTCCACTACCCAGGTGGTAAAACTCTAAGCTCCAGCCCCATGACGCCAGATCTTCCTTACAGCTTGGAAGCTCACGTTCCCTCCTTAGCGCTCTCGTTTTGACTGGTTCCTGAAAAGTTAGGTCTTCAAATTTATTGAAGTGTCCTTGAATCTTGATCTTTTCTTCTTACGCTACGGCGATGGCTTTCTGGCCCCAAGGAGCGTGCAGTTAATTCCTCCAGGAGGGACTTCGCCTCCACATGTTCTTTTGCCTGGACTTGGATCACGATCCTCAGGCTTGCAACTTTTGTTCTGCCCTTTTGGTCAGCTCTCCGGAGGACCGCGCGGCCCGTTCGGGGCTCGGACATCCAGTAGTTTTTTCCGCTCCGGAGATTCCATCGGACCGGCGGGTGCCCGCTTCGACTGTTTCTCTGCAGTCTGATCCTGCCGGGGAAGGGATGGGTTTTCCCCTTCCCTCTCCTTCGGTTGCGGAGCTTATCCCGCTCTCCTTGGATTCTTTTCATACAGCTTCCTTCAGGGAGCTTCGTCATTCCCTCTCCTCCAAGGGAGAGGGAACCTGAAACCCTGTTCTCGGCCTATGGCTAAAGGGCCTCGGGGGGAGTCTCTTCGTCGGCGGGAGGCGAGAGTTCTCCCCTCCTCATCGAGTCGAGGATTCGGCCGGCCTCTGGCCTCATGGTATCCCGTCAGGTCAGCCGGCCAAATCCCCTTCGGCGTTGTCGAGTCTCTCAACCCGTCTTGGGGGTCTGCTGAAGACTGTCTTCCGCCGCCTTGGTAGTCGAGAGCTCTGTCCTCCACTTCGGGTCGACAGCCCTCTGTCCATTCTTCCGAGCCGAGGAGGCGGGTGCTCCTGCTTCTTCCCAGGCCCGCCTCGATTACCCGAGTTGGGTCTCGGTCTACCTCTCGGTCTAGCAGCTCACATCGATCTCGGCGTTCTCGTCGAGGCACCGGCTTAAGTAGCTTTGCTGTTCTTCCTCGTCCCCCCTCCTCGGATGAGGAGTGGTTTCGATGCTGTTGGCGTCGGTGTTCGAGGAACTTTATGGCGACAGCAGTTGTCTGAGTTTCAATTGATCCGATTCATTCTCTCGGATAGCAAGCAGCCGCGTGCGGCAGCGTTCGAATTCGGTGCGAGGCGTTCTCAGGACCGGTTGCTCGTTCGACCCTCGCTGCCCCTCCGCCTTTGGCGGAGTTCAGGCCGGACCATGGCCTGTCCTTCAGGTCACTCGGTCCCCTCACTCCTGCCTGCCCCCGGCGGACGAAGAGTGCCTCGGGCCTGCGGCAGCTTTTTGCAGACCCTTCGGAGCCTGGAGCAGGCTCTGCCATGTTTCCTGACAGGGAGGACCCCGGGTCTTCCCAAGAACATCCAGTAGACGACAGCCCATCATCTTCGAAGGGTCTACTTCAGCTCATTTCAGAATTTACTGGAATGCAGCTTAAGCCCATCTCCGATCGGGCTCCTTACCCCCTTATGGAGATTCTGGATCGAAGGGGTTCTTCCATGGAGGCCTTCCCAGTGGCTGAGGCTATCGTGGGCCCAGCCTTGGAGCTATGGCGGCGGCCTACTTCTTGCCCTGCGCCTTCGGCCAGGGTGGCTCGGAGGTATCCTATCCCTGTCGGTTCTCTGCCCGGTTTCTCGGAGCACCCCTCGGCTGAAGGGGTAATTACCGACGACGTTTTCCAATGTCTTGGAAACGCTGGGGATGTGGACAGACCCCCGACAAGGAGTCCAGAAGGATGGACTATGTCGGGCGTAAGGTTTACGCTGCGTCCTCCCTAGGCCTCCGTCAGGCCAGCTCGGTTGCACTGATGGCACATTTCTCCCACACCCTTTTGGGCTCCCTGGACGAGGTTCTCCCTCATCTCCCAGGTGACCTGCGGACCATGGTTCGACAGGTGCGGGACCAGGGTAGGGCGGTGGCGAAGCAGCAGCTCCAGACGGCTCTGGATCTAGGTGACTCCTGTGCCAGATCGGTGGCAGCCGCAGTGGCCATGCGCCGCAGGGTGTGGCTGAGGTTAACATCCTTCTCTTTGGAAACCCAGCACGAGTTGGCGGACATCCTCTTCTTGGGGACTGACCTTTTCGGCCCTGGAGTGGAGGGATACATCCATGGGCCCGAGAAGTCCGATGCCACTCCGGACTCGGTCACTCTCGCCCGCGGGGTCAAGGGCAGCCGTCAGCCTTTGCGTAAGCCCCTTTGCCCCCTGAGCCCTGGGGCCCCCCTGGCCCAGCATGAGGGCCAGCAGGCATGTGCTGGGCGGCCCGTTGCCAAACCAACGTCTTCCTCCAAAAGGAAGCAGGGAGGCAGGAAACTGAGGGGCTCCTCGGCTCCTTCCACCTCTAAGCCTGCTCAGTGACGGGCCAAGGGGCATTGCCCCGGCTCCGTCGTCCCAGCCTGGGTTTTCCCGTTTGGGGACGGCTCCGCACCTCGTTCTGGAGGTATTTAGGGTGGATCCTGTCACAAGTTGCGAGCGGTTCCCTTTTGAGCCGTTGCCCCACCGGGATTTTGAGTTCACTGCCCCTGTATCGGTCATCTGACATGCCTGCCTCTCTAGTTGGAGATGATCAGGAAGGCTGTGGACCCCCCCCATTCAACCCTGGGTTCGCGTCCAGGTATTCCTGGTCTCTTACGGGCGGGGGCTTGCCCATCCTCCTGCATGCCTGGATGGTCTCTCTTCTGCAGACATCCCATCCTCAGAACGTGGCGTGTAGCTGTTTCCTGGTCTCCAGGATGTACCTACTCCTCGTTCCGTCCGTTTTTGGGGAGGCTCCACCCCTTCTTGCGGGAGCTCCTTATGAGTTCTAGCACTTCCTTGCTCAGCAGTCTCTGTGGCATGGAAGGTCCGGATATCACCCACCGGAAGGCAGACTGGTCTCCCGTTTTGGAGCCAAGTGAAACTCATATCTTAGCGGTGAAGCTTCTTGGGACTAAGCTCGACTTTGAGTCCGAGCTCAGCTCGAGGCGAACAGTCGCGAGGTTCTTCCTCCTTTGCGGTCGGGTTGGCCCAGAAATTCGTCCTGCCAGGACCTCCTGCTCCTCCTGGGCCTCAGGGCGGCCTTCCCTTAGTGGGAGGGGCCAGCCAGAGGTCACAACGCTGCGTCCCGTTGACCATTTCGTGACTTACAGCCCAGGAGTTAGGAGAACGCTCCCTTGGACCGTTCTAACTCCGGCAGGAGAATATCCTGCTTGTTCGTCCTGAGTTGCCGGTCTTCTCCGACCGATGCTTCTCGGATGGGTGGGGTGCCCATCTTGGGGAATACAGAGTGCGTCACCTCTGGTCCTCTTGCGAGTCCCGATGTCCTTCCTGCTCGCTGGAGACAGACGGTCTGATTAGCCGGCACCGCTCGCTCCCGCTCAGCCGGGGTCTACGGTCTAAGTCCAAGTAGGACTATTCCAAGACCGTGTGCTACCTACTCCGCCAGGTTCGGTCTGTCCCTTGTCTCGGTGCAAGGAGGTTCTCCGAGGGCGGTTGCGCAGTCGAGGCTTCCTAGCCATTTGATGGCAGGAGCCCGATTCCCTGGCTGCTGCCCTGAGCTGGGCATAGGCTGCGCCTCATGAGTGTCTCCCCTGCCGGAGGTAGCACAGGATCTTCTCCCTCTTCCCTCCGGGGAGAATACCAGGCCGAGACTGTTTTTGCCGCCCCTCAGCAAGGCTTGCTGCAGGGGATGCCATGGGGCCACGGACCCCGGGCCCCTCCGTGCCTCTCCCCATTTCCCTTGACCTACGGGCAAGGCGAGGAGGGACTTGGCGCAGGTGATGCTGGTAGCCCCAGACTGGATTGCCAGTGCTGGTATCCAGCTCTCCTCAGTCTCAGCCCCAGGCTCCAGAGGCGGCCTCTAGTCCGCGGTCCTGTCTTTCTTTTCAGGGAAGGTTATCCATCTGGACCTTCAATCCCCTGCACCTGTAGGCCGTCCTGTGCGGCTAGGGGCCAGGCCTAGGGTCTTCGGCAAGGTCCCGACCTTGAGGCGTCCTGCTAAGTACGGACGATGCTTGTCCTTTGGGAGAAGTTCTCCTTCTTCCGATGATGGGATAGGGCGTGCCCTTCCCGTCCCTGGGCAAAGCATTCCGGACCATTGCGGTCCATCCTTAGACCAGGGCTTGATGCGACCCTCTGGATTGCTTCTCGCGGGTCACCACTGTCTTCCAGGCGCGGGCGGAGGGTAGCTGGTGGTGCGGAGAAGGTGGTCTGGCACTTCTGGGCCTCGATCACGCCTCCCTTTTGGGAGGAGTATCCCTGTTTCTCGGGATCCTTGCTAGTATGGGCTTAGCTCATGAGCAAGCCATCCGAACCTTTGCACAGGTGCGATTTCCCTCACCTGTTGTGGAAGAACACCTTCTTGGGGCCTCCGCCATCCAGAAGGCAGGGAGAGTTACAGGCGCTCCTTAACCTCCTATCCGGTCTTCCACAGGGACTAGGTTGTCCTCAGCCACCGAAGTTCCTCCGGAGGCGGTGGGCGGAGTCTTCCCCTTCCGGGGTATTACCTCTGCGGGGTTTATCCCATTCACCGTCGGAGGCCGTATTCAGGTTCGTGGGAACCGTTGCGCTCACCTCTTGAAGGCGTAAAGCTTAAGATCGGGAGAGGTTCACCAGCTGTTCATCACCTTCGCTGAAGCCGCATCTGGCAGATTGCAGCCCAGTGGAAGACAAGCGGGGCGGGTCACCCCGCAAGGTTTCCACACAGGCGAGCGGGCATGGAGCCTCCCAGAGGATAAAGCGCTCTCTAAATCCCTTCCGCTGCATCGGTGGCTGCTTCTGCCCGGAAGCAGGCTTCACTGCTCCTTCCACATCGACCTTGGGTCACTGGGTGCTGGTCGGGCCCTCGGGTTCTCCAGTCTTTACCTAAGTAGGGTGTGCGCTTTGCCTCCCTCCTCCCGGAGAACTGCTAGGAGTCTGCCAATAAGTGTGGATGAACAACATATCCATGTCCTAGAAATACAGGTTACTCACCTGTAACAGGAGTTCTAGGAATGGTATATGTTGTTCATCCACACGACCAACCCGGCCTTCCCGGCTTCTATGCACAACCTGGCTTCCAGCGGGCTAGATCTGGCGTCATGGGGCGGAGCCGAGAGTTTTACCACCCGGGTGGGTGGGAGGAGCCAGCTTGAAGACCATCCGGCAAGATTTAAAGCGGCAAGGACCTGCCAATAAGTGTGGATGAACAACATATACCATTCCTAGAACTCCTGTTACAGGTGAGTAACCTGTATTTACTCACCTGTAACAGGAGTTCAAAATATTATATTATTCATCCTGACCCCTCCCGGCCCGGCCTTTAACCTCTCTTCCAGCGGGCTAGATCTGGCGTCATGGGGCGGAGCCAAGAGTTTTACCACCCGGGTGGGTGGGAGGAGCCAGCTTGAAGAAAGTGGCAAGGAACCTGCCAATAAGTGTGGATGAACAACATATACCATTCCTAGAACTCCTGTTACAGGTGAGTAACCTGTATTTCTAGGGGCATGGATATGTTTCACTTATCCACACTGTAGCAGTTCCATTGGAATGTGGTGATTGGCTGAAACATCTTTTAAGCTAAGCTGTCCCCACCACCTGGACAAATATTTCTCACAGCTCTGCCCCATGATGTCAGATCTTTATTTTCCTCTGGAGGAACAGGTCCCTTCCTTCGTACTCTGCATAGGATTTTTTTCTGCACCATTAACGAACCCTTCCAGACCAATGATTGAACACAAGAAACAAGGATTTGAATTCTCTGTTTGGTGCTGCCAGAAAAACACGAGTTATCGATCCACATGACATTTATTTTATTTATTTCTAGGAGCGCGGATATGTCGTTCATCCACACTGTTTGGCATGTCCCTTTCCCCTTGAAATCTTGCCGGAAGTCTTTAAGCTGGCTCGTCCCACCCACCTGGGTGGTATATACCTCGGCTTTGCCCATGACGGCAGATCTTCCTTTCCGCTAGAAGATTCAGGTTCCCTCATGCTACTTCTGCAGTACTGTAGGCCCTGGATTCTAATCAGCGGTTTTCACTGCATTTGCTTTCTTTGAAACTCTTAAGAGTTTATGATTCTGATCTGAGCACGTCGGACATGGAGGACAAGTCGTCCCCCGAGTTTCGCCGGTGTCCTTGTGGACAGAAAATGTTGCGCACTGATCCCCACCTCTCGTGCATTTATTGCTTGGGTGTTGTGCATGACACCACCTTTTGCACTATTTGTCTGGCCTTCCATCCCAACGTCCTGGACGACCACAAGGTGCACCTAAAGCTAGGGAGACCGGAGCTTCGCAATCCACCAATGAGATCGAAGGAGGCCAGGTGGGCAGTTTCCGCGGCCACAGGATCCCGATCAGCTCGAACAGATGGTGGCTTCGAAGAGGCTGCTCAAGCTGACCAGCTGAAGTTTTTCATGCCGCTTAACCTGGGCTCCACTTTCATTGGGTCCTTTCAAGAGCTGTTCAGTCTCTCCCTACCAAAGGTGAGGTGCCCTTGGGCTCGCACTCCTCCTGCCCTAAGAAAAGGGACAAGAACCCTAAATCTTTTTCTGCCTGAAGAAGACGTTCCTGGAACTGAGAGTGGTCCGATTCTCAGGACCTGGCGGTCTCAACCTCGGTCAAGATCACTTCCTCGGCTGCTGGCTTCTCGGACCTTCCATCAGGCCAAGGCACCAAGGCCGAGGATACGGCAGAACCGGCCGAGATTTCTCTCGACCCGATTGAGCCGTTGTCGCCGACTCCTTGGAGAGGACACCCATACTTTCTTTCCCCGACGAGGAGACCCATCCTTCGGGTATCCTGATCGAGGGACAGGAGCCGTAACCTCGGTTTTCACCGAATCCGGCCTGTCCCGATCATCAAACCAACACCGTCGGTCTCGATCGAGAATAGGACCCCATCGGTTGAAAAAGCGAAAAAGGGTCACAAACACTCCCGGAAGAGGCGCCGCCACCAATCATTATCCTCCTCGGACGAGGAGAGACTTTGATGAAGCTCCGTCAACTTTATGAGACCTCATGTGGCAACAGCTAATTCTGACTGGTCAAAGCCAGCTCCACTGGCCATTACTGGCCCCCAGCCTCTTAGGCCGGCCGACGCCTCTGGAACTGAAGACTCCAGTTCTCCCTCGGTAGGACCAGCATGCATTCCTGTTTGGCCTGTTCGGTCTCCCACCAATTTTGATGGCGCCACTGCCTAAGCAGCCTCAGGACGGGCCCCCTCGAAGGAGGATCGGACAGATATGGGCCGGCCCCATCTGTCCATCACTGTTGTCCCCGATCGCCCTCGGCGTATTGAAGGGGACATAGGCGGGAGACCCCTGTATCCCGACTCCTCGGACTCGGATACCACTGGTCTTCACTCACACCCTGATGAGTTGTCAGTGACAGGCCAGGAGGAAGGTCCTTCCTCTTTCCAGGGCATCCTTCGACTTGTTTCAGAGTCAACGGTATGCCCTTGGAGCCTATTCAAAGAAGGCAGAATATCCTCTCACGGATATCCTTAAGAAGGGAAATACCCTGACGGAGGCCTTCCCAGTGGCCGAAGCCATTGTTGGCCCGGCCCTTGAGCTATGGCAGCGCCCTGGCTCTTGCCTGGCTCCGTCTGCCTGCATGACGTGCAAGTACACTGTATCCATGGGGTCCTTGGCGGGCTTCACTGAGCATCCCTCGGCCGAGAGCCTTGTGACTGCCTCAGTGTTTAGACGCATAGGTAGCTCAGCGGATACTGACCGCCCTCCGGACAAGGAGTCCAAAATATGGACCATTCTGCCCGGAAGGTATATGCGGCCTCATCCTTGGGCCTTCGTCATGCCAGCTCGGCAGTGATCATGGCACACTTCTCTCACGCTCTCTTGGGGTCACTAGATGAAGTCCTCCCTCATCTTCCAGTGGACATGCAGACCACGGTTAAGCAAGTCCATGACCAGTGCTGTGCTGTTGCAAAACAGCAGCTCCAGACAGCTTTGGACATTGGAGATTCCTGTGCGCATTCACTAGCAGCTGCAGTGGCCACTCGCCGCAGGGCCTGGCTGAGATTATTCTCTTTTTCCGGCTAATACTCATCACAAGTAAGCTGATGTGCCCTTCCTTGGCACAGACTTCTTCGGTCCGGGAGTGGCAGGTCACCTCCAGCACATAGAGCAGTCCAATGCCACCTTAGATGCCACTTCTGCAAAGGGTTCTTGGGCAAGAACCAGCAGAGTCAGAAAAGCCTTTTCAGCACTCTTCTCCTGGGTTAGACAGCCCCCTTCCAGGAGATCAGCAGCAACAGCAGGCTCAAGCAGGCGTTCTAGGCCTAAGCAGGGTCCCAACAGCCCCACAAAGGAGGCCGAGGTGCCAATCCAGGAGCCTCCTCCTCCTCTAAGCCTGCACAGTGACTGGTTGGGGGTAGCCACCTCTACTCCCGACCACGCCATTCTGGGTCCTCCCATGGGGTCCGGCTCCGCCACTTTCTTTCTGCCTGGTCAGTATCACTCGGACAGGTGGGTCCTGGAAGTGGTTGGTGAGTCTGCCTCTAGAGTTCGAGCAGTACCCTCCTTGCCAAGCCCGTACCCACGGAGAAAGGATCTCAGTTGGCACTCATTCGGCCCTTGAGGCGACATTGCTCAGATCCCAGCAAGGAGGTGGTAGCTCCAGTGCCGGATCCTCCTACAGACCCAGGCTTCATGTCCAGGTACTTCCGGTGCCCAAGCGGAAGGGGGTTGGTGCCCCATCCTTGATCTCCATGTCCCATAGGACAGGGAAACATAAGGAGAAGAGATGGGATAGGGATAGGAGAGATCCCCAACCGCACCTCGGGCTCCTGGGCCAGCTCCAGATCCAACTGCTCAGACAGGTCCCCTCCTGGGCCAAGTTCCAGCTCCCTCTGGTCAAGGTTCAGACCTCTGGTGGGTCAGGTACCTCCATCTCTTTGCACTCTTTGAAAATTCGATCCAAGGACAGCCAACCGTCTGGTTCAGCTGCACAGCCTGAGGCTTCAGACTGGCACAAACAGCTGTCCAAGTCAGCTGCCAGATCAGGCCCTGACTCCCAGGACTGGCGTCAGGACACCGACCTCAGATCGGTCTCCCAATCTCCAAGGGGCTCGGAAGCTCCTCCTAGATGCACCACGGAGCTGACGTCCCTTAAGCGGATGTCAGATAGCAAGCAGCCGTCAGACCCGATGACCGCTAAACGTCCGAAAGATCCAATGCCACTCCCACCTTCCACACCAGATACTGGACGCCGGGGCACATCGGTGGAAGAAGTACCAGACTTCGGTACAGAACAGGCCACCGACGACCAGACGTCGGGCAAATTGGAGGACCCTGGGTTACCCCAAGACCTGGCTACAGGTCAGAACACCCCTCAGGCACTGGTGCCCAATCCCAAGGATGGAAAGACACCGACACGGGGCCGTCGTCCGGTTTAAATATAGAAGAGGTGAAGGGCTATTCACCTTCTGGTGGGACACAATCAGGAAGGATATTGTCCCCCCAAACCCCACAGGAGGTTCCCTCTCCTGGGGCACTGTCTCCCGAGCTGCCCCCAGGGGTAGGTCTCACAACAAGAAACCTGGGAACCGGAAGTGGCAGCACTCCAGGACCCCTTCACGGTCTCCTAGTGTACATGGGCGCAAGAGACCCAGGAGAAGATCCTGCTTTCTTCTGGTGCAGACTCCCACCTGGAATCTTCAGTATTGTCCAGGTCCCCCCCCATCATTCAGTATCCCATTGGCCGACACCAGTGACCTGCCCAGGTCACTATCAGATGACCCCTCATTCATGGACATAATGAGGCACATTCAGGAAAACATGGGGTGGGATACCGAGGAGTTGGACCCGAAAGGCAGTGCCTGGCTAAGTACCTCTGGCAGAAGGATCCGAAGCCTTTGGTGGTTCCATCTTTGGTGGACACCTTCCAAGACTCCACTAAGGCATCCTGTAAGCGACCTTACTCAACACCGGCGGTTCCTAAAAAGGCAGATTGCCTCTACAGGGCTCATCGGAAGACACATACTTGGGCCAGCAACCAGTGGCAGACTCCCTTGTGAAAACAGCCATGCATGATAGATCCCAATGCCCGCAGCATCTGAGCACCCAACCACCAGACCAGGAATCTAAGCAATTAGACTGCATGGGGAGGCAAATGTATGTAGCTGCTACATGCTCCATATGATCCCTGAATTACCTTACCCACATGGTGCAATTCTAAAATGCACTGTGGGATCAAGGACAGGACCTCCTTAAGGATTTCAAGGACGGAGACAAGAAGGAGGAATTGCTGAACCTCCTTAAAACGGACTGAGTCATTGGGACGCAGGTCTTCAGGGCAGCTACGACTCTGCAGATTCTGCAGCCCGAGGTGCCGCAGCAGGAGTTTGCCTCTGAAGGCTCTCTTGGTTGAGGTCTATGGCTTTACGCCAGATGCTCAAAAGGATATTTTGACATTCCTTACAAAGGCTCTGTTCTCTTCGGAGAAGAGTCTGAAAGGTCATCACCAGACTACAAGATGCTGGGAAGGCCATCGGAATGGTACAGTCTATGTGCAAGCCAAAGTCCAGCCCCTTTCAGAAGGGCCAAAACTGTTTTGTGTTCGACAAGACAGACAGCCACTCCATTGAGGCCAGCAACCAGGGGCAATTTTGGCCGTAAAAAATCAGCCGGGATTTTCCGTAGGCCAAGGTCAGCGCAATCAGAAAGCCAACTAGCCTGCCGGACAAAACACCACCACAACATGGTTCATCCCAGACCCCTGCCCCACCTGTGGATCAAAGGGGAGAAAGGGTTGGGAGTCGCTTTGCTTACCACCTTCCAGGGTGGCAGAGGATAACCTCCAACCAGTTTGTCCTGCAACTCATCAGTTGAGGACAGTCTATTGAGTTTCTTGACCGCCCACTGACAAGGCCTCCTTTGTGCTCCCTTTGTTCGGGGTAACACGCCGTGCTCATCCAGCAGGAGATCTCTGCACTCTTGGAAAAGGATGACATAGAGATCGTCCCGTGGAGCCAGAGAGAAAGGGGATACTACTCCCTCTTCTTCTTCCTGGTTCCGAAGAAAACAGGGGACCTACACCCGATCCTGGATCTCAGCAATCTCAACACCTCAGTGGCGTACAAGTGCTTCCACATGGTCACCCTTCTGGGCCTCATCCCCATGCTCAGGCAAGGCGCATGGCTAACATCACTGGATATGCAAGACACATACCTCCATCACCCCATCACTCTGCTGCACCAGAAGTTCCTGCGGTTCGAGTTCTTGGGGCGTCATTACCAGTTCCAAGCACTCCCATTAAGCCTGTCCTCAGCGCCACGTGTTTTGACCAAATGCTTGCCAGTAGTGGCAGCGGCCCTCAGAAGACAGTTTAGTTTAGTTTATTAGTCTAGGAATTAATACCTTTGAGCCAGGGCTCTTTTACAAAGGTTCCATGTCACAACGAACATTTAACAAAGCACAATACACATTACAGGTAAAACCAGACAGGAAAGTTACATCATAAATTTGCTATTAACAGTTTAAGGCAGTAACGTTTTTAAGTTTCATAGAAAAACAAGCTATAACAGGTTCAAGCAGTAGACAATTTCGAGTTAAGAAACTTCCAGGAGAGGGTGATCATTGGGTGCCAAAGGAGGCTAGAGAGGAGGGAAGGTGGTGAGCGGGAGAGTAAGTGAGAGGGACAGGAAAAAGGGGGAGTGAGTTTGGGTGGGAGACAGGAAGTAGTAGAGGTACCAGAAGTTTCATTAGTCAGGAGGCAGAGGCCTCAGATGTGAGGATGGACATGAGGGTAGTAGTCTTTATCTAGCGCAATCACAGTTGCTAGTGGTGGTGAGGTGGGCATAGAGCATGGATTTGAAAGCTTCAAGCGAGGTTGAGGATAGAGTAGGTGGACTAAGCGCATTGAACCATGTCGGGGCCCTGTCACGAAAGATCTTTGTCCCTGTGCAGTCCGGCATCTCGGAACCAGGAAAGGTTGGCATTCAGATCTGGTGGAGGGTCGTGAGCCAGGATTCAGTCGGATAGGTTTGAATACATAATGGAGTCAGTCCCAAGATAGATTTTTTGCCATTGTGCAGGTGAGATAAATAAGGCGATTTGATAGGTTCAACCAGCCTGATTCATAGTACAGATCCTGCGTGTGAGTCAGTCTTTGAGCCCCGTGAGGAGCCGGCAGGCCTTATTTAGAGTGATTGAGATCGCCTTAGAGCAGTGGAGGTAGCTGAGTCATAAATAATAAGGCCATAGTCGATGATTGAGATTATGGAACTCTGTATAGCTATTCTCAATGCCGCTTGATTTAGAAATTGTGATTCTGGAATAGTATTCCAAGGCGTTGGTTCACTGTTTTCGCAGTGTTGTCAATGTGGGTTGCAAAGGTGAGCCCTTGGTCAAAAGTGATGCCAAGGTATTTGAAAGTGTTACTTGGTCCAGTGTAATTCCATGAGAGTTTGTATGGTGAGTGGAGTATGCCTATTTTGTTTTGGTGATTGGAGAAGAGCATGGCTTTTGTTTTATTGTGGTTTAGCACAAGTTTACTATCCAGGAACCACCTTTCAACACTAGAGAAAGCAAGTTGCAGGCTTTTTAGTAGGGAGTTTGGATCCTTGTGGGAAGAGAGAATTACAGCATCATCAGCGTATAAGATTATTTTCTCCTGGCAGATATCTGGGAGGAGTTAAGGAACAGGCTAAAGAGGGCGGTCCAAGAATTGATCCCTGTGGTACACCGAGAGAACTGGTTTGAAGTCGGAGAGTTCATTAGAGATTTTACAGCCTGTGACCGATTGGACAGGTAACTTTTACCCAAGCACAAGGACCTTCGCCAGGCCTAGGCTAGAAAGTAGGGAGGTAAGTAGGCCATGATGGACTGTGTCGAAAGCTTTTGTAAGATCAATAAAGACTGCACCTGTTTGGCACCCTTTTGTCCAGGGCTGAGTGGACTTCTCCAAAGAAATCAAGTAAGGCTGTTGTTGTACTATGTCCTTTCCTAAAGCCGTGCTGTTGATTACAGAGTAGATTGTATTTGTCAGGTAATCAGAGAGTTGGTCTGCCACTATTCGTTCAAGTGCTTTGGAGAGGGAGGAGTATTGATATTGGTCGATAGTTTCCTGTTGAGGTTGTCCCCCCTTTGTACACTGGCGTAACTATGGCAGATTTCCATTTGTTGGGAAATTGACTTTGGCAAAGTGACAGATTAAGAATTTTGCAAGGGGTGAATTACTTTCATCCAGGGTGAGAGACAGGATTTTTAGATCTAGCGTGTCACTACTTGTTCTGGATTTGGAGCAGGCCTTTCTTATGTACTTGTGTTGCCGTGCACTTTGATTTTCTTAGTAAAATTGTGGTTTGTCATGAGGGGTGTTTTGTGATACTAGGCTAGGCACAGGTAAGTCCGAGAAGAAATCTGGGAGGACCCACTAAGGTCTGTGAATGTCTTATTAAGCGCATCTGCAATAGACTTTGGGTCAAGAGTAGTGGATCCATCAACTTTCATAATGGTAGGTGACGATTTTGATTGTTTACCCATTATGTTTGGATGTTGTCCCAAAAAGCTCTTCCATCACCCCAGGTGGATTCAAGGGCATTTTGAAATAAGCTCTTCATTTGCCTAATTTGTGAGGTACATCTATTTTGTGCCTGCTTGTATTTTAGGGTATCATGAGGTGAGCCTGTGTCTCTGGCAACTGCCCAGAGGTGGTCCCGAACCTTGAGCTCGGCAAGTAGTTTGGCAGTAATCCATGGATTTGATAGCGCTTTGATTTTATGTTTTTTTACTGGGGCGTATAGGTCGCATGCAGAGTTGAAAGATTTAATGAAGTATTCTAGTGCGGTATTAATATCAGTTGATTCAAGGATTGGCGTCCAGTCCTGTTGTAGGAGATGGGTTTTCAACTTGATAAGATTCCTATAAGGCAATACTCTGCTTGTTATAACTTTGGGGGGTGGCTTGAGAAATTTATTAGACCAGGTACAGGACACTGGGAGTGGTCACTGAGGGAGTCAGGGAGGACTTTAATGTTTTATTCGGTCAGGGGTGATTTGTGAGAACCCAGTCAATAAGGGTGCTTGTACCAGTTTTGTAATTTTTCCAGGTGGGGAGGTTACCATCTGAGTCAGGTTTGCTGCTAGGATGTCATCTTTGTAAGAGCCAGTGTCAGAGGCGAGCCAGTTTATGTTGAAATCCCCGAGGAGGAGGAGCTCATTTTCAGAGGGCTGCAGACTAACAAAATCAAGTACAGACTTAATACTGGCATGGTGGTCTTTTGGAGGGATATAGACTGCGGCCACTGTGAGAACTTTGTTTTGTGCACCAAGAAGCAGTTTGATAGGGAGGAGTTGCATCTGCGTATTTGTGGGGGTGAAGCTGCCGCGTTGACAGGAGAGGTTGTCCTTTATGTAGATAGCACAGCCCCCGCCTTTCTTGCTTGCCCGGTCGAGTCTGAAAAGATTGTAGCCTTCAAGCGAGACCGCATGATCCGGGGTGCTGGGAGATAGCCAGGTTTCCACAATGGCTAGTATATCAGGGTTTTTTTGTCCAGCGAGAGTTTGAAGAGATGCCAATTTGGGAAGGAGGCTGCAGATATTTAGAGTGATAATGGAGAGACTACTACCAACTTTCCCTGTTTTGTCGGCTTCAGTGCAACAGGACCAGGGTTTGGGTGTATCCCACCAGATATTAAAAGTAGGAGGAGCAGGAGTTTCAGCGATGCCATTCGTAGTTCATAATAGGTTGGAGTGAGTTTCTGCTTGTACTTTTTAAGATGCTTGGATTGTCTTCTGGAGTCCCAGTAGAGGGTGATCGTTAGTGAGTTATAATGATGTGACCATCATATGTGATGGTGATGGTGATATGTGATGTCCCATATCTGGACGACTGGCCTCTCATGGCCCCCTCTCAAGAGGCACTGATAAGAGCAATCTAGGATACTGTTCCATATGAGTCACTGGGTATCACCATCAGTCAGGAAAAGTGGTCCTGATTCCCACCAAAGGTTACAATTCATTGGCACAGTTCTTGATACTCACCAAGGAAGAGGCTTCCTGCCCCACAATAGGGCAGAATGCATTCGGACTCTGATACGGGCCATCACCTTGAAGAAGCAGGTTCCCACATGAACCATACTGCACCTATTAGGACACATGGCAGCAGCCATCCCCACAGTCCCCTTCGCCCACCTCCATATGAGGGTCTCTTAGTGGATGCTGAGAGCTCAGTGGGACCAGTGACAGGATCATGTGGACCAGGTCATCAGGGTTACAAAGCCCTCCACTTAGGCTCCCTACGCCATGACATGGTGCAGTTTTTGTCTTTGTGCCACCACTCGGAATCTTGATCCGCTCCTCTGTCCCGAGAGGTCAGTTTTGGACTACCTCCTTTCCTTGTTTCACACAGGATTATTTATTTATTTATTTATTTACAAGTTTTACCAGGAAGGCATACTGAGCAGTGATGCTCAATTCCAGATGCGACCTGGGGGTCAAGACCCAATACAGTAGAAAGTATTAGATACAGAGACAATCAACAGTGAAATGAAATGGCTAACTGCCTTGCAGTCAATCAGCAGATAGCTACAGACAGGCAGGTAGATGCATACAGTGGCATGTTTAAATTCATGATACAAATTAGAAGGTGCAACTAAGCTTCAGGAGCACAGTAGTACATTGTTAGTTAAAACAGGAGCAGCTGGAGGAGAAGTGTCTGCTGAGTAGTTGGTTGCAATGGCTGGGATTCGGTACATGTCTTATGGTAGCTGGCAGAGCATTCCAAATCTGTGGGATTCAGTAATTGAAAGCGGCCTGACCTTTGGTTGTGCGCATAAAGGGGACGTGGAGTAGCCTGGGGTCAGTGCGTCTGAGGGAGTAAGCAGGTGGGGGTAGTTGGGAGAGGGTAGAGGCCAGGTATGGGGGTAGGGAGAGGGACCAAAATTTGGCTGCGAACCTAGCACAGTGGATTAGCCTTCGATCTTGGAGGGACAGCAGGGCTAGGGAGCTATATAAGGTGCAGTGGTGGGTGGTTTGTGGGCAGTCGAGGATGAAACGACAAAATGAGTAGGACAGGGTGTCGAGGCTGGCCAAGGCAGAGGAGGGAGCGATAGTGTACACTATATCACCATAGTCGAGTACTGCTAGTATCATCTTATGGACAATAGTGTGCCTCGTGGGTGAAGGGAGGCAGCTTTTGTTTCTGTATAGTACGCCAAGTTTAGGGAGCAGCCTCTTATGTAAGGAGTCGATATGAGTGGAAAAATTGAGGTGCTGGTCAAGCCAGACGCCTAGGTATCTGAAGCTGGTGCATTGCTCCAGATGGGTCCCGTCCAGGGTTTTGAAAGGGGGGTAGGGGGCTTGGCGGGAGAGTCTTTGTTGTGAACCGAAGGTTAATGACATCGTTTTTTTAGGGTTTAGAAATAACTGGTTTGACCAGAACCATTCCTGGATAGCATTGAAATCCTACAGGAGAGTTGCCACCCTGCTTGTGGTTTACCTTACTCCTCCTCCTTGAAGGTGCACCTCTGTGCCATTTCGGTCTATCATGCACCAGTTGGTCAACGAGCTCTAGCTCAGCTAGATTCGTCACGTGCTTTTCTGCGTGGTATCCTGCATCTGAGACCCCGACCAGGATCCGATTCCCCCTTGGGATCTTCTTTTTGTCCTAGAGCAGCTTACGCTGCCTTCTTCTGAACCAGCCGCAGATTGCTAGCTACACCTTCTCTCTTGGAAGGCGTTATTTTTAATTGCTGTTACCTCTGCAAGAAGAATTTTGGCGCTCCAGACACTCATGTGCAAAGAACCTTATTTGATTTTTCATAAGGACAGGGTGTCCTTAAGGACTTATCCTACATTTCTTCCCAAGGTGGTCTCAGCAATAACCTTGAATCAGGATATAGACCTTCCGGTGTACTATCCTAACTACACCAGTTAAGGGGAAGCTTTACTGCACACTTTAGATGTGCTACAGGATTCTCAGGTTTTACCTGACGGGACCAGACCGAACTGACAGTCCAATCAGCTGTTTCTGTCTTTTACCCACAGGATGTTAGCGGCACCTGTGTCCAAACAGACACTTTCCAAGTGGTTGGTGAACTTCATAGCATTCTGTTACCAGAAGTGCAACAAACCCTTACTGGGATCGGTAAAGGGCCATTCTACTAGGGGGATGGCTACCTCTTTTGCTGCGCTATAAATCATTTCAGTACCGACCATTTTTGCATCTGCTACTTGGAATACAGTGCACACCTTCATCAGACATTACAGCCTGGACATTGCCTCCAGACGCAGAGCGGGCTTCGGCCTGGCAGTCCTCCAAGGACTTTTGTCCTAGGCAGTTTTCTTTCCTGGATTTCTCCTATCCTTCTCCCAAAGGGCTAGATACCACCCTTTACTGCTTGGGAATTGGTCCTTATGGTGTAACCTGCTGCTAAAGCTGTATCTCGAAGTAAGATAGTACAGTTACATAAGAACTTACCATAATAGTAGATCTTTGAGAACAGCTCTTGCAGCAGATAGTTTCCCTTCCACCTTCCCCTCAGGAGGTTTAGTTTGACGTAATGCTGTCTCAGGACACATGCACATTTCTTAGTCTTCCTCTGGAAGCGGATCCTTGTTCTCCCTTTCAGAATCATATTGCTATGCCGGGAGTCTCCGGCAGGAGAACTGAGGTATGCTGGGGGACCGACCCCTTTTTTGGGGGGGGGAATAAAAATGCATTAATTTTCCATTTTCATACAGTGTGACAGTACCATATGCAAATCCATGTATAAACTTTGCAGAAGAGTCAGTGTTACACTTTGTGTGTGTAACCCCCCTGCAAATGGGGGTTCCCAAAAGACTTCCAGGAGCTTGCTTGAATGCTCCAAGCCTGAATGGTGTTTGGCATTTAAGCCATTTATCAGTGAGTGTTTTTAGAGCCTCTGGTACTGTCTCTTTAAGAGCTGTCCGCTTGCAGACATAATTAGTTTGTATGGGGGACTGTGTGCTTCTCTGAGTACCACTCGAGCTGCTGCCAATTCACTTAATTTTACAGTCACTAGGAGTGCAAAGGAACCTATCTGAAAGATGTAACTGTTTGCCAGAAATTATTTAGAGTAATAATGAAATTACAGTTTGTCTAACCTGCTTTCTTTGCAGTCAGAACTGTGTCTGCTAGTTCCCCATTCTAGTTTTGAACTGCTGAACTGGACCAATCAGTGTGGGGTAAGCTAGCTCTAAAATGGTGCCTTGGACGAATCAGAACTTGGACTCATAATCTGAGCCAGCCACAAGAGGATTGTATGGGCAGTGACTCTGGGAGATGTAGTTTAGACTTCAGTGCCTTTTTGGACCAACAGCAGCAGTCTATTGTGGTGACAGCCAATCCAGTCAAGAACTGGGAGGAACTCAAAGGAAGTGCCAGTTTTGTCGGTTGGAGTATCAGTTGAGCTTTGGCAGTGAAGAAGGAAGGAGCCCTGTGCTTTTCAGTGTGCAGTTTTAGTCAAAACGTGTGTAAGGCCCAGAGTTCGGTCTGCAGCTTGTGTAACAGCTTGTTAGGACTGAATCCGTCCTGTGAAAAGAATCAAAGGATCTCTGAAGAGTAGAAACCAGGCTCACCCTGTGAAGACTGGAAGAATTGCTGAAAATTGCACTCGGTCTGTCAGGAACTGAATCTGCTGTGTGTTCTCCGGGTATTGTGCAGTAATTGCGATCGGGATACAGATGCAGCCTGCCTGGTATAGTGCTTTCTTTTATATGGATGTGTGAAGAGGTTTGTGTACCTCAAGTGAGCCCTGCTGACATTGAAGGACCCTATCTTATTTGGAGGTCGTGAGTACTAATTCAGAAGTCGCTCCTGTTGAATTACCCATTAAATCCAAATGGAATTACTGTACTGCTGACTGTTTAATTCTCCTTTTCTCTGTGTGAAGAGGGCCTACCAGCTGCCACGGTTTGGACTAGCCACTAGGGCTTGGGTACCCAGGGACAGTAACTGATAGGGATAGGCCTGTGCACAGAGCCATAAAGTAGATTATTAGAGTGATAAGCTAATTAACCTGATTTCCCCTGTCCTTGTTATATCCCCTAAATAAATCAGAGCTGCTTGTTTCAGCAAAGTTATACTGCCTGAGGTATTTGTCTATGTTAAAGTACTGTACTGTGATTGTTGCACTGTATCTCATTTCACAGGAGGTCCCAGTGCGGAACCAGACCTGGGGGTAAGTGTATACTGTGAAGGTAATTCTGATATATTGTGTGGGCCACTAGTGGGAAGAAAGGGGGGTTGCAGTGTCCCAGAGGGCTGTGACCAAGTTAGTTTAACTATTGCAAACCCTGACCTCTGGGTGGAGGCACCCGCCATTGGATCCAGGCCCCTCAACCTGTTAGTGGCAAATCAGGCAGGGGTAGTAGCCCCTGGGATAGCGCCATCTAGGGGTTACATGTGTAATGAGTATACAAATCTATTCCAACGTGATCAAACACCTAAGACAGTTCTTTACATGACATAATATGCTAGTTCTTCCACATTTTTAAATGCACTTCAGTGTCCTAAGTATGTGAGCTAGTGTACCATGGTTACATCTTATTAACACTATATGTTGCAGAATAACAAAGAAAAGTGGAGTGAAAAGGAGAAAGAGAAAGTTAGATAAAGGAAAGTAGAAGAGTAAAAGAGAAAGTTGAGAGAGAGTAGAAAAAAAGAGAGAAAAAAAAACATTTTCCTGGGCGAATGGGTCAGGGTGAGGAGCCTGGCCGGCTGGTGACTACTCATGATCTCTAGTATCTGATCAGAGTAGTTCTGCTAAAACCTGTAGAATATCTTTATGTTCCTTCTGGGCTTTAAAATGCAAAAAGGGTAACCATCTGGCTTTGAATTTGTCCAAACTTATTCTCAGTTTTGCAGTGGTATTTTCCATCATAAGTGTATTTAAGGAAACAGAATACCATAGATCTTACTTCAAGTAGAACCTCTTGCAGCAGGTTCAAATAATTAGGACTGGCGCCACCTGGCTGTGGTTCCAGCAACTTTTGTCTAGCAGTACTGAGGTGGAACGCCCCCCCCGATGTCGGCTCCACCCCCGACGCCACCCTATATAAGGGAGGAGTTCCCCACGTGCTCCAGTTCTTTCCCGCCGCATGGTCAGGGTTAGTTCAGCGTTTCGGCTAGTACCGATTGCTCTTCTCCACATGGTTAGATTTTTTCAAACTTGGATTTTCGATACTCTGTCATCTCATTTAAACAAATGCGCTTGTGGTGCTTGAATCCCGTGAAAGATGGACATTCTTGCGTGCCTACTGCCTAGGGGCCCGATCATCGCACTGATGCCTGCCCTTATTGTCAGGCCTTCAATCCGCGGACGCAAATCCGACGCCAAAAGTCCCTCATGGCCTTTCTAGCAGAATCAGAACTCACTGCTATGGAACGGACCTCTTCATCGGGGGAATCTGAACCTCAGTATGCCCACAAGCACCATAAAAAACATCGGGACCAGGACAGAGGGAGATCCCACTTGAAGCATTGGTCCTCTGGATCGACGTCCGGATCATTGGGCCATGACTCCTGCCTCACGACGGTCAAGCCTTCATCGGTAGGTTCTTCTTCTCTTACTTCCCTTCAGCCCTTGAAGGTCTCTCAATCTTCTGAAAAGATCAAAGGTTCAGGTAAGGGCACCTCCCGCTCGGCTACCTCCTCAAAAGCCGACTCGGGAGTCAAGTAAGACCACTGGGCCTTGGCCAGCAAGGGCCTCCTCCTTACTGCCAAAACAAGGCCTCAGACTGGCGCCAGCCTCCGGCTGTTGACCGGCGTTGGCGAGAAAACCTCAAGTCAAACACCTGACCGTCATCCATCCCAGGACAATGAGCAGCGCCCGTCAGGTCACAGGGACAAGTGGATGCGGACCTCATCCGCCCGCCACCTCCCAGCCCCGGCGAGTTATTCCGCCGCCCGGTTGTGGTTAAACCAATGCCGGTCTGCCCGGCGCTGGTTCTGTCCCGACACCGATGTCAGATCGGATACCCCTTCTCCACGGTCGCGGTCCGCCTCACGCGGACCCGATGTGATGGTGCTGACGCGCACGACGTCCCCCCCAGGCGGCGGCGGTCAACAAGGGTTGGACCTGGCGTAGCCCCCACAGGCGACAGGGCGGCGCCGATATGGGCTCGGCGCTTCTCAGCCTACACCTGACTCTCTGAAGTTGCATCTCTCTCAGGTGAAGGGCTCTTTGCCCACTGGTGGGACATGATCAAAGCGGACCTGCCAGTTGGGCGCCTCCACCCACTCTGGAGCGGTTCCTGGTCGAGTTGAGCATAGTGGTCAGGAGTGCGACATGCATCCTCCAAAAGCCACGACAAAAATACAAGAGGGACCGCTTCTACAGTTCCTCCCATTCCCTTCTCCTCCTCCAGACAAGAGGCCGAAAGGGAAGGCGTAGCCCTCCCCTCTTCTACCACCTCATGTGAGACTCCAACACCTCCTCAGTTACACTTGGAGCCAGACACTGGGGACACAGAGGGTTTCCCAAATCCCCTCCAGATGACCTCAGTTTTATGGAGGTAGTGAGGCACATCCAAGCCAATATGGTCTGGGACACTGAGGCCCTGGAACCTGAGCACTTGCAGCTGGCTAGGTACCTCCGCCAAAAAGATCCAAAGCCAGCGGTCATCCCTCCCATGGTCGACACCTTTGCTGATGTCACCCACGCGACCTGTAAGCGCCCTTATTCCTCTCCTGCTGTGCCAAAAAAGGCCCACCGGCTCTACTGGGCGCCTGCCAACCACCCCTTTTTGGCCGAACCACCCGCTGTGGACTCGGTGGTGATTTCGGGAGCTCATGATCGTTCGCAGAGGCACAAACACCTGAGCACCCAGCCGCCTGATAGAGAATCGAAGCAGCTGGATTCCATGAGCCGTAAGGTGTGCTCTGCTGCCACCTATGGCATAAGGTCTTGGCTTCTTAACCCTTATGGTCCAATTCAGAGCGTCCTCTGGGAACAAGGATTGGACATAGTGCGGAAACCTGCCTGATTGTCCTCAGCAGACTGGGTTAAGCCAAGCTACTGCAGACCCGGCTCAGGCATTAGTGACCATGTTCTCGCGTTCAGTCTATGACTCTCCGGACACCTCCCTAGGGTGGATGCCACTAGCATTGCCTCTGACGCCATGCTTGGCTGGGTATCTGGGTTCGATCAGGCGTTCAAGTCAGTCTTCTGGATGCTTCCTTTAGAGGCCCTGTGCTCTTTAGGCGAGGACACGGAGGCGAGTTATCACCAGGCTGCAGAACTCCCGAAAGGCCATCCGTTCGTGCAGTCCATGTACGCTTGAGGCAGGGGCAAGCCAGAAAACCCTCGTTTTCATGGCGTGGGTGACATAATCGCAGCAACCTCGTTTTCAACCAGCATGCTCAGCGAGGTGGCTTTGGTCATAGGGGTGGAGATAGAGGTGCCTCGGCATCCGCCTCTAGACCTCCCAGAGCAGCCGCTACCGCCCTCCTTCCCCCACCCAATGCCTGACTACTCAGACGACCCTTCTGCTGTGGTAATTCCACCAGGTAGGAGAATGCTTTTCGACCTACACGGATGCATGGGCTCAAGTTACCTCCGACCATTGGGTTCTGGAGCTTGTGGAGTTTGGGCACTCCATAGAGTTAATTTCCGTTCTTCCGGACAGACCCCCCATCCCATTACCCAAAGAAACACAAAGCTCTGATCAGACAGGAGATATCCTCCCTTCTAGAAAAAAGGGCCATCGAGCCAATTCCACCGGCCGAGTCAGGAAAGGGGTTCTTCTTCGTAGTTCCGAAGAAGTCAGGGGATCTCAGACCCATTCTGGACCTCAATGATCTCAATCAGTGGGTCTCCTACAAGAGTTTCAGGATGGTTTCTCTTCCCACTCTCCTCCCTCTCATTTTGGCAGGAGACTGGCTAGCGTCCCTGGACATGCAGGACGCTTACTTGCACATCTCGATTACCAAAAACCATCAGAGATTCCTCAGGTTCGAGAACGAGGACTATCAATTTTGAGTCCTTCCTTTCGGTCTTTCCTCAGCCCTGAGGGTCTTCACAAAGTGCTTGGCAGTCGTAGCCGCAGCACTTCGAAGATGACGTCACTTTGTGTTTCCATACATGGACAACTGGTTCTTCCTGGCTCATTCCAGGCCCCGCCTGTCAGAGACTCTCAAGGATTCCATCTCTCTGTTTCAGGGTCTCGGAATCACCATCAGCAGAGAAAAATCCCATCTGTCTCCATCCCAGATACTCCAGTTTATAGGAGCCTCTCTGGATACCACTCTTGGGAAGGTTTTTATTCCCTTTTGACAGAGTGGGTCGCGTTCATACCATCGTGTCCCAGGTCTCTTCAGCCTCAGAGGTACCGGCGCGCCTGCTCCTCAGGTTGCTGGGACACATGGCGGCTGCCATAGTGTCAGTTCCTCTGACCCGCCTCCACATGTGGACCATTCAGTGGTCCCTGAGGGTTCAGTGGGGCCAGACCTCAGACGATCTGGACGCCTTGGTCAGAATATCAGAGCCAATCCGCTGAGAGCTTCGCTGGTGGGTGTCATCCGAAAATCTCCTAAAGGGCATTCCGTTTCAGTTGGGGGAACCTGCCCAGTCCCTCACAACAGATGCATCGTCCCTGGGATGGGGGACACACTTGGGGAACCATCGTACACAGGATACTTGGTCTCCCCTTAAAGCGAATCTGCACATCAGTGTCCTGGAAATAAGAGCAGTGCTCTATGCCCTTCAAGCTGTGGCATCAGTCCTTTCACCGGGCCATCTTTTGGTGCAGACAGACAACACCTAAGTGATGTTTTACATCAACAAACAAGGCGGCACTCATTCCTACCCCCTTTACAGGGAAGCAGTGTGGTTATGGGATTGGGCCCTGGAATACCACCTGTTCCTGACAGCAGTTCACGTTCCCGGCTTCAGAACTTGTTGGCAGACACACTCAGCAGGACAAGGTCACAAGCTCACGAGTGGAATTGCTCCAAGATGTACAGATCGCTTCTTCTGCCTGTGGGGACACCAGAGGTGGATCTTTTCGCATCTCAATACAACATAAAACTGACCAATTTTTGCTCTCTAGGTCCAGAGCCTGGTGCTTCCTGGCAAGATGTGCTATCCCTCTGTTAGTGTGGGAGGTTTCTTTATGCCTTCCTTCTTCCCTCTTCTTCAGAAGGGCCTTTTAAGGCCACTCAGTCTTCCACCATTATTCTGATAGCCCCATTGTGGCCTCGCCAGATTTGGTTTTCATTACTACAGCATCTAGCGGCAGTGCCTCGATGCCTTTTCCTCTGTCTTCGCATCTTTTGTTGCAGGACAACAGGTCCCTATTACACCCAAACCTGCATTCTCTTCACCTGCACGCCTGGCTCCTCAGGACTTAGCAAAGTCCGTTTTGGGGTGTCGATCTGGTGGCCTAAGTGTTGGTTGAGGCTGGAAACCTGCCACCAGGGCCACTTATGCTATGAAATGGAAACAGTTTTGCATTTAGTCCACAGCTAAGTAGGTGACGGTTGGTCTGTCCGTTAACACCGTCCTGAATACTTGCTTTTCTTTTCAAGAAAAGCCTTGGTTACTCCTCCATCAAGGCACACTGGCTGCCATCTCCGCTACCATTCATTCATGTCGGGTAAGATGGTGGCTCAGATGGAGGTTTCAAAGCTTTTACGTGGCATTCTGCATATCAGACCTCCCATCTGGGACCCTGTTCCTCCTTAGGATCTCCTGTTCGTCCGGGAGAAGCTCTCTCTCTCTCTCTCTCCCTTCAAACTGGCTATGAGCTCTGAGCTTCGTTTCCTTTCCTTTCCTGGAAAACGCGGCTTTTGGTGGCTGTTACTTCGGCTAGGTGCATTTTGGAACTGCAAGCCCTCATGTGTAGGGAACCCTATCTAGTCTTTCACAAGGACAGGGTTGATTTGCGCACAAATCCGAAGTTTTTGCCTAAAGTGGTCTCAGAGCTCACTTTAAACCAGTCTGTTCAGCTTCCAGTTCATTACCTGGAGCATTCAAATAGGGGAGAGGCCCTTCTTCATTCCCTGGACGTCCATAGGGCTCTCAGGTGCTACTTGGCTAGAACCAAGGGGATCAGGCAGTCTGATCAGTTATTTGTATCCTTTGCTCCTCGGTCTGCAGGTCGCCCGGTCACCAAACAGGCGTTTGCGCTGGTTGGTCCATTGCATCTCCTATTGTTATAGGGCGCTACAATAGGTCAATTTCGGGGCCGATTAAAGCTCACTCTATGAGAGCTATTGCAACTTCGTTCGCCGCACTAAAAAGAGTTCCGATGGCCGATATTTGCGCTGCCGCTACCTGGAGCTCCATGCACACCTTTGTCAGGCACTACAGCTTGGACATCATTTCCAGGTGCAGAGCAGGATTTGGCCTTGTGGTCCTGCAGGGCGAAGTTTCCTGAGGTTTCTCTCCTCTGTTTTTTCCCTGCTTCCATTTGTTTTCCCCCTCCCAAGGGGTTGTCCTAAGTTTATACTGCTTGGGACTCAGTCCTCATTGTTTGAACCTGCTGCAAGAGCTTGTACTCGAAGTAAGATAGTACAGTTACGTAAGAACTTACCGTAACAGTAGATCTTCGAGAGAAGATCTTGCAGCAGATATATTTCCCGCCCTCCTTCCCCCAGGGATCAGGTGCTTTCCAGATCGGCATAGTTTCGTTTTAAAGGTCATCCGTTGACATCCAGTTGTCGTTTCTGACTTGCGGTTTCCTTGCCTGACGGGGAGGCGTGTCAAAACTGGATGCGTGGGGAACTCCTCCTTATATAGGGCAGCGTCGGGGTGGAGCCGGGAGGGAGTGTTCCCATGTTGGTACTGCTAGAGAAAAGTTGCTGGAACCTGCCAGGTGGCACCAATCCTCATTGTTTGAACCTGCTACAAGAGCTTCTCTCGAAGATCTACTGTTATGGTAAGTTCTTACGTAACTGTACTTGAGTGGGGATGGTAGGGAGAGCCAACATCTGGTAATGGCTTTCAAAGCAGCTGCTAACAGCATGTGAAACAACCGCATTTGAGATGTAGTCAATATAGCTTTGGTGTGAACCAAATAACCAGGTTTCTGGTGAAACTGGAAATTGGAGGTCAAAGATCTGGTTGAAAACCACATGCATATGGTCCCAATAGGGTTTTATCTTGACACAGTTCTAAAAAATATGTAAGTGATCCAATCTCTCCACAGTGTCTCCAACATAAATTCATGTTGGACGTCCTTATATATTGTGTGATTGTGGGGGTGAGAAAAAATCTGGAGACCACCTTCCATCGAAATTCTCTGCGCCACAAAGCAACCGAGGTAGTGTGCACTCCTGTCCAGATCCTCGACCAACCCTCATCCTGGAATTTAATATTAGCTTCTTTTTCCCATTTCCCAGCTAAGTCTGAGGGACAGGTGGAGTCCTGCGTCTCCAGACCCTGTACTAGTCTGGAGATTAGTCCCCTCTCTCCTTCCTTCTCAAGTGCAGAGCGCAATAAATCCAATTGGGAAGTTGCACCCATTGCTCCCTGAACACCCATTCCCTTCCCAAGTAAATAGTGTCGGATTTGTAGAAATCTAAAAAAGTCTTGTCTGGGCAAATTGTATTCTGTACTTAACTGTGTAAATGATTTTAGTGTACCGCCATCCAAAAGATGTTCTATTCTGAACAAACCCATTGGGACCATCTTGTAAACCCCTTGTCTAAGTGGGGAAATCTATACATGCTCTCAAGGGGTGGATGGTCCAATAAGCAAGGGTACCTTCAATCTCCTGGAGACTGCCAGCCAGGCCTGTTTAATTACCACCGACTAGGGGTTATTAAAGGAAACTCTGGACAACCCTGCTTTATCCAATTATGAGAGATCTGGGATTTGTAACTGAGGGGTCAGTGTACCTTCCATCATTGTCCATAAAGAGGGGTCCTCTGTTTTATAAAATTTCAATACTACACCCAGTTGGGCCACCCAGTAATACTTCTGGAAATCTGGGACCCCTAGTCATCTTTGTTCTCAACAAAGTGAACCATTTGATTTGTGGTGGTCGGTGCTGCCATGCAAAATGAGTTGTGAAGGACTTCAACTCTTTCCAGGAGGAGTTTGGGAGCACCAGAGGGAGGGCAGAAAAGAGAAAAAGAAATCTCGGGAGGATGTTTATGCGGATGCACTCCAGTCTACCCGAGAGAGAAAGAGGAATCAAATTCCACCTGTGATAATCTTCCTGCATTTTTGCAAAAGGTGACCACAGTTAACCTTGTACAGTCTAAAGATACCTCTTGAATGTGAATGACAAGATACCAGAAACTATCTTTAACCCATTTGTAATTGCCATACAAGGGGAGGGATGTGAGTGTCCCTCGCCCACAGGGAAATATCTCAGTCTTTGTACCATTAACTTTAAAACCTGAAATTTTCCCAAAATCCTCAGCATAGTTTCCAATAGGGGACAGTATGATCTAAGTCTGAGATATAGATGATTGTGTCATCTGCATACATAGAAATCCAGGCCTCTATGCCTGTACCTGATCCCTAAAATCCGGGAGACTGTGAATCAGAGCAGCAAAGGGCTCCATACTCGAAGCAAACAGGTTGGGGAGGCGGGCAACCCTGTCTGGTCCCCTCCCAATTCCAAAGGGTTCTGATGTCATCCCATTAACCTTCATCTTAGCTTTTGGACTACTGTAAATATTTGCCATCCAATCCAAGAATTTTGTCCCAAACCCAAATGTGTTAAGAGTACATTTTAAATAAAGCCAATCTAACCAGTTAAAGGCTTTTTCTGCATCTAATGCAGTGACTGTATTGAGTGTTTCTGGGGGTAGGTGGGAAGCAATGGACATGGTGTTAAGCAGGAGACTAGTATTGTCATGAATATGGTGTCCCGGATTAAAAGCAGTCTGGTCAGAGTGGACTAACATAGGGATAATAGTTTGCAATCTATTACTGAGCAATTTGGTAAAAATCTTCACATCCTGATTGAGGGGAGACACAGGACGGTATCCGCCACAGTCTGCCAGGTCTTTCCCTTCTTTAGGGACCAATGAGATGTAGGCCTCGTTCCAGGTGTCTGGGGCAGCACCAAGTTCGTGGGCGGAGTTACAGACCTTGGTCAATAAGGATGTGATCTCTGATGCGAATTGTTTATAAAACTCCGCAGAGAAGCCATCAGGTCCAGGAGACTTCCCAGTCGGAAGGGATTTAATCACCGCTAATACTTCAGCTTCTGTAAGAGGGCATTCTAGAGCTTTACTCTGATCATCGGTTAGGGTGGGGAGGGCCACCTGTTCAAGAAATCTCTTTATCTTTTGAGGGTGATCTAAGGTCTGCTCTTCTTTGTACAATGTAGCATAATATGTGGCAAATTCCCGTGCTCTGTCTTTGGGTTTGGTAAGCAAATTATGAGGGTTAGACACTGAATTAATTTTTGTAATATATCTCTCTGACTGCAGTTTCCTGAGCCTAAGCCAGTAATTTGCCCCGATAGTATCTCTGATTAATAAATCTCAAAGAGTTTAATGCCCTTGGGTGAGGAGTTGATCAAGCTGTCCTCAGCTTTATTTAAAGCGGCTAAGATCATTGCATCTCGGGATATTTTGTGTTGCCTCTCAAGGAGAGATTTCCTCAACACTTTTAGCAATTTTGCTTTATATTGTTTTTATGATGGCGAATGACTAATAAACCTCCCTGAGTACAGCCTTCAAACCATCCAGATATATTTAAAGCTGTATCAATGTCTCTATTTTCTCGTGTATAGTGTGCTATGACCTCTTTCATATCGTGTTTGAAGGCTTCCTCCCCCACTAGTCCCGGATCATATCTTCATTCCCCCGTCAATCTCACAATCCCAACAGACCCGTGCCTGAACCATAGAGTGGTCTCGCGAGGTGACTGGTCTAATGGTTACTGATGTAAAGCAGTGTACCCCAGTTTTCCAGGTATATATAAAGGTCCAGTCTGGAATAAGACTGCGGCCAGGGAAAAAGTTATAATACCGGGTGCTGGGATGCACCGTCTCCCCATCAAAATCCCCGCTCCTCAACAGGGTGCGGAGGTGTCAATGCCCCCACACACATTCGGGTGGTCCATGTCCAATCTTGAATTCTCCACCATTCCAATCACCCAACAGGCACAGCTCACAGGGGCAACAGGCTATATGGTCAAACAAGCGAGTGAAGGATGCCCCGAAGAGGGAGTGGGGGCATAGACCAGGGGTTTCCCTCTGCATTCCCCAGAGAGTATAATCCACCTGCCCGTTCCTTCTATTTGCACCCATTACCTTAAAAGGCACCCCCCTCTTGATCAGAATTGTAGTACCTGCTCTAGTCAAGGTGGGATGAGAGTCCGCATATACTGCCCCACCCACATCCAGCGTAATTTCTCATGCTGTTTGTGTGACAATTTAGTTTCCTGTAAACATCCTACCTCATAGCCTACCCTCTGAAGCTCCTGCAAAATTTTAGTCCGCTTTACAACATTATTGATACACTTAACATTCAATGTACATACATTAAGAGTACCCATTATTGATTTTGATTTTTGTCATTCAACAATCCCGTCCCCCCCCCACCACTCTTCCCCAGGCCTAAAGAAAGTAGAGAAACACAGAGAAATGCAAACAACTTATTAACAATTCAACACTTACCCTGCTTAAAACTACAGGGTTAACAGTTAAACTAGTGAAATCTCACCTAAGGCACATATGTGTGCCCTAGCCAATACCGACTGTTTCACAAAATCCCCCGTGTGGGGCTCCCCACCCAAGGAAGGAACCCCTTATGTGAGGGTCTCTCACCGTTATGCAGAGTTAGATGAGTAAATGAGAAACACCTAGGTGCTGAGAGAGAGGCCCCAACCCACGCTTGGGCAACTAGCTCTCCTCCTTTAAATTTTGTGTGGTTCAGCGGCACATTCCTGGTCCCACCCACCAGGTTCAACAACCCTCATAAACCTTTGCCTTGTAGGAATCGTGCCAATTTAATGAAGTTTGTGTCTTAGAAAAGTCATAATAGACAGGGTCTCTAATCAAATATCCATAACATAATAAAACAAATAGAAGTGCCCTAAGAGTTTTAAAGTCAAATAAAACTGCAGTTCAGTGCCGAAAATGTCAGGCTAAATTATAATGATCCAGTTCCCCTGCGAATAATCAACATAGAGTTCTGTGCTCCATCGGCGTGTTACCTCTACGACCTTCCCACAATTAGATCGTATCACGATCCTCCATGTGCACTGAGAAAGCCGAATACCAGTGCTGTCTCTAATGTAGATGGCTAAAAATAAAGAGAGGGGAAAAGTTTTTCAGTACTTGCTTATAAGTGATCCAGTCTGATCTTTGGCTGGAACTTCTGCAAATTACCATCTTTGCCCACGGAGGTATTATTTTTGCGCATGGGGGATGAAATATAGGGAGGAACAATTAGGAATCGCTCAACTAATTAGGTCTCCTGGGAACTGCTCTATAGACAATAAGATCCGAGTCCGTGGTGCTTATTGGGACTGTCTACTTTTAATCCCAGTCGGGAAACAGGAGAGGTCAGCAAAGCGTCCCAGTGTTCCTCCAACCAGGGGAGCAGCGTCCCTGTCAGAGGAAAGCAAAATCAGTCTGTAGTGAGCAATGCCATCCATATTTCTCATTTATTCAGGTGTTTAGGGGGTAGCCATTTCGTAAGATCAGCATGGAGAGGGAGTAATGTGTTGACTCGTCTTTGGCCTAGTCGTCTCGCCCTTGGGCCAGCTGCCACAACCTTTCCTCTATTTCTTGATCTACCATCTCTTCACTTACATCAGGTTCCGGGATATTCAGAGCATTCAGTTTAGGCACAGCTTGTAGAAGGGATTCAAACACTTGAACCCCCTCTGAGTCCTGCAGCCAGAGTCGCGCTGGGTATCTGAAGTATGCCTTAAAACCTTTCTCTCTAAGCACTTTCACCACAACAAGTACCTTTTTCCTTTTCACTATCATGTAAGGAGGGAAATCTTGGTCTATATACACCCATTGTCCATCAATATTCATTTTCTTCCCCCAGGCTAGTTTCAGAACATTATCCTTAGTGGTATATTTTAGGAGTGGACCAGAATAGCTCATGGGCCGGTCTCCAGGCTTTGACTTGGGGTCAGGGTTCGATGTGCATGTTCAATTTCTAAGGGGGAAGTCTTCAGACATATCCAATTCCGGATGGAGCCAAGAATCAATAAATGCAGCCTTACCTGCTTGTTATGAGCCCTCTGCAATTCCTGCAATTCAAATGTTTTGTCTGCGTGCCCGTGCCTCAGTGTCCTCTGCCCGGTATGTAAGTTCTTTCTCTCGCAAGTGGAGGTATGCCAGGGAGCGCCCGTAGGCCATGTGCTCGTTCTGTACCAGATCCAGATGTGATTCCACTGCGGTTGTCCGAGCTTATAATTTTTTAAAATCCATTTGTAATCCAGAGATTTTTGCATCTATTCAGTGTAGGATTTTAAGCATTCTGTTACCATCCACCTTTGTAAATGTAGAGGCAGAATTGGAATTCAGTCGGGCCAGAGTCGTCTTTGTCGGCTGAGGCCATAAGTAAAGTGGAGCGGGACATAGCCAGGCTTACAGGCCAGAAGTCATTTGGTGCATGGTAGTGTGTCCCAGTGTAGCCATGTCCTTTTTTTAGATTTCCCCATTCCCAAAGACCAACACTAGCGCACCGCATACTATTTCTGTCGTCTGATGGCACTAGATTCTGGCCATTTAGCTACCTGGTGGGAGAGCTGTGAGTTTAAGCCACCATCAAGGGTGACACTGGAACCCTTGACCGCCCTTTATGATGCATCTGACGCCAGGGGCAGGGCTGACGGGGCGGTCCTCAAGGCATAGCTTGAATAAAAGGTTTCTGTGGGGTCCTGTCACCTGCCAGCTTTAGTCCTTATGGTGTAACCTGCTCCAAGAGCTGTTCTCGAAGATCTACTGTTACGGTAAGTTCTTACGTAACTACTTTCTAGGAGTGGTATATGTTCATCCACACTGACCCACCCGACCTCCTCGGCTGCAGCGCACAAACCTGGCTTCCAGCGGGCTAAGATCTGGCGTCATGGGGAGGAGCCGAGGGTTATACCACCCGGGTGGGTGGAAGGAACCAGCTTTAAGACCTTCTGACAAGAGTTAAAGGTGAAAGGGATGTGCCAAGAAGTGTGGATGAACAACATATACCACTCCTAGAACTACTGTTACAGGTGGTTACCTGTTTTTTTCTGCCATTCTAAGGATGCCTCCTATAATTTTCTTGTCCATTTCCTCCCCGAGACTGGGGTCTGTATACAACCACTATGCAGATTATGGTGCCATTTCTTGTCTCCAAGGTGACCCACAGTGCCTCCTCTCCTCCCTGCTTACCTGTTAGTTCTGTTGCTTTGATCCCTTCCCTTATGTAGAGAGCTACTCCTCCTCCTCCTATTTTACCCTCCCTGTCCTTCCTGTAAACTGTATACCTCGGAGTGTTGACATCCCAGTCATGGTTCTCTGTGAACCAGGTTTCTGTGAGTGCCACGATATCCAGGCATCCCTCTTCCATTAAGGCCACTAGTTCAGGAAGCTAGTTACCCAGACTAAGGGCATTTGTACTCATCATCCTCCATTTTTTGATGGCCTTACCCCTTTTAACCCTACCCCTGTACTTACTGCCTTTGCCTTTTTCTCCATTTACCCCTGCCCCCCATTGACCTCTCTACTTTGGTGTTAACCTTGCTAACTACCCTGTTTTGTGGGGGAAGACTGTGAATTCCCTGCTACGTTTTAGTGCCTCCCCCCTTGGCTAGTTTAAAAGTTTGCCAATGAAGCATTTAAACCTATCAGCTAGGATCCTGATTCCCCTTCCAGACAGATGCAGACTATCGTGCCAGTATAGGCCTGTATCCCTCCAGGTGAACCCCCAGTCCCCAATAAAGCCAAAACCTGTGCTCCACACCAGTTTTTCAACCATTCATTGAATCCCAGGGTGCGGAGTACCCTAGCCTCACCCATGTCATAGACAAACAGCAGCTGTGAGAAGGTTACCATGTGTGCTATTTGTTTAAGGAGCCTCCCCAATTTCACAGACTCCTCCTGCACAGCTCTGATCCCATTCCCAGCTAGGTCATTTGTCCTTAGGTGGACAGTGACATCTAGCTCCCTCTTCCGTGCAGCTGCTCCCGCAATCCTGAGGATTGCTTCCTGTCCCTCCATGCCATGGTACCAGGCAAGCATCTTACCTCCCTGTCCCCTCCCTCCCCAGTTCTATTCCCCTAATGATTGAGTCGCCCACCAGGAGTTGTTTCATTCCCCTTTAGGATCATGTGCCACCCTTCTGTGGGTCTCCTTTGTGGAGATTCCCAACATCCTCCTTGGTCTCCACTGTGGGTGGCCTCCATAGAGGAAAAACGCTCTGCCAGAAAGGCATATGAATTGTGGAGAGGTATAACTGGAGGGATGCACCTCTGTTACACCACCCTCACCCTCCCTGAGCACACAGTAGTCCAACCACTCCTTATTCTTGGCAACCTCTGAGGTAGCAGCCCTGGTGGTCCCTGGGTGGAGAGATTTCTCAATTCCCTGCCAAGTCCTGGGTATGGGAGATTTCCCTACTCCTTGCCAGGATGACCTGGAGATGGACAACCTCCTCCCTCAGAACAGAGAGGTGTCTGCAAATAGGGCAGCATTGCAGCCTCCAGAATGTCTCCCGGAATACTGCTGTCCCACAGCCAGTGCATTGCTCCACTCCCCACATGTCTCTCTCTCTCTCCCTCCCTGTTGAAATTGTGTTTTCTAGGGACGTGGATATGTTGTTCATCCACACTCTTTGGCATGTCCCCTTCCACTTTAAATCTTGCCGGAAGTCTTCAAGCTGGCTCCTCCTACCCACCCGAGTGGTATGATCCTCGGCTCTGCCCCATGACACCAGATCTTCCTTTCTGCTGGAAGATTCAGGTTGCCTCCCTCATGCTCATGCATTTTGTAGGCCCTGGCTCTAAAACCGTTGGTTATTCTGAAAATCCATCTAGTTTGCATTGGCGATCGTGACTCTATACCTTGATTATGGAAGACAAGTCTTGCCCGGATTTCATCGGTGCCCTTGCGGCCGGAAGGTGTTGCCACTGATCCCCACAACCACGCGCTTACTGTCTCAGTATTGACCATGACACTCGAAATGCAATTTGTGTCTGGCTTTCCATCCTAACATTCTTGACGACTGTCTCACACGTCTGAAGTTGGGGAGGCTGGAGAAACGGAACCCTCTGGTGAAATCCAAGGCAGCTCGGTGGGCAGTTTCCGTGGCTGTGTGATCCACTGAACAATTGGAATGCATGCAAGCATTCAAAGAGGAAGCGGCTTGGGCTGCAGAAACTACTCAGAGCTTCTTCATTCCACTCAACCTGGGCTCCACCTTCCCGGGTTCCTTCTGAGAGTTGTGCCAGTCTCTCCTGACCAAGGGATAGGGTCCTGAGGGCACACACTCCTTTCGATCCCGTAAGTGGGAGAAGGATCTGGGATCATCTTTGTTCCAATGGATACACTCTTGGGAGTGGGAGAGATCTCAGTCCCAGGAACATGTGGTCTCGACTTCGGTCGAGATTGCTTCTTCGGCCGCTCGCTGCTCGGCTTTGCTGTCTGGTCAGTCGACCGACGATGTAGAAATAGTCATCGATCCGATTGATTATTTATCGCTGACTCTGGTCGACGATTCTCTCAATAGAACTCCAATTCTGACTTTCCCTGATGAGGAGACCCAGCCTTCTGGAACTCCCATCAAGGAAGTGGTCCCTGACCCCAGGAAATTGCTTGTCCCAACAGTGTCTCCTGAGCGACCGAGTCAGCCATAAATGCTTTAAAAAGAGGTGATGCCATCAGTCGTCCTCCTTGGATGAGGAGAGGCTCCAGCGGAAACTCAGTCAGTGCTACGAGGACCTCATATAGAACAGCAGATTTTGACTGGGCGAGCCGACCCTGGCTTCTACCCGGCCATTACTTGACTTTTGCCTCCTAGGCTGAAGCCAACTCCATCGGAGCCGATTAAGTCAGCTGTCCCACCCGCAGAACCGGCGAAACTTCTGGTTTGGCCTAAACCGGTCTCTCCACCGATTTTGGTGGAACCACCACCCAAGCAGCCTGTGGGAAGGGCTTCTTCCAAGGAAGACAGACCAGACACTGGGCTTCCCCTTCGTCTTTCTGTCACTGTCACCCCGGACCGTCCTCGGTGGGTCAAGGGTGACTTGGGCGGTCGACCATTGTATCCGAGTTCCTCGGATTCGGATGTGACCGGCCTGCATTCTCATCCAGAGATGACGAATCGGCTGGTGAGTTAAAGACAGAGGAAGGTCCTTCGTCCTTTCAGGGCATTCTTCGCCTCATCTCTGAATCCACAGGGATGCCCTGGAGCCAATCCAGAAAAGGTGGAGTACCCTCTCATGGACATCCTCAAGAGAGGATACCCGATGGAGGCCTTTTTCTGTGGCTGAGGCCATTGTTGGCCGGCCTTAGAACTTTAGCAGCGCCCTGCCTCTTGTCAGCACCATCTGCCCACATGGCCCTTAAGTATGGGGTCCCTTGCAGGGGTTCACAGGCGCTGTGACTGCCTCTGTGTTCAGGCATACTGGCAGTTCTGCCAATACTGACCAACCTCCTGAGAAAGAGTCCAAACTTTTGGACCATTTGGCCAGAAAGGTCTATGCGGCTTCTTCCTTAGGCCTTCGTCACGGCAACTTTGGCGTCATCATGGCACACTTCTCCCACGCCCTCCTAGGGTCTTTGGATGAAGTCCTCCCACATCTCCCCACGGACATGCAGAACACGGTCAAGCAGGTCCGGGATCAGGCGACTGTTACCAAATGGCAGCATCAGACAGCCCTGGACACTGGGATTCCTGTGCCCGTTCGATGGCAGCTGCAGTTGCCTCTCATCGCAGGGCTTGGCTGAGACTCTCCTCCTTCCCGGCAGACACTCAGCACAAACTAGCTGATGTGCCTTTTCTAGGGACCGACCTGTTCGGCCCAGGAGTGGCTGGTCACTTTCAGCGCATTGAGCAGCAAATGCCACCTTGGACGCTACTTCTGCCAAGGGTTCTTCAGGCAAGAACCAGCAGAAGAAAAAGAAGCCTTTTCGGCATGCTTCCCATCTGGCTCAGCAGTCCTTCTTTCAAGGAGGACAGTGGCATCAGCAACAGCAGCAGGCTCAAGCTTGGTGCCCTTGGCCCAAGCCCGGGCCCTCCCAAGCCCATAAAGGAGGCCGAGGTTCCGGTCCTGGATGCTCCTCCTCCAAGCCTGCTCAGTGATGAGGTGGGGGCTGCCAACCCCTCTCCCGTCACACCAGCTGTGGGTCCTCCTGTGGGTGGCAAGCTCCGCCACTTCCTTTTTTCGCCTGGTCCACTGTTACTTCATACAGGTGGGTTCTCGAAGTGGTCGGTCAGGGACTGCCTGTGGAATTCGAGTAGTGCACTCCAAGTCGAGCCCATGCCCCTTGGGTGAAAAAAGTATCTGCTCAGACTCAGTTGGCTGTCCGAGACGACATCGCTCAGCTCCTCCTCCTCAAGGAGGCTGTAGCTCCAGTGGCGAATCCTCTAGCAGACCCAGGCTTTGTCTCCAGGTCACCACTTCCTGGTGCCTAAGCGGATGGAGGGCTGGTGCCCCATTCTAGATCTGCACGACCTGAATCAATATCTCAGGTCACACACCTTTCGGATGGTCATTCTGTCTCAGATCCTACCATCCTTGGAACGAAACATGTGGCTCTGTTCACTGGATCTGAAGGACGTATTATTTTACGTCCCAATCCGTCTGTCCCATCAGCGGTTCCTCCGCTTCAGGGTCAAAGGGACCCTGTACGAGTTCTGAGCCATGCCATTTGCCCTGTCATCGACCCCACAGGTCTTCACCAAATGCATTGCAGTGGTGGCGGCCCATCTCAGGCATCAGGGGTGGGGGTCAGGATTTATCCTTATCTCAACGATTGGCACCTAGCAGGTTCCACCAAACAGGAGGTGGAGAGGTCCAGGGACCTGGCCCTCCAGACCTGCTCCCACCTCAGTCTCCTGATCAATGAGGCCAAGTCGGAACTCGTGCCATCTCAGGTGATGGGCTTATCAGGGAAGAGCTCGACTCTTGTCAAGCCAGAGCTCAGCTCCCGGCAGACAGGCGGAGGTTCTTTCCTCCTTTGCCCTATCATTTCTGGTTGGGCAGTTCGCCCTGCCAGGACTTTCTGCCTTGTGGGTTACATGGCGGCATGCACCTCTGTGGTCCGTTGGGCCCAGTTGCACATCGCCCCTCCAGTGGGAGCTGGCTGCCCAGTGGACTCAGCGCCACGGTCATTTTGACCAGCTGATCACTGTAACCCAGAAGATGTGGGACGCTCTCCGCTGGTGGACCACCCCAGACTGGTTGCAGGAAGGGATCGCGTTTGTCCGCCCTGAGCCGACAGTCGTCCTTACAATAAGGGCCCACAGGCTCTGGACCCTGAGGAGTCCCGATGCCACATCAATCTGTTGGAGCTCAGAGCATTCAGACTGGCACCATCAGCTTTTGCTCCTCAGCTCTGGGGTCAAGAGGTTCAAGTCCAGACAGACAATACCATGACCATGTACTACCTCAACAAACAGGGCGACACGCACTCCCGTCTGCTGTGCAGGGAGGCACTCTGCATCTGGACCCTCGTGAGCCGTTGGAGGCAGATCTCCTAGCCACTTATGTGGCAGGAGCCTCAAACCATCTGGCGGATGCTCTCAGCCGCTTAGGTGAGACACCCAACGAGTGGTTTCTCCATCCAGAGCTAGCTTACAGCCTGTTCTCCCACTAGGGCAAACCGATGGTGGACCTGTTTGTCTCCAGGGACAACATGAAGCTGAGGCTGTTCCATGCCCACCCCCTCAGCAGGGCTCACTGCAGGGGGATGCCTTCTCAAGGCTGTGGATCCCAGGCCTCCTCTATGCCTTCCCTCCATTTTCCTTGATCCACAAGATGCTTCTCAAGGTGAGGAGGGACAAGGCGAAGGTGATCCTGGTAGCTCCAGACTGGCTGCGCCAGTTCTGGTATCCAGATCTCCTCAACCTCAGCTGCAGGCCCCCAGATTGGCTTCCAGCACGCCCAGACCTGATATCTCTCAATCAGGGAAGGTATTCCATCCAGACCTTCAATCCTTGCCCTCACAGCCTGGTACCTGGCTGAGAGTTCCAGGATTTGGGTCTTTCAAAACGTCTACACTGTGGTGGAGGCATCCAGAAAGAATTGACCAGGAAATGTTTAGCCTTCAAATGGAAAAGGTTTTCCATTTGGTGTCAGAACCTGGACCCTTTGTCCTGTCCAGTGACCAACATTCTTGACTACCTTTGGTTCTCTCTCCAAAGAGGGTCTTCGGTCATCGACCCTTAGGGTGCATCTGGCAGCCATCTCTGCTTACCAAGTGTGGGCCGGTCAGCCGACTGTGCAGGAGACAGTGGTCGGGTGCTTTTTCAAAGGCCTGGATCACATATCCCCTCCACCTCCGTAGAATCTTCTGCTGTTACTGGCAAAGCTCATGGGCAAGCCATTCGAACCAATGCACAAGTGTGCCTTGTCACACTTGTTGTGGAAGATGGCCTTCCTGGTGGCTATCACGTCTTCCAGAAGGACAGGGGAACTCCAGGTGCTTTCGCTGGACTCCCCTTATCTGGTCTTCCACAGGGACAAGGTTGTCCTATGCTCCCACCCGAAATTCCTTCTGAAGGTGGTGTCAGAGGTTCACCTTAACCAGGTGTTGACTCTGCCGGTTTACTACCCCAGCTACACCTCGGAGACCGAGTACAGGCTCCGTACTTTGGACCTGAGACATGCCCTCTCCTTTTACAAGGAGACAACGGCGGAAATTCAGGGAGAGGTTTGCCAGCTGTTTGTCACCGACACTGAAGCTGCTTCTGGCAGACCTGCAGCAAAGCGGACTATTGCAAGATGGATTACATCATGCATAGGTCTGTGTTATGAGTTGGCGGGCAAAGAGCCTCCCAGAGGGATGAGAGCTTATTCTACCTGCTGTACTGCTGCATCGGTGGCTGCTTCCAGGGACATCCCTATCCAGGAAATCTGCCGGGCTGCTACCTGGAAGTCAGAAAACACCTTCATCACCCACTACCACATCGACCTTGAGTCACGCCGGGATGCTGGTTTTGGGGCCTCAGTTCTCCAATCTCTGTTTCTTAAGTAGGGGGTGTGCACCTTTCCTCCCTCCTCCCGGAGGAACTGCTAGGAGTCTGCCAAAGAGTGTGGATGAACAACATATCCACGTCCCTAGAAAAACAGGTTACTCACCTGTTACAGTAGTTCTAAGAGTGATATATGTTGTTCATCCACACAAACCCGCCCGAACTCCATGGCTGTGGATGCACAACACCTGGCTTCCAGTGGGCTAAGATCTGGCGTCATGGGGCAGTGCCGAGGATTATACCACCCGGGTGGGTGGGAGGAGCCTGCTTGAAGACTTCCGGCAAGATTTAAAGTGGAAGGGGACATGCCAAAGAGTGTGGATAAACAACATAAACCACTCCTAGAACTACTGTTACAGGTGAGTAACCTGTTTTCCCCTCACTATTAGGGAACCTCAGTTCTCCTTAGTAGTATAACTCTTTTCCTATGGACTATGTACTAGGAAGTCCCAAGTCTTTTTTTTTTTTTTAACAATAGCAATCACAACATGCTATCCTTTCAGCTTATGCAACACTGCCTGGCTGCCTTATGTGACACAGCCCACCCTGTTTTGTGTCTAAGCAGGAAATTGTCATAGTTTTCTAGTAAGAAGAAAACTCCAATAATGTTCAATTCTAGAGGTAAAAAATCTCAGAATTTAAAACTGGATATACAAACATCAGAGGGACATAAATTGGAAAAGGTTACATCATATAAGTACCTGGGGGTGCATATAGATAATAGCCTCACCTTTGCAGAACATGTAAGCAGTGTTGCTGGCAAGGTCAACATCAGAGTAGGAGTGCTCAGAAGATAAACTTCAATTATTTCTGGAGAAACTAGGAACAGGGTGGCTCTGCAACTACTTCTACCAATATTAGAATATGGTAGCTTAATATACCAGCATGTTTCCAAGACTTCATTAAATAAACTGGATAAAATATATTATAAAATGGCCAGATATGTTTTAAAATGTCCATACTCCAATTGTTTAACAAGGAGAGACACACTAAACTGAAAGCTTGTTTACAGGTGTGACCTGGGAACACAGGGAAGTTAAGTGACTTGCTCAGGGTCACACAGTATGCAAGTGGGGGCTCTGGGATTCAAACCCAGGTCTCTAGATTTGCAGCTTAGAGCCTTAAACCACTGCGCTATGCTGCCTCCCTACCACTCACCACTGTAGTCTCCTACAACAATTGGATTGGGATTCCCTTGAAAACCAAAGGAAAAAAATGTACTGGGTATAAAGCATATGTATAATATGGTGGAGGCAATGCGGAAGTAACCAAACATCTACAAGCGCCTACCAAGTACAATCTAAGAGACTTAAAACATATATGTTTGAAATTCCCTTAGAGATCAACATTTACAGTAGAATACAAAGAAGATTTTATTTGTCAGAATTGTGGAATAAGTTAGACCCAGAAACTTGTAATGCGAATAACTTAGGACAGTTTAAACAATGTCTGGATTTAGTCTGGAAAGACAAATGCATATGCGTTGGCTTTTGTGTATAGTGCTCTTTGGTCTTCCCTTTTTGCCTCCTCCATGGGATCTACATCTGCCTATGTTATGAATTGATCAAGATGTGTATGAATCATCTCGTGCATATATCTTGGGGTCTGTTTTGGGGGGTGATTGGGTTAGTCTTTGTATGGATTCCTGTTTTCTACATGTTTTTATTATAAATAATTATACGTCCCAAGTGCAATCTGTGTATTACAAGTTTTGGCATTTTCTATGTCACGTAACCTTATTACATGACAACTTTTAAAACAGGGCCTTATAGTCCTAAAAGTTACTTTCTGTTAAAAAATAAAGGTCTTTATATATCTAACCTTCCTGCCTAACCCCATAAAGCTAGGTTAGCTGGGGAGGGTGGGAATGGGGAGGGAGGTTTGGGCAATTTGGCCAAGGAGTCAGTGTGACCAAGGAGACTGGCCGTTATGCTCCTGTCTTGCCAGGTTAGTTGTTGGTTCAGATTACCCTGTGTGAGGATTACCAGGAGGTCCGTGATAAACAGTGGCCAAGGACCATCTTCGAGAAGTCATTGGGTGACTCAGATCAGGAGTCCATGGCCTCCTTAGGGTCTGAGTTGTTCAACCAGGGTTTGGTCGAAGAGCCTTCCATCAACTGTGGGCCGGTGTCCTTTGGTGGGCTGCTACAACATGTCAATCCCATGAAAGCCAGTACAGAAGAGGGCTAATTACCCTCTAATGGACATTTTGGACTAGGATGCCTTCTCAGGGGCTAAGCCTGGAGCTCTGGCAGCATCCTCCCTGGCATCCTCGGCCTGCATAGTCCGTAACTACGTGGTACCTACAGTTTCCTTTCAGGGCTTTTGACCCTCCCTTCAGCTGAAAATCTTGTCGTGGATTCTATGTTCCAGAAGTCAGTACATGAGGTGAATGTGGACTAGCCTCTGGACAAGGAGTCCCACAAAGTTGACCATTCCATAAAAAAAGTATACTCTGTGGCTGCTCTGGTTCTTTGCCAGGTTATCTACTGTATGCCACCATGATGGCTACTTATGGTCATTCCCTGATGGGAATCTTTAATGCAGTCCTCCCCCACTTTCCTCCAGAGTAGTGGGTGGTGATGGAGACCATGGTCAGTCACTTGCTAAACACCAGCTTCAGACAGCCATGGTTATGGGCCACTCTTGCACTCATATGGTGGCAGCAGTTGTCTTCATGCATCACAGTGCTTGCTGTAAACTATATGTCCACCTTTACGGCAGACACCCAACAGAAGTTGGCCGATGTCTCTGACTGGGTTTATTTATTAACTTTTGGTAACCGGGTAAGTGCGCTAGGCAACAATCTTGCCTATTTTCAGGCACGACCCTGGAGAGCACAGGACATTGGTTACAGAGTACAGTAGTACATAACAACATATTACAGTTCTACATAATAACAATCAGGGTAGACATAAGACAGCAAGAGCAATTAACAACATTAGGTGATTAGAGCATCAGAGTCAGATACAGTGCATTATAAAAACATATAATATCAAAATAGTCTAGGATCCATGCCAAAGGCCGCAGTAGGGTGCAGCAGATTAAGAGCATTTGCAGGGTCCAAAGGCGTGGAGGTGAGAGAATAGCAAGTTTTTAATTCCCAGTGTGAGGCATAATTTTTAACCTGAAGGAGGGTGAGTTCTAGAATTTGGGAGCAAAGTGAGAGAATGCCTGTTCACTCATTTTTGTTGCACGAGGTCTGGTAGAGCATAGGGACAGAGGAGGGACCTGAGGGTACAGGTTTGGGAGGCAGGAGTCAGCAGGTTAGCCAGATAGTCAGGGCAAGGGGGTCTGGACAGTGAGTCAATAAAGCAGCCCATGGAGTAGGCCCGAAGATCCTTAGGTGACAGCCAAATTAAACCGGCGTAGAGGAGGCAGTGATGAGTAAGGCGAGGGGCAGTTAAGGCGAATCTGCAGATGTGTTATAGATGGTGTCCCAGTTGCTGAGTATAGAAGAGTTGGCAGCAAAGATGAGGGGAAGAGCGTATTGGAGCTGGAGTAATAGGATTCCCCTCGCTACTGATAATCTGGCTGAAGGAGTGAGGGAGTGGTGAACACGATATGCACCACCAATTTTTGCATTGTCGGCTCGACAAACCGTGTTGACATGATGTGACAGGTCAAGGGAGGGATCAAGAGTGACCCCCAGGTATTTGAAGGACACTGTGTTGGTGATAGGGGAACCGTCTAGGCAGTGAACCAGGAGCCTGGTGGCAGTGGAGGGCAGTTTTTTAGAGGAACCGAATAGCATGGCTCGAGTTTTGTCCTGGTTAAGATTTTGGTGGTTGTTGGGGAGTCCGAGTTGAAGGACTTGGAAATCATTGGAGAGAGTGGAGTTGATGTCCTCAATTGAGTTAGACCCAGAGTAGAGAACAAGGTCATCAGCGTACATTAGAGTGCAGCTGTGTCAGGAAAGAGTGGGAATATCGTTTAGGAAGAGGGAGGAGAGGAGAGGTCCGAGAGTGGACCCCTGTGGAACTCCACGGGAGATATTTATGGGGGAGGAAAGGGCCTTGTGAAAAGCTACCACCTGAGTGCGATTGTCCAGATAGCTGCAGAACCAAGATAGAGTTGGGTCAGATGCTCCTACGGATTGGAGCTTCTTTAGCATGAGAGGGTGATGTACCATGTCAAAAGCTTTGGACAGGTCAATAAAGACAGCCCCAGTGAGCAGGCCTTGGTCCATATTACTTTTGATGTCACTGGTAAGTTGTGTCAGTGCTGTAGTGGTGCTGTGTCCAGGCCTAAAACCGTGTTGGCAAGGGGTTTGGAGATTACATTTGGCAGGTGTTCAGCAAGCTGCCAGTGGACTATTTTTCCACAAGCTTACTGAGAGGTGGAGAGAGAGAGATGGGTAGTTGCACATTAGTTTGACATCACCCTTTTTGTGAATAGGGATAGTTCTGGCCATTTTCCAGGTAGTTGGGACAGTGGACATACGGATCGAGAGGTTGAAAAGCCTGGTGACAGGCTTGGCCCAGCCATGGTGCAAACTGCTTAAGTATGCCAGGATGGATGTCATCAGGCCCTGGCCCCGCCTGCGGTAGGGAGTTAAGTAGCTTGTACTTCTCGGTATGTGGTTGGAGCCAGCACTAAGATGGGTGGTGTAAGGGGCAAGGAAGGGGAAGGAGGACAGTAAAGTTGGGGCATAGTCTGAGTTGCAGCGGGTGGCGTGGAAAAGAGGGCATTGAAGGAGTTGGCAGTAGCACCCGGGTTGTTGCAATGAATGACTTGAATATTCATGTCGGTTGAATTCTGCTGCTTGTCATTGCCAAAAATTTCCTTAATTTGGGACCAGTACTTATGGGGGTTTTCAGAGGAGGATTTTAGTAGGTTCCTGTAGTAGGTACTTTTGGCAAGGCGTAGTTCTCTTTTGCAATTGTTCCGTGAGGCTCGATAGGCTTTGAAGTCAGTGCGAAGATGGGAAACCTTCCACACAGACCATAGTTTCCCTACGTTTGAGAAGTTGAAGCAGGGGGCCCGTTAGCCACTTGGTTATCTTCTCTGCCACCCTACATGTGGTGACAGGGATATGTAGGTTTTGTAGTGCGAGGAGGACGGAGTTGAAATAGTCGGTAGCAAAGTTAATGTCCTCTGTTAGGTAGAGAGGCGACCAGTCAACCAGGCTGAGATCATTTTTGAAAGCATCCACTCTTAGGTGGGAGAGGTTAGGAAAGGTTACAGTTTTAGAAGGGAAAGATGGGGTGACGGTGTCCTAGACACAGTAAACAGGATAGTGATCACTAATGGTGTCAGGAAACACCCCAGCAGAGGTGGCATATTCCTTCCTGTTTGTGAGTATCCAGTCGAGCAGGGTGGCACAGTCACCCACCGGGAGACCCTAGTGGGTTCATGGATGAGCTGGGATAGGTTTGCCTTACTAACCATAGAGGATAGGTTGGCTGAGTTTTTCTTCAGACCAGTCGGGTTAAAATCCTCAAGGCAGATAATGTCATTTTTGCCTGTTACTGTAGGCAGGTTCTCCAAGAATTCAGAAATGCCCTGTTTAGCATATTTTGGAGGGATATAAATACAGAAAATATGGAGTTTCTTAACTCCCCAGTAGAAGGAGGGAATGGAGGATTTCACAATTAGGTAGTATGGGGTCCTGCAAGAGGGTGATGTTCAGGTGAGTTTTGTAGTAGAGGGCAAGGCCACCCCCCCTTTTTGCTATGAGACAGTCAACACGTAGCATATTGTATCCTGGAAAGGAGCACTGAGAGTCAGAGACTGTAGGTTTTAGCCAGGTTTCAGTGATGGCTAGAATGTCCAGGCTGTTCACCTCACCCAGACCTGAAGGTCAGGAGGTTGGCCAGAAGGCTCCTAGAGTTAATGTGAGCCAAGGTTAGGCCATTGGATTTAGGGAGGGAGGTGACCGGGGGTGGGGGGAAGGGGCAAAGATAGGATGGGAGCTTGAGACGGGCCAGGATTGGCCTCAATGTCCCCAGCTAGTATAAGTGACAGGATAAATATCCAAAGCGGTTTAATGAAGCAGGCCCTGACTGAGACACTGATGGAGAGCTTCAAATTAAAATGAAGGTATCTGGCTATAGGCCAGATGCGCTTGCTGATGAGAGCAGTAGGGGGAGGAGGTGGGGGAGTGGCAGTAGCAAGCAGGTCGGAGAAGTAAAAGTCATCTTGTGAGTTAGCATTGGAAGTAGCAGACAGAGTGTTCGGGCAGGAAAGCTCAGAGAGAATAAGAAAACAAAGTGACCCCATGAGGTGAGCTAGCAGGGGTGGGGGGGTCATTCTAATAATAGATAAATGGAGAGAGATTGAGGGGACAGAGCAGCTGAGTGCTGACAGTAGTTTTGTTTTTAGGCATCTGCTGAAATTACAACCTCAAGTGGCAGGTTATATATTGCATGTGTTGCACAGAGAGCAAGTTACTCAAACAGATCAGGCTCCCTCTAATGCCCAGAGAATATAAGGAGCTAATGGAGAAGTAGGCTGTTAGAAAAAACACGAGAGCATCAGATATCACGAGGGTTACACTCTATATATGTAACACCAGCCAAGGGTGGGAGGGTATTGGGGTAGTGAGGGAAGAGCCAGGGCTGCTCCCTTTGTTACAGGAGCAAGGTCCTTTGGCTACCTTGGTGTTGTGGCTTAGCGATCCTGTGGCTGGGCGGGAGAGCCTCCGGGAGCACAAACAAAAAGGCCCTCTCTCTTCTACCTGCGGGAGTGCGGGCTCCTTGCTGTGGATGGGGGAGAGCCCTAGGCTTGTCTGGCCTCGCGATGTCCTGGGCTGGGCTCCGTTGAAGGTGGGGAGAGCCCCTGAGCTGCGCCTCAGCTTGCGTTGACTGCCTAGGAGTGAAAGGTAGGCAGGGTTTAAATACTGTTGGCAAGCTAGTCAAAGCAGGGGTTTTGATATTTTTTTTTTTTTTCATTTTTAACTGGCCAGGTATAGCAATTACTGGCACGGGAGCAGTCAGATTGAAACAGCAGTAATTCGGTTTAAAGCAGATTGTACAGTTCCTTCAATGTCTATGCCTACAAGTTAGTTAAGGTAACCATTGATAACAGCAATAATACAGTGCAAAACTTGAATACAGAGATCTGAAAACCTATCTAAACTGTTGTGGGGACAGAAAAATAAACGGAGCAACTTTAAACAAAAAAGGTGTGAACAGAGCTGCTCCCTTTGTTACAGGGAGCAAGGTCCTTTGGCTACCTTGGCGTTTGCGGCAACGATCCTGTGGCTGTGGGGTGGGAAGAGCCTCCGGGGAGCACAAACAAAAGGCCCTCTTTTCTGTGGGAGCGCGGAGCTCTTTGCTGTGGATGGGGGGAGAGCCCCTAGGCTTGAATGTGGCCCTGTCCCAGATGTTATGGAGAAAGAGTTTAAATGCAAGGATCTGTTCTATCCTCTCCTTTTCTATTTTTTTTGTCTGTGGTTGTACAACCAAATTTTCTCGTGAGAACTAGGACTTGATCACCCTGACAGTCTTGCAGTTCTCTGCCTCTCACTATCTCTCTACCCTCAATGGCTGTTTATGCATTTTCTTCCCCCTTGCATATCTGCTGGTACACACATCTATGTGAATGCTTGTGTGTAAAATTTTATGTAAAACTGGGACCCCTTTGTTTGAAATGTATATAGTTATACTGTTGAAATGATTGCAAAAAGCTATTTGGAACTCAAGGGGTTAAACAGAGTTGCTGGTGTGCAGACTGTTCAGAGCTGTAAACAAGAGCTCAGTTCTGGATAACCATGTACTGTTTTGCTGCACCTGCAAGAAATTGACAAGAACACTTTAGGAAAACAGGATGTCTATTAATGAGCAGGGGTTGCAAAGACTTAAGAAAACGAGCTGCAATGTTTTGTGAGAAAGAGAGACAGAGAGAGATTTGGAATTGAGAAGAAAAAGAACTCTGCTTTCTATGTTTGTACTGCCACTGTAAATGGTTATACTGAACAATTTTTTTTATTTTACTGTTAATAATAAAACACTTGCTCCAAATTTTACAACTGATCCTGGTTTTCCTATGCTTCCTGACCTGTGCCTTAACGACAGTGTCCCTTTCCTGGGCACCAGCCTCTTTGGCTCCAGGGTAGAAGGACCTCTCACTAGGATTGAGAAGTCCATTGCCACCTTAGACTCTGTGACTTCATCCCAGAAGGACCAGAAAATGAATCAGAAGAAACAGACTGTCCAGTTCCAGTCCTTTCAGTCACAGCCTCTCCAGCAGCAGCCCCAGAAAGGGCAGTTTCAGGCCTGGTGCCCCAAGCAGAAGTCCAGGGCCCAAGGTACTAAAAAGGTGGGGGAGGAGCAGGGTAGTGGTGCCCCTCCAGTAACAGCTGCCAGTGCCCCCACAAAAGCTGCCCAGTGATAGATTTAGGGGTGTCATTCCTCCACCTGTCTTGTCCCCATCAGAGGCTGGCTACATCACCTCTTGCCACGTTGGTCCACTTTCACAATGGACAAGTAGGTGTTGGGTGTAGTGGGCAGAGGACTTGCTAGATTTCGTGGGTCTCCCACCTACTGCTTCCATGCGCATCGAGAGTCCGGTGTATCTTAGGACACGCTCTCTGCCCTCAGGGAGTACATTGCTCAGCTACTTGCAAAAAGGGCAATAGCCTGTGTCCTGGACACCCTGGCCAGTCAGAGTTACATGTCCAGGTACTGCCTTATCCTGAAATGGATGGGGGGAAGGGCTGACACCTCATACTGGATCTACATGATGTCATTGAGTATATGTGGAAGCATAATTTCCAGATAGTCACTCTGAGTAAGATTATACCATCCCTGGAGCAGAACATGTGGATCTTCTTTAGGGGTATCTCACTCATCAGGTCACACTGTAGGAACTTCACCGTTGATGAAGCAGAATCCACACAGAAGACTTTTCCAGCAGTACAGCTGGGGTCACCCATGCCGATGTCACGTGCCGATGCCATCAACCCTATGAAGGCTTGAGCATTTCCTCACTCCTCCAGTTTTTACTGCAGTTGACTCCTTCACATGGGTCTCCACTGAAGCTCTGTTGCAGTTGGTGCCAGTTTGTTTAGCATTTTGTGTGGGAATCTCTTTTAATAAAGAGATTGGTTTACCTCTTTTATGTTGAGAGTCACGCCTCCTTCTTTCTTCCATCGCTACCACTACGGAAAGAAGATTGCTTTTTCAGATGACAGCGACCTCTGCATCTGCTGTCTGGTGCTGACTGACATTCCTGCCTGTGAGTTCTGTCAAAATTCAACCTTACAACCTAAAGGCATTGACAAAAGCTCTGAAGAAGTTCCTTATGGAACAGCAGGTAGCCAGTTCTGGGCAGGGGTCCTCCAGGGTCCCTCCTTCACAATCACGGGGGTTCATCAAACTCCCAGGCCTTGAGGCCGAGACAAGTCCTTGGGAAAAGTCACAGAAAGGACTATGACTGGGACCGCTTCCCCAGAGGTGCTCCCATTCCCCAGTGGCTTTTTCTTCCGGAGGTACTCTGCCAACTGCTGCCTACTGACTACTTCTGTTGTCCAGGCCTCTGCTCCTATCAGGCCCATATCGACAGCCCAGACTCCCTCTTCGCAGGAGGGCGGCCTTGACCCTTGGGTTGTCGACCCTGGTCCCTCGTTGAGGCCAGACACCTCTCCAGGCCCTCAGATGCTGGAGTCATCAGGCTGTCAAGACCCGGCGGATGGTCCGTTCGCACCTGATCCAGTGATCCACCTTCGACACAGCCTTCACCTGCCGTCAATACCAATAATATCTTAACTCATTTGATGATGACTCTCGTGCACCAGCTTGGTACTCATAGACCGGTATCCCCGGTGCCATCGGGTGCCCCGTTGTCATCAACACCTATTCAGCCCTTTAGAGGGCTGTCAGTCCCATGTACATTGGACCCTGAGCTAGAACAGGTCGATGTAGAGGAGGAGTACCATCTGGATCTTATCCTCCCTGAAGAAGAGGAGGAAGTTTATTCCTCAGACAGGTCTACGGCCTCTTCAGTGAGTGAGAACAATGTGAAACTCACTCCCGGATCCCCTTCTGAAGACCCATCCTTCTTCAACATTATGAAGCAGCTGTCTGCTGCATTGTGGTTGAGGAAGAGGATGCCACCAGACAGTACCTGGTGGACTTTTTGGAGATCTCAGAATCTCTGCCAAAGGTATTCCCTCAGTTTTGCCAGCTCTAAGGAATGCCACCACTGCTGCATGTCACTGCCCAGAGATAGTCCCTGCCATGCCTAGGAGGGAAGATGAGCTCTATCATGCCCCCCCAAGGCTTACCCTAGTATGCTGCACAGCCTGAGACTGATTCCGTGGTCATCAAAGAGGCACATGATCAGTCCAAGGTATCAAAATACCTCAGCTCTCTCCCCCTGACAGGGAATCTGAGAGGATCGACCTCTGGGGCAAGAGGGTTTATGCCTCCTCTATTCTGGGACTCTGGATTGCAAATTACTTATCCCATATGGTCAGGTACCAAAATGGAAAAAGGGCAGGGCAGCTGCTTAGGCTCTCCTAGATGGTTCCCAGAAAGATGAGGTCCTTAAGTCCTTCCAGGCCGCCAAGGATATCAGTAAACGCCTCCTCTGGGCCTTGTGATATGTCAGACACTGTTGTCAGGGCTGCTGCCATGACTATTGGCCTGCTTCTTGCGCCTGGTTGAGGTATCTTGTTTTGCGGCAGATGTCCAGCAAAAGGTACTTAAGACCCCTTTCAGTGGTTGGAAACTCTTTAGGTCTGATGTCCAAAACATAATGATTTGCAGGCCTCAAGCAGGGCCCTCAAATCTGTCCGCTCACACCACCATACCCAGCCCCAGAGCAGACAGAGGCTGCCTTTTCGTAGAGTGTCCCAAATGTCCGATAAGAGTTCTAGACTCCAGGGTTGAAGGAAAGCCAGTTCCGCCTTGCCTACCCTCTCCTCCACCTTGAATCCTTCCCGAAATAGGCCAGACAGCGGATTAGCCCTGTGGCGGATCGGCCTCTGCCTGACTCCTTGCCAGACGCACCTCTTCCGGTCCCTGACCAAGGGATGGTGGTCAGAGGTCAGTTCTCCCTCCATCTCAATCAGTGAAGAACCATAACCTCAGATGTTTGAATTCTTCAGATAATAGATAGGGGTCATACGCTGGAACTTTTAGAACAGCCCCCAGAGATTTCTCTGGTGCCTTCCACCTACCTTCCAGACCACACAGAGGTCCTTTGGGAGAAGGTGCACTCCCTTCTGTGAAAAAGGGTGATTGAGCTAGTGCCAAGATGGCAGAAGAACAGAGGGTTTTATTTCAGGTTTTTCCTGGTCCCTAAAAGAACTGGAGATGTGATGCCCTTTCCAGATCTCAAAGACCTCCGCCTCTACATCCAGTACAAAAAGATCTTAACTTCGAGATTTCTTCTTGCAGCAGGTAACACCTTTAGGACTGAAGTTGGCAGGCACCAGGACATCAATGAAAACTTCTAGCTAGCAGTATATAGTGGGGACCACCCCTCACGTCGACCTGCCACCAACGTCACGTATGACCCATCACGTATGATATAAAGGGCAGTTCCCAGGCCCATCTCCAGTTCTTCTCCCACCATTGACCGCGCAAGTCGGACCTCCGTGGACACTTTTTGGTAGACAGCCACCATTTTCATCGAGCTAACCCGTGTTTTCCTTTTCCCCAAAAGCCAGTGATTTGAAAGATGATTTTTCTTGCACGTCGTCGTCTTCTCCATCCTCCTCACTCAAAAGGGTGGCATTCCAAGTGTGCGTGCGGCAAGCATATCCCACACAAGTATGACTATTCGACTTGTCTTTTCTGCCTAGGCCCGGATCACAACATCGAGGCCTGCCATCATTGCTAAGACTAACCAACAGACACGGCTCTGTCGGCAGAAGTCCCTCAGAGCCTTCCTGCTTTCCAAGAAGTTATTTGAGATGGAGAAGGAGCTTCACTACAAGAGTTCTTCATCCTCTCCAGCCACTGGGGCTTCCACATCTCCTTCTTCTCACAAAGTGAAGAAATCAGTGCTAAACATAAGCACCGGAAAAACACAAGGAAAGATCCGGGCAGAAGATCACTCCAGGTCTCCAACCACTTCAGGCTCGTCCCCTGCAGAGGTGACCTCCTCCACCATGGCTGCCCTTTCACCCTCCGGGCTCCGGTGACCAAGCCTCCCTCCCTCATTTCCACAGTAGGAGAAGGTTCTTTGGGGCATGGGAAGTCCTGCTCCGCCTGTGAGCCTCTTAAGCATGGGCCAATCATTCCTGCAGCCTGTAAGCCAAGTGACTCGGACAGTGATTCTTCGAGCGGCAGGCCTTTGCCTGTCACTCTCCCAGCCAGGGTGTCTGCCGAGTCTACCCCGGCGCTAGGGACCGATGCCACCAAGCAATACCCAGGACCGTCTCCCTCAGTCTCCGGCAAGGAAGGGTGTCCATTCTGCTCGGCAGCTAGCTTCCCTGTCCTGGCGACACCACCTAGTCAGCCACCATCTGGGCCCCCAGCCTGGCCTCAGCCTACACTGGTTCCCTCGGCATCAAGCTCCCCGACACCTCCTCGCTCCCGACTGTCCCTCCTTCTCTATTAATTTGTCAGATAGCCACCTGGCCCAAACAAAAGCAATAAGTTAATGGCAAAAGTTAGGATCCACCGATGAATGGTGGAATACCCACCTCTGCCATTTCAGCATGTGAGATGAGGTTTATTTTGAATTTTGCATTGAAGCTCTCTAATTAGTACAAATCAGACATGATAGATCTCCATTCTTCAGTTGTCGGTATCTGTGTTGCCATCCATTGTCGAGTAATAGTCTTCTTGTGCTGCAAGGAGGCATATAGGTAGGAGGATATTGATCCACAGAGGAATGTGGTCTGGGAAGAGCCCCAATAGTGTCTGTTCGGCAGTTAATTCATCTGATTGACCTAATAAGCTAGTTAGCTCATTTTGTAGAGTGAGCTAGAAAGGCATCAGACTATGGCATAGCCAAAAATATGACCAGTGAGGCCTTAGGGTAACTACAACCCCTCCAACAAATTCTGTATTTGTCTGGGAGGAATTTGAGGAGGACCGCAGGCGTCCGAAAAAAGTGGCTGCGGCACTTCCATGCGAATTCCTTCCATAAGGGGGATGAGGAGATTTTCAGCACCTGCAAGGTTGTTACCAACCACTCCTCTATGGATATCTCCAAGGATAAATCTCTGTTCCATTTTCGTAAGATGGAAGCAGTGGATTTTTGTTACTCACTTCGCAACCCCTTATATATGATTGCTATGATATGTTTTCCCAGGTTCCCACGAATGGCTTCTGTGAATAGTTTTATTAAATCGGGAATCGGGGTAGGCATTTTAGCCGGTATTATTCTGTTCCGTAAAATATGGTTCTGAACCTGAAAATGACAAAATAGATCCGAGTTGCGAAGGTTGTATTGGGACTGAAGTTTTTCAAAAGGGAGAATCCCTTGGTGGGGGGGAAGGAATTGGAAAAAAATGAGAGTCCCAAATGTCTCCAATTGGAAAATGCTTGGTCCATGTGTATAGGGACGAAAGTTTCATCTTCAGAAATTAATAAGAGGGGTCCCATTCCTGATCTTTTCTCCCCAGCAGATTCTCACCACAGATGCCTCTGGCTTGGGCTGGGGAGGGGCGCATTTGGGTCCCTTCCAGACTCAGGGTACCTGGTCCCCAGTCGAGACATCCCTCCATATACATATTAACACCTCCCTGTAGTGAACAGTAGCTATAGTGAACATATTTGCTGGCTTCATAGGTGTTCCTTATAAAGAGGAACAATTGTAAATGTCGTCGAGATAAAGTTGCCCCTGTATGATGCAGGCCTTCCAGAACCACCTCTCTCCCAGCCAGTTGTTGATTCAGTCAGACAATCTCAGTGTGATCTACTATATCAACAAGCGGGAATGCAGCCATACCCATTTGCAGGAAGGGATCGAGGTCTGGTACTGGACACTGGACCATGGCCTGGAACTCAGCAGTCCATGTCCCAGGTGTGCTGAACCCCTGGCAGATAGCCTCAGTTGGACTCAATCTAGAATGCATGAGTGTGAGCTCCTGTTGTCCATCACAGAAGACCTGTTCGACAGGTGGGGTCATGCAGGGTTGGACTTTTGTGCATCCCCACTCAACACAAAACTATCCAGTTTCTGCTTGCTAGATCCAGGACCTGGAGTATTCTGGCGAGACGTGTTGTCCCTCTCATGGAGCAGAAGGTTCCTTTATGGCTTTCCTCCATTTACTCTGATTCAGAGGGTGTTAATCAGGCTGCAGATGGAGGGGACCAGCATGATCCTGGTAGCACCTTACTGGCAAATATAGTTTCCATTACTGCAACAGTTAGCTGCAGAATCTCTGGTCACTCTGCCTCTCTGCAAGTAGCTGCTGACATAGGCTCAGAGGACCCTGGTCTATCCACATCTCATGTCCCTATTTTTCCATGCCTGGCTTCTGAGGATGAAGCCTTTGCCCATTTTGGGGTTTCCAAGGTGGCTGACATCCTGGTTGCGGCTAGGACGCCCTCTACTAGGGCCACCTATGCCATGAAATGGAAAAGGTTCGCCATCTGGGCTGCCAAGCACCATTTGGACCCTTTCACCTGTCCAGTGAGCCCATTCCTGGACTACCTGATATCACTGTCAGACGTAGGCCTGCAGTATTCTTCCCTCAAGGTGCACCTTTTGGCTGTCTGCCTTCCACGAACCCGTAGAGGGTCGTACTGTGGTTCAGCTAGATGTGAATCATACTTTTCTCAGGGGCATCCTACATATGAAGCATCCTATCCACAACTCTGTTCCGGCTTGGGATTTGAATTTTGTTTTGGAAAAATGTATCCTGTCTCAGTTTGAGTCATCCACGTCTTGTGAGCTATGCTTCCTTTTGTGGAAAGCCTTGGTTCTAGGGACGTGGATATGATATCCAATCCACACTTCTGGCAGTGTTCCTTTTCCCCTTTAAATCCTGTCAAAACGTCTTCAGGTTGGCTCCTTCCAACCACTGGGTGGTGCCTCCCTTGGCACCGCCCCATAACATCAGATCTTCCTTTCTGCTGGAACAAGAAGATCTTACTTTGAAAGTTGGCTCTTGCAGCAGGTAATAACTATTAGGACTGACGCCACCAGGCGGCGAGACCACAGCAAAATTCTTCTAGCAGTATTCAGTTGGGGACCGTCCACCTCACGTCGGCCCAGCCCCCGACATTCCTCCTAGTATATAGGCAACGGCGGTCTCCACATGCACAAGTTCTTTCCCGCTGCCGCACGCGTTAGTCTAGCTTGCGGATATTCCTTTGCAGTCCGCCGCTTCACGGATCAAACTTTTCCGTTACCGTGCCTTACTTTTCTCTGATGTCAGCCTCATCCTCCGGGCTCCCCACCAAGTGCTCCTGAGGGCGACAGATTCCATCCAAGGATGGTCATTCTTCCTGCCTTTACTATTCAGACCCTGACCATGATGCTGGCTCCTGCTCCCACTGCCAGGCCTTCAATAGCAGGACCCACATTGGGCGCCAAAAGTCACTACAGGCCTTCCTCGCCCAGTGTACGGTAGCCGCTATGCAGCGGGAGACTTCCTCTGGGGACAAATCGCCCATTCCTTTCTATGCTAAAAGCATCATCATCCGCCCGGTGGCACCGAGGGTTGAGGTGCTGGGCGCCACACCTCGCGTTACGCGGTGACCCGGATTCGGAGCGGACTCAGGGTGGGAGGGAGGAGGATCGCCTCCCCTCCTGGGGTGGGATTCCTGGGTGCTTTGAGCACCCGGCCTTTCAACTCGGTGGAAGCACGGTGCCGGGGCACCAGGCAGCTTTTCGGAGTTGGGGTGGGGAGGACATTGTAGGCATTTGACGATGGCGTGCGTCAGCACGCTGCCTGTCTGGACGTTAGTCCTCTGTGCCGACACCCTCAGGGGAGGCGGGACCAAGGGAAGAAAAGCGGAAAAACACCTGCTTGGGCCAGGATGATGACCGATCCCAGCCCCGATCACCTACCCATGGGCAGATCCCGCTGTGCAGGCTCTCCAGAGGAAAGAGGAGCAAGATAGGGAGATAACAGAGTAAGCCTGACACTCTGGGGGCAGACGCCGTGGGAGGGATAACAGGGATTGATCAGTCCAAAGGAGTGTACCAAGTAGGCAGTAGGAAGGGATAAAAAAGAAAGTTTAAAAAAAAAAAAAAAAAAAAAAGCATCATCACCACAAAGAAAAGCATCGGGAGAAGCATAGGGAGAGATTCCAATCGAGGTCCCAGTCCTCTGGCGCTCATGCAGCCTCTAAGTCGGGCTCTTCCAGGCAGGAGTCTCACCTGACCTCCCTCAAGACCTCCACTCCTGCGGCTGACTCGGCCTCCAAGGCCTCCGGATAGTCGGCCACGCTTCAGCCGATCAAGGTCCACCCTCCCCCGAGTTCTTCGGGAAGATCTTTGGATCCTGTTAAGTTACCCTTCCGCTCAGCTTCTGTCTGTAGCGCCGACTCCCGGGAAGGGAAAAAGGCCTCTGGGCCGTCTCCGGGGTGTTCCTCCTCCTTACTCGCGAAGTATAAGTCCTCCAACCGCCACCAGCCTCCGGCTACTGACTAGAGCCCGTCGGAGAAGACTTCCAAGCCCTCAGACCGTCAGCAGTCTGCTGACAGTTCCCATACGGCTAAACAGAAGCCTCTGTCAGACCATTGTAAGTCCTCTGACGACGCCCTTTCAGCATCCACACCGCCACAGGCTCAATCCTGGTGACCTTGGGCCAAGTCATTGGCCTCGTTAGTCCGAAAGCCTGGAGGGAAGGGACCCAGTGGCCCCGCGGCGAGATCCTCCTCCAAGCCTGTTCATTGATGGGATGGGGGTTGCCACCCTCATACCTATTACGCCTCCCCTGGATCCTCCCATGGGGGGCTATCTCCATCACGTCTTTTCCACCTGGTCCGTTGCCACTTCGGACAGATGGGTTCTGGAAGTGGTCGGCCAGCATCTGCCTCTTGAGTTCGAGCAGTACCCCTCTAAGCTGAGCCTGCGCCTCACGGGAGGATTTGGTTTCTGCAGTCACTCAGTCGGCTCTTTGAGACTACATAGCCAAGTTCCTCTTCAAGGAGGTCATGGTCAGAGTTGCAGATCCTCCAGAACACCCAGGGTTTGTCTCCAGGTATTTCCTGGTGCCAGAGCGGACAGGGGTCTTGTGCCTCTTTCTAGATCTGCATGACCTGAACAAATTTCTCAGGTCTCGCACCTTCAGGATGGTAATTCTGGCACAGATCATACCATCTCTGGAGCAAGGCATGTGGTTTTGCTTCCTGGATCTTCAGGACGTGTTCTTTCACGTCCCGATCCATCCGTCTATTCAAAGGTTCCTCTGTTTTCAGACAGAGGGAATCCTTTATGAGTTCTGAGTCATGCCCTTTGCTCCTCAACCCCCAGGGCCTTCACCAAATGCGTTGCAGTGGTGGCAGCTTACCTGAGGCACTGAAGGGTCCGGCTGTACCCCTACCTGGACAACTGGCTCATAGCAGGTCTCTCCAGGCAGGAGGTGGAGCAGTCCAGAGACTTGGCCCTCCAGATTTGCTTCAAGCTTGGCCTCCTAGTCAACGAGGCCAAGTCAGAACTCGTGCCCTTGCAGGTGATCAATTTCATTGGGGCAGAGCTCGACTTTTGCTGATCCAGCTTCCAATGGACAGGGCAGAGGTCCTATCCTCCTTTGCCCGATTATTTCTGGTTGGGCAATTGCACCCTGCTCGGGACTTTCTGCACCTTCTAGGTTACATGACGGCCTGCACCTGCATGGTCCGATGGGCCCACTGGCATATGAGCTTTCTCCATTGGGAGCTGGCCAGCCAGTGGTCTCAGCGCCAAGGTTACTTCGACCAGCTGGTCACTGTGACTCAGAGGATGTGGGACGCCCTCCAGTGGTGGCTCATCCCAACACATCTGCAGGAAGGGATCCCGATTGTCCACCCCGAGCTGATGGTCATCTTGACGATCGACACCTCTCTCACGGGCTGGGATGCCCACCTGGAGGAGCACAGAGTCCATAGGCTGTGGTCTCCTCAGAAGTCCCGATGTCACATCAACCTACTATAGCTCCGAGCGGTTCAGCTAGCCCTGACCACATTCACTCCGTTCATTTGGGTCAAGTGGTTCAGGTCCAGTCAGACAATACCACGACCATGTACTATCTCTACAAGCAGGACGAGACGCACTCCTTGCCTCTGTGCAAGGAAGCTTTCTGCATCTGGTCCCTCGTGCACAGCCTGTAGGCAGATCTCCTTGAAATCCATGTGACTGGAGCCTCGAATCAAATGGTGGATGCCCTCAGCCGAGTGGGTGTGGCATCTCACGAGTGGTCTCTCCATCCGGAGGTAGTACGCAATCTGTTCTCCCAGTGGGGCACCCTTCAGGTGGACCTGTTCACCTGCAGGGAGATCACAAAGCTGAGGCTGTTTTGGGCCCACCCTTCTCAGCAGGGCTCACTGCAGGGGGTTGCCTTCTCGAGGCCATGGACCCCAGGCCTCTTTTATGCCTTCCCTCCACTTCCCTTGATTCACAAGGTGCTTCTGAAGGTGAAGAGGGACAAGGCACAGGTGATCCTGGTGGCTTCGGACTGGCCCTGCCAGTCTTGGTACTCCAATCTCCTCAGCCTCAGCAACAGGCTCCCGAGGCATTTTCCAGCACAGCTGGACCTGCTCTGCATCAATCAGGGAAAGGTATTCCATCCGGACCTTCAATCCCTGCACCTGACAGCCTGGTTCCTGAGGGGCTAGAGTTCCAAGCTTTGGGTCTCTCCAGCAGGTCCTCATGCTTGTTGAGGCATCCTGTAAGAATCAACCAGAAAATGCTGTGCCTTCAAATAGAAGAAATTCTCCATTTGGTGTCGGGCAAGGGTTGGACCTTCAATCTGTCCAGTGGTTAGCATTTTGGACTATCTTTGGTCCCTCTCCCAGGGGAATTTCGGTTGATGACCCTAGGGTGCATCTGGCAGCCATCTCTGCTTACTGGGCACGGGCCAGTCAGCAGTTGGTGGCGCAGAAGAAGATGGCCTGGCGCTCTTTCAAGGGCCTAGATCACATATTGCCTCCGTGCATGAACCACCACCTCCGTGGGATGCATGAACCACCACCTCCGTGGGATCCACTGCTGGTTTGGCAAAGCGTAAAGGGAAGCCATTTGAATCAACACACATGTGCGACATCTCCCACCTGTCATGGAAGACCGCCTTCCTGGTGGCTATCACGTCAGCCAGAAGGATTTGTGGAGCTCCAGGTGCTCTTGGTGGAGTCTCATTACCTGGTCTTCCACAGGGACACGGTTGTCCTGTGCCCCCACCTGAAATTCCTTTTGATGGTGGTGTCAGAGTTTCACCTCAACCAGGTGTTGACTCTGCTGGTGTACTACCCCAGTTACATCTCGGAGGCCGAGTACAGGCTCCATACTTTGGACCTGAGATGAACACTCACCTACTATAAAGCATGTGGCTGAAGTTCAGGGAGAGGTTCGCTAGCTGTTTGTCACCTACGCTGAAGCTGCACCTAGCAGATCTGCAACCTAGTGGATGATTGGTGGGTGGATCACTTCCTGCACTGATCTCAGCTATAGGTTGGCAGGAAGGGAGACTCCCATAGGGCTAAGAGCTCATTCCACCCGCCACACCACTGCGTCGGTGGCTGTTTCTAGGGATGTCCCTATCCAGGAAATCTTCAGGGTTGCTACCTGGAAGTCAGAAAACACCTTCATTTCCCAGTACCACATTGATCTTGAGTCATGCCAGGATGCTGGTTTTGGGGCCTCAGGTCTCCAGTCTCTTTTCCCAAGTAAGGGGTGTGTGCCTTGCCTTCCTCCTCCCAGAGAACTGCTAGGAGTCTGCCAGACAGTGTGGATAGAACATCATAACCACATCCCTAGAAACATAAGTTACTCACCTGTAACAGTAGTTCTAGGAGTGGTATATGATGTTCATCCACACGAACCTACCTGACCTCGCCAGGCTCAGGCACAAAACCTTGCTTCCGGCAGGCAAATATTCGGCATCTAGGGGTGCAGCCGAGGGTTTTACCACCTGGGTGGGTGGGAGGAGCCAGCTTGAAGACATTCCAGCAGGAATTAAAGAGGAAAGGCATCTGCCAGTGTGGATGAACATCATACACCACTTCTAGAACTACTGCTACAGGTGAGTAACCTGTGTTCCTCCCTCCTTCCCCTGTGTTTCTTCTGCTACTTCTTATGAGCTTGTATTTATTTATTTATTAGAACATCAGTTTAACAACCTTTGAGCCAGAGGCTCATTTACAAAAGTACCTCGTCACAGTGAGGACAAAATAGTGCAAGAAACAAACATCAAGGCAGACAAAAATCTGAGTACATTTAGGAATCAGCCAAAAATACAGGCATTTGTCAAACACAGTATACAACAGGCTTACATATGCGCTTTACAGAGTAGACAATATACAGTAGTTACATGGAGATTGAGTCAGTGGGCAGAATGAAGGTAAGGCTGGGTGGGAGACATGAGAAGAGGAGTGGGGAAGATAGTAGCAAGTAAAGGTAGAGCTGGACAGAAGGTCAGAGAGCGGCTCAGTGAGCCTTGTCTGGAAGGATAGGAGGAGGCTTAGAGGCAGGTACAGCTGCGTGTTGAGAGCAGGTGATTTCTAAGACTAGTTTTAAAATAAGATAACGAGGCGGCATCAGTGACTCCGGTGGGGAGGGCATTATACCAACAGGGGGCTCTGTAGGGGTAAGCCCTTTGACCTTGCGAGGTTCCGCCTCGTATAACCAGTGCAGTTTTGCGATACGCGGCATGAACTGTAGGGGTTTGCACGGTGGATAGTGGTTGACAGACCTGGTGGGATAGCCTAAGGAGTGATTTTTTGTTAGAGGCAGGTTTGGTATTTGAGGCGCTCATCTAGGTTGAGTAGATTAGCCATAGTGTAAAGACGGCAAGTGTGGGTTAGACTAGGAGCCCCATGTTATGAGCCTGCAGGCCTTGTTTAAGTGAGGCGGATATTGTGCAGGGCAGTCTGGTCTGTTGCACCATACTCAGGTAGGCCATAGTCTACCAGAGATAGAACAGAGGATGTGGCTGCAAGTCGGAGGGCATCCGTGGGGAGGCAGTTTTATGACGATAGAGGATAGCCAACAGTGTTAGAGGCTGAGGCAAGGGCAGAGATGTGGGCATGAAAAGAGAGGGCAGGGTCAAAGGTTATACCTAGGTATTTATAAGTGAGCTAGCTCAATAGGGAGTTTAGAGGTGGAGTGGACTGCGAGAGGATAGTTACTGGATTTATTTTGGGGGTGGGCAAAGAGCATGGTTTTGGTTTTCTGTAGATTAATTACGAGCTTGTGCTCAGTAAACCAGGCTTCTGCGTCATTGTAGGATTCCTACAGAGAATCCTGAAGTGAGATGGGATTACGGTCAGAGGCAAAGAGTACGGCATCATCTGTGTAAAGAAGGATTTTACCAGTACATACATTGGGCAGGAGTTGAGAAAAGGAAAAGAGCAAGGGCCACGAATGGAGCCCTGAGGGACTCCAGAGCGGATAGGGCAGGTGCTGGAAAGTTTCCTTGATTTTCACGCGGTGAGTGGCCGGTAAAGTAGCTGGAGCACCAGGAAACAGGCCCAGTGGCAAAGCCTAAGTGACTAAGGGTAGTTAGCAGGAGGGGTGGGAGACAGTATCCAAGGCTTTTGATAAGTCAATGAATAGCTCCAGGAGCCCACTCCTCTCTCGTTGCACCTTTCTGGGTCTCTGGCGGGAGAACTGGAGGGCAGGCATGAGGACCTCTCACTGTATAGCATCACACTGACGTCAGTCATGTGACGTCAGGTGGGCGGTCCTCTGGAAGACACTGCTAGCTAAACGTTTTCTGTGTGGTCCTAACGCCTGGTGGCTTAGTCCTAATGGTTAGTACCTACTGCAAGAGCCTCTCTCGAAGATATACTATTGTGGCAAGTTCTTACGTAACCGTACTTTTCTTCTAAAGGTGGTGTCTGAGTTTACTCTGAACCAATCTATCCACCTCCCAGTGTATTTCCCAGAGTGTGTCAGTCCAGGGAAGCACTGCTCCATATTTAGATGTGCGCAGAATCTGAAGTATTATCTACTGCTAACTAAGGACTGCAGAAACTCAAAGCAGCATTTTGTTTCTTTTGCCCAAGGAAAGTGAGGGCTTTCAGGTTTTCAAACAATGTCCAAATGGGTTGGCCAGTGGTATTGTGTTTTGTTACAATAAACATGGCAAGGAGTTGCCGGAGGAGGTGAAAGCCCGCTCCATGAGTGGCATGTCTATCCCTGTGGCTTGTTACAAGGGGGTCTCCACAGCTGACATCTGCGCTACTGCTACCTGAAGTACCATCCTTACTTTCAGCAGGCACTACAGTCTGGACATTACCTCCAGAGCCTGTGCAGGCTTCGGCCACGCTGTGCTTCAAGGCCCTCTGTCTTAGGCCTCTGTCTTCCTGCCTTCCAGACTATCCGGACATGCTTGTAACTGCTTTGGACTCCTCGTGTGCCCTGATGACTCGGATACCCCAAAGTAGACAGAACGTTACGTAAGAGCTGACTATAACAGTAGATCTTGAGGGATCTTAGTCATCAGGTCTGCCTTCCTCCCGCCATCCCCCTATTTGGGGCCTCTTTTGGACTGGCTGTCTGGTGCCTCCAGCCTTTTATTTCGGCCTGGGCACATCTCCCTCTTCTTGGTCCCCTGCAGCAGGAGTTTGTCCGCTTGTCTCTGTGGGAAAGAACTGAGGAGGGCATGGGCTGCCGTGATCTTTATAGGGTTGATGACATCGGTAGGTGACATCAGCATGGGTGGACCAGTTGTACTGCTGAAATAGTCTTCCATGTGGATCCTGCTTCACTGACAGTGAACCTCCTATGATGTGACCTGCTGACCTGAGATCCCCTCGAAGATCTACTGTTACAATTTCTTATGTAACTGTTGTTTTTGCTTCCTGGACCTCCAAGATGCATTCTTCCACATTCCTGTCTGCAGGTCTCATCGTCAGTATCTCCGCTTTCTGAGTGGAAGGGGTCCTGTACCAGTTTCAGGTCATACTGTTCAGCCTCTCCTCAGCTACAAGAGTCCACCAAATGCATGGCAGTGGTTGTGGCCCACCTATGATACCTAGGGGTGAGAGTGCACCCCACATGGATGACTGGTGCCTGGGGTAAGAGTGCATCCCACCTGGATGACTAACTGGTAGCTGGTCCATCCAGAGGGGCTATGATGAGATCCACAGAACTGGCTCTCCGTACCTGCTGAGACTTGGGCCTGTTGGTCAACCTGGAAAAGTCTGCAAAGTCTGAACTGGTACCAAAGCAGGTGATCAAGTTCATCGGGGCAGAACTAAGGCCCACCTCTGGGCACATTATCTTACCTGTTTGCCTGATCATTTCAGGTTGGGCTCCTGCACCCTGCCTTGGGTTTCATAAAGCTGTTGGAGTACATGGCATCCTGTACCAGCATGGTTCGTTGGGCCTGCTGGCAGATGTACCATCTTCAGCGAGAGCTGGGCCATCAGTGGTCCCAGTGCCAAGGCCACTTGGACCAGCTCACAGTGACCTAGCCAATGTGGGACACCATCCAGTGGTGGCTGAACCCAGAAGAGCTGTAGGAAGGAATCCCGTTTGTCCGCCCAGAGCAGACCATCATGCTGATGATGGATGCGTCTCTGGTAGGGTGAGAAGCACACCTGGAGACCACACAGCCCATGGGTTTTGGTCACCCAGGGAGTTCTGTCACCCCTAAACCTGCTGGAGCTCTGTGCAATGCACTTGGCTCTGACGGAATTTGCTCCGCTAGTCAGGGGTCAGATCATTCATGTCCAGACGGCCAAAACCACAATCATGTTTTACCTGAAAAGACAGAGCAGCGCACACTCCTTTCCTTCCTTGTGCGCAGCCTGGGTGCCAATCTCCTAGCAATTCATAGAAACAGAATTTGTCAGCAGATGAGAACCACTTGGCCCACCCTGTCTGCCCATTTTCCCTACCTACAGTATCACCATCAACCCTGTTTGATTTCCAGATCTTTTTCCTCCCCCATTTCTTTTCACTGAGATCCCCTTATGCATACCCAATGCTTTCTTGAACCCCATCACTGTTTTTGCCTCACCACCTTGGCTGGTAGGCTAGTCCATGAATCCACTACCCTTTCTGTGAAGAAGTACTTCCTCACATCTCTCCTGAATATACCGCCTCCAGCTTCACAGCATGTCCCCATGTTCTTGTGCATCTTCTTTTCTAAAAAGTACTTCCATCCTGTACCTTTTTTGCCCCATGTGGTATTAAAAGGTTTCTATCATATCCTCCTCTCCCATCTCTTCTGGGTGTCATATTGAGTTCCTTAAGTCTCTCCACATAGGGCTTGAGATACAGACCCCTCACCATTTTAGTTGCTCTCCTCTGGACTGCCTCTACTCTGTCAATATCCTTTGGAGATGTGGCCTCAGAACTGTACATGGTATTCTAAATGTGGACTTACCAGTGATCTATATTGGCAACACCACCTCCCTTCTTCTGCTGGAGCTACCTCCCCCTATGCACCCCAGCATCCCACTAGCCATCCTAGCTGCTTTGTCGCATTACCTGGCCACCTTGGGTCGTCAGAGATTATTATCCCCAGGTCTATTTTGCTTGGCGATCATCAATAACACTCCACACATTTTGTAGGTCTGTCCATTACATCTCTGTAGAGCCGAAGCTCATCATTGGTCCGGTTTGGAACGTGCATGTCACGGTGTTATACTTAGCCCAGGTATACACTGCCAGTCTATACCTTTTCAGTAAGTGCTAATCAATCAGTCAAAATCTTTATCCAGGTGATCATCATTGAGCAAAGCTCATTTGCAAGATGGACCTGTTTGATAAAGTCGAACACAATGCAAAGAAATACATATATATCGCTTATGTTAGATGAATACAATTATCTATGGCCATAACAATCATGATAAAGTATATAATTTTCAAGATCAGGATTTATAAAGTCATAACAGAGATAAATGTATAGCAGTAAAGAATATATAACAGTATGAGCAATTTACAATTTGAGCCTGCATGAGCACATAAGGATGTACCTCATACAAATAATCTAGGATAACAGGGATGTAGAGGTGACAGGGTTACCCGTGTAGGGAAGATAATAGGGTGGGGGTGGAGGGAGTTTAATGGAGTGAGGAGATGCAAGGGTGATGGAACTGGACATCCCACAGAAGTAATAAGGAAAAAAGAAAGAAAAAAGAAGGACCAAATGTGGATAATGGGAAGAGGTCTCTGAGGGGTCGCTGAGGCTATGTCTGACTAGGGTTGAGGGAAACAGTTGCACAGTTCCTTAATGTGGTGCGAATATAGAGTCTTGAAGGAAGACAAGCTAACAGAGCAACTGAGTCGCAAGGTTTTTTGTAGTTTATTTCAGAGTGAGGGCAGTAGGTAGCTTATGGCCACTCTACCGAAGCACGTTTTGACTTTGGGAATTTTCAAGGCAAGAAAGGAGTAGCTTCAGGGCATAGTTACCTAAAGCGCTTTGAGGAGACTGTCATCAATATATATTACGGAAGATTAGTGGAAATAGCTGAGGACCATAGAGCAGCATTTCTGTCCTGTCTGAATTGAGCGGTCCACTCCACAGCCCGTACAAAGGAGCAGTGGTGTGTGTTAAAGGAGACCTGTTAAACCTCAGAGCTCTGTGGTGAAGCGATCTAGTTTTGCAAGTGAAGAAGCCAGGCTCTGACTATAAAGGAAGTCTGCGAATCCAGCAGTGAGAGAAATGTTAATTGGACCAACCTCTGTTTAGCATCAGTCGTGAGGAAGTGTTTGATCCTAAAGAAAAGTCTTAACCTTGCCTTTAATTTTTATGTTTGCTTGCAGGCAGCGCAAGAAACATATTGCAGCAGCTTGGTGCCAAAGCAGGTTCAGGAGGTACGCACTGTTGTGGCATGTGTGATGTCCACCAATAATGCCCATCTGTGGGCTTCCCAGCTGCTCCTGTGGCCTTGGCTCTCTCTGAGCAGGCCACAGCTAACAGACCACCCGACTGACCCCGGACAGATTCAGACAGCCCATCTGTGGGCTTCCCAAGCTGCTCCTGTGGCCTTGGCTCTCTCCAAGCAGGCCACAGCTAACAGACCACCTGACTGACCCCGGCCAGATTCAGACAGCCCATCTGTGGACTTCCTGCTGCTCCTGTGGCCTTGGCTCTCTCCAGCAGGCCACAGCTAACAGACTCACTTGACTGACCCGCCAGATTCAGACAGCCCATCTGTGGGCTTCCCAAGCTGCTCCTGTGGCCTTGGCTCTCTCCAAGCAGGCCACAGCTAACAGACCACCTGACTGACCCCCGGCCAGATTCAGACAGCCCATCTGTGGGCTTCCCAAGCTGCTCCTGTGGCCTTGGCTCTCTCAGAGCAGGCCACAGCTAACAGACCACCCGACTGACCCCCAGACAGATTCAGCCGAGGAACTGCCACCCAGGCTCCCCAGCTCCTAAGCCACGGGATTCCCGGCTGCAGGCGATCAGCCCGCCCTCTAGCTAATAACTGAGACTGCAGACTACGGACCCAAGATCCTACAAGGTACAGCAACTGCTGCAACCAACCCGGATTGTGGCGCCCTCTCAACCACGCTCTGATTGGTCCTTGGCAGAAGCCGGCTTCTGCTCTTTGATTTTAAACTCTAAAAATGTTTATGTTGGGACAAATGTTAAAAAGCCGAAGTGTTAACCCAGTCTGTAATTGAAAGGACTTGATTTGTGGTTTGGGAAAGAAATCTAGTGTTTACAGCCCTTTCCCTGCATACGTGCACTAGCCCTAGACACTTTTTGGTGCCAAAGTAATACCGTCCTTTTGTTCTGCAAATTTTGGACTGCCCACTGTTCTGTCTAACCCTTTATGTGAATCCCCTTTATTAACCCTCACTCCTGTCTCTCCCTCAGCTGAGGAACTGTTGCCCAGGCTCCCAGCTTCTATGCAGGATTCCCGGCTACCAGGCGGTTGGCGCCCTCTAGCCGACGCCGAGACCACAGACACGGACCCAAGGCCCTACAAGGTAGTGCAACTGCCACAACTTTTTACTCCCCTCCCCACCTCCGCTGATTATTAAATACAGTAGCTCCTGCCAAAATATTAGTCATTCCCTGGCACAGTGCCCACCAATAGAGACTTAGCTCGTGATCACCCTCTTCTCTGTCCAGCCACGGGATCCAACTCTCAGGGCCTTGCCTTACTAAAACGCATAGGCTCTCCTCCGCTGTGCCTTCACCACTAAATGTTTTTAATGCTATCAAATTTGATAAGCTGCATTAATCCAACAACCCACTGGCCCTGGGCTAATGGAGTGGCTCCTTTTGAGGTACCATCATGCTCGGGCCCTATATGGCTCCTTATACTGCCCCTTCTTCTGCTGATACCAGCTGCCCAGCATTGGACACCTGAACTATCATCATGTTTGGTCTAACGGCACCTTGTGCTGTATACCACATGGCAACTTATCCTTAATTGCCTCCGTGATTCCAAGTACCAGTACCTCAAACCCTGCTCTTGGACCATATACCAGTAGTACTTATAACACTCCCCACCTCAAGGCCCACCTCCCACCACGCAGACTTCTATCTCCTCCCCGCCTATTGTGGTAGGGGTACTAGCTCTTGCTACAACAGATCAGCTCTTCTATGGTGGCTACTTTCAAGTCCCTAAAAACATCAGATCTACTAGACGGAAGAAAGGCAGGAATTACAAGTCATAATTAGTGCTCTTAGAAAATCCTACTTATCCTCCTGCTATGTTCAGGCAATGTAGAACTCAACCCTGGCCCCCAGAAGCTATTGCTTTGCCAGCAGAACTAGCAAATTTAAAAGGAATAAGCTTCTTGCATATTACGATATGTAGCCTCCTTAAAAATATAACCTTAATACAAACCTGGGTAAATCATACCTCTCCTGACATACTTGTGATTTCAAACTTGGCTTAGACCCAGCACCACTGATGGAGAAGTAAACATACCCAACTATGCCTTGTTCAGAGCTGATAGGCATGCCAGAGGAGGAGGTAGCTATCTACGTTAAAGACAAATTTTCTGCCTTCTGCTTATCCTCGGCATCTGTCACCAGCCGAGATTGAATGCCTAATTCTCAAAATAAATTACACAGACTACTGCACTCTCGTAATAGGATGCTACAGACCACCATCTGCTGGCCTACAGCATGTCATATCTAAGATGACAAGTTGGGACAGAGGCTGCCAGAAACTGTTATTTTAGGAGACCTCAACTTTGACTGGCTCTCTAACACAGCTGCCCCTTGCATCCTTCTGTGATGAACATGGCTGACACAACTTATTACTGAACCAACACGCCCAAGCGTGAAGAACCCCAGTAAAAGTACACTTTTGGATGTGCTAATGGTGAGCAAACCTCATCTCTTCTCCCACGCTGATGTCTTCTTCTCAGATGCCAGCGACCATTGTTTTATTATGGGAGTAAGATCCACCAACAACCCAGCACCCATGAGCAAGTTCTCTATGAAGAGATCCAGACGCAACTTCAATGAACATGCCTACCTAAACGAGCTTAAGTACTCCCCTGAGTGGCAAGATTTCTACCGGGCCAATACGATTACGTCCGCTTACAATATCTTCCACAACATTCTATCAAGGGCCCTTAATAAGTATGCTCCCCTGATTAAACTTTGAACTAGGACCAAAACCTGTAAATGGTTCACCCCTCAGATCAAGTCCTTGCTTCTAGAAAGAGATAAGCTCTGGAAAAAGCAGACTGAACACTGCAGAGGATTGGAACCAGTTCAGGAGACTATGAAATTTATGTACCAAAACAATCAGAGAATCGAAGGCCACCTTCTTCAAATCCGAACTCGACTCTGCCACAAAGAGCCCAGTCAAGCTCTGGAACACAATCAATGATCTGCTAGGTCACTCCCAGGAAATTCACTCCCGACAAAGATTACGTCACAACTTGACTATAACCGAAAAGATGGATATACTTGACACATTCAGTAACCACTTTGCTACTGCAGGCATGGCATTTGATAACTCCTGCAAACATACTTCGCTCCCAGACTGCCAGCCAACTGACTGAAACTCTGATAACCTGTCGCCTTTCTCGCTTCAACTTGCCCCACTGAAAGAGGTGAGAGGACCTCTTGCTTCAGTTGGATACTAGAAAAGTGCTAGGCCGACACCCTTGACCCTTACTTCCTAAAAATTGCCTACCACGTACTAGCAATACCCATCGCCCACCTTTTTAACTTAGCCCTGTCTCAGGGTACCTTACCACCTATATGGAAGACAGCACATGTCATACCACTGTTCAAATCAGGTGACCCTGGCAATCTCAAAAACTACAGGCCAATTTCTCTCCTTCCGGTCCTGTCCAAGCTCCTAGAGAAAATTGTAAATGCACAGCTGAGGACTCACCTTGAGTCTAGGGAACTGTTAAATCCTATGCAGTCCGGATTCAGAGCTAAACATAGCACTATCTCAGCCCTCGACAAAGTTTCTAACGACTGGCAACGTAATCTTGAGAGCAAAAACTTTATTTGCGCTGTTTTTCCTTGATCTAAGCAAGGCTTTTGACACGTCGACCATAGTCTGCTCCTCTCCTCCCTTCAAACCATAGGAGTGGACCCCTCCTCTCTGCGTTGGTTTACTGACTATCTTACAGGCGCCTTCAACAAGTTAAAGCGAAGGAGGCCTGTCCCCATAAAAACTCTGCAAGAGGGGTACCTCAAGGTTCTATATTAGGGCCCTTACTTTTGCAATCTACATTAATAGCATCGACTACTGTATAAAAGCCAACATCCATCTGTTTGCAGATGGTACAGTTCTCGATGAGTCGCCCAACACCTGAAGCTGCCTGCAGACCTACAGTCAGAATTCAACCTTTGCAAAGCCAACTCCTCCAAAAAGCTACTCCTTAATGCCAGAAAAACTAAAGCAATGGTCCTCTCCCTTTTATCCATACTGCTAACCCTGTGTCCAGTGGGACAGTTCCCCAAATTACCATAGTTCTAGGTGAAACACTAGAATTTGTTACAAAATTCAAGTATCTGGGAGTTTGGATAGACCAAAGACTCTCCTTCATTGAACATATCGAGGACTTGCTAAAACGACTTGGCAAAGACTTGGACTGCTTTTAGAATCAACCAATTTCTCACCAGAGATGCCAAGAAACAACTGGTCCGATCCATTTTCCTATCATTGGTTGATTACGCTGGCTTCCTCTACAGCCAATGCCCCAACTCTTACATGGCTAAACTGGACACACTACCATCGAGCACTGAGGTTTATAACAGGACTCCCCTTTGACACGCATCACTGCACCCTATATGCGGCAGTGGGGTGGACATCGCTAAAGTTCAGGCGCCACAGAAACGCCGCTCTCTAGACCTATAGATCCATCTCTAATAAGCTGCCTTACTATATCTCCTGCTGTCTTCCCCTGAGTATAATTGAGAAATACACGTTAAAAAGTTACTCAGCTACTGTATTACACTTAAAGTACCCAAAGCAAAATCCCACTTCGGCAGGGCAGCCATAAGCTTCGTACTACCTACCTTATGGAACGATCTACAAAAAACCCTCAAATTAAGCACTCTAATCAGTATAAATGCCTTCAAGGCGCTTTATTTCCATACAGTCAGAGAAGTATGTAACTGCTTCACCCACTCAGACCCAGTACCGGTGTCTGCACTGGTATATAGCCATGCCTAGACCCAATTTTAAGTACTGACCCCCCAGCTTGCTCCTCACCAGCCTAATTGTTCTCTCTCTCTCTCTCTCTCTTATCCCCCTGTCTTATCAACACTAGGCCCGTCCATCCCCTTATTCTTCCTTTCCCAACCTTGGATAGGAGCTCACTACCCTGGGTTGTGACATCCTACCATGCCCCGTACTTTATAGTATTCACTCCCGGGGCTCACACATACTCCTTTTCTCCATCCACCTTCTCTACATCCAGCTTTACCAACTCCTTTCTGTGCACCGTGCCCTCTAGCCTTTCTCCCCAACCTCCCTCCCTTCCCCCTACCTTCACCTCTACCTGGTGTATATTTTAATTTTTTTTCTATTGCTTCCTCCTGCAACCTTAGATAACCTGCTTTATCTTCCTATAGACACTTCTATGTATGTAAATACCATGTAATCTGTACAATATCTGTATAATTTTATGTACATATGAACTTCTTTTTCTTCCTCTCTGTAAAGAGTATTATCTGTATTGCCTTGTAAATACCTGTGTTGACCTGTATATACAATTGTTCATGCTCCACCCAGGTCCATCTTGCAAATGAGCTTCTGCTCAATGATGTACACCTGGTTAAATAAAGACTTGATTGATTGTGGAACACAGCTGGTGACAGTAGTTTGGAATGTTGCCACCAACGAAAGAAAATAGCAGCATGAATCGCTCCCCACGCACATTGCGTGCTAATCGCCCTGCACACACTGTATGGCCGGCGGAGGGTGCCCAATCCCCGCCTGCTCCAATGTTCGCCCCCAACAGACAACTGGTGCCACGCTGGGAGCCCACCCCAGCGTGGCAACAGTCCGTATGGCAGATGGGGTGCCCAATCCCGTCGGCTCCACTACCCCCGCCCAAAACAGCCTTCCAGCTGCCACGCTGAGCCCACCCCAGCGTGGCAAACATCTCGCGCCATCAGAAAAAAAAAAAAGAAACCTGAAAGAAAACCTTCCCTCGCTGACTGTCCTGCCCGCTCCCCCCCACCCGCCCACCTCTGTGCACCCTGCCTCCCACACCCTACCCCATTCTTACCTCTGAGTCAGGCGCGGCGATCTTGATTGGACCAGGAACACGTCTGCACTCTTCAAAAGCCGACTGCGCGCACTGAGGAAATGTCGGTAAACCTGTTGATGTAATACATAGGGTTTTTCAACTTTGATGCATATCTCAGGCATTTTGGGAATTTTTTCACAAATTTTCAACATGGGGTCTTTGGGACCCCACCTCATAATTCTGTCACTGTCATTTTGTTAATCTGCCCCAAAGGTGATTTCACTGTCACTGCAGAGGACCACCTTTTGGGACCCGATTTCTGAAATGACGATGTCTATTCATGGGGTAGGCCCCAAAAACCTATGTTGAAAATTTGGTGAAAAATCCCAAATAACTATTTCTGACATGTGTTGTGCTGTTCCTACACACAATCGTAGGTTCGTGAATTTTCAATATTTTCACTCCAGATTTTCAACATTGCCATTTACCACACACCTCCTTATGAGCAGTACAGCTGTCATTTCACATTTAAGCCCAAAATGTGTTTCCTTATGTGGCACACAGTGGCGCAGTCGGTGTGTGAAATCCAATGTTCAGGGCAGATTAATAAAATCACAGTGACACTGTTTATGAGCAGAAGTGTCAAAATGGCTGTATTAAGAATTTGGTGGCAAAATTCCCCAAAATGACTGTTTTACAAGCATCGTTGCACTGTTCCTCATGCGCGCAGTTCATAATTTTCACTATTTTCACTCCAGATTTTCAACATTGCCATTTTACCACACCTTCTTATGAGCAGTACAGCTGTCATTTTCACATCTCACCCAAAACATGTTTCCACACATGTAGCGCACAGTGGCACAGTCGGTGTGTGAAATCAACGTTCAGGACAGATTAAGAAAATCACAGTGACACTGTTCATGAGTGGAGGTGTTACAATGGTTATGTTAAAATTTGGTGAAAAAGTCCATAAAATGACTGTCTTCGGCGCCATTGCGCAGTTTCCACGCACCTCGTAAGTTCATGGATTTCTAATATTTTCAGTCCAGATTTTCACCACTGGCATTTTTCCACACTTCCTTATGAACAGTACAGCAGTCATTTTTCACACTGTGGCAGGGGCATTAGTTATCCCCCATTTCTGTTCTTTGTGTCGTTTTTTTTGTATGTCTTGTGGAATGAATGAGATGTTGTCGTCTTTTGTCTTTGTCTGTAGTAAATAGCGCGTTATAGACTGGCCACCTATTTCTCGCTATTTATCCCCCCCCCATCATGTATTATTGAACGTTTGGGCATATGCTTATGCCGAGTATTTAATATTTTGGACATTTATGTGTAGCGCATTCTATTGCTGATTTCTAAGCCACATAGGGGTTGTGGTCTTTGTAGGACTGCTATATGCGGTCTGAGCGCTTTTTATGGGTGGTTGTGGGGGTTGGCGGTACCCCCCCCCTCGGCGAACGCTTGGGATCCTCCTTTCCCTGCTGCTGTCTAGGAGCCGGGCGGCCCCTTTCTTTCCCAATTTGTACAGAGAATTTAGCGGGAGGATCCTTCCTATTGCTTAAAATAATAAATCCAAGTTCAAACTGTGTTTTGGAAACTTATTTTGATTTTTGTTTCCTTTAAAATGCCTAACTCATTATTACCATTGTTTGAATGCTTAAAGATTATATGTAATTATCATTTTGATTAGAACTAGTAGATGACAGACAGTTGGAAGAACCAATCATGTTCTTTGATTTCCTATAAATAGCAACCTAAGATATAGATCAGATCAGGTATAACCTGGGTGTTGTACCTGGAACACCTTGCTGGGCTGTTGCGCTTCTCCTGCATTGCAAAGGCGGAACTGGCATGTTTTCCAGTCAGAGATGTTATGCTGTATTTGCTTTATTTAACGTTCAGTTTGTTTTTTTTATTTATGTTTTACTATTACATTTTGAAGTTCCTATAAATAAAGCCTGCGGACTTCTGCATCTACCAGAAATCCTGTTAAGTCTTCATTTGTCTGACGCTCTGCCTTCCACACACACATGGCGAAATGTGTTTTGCACTTCCACTGCAGAAATGAGTGATCGCTGTGAAATCACTGTTCGGGACAGATTAAGAAAATCAGTGACAGTGTTCGTGAGCGGAGGTTCGAAATGCCTTTGTTGACAATCTGCTGTAAAAAAAAAAAATCCCCAAACTAACTGCATTATGGGTGTGCATTGCGCAGTTTCTACACACGCTCGTGACTTCACCAGTTTTTTTAATATTTTCACTGCAGATTTTCAACATTGCCATTTTTTCCACCTCCCCATGAACAGTACAGCTGTCATTTTTCACATTCTGTTTGAAATGTGTTTCGCACCTGTGGTGCCAAATAGCGTAGTCTCTGTGCAAAATCAGCTTTCGACTATGAACTGATATTGCCACTGTTCATAAGGTGGGGGTCACAGAAACCCATGTTGAAAATTTGGGTGAAAATGCCAACGACGTCTGAGATGTTAGGGTTTCCGACCATAGCGCCCCACCCTGTGAGATTGACAGGCATCAGGGGTGTGACTTGATTCTGCCTGTAATGCTCTACCATTCCACCCTGCAGCCAGTGAGAGGCATCGAGGTGTGCCTTGCACACTTCAGCCCCAAAGTTCACCCCATTCTCCTATATAGCACTCATTTCACCATATTTCCTTATGGAATGGGATCTAGATTTAGTAGTTGCCGTATTGGTCCTTGCAAGAATAGATCCAGAAGCAAATGATATGATACCTTTTAATGGACCAACATAGATGTAACAAGAACAAAGTGCTGTAGCTTTCGAACCAACCAGTCCTTCAGAAGCTCATGGCAGTTGTTTAGAAAATACAATACTTAAAACAGCTAGATAATGCAGAGAAAAACAGAAAAAAAATCCCCATTGGTTTAAAATACTCATTTAAAAAAACCAAAAACAAAGATGATGTCAGAGAAGTTTAACAGTACCATACTGCCTTCAGCCAGGAGGAACCCTGGGTCAAAGGTGCTTGGCGGAACACACATACAAAGAATCCATAATTTTAAATGAGTATTTTAAACCAATGGGGAATTTTTTCTGTTTTTCTCTGCATTATCTAGCTGTTATAAGTATTGTATTTTCTAAACAACTGCCATGAGCTTCTGAAGAAGGACTGGTTGGTCCGAAAGCTAGAGCACTTTGTTCTTGTTGTTACATCTATGTTGGTCCATTAAAAGGTATCAAATCATTTGCTTCTGGATCTTATGGAATGGGGTGAGCATAAGGGCCAAAGACCCCAAGGCACACCGTGTCACTTGTCGGTGTCTTCAGGGTAGGGTGTGGTGAAATGGCGTGGCCGTTATGCCTGACAACTCAAAGGCACACCCCAATGCCTGTCAGTCTCTGCTGGGTGATGGCGGGGTTGGCTTCAGTTCAGTACTTCACTGCCATTTCTATTATGCAGCTCTCTAACTCCTACACTACCAATGCCAATGCCAGCAAGCAAACATTGGCATTGACAAATGCTGTTCTAACAAGTCCTCGGTATGTTCAAGGTAGGGGAGTCTATGGTCGAGCCAAATGCCTAGATATTTAAATTTCATGACAAATTCCAGTTTTTCACCCAACAGTGTAGTAATCGGCCTGCTCACACTGAGGTAGGACTAGTTTTACATGGACATTTCCTTTTAAAGTGGATCAGTCACATCACAAATCCCTGAGGCACCCCACTGGTCACTCTTCTCTCCTCTCCTCGGAATGAACTTCGTTTACTACTCTATTGCGTATCTCCTAACCAATTTCGTACCCCAGTTTACCACCTTTTGACCCACTCCAGTTGGGTGCCTCAGGGATTGGTGATGGGACTGATCCACTTTAAAAGGAAACGTTCATGTAAAATGAGTCCCACCTCAGTGTGAGGGAGGGCCTGATTAGCACTTACTGAAAAGGTATGAGACTAGCAGTGTATACCTGGGCTCAGTATAACACCGCGACATGGACATTCCAAACTGGAGCAGTTATGAGCTTCGGTTATGCAGCGATGTAATAGACCTGTGGCTGCTCCCTGTATGAAACGTCATACTCGGGACAGCCATGGGTGGTTGTGGGAGTGCCAATAGTAGCGCAGTATTTTGAAATGCCAGCAGAGGGGCAGGCAGGATCAGCCAGATAAAGTAAAAATAAAACAACTTACCAGAGATGGCAAAAATGCTACTTTTCAGTAAGTGCTAGTCGGACCCTTCCTCACACTAAGGTGGGACCCGTTTTTATATGGACGTTTCCCTTTAATGTCTTTGAAAGTGACACTACAGAGAATCTGGAGGGGAATGTCTGATTATTTGTGGATGATACCACAATATGCAGTAGGGTGGACATTCTTGGGTGGGGTGGAAAGGATGACCTGAGAAAACTTTGAGTGGCAATGAATATAGCAGCTGGCTTTGAATGGGAAAAAGTGCAAAATAAGTTATCTGTTGACAGATTCACCTTGATCTAATTCCTTGGTAACCAAATCAAAGAAATCTATCAGATTCATTAGACATGGCCTCCCACCTGTGAATCCATGCTGTCTTGGGTCTTGTAACCCATTTGATTCAATATATTCCACTATCCTGTCCTTCAGCACTGATTCCATTAACTTTTCACCACCAATGTGAGGCTGACTGGTCTGTAATTGCCAACCTCTCCTATGGCCACTTTTATGAAATGATACTATATCTGCCCTCCTCCAGTCCTCCAAGAACCCCACCTGTTTCAAGTGTTTCATGTCACAGGGCAGAACAGTCAGCAGGCAGACGATCTCAGCTGGGTAAGAAACGTCACATGAGTGGTCTATAAATCAGGAGGTGGTGAACCACATGTTCTTCCTTTAGGATCACCCTCAGTTGGCCTGTTTGCCTCCCGATAGAATGCCAAAGTGAGGCTGTTTTTTGCCCTTCCCCTGCAGTCTGCAACAGTGATGGGGGATGCCTTCACAAGGCCCTGGACTCTGGGTCTCCTATATGCCTTTTTTTTCCTTCCACTTTATCCACAGAGTACTGGTCAAAGTTAGGAAGGACAAGGCATGGATGATCCTAATATCTCCAGACTGGTCAAGGCAGTTCTGATAACCAGATCTCTTCAGCCTCAGCCACAGGTCTCTGCAGTGACTGCCATTCCGCTCAGATCTGCTAACCAGACCTTCAGTCCGTGCACCTCATGGCCTGGTTCCTGAGTGGCTAGATTTTCAGGCCTCATGTCTTCCACATTGCAGAGGCTTCTGGAAGGAATCAAGTTGTAAATGCTATGCCTTTAAATGGAAGCAGTTTTCAATTTGGTGTCAGGGCAAGGAGCTTGATCCCCTTGACTGCCCTGTGCCTAGCATCCTGGACTACCTCTGGTCTCTTTACCCGCTGGGACTGCAAGTGACAACCCGTAAGGTGTATCTGGCAGCCATCTCTGCTTACCAGGCATGGGCCAATATGTCGATGGTGGCCCAGGAGAAGGTGGTTGGGTACATTTTCAAGTGCTCTGATGACTTGCCCTCTTCAGTTTGTGAGCCACCTCCACAGTGGGACCTACTGCTGGTCCTGGCTGTGCTCATGGGCAAGCCTTTTGAACCTATGCGCAGGCGTGAGTTGCCACAGCTATTATGGAAGACAGCATTCGTGGTGGCAGTTATGTCTGCCAGAAAGATTTGGGAGCTCCAGTGGCTCTTGGTGGACTCTCACTGTTTAGTCTTCCACAGGAATAAAGTCATACTTCACCCCAACCCAAAGTTCCTCCCAAGGGTGGTAGTGGAGTTTTACCTTAATCAGGTGATAAACTTATTGGCATACTTATCAAACCCCACTACAGAGGCCGACTGCAGGCTTCATACCTTGGCCCTGTAGAGGCATTGTCATATGGTGTATGGCTGGAGTTTGGGGACAGGCTTGCCAGCTGTTTCGCGCCTACACTGAAGCCCGCCTGGCAAACCAGCAGCAAAATGTATGATTGCAGGTGAATCACATCTTTCATCGACCTTTGGTATAGGTTTGCTGGTCAGAAGCCTCCTATTGGGATTAGGGCTCATTCCATCAGACATACCGCTGCAATGGTGGCTGCTTCCAGGGATGTACCCCTACAGGAGACGTGCAAGGCTGCTGCCACCTGAAGTCAGCACACACCTTCATTTCCCATTACCGAATCGACCTTGAGTCACACTGGTGATGCGTGTTTTGGGACCTTGGTTCTTCAGTCTCTGCTCACCAACTAGAGGTGTGTGTCTTGCCCTCTTCTCCTGGAGAACTGCTAGGAGTCTGCCAGAACATGGATAAGTGAACCATACCCATGCCCCTAGAAGAATAGATTACTCACTTGTAACCATATATCTTACTTCAAGAAGGCTCTTGCAGTAGGTAATAACCATTTGGATTAGAGCTGTTAGGCACTTGGACCACATGGAAAACTTTAGCCAACAATGTCTGGCAGGGGACTGCCCACCCGAAGTCATATGACTGACATCAGCGTGACATTATATAGTCGGCGATCCCCATGCCCACCCTCCAGTTCTTTGCTGCCGCTAATCTATGCACACCGGACCTCACGGAGAACGTTGCTTTGGTCAACCACCATTTTCGGATGAGTATTGACCGATTTTGTTTCTTTCTTTAAAATTGTCAAAAATATTACCTTTTTTCAAGCATGTCTTCTCTGACACCTTCAGAGTCACATAAGAACAAGTACGATTCCTGCAGAACTCTGCTCCCTCACAAGAACGGCCATTCCCTCTGCCTCTACTGCCTGTGACCAGAGCACAAGACCAAGGACTGTGACGCCTGTCAGAAATTCAACCAGGCCACACGGAAACACCACCAACAGGCCCTGGAAGCCCACATTTTGAAACTTAAGATGGCTGTCATGGAAAAGGAGCTGCAGAAGCTGCAGGGATTGTCTTCCTCCTCGGGGGGTTCTTCTGACTCCACAAGAAGAAAAGAAGGACAAGGAGAAGCACGGGACCCTGATTGTTCTCCTTCCCACCTAAAACCATTCGGGGCTGCGGGCAATGAGCAGCCTCCGGGTGCGTACTGCTCCTCCGGCCAAGCCTGCCCCTCCTAGTGAGGCAGCCTCAGCCCCGCCTGAGCTGGTCACAGTTCAGGTGGGCACCTCTGATCCTCAGAGAGCTCCACCACTCTTAAGTCAGTCAAATCCTTGGAGTCTAAGTCTGGTGGCATGGCATAAGTCAGTCATCGGCTCCTCTGATGCACGCCCAGCCCTGGTTGATAAGTTGGATGTCAGCTCCTCTGATGCCCGCACAGATGCTGTGTTTCTATTGGGCCCCGATCCACAAGCCTGACACTGATCCTCTGAATCGGTGCATGCTGCTACTTTGGCTGCAGCCATCCTCTGAGGTTCACCCTCTGGGAAGCCTCCTTCGCCACCTCCACTGGTGATACCTCCACTGTACACTGCGGAGCCAGAGAAGGAGCGCATCCATGAACACTACCCATTTGCTGGGGCAGAACACCCAACACCAGACCTCCCGAAGGAGTCGGCATCTCCTGCACCACAGGGTCCCCTGTCTGGCCTACCTCCACTGCCTCAGACTCTGGCGGCACCTTTGTCCCTTCAGGGCTGATGCCAGAATGTCCTCCAGTTGTTCCAACGCCTGACCTGATTTTACCAGGCCCTTCAGATCTTCTGTCCAGGCTCTAGTCCAGTCCCTCGGGCCCTCTGTCGGGGCTTATGCCTGGCCATCGACCATCAGGGCCCCCCAACAGGACCTTTGACTCCTCCATCAAGCCCCAGTCAGGGTTATCAATCAATCCATCAAACTTTATTTAACCAAGGAGTTAACATCATTGAGCAAGCTCATCTGCAAGATAGTCCTGGACACAAAGGATGTACACAGTTACAGTAGTTCAACAGTAATTTAGTAAAACACAGGACAATAAACAAGCTAAGTTTAAATATGTACTCATATGGTAACAGGAGCCAGACTTAATTAAAAAAGACAAAATACATACATAGGCAAATACATACATAAGTGAATTAGGGGACGATAAAAGACAGAGGGAGGAGAGGAGGGCAAGGTGCATAAGAGGAGTTGGGGGGGCAACACTGAAAGGGCAAAGGACCCACTAGGAAGTGGATACTACTGGGGGGAAGGGAAGGCAGAAGGAAGGGTAGTTTCACCGCAAAGGAATGCCAACTGACAAGGGGGAATAAGAAGGCCAAGGTAAGATCAGGGCCTGGGGGAATACACTAACCAAGTACAAGCGATCACCTGAAGCAGTCATACGCCATCTTCAGGCATCGATAGAGCAGCTGCTTGAATATGTAAGGACTAGGCAGGAGGGAAAGCTTAAGGACTTTTTTTGTGTGTTGTTCCAAAGAGAAGGTAGGAAAGAGCTGATAGCAGTTGTGCCCAGATGTGTCCTTGTCCAAGGTAACTTGAGGAGGACAAAGGAGTTCCATAGGCCATACAAACCCTTTGACCGTTCAAACAGGTTGCAGATATAGGGTGGGAGTTTGTTAGAGATAGCCCTGAGAAGCCACATGAGGGCATTTATTTGCCTCCTCAGGGAGAGGGACGGACAGTCAGCTTCCTGGTACAGCAGACAGTGGTGAGTCCTCAAGAGCATGTCTAGCATGAATCTCAAGGCACGGTGATAGAGTGTCGAGCTTCTGAAGCACATGTTGGGGGCAGTGGTGTCGGCTTTGTCGGTCCGGGGAAGCCGGACTCAGTGAAAACCGAGGATCCGGCTCCTGTCCCTCGATCGGGAAACCCGTGGGATGGGTCTCCTCGTTGGGGAAGGAGAGAATTGGCGTTCTCTCCAAAGAGTCATCGACAGGCGTCGGTGACAACGGCTCGATCGAGTCGAGAGTAATCTCGGCCGGTTCAGCCGTCTCCTCGACTTCTGTGCCTGGTCTAGGCGGAAGGTCTGAAAAACCGGCAACCGAGAGAGAGATCTGACCGTAGTCAAGACCTCAGACCGCTCGGTCCAGGCGTCTTCTTGACTGAAGAAGGCGGTTTTGAATCCTTTTCAGAACGGGAGGATGCGAGCCCGGGCCCTCACCCTTAGTGGGAGACTGGCACCATCCCGAAAAGATCCTGTGAAGGTGGAGCCCAAGTTGAGAGAGCGAAGAAGCCTCGGTTGGCTGAAGCTTAGCGGCTTCTTCCTTGAAAAGGCCGCCATTTGCTCGAGCTGCTCGGGCGGATCCAGCGGCCCGTGGAAACCGCCCACCTGGCCTCCTTAGATTTCACGGTGAATTAGAGCTCGGTCTCCCCAGCTTCAGGCGCACCTGGCGGTCCTCCAAAGCGGATGCGTGCGAGGTGGTATGAGCGGTACCGAGGCGAAGTAAGCGCCGCAGAGGTGAGGTCGGTCGCGCAACATTTTGTCCACAAGGACACGGCGAAACCAGGGGGACGACTGTCATCCATGTCCGAATCAGTCATAAACTCTTCACGAGTTTCAAAGCGAGAAGATGCGGTGAAAACCGTCGATTTGAATCTAGGGCTTCAATCGCTGTGAAAAGCACAAGGGAACCTGCATCTTCCAGCGGAAAGGAAGATCTGGCATCATGGGGCGGAGCCGAGGTATTTACCACCCGGGTGGGTGGGAGGAGCCAGCTTGAAGACCTTCGGCAAGATTTAAAGGGGAAAGGAACAATGCCAGACAGTGTGGATGAACAACATATACCACTCCTAGAACTACTGTTACAGGCGAGTAACCTGTTCTTCTTTCCTGCCATCGACTTGCATGTCTCGACTCTTCGGCTCGTTTCTAGCGCACGATGCCCGGTTAAGTTCTTCCTTTGGGAAAAAAGTTCATTTTTCGGCTCAGTTGCTGTCTGATGTCCTCTCCAACCTCCGTTGAAGGCCATCCTTCGAAGTGCGCCTGTGGGAAGCAAATCCCATTCAAGGATCTGCATTCGGCCTGCGTCCGATGCCTAGGCCCAGACCATGACACCCGGGCCTGCTCCTTCTGTCGGGTTCAACAGCCGGACCCGGATCCGTCGCCAGAAGGCCCTTCAGGCGTTCCTGCTCGAAGAGAAAATTAAAGCCATGGACGTAGCCTCCAAGGGGGAATCTTCAGAGAAGGCCCGGAGACACCCGAGAAGCACACGGAGAGAGTGAGATCTAGGTCCCCGTCTAGGGTCTCTGACTTCCGTAGCTCCGGCTCCTGGTCCGATCGCTCCCCTTCCCGGGCCCATTCTCAGCCTCCCCCCGCAGCGATGAAGACCCCTTCAGGCTCCTCTTCTGCCTATCAGGCCAAGACCTCCAGGCCTTCCTCATCCCTCAGCCTCAAAAAGGCCCATGGAGGTTGAGAGACGCCATCACCATCACAAGTCTGGTTCCCGCCATTCGAACCCGGCGTCAGGTCTATCTCTTGCCTCCTCCTCCCCAGCGGAGACCAAAGAGCATACCTCCTTGAAGAACCGTCGGACCCGGCGCGGGCACAAATCGGCGCCCGACCATACCACCGCCGTCCCAGGAACCATCGACTACCAGATGCCCGTGCGCCGGTTAGGCCTGCACCTTCTCAGGATGCGGCCGGGGGACAGAATGTCCCCACCACCGAGACCAGCCCGGCCTCCCACCGTCATGCAGATCAGGAGCGATACCGGAAGAGCTGACCAGCCCGAGGACCAGCAGGCGAACCCGGTCCTGTCGCCCCAGGGAACCCTCACTGGAACCTGAGGCCCCTGGGGAGCCGACGCCAGAACCCAACGACCGGCCTTCGGCGCCCGGTCCGTCGTCGGGCCTCAGCATATCCGAGGTCAAGGAGTTGTTTACTTACTGGTGGAACACCATAAAAAGGGATATGGTTCCCACACCTCCTCCTCCACCCGCGATTCCATCGGCTCCCACACCCCCCACTTCGCCCAGGGTGCGTGGACGAGTACCTTCCCCCAGGAGCCTGCGGATTCTCCTAGGGGCAGATCAAGAAACGAGACCTCCGTCCAGATCTTCTTCTGGATCACCCAGCCCCAAGAGACCCAGAAGATGTCATTCGCCTTCGACGGAGGACATGGGATCGGACTCTCGGATGAGATCAAGATCCCCTCTCGATGCCGTCCCTTCTCCGGACCCGTGAGCTCCCAAGGTCTCCTCCGGATGGCCCATCGTTCTCCAGAGATCATGAGACATATCAGGGAGAACATGGGCTGGGACGCTGAGGAACTCGACCCTGAGAGGTTACGCCTCGCCAGGTATCTTCGGCAGAAAGACCCTAAGCCTGTGGTGGTGCCACCCTTGGTGGACACTTTCGTGGACGTCACCAAGGCAGCGTGGAAATATCCGCTCCGCTTCCCGGCGATGCGAGAAAGCGACCGCCTGTACAAGGCCCCGTACTTGACTTCACATCCTCTGGCCGATTCTCTGGTCATCACAGCCTCTCATGAGCGGTCCCAGAGACCGCAGCATTTGAGCACCCTGCCACCGGACCCGGAGTCCAAACAGCTGGATGCTATGGTCAGGCGCACGTATGCTTCCGCTACTTGCGCCATCAGATCCCTCAACTATTTGACCCACATGGTACAGTTCCAAAATGCCTTGTGGGAGCAGGGACTGGATCTGGCGGACAAGATGTCAGAAGGCGAGCAGAAGGAGGAGATGCTGCAGCTCCTCCATACGGGTTCGGACGTGGGAACCCAGGTGCTGCGAGCCGCGTACGATTCCGCGGACTCCTCGGCCAGAGCGGCAGCTTCAGGCATATGCCTCCGGAGGCACTCATGGCTCCGTGTCTCTGGATTCACCCCGGATGTCCAGAAGAACATCCTGGACGCCTCTTTTGATGGAGAGGTTCTTTTTGGTGAATCCTCTGAGAAGGTTCTCACCAAACTCAAGAGGCCAGGAAGGCAGTGAGGTCGGTCCAGGCAATGTGCGACCAGGCTTAGTTCCTTTCACTAGGAAACAAAGCGTTTTCATGGCGACGCCTGAGAACAACAGTCCGTGCTGGTCCACACAACAGAGGGCTCCTTCTCTCGTGAGCCCAGGAAAGTCGATCCATGGAGCGAGAGTCAGCGTCCAGCTAAGTCGGCTCAGCCCGAGGGTCCCTCGCCGCCACAGCGTGCTCCTTCCAGCCCCGCCCTCAGGATCAGCGGGACACCAAGGTCGGGGGCTGCATTCTGGGACTACCTGCCAGGGTGGCAGTCCATAACCCACCAACAGGTGGGTCCTTCAGTTGGTCGAAAAGAGGCCACTTTATAGAGGTTCTGGACAAGCCACCCACAAGGCCTCCTTTGCTCTCCCGTTACTCAGGTCAGCACAAATTGCTCATCAGGCAAGAAATACTCATGCTCCTGTGAAAGGGAGCGATGGAGTACATTCCAGAGAGCCAGATAGGATCCGAGTACTATTCCCACTTCTTTCTGGTTCCGAAAAAACAGGGACCTTCGTCCAATCTTGGACCTCAGTGACCTCAATATGTCTATGCCTACAAGCGGTTTACATGGTGACCTCCAGGTCTCATCCCATGCTAAAGAGGGCGCCTTCTTAGCGTCCCTAGACATGCAGGGCCTACCTGCATATCCCAGTGGCTCAAGCGCACAGGAGGTTCCCTGCACTTGAGTTTCTCGGCCACCACTTCCAGTTCGGGCTCTTCGTTGGGACTGTCCTTGGCCCCAGGGTCTTTACCAAGTGCATGGCAGTCGTGGCAGTGTCTTTAAGGAGACAGGGCCCTCGTATTCCGATACCTGGACGACTGGCTTCTCATGGCCGCCTCCAAAGAGGCGCTGTTGCTGGCTATTCAGAGCACCCAGGTTTTGTTCCAGTCTCTGGGCATCCTCATCAACTACGAGAAGTCTCTCCTCGTACCGTCCCAGAAGCTGCAGTTCATAGGTGCAGTTCTGGACACCGTTCAAGGGAAAGCATTTCTTCCCGATGAAAGAGTGGAACACATCAGATCCCTCATCAGGATCTCTCAGCGAAAACTTCCCCATGAGCCTGGTCCTCCGCTTGCTCGGACACATGGCTGCGGCCATTCCAACCGTCCCTTTGGCAAGGCTCCACATGCGGGTAACTCAGTGGATGCTCAAGGTGCAGTGGGACCAAAGGCAAGACCACATGCAGCAGCCGGTCAGAATCACGAACGCTGTGATTCGGGACTGGCAACGGTGGCTAGATCCAGGGACACTCTCTGCGGGTATTCCGTTTGCAGCGCCGTCCCCGGAGATGATTCTTTCCACAGATGCCTCAGGGCTGGGGTGGGGAGCACACCTGAACGGGGTGAAGTCCCAGGGAATGTGGACCCTGCAAGAAGCTCTCCTCCACATCAACATTCTGGAGATGAGGGCGGTCCTTTACGCCCTGCAGGCTTTTCAGTCAGAAATCCCGCCGAGTACTCTCCTGCTTTAAACGGACAACACGGCGGTGATGTATTACCTCAACAAACAAGGAGGCGCACACTCTTACCCTCTTTGCAGGGAAGCTATGAGAGTGTGGGATTGGGTAATCCGACACGGTGCGAGCCTGGTTGCAGTTCACGTTCCTGTAGTGGACAACACAATCGCAGACGGCCTGAGTCATTCCCAGGCCAGGGTCCACGAGTGGGAACTTCTTCAGGAGGTAGCAGAGGATCTGTTTCTTGATGGGGCACTCCAGAGCTGGACTTATTCGCTTCCCATCCAGCATGAAAACTGCCCAATTTCTGCTCACTAGATCCAGGGCTTGGTGTTTTTGGCGAGGCCGTTGTCCTCTCCTGGGCGGACAGATTCCTCTGCGCTTTCCCTCCCTTCCCGTTGATCCAGAGAGTTCTTCTCAAATTGCGCAGGGAGCACGCAACAATGATCCTGGTAGCGCCTTTCTGGCCGCAGACAGATCTGGTTCCCCATGCTGGCGCAGTTGTCCCGGGAACCTCCAGTTCGTTGCCTTTCAGCTCCCATCTCTTGTCTCAGGGAGGGTTCACTAGTCCACCGGACTTACGCTCACTGAACCTGCATGCATGGCTCCTAGAGACATAGCCATTATGCGACAGGGGTCTCGAAAGAGGTGGCGGAAGTTCTTTCCACGGCCAGAAAGCCGGCAACGCATGCGACGTACGCCATGAAATGGCGCCGTTTTTGTCTGTGGTCGCAGCACGCGGCCTTTCCCCTTTAGGATGCCCGGTGAAAGTGGTGCTGGAGTACCTGCTTTCCCTATTCCATTCGGGTCTCGCCTACTCCTCTATCAAAGTGCAGTTATGCGCGATTTCAGCTTACCACCTCCCGGTGGGACAGCGCACAGTGGCGCAGCTTGATGCCTCTCGGGATTTCTTGAGAGGGGTGTTGCACCTTAGGCCTCCCATCCGGGATCCCGTCCCTTCTTGGGACTTACTTTTCATCCTGGAACAACTCACGCTTCCTCCTTTTGAACCCGCCCGTGAATTCGAGCTGCATTTTCTGTCGTGGAAGCGTTATTTTTAGTTGCTGTCACATCAGCAAGGAGAGTTTCCGAGCTCCACAACCTCATGTGTAAGAGTCTTATTTAATTTTCCACCAGGACAGAATGTCCCTGAGGACGAATCCTAAATTCCTGCCTAAGGTGGTCTCTGCCCTCACTCTCAATCAGGACATCGATCGGCCTGTATATTTTCCCAAGTATTCTAATAGAGGAGAGCGTTGCTTCACACCCTGGATGTTCACCGCTCCTTGAAGTACTACCTGAACAGAACTAAACAGCTGTGAAGTCGGAGCAACTATTTGTTTCCTTAGCTGAGAGAATGATGGGCCAACCAGTCTCAAAGCAGACCCTTTCCCGCTGGCTAGTCCAGTGTATTGCATTTTGTTATAACAACAAACAGAAGCCCCTCCCGGGTTCAGTCCGGGGCCACTCGACTAGAGGTGTGGCTACCTCCTTTGCAGCACTGCATAATGTCTCCACTTTGGCCATCTGTGCTGCAGCTACTTGGAGCTCTGTGCACACATTCATTAGGCACTATAGCCTGGATATTGCATCACGGGCGGAGAGCCGATTTCGACCTGGCCGTTCTACAGGGTCTCCTGTCCTAGAGTCAGGACTTAAGATCTCTCTAATTTCCTCCTCCCAGATTGCTTACAGGCTCTATTGCTTGGGAATCAGTCCTAATGGTGTTACCTGCTGCAAGAGCTGTATCTCGAAGTAAGATGGTACAGTTACGTAAAAACTTACCGTAACAGTAGATCTTTGAGAACAGCTCTTGCAGCAGGTACCTTCCCGCCCACCATTCCCCCTTGGAGGAGGTATGGCTACCAAGTCTCGGGCTGGGGCTTACGCCCTTTTTCTTCCGATGGCGGATCCTCGGTCTCCCATTCTGATGTCATCCTGCGGCCGGGAGTCTCCGGCGGGAGAACTGGGGAATCTGGCGGGACCGCCTCCTTATGTACTACGTCTGATGTCGGGGGCGGGACCGACGTCGGGGGCGGTCCCCGCTGAAGACTGCTAGCTAGAAGATTTCCGTGGGGTCCTGACGCCTGCCGGCTTCAGTCCTAATGGTGTTACCTGCTGCAAGAGCTGTTCTCATAGATCTACTGTTACGGTAAGTTGTTACGTAACTGTACTTTGTATAGAGAAAATTATAGTCAGTAAAGAATATAAACCAAAAAAGAATATAATACTTTTAAGGAGAAAAGGAAAATAGAAAAATAAAAGAAGCAAAAAAAAAAAGTATAAGATATATAGCCTAGATGGGAGCAGTGTGTTTTAGCTTGAGGCTGGGGGGGTACCAATGGCAACTTGAGGACTGCTGGAACTATAGGGAAGATAGCACAAAGGAAAACTCAAGAGGGGAACTATAAAGTAGGTAGCAGAGAAGAGACTGAAAACAGGAAGGCAAAGAGAGAGAAGAAAATAGCAAGATTTCTTTAAGAGGAGGGCAGAACTAATGAGTGCCAAGGGAGGAGCTAGAGGATAATTCCCAGTAGTGGAGGAGGAAGGGTATTTAATAAGTCGGAGTTTATAAAATTAAAAGTTATTTGCCATTAGGACCTCCAGCAGGTCCTTTGGCTCCGCTGTCTGGCCCTTCGCCAGGCTTTCTGATGGCAGGCTACTTTGCACCTCACTAACCATTGCCAGCATAGCATATGACGGGGTATACGCCATTGGGCTTTTCGCCTAATGGGACATTGGGCTTCCAATACCCAGTGGCAGGCTATTTGACACTGGGGTATCCTTTTCAAAGCTACTGCGGCCTACCAGCCCCCTTCCACCACGCCTTTAGCCTCAGGTGGACTTTAGGAGGCCTTACAGTCTTGGTGGTCCTCCACAAAACTCAGCTGGCCTCAGAACTGGACCAGCGACAACTGGCTGCGACCTCGGAACTGGCCCATATAGATCCTACACGAGGTCCCTCTGCCAGTAGAGTCTTGCCCCTCTTCCTCAGTACTGACCTCGTGTCTACACAGCAGCAGGTGCTGGCAGGGATCAGACTGTCTCCCTTCAGGAGATTCTGCTTCCATGAGTTCAGTCTCCAGATGGAACTCTGTCGTCATGCTCAAATTCATAATCAGATGACTCCTCTGCTTCAGGATTTGAGACCCCTCCCATTCAGAGGATCCCAAACCTAAAGTCTCCCCTATGTCTCCTCCGAGGTTCCGTCCTTCAAGAGATCCTCTGACAGATTCAGGATTCAAATGGTTAGAAGATGGAGAACCGCCCCCAATGCAAGAGGTTGGTGGAACACCTGAACATGCCGAGCTGTTCCCTCTACTCATCCCTCTGTGAATTGGACCGCTATCTGGCAGTAGCACTTGACAGTGGCACAGTCGCTAAAAAGCTGATAAACTATACGATCCCCAGAGGGTAAAGACCTCATTTGTTCTTACCCCAAAGCGGACTTGGTGGTCATTAATGCAGCCCATGACAGGACGGCCAAGCCTAAACACATGAGCACTTCCCCTCCAGATAAGTCAACGGCAGGTAGAGCAGTTTGGACATAAGTTGTAATCTTACTTCGAGAGAAGCTCTTGCAGCAGGTAACACAGGTAGGACTGATGCCACCTGGCGGCAGATCTCAGCAATTCTTTTCTCCAGCAGTACCAACGTGGGACTGCCCACCCGATGTCAGCTCCACCCCCAATGTCACCCAGTATAAAGGCAGGTGGCAGTCCCCACGTGCTCCAGTTCTTTCCCGCCCACGGCAATGCGTTTGTCAGCTCTCAGCTCTGTAACAGTTCCTCAGCTTAGAACATTTTTTCCTTCCATTTCGCTTCAGCAATCTTTACTACATATGTCCCTCCACTGACCTGGCACTGTAATAAGTGCTCTTGTGGGAAACAGATCCCTTAGAAGGACTGACATTCGGCCTGCCTTTTTACCTGGGCCCAGACCAGTGTACCTACTGCCAGGCCTTCAGCAGCGGACCAGGATTTGGAGACAGAAGTCTCTTCAGGCACTTAGCTCAACAATGTTTGGCCCAGATGCAACAGGAGGCGTCCTCCAGGAGGAATCTTGATCTTACTTGAGAGGAAGCTCTTACAGCAGGTTCCACATGAGGACTGGCACCACCTGGCGGCAGTTCGGCAACTTTCTGTAGCAGTGCCGATGTGGTAATGCCCCCCACTGGCGTCGGCTCCACCCCTGATGCCACCCTATAAGGGAGGAGTTCCCCACGTGCTCCAGTTCTTTTCCACCGCATGGTCAGGGTTAGTTTGCTCGATTCTGGCTCATTACGATCGCTTCTTCTCCACCTAGAATTAGTTTCTTTTTGATCAGAATAGTTTCTATGTCCTCTTCTTACTTAAATAAGTGCACTTGTGGGCATTAGATTCCCTTCAAGGACAGTCATTCCTTGTGTCTCTACTGTCTGGGGCCCAACCATGACACCGGTGCCTGCTCGTCCTGTCAAACCTTCAATTCGCGGATGCGGATCCAGCATCAGAAATTGCTCGCGGCCTACCTCGCTGAGATGAAACTTGCTGCCATGGAACGGGCCTCCTCCTTGGGGGAATCTGATCCACATTCTTCCCACAGGACCCACAAGCACCGGGAACAGGACAGAGGAAGGTCACTCTCAAAGCACAGGTCTTCGGGCTCGAAGTCCGGGTCATCGGGGCATGAAGCGCCCCTCACGGTCCACAAGCCCTCCTCTGCCTCAAAATCTGCTGGAGCGCTCCAGCCACTTAAGGTTCATCAGCCCGCTGAGAAATCGACGGGCCCAGGAAAGGGCTCCTCCTGCTTGGCCTCTTTCTCAAAGGCCGATCCCCAGGAGTCGAGCAAGGCCTCTGGGTCTTCGGGCAGCAGGGCCTCCTCCTTGCCACCAAAACATTGGGATCCCGACCGGCGCCAGCCTCGACTACTGACGCTGCTCGGCCAAGAAACATGTTGGCCACAAAGCAGCCATCCTAGGCATCACACACACCAGGACATCCATCAGTGCCTAAAGAGAAGCGGACGGCTGGACCTACGTCCGCCAGTGGCGACCGACCAGCTCCTGTCCCACGGTGGTTATAGCAGCTGCGGTTGTAGTTCACCTACACTGGTCACCCGGCTTTACCCGACGTCGGCTCTGATACTCCTCCTCCCCATTTGCCGGTTTGGCTGTTGCCGGATCCCGACAATGGTGGTGCTGACACTGGCCCAACATCCCTCCTTTGGCCAGTGCTGGTTGATAAAGGTGCGAGGCTGATGCCGGTATCCCCTGACAATGGTACCGATGTGGGTTCGGGCTCAGGGGCTCTTCCACCTCCAGGTTCACCAAAGTTGAATCTCTCCCAGGTGAAGGAGTTATTTTCCCATTGGTAGGGTACAGTCAAAAAGATCTTCCAGTGGGTGCGCCCCCTTCCACGCCGGTCCCGGTTCCAGAACCTAAAATATTGAACTGGATGGTGGGGCAGATGAGAACCCCCTCCTAAAACACGCTAAAAAATTTGGAGGCATAGCTCTCGTAGTTCCTCCGCTCTCCCTCGTCATTGCCGGTTGGGGCGCCCGAAGAAGAAGAGGCTCAGCCATTCACCCTCTTCCACTCTGGACTCCTACATAGATTCAGACTCTTCATCCTCTGGTGCCTACTCGGAGCCAGACCTGGGGGACAAGGAGGGTCTCCCCAAATCCTCTCCTGATGATCCTAGCTTTATGGAGGTTATGAGGCACATCCAGGCCAACATGGGTTGGGACACTGAGGCCCTGGACCCCGAGCATTTGCAGCTGGCTAAATACCTCCTCCAAAAAGATCCCAAGCCAGTGGTCATCCCTCCCATGATCGACACCTTTCAGGATGTCACCGTGTGACTTGGAAGCACCCTCATTCCTCCACTGCCATGCCCAGAAGGCTCATCATCTCTACGGGCTCCTTCGGACCATCCCTTTCTTGCTGAACCACCTGCCGTACTCTGTGGTGATTTTAGCATCTCACAATTGTTGAGGCCCAAACACCTAAGCACCCTGCCGCCTGATTGTGAAACTAAGCAGCTGGATTTTATAGGCCACAAGGTGTACTCCGCTGCCACCTGCAGTATCAAGAGCTTGAACTTCCTGGCACAGATGGTCCAATTCCAGAATGCCCTTTGGGAACAAGGCTTGGACATCATGCAGAGCATGCCCGATTGCCTTCAGCGGGCAGAGCTGGCTAAGCTGTTACAGACCGGCTCAGACGTGGGTACCCACGTTCTGCGCTCGGCCTTCGACTCTGCAGACATCTCTTCTAGGGTCGTCGCTATCACAAATTAGCTCAACCGGTCAGCCCTCTACTCCCAAAGTGCCAACCGCTGAGTGTAGGATTTGTGGACAGTTAACAGTACAAGGTAACCCTCTTGTCTGTTTTGTGGGTTCGAGTCACTTAGTCTCAAGTCCTGGAGGGTTCAAACTGATAACCTCTTGTTAAGCGTGCCCAATTATCAGGCTCAGATAATTTCTGTCTTGAGGGCCAGATATCTTTGCCTAGGGGCACCTAACCTGGTCTACAAAATGAACCCTTAGAACTCTCATAAGACCTTAGAAAACTCTATCCATTTCCCAGTTTGGTAAAACAATAAGCTCATACAGAGTGCTAACTGTAACCTTTAAAGCTCCACTTATATAAAAGAAAGTTCAAGGCACTCCAGGCAGTTTCCGTTTTAAAATATATGTCTTTACTTTAAAACAGGAAAACAAAAAATATTACAGAACAAAATATTCCAACACATACAGCCTTAAAACAAACAGGTTAAAAGTGCAGATTCTTACAAATATTAACACTCCGACTAATCTCATCTAAGGTCCTTACTTCAGTGCTTTGATGTTCCTCTTCTCTCAGTCAGCAATATGAAAGTGTATGTTGTAAGGTTTGCTCAGTAGGTTAAAAACAGTCCTGAGCCAGCCTTCTCTCTGAGGTCACCAAACTCCACTTTGGTGTAACAAAATCTATATTTTATAACACCAAGATGGCCTACTAAGATATTTAAAAAAAATAAGAGATGACTTAATAAATCTCCTCTTCTCATATTGACTGGTCTAAACCAGTCTGTGCTTTTCTTCACACACACATATCAAAAGTCTCTCTGATATAAGTCACTGTATATTCAAAGCAAAACTGTATTGGCTGCTTTAATTTGTCTGGGCCCTGATATCGACAGACATCAAAGGTCTCTTTGGTGAAATGAGCTGGCTTCCTGGGAGGTTATTCATAACACTGGCCAGTGTCCCTTTTCTCAGGACATCTAGTGCAGATCAAAGGATTTCCCTGAGGATGTCATGAATGGCTAATTTTATTTCCTGGGATCAAAGCAAACTACCAAGATAATTGCACTTTAGATCTCTGTAGTTTCAGCTATGTCCTGTCCTTTGAACTTATCCCGGGGGTTGAAGTGTCAGTTTCAGCAAGCCAGCATTTCCTCCTGCCATAGTCCATCTTATAGAAACATAGAATTTAATGGCAGATAAGGACCGCTTGGCCCACCCAGTCTGCCCATTTCCCCTACCTAATGGATAAGCTGCAGATCCTAGTTAACCAACAGCCTACTTCCTTCTACCCCCACCACCTAGAATTGTCTTATGTCTGTTCCATGCATTCTTGAATTCCTCCACTGCTTTTGACTCCACAACCTCCTCAGGAAGGCCGTTCCATGCATTCACAACCCTCTCTGTGAAAAATACTTCCATGGTTTTATATTTACAAAAAAAATGATACAGAGATCAGAACCAGCTGTCCAAGTGTGGCAATTCCTCCCCACCTTGACTAAATTTGGGGGGTCTATCCCCTGCATGGGATGAGCTTCCCAAATCAGTTCACTCCTCATACACCCTGGACAGCTCATCTGAGTTCTGATTGGTCGCTCCAGCCCTATGTAGAATGGTCATATCATATCATATCCTTGCAAAGCAAGACTCCATCTTAGTAATCGACCATTGTTTTTCCCCATCTGCATCAGCCAAACTAGGGGGTCGTGGTCAGTTTGCACCACAAAATGCTGCCCATACAAGTATGGCTCCAATTTCTTTAGGGCCCACAGTATGGCAAGACATTCCTTTTCCACCGTGGAGTATGACTGCTCCCTGGTAAGCAACATTTTACTCAGGTAGGCTATGGGGTGGTCCTTCCTTTGCTGGATGTCTGGCTCAGTACTGCCCCAATACCCACATCTGCGGGTGTCAGTCTGAACTATAAAGGTTTACTAGAGTCAGGACTTGTCAAAACAGGAGCACTGCACAGTGCCTTCTTTAGTTTGAAAAGGCTTCCTCACAGGCTGGGCCCCAGGTAATTTTCTTGGGCATCCTTTTCTTTGTCAGGTCAGATAGGGGAGCAGCCAGGGCACTGTAATTGGGTACAAATTTTCTATAGTACCCTGCTGTCCCGAGAAAACTCCTGACCTGCTTTTGAGTTTCTGGTCTGGGCCATGCCTGGATTACCTCTATTTTTATTTGGTTAGGACGTAGCTGTCCCTGGCCTACCACATGCCCAAGGTATGCCACTTCTTCCATGGCTACCTGGCACTTCTCAGCTTGACAGTGAGCCCGCCCTCTGTATCCTGTGCAGCATTTCCCTAAGGTGTGAAAGGTGTTCCTCCCAGCTGGTATTAAAGATGGCAGTGTCATCCAGGTACGCCACAGCGTACTCCTCAGCACCATTTAACACCTGGTTCACCAACCTTTGGAAAGTGGCTGGGGTGTTCTTCATTCTGAAAGGCATTACTTTGAACTCAAATAAGCCTATCGGAGTGATGAAGGCTGACCTCTCCCTAGCTCTGTCCGTCAACTCTAGCTGCCAGTACCCCTTTGTCAGGTCAATGATCGTAAGGTAGGTCGCCCCTCCCAACTTGTCCAGGAGTTTGTCTGTCAGTGGGCGTCTGACTTCGTGACTGCATTCAGTCCATGATAGTCTACACAGAAACGAGTCGAGCAATCTTGCTTAAGTACAAGGACTATGGGTGAGGCCCAGGGACTGTGGGATCTCTGGATTACCCCTAAATCCAGCATCTCCTTCACTTCCCTCCTAATGTCCATTTGGACCGCCTCTTGCACCTGAAATGCTGTCCGCCATATGGGTGTCTGTGTCCCTGTCTCCACATCGTGTGTCGCTAAGGGGGTTAGTCCAAGCAAACATTCGGAACATTGACTTTAGGGTACCATTGAATCGTTCCAGAAGTCCATTGGCTTGTGGGTGATATGGTGTCATGCATCTCTGCACCACCCCACACTTCTCTAATAAACATTTCATCAGGTCTGACATGAAGGAACTCCCCTCGATCGGTGATTACCTCCTGCGGAAACCCAACACGGGAGAAAATCCCAAGTAAGGCATCTGCCACTTTGTCTGTCCTCAGAGAGGATAGGACGACTGCCTCTGGGTACCGGGTGGCATAATCCACCACTGTCAGGATGAATCTCTTCCCTGAGGAGCTGGGGGTATTTAAAGGCCCCACAGTATCCATTCCCCTCCTCTGGAATGGCTCCTCCACTATGGGCAATGGAATCAGGGTGGCTTGGGTTTTCTTGCCCGCCTTCCCTATTTCTTGGCACCGGTGACAAGACCTGCAATACTCCTTCACCTGCTGGGTGAAGTTAGGCCAGTGAAATTCTGGGCTAACCACTGCGTAGTTAGTGTGATTCTCAGATGACCAAATAAGGGAATATCATGGGCAACCTTGAGCAACTGTTCATGATATCTCTGGGGAACGACAAGCTGCCTGCCTAGCATCCCTCCCTCTGTCTGTACTGCCTGTGTATACATAAGTCAATTTTCCCAAAAACCTTATGTCTGCCATCACCTCCCTGTTTGCCCTCCGAGTCTGCCCAAGCCCTCAGCTTCTCTAAACTACGGTCACTCCTCTGAGCAGCTGCACACCCCTCACACAGTCCCAAGGCATGAGACAGGTCCCCTTCAGTCGCTAAACTAGGGTCCCTAGCACTAGCGTCAGGGTCCTCAGGATCACTGTCAATCCCAGCCCTCTGACAAAGGGTCACCCCTCCCTCTTCAAAGTAACCCTCTGTAGCTGTGTGGTTACTTGCTACTGAGGGGAAATTTCTATCCCCTTTTTTTTCAGTCTCCCCATCTGGAGACACAGGCTGGGGAACCAACCTCTCAGTGGTTTCCACTCTGGTTTCTGTGGGGTTCAGGGAACTACTGTTTTCCTTGCCGCTTGGCTAGGGGTAACTGCACATACCACCGCCTGCTGGAGATTGTTACCCAGGATCACATCCACTGCTAATGTGTTCGCTATAGTCACCTGTTAGACAGTTCCCCCTGTTTTACCCCAGTCCAGTAGAACACTAGCGAGTGGCAATGTTTTCTCTTCACCAGTAAACCCTTGTACAGTTACGTATTTATTGGGTATAAGCTGACTAGGCTATACCAGATCCCCCTTTACCAATGTCAGGGATGCCCCTGTGTCCCTTAACCCCTGCGTCTGTACACCATTTACTTTGACTGGGTGCATGTGTTCCCTCATGTTCAATGGCATGCTCCCAGGGACACACAAAACAACCCACTTCTTTGCTAGCACCCTGTTGTGTATTATGGCTTGCCTTTTGGGGGTACTGTCTGGCAATATGCCCAGTTTCCTTATACAGCCAACATGCGTTTCTTACTTCAGATAAATCTTTTCGTTGAAACCTGGGGCTAACTGGTTTTGGTGGAGACAGTGAGGGTTTTAGCTGCTCTAAAGGCGCGCTTTTCCCTTTCTGTGCTGCCACACCCGCACCATTCGCTCTCAGAGCAGGTCTGCTCTTGGCAAAGTGGTCTGAGAGTTCAGCAGTCTCTTGCACTGTTTTTGGATCTCATTCCTCTAGCCAGGTTTTTAGCTGTGCTGGGCATGCCCAATAAAACTGTTCTAATAAAATCACATTTTCAATTTTATCAACAGAGTTTGCCTCAATTCATTCCCACCAACGTTTTAAAAAACTGACGTTGTTTCATGGCTAGCTCCTCATAGCTCATATCAGGGCTTCTCCTGAGCTTACAGAATTTAGCTCTGTATGACTCAGCAGTTAATTCAAACTTTTTTAACAGTGCAGCTTTTAACTTGCTGTAATTGTCACTGTCCTCATTGTTCATTTGACCCAATGCATCCCGAGCTTTCCCGGTATGTAGCGGGGATAGCTGGAAGCTCCAGGACTCTCTAGGAATTTTAGCCTGAATACAGACTTTTTGAAAAGAATTTAAAAAGGCATCCATGTCCTCCCCTTCCTTAAACTCAGCTGTTAATTTGGAGTTCAATTTGTAACCCAGTCCTGCAGTCCCAGTTAAACCCAAGCCACTTACCTGCCCTGGTGCCGCTGGTTGGAGTCGTATCTTCTCCAGTTCGTGTTGCCACTGGCTTCTCTCTCTTCTTCTCTGCAGCTCCACGCTCCTCATGGTCTGCCTCTCTGTTCTCGCTCTGCCTCCAGTTCCATCCTGTGCAACTCAATTTGCAGGCTGAGTACTTCTGGATTCAGGATACTGGTGACCTTCCCCTGCTGTGGCCCTTCACTGACAGTGGCCCTGCTGTCCTCCTCATCGGCTCTGGACCCTTCACTGGCTGCTAGTCCTGCCACACTTGAGGTCTGGTCCATTTCAGTCATGGTCTGTGACTCCCTGTTCTAGGTATCTGCTACCATCAGGGCCTCTATCGGTTCTACTTTTGGCTGTCACCTCGAACAGGACACCTCTGTCCTCGCACAACTGTTTTAAGTGTTCTACAGTGTGCCTGCTGTAGTTGGATGCCATCTTTCCTGACTACTGTTAATCTGACTGGCACTTTAGAAAAAAATAAAATGGGTGGGAACTTGACTGTAAACCAATGGATATAGTTCTGTTTCCTTTTGAAATAAAACACTGCTTTTCTTTTTTCCAAGTGAGCTGAACGGTCTCAAGCTGACACACTGAACAATGAAGCTTATACCACCAAACTTTTTATGCCACCACTGCCAACCAGTCTGTCACAAATTCGCTCAACCAGTCAGCCCTCTACTCCCAAAGTGCCAACCTCTGAGCGTAGGATTTGTGGACAGTTAACAGTACAAGGTAACCCTCTTGTCTGTTTTGTGGGTTTGAGTCACCTTAGTCTCAAGTTTTGGAGGGACTCAAACTGATATCCTCTTGTTAGCGTACCCAATTATCAGGCTCAGATAATTCTGTCTTCGGGGAGCCAGATATCTTTACCTATGGACACCTAACCAGGTCTACAAAATGAACCCTTAGAACTCTATGCAAGACCTTAGAGAACTCTATCCGTTTCCCGTTTGGTATAATAGTAGCTCAAACACAGTGTTAACTATAACCTTAAAACTCCACTTATATTAAAAGAAATTTCAAGGCACTCCAGGCAGTTTCCGTTTTAAAATATATATCTTTACTTTAAAATAGGAAAACAGAAAATATTACAGAACAAAATATCCCAACACATACAGCCTTAAAACAAACAGGTTAAAAGTGCAGATTCCTACAAATAATAACACTCAGGCTAATCTTGTGTAAGATCCTTACTTCAGTGCTTTGATGTTCCTTTTCTCTCAGAAATATGAAAGTGTGTGTTCTAAGGTTTGCTCAGTAGGTTAAAAACAGTCCTGAGCTGGCCTTCTTTTTGAGGTCACCAAACTCCGCCTTGGTGTAACAAAATCTATATTTTATAACACCAAGATGGCCTACTAAGGTATTTAAAAAAACAAGAGATGACTTAATAAATATCTTTTCATGTTGACTGGTCTAAACCAGTCTGTGCTTCTTCACACACACATTAAAAGTTTCTTTGATATTAAGTCACTGTATATTCAAAAGCAAAAGTGTATTGGCCTCTTTAATTCATCTGGGCCCTGATATCTACAGACATCAAAGATCTCTTTGATGAAATGAGCTAGCTTCCTGGGAGGTTATTCATAACATTTGCCAGTGTCCCTTTTCTCAGGACATCTAGTGCAGATCAAAGGATTTCCCTGAGGACGTCATGAATGGCTAATTTTATTTCCTGGGATCTAAGCAAACTACCAAGATACAGTAATTGCACCTTCGATCTCTGTAGTTTCAGCTATGTCCTGTCCTTTGAACTTATCCCGGGGGGGGGGTTGAAGTGTCAGTTTCAGCAAGCCAGCATTTCCTCCTGCCACAGTCCATCATACATTGTTTTATATTTACAAAAAAAATGATACAGAGATCAGAACCAGCTGTTCAAGTGTGACAGCCACCACTGGCATTTGCCTCCGACATCATGCGTGGCTTCGGGTCTCAGGGTTCGATCCAGATGTGCAGACCAACCTTCTGGATGCTCCTTTAGAGCTCCGTGCATATCATCACCAGGCTGCAGGGGCGATCCGTGCAGTCCATGTACCGCCCGAAACAGGGGCGAGCTCGCCTAGCGTCGTTTTTGTGGCCATTGGGGACATCAACCACAGCAGCCTAGCTTTCAGCAGCATGCTCAGCGAGGTGTCTTCGATCGTAGAAGCGGAGCCAGAGGTGCTTCAGTCTCCACCTCTAGAACAACCCGGCAGCCATTGCCACCTTCCCCCCACCAACCGCCTGACAATTCAGGCAGCCCACCTCCTTCAGCCGCTCAGCCAAAGAGCCAGTCGGGAGGCTGCTTTTCCCTTTAGCGGATGCATGGAGCCAGGTGACCTCCGACTGGTGGGTACTCGACCTCGTGGTGTTAGGGCACTCCATAGTGTTCGTCTACCCTCCCGGACAGACCACCACCCCAATCCGTTACCCACAGGAACACAGGCGTTGGTCAGATGGGAGATTCGTTCCCTTCTGGAAAACAGGCCATCGAGCCAGTGTCTCCGTACGATGCAGGCGAGGTTTTCTCCCACTTTTTCTTAGTTCCGAAAAAGTCAGGAGATCTCAGGACGATTCTGGACCTCAGCGATCTAAATCAGTGGGTTTCCTACAAGAGATTCCGGATGGTTTCCCTTCCCACTCTCCTTCCGCTTAATTTGGAAGCAGACTGGTTGGCGTCCCTGGACATGCAGGATGCTTACCTGCACATTCCTATTGCCAGGAACCATGGAAGGTTTCTAAGGTTCAGATTCGGGGACGAGGACTTTCAGTTTCAAGTCCTTCCCTTGATCTCTCTTCGTCACCAGGGTCTTCACCAAGTGTCTGGCTGTCATGGCCGTGGCACGTCGGAGGAGGCCACTTTGTTTCCCTATCTGGATGACTGGCTTCTCTGGTCCCTTCTAGGTCTCGTCTGTCGGAAACTATCACGTTCCATCTCGCTGTTTCAGCGCTTTGGAATCAGTATCAACTAGAGGCAAATCTCATTTGATCCCAGCCCAGATTCTCCAGTTTGTTGGAGCTCTTCTGGATACAACTCTGGGAAAGTTTTCCTCTCCTCCGACAGAGTGGGTCGTCTTCAGGTCCTGGCGTCCTAGATCTCTTCAGCCTCAAGGGTGCCTGCTCGACTTCTTCTCAGGCTGTTGGGACATATGGCCCCTGCCATAGTCTCGGTCCCTCTGGTGTGCTTGCGCATGAGCACCATTCACTGGTCCTTGAGAGTCCAGTGGAATCAGACATCAGTCAGTCTGGACACCACAATCTTGATATCAGAGCCAGTCCGCTGAGAGCTTTGCTGGTGGATGTCGTCCAAAAATCTGCTGGCAGGTGTCCCTTTCCAGTCGGGGGCACCGTGCCAGACTCTAACCACGGTCGCTTCATCTCAGGGGTGGGGCGCTCACCTGGGGACCCACTGTACCCAGGGTTCCTGGTCCTCCATAGAATTAGATCTACATATCAGCGTCCTGGAGATGAGAGCGGTGCTTTACGCCCTTCAAGCCCCGGCCTCAGTCCTAGCACCGGGCCATCTTTTGGTGCAGACAGACAACACCTTGGTGATGTTACCATCAACAAGCAGGGTGACTCACTCTTACCCCCTTTTCAGGAAGCCATGCGAGTGTGGGATTGGGCCTCGAGCACCATCTGTTTCTGATGGCAGTGCATGTCCCCGGGCTTCAAAATTTGCTAACCGACACGTTCAGCAGGACAAAATCGCAAGCCCACGAATGGGAGTTGCTCCAAGAGGTTGCAGATCACATCTTCGGTCTGTGGGGGATGCCATAAGTGGACCTTTTCGCGTCACGATTCAATGCAAAACTGCCCAATTTTTGATCGCTAGGTCCAGAGCCTGGACCTTTTTGGCAAGACGCGTTGTCCCTCTGCTGGAATGGGAGGTTTCTATATGCCTTCCCCCTGTTCCGGTTGTTACAGAAGGTCCTCTTCAAGGCTCAATCGGATCCTTCCACTCTTATCCTGATAGCTCAGCTATGGCCTCGTCCAATCTGGTTTCCCTTACTACAGCGTCTTATGGTAGAGCCTCCAATGCCTCTTCCTATTTCTTCTCAACTCCTGTCACAGGAGAGGGTCCCTCTTAAACCAAACCTCGTTCCCTTCACCTGCATGCCTGCCTCTCAGAACCTAGCTAAGGTCAGGTTGGTGTGTCTGATCAGGTTGCTCAAGTGTTGGTTGAGGCTTGGAAACCTGCCAACAGGGCCACTTACGCCATGAAGTGTAACGCGCTTTTATATATTTGGGCCACAGCCAAAAGAGTGGATCCGTTGGTCTGTCTGATTAATTCGATCTTAGAATACCTGCTTTCCCTTTCTGAAAGGTTTGATTTATAACTCCATCAGGGTACACCTGGCTGCCTCTCCAACACCATTTCTCTGTGTTGGGTAAGACAGTGACTCAAATGGGGTTTCCAAGGCTTTTCTGCACGGTATTCTTCACATCAGACTTCCCATCCGGGACCCTCTTCCTCCTTGGGACCTCCTGTTCATCCTGGTGAAGCTTACTCTTCCTCCATTCGAACCAGCTATGGAATCCAAGCTTCGTTTCCTTTCCTGGAAGACTTTATTCTTGGTAGCCATTACATCGACGTATCGCATTTCAGAGCTTCAAGCCTTAATGTGTAAAGAACCCTACCTTGTTTTCCACAAGAATAGGGTTGACTTTCGCACTAACCCGAAGTTCCTACCTAAAGTCGTTTCAGAGCTCACTCTGAATCAATCGGTTCAGCTCCCGGTTTACTACCCGGAGCATTCTAATGGGGGGGGAGACCCTGCTTCACTCTTTGAAAGTGTCTACAGGGCTGTCCAATGCTATTTGGCTAGAACCAAGGGGGATGGAAAGTCTGATCAACTTTTCGTGTCTTTTGCCCAGCGGTCCGTCGGTCGCCCAGTCACCAAGCAGATGCTTTCGCACTGGTTGGTTCATTGTATTTCATTCTGTTATGAGAAGCACAACAGGTCGACACAGGGGCTGGTTAAAGCTCATTCCACTTGAGCTATCGCTGCTTATTTTGCAGCGCTGAAGAGGGTACCGACAGCATATATTTTGTGCTGCCTCTACCTGGAGTTCTGTTCATATCTTCGTCAGGCATTACAGCCGCAACATTATTTCCTGATGCAGAGCAGGGTTTGGCCTCGCATTTCTCCAAGGCCTGGTTTTCTGTTGGATCTTCCCCTTTCTAGGGACATGGATATGTTGTTCATCCACACTGTCTGGCAGGTTCCTTGCCACTTTAAATCTTGCGGAAGGTCTTCAAGGTGGCTCCTCCCACCACCCACCGGGAGGTAAAACTCTCAGCTCCGCCCCATGATGCCAGATCTTTCTTATCGCTTGGAGCTCAGGTTCCCTCCTTAACAGCTGTGCTTGATAGACTGGATCTTAATTCTTGATTACCCGAAACTCATTTTAAACTTTTCTAGGCTTCGGTCATCCTTTTCCTCACGGCTGCGATGGATAAATCGACTCCCAGTTTTCGGCGGTGCCCTTGTGGGCAGATGGTGTCAGGATGCGCCCGCACTCCACGTGCATTTTACTGCCTCGGCCTAGAACCGACCCAGCGAGCCCTGCGAGTCATGCTGTTAGTTCTCAGCCAATGTCCTGGAGGACCGTGCTGCCCGGTTAAAGCTAAGGGCGCCCTGAAGCGCTACCCGCGGTAAAGTTGAAAGATGCCCATTGGGCGGTTACCGCAGTGGGTGGCTCGGCTGAGCAGCTCGAGCAGATGATCGTCCTCGAGGAGGCGGCTCAGGCCGCATCTTTCTCCTCCTCGGTCGCGGCATTATCCACTCTCTTTGGGTACCTCATATTCAGCTTCGTTCAGGAGCTTTGCCAGTCCCTTTCCACGAGGGAGATGGGCCATCAGGACATTCCTCTCGGTCCAAAAGAGGATTCTAAGGGTAAGTCCTATCGTCGGCGTTCGTGGGGCTGGGAGGTCCCCTTCCTGGACGACCGACTGCCGACTTGGTCAAGGTTGCAGCTAAGACCGCTGGTTTCACAGGCGTCCCGTCAGGCCAGCCGGCCTAGACTCCCGTCAACGCAGTCGAGATTTTTCTCAACCCGTCGGACGGGCTGTCGACTGGTGAAGCCGACAACCCTTCTTCGCCAGTTCCCCCAGTGGAGACAGAGGATCTGCCTGTGCCCCCAGTGCAGCAGTCCCCGGTTAAGGCTTCAGAGCCGAGGGAAGAGCAGGTATCCCCCGCTCCTTCCCAGGCCCGTCCTCAGAAACACCAGGGATCTCGGTCTCGGACTTCTTCTCGGTCCAGCTGATCCCACCGACATTGACGGTCTCGGTCTCGGCACCGAGGTAAGCGGCACCGCCGCTCGTCCTCGTCTTCCTCCTCAGAAGAGGAGAGGCTTCAGCGCAAATTGCGTCGACGCTACGAGGACCTGATGTGGCAGCAATTACTTTGTCTGGGAGCAAGTCACAGCGGCGCCTTCCTGGCCATCAAGTGACTGTCACCAGTGGCTGAAACAACCCTCGCTGCAGTCGAGATGCCCAATCCTGGGCGGTTGTTCAACTGAAACCTGCTGCCCTTGATTGTGGTGGAACCTCTGCCTCCACAACCCAAATCAGGCGCCGACCGAGGACTCGGTTGGGTCAAAACCTGCCCCAGAGGTTGTCGGTCACCCTTACTCCCGACCGTCCTTGGCAGGTGGAGGTGGCTCAGGCCCTAGGCAGCTCTTCGCAGACTCCTTGAGTCAATGACAACTCCTTCCTGTTCTCCAGGCGGTTGACCTGGAGTCCTCCGGGGGCCAGTCACTGGACGAAAGCCCATCGCCCTTCATGGGTTTGCTTCGGCTCATCTCGGAGTCCACCGGGATGTAGCTCGAGCCCATATCCAAACGGGCCAAGTATCCCTTGACGGAGATACTGGACCGAGGGGATTTACCCATGAAGGCCTTTCCGGTGGCTGAGGCCATCGTAGGCCCAGCCTTGGAGCTTTGGCAGCGGCCTGCTTCCTATGGCCCTACCGGCTCTTTGCCTGGGTTTTCGGAACACCCCTCTGCTGAAGGGTTGGTCACCGACAGTGTTTTCTGGCGTTCCGGGAACGCTAGGAACGTGGACAAGCCTCCTGACAAGGAGTCCAAAAAGCTGGACTACGCCGGACGCAAAGTGTACGCTGCATCCTCCCTTGGCCTCCGCCAGGCCAGCTCAGCTGTGCTGATGGCACACTTCTCCCACGCCCTCATGGGCTCCCTCGATGGTGATCCCTCATCTCCGGCCGACCTGCAGACCACGGTCCGGCAGGTTCGGGACCAGGGTAGAGGCGGTGGCAAAGCAGCAGCTCAAACAGCTCTGGACATGAGGACTCCTGTGCCCAGACTGGTTGCGGCCCGCGGTGGCCATGCCACGCAGAAACATGGCTGAGGATATCACCTTCAGGCGGATACCCAGCACAAATTGGTGGGCGTCCTTCTTAGGGACCGACCTCTTGACCCTGGAGTGGAAGGTCACCTCCAGCGAATCGAGAAGTCCAATGCCACTCTGGACTCGGTCATCTCTGCCCAGAAGGACAAAGGCCGCCGACAGCAGCAGCACAAGTCCTTTCGTCCTTCTGCGCCTGCCGCACGTCCGGCCCAACAGCACCAGCACCAGGGCCAGCAGGGTCGCGCTTAGCATCCCAAACCCAATCCCACAGTTTCCTCTAGCAGGAGGCAGGGAGGTAAAGGCCCAGGAGGTCCCCCGGCCGGTCCCTCCTCCAAGCCTGCACAGTGACGGGTTGAGGGGTGTCGCCCCCAGCCTCGTCACTCCCCCCTGGGTTCCCCCCATGGGGGGACGGCTCCACCACTTCCTTTCCGCCTGGTCCGCTATAACCACGGACCGCTGGGTGTTGGAGGTGGTAGGAAAGGCCTGCCTCTGGAGTTCAAGCAGGCCCCACCCTTTGAAACCCTACGCCCTCCCGGTGAGACCCGCAGAGTCCATAGCCTCGCTGTCGGCCTGCCGAGCTAATGTGCCTGCTCCTTGAAAAAGGGTGATCAGGAAGGTGGCAGATCCTCCTCCAGACCGGGGTTTGTGTCAAAGATTTCCTGGTCCCAAAGCGGACGGGGGCTGGTGCCCCATTCTCGACCTGACGACCTGAACAGGTTCCTAGGTCTTGGACCTTCAGGATGGTCACTCTGGCTCAGATAATCCCATCCTTGGAGCGAGGCATGTGGTTCTGTTCCTGGACCTTCAGGACGCGTTCTTTCATGTCCCAATCCATCCGTCCATCAGAGATTCCTCCGCTTCAGGCGGAGGGATCCCAAGTTCAGACGGCCATGCCCGGCTCTCCCTAGCTCCCAGGGTCTTCACCAAATGCATGGCAGTGGTGACAGCATTCCTCTTGACACCAAAAGTTCCAGGTGTACCCCTACCTGGGCGACTGGCTGAGTGCAGCCCCCTCCAGGCGGAGTGGAGTGGTCAGAGATCTGGCCCTCCGGTTTGCTCTCAGATTGGCCTCCTCATCAGCAGGCCAAGTCAGAACTAATGCTAAAGCAGGTGATACATTTCATCGGGGCAGAGCTCGACTCTCTTCAAGCCAGAGCACAGCTCCCGGCGGACAGGGCCGAGGTTCTTTCCTCCTTTGCCCAGTTATTTCAGGTTGGGCAATCGCGCCCTGCCTGGGATTTCCTGCGCCTCCTGGGCCTCATGGCGGCCTGCACCAGCGTGGTCCGTTGGGCCCGCTGGTACATGCGTCCCCTTCAATGGGGACTGGCCAGCCAGTGGTCACAGCACTCCGATCCGTTGGATCAGCTAGTGACAGTGACCCAGGGGCTGTGGAACACTCTCCAGTGGTGGACCATTCCGGCACATCTGCAGGAGGGCATCCCGTTTGTCCGCCCCGAGCCGATGGTCTCTCTATCGACCAATGCCTCTCTGATGGGTTGGGGTGCCCATCTGGGGGACACAGGCGCCGCGGCCTCTGGTCCCTCGGAGTCGATGCCACAGCAACCTGCTGTAACTCGACGGTTCATCTAGCCCTCACCGCCTCGCTCCGTTTCTACGGGGTCAAGTGGTTCAGGTCAGACGGACAACACCACGACCATGTACTGCCTAAACCGCCAGGGGCGGGGCAGCGCTTCATGCCTTTGTGCAGGAAAGCTCTCCGCATTTGGTCTCTCATCGCAGCCTGGGCGGATCTCTCGCCATTCACATGGCAGGGGCCTCCAACACCCTGGCCAATGCCCTAAGCCGGATAGGGGCTGCGTCTCACAGTGGTCTCTCCTGCGGGTAGTACAAGATCTCTTCTCCCACTGGGGCACGCCTCAGGCGGACCTGTTTGCCTCCAGGGAGAATCGAAGCTGAGACTGTTTCATGCCCGCCCCCTCAGCAGGGCTCGCTGCAGGAGGATGCCTTCTGAGTCGTGGACCCGGGCCTCTTCGCCTTTCCCCATTTCACTTGATCACAAGGTGCTTCTCAAGGCGAGGAGGGACAAGGCACAGGTGATTCTAGAGCCCCAGACTGGCCCTGCCAGTTCTGGTATCCAGATCTCCTCAGTCTCAGCTCCAGGCTCCGGCTTCCAGCCCGCCCGGACCTGATCTCAGTCAATGGGGAAGATATTCCATCTGGACCTTCAATCCCTGCACCTGATGGCCTGGTTCCTGGCGGCTAGAGTTCCAGGCCTTGGCTCTTTCAATGAGGTCCTCAACGTCATTGAGGTGTCCCATAAGGAGTCGACCAGAAAGTGCTTCGCCTTCAAATGGAAGAGATTCTCCATTTGGTGTCAGGGCCAGGGCCTGGACCCTTCCTCCTGTTCCTTGGCAAGCATACTGGACTACCTGTGGTCCCTTTCTCAGCTAGGGCTTTGGTTGATGACCCTTAAGGTGCACCTGGCAGCCATCTCTGCTTACCAGGCGTGGGCCGGGAAGCAGTCGGTGGCGCAGGAGAAGGTGGTCGGGCGCTTTTTCAAAGGCCTTGATCACATATCCCCTCCGGTGCGAGAACCTCCACCTCCATGGGATCTACTGCTGGTATTGGCTAAGCTCATGGGCAAGCCATTCGAACTGATGTACAGGTGTGACATCTCTCACCTGTCGTGGAAGACCGCCTTCTTGGTGGCTGTCACGTCAGCCAGAAGGATGGGAGAGCTCCAGGCGCTTTCCATCGAGTCTCCTTATCTGGCCTTCCACAGGGACATGGTTGTCCTGCACCCCCACCCGAAATTCCTTCTGAAGGTGGTGTCGGAGTTTCGCCTTAACCAGGAGTTGACTCTGCCAGTGGTCTACCCCAATCACACCTCGGTGGCCGAATATAGGCTTCATACTTTGGACCCTAGAAGAGCGCTCGCTTATTATAAGGAGCGGACGGCTGAAGTTCAGGAGAGGTTCGCCAGCTGTTTGTCACCTATGCTGAAGCCGCACCTGGCAGACCTGCAGCCAAGCGGACGATAGGCAGGTGGGTCACCTCCTGCATAGATCTCTGCTATAGGTTGGCGGGGCATGGAGCCTCCCAGAGGGATAAGAGCTCATTCTACCCGCCATACCGCTGCATCGGTGGCTGCTTCCAGGGATGTCCCTATCCAGGAAATCTGCAGGGCTGCTACCTGGAAGTCAGCACACACCTTCATTACCCACTACCACATCGACCTTGAGTCACGCCGGGATGCTGGTTTTGGGGCCTCTGTTCTCCAGTCTCTATTTCCCAAGTAGGGGGTGTGCGCCTTGCCTCCCTCCTCCCGGAGAACTGCTAGGAGTCTGCCAGACAGTGTGGATGAACAACATATCCATGTCCCTAGAAATACAGGTTACTCACCTGTAACAGGAGTTCTAGGAATGGTATATGTTGTTCATCCGACCCACCTGACCTCCCCGGCTTCGACGCACCACCTGGCTTCCAGCGGGCTAGATCTGGCGTCATGGGGCGGAGCCAAGAGTTTTACCACCCCGGTGGGTGGGAGGAGCCAGCTTGAAGACCTTCTGGCAAGATTTAAAGTGGCAAGGAACCTGCCAGGCAGTGTGGATGAACAACATATACCATTCCTAGAACTCCTGTTACAGGTGAGTAACCTGTATATCCTGCTGTTCCCTTTCTTACTGCCCTTTCCCCCTCCCAGGGGTTGTTATATGTTTATACTGCTTGGGACTCGGTCCGCATTGTGGAACCTGCTGCAGAGCTTCCTCTCGAAGTAAGATAGTACAGTTGCGTGAGAACTTGAGCTAACAGTAGATCTTCAGAGAAGCTGTTGCAGCAGGTATATTCCCTCCTTCCCCAGGATCAGGCCCTGTTCAGGTCGGTTTCCTCCTCTTTGAGGGTTGTCCATTGATAATCACAACTGTGACCATTGCCTGTTGTTATCTTGCCTGCAGGGCATACAAGAACTAGAGCATGTGGGGAACTCCTCCCTTATATAGGGTGACGTCGGGGGTGGAGCCGATGCCGGCGGGGGCCGTTCCCACAGTGGTACTGCTAGAGAAAAAGTTGCCGGAACCGCCGCCAGGTAGCGCCAGTCCTCATTGTGGAACCTGCTGCAAGAGCTTCTCTCGAAGATCTACTGTTACGGTAAATTCTTACGTAACTGTACTTTCCCCCTTTCCCAACAGAAAACACCGAAAGGAGAAGCGCCACCACCGGAACCGGGATTGCTCACCCTCCAGACCCAGGTCTTCCAGCTCCCAGTCCACTGGTCACTTCAGCTCCTCTGGACATGAGGCCCAGCTTACCTCTCTGAAGCCTCCTGCCTCAGCTTCTCTGGCTAAGGGCTTCTTCCTTCAGCCTATTAAGATTGAGCCCCTGGACTCTGGTTCTGGCGTACGAAGGCCTCTGACTTTGGTTCTACGGGGGTGAAAAGGCCCTTGGATTCCGGCTCCTTGGCACTTTAGAGGCCCTCCGACATCAGCTCTGCAGCGGCTAAAGGTAAGCCCTCCTCCTTGGCTAATCCCCTGGAGTCCAAGCAGTCAGAGGGGCACTCCTCTTCCAGGGCTTCATCCCTGCCCCCAAAGCACAAGTCTGACGGGCATCTGTCCCTGGAGTCTAACTGATGCCCCTTGGACAAGCACAAAATTCTGCTGACAGGCCTGCCAAGGCTGCTCCCGCTCTGACCATTCTCTGGACAGGAGACATCCATCAGACAAGGCTACGGGCCCAACACCAGAAAAGCATCCTTCATTGCCTTCCCGGCACGGACAAGCTGCCCACCGTGTGACTACCATCGTCGGTACCCCTTCATCCCCGCCCGGTACCCCTGATGCCTTTTCCTGACACGATCGCATTTTGACGCCTCCAAGGACCGTACGCTTTGTCCACCCAACGTCGAGCCCGATGATGGTGCTACTGAGTTGCCACCCACGCCGCTATTACACTGATGCCAGATCCTGTTGATGCCAGTGCGGGAGGCAGACTGACATCGCCCCCAAAACCTGGGTCTCCAAAGCTGGGCATGTCTCAGGTGAAGGAACTCTTCATCTGTTGGTGGTAGACTGTTAAGCAGGATCTGGTTTCTCCTCCTGCTCCCACACTAAGCCTACTCCTGTCACTCCAGAGCCAGGTGTTCACATCACCCCTGTTCCATCTATGCGAGGGGACAAAACCTAACTAGCCCAGGAAGCATAAAGATACATGCAGGAGGACCAGGTCTCCTTTCTCCTCCTCCTCTCCTTCACCCAGACCCAGACATAAGAAGAAGAGATGATGTTCCTCCTCCTCTTCTTCAGAAGACTATGAGGAGTCCGAATGCTGTCGTCCGGGATTGCAATGGTGGCTAGTCCCAGAGCACCTTTCATTGAGAGTCCCCGTCGTTGCACCATCTCTGGTTGTGACACTGTCAATGGACGCGTCAGGATCTAGTTGGGGAGCACACCTCAATGGTGTCGGGTCTCAGGACTTGTGGACAACCCAGGAGCTCATCTTCACATAAACATTTTGGAGATGAGAGTTGTCCTTTACATGCTTACAGGCTTTATAGTCGGAGATTCCACGGGTACTCTTCTGCTGCAAACAGACAATACTGTAGTGATGTATTACCTCAGCAAACAAGGAGGCCCTCATTCCTACCCTATTTGCAGGAGGCCATGAGGGTGTGGGATTAGTACTGCTGCAACAGCGCCAAACCTTATTGCTGTACATGTTCCAGGAGTGGACAAGCGTTCATGAACAGTCTGAGCTGATCTCAGGCCAGAGTCCCACGAATGGGAACTACTCAAGAGGTTGTAGAGGATCTGTTTGCAGATGGGGGACACCAGAATGAGACTTTTTGCATCCCTATCCAGCATAAAACTGCCCAATTTCTGCTCGCTACATCCAGGGCCTGGTGTTTTCTGGCAAGGCAGCGTTGTCGTCTCCTGGGTGGGCAGATTCCTCTACACATTTCTCCTTCCCGTTGATCAGAGGTTCTTCTGAAACTCCGCAGACAGCAAGCTGATCTTAATCGTGCCCTTTTGGCCCAGGCAGATCTGGTTCCTCTGCTGTACCAACTTTCTCAGGAACCGCGGTGCCTCTGCCAATCAGCTCTCACCTGTCCCAGGAGGCAGGATCCTTGGTCCATCCAGACCTTTTCCTCTGAACCTGCATGCCTGACTCCTAGGGACATTGCAGTCATGCGCTATGGGGTCTCACAGGAGGTAGCAGATGTTGTAGCGGCTGCTAGAAAACCGGCCACTCATGCCACGTATGCCATGAAATAGCTCAGATTTTGTCTCTGGGCTCTAGCACATGGACTTTCCCCACTGGATTGTTCTGAGGGTTTGGTATTAGACTACCTCCTGTCCCTATTTCAGGCAGGCTTGGCCTACTCCTCGATAAAAGTACACCTCTATGCCATCTCGGCCTATCACGCACCTATAGGCCTATGGTCCATATCCCAGTTGGAAACCGCACGTGCCTTTTTGAGAGGCATTCTCCACCTTAGGCCTCCGATTAAAGATCCCATTCCTCCTTGGGACCTACCCTTCGTCCTGGAGCAGCTTACACTGCCTCCTTTTGAACCAGCCATGGATTGCAAGCTACGTCTTCTTGCATGGAAGATGTTAATTTTAGTTGCTGTTACTTCGGCCAGAAGGATTTCTGAGCTCCACGCACTCATGTGCAAAGAACCTTATTTGGTTTTTCACCAGGACAGGGTGTCCCTAAGGACTAATCCAAAATTTCTGCCTAAGGTGGTCTCAGCCCTTACTCTTAACCAGGATTTCAACCTACCAGTGTACTTTCCAAAGTACTCCCATAGAGGAGAGGCCCTGCTGCACACTCTCGATGTGCATAGGTGTCTAAGATACTACCTGACCAGAACCAGACAACACCGTAAATCTGATCAGCTTTTTGTCTCCTTCACCCATAGGATGCTGGGTGCTCCGGTCTCTAAGCAATGTCTTTCTAGATGGCTCATTCATTGTATCACGTTCTGTTACCAGAAGTGTAACAAGTCCCTACCGGGCTCGGTTAAGGGACATTCCACAAGGGGGGGGGGTGGCTGCCTCCTTTGCTGCTCTGAAGAACGTGTCCACCTCAGCCGTCTGCGCAGCAGCTACTTGGAGCATGGTGCACACCTTTATCAGGCATTATGGCCTGGACGCTGCTTCACGGCGAAGAGCTGGTTTTGGTCTAGCAGTCCTTCAGGGACTACTGTCCTAGGCTCCAGTTCAACTCATGATCTTTCCCTAGCCTCCTCCCATTTGAGAGGGATTTCCAGAATTGCTTTGGAATTGGTCCTAATGGTGTAACCTGCTGCAAGAGCTGTTTCTCAAAGTAAGATAGTACAATTACGTAAGAGCTTACCGTAACAGTAGATCTTCAAGAACAGTTCTTGCAGCAGGTAGATTCCCTCCCAGCATCCCCTCTGGAGGTAGAGTTGTTCCATTTATTACTTCCTAGGATTTGGTGTTTTCAACACCTCCCTGCTGCGTACCTTCTTTGAAGGCTGATCCTCAGTCTCCACTTCAGAAGTCATCTAGCGGCCAGGAGTCTTCGGCGGGAGAACTGGGGATTCTGGGGGACCGACCCCTTTTGTATGATGCCTCACGTCAGGGGTGAGGCCAACGTCGGGGCAGTCCCCGCTGGATACTGCTAGCTAGAAAATTTCCATGGGGTCCTGGCACCTGCCAGCTTCAGTCCTAATGGTGTAACCTGCTGCAAGAGCTGTTTAAGTTCTTATGTAACTGTACTTTCCTTTATGCATTTCCTCCCTTCTCCCTCTTACAATGGGTTCTGCTCAAAGCCCAAGCAGAGAGGGTGGTCATGATCCTGATAGCCTCTCTTTGGCCTAGACAGATTGGGTTTCCACTGCTTAGCGTCTGACAGTGGAGCCTCCATGGCCTCTTCCACTCTCGGGTCAGCTACTCTCTCAGCAACAGTCCACCCCAACTTACTCTCCCTTCACCTGCATGCTTGGCTCCTCAGGACTTAGTCAAGCTCAGATTTGGAGTTTCAGGCGAGGGTAGCTCAAATACTGGTTGAGGGCGAGCCCACTACCAGGGCCACTACGCCATGAAATGGAAGCGCTTTTGTCTGTGGGCCACAGCCAGGAAATTTGACCCTCTGGTCTGTCCAGTCAACTCTATCTTACAATACCTGTTATCCCTTTCGGAGTCAGGTCTTAGTTACTCCTCCATTAAAGGACACCTGGCCGCTGTTTCTGCCTATCATCATTGCGTCCATGACAGGACAATGGCTCAATTGGAGCTGGTTAAAACTTTCCTTAGGGGGATCCTGCATCTCCGTCCTCCTGTTCAGGATCCTGTTCCTCCTTAGGGACTTATTGTTTGTTCTGGAAGGCTTATGCTCCCCCTTTTGAACCAGCTGAGTTGTGGGCTTCGTTATCTCTGCTTGAAGGCGTTGCTTTTGGTGGCAGTCACCTCTGCTAGATGCATTTCTGAGCTTCATGCTTTGATGTGTGAGAACCCTATCTGATTTTTCACAAGAATGAGGCGGATCTCTGCACCAATCCCAAATTCCCTGCAGTAGTCTGGAGACTTACTCTCAATCAGTCGGTTCAGCTTCCAGTCTAGTTCCTGGGATATTCCAACTGGGGTGAGGTGCTTCTGCACTCCTTGGATGTGCATAGAGTCTTGCGCTGTTATCTGTCCAGAACCAAGGAGGCCAGGCAGTCAGATCAGATTTTTGTGTCCTTTACAGACAGGTCCTTGGGGCGCCCGTTTACCAAACAAACGCTTTTACGTTGGTTGGTCAACTGCATTTTCTTCTGTTATGAGAAGGGTGGAAAAACCCTTCCAGGTGCGGTCAAGGTGCATTCCACCAAAGCGGTTTCTACTTCCTTCGCAGCACTCAAGACTGTCGGCGGCTGACATTTGTGCTGCTGCCACTTGGCACTCTGTTCATATGTTCATCAGGCACTACAGCCTGGATATTATTTCCAGGCATCGAGCAGAGTGTGACCTTGCGGTTCCTCAGGGCCTTATCTCATGGGAGGTCTCTCTCTCCATGTGTGTCTGCCTCTCCTCTCTGCCTCCCAAGGGTTGTCTTAAGTTTTATACTGCTTGGGAATCAGTCCTACATGTGTTGACTACTGCAAGAGCTTCCTCTCAAAGTAGGACAGTACAGTTACATAAGAACTTACTGTAACAGTAAATCCTCAAGAGAAGCTCTTGCAACAGGTATGATTTTCCCTCCCTTCTTTCCCTGAGGAGAGAATCTCTCTGCTCTGATTCAGCCTTCATGTTTTCCTTGTTGGGCTTTGTTGTTTGCCTTGTTTTCTCTGTGGGTTTTGTTCTATCCAGTGGTCTGCTTTGGCATGTCATTGGCGTGCAAGATCTGGAGGCGATGGGGACCACCACCTGCCTTTATACTGGGTGAGCGTTGGTGGTGGAGCCAACATCAGTGGACAGTCGCCGTCGGTACTGCTGGAGAAGAGAATTGCTGAGATCTGCCACCAGGTGGCGTCAGTCCTACATTTGTTACCTGCTGCAAGAGCTTCTCTTCAAGATCTAATGTTATGGTAAGTTTTTACATAACTACTTTCCTCCTCTACTCTGGCTCTTAGAGCACTGAATTACCTGGCACACATTGTTGTGTTCCAGAAATCCATTTTGGGACAATTGAAATTGGAATTTGAGGCATTGCATGATTTCGAGGCTAAAACCAAAATCGCTCAGGCGGTCAGGATTGCAGAAATATCCTGCCGTCACTCTCTCGTCACTTATGATGTGGCAGGCGCTTCTACTAGGAGTGCTGCCATGGCGTTAACATTCACAGGTACTCCTGGCTGTGGGTATCTGGTCTGGCCCTGGCGTCTAGTCAGCATCCAGGATACCCCTTCAGAGGATCTGTCCTTTTCGGTGGTGATGATGTCAAGGACATAATCACGGAGCTCCAAGACAGTGGCAAGGCACTGCGATCTGTACAGTCCATGTACTGCTCTAATACAAATAAGCCAAAACAGCCGTTTTGTCACTAGCAACAGTGTCAGAATAGGCAACAGCCAGTCCATCAGAACAAATGTCGGGCCCAGTTGACAGGACCCACCCCTCCAACCAAGTTCCAAAGTGCTGCCGGGGTGGTGCTTCCCCACCCCACTCTGTCTCCTGACTCATGGCAGAGCCCCCAGCATCCACTGCTGGCTCCAGGGGAACCAGTAGGGGGCAGATTCGCCAACCACCTGGCAGGGTGAGAGGCAATAACCACAGACTCCTGGGTACTTCAGCTGGTCACTCAAGGTGACACCATCGAGTTTCTGGAAGAACCTCCTAGGAACCCTCCAGGTCTCTCCCATTACGTACACGGTCACATTCTGCTCGTCAGGGAAGAGATTCAGGCTCTTCTGACAAAATCAGCCATAGAGCCTGTTTCTCAGGCCCAGGAAGGAAAGCGGTTTTACTTCCATTTCTTCCTGGTCCCCAAAAAGGACATTCTTCCAATCCTGGACATCAGCATGCTAAACCTCTCCATGAGCACAAGAAGTTTCACATGTTGACTCTTCTGGGTCTCATGCCCCTTCTGCAGCAGGGCCATTGGCTTTGTGCCCTGGATATGCAGGATACTTAGACCTGCATATCCCCATTTTCCTCTCGCATCGCCGCTTCCTGCATTTTACTTTCCAGGGGGAGCACTTCCAGTTCAAGGCACTTCCCTTTGGCCTTTCTTCAGCAGCCAGGGTTTTCACCAAGTACCTAGCGGTGGTGGCAGCGGCTTTACACTGCCAGGGGATTTATGTTTTTCCATGCCTCGATGACTTGCTCCTGTCAGCTCCTTCGAGGGAGGGCCTGGAGGTCTTGCTACACTACCCTGAACCTATTCAGACAAGTGGGGATCACAGTAAACTACCCCAAATCCCACCTTGCTCCCTCCCAGTGCCTCCATTTCATTGGGGCAGTGTTGGATACAGCTCAGAGTCGGGCTTTCCTTTCTTTGGACCAGGAGGAAACCTTGTGTCAGCAGGCCATCCAAGTGGCAACCAGTCAGTGGACCTTAGCCCACTCAGTTCTGTGTCTTCTAGGACTGATTGCAGCGGCTATTCCTACTGTCCCCTGGCTAGGCTCCACATGTGGATTATGCAGTGGACCCTCAGGGTCCAGTGGGACAGAAAACTGACTAGCTGGGTCCCAGAATTCTAGTGTTTAGCCCTTATGTTGGAATCTCCTTTGGCGGCAGGATTTATCCAATCTCACCAGAGGAATTCCTTTTCAGATGCCCCACCGACTCAAACCCTGACCACGGACGCCTCCAGTCAGTGCTGGGGTGCTCATCTCAGCAATCACAGGACGCGGGATCCTGGTCCCAGCAGGAGCACATCAGTGTGCAAGAAATGCGGGCTGTACTTTATGCTCTGCAAGACTTTTAGCCTCTTCTCCTCCTCCCAGTACCTCTTCTGGTACAGACCGACAACATCGTTGTCTGGTACCTGAACAAACGACACAGTCATTATTCACTGTGCAGAGGCGATGCGATGTGGCAGTGGGCAACCTAGCACAGCCTGCAGCTCATGGCAGTGCATGTCACAGGCATTCAAAGCGTCTTGGCTAACACTCTCAGCCGCGGTCAGGCAAGGACACACGGTGGGAACTGATGCAGTCGGTTGTCGAAGACATGTTCGATCGGTGGGGACACCCAGATCTCGATCAGTTCTCCTCCTCCTCATCCAGCACAAAACTACCCAGTTTCTGCTTGCTCATCCATGAGTGTGGTGTTTTCTGGCAAGACACACTTTCTCTCTGCTGGACAGGAGGTTTTGTATGCCTTCCTCCTTTCCACTGTTGCAGAGGTTACTTCTAAAACTGCAGCAAGAGGGACATGCATGATTCTGATAGCCCCGTTGGCTTTGCCAAGTGTGGTTTCATCTGCTCCAGCAGTTGAGGTGGAACCTCCAGTTCCCTTCCTCTCTTCCACAGCCTGCTGACTCAAAACCAGGGCAAGCTGGTCCATCCTGGCCTCAGGTCCCTTAGCCTGCCTGCGCGTGGCACCTGCTGACATAGCAGTTGCGCTTTGGGGTCTCTTCAGAGTGGCGCAAGTTCTCGTGTACACCAGAAAGCCATCCCCAAGGACTACTCATGCTATGAAGGGTCTTCATTTGGGCATCTGCCAAGGGTTGGGACCCTTTTTCTTGCCCCATACCCCAAGTCATGGAAAACTGCTGCATTTCTCTGACCCTGGCCATAGTTACTCTTCTCTGAAGGTACACTTGTCTGCTATTTCTGCCTTCCAGACTCCGGTGGATGGCAAAACCTTGGCTCGGTTAGAGGTCTCCAAAATCTTTCTGAAAGGAATTCTCTTTCTGAAACCCCGATCAGGAACTCTGTTTCTCCATGGGTTTACATTTTATCCTTGAGAAGCTCACTTTACCTCGCTTTGAACCAGCTACGAGCTGCAACCTCGCTACCTGTCATGGAAAGTGCTCTTTTTAGTTGCTGTTACTTCTGCTCAAGGATTTCCGAGCTTCAGGTCCTGATGTGCAAGGAGCCTTATTTGATTTTCCACAGAGACCAGGTGGCTCTGTGTACAGATCTTAAGTTTTTACCGAAAGTGGTTTCTGAGTTTACTTTAAATCAGACCATACATGTGCCAGTGTATTACCCTGAGCATTCTAATCAAGGGGAGGCCATTCTGTACACACTTGATGTGCACAGAATTTTGCATTATGACACAAACCAGACAAAGTCAATCTGCAAAATGGATCAGCTTTTCGTTTCCTTTGTGCCAAAAAGAGAGGGCATGGCAGTTTCCAAACAATGTTTATCCAAATGGCTGGCAAACTGCATTGTGCTCTATCAGAAATATAACAAGTCCCTTCCGGGGGAAGTTAAACGGCACTCAACCAGAGGCATGGCTGCATCTGCTGCTTGTTTCAGGAATGTTGCTGCCACAGACATTTGTGTGGCAGCCACTTGAAGCTCTGTCCACACCTTTACCAAACGCTACAGTCTGGACATTGTCTCTAGGCGCAGGATGGACTTTTGACTACGTGCATACCTCTCAACTGTCCCTGATTTTCAGGAACGTCTCTGATATTGCCTCAAATCTTCCCTGTGTCCCTCGTAAAATTTGTGTTCTTGTGACAGAACAGTGGGGATTAAAAGCACAAAATAATGTCAAACATTAGAGTAACAGTCTTGTTATTCTTCAGAAAATGCATCTTAACACAAATCCCTTTATTCTATCAGCTTTGGAAGTGAGTAGTACCAGATTTTAAGATGTGTCCCTGATTTGGGGTCTTTGTCCCTGATTTTATTAAGCCTTGTCCCTGATTCATGAGGCAACAGGTTGAGAGGTATGACTACGTGTCCTTCAGGGCCTCCTGTACTAATTCAGTGCCTACTGCAGAACTTTCCTTCCTCCTGTGCTTCAGTCTTTGTCTGAATTACACTGCATGGGACTCAGTCATAATGGTTATTACCTACTGCAAGAGCTCTCAGGTAAGATAGTACTGTTGCGTAAGAACTTACCATAACAGTAGATCTTGAGAGGCTCTTAGTAAGACTGCTTTCCTCCCACCTTCCCCCTGCTTCTGTGGCTACTTTTCTCCTCTAGCCTTTCTTTGGCTCCAGGAGCCCACTCTTTCTTCTGTCACACCTTCTTAGGTCTCCGGCAGGAGAACGGATGGAAGGCAGGCGTGAGGACTACCCACTATAGAGTGTCACACTGGCGTACATCACCATGATGTCAGGTGGGTGGGCCCCAGCCAGATTCTGCTAGCTAAAGTTTTCTGTGTGGTCCTAGTGCCAGATGGCTCTAGTCCTAATGGTTATTATCTATTGCAAGAGCCTCTCTCAAAGATCTACTGTTACAGTAAGTTCTTGCGTAACTATACTATCTTCTTCAATGATATCTCTTTCATCAGGCCACACCTGCGAATAACAGGCACCAGGCACCAGGCGGTTGGACCACATGGAAACTTTTTTGTTTGCAGTCTACTAGTGGCTACCCACAGTGACATATGACATCAACATCCTTCACTATATAAACGTAGGTGGCCCCGTGCCCTCTTCAGTTCTTTCCCACTGTCAGCTGTATTTGCCGGACTCCACAGAGACCATCACTACAGTCGACCACTAACTTTTGATTTTCCACACTTTATTATTTCTTTTTCTCAACCTAGTACGTTATCACTTTATTTCTAAAGTGATTGCTGTCATCGTGTATGTCGATGAAAGATCCTGCTAAGCTCTTTTGTTATTGCGAGTGTGGTGGAAGGATCTACTCCCATGATGACCACAGTGTCTACATCCGCTATCTCAGCAAGTCCCACAACACCAAGGCCTGCAAGCAGTGCCTGAAATTCAACCAAGCCACCCCACAACACCACCAGAAAGTCCTACAGTCTTGCCTCCTAGAGCAGAAGGTAGCCAGAATGGAAAGGGAGTTTTAGGCGATAAGCTCCGCCGCATCACCAGCCCAGTCCTCGGGTTCTCATTCCTCCAAGGTCCAGGAAAAGTCTTCAAGCAAGCACAAACACCGAGAGATGGAGGGGAGTAAGGACAAATCCCCCCAATCTGCTCTCAGTCACCACTCTCCTCGGCACCTACTGTTGCAGTGTCATCATCCACTTTGGTGGCGATGCTTCCTGCCACCCATACTCTTATTCTCATAGGGTCAGCTTTGGCAGTGAGTTCCACCAGACCTCCCATGGTCAGGAGGCTAATCGGCATCAGGCTGTTGACAGCCCCACCGACGTTGCAAACCATGCCGCCCAGAACTCAGCTTCCTCCAGGTCAGCTAGCAGTGAGTTCCACCGGTTCTCCCATGGCCAGCATTGGCCTGTTGACATCATGGCTGTAGCTGCCCCTGTTGATGCTGCACGGCGTTTCACTGACATCGGGGCTCCAGCCTCTCCAGTCAGTGCCCCAAGGCACCCCTGCGATGCAGGCCACTGTCGACATATCCCTGCAATGCAGGCTACCATCGATATACAGAAAGTGCTCTCCTCCTTTGCGGAGATCTTGCAGCGTCTTGTGCCTTCTCCAGACCTGATGACCAGACCAGCCGCCGTGTCAGTGCTTGCCTCGTTGATGTGCTCTGCTCGCTCCAGGGCATCGACATCCTCACTTTCCACTTTGCAGCCTACAGATGCTGTTGATGAGAATCAGGAATACATTTCTGACCTCATGCCACATGAGGAGGATGAAGACATGGATGGGAGCACTGATAGATCTGGCTTCACTGTCTCCTGGAGTGAGGGACTCTACACTATATACCCTAGGTCCCTCCTGAGGGACCCTGTCTTCATTGGTATGATGAGACAGCTCCAAGCTGCCATGGGCTTTGATGCCCAGGAACAGGACATCACATGGAGAAATTTGGTGGAGTTTCCAGAAGTGCCAGACTCTCCTCCTCTGGTCATCCCTCCTCTGCTGGCTGCATTAGAGGATGCCACCATGGCTGCCTGGTACAGGCCTAGCTTCATACCTGCCATGCCCAGGAAGGCAGACAAGCTATACCAGGCCTATTAGAAACCCTTTCTGCAGGGCAACCTGAGGCAGATTTAGTGGTAATTAAGGCAGCCCATGATGGGTCCAAGGTGCCTAAACACTTCAGCTCTCTCCCACAAGATAAAGAGTCAAGAAAGTTGGGCCTTATGGGTAAGGGACTGTTGCCTCTGCCATACTGGGCCTCAGAATTAACTATCAGGTCCATATGGTCACATTTCAGAATACCCTCTGGAAAAAGGCTAAAGCTGCAGCCCAGACCCTTCCAGAGGGTCCCCAGAAACGAGATGCTTAAGGCTTTCCAGACTTGGGCTGATGTAGGTAAGCACCTCTTGAGGTCTACCTATGATGTTTCTGATGCCTTAGCTAGGGCAGGAGTGGCCAGTATCTGCCTCAGGAGCATTCTTGGCTCAGGATTTGCTAGTGATGTCCAGCAATCCATTTTGAATACCCCTTTTAGAGTTTACAAGTGTTTTGGAGCAGATGTGCAGGATATCCTTTCTGACCTTCAAGCCTCAAGAAGGACTCTTTGGTCAGTCCACTTACTGTACCACACCCAGCCAAGAAGTGGGCAGAGGGTGCCATTTCATCATGCCACCCATAGACCCAGGTGAGGGACCAGACATCAGGGCAAGCAGAGAGCAGTAGCAGCTTTGCCTGCTGGAGATGTATGGCCACGCTCTCATGAGACGAGAGGATGCCAGACCAAACTGTTAAGCGAACAGAAACCACAAACTTGATGGCACTCAGTCGAAAAATAAAAAATATTACAAAGTATTAAATTTATATCCAACACCTTTATTGTGAGAGCCCAGCACTAAGCCCCAATGCTTCGCCTCTTAACACGGGAGGCTTCGCCAGGGGATAGTGGATGTAAATTTAATACCATGTACTTTGTAATATTTTTTATTTTTCCGTTGAGTGCCACCAAGTTTGGTTTCTGCAGCTTTGCCTGCCCCTGCCTCCACCACAGGTAAAGCTCCCAAAGGTGGAAGGTGTGGCCCTAGCCGCATGTTCAGCCTCAGCCTTACATAGGTTTAATAAGAGCTGTATAAACTTTCATCCTTGGTGCTCGCATATCATCTAAAATGCAGACTTGCCTGTCCTGTGTAGATTATCTAACTTCAACTTGAAGCCATTGACTGATGAACTGACCACAATTTCCAACGGTAGGGCGTTCCATAATGGTATCACCCTCTGTTTATACCATTTTTGTCTTTTCCATGATCTGCATTTCTCCCCTCTTAGTTGAAGTGGGTGTGCCCTACTGTGGTAGGTTTGATCTCTGAAGTGGAACCCCAATCTGTCCCATAGATCTCCATCCATTTGGACCTTAAATAGCAGACACGCCTCCCTTACCCTTCTATAGCAGTGAGAACATGTTGAGTTCCTTCAGTCTGTTAGTATAATCCATCCCTTTTAGACCTGTTATAGTGTGTGCCCTTTTTCTGTATCCTCTCCAGCAAGTCTATCTCGCTTTTATATGGTGACCACACCTGTGTGTCATACTGCAATTACGGTCTAACCAGGGAGCCGTACAATGGCACCAAAACCGCTCTCCTTCTGCTAGAGATGTGCCTAATGATGTAATTTAAAACACAATTTGCTTTTTGGCACACATTCCTATAGTGCGCTTTAAATTGCAGATCATTTGAGATAGTAATACCCAAATCTTTTTCTTTGTTTACACTTCTGAGAGCTGTATTGCCAGGCAATAGGTGACCTTCGGAATTTTCCTACCTAAGTGCATAACTGTGTATTTTCCTGGATGTAACTGTATTGTCTGTGGTTCAGGGCCTCCTGAAGACTGATTGTATCGCTGGGGTTTATTATCTCTGCCCCCACCCTGCAGTCATCTGCAGATTTTGTCATCCATTCATTTTAGTGTTCGATCTAAAGGGGATGTGACATAAATGTTGTTGAAGAGACACGGTCCCAGAACTGAACCCTGAGGTACTCCACTTGTTTCTGTCCAGTCCGAGAGTACATCCCTAACACTGACTCTTTGCCTTCTGTCTAGTAACCAGGAATACAGAAGGCAGTGAGTCAGTGTTAGGGGTGTACTCTCGGGCTGGACGGACATAACAAGTGGAGTGCCTCAGGGTTCAGTTCTGGGAGCCTGACTCCTTACTAGACCCCCACCCTCCAGGAGGTGGTGGTAGGGAGTTGTTTCTCCCTTCACCTGGACAAGTGGAGAGAAATTACAACAGAAGCTTGGATCCTGCAGTTCATGGAGCAAACTCATGCTCTCAAACTTCTAGAGCTACCTTCAGACCTCCCTCCAAATCCCTCACCCTATCTTGTAGACCACATACCGGTGCTACTGGAGAAAGTTCATACATTACTGCAGAAAATGGCTATAGAACCAGTTCCCTGGGAGCAAAGGAACAAGGGGTTATATTTTCACTTCTTTGTAGTCCCCAGATCTACAGGGGACTTGAGGCCCATTCTGGATTTGAAAAATCTGAACTTCTACGATAAATATGAGAAGTTCTGGATGGTAACTCTGCAAGGCCTGCTGCCCTTGCTGGAAAAGGGGGACTGAATATGCTCCCTAGGCGGTGCAGGAAGCTTACCTTCACATCAAGTTGTGCTCTCCTCACAGGAAGTACTTCAGGTTCCTGTTTCAGGGGGAGTACTACCACTTCAGGGTATTGCCCTTTGGCGTGTCATCTGCACCACAGGTATTTACCAAATGCTTAGCAGTGGTGGCAGAAGCCCTCAGGAGGGTGGAGGGACTGAATGTCTTCCTCGATCTGGGCAATTGGTTGCTCGAAGCTCAGTCCAAGGAGCACCTGTCTCACAATCCTAGGGCATACCATATAGCTGTTCCATGCCCTTATCGGCCTTCCTGCCCCAGGACTAGGCAAAGTGCCTGATAGCTCAGGCCCAGGTGCTTTAAAGCAGCAGGTATGTCATAGTCAGGACATTCCTCAGGCTACTGGGCCTGATGGCAGCAGCCATTGTCACGGTTCCCCTGGCAAGACTGCGTTTGTGGATCCCCCAGTAGACATTGAGTCCAGTAGGATCAACGAACCGACGATCTAGAACAGAAGGTTCTAGTCACATCATCGGTAAAGAAGATGCTTCAGTGGTGGATGGAACCCAGTAATTTGTTCAAAGAGGTTCCTTTCCAAATCCCCTCCCCTCATCAGATTCTCACGCTGGATGCTTTGGGGATGGGCTGGGGGCACACTTGAGGTCTCTTCAGACCCAGGGTACTTGGACCGGGTTGGAGAGTTCCCTCCACATAAACATCTTAGAGATAAGGGCCATTCTGTATGGCCTACAGGCCTTCCAGAACCACCTGTCCCCAGGGCTCTGCTGGTACAAATGGACATCATCAGTAAGGAGGGACTCACTCATACACCTTGTGCAGAGAAGCGATGAGGGTTTGGTACTGGACTGTAGAACATGGTCTAGAACTGTCTGCCATCCATGTTCCAGGTATCCAAAATGTCCTGGTGAACGGCCTAAGCCAGTCGCAGTCCAGAATGCAGAGGTGGGAGCTGCTGTCCTCGGTAGTAGAAGATCTGTTAGACTGGTGGGGTCAAACAGTGTTAACCCTTTATGTTCCAACTGAATGCAAACTCCGTTTTCTGTTCGCTTGCTCCAAGTCTTGAGTTTTTGGCAAGACATGTTGTCCCACTCTTGGAAAGGGAGGTTCTTACTCGAGAAACAGGTCTTGCAGAAGGTTACACCATTAGGACTGAAGCGCAGGCGCCAGGACCCCATGAAATTTCTGGCTAGCAGTATTCAGTGAGGACTGCTTGGTCGGTCCCACCCGGCGTCTGGCATAGTACATAAGGGGGCGGTCCCCCAGAATCCCCAGTTCTTTTCCCGCCGTCAACTCGCATCGGCCTCTCGGTCTCTACCTAGCGCACAATGACTTAGAACTTCAAGAGTTTCTACCTAACTAATGTCCTCTCCAACTCCTTCATCTGAGGGACACCTTTCAAAGTGTGCCTGCGGAAAACAGATCCCTTTCAAGTATCCTCATTCTTCCTGCGTGTGTTGCTTAGGCCCGGACCATGATACCAAGGCCTGCACCTTTTGCCAGGAGTTCAACAGCCGCATTCATAGGATCCGCTGGCCAGAAGCCACTTCAGGCTTACCTGCTAGAGGAAAACTTAATAGGATGGACAAAGAAACTTCCTCCAGGTGCGATTCTTCTTCCAAGGTCCACAGACACCGGGACAAGCACCAGGAGAAGGCAAGGTCCAGATCCCCGAACCGGGCCTTGGATTGGTGGAGCTCAGGCTCCACCCGATCGGACCACTCTCCCTCCAGAGCTAGGTCTCAGCCCCCCAGTCAAGGTCAGGGCTTCCAGCTGTTCTTCAACTCTTCAGCCCATTAAGACTTCCAGGCCCTCGGCTTCCTCTACTCCCTCTCGGGCCTCTTCAAAGTCCTCTGAACGCCACGAGTCTTCCTCTTCCACCCGACGTCGGGACCCCGACTCCCGGTCGGTTTCCCAGCCCCCTAGGGGCCCGGATCCTCCACCCAGGAAGACGAAGGACCTGACGTCCCTCAAGCGGACGACGGACCCAGCGTCGGCCAAGCACCTGAAGTTGGCCAGGCGTTCACTGGAACCGAGGACATCGGCCAAGCACCAGATGTCAGCCAGACGTTCACGGGACCCAATGTCGTCGGCCAAGTGACCGAAGACTGCCCCCCTGTCACCGGTAGACACCGGTCACAGGGACTCCATGGAGGAGGAGACCGCATTGCCCGAAGACCAGGCGGGTGACACACAGGATGCCGGGCTTCCGAGGGAACCTTCACCCACCCTGGAAATACCCGAGGACCCGACACCCCACCCTTGCAGACCACCGGTGCCAGGCTCTTCACCGGGCATGAATATCCAAGAAGTAAATGAACTCTCTACTTTCTGGTGGGACACCATCCGCAAAGACGTGGTCCCAGTGAAACCTGCTCCTCTACCTCCTCCTACTCCTTCACCTCCTACACCCCCTCCTCCACCACAGGGGCCAGCAGGACGACCACCAACCCCCAAGGAGCAGACTCCACCTCCTGGGGTAGATCCCAGGATCGGAGAAGGCTTCCCTCAAGATCTCCATCAGGGTCTCCCAGCCCCAAGCGACCCAGATGTCGGCTTTATACTCCGTCAGGGGAGGACTCCAGATCGGATTCCTCGGATTACTCCAGATCTCCTTCTCCACTCAGCATTTCATCACCTGACCCACATGACCTTCCCAGGTCTCCTCCGGATGATCCCTCTTTCTCTGAGATCATGAAGCACATCCAGGACAACATGGGGTGGGATGCTGAGGACCTCGACCCCAAAAGGTGGCGCCTTCCCCGTTATATTCGGCAGAAAGACCCAAAGTCTGTGATAGTGCCACCCTTGGTAGACACATTTGCGGACGTCACCAATGCTGTGTGGAAGCATCCGCACTCCACTCCTGCGGTGCCAAAGAAAGCTGACTGCCTGTACAAGGCCCCAAGAGGGGACCAGTACCTGGCTCAACAACCTCTGGCAGACTCCCTGGTCATTACGGCCTCACATGACTGGTCCCAAAGACTGCAACACATGAGCACACCGCCACCGGAACAGGAATCCAAACAATTGGATGCCCTGGGGAGACGCATGTATGTGGCCGCTACATGCTCCATCAGGTCCATGAACTACCTAACCCACATGGTACAGTTTCAGAACGCCCTATGGGAACAGGGCCAGGACCTGGTCGATAAGCTTCTGGATGGCGAGCAGAAGGCGGAGCTCCTAAACCTTCTCCACACAGGGTCTGATGTGGGGACCCAGGTACTACGAGCTGCATATGATTCCGTGGACTCATCCGCCAGAGCTGCAGCTTCAGGCAGCTGTCTCTGGCAACACTCTTGGCTCCGTGTCTCTGGCTTCACCCCGGACGTACAGAAGAACATTCTTGATGTCCCTTACAATGGCAAAGTACTTTTTGGTGAACCCTCGGAGAAGGTGATCACTAAACTTCAGGATGCTGGGAAGGCAGTCAGGTTTGTACAGGCCATGTACAGACACAGGCCTGGTTCCTTTTGTAGGAACCAGAGCCGTTTTCGCAGCCGGCAACAAAGGCAGCAACCACGTTCCGGCCAGCAACAAAGGGGCACCTTTCAGCGGAAAGCCCAGGCTAAGTCGTCCCCAGGCAGAGCCCAACGCTACACTAAACCGGCCCAGCCTGCAGGGACCAGTGCTGCCACAGCATGACTCCTTCCCGGTCCCCGCCCCCTCCTCCGGGTCAACAGGCACAAAAGGTTGGGAGTCGCATCGCTCGCAACTTTTCAGGGTAGCAGTCGATTACCACCGACCGGTGGGTTCTCCAATTGGTCAAAAGGGCCACTTCATAGAATTTCTCGACCACCCACCGGCAAGACCTCCCCTGCTTTCCCATTACTCGGGTCAGCACGCCCTGCTTATACAGCAGGAGGTACTCGCGCACCTGGAAAAAGAAGTGATAGAGCACGTTCCATGGAACCAGAGGGATGCAGGATATTATTCTCACTTCTTTCTGGTTCCCAAGAAAACAGGGGACCTATGTCCGATACTGGACCTCAGCAACCTCTACGAGTCGGTCCTGTACAAACGCTTCGCATGGTGACCCTCCCAGGTCTGATTCCTATACTCAAGCAGGGTGCCTTTCTAGCATCCTTGGACATGCAGGACGCTTACCTGCATATACCCATTGCTCAAGCGCACAGGAAATTTCTGCGCTTCGAGGTCCAGGGCCACCATTATCAGTTCCAAGCTCCTCCTTTTGACTGTCATCGGCACCTCGGGTATTCACGGCACATGGCAGTCGTAAGGCGACTTATGAGGAAACAAGGCCACTACGTGTTCCCCTACCTGGACGACTGGCTTCTCATGGCACCCTCTCGGGAGGCCTTGATGTCTGCCATTCATCATACTCGGTCTCTGTTCGAGACACTGGGCATCTTGATCAATCAAGAGAAGTCACGTCTGGTTCCGTCTCAGACTCTGCAGTTCATAGGCGCAGTTCTGGACACTTTCTCCCCCAGGACAGAGTGGAACACATTGGATACCTCATCAGGGACATTTTGGCAAAGAAGACCGTTCCTGCGAGATTGGTCCTTTGCCTGCTCGGACACATGGCTGCAGCCATCGCAACAGTCCCACTTGCTTGTCTCCATATGCGGGTCACCCAATGGATTTTATGGGTCCAATGGGATCAAAAGCAAGACCATCTGCAGCTTCCAATCCAGATTACGAGAACCGTAATCCGGGATTGGCAATCGTGGCTAGATCTGAAGAATCTATCTGCAGGGGTCCCCTTTGTTGTGCCGTCTCTGATTGTGACACTCTCCACAGATGCCTCAGAGCTCGGATGGGGAGCACACCTCGACGGTGTCCAATCTCAGGGCCTGTGGACAGCCCAAGAGACTCATCTCCACATAAACATCCTGAAAATGAGAGCAGTTCTTTACGCCCTGCAGACCTTCCATTTGGAGATTCCACCGGGTACTCTTCTGTTACAAACCGACAAGTCCGCGGTGATGTATTATCTCAACAAACAAGGAGGCACCCATTCCTACCCGCTTTGCAGGGAGGCCATGAGGGTGTGGGATTGGGCTTTGCAACACGGCGCAAACCTCATTGCTTTTCATGTCCCAGGAGTGGACAACGTCATCGCAGACGGCCTGAGCCGCTGTCAGGCCACAGTCCACAAGTGGGAACTGCTCCAGGAGGTAGTAGAGGATCTGTTTCACAGATGGGGTACACCAGAGTTAGACCTTTTGCGCCCCCATCCAACGCAAAACTGCCCAATTTTTGCTCGTTAGATCCAGGGCCTGGTGTTTTCTGGCGAGACGCGTTGTCCCTCTCCTGGGTGGGCAGATTCCTCTATGCCTTCTCCCCTTTCCATTGATCCAGAGGGTTCTTCTGAAACTTCGCAGAGAGCAAGTGACGCTGATACTCATCGCGCTGTTCAGGCCCAGGCAGATCTGGTTCCTTCTACTACACCAGCTATCCCAGGAACCTCCGGTGCCTCTGCCAATCAGCTCTCACTTGTTGTCTCAGGAGGGGCAGGCTCCTTGGTCCATCTGGGCCTTCGTTCGCTGAGCCTGCACGCTTGGCTCCTAGAGTCATAGTCATGTTGTGACATGGGGTCTCAAGAGGTAGCTGATGTCCTGGTGTCTGCAAGAAAACTGGCCACTCACACTACTTATGCCATGAAATATCACGTTTTTGTCTATGGGCTCAAGCGGGGTTTCACCTCTAGACTGTCCAGAAAAGTCAGTCTTGGACTACCTCCTGTCTCTTTTTCAGACATGTTTGGCCTACTCCTCGATTAAAGTACACCTCTGTGCCATTTCAGCCTAGCATTGTCCGATAGGCCAACGCACCATATCCCAGTTGGACACAGCACAAGCCTTCCTGAGAGGTATTCTCCACCTTAGACCTCCGATTAAGGATCCAGTTCCGCCATGGGATCTACCCTTTGTCCTGGAGCAGCTCACGCTGCCACCCTTTGAACCAGCCTCGGATTGCGAGCTACGTCTTCTCACTTGAAAGACGTTGTTTCTAGTTGCTGTTACTTCGGCCAGAAGAATTTCTGAACTCCATGCACTCATGTACAAGGAGCCTTATTTGGTTTTTCACCAAGACATGGTATCCCTGCGGACTAATCCCAAATTTCTGCCTAAGGTGGTCTCGGCTCTCATCCTTAATCAAGACATCGATCTACCAGTGTACTTTTCCAACTATTCGAATTGAGGAGAGGCCCTGTTGCACACCCTAGACGTGCATAGGTGTCTCCAATACTACCTGACCAGAACCAAACACCACCGAAAATCGGACCAGCTTTTTGTCTCCTTTGCCCACTGGATGATGGGAGCTGTGGTTTCTAAACAGTCGCCGTCCAGGTGGCTTATTCAGTGTATCACGTTCTGTTACCAGAAGCGCAACAAACCCTTACCGGACATGGTTAAGGGTCATTCCACAAGGGGGTGGCTACTTCTTTGCAGCTCTTAAGAATGTGTCACACTTGAATATCTGTGCTGCAGCTACCTGTAGCTCTGCGCACACTTTCTTCAGGTACTACAGCCTGGATATTGCATCGAGGTGAAGAGCAGGTTTTGGTCTAGCAGTCCTTCAAGGACTTCTGTCCTAGGCTTTGGTTTCATTAAGGATTTCTACCTTCCCTCCTCCCAGTGGTGTGGAATTTCCATGATTGCTTGGGAATCAGTCCTAATGGTGTAGCCTGCTGCAAGAGCTGTTTCTTGAAGTAAGATAGTACAGTTACGTAAGAACTTCACGTGAACAGTAGATCTTCGAGAATAGCTCTGCAGCAGGTACCTTCCCACCATCCACGCTGGAGGTAGATTCTAGTTCCAACATCCTTCTCCAAGGATCAAGTGTCTCAGCATCTCTCTGACTGCCATTTGATGGTGGATCCTCAGTCTCCTCTTCTGATGTCATCCAGTGGCCGGGAGTCTCGGCGAGAACTGAGGATTCTGGGGACCTCCTCCCTTATGTACTATGCCTGATGTCGGTAGGGACTGGACGTCGGGGCGTCCCGCTGAATACTGCTAGCTAGAAAATTTCTGGGTCCTGGCGCCTGCCGGCTTCAGTCCTAAGGGTGTAACCTGCTGCAAGAGCTGTTCTCGAAGATCTACTGTTACGGTAAGTTCTTACGTAACTGTACTTTCCTCTGTGCCTTTCCTCCTTTCCCTCTGATTCAGAGAAACATAGACACTATTGGCAGATAAGGGCCTATGGCCCACCCAGTCTGCCAGTTTGAGCTTGTAAGTTCCCTTTATGTTTTTCTAGACATCTGTTGCCCCTTACCCCTGACCTCCAGAATTCCCTTTTGTCTATCCCATGCATTCTTAAATCCTGTGATTGTTTCAGCCCCCACCACTTCCTCTGGCAGGATGTTCCACTTGTCCACCACCCTTTCTGTGAAGAAATTTTTTCTCGCTTTTCCTCTGAATCGCCCTCCCCCCACCTTCATCCCATGCCCTCTAGTCCTGGAACATCTTTTTTGATGGAAAATTATGTATTCCTGCACCCTATTTCTCCCTGTAAGTTACTTGTATGTTGCTATCATATCCCCTCTCTTCCTCTTCTCCTCCAGGGAGTACATATTCAAGTCCTTCAGCCTGTTCTCATAGGACTTGTGATGCAATCCCTGTACATCTTTGTTACCCTTCTCTGAACCTTCTCTATCTTATGTCCTTACATAGGTAAGGTCTCCAGAACTGTACATTGTACTCCAGGTGGGGCCTCACTAGTGTCTCGTATAGTGGAATTATGACCTCCCTTTTCCTGCTGGTGATGCCGCTGCCTATGCATCCCAGAATCCTATTTGCTTTACTTGCTGCCTTGTTGCACTGTTTCCCTACCTTGAGGTCATCAGAGATAACTCCCAAGATCCCTTTCCTGCTTGGTGCATGCTATATCCTCACCCCTCAACTGATATGTTGCTCCAGGGTTTTGTAGCCCTATATGCATCATCTTGCACTTCTTTGTGTTAAATTTCAACTGCCAAACCCTTGACCATTCTTCAAGCTTCTATAGGTCCTCCTCATTCTGTCTACACCCTCTGTCATGTCCACTCTGTTACAGAGCTTCATGTTGTCAGCAAACAGGGAAATTCTGCCTTCTAGGTCCTGTGCAGTGTCACTGATGAAGATGTTGGATAGGACCAGTCCCAGCACTGACCCCTGTGGTACCCCACTGGTCACTCTTCCCTCTGTGACGTGACAGCCACTTACCACCACCCTCTGTGTCCTGCCACCCAGTCAATTACCCACCCACTGCTCTACTGCCCTGCCCACTCCCATATTTCCCAGTTTGTTCAGTAACCTTCTATGTGGTACACGTCAAAGTCCTTGCTGAAGTCCAGATAAGCCACTTCCACTGCCCTCTCCTGATCCATCGCTCTTGTCACCCAGTCAAATAATTCAATGAGGTTGGTCTGCCATGACCTCCCCCCAGTGAAACCATGCTGCCTTGGGTCCTGTAGTCCGTTGCAAACCAGATGTTCCACCAATCTCTCCTTCAGTAGTGCTTCCATGATCTTCTCCACTACCGAGATCAGGCTGACTGGTCTGTAGTTGGTTGCTTCCTCTTTGTTCCCCCTTTTGCATAAGGGGACTACATCTGCTGTCCTCCAGTTTTTGGGTACCTCCCCTGTTTCCAGTGATTGGCTTAACAGAATTGCCAGAGGTTCAGCCACCATCTCTCTTAGTTCCTTTAGGACCCTAGGGTACACCCCATCTGTCCCCATTGCTTTATCGACTCTTATTCCTTCTAGTTCCTTTAGGACCCTTTCCTGTGTAAAGGAACTTGTATCCATTTCTGCGGTGCTCTCACCCCTTGTATTCCCTTCAGGCCCATTACCCTCCTCTTCCACAATAAAGACTGAACAGAAATATCTGTTCAGTATGTCAGCTTTACTGTTGGCATCCTCCATGCAGCCCCCGTACTCCCCCTTCAGCCTCACGATCCCTTCCTTTGCCTTTCTTTTTTTACTTGTGTACTTGTAAAAGGTTTTGTCCCATCTACCCACTGATTCTGTGATGCACTCTTCTGTCTGAGCTTTGGCTCCCCTTACTACCCTCCCTGCCTCTTTTTGCTTCTCCTGGTACTTCTCCCTATCCCCTTCTGCCTGCGTCTTTTTGTATTGCCTGAATGCTATTTTTTTGGCTTTCACTTTTAATACGCTACCTCCTTGGAAAAACATAATGGCCTCCTCTTCCTTTTCCCCTTGCTAACCTGCTTAATGCATAATTCTGTTACTCTTGTAATCCCTGTTTTAAATATTGCCCACTGTTCCTCCACCCCTGATTCCCTCCCCATTCCCATTAGGGCCTCTTTCAAGCATCCACTCATTTCACAAAGTCTGCCTCCTCAACTCCAGGATACATGCTTTTATGCGGTTTGGTTCTGCTCCTTCTGTGATTTCAAACCGTTCCCAGGTGCTCCCAGTGTTACTCCTGTTACACTATCCCGTTTGTGAACATGAGGTCCAGTATTGCCTTCTGCTGAGTTGGTTCCATGACCAGTTGCTTAAGGAAGGCATCTTAACGGATTCCAGGATAAATCTGCTACTGGGAGGCATCAGTCCACATCTGGAATATTGAAGCCTCCAACCAGTACCACCTCCCCCTTGTCTGCCATCCTTTGGATGGCTAGCATCAACTCCCTATCTGTTTCTTCATCCTGGACTGGTGGTCTGTAGATCACCCCTGTGCTGATGGCTGGCCCAATTTTCCTTTCCAGCTTAGCCACAGTATCTTCCCCCATTGTGTTCCTTCTCATTAAAGTACCACTCCTCCTCCCTTGCTGCCTTCCCTGTCTCTTCTGAGTATGTTGTAGCCGTAGTATAGCCATCTCCCAGTCATGGTTATCATTACACTAGGTCTTTGTGGTGGCCACAATGTCCAGAGGGTGCTGATCATGCTCCAGATGGAAGGAGCAACTCTGATACTCATTGTTCCCTTCTGGCTCGTCAGATCTGGGTCCCCTACTGCAGCCAGTTGCGATAGAACCTCTAGTACCCCTGCCCCTATGCAAAGGCTTGCTATCACAGGAGCAGGGCACCCTGGTCCATCCAGACCTCAAGTCACTCCATATGCATGCATGGCTCCTGAAGACATAGCCAACACTAGCTTTGGGATGTCTCAGAAGGTGGCTGATAACATAGAAACAGAAAGATAGAAGTTGATAGCAGATAAGGACTGCATGGGCCATCCAGTCTGCCCATTTCTTTTTCTACCTTATAAATGTGCCATCTGCCTTCACTCTGTCAGTGGCCTATATATTCATACTCATCTGTATTGCTCCCTTATGCCTATCCCATGCCTGTTGGAAGCCCTGCACTGTATTCGTATCCACCACCTCCTGAGGTAGGTCGTTCCATGCATCCCCCACCCTTTCTGTGAAAAAGAACTTCCTCACATTACCCCTTAATCGGCCTCCCTTTAATCTCATGCTGTGTCCTCTTGTCCTGCTATTTTTCTTATATTGAAACATGTGAGACTCTTTCACCTTGTTAATGCCCTTAAGGTGATTGAATGTTTTGATCATATCACCTCTCTCTCTCCCTCCTTTGCTCTAGGGTATACATATTGAGCTCCGTTAATCTGTCCTCATATGTTTTCTGATGCAGTCCCTGCATCATTTTGGTTGCCCTCTCTGGATTGCCTCAATTTGGTTAATGTCCTTGTGAGTTGTGGCCTCCAGTACTGCACACAGTACTCCAGATGGGGCCTAACCAGTGTCTTGTAAAGAGGGATTATTACCTCCCTCTTCCGACTTATGATACCCCTACTAATACACCCCAACATCCGCCTAGCCTTACCTACTGCTTTAGTGGTATGCTTGGATGATTTCAGGTCATCAGTGATGATGATGCCCAAGTCTCTTTCTTCCCTTGTGCCTGCCAGCAACTCCCTTCCCAGCCTATAGGTGGCTTCAGGGTTTCTCTTCCCTGTGTGCATGATCTTCCACTTCTTTGCATTAAACCCCAGTTGCCACTCTTCTCGACCATTTTGCTAGTTTATCCAGATCTCGTCTCACTCTGCCCACCCCATCTGGATCATCTACTCTGTTGCAGATCTTGGTATCATCTGCAGACAGACAAACCTTACCCGTCTGTCCGTCTGCAATGTCACTGATGAAGCTGTTAAAGAGGACTGGCTCCAGGACTGATCCTTGAGGTACCCCACTTGTGACATGCATATCTTCAGATTGTATACCGTTTACCACCACTCTCTGTTTTCTGCTCATTAACCAGTTTGCCACCCAGTTGACCAACTTCTGACCCACCCTGAGCCTACCCAGCTTATTAATCAATCTTCTGTGTGGAACAGTATCGAAAGCGCTGTTGAAGTCAAGGTAGGCAACATCAACTGCTCTCCTTGGTCCACCACTCTGGTTACCCAGTCAAAGAAATCTATGAGATTAGTTTGACAGGACCTTCCTTTTGTAAACCCATGCTATCTTATGGATTCCAGGTGTTGCCCTATCATTTCCTTAAGGAGTGCCTCCATAATCTTGCCCACTACTGAGGTAAAACTGACTGGTCTGTAGTTCCCTGCCTCCTCCCTGCTACCACTCTTGTGGAGCGGGGTCATGAGCCCTTCTCCAGTCTTCTGGGACCTCTTCTGTGCTCAGAGACTCACTAAACAGTTCTGAGAATGGCTCTGCTAGTTCCACCCTTAGCTCCTTTAGTACCCTGGGATGTATGCCATCAGGTCCCATTGTCTTGTCCACCCTGAGCTTATCGAGCTCTTGTAGGACCCTTTCTTTTGTGAAGTGGCTAGTGCACACCTACCTCCCCCCTATGTCCATGGTGCTGATTCTGTGGGCCCTGTCCTACCTTCTCTTCAGTAAATACTGAGCAGAAGTATCTATTTAAGACCAATGCTTTTACATGGTCCTCCTCCTCACATGCCCCCTTATCTCCTTTGATCTTAGCAATACCCCCTCTGGACTTTCTTCTTTCACTAATGTATCTCTAGAAAGTCTTGTCACCTTCTTTTACTGTTTGTGATAGTGTTTCCTTGGTTTGGGCCTTTTCCTGCCTTACTGCCTTCCCTACTTCCCTTAGGGAAGTTTGGTATGCCTATCTGTCTTCATCCCACTGTGCTCCCTTATATTTCCTGAAGGCCAGCCTTTTGGCTCTGACCTTTTCTGCTACTGTTTTTGAGAACCGAAGTGGTTTCCTTTTTCTTTTGCACTTCCTTTTCTCTCCAACACAATGGGATATTGCTTCAAGTATTGCATCCTTAATACTTGCACACTTTGCCTGTACCCCCTCACCTGTATTTCTTTTTGCCAGGGCTAGCTTAACTCTGCTGGTCATCTTATCAAAGTCAGCTCCTCTGAAGTCCCATATTTTTGCCTTGGAATAGGATGATTTAGTTCTAGTGGTGAAATTGAACCATACCATGAGATGGTAACTGGCCCCCAGGTGACCTTCTACCTGGAGATCTGTGATCCTTTCCCTGTTAGTCAGTACTAGATCTAGGATAGCCCTGTCTCTTGTGGGTTGTTGTACCAGTTGCTTGAGGGCTTCCACCTGCAGGGAATCCACCATGTGTCTAGTTCTGGCTGATGTTCCTGCTGGTATTGACCAATCAGTATCTGGCATGTTGAAGTCTCCCATTATCAGAACCTCCCCTTTAGCTGTCATGTTTTGTATATCTTCTAACAGTAATGTGTCTGTGTCCTCCCCACTGGTCTGGGGGCCTGTAGACAACCCCAGTTCGTATGGCTGTCCCATTTCCTGTTTCCAGGGTTACCCACAGTTATTCTGGCTCCTCAATGTATTCTGAATTTCTGTAGCTTTGATATTTTCATTGACATACAGGGCCACTCCACCCCCCCTTTTGCACCTAGGTCTCTTCTGAACAGTACATAGCCAGGTAAGTCTCCCAAGTGTAGTTACTGGTAAACCACGCCTCGCTAATTGCTACTATGTCCAGTTTAGCCTCTGTCATTATTACCTGCAGGTCTGGGATCTTGTTTCCAGACTGCAAGCATTTAGTGTATATGATTTTTCACTGGCCAGATTTGTCGTGTTAGTTGTTGGGTTGAGGTCCATGCTTCCCATGTGCTTGTATGGGGCGTACCGGACCTTTTCCTTACCTGGTGATGCAAATGAACGTGTAAACATTCCAAACTTCTGTTTGACCACTAGCTGATAGTCAAAGTAGGCGACATCAACTGCTCCCCTTGGTCCTGGTGGCTGCCAGAAACCCTTCATAAGGGCCTTATTCCATGAAGTGGAAGTGCTTTGCTTTGTGGGCTGCTTCCCATCACTTGGATCCCTTTACTTGTCCAGTGAATCAGATTCTCTAGTACTTGCTGTCCTTGCAGATGCTGGACTGCAGTATTCTTCCATTAAGGTGCCTGGCTACCTTTTCATCTTTCCATGTGCCTATTGTTGGTCTGGTGGCACAACTAAGCGGTGTCCCTACTGTCTTGGAGAGGCATTCTTGTCTTGATCCTCCCATCCACAATCCAGTCCTGGCTTGGGACTAGAATTTCGCTTTAAAGAATCTTACTTGGCTCCTTTTGAGCCGTCCGTGACTTGCGTGCTACGCTTTCTGTCTTGAAAAGCGTTATTTTTAGTTGCCATTTCTTCTGCTGGAAGGATCTCTGAGATTCAGGCTGTTATGTGTGAGCCTCTTTATTTGATTTTCCACAGAGACAGGGTGTCTTTGAGTACCAGCCTTACATTTCTGCCGAAGATGGTGTCTGAGTGTACCCTGAATCAAACCATCCACCCGCCTGTTTATATTCCAGAGCATGCCAATCCAGGGGAAGCATTGCTCCATACTTTAGATGTGCATAGAATACTCGGATATTGTGTTCATCATTTGAAGAACTGCAGGAAGTCCTCGCAGCTGTTTGTTTCCTTCACCCCTTGGAAAGAGGGCATACCACATACTAAACAATGTCTGTCTAAATGGTTGGCCACCTGTATTACTTTTTGTTATTGGAAGTATGGTAAGGAACTTCCTGGCATTGTGCTTTGCCATTCAACCAGAGGTATGGCCATTTCTGTTGCCTATTTCAGGAATGTGTCAGCTGCCGAAATGTTTGCTGCTGCAATCCAGCATACTGTCGACACTTTCACTAACACTACAGTCTGGACATTGCCTCTAGGAGAAGTGCAGGCTGAGGCCTGGCTGTGCTTGAAGGCCTCTTTTCTTAGGCCTGTAGCCTCCAGCCACTCAAACTGTCTATATGTCAGTACTGCTTGGGACTCGTTCCATAAATGTGGCCTGATGAAGAGATGTCCTTAAAGAAGATAGTACAGCTACTTAAGACCTTACTGTAACAATAGATCTTCAAGAGAATCTCTTTCAGTCCCTTTCCCTGATGGTCTACCTTCTGTTCTCCCTCACTTGGTAGTGAGAACATTTATCCCTCTCTCTCAGTTCCCCAGAAGAGGGTCCTCTGAGTATGATCTCCAATAGGGAACAGAGAAGGGTGCAGGCCACCCACGTTTTTATAGTGGAGGACATTGATTGACGTGGCTGAGGGCAGCCCTAGTATACTGCTAGCAAAAGTTTCCATGTGGTCCTAGTGCCTGGCAACTGTAGTTCCATAGGTGTGGTCTGATGAGCAGTTTTCTGAAGATCTACTGTTACAGTAAGTTCTTACTAACTGTACTTTCTAGGAGTGGTATATGGGTCACATCAACACAACCCACCCAGCCTCTGCCTCTCCTGGCAAGTGCCACCTGATCCTGTGACTGTCGTGAAGATCTGACATCACAAGATGGAATTTGGGATATATCCACCTGGGTGGTGGGAGAAGCTTAGCTTAAAGATGTTCCTGTTAATCACCGCATTCCAGGGGACCTGCCAGAGTGTGGATGTGAACCATATACTACTCCTAGAACTACGATTACAGGTGAGTAACCTATTCTTTTCCTCACATCCCAGTAAAAATGTCCCCACCTACCTGCTTTTAGTTGCGCCCCTTGAGATGGGCATTTTGATTAGCTTAAACAGGTACTGGCTGTAAACCCTCTTTATATACGCATGTACTTGAAGATTTCAATCATGTCTCCCTCTCTCTTTCCTTTCCTCCTGTAAATACATATGAGTTCAACCAATCTTTCCACACAAGTCCTTACCTCGGCTGTGAATTAGTTTAGTTGCTTTCATTTAGATAGACTCCAACTGGACCTTTCCTTTTTAGGTGAGTGTCCCAGAGCTAAGCACAGTACTCCAGTTGCGGCTTAACCAAGGACCTATACTGGGGTAGGTGCACCTCTTTCTGTCTGCTTGAGGATGCTACCTATGCACCCTAGCATCCAGCTAGCTTTCCCATATGCGTTGTTTCACAGTCTTTTCAGGTGTCACTAATTATGAAATTGGTAGAAATAATGCTGGCTCCTGACTGACCGAGAGGTACTTTCAGCTGGGCTCTTACCCCAGCACAACAGCCTGGCTGAAAGTAGCTCAACAAAAATATGTTTAAAAAATACATCCAATTTACTGAAAATGACCAATTTCAGAACTGCAATAAGGCACTTCAGGGTGTGTGTTATGCTGAGCTGACAGCTTTTCTCGGGTGGTAGGGCACTCAGCTTCACTTCATGCTTCAACCCAGCAGCCAGCCGTTATCCCACCATAGCACATAGCTGTGCCTTATTTCTTTTTTTTGCATTATTTCATTTTCCCTTTGGGCAGCCATGGTCTCGACGTCCTCCTGCTACTCCTCCCTGGAGTTCACCTCACCTCACATTGCAGCCTGACCTCGGGATAGCCCGGGGTAACCTTTTCCGGCTGGTGGGTCTCTCTCCGAGGTGGAAGGCACTAGGTGGGGATAACCAGCACACTTACTCGTCCCAGGGTGCTGCTGAGGTAGTTGGAACTTCCACGGGTGGCTCTTCGGAGGCATCGATAGGCCAGCCACTGTCATCCGGCCAATCCTGGGCTGTTGTTCTGTTTTCTTTGTTCCTCACTCTGTTGCGACGCTCATGCAGTGCTCCCCATCTCCACCGGGGGCCACAGCAGAGCGAAGCGATCCTGCTACCCACCCCAGGAGAGGAGAGCAGTCCTACAGACACTCAGTCTTCTCCTCCCCTGCTGAGCCCTGGCGTACCAAGTCCGTTTCTGAACCCGGGTCACTGGCGTGGTTCAAGGTAAGGTGCCAGCACCCCAGCCCTCTGCGCCACTGGGCCGGCTATACCGTATTTCTTAATTATGGCCTTCAGATCCTTCTCTTATGAGGTCTGCTCATGTTGCAACCTCCACCAGTTAATATTTTTCCTCTTATTCTCCCTCCCCAAGTACATAACATTGCACTTTTGGCATCAAACTTTAGTAACCAAACCATGAGCCACCTTTCCAATTTTTCCCAGGTCTCTTTTCAGGTTCCTCCTACTCTCCTCACTATCCACCCTGTCACCCTATCTTTGTGTCATCTGTAATAGACACATCTTACCCTGGATCCCCTCCAAAGTTTGGGACTAACACATTGAAGAGCACTGGGCCCAGGACAGACCCTGTGGTTTCCTCCATAACCCCTGACCTTTGACTATATATGTACTATTTAGTACCACCCTTTATGTTCAACCCCTTAGTTCCCACTCAATGACTTTTTGCCAACACCCAAGTCTCCCAGTTTCTTTTCTAGCCTCTTGTTGGGGGTATAGAGTCGGAAGGCCTTACTGAAGTCCAGGTAAAGGATGTCCGTGTATGGACTCTATCTGGCTCATGACACAGTGTTGAAGAAGTCCACAAGGTTAGTCTGACGAGAACCCTCCTTCACAAAGCTGTGCTGCTTGTGACTCCAGGAAGTTGACAAGCTGCCCCTTTACTATAGACTCAAAGAACTTCCCAACAGTGAAAATCAGGCTAACTGGTCTATAATTCCATGGTTGCTCCCCCCACCCCACTGTGGTGCAGTGGGGATAACGTCTTCCACCCTACAGTTCCTGGAGGTTATAACCATCTTAATCAAGAAGTTGGATAGGTCTTCCGGGGTGTTTCCAGAGCTTGCCCTACCGTGACTTCCTGAGTAATCAAGGGTGCAACCCATTTGGTTCCATGGATTTAACCTACTTGCAACCCCTTCAGCTCCTTAAGCCCCCCTTTCCTTTGTGATACTACCCATTTTCATATTTGTTCCTCACCCCACCTGGATGCGATGCTACACTCTGACCATGGTCCCCTTCCTTGACTCTGAAGATAAAACAAGAGTATTCCTTCAGAATATCAGTTTTCTGCCCATCCCCGTTCACCTATGCCTCACCCTTTCTCAAGCTGTCTACTCCATGATTGTTCATTCTCCTTTCCCTAACATGCTTAAAGAAGACCTTGTCTTTTCCTCCACTCCTTCCTCAGTCTTTAGTTCTGCTTCAGTTTAGGTCCTGTTCACTGCCTTGCTGGCTTCCTTCGTCTTGACAGGGTAGAGCTCTGTGCTTGCCTCAGTCTGTTTGGCCTTGTACACATTGAACGCCACCTTTTTTTCTTCACTGCAACCTCCAACATCCCTGGAAGACCACATATGCTATAGTTAATGCTCCCACATTCGAGGTCTTTAAAAAACTTTTGAACGAGTTCCTACTAAATTATAATATAGGGATGTAAGCCCACTATGAGTGGGAGACAGTTAATTGGGCTTGTGCTATTTTATCTTACTCTACCAAGTTATACCAAATTAGGCCCTGTATGCCTCTTCTCCTTCCCCACTTGTCTGAGGCAACTTTTAATTACAGCTAGAATCCCTTATTTGATTTGCTCCTGCTTGCTCTTTGCTGAATCCAATTTTGTGTACCCCACAAGCCTCTTTCTTAGCCCCTCCATCCTCTTGAAGTCAGGCTTCCGAAAGTCCAGATCAGTTATCTTGGTCAGATCCCTCTGTGACTTCCATAATTGTCCTCATCTACCCCTACTGGCTTCCCGCCAGATCCCACATCCCAATATGGACAATAACATCCGGCCTCTGTCCCCTTTCCCTAACCTTCCTATCTATCCTAGTGAGTACCCAACTTGCTTTTGTCCCTGGCAGAACAGCGCAGTACCCTCCTCACCCAGTCTGTGTTATAGACTACTAATTTGGTGAACCCAGCTATGGGCACGTACTTCCCAGCTACTCCTTTCTGACTACACCCCTCTCCCTGACAGCAGGCTTGGCTGTTGCTGAGGCCCTGACAGCAGTTGGGTGCTGTCCTCTGACTTTGGGGGGTAGCATGCTTTGCTTCCCTTCATAGGAGGTTGTGGTTGCTAGCTCAGTTGCAAACTCAAGGGGGATGCTGAAAGAGGGAGGGATGGCAGTAGATACCCCAGGCAATGCTCTAAACTGCTCTGCAGTTGTTGTATTGTCATCCACGCTACAGCCAGTTCAGACTGGAGTGCCTCGAACCTCTGGCGGGCTGGGCGATAGCCATACCTCCAAAGTTTACCCTGGAGGAGTGAGACTCTGCAGGAGCTGTAGTTAATCCTCCTCATCTTCCTGCTGCCAGTGTGCTGATGTACCTCAGATAGGATTATGCTACACTATTCCACCTACCAGTCACAATCCTTCTTACGCACCCCTACCATACTCTGCACCATATAGCTTTTCATTGGCCTTCAACCATGGGACACTGCTGACATAGGTTACTCTCTAACACTCTGAATATTAGAGGCCCACCACAGATAGGATTTTCCAACATTTTCTCACTTACTTAGGAATTGGCATGACTGCATCTAGTTCACAGCATTAGATGTACAGCCAATGTCCAGATACACAGTGTTACACACAGCTTGACTGGAGAATCCTCAGTGGGTGAACTAGATGTTTCATACCTCGGACCAGATGATAATGTGAGCAGAGTGTCCTACGGACTGCCCTGTGGAGGCCTTTCAGACACTCTCCTCAAGCTCCAAGATCCCCCATGGGTTCATGTTTTAGGATCTATAGCAGGCACTGGCAGGGCACTACTGTAGGGAAGTTCTTATCAGAGTGCCCTGACACTACCTCTGGGTGGTTGCTGTGAGTTCTGATACAGGGGAGGTGTGGATTCTGGTAGATGCCATAACTGATAATTGGAATCTTAGCACTGCCACTGCTCTGTCACTGCTAAGGGGTGTCACTGTGAAGACCCCTACAGGAGAAACTGAAGAGAGGGGGATTGCAAATGTTAGTGAGAATATTCAAAAAGAGCAGAAGATGAATCTTCTGCTGTAGGAGTCATGATGATATCCCTGCACTTTGTCCTACTAGGAGCAGTTGGAGAGAATCAGCAAGCCCTGGAGAATGGAAGGATGGAGAAAGAAGCACTGATGGGAGAACTGAGCTTTACAGATGGAAAGAGATGGTCTACAGCAACAGGTCAATCATGCACAGCAGGTGAGACTGGAGGGACTTTACTTCTTCTCCTGTAGGCAGCTGTAGAGATCTGCAGACGCACAATATTTACACACATGAAGTGAGATAACTCTTATAGCTCCTGTATAAGCATTATATCCCTTGTTCAATGTATACTTGCCTTGCAGCTATTCCCTCCTTACTGGTATTCCTCCTCTCCCTCTCTACTTCCATCTCTCCTCCTTCTTCCTCCTCCCTCCTTCTGTCTCCTTCTCACCCTCTCTTCCTCCTTTCCCTCCCCTCTTTCTGTACCCCCTTTCTCTCAATCCCTCAAGACACACCTGGAAACAAACTATCCTGTTCAGAGTGGCCTTCTGATTAGAAATTATAAATAAACTACAGATATATCCAGGATCAGGCAAAACTGTCTCTGGGAGTTGTAGTCTCAGACTAGGATCAAGACGAGAAAGCCTCTGTGAATTATAGTGTTGGACATGGAATCAGGGTAAGAGTACCTCTGTGGGCTGTCATCTCAGTGGTGGTTTGGGGCAAGCATGGTACAGGAAGTTGTAGTCTTAGATGGGGGATTGGGGCAAGACAGTGCCTCTGGAGGTTGTAATCCTAGGTGAGGTCCGTGGATAGAGTACCTCTGTAAGGTCTGGTCTCCAAAGGGGTTTGTGTGATGAGTGTCTCTAGGAGTTGAAGACTCTAACATGGATCAGCATAGAGAGTGCCAATAGAAGTTGTAGTCTCAGCTGGGAGAGAGTGCCTCTGGGAGTTGTAGTGTCAAACAGGATAGGATGAGAGGACCTCTGGGAGTTGTTGTCTGAGTGGGGTGATTATTTATTGAATTTTGTTGACCCAGTAGGCCCACTGAGACTAGAAGTCCCTTTTCAGGGGTGACTCTGGGAGGGGGGATATAGATGGTAACCAACTGAAATTAAACCAGATTAAGATGTTGGTGTTTTGTGTTTTTTTTTTTTAGTTAATGGGAGGGGTGGGGTCCCTCTGAGATGCCTAGTGAGACCTCCATATGTCTCAGCCTTTGGTGTTGCGGATGTGCTCTCTGGACTTTCTGTTTTGGAATCCGTTGGTGATTTTGAAGTTTCTTCCACGGATTTGCTCCTACTTTTAGCTGTTCCGCTGGTTGCTGAGGCCGGAAATAGGTCTTGCATAGGAGCGTGTGTTTCGGATGACACTTGCGGTGAGGAGGATAAGAAAAGGAAACATGCCAGTAGCCCAGTTGTTCAAGCCAGAATAGCTAAACGCAGTTTGCTGGATGCTTCTGAGAATATGGTGTTAGAGGCTACATCACTGGAGGTTCCTGCTACGGAGCTTGATTCATTTCCGTATCCCTTTACTGCGCATGACTTGTCCTGGTCCCTGGAGGTAGCACTGGAGAAAGCTGGGTGGATTAAGGACAAGTCTTGCTGGATTCTGATCCCCTAATTCCCTTGCCTATGGGTAAATCTGTTCTACTTCCCGAGCCCCCTCAGTTCAGGTGCCTCCCACTTGTTCAGATCTCCTGGCGGCTACGATGGCTCCCGGCCTACTGTTTCGTTCTCGGATGCTATTACTGATTTGACTCTTGCTGCGTCAGCTGCTGTCTCTGTTTCAGCTGACCTCTGGAAGGGGATTCTGCCTGCTCCTCCGTCTGCGGGTAAGCGATGGGGGGAATCTATCTCCATGAATGGTTCTACTTTTTCAGCAGAATCCCCAGGTATGTGCTTTTCTTCTTCGAAGGGGAACTCTGCTTCTGGCTCCAAACAGTGGAGTTTGGAGGCCAGTATTGGTCAGCAGTCAGTGAGTTGTGTTTCTTCGTTTAAAAACACAGGGCAACCTGCAAGAAAGCGATTAGGTCTGAATTTACTTATAAAGGGGCTTAGATTTACCGCTGGACCGGAATTATGTGGGTAAATATTCACTTATTGATTCCTGAAACTCACTTCTTCGGATGTTTATGCCTTTTTTCACTCATCTGATGACCACTATTTTGATTTTTCATTTCGGTCTGCAGGACTGTTGGATAAGTTTTGGGTGGCTTATTATACCGCTAAATCTCATCCGGTTTGGAAGCCATTTGTGGTCACTCCGATTACTAGGCCTACGGCTAAGGTTATTACTGTTTTGTTTTGAAACGAAGGGGTCAATGTGCTGGACATACTTTATTGCTTGGAGAAGAGGTGCACTGTTCACGGGGTCCCTCAAGCATTGATCAATGACAATGGGTTTTGGACAGGAGGTTGGAAGTTCTCTGTTCGACTAAAAATGACCGATACCGAGATTCAATATCTCCCTAATTGCTTTTACATAGGGTGAGACCGTGGTATCTTATTTTACCCTGGGCAACCTTGTTCCTGTTATCGTTGTGGGTCTCTATCCCATTTGAATTTGGATTGTGACCAGTTGAAGTGTTCTGCCTGTGGGACTCTAGGGCACACTGCGTTGTCCTGTACAGCCCTCCCTTTGTAATCTATGTGGGATACCTCCCATGTTTTTGCTGCCTGTCCCTGGGCTGCTCACAATCCGGCTGATTATATGGTACATGATTTTTATGTTAACAAATCTGCAAGGCACAAATCCAAAGGTTTTGATGCTTCCAGTATGTCTTCCCTTTCTACATCTCCACCTAATAAATCATCTAGTCACACTTCTCAAGTGCCTGATCCTCCGATCACTGTTGTTGGCCCTGCTCCTCTTTCTTCACCTCCTCCTCCGTCTCCTCTACCTATTTCCCCTTCTGCAAAACAACTAGACCACCCTACCTCTCTGCCTGCTGATCCTGAAGGTATGGATGATTCATCTACTGATTTCCAACCTGTCCAACCAGGCTCGATCAGCTCAGCCAGTGGAAACGATTCGCTGCCAGCTGTTCTGATGGAAAATCATTCTACGAGCCCTTGCAAAGTTGGGGGTGACATTGTGGAGAGTGATGATCTTGATGGTCTCTCCTGCTTCCCAGTCTGATTTAATGTTGGTTCTGCAAGACCCCGTGGGGTCAGGGTCTAAGAAGAGGAACACTAGATCACGGAAAAAAAAAATGATTGTTTTGTTTCTTTTAGCTTTCCTATGGTTACTTTCTATGTTTTCTGCCTCTCTTTTTCTCTCTTTAGCGAGTCTTAATGTGAATAGTATATGTTCTGCATATAAGAGGAAAGCGTCCTTTTTGACTTATCAGAATATGGCATATGATGTTTATTTTTTACAGGATGTCCGTCTTTACACCACTGCTGACATTGACAAAGCTTCCAAAGAATAGTATAAGGGAGCCTCTTTCTGCTCACTAGGTCAGGATATGTGCTCTGGCACTGGGATTTGTTTTCCTTCCATTTTTTTTTTTTTATTCAGAAGGTAGTAGATCTGGTACCAGGCAGAGTGCTGATCCTGGATTTGGTTTGGCAGGATTTAAATTATAGATTTATAAACAGCTGTGCTCCTCAGCAAAAAGCCGCTAGGGTTCAATTGTTTAAAAAAATTGAGCCGTATTTGTTCACTACCAGGATTGTATTGTGGGGAGGAGACTTTAACACTAATCTGGACTTAAAATCCACTGGAAAGGTATATTGTGATACCACTGAATTGAGAAATATGCTGCGGAGAGTGGCCTTGTGGATGTTTTTTCTCTGACCCTAAATTTACTTTTTCAAATGGACATTTATCGTCCAGAATAGATTTTAGTTATGTTCTCAAGGTTGGTAAATTTGAAAGGCAGGTTCTACCCATAGAGACCTCTGACCATAATCTGTTGGGGTGAAACTTAATTTGAATCACGTTGCCTCGAATGGGCCAGGAGTTTGGAGGCCAACACCCATTGTTATCAGACTCATCTTTTTGTACGGAGTTTTGGGATATGATTATGGATAGGGGAACAGTGGTTTCTCTCTACACTTCTTTAATTGACTGGTGGGTAGATTCTAAGGCTTGTATCAGGGATTTTTTTAGACTACATTCTCGAAATGTAGCTGATTGCCATCACCAGCAATCTAACATGCTTCGGCATACCTTATATTCTCTATTTTCCACACAGTGTGCTTCGCAAATGGATTATGGGGATCAGATACGACAAGTTAAAGAACAATTGACGAAATTACAATATGTTTGGCAAAAATCCTTAGAAATTGAACAGAAATTTGGGACAAAAGGAAAGAAAAGACAAGTAAATACATTCGAGGATTGTAAATCACGATGTCAGCCTAAGCAACTACACACACTTAAAAATAAGCAAGGTCAGTTCATCAGTACTGCATCTGAAATTATACACTGTGTGGAAAATTTTATTAGGGAACAATTTAAAAACTCCTTTTTCTGAATCTAATGCTATGGCTTTGTTATTGCAAGCTGCGGATCTACCATCCTTGTCAGGGGAACAGCAGAATGCTCTTTTGAACCTTTTGCTGTGAAGTAGCCATGGTTTTGTCGGGATATGAAAGACATGGTTGCTCCTGGTTCTGATGGCTTACCTCCTGTTATTTATAACAAACTATGGGAATTCTTGCCTAATACCTTATTAGCAGTTTTTAATGCCTTTTTGTCTGAAGATCATCTCACAGAACAGATGAACTAGGGTTTAATGATTTTCTTATTTAAGAAAGGGGATAAGGCAGACCTGAACAATTGGAGACCTATTACTCTGTTGAACACAGATTTTAAAATGTTCGATAAATTATTAGGGAACCGGATTAAGAAATTGCTGGCCTTTTTGGTTTACCGCACTCAATATTGTTCTGTGCCTGGCCGTTCAATCCAAGATGTCTTAATCCTGGTGCGGGAACTGTTCTCTCAAGAAAGTTCTAACCTGTTACATGGAAATCTTTTTAGTTTTGATCAGCAGACGGCTTTTGATTGTATTTCGTAAGAATTCCTATGGTTAACTCTCCGGGCCTATGGCTTTCCGAACATCTTTGTTAACCGGCTTTGTTTGATCTTACTTTGAGACACAGCTCTTGCAGCAGGTTACACCATTAGGACTGAAGCCGGAGTGCGTCAGGACCTCTACTTGAAAACTGTAGCTAGCTATCTTCAGCGGGACCTCCCTCACGCTGTCCCGCCCCTGACGCCAGGCGGGTATACAGGCGGTCCCGCTTAGATCTTACAGTTCTTTTCCTCACAACCTGCATGTCGCGACCCTTCGGTTACAGCCCAGCGCGACGCTGTGATTAAGTTCTTTTCCCGGAAATCGGATTTTTCAGCAAGTCGTTGATGTCCCTCTCACCTCCGTCACCCTTCTGTGTGTTTCAGGGAAACAGATCCCCTTCGGATCCCGATGTGCCTGCGCCCGTGCCCAGGCCCAGACCATGATACCCGGCCTGTTCTTCGCCAGGGGTTTGAATATTCTAACCTTGATCCGACATCAGAAGGCCCTTCAAGCTTACTGGAAGAGAAGCTAAAGACAATGTCTCCATGGGGAATCTTCTAAAGTCCCACAAGCACGCTGGAGAAACAAAGGGAGAAGGCCCTTCCAGGTCCCCTCCAGGGCTTCTGACTCGTAGCCCGGTTCCAGGTCCGACTGCTCCCTCCAGGCATGTCTCAGCCTCGCTGCGGTCAGGAAGTCCTCTTCTCAGACCAAGTCCGGCTAGGCCGCCCTCGCTCGCCCCTCCAGGGTCTGGTTGAAGTCTGGGATCGCCATCATCATCATCATTATCGTAGTCGGTTCCTGCCTTCGGAACCCGACGCCAGGTCAGCTTCTTTGCCTCCCTCGCAAGACGTTGGAGCTTACTTGCTGAGACAGGATCCCACGCCGGTGCGTGGGCGCCGCCTCTGTCCTGTGCATCCTGAGCCGCTTATTGGCGTGACGACCAAATGCTGCTAAGCAACCCCAGCGATCGCCGGGGCCGGCGCCCGCCCTTCTGAGAAGAGAAGGCCCCAACGCCCCTGACCGGACGCCCGTCAGGAGACCTTAACCGAGGAGGATCTGACGCAGCCTGAGGACCAGACGGGCGACTCCCGATCTCGTCGAGACTCTTTAGGGAACCTCGCCATTACCTGGGCCCCTGTGGAGCCGTTGCGGGACCCGGCGATTGTCCACCGGCGCCCGGACCGTCGTCGGGCCTTTCTTTAGCGGATGTGAAGGCGTCCTTTCACTTACTGGTGGGACACCATCAAGAAGGACATGGTTCCTGCCTTCCTCCTCCTCCTCCTCCTCCTCTGGTTCCTGCACCCTCGCCATCGGGTCGGCAGGCCTGCCACCTCCTCCCGAATACGGAACCTCCTGGGAGAGACCAGAAAATGGAGACCTCCTCTTAAATCTCTTCTAGGTCACCCAGCCCCAAGAGACCCAGGAGACACCGATGATCGCGTGATGGAGGACACGGATCAGAGTACTCATCATCCAGATCCCCATCTCCCTCTCCATCCCTTCTCCGACCCCGACGCTGAGATGCCTGTCTCCTCCGATCTGATTCTTCGTCTCGGATATTATGAGACACATCCAGAGAGAACATGGATGGGATGCGGAAGAGCTAGACCTCGAAAGGATACGACTCAGCCAAATATCTTCGGCAGAAGGACCCCAAGTCTGTAGGTGCAAGCACCCTTGGCTGACACTTTCGTGATCGCCACTCAAGGCAGCGTGGAAGCATCCATATTGCTCCCGGCGATGCCGAAAAGCTGATCACTTGTACAAGGCTCCTGGAGAAGACCAGTACTTGACTCCCAGCAGCCTCAGGCCGACTCTCTGGTCATCACAGCTCGCATGACCGGTCACAGAGACCGCAACATCTGAGCACTCCTGCCACTGGACCCTGTGAGTCCAAGCAGTTGGATCGCTATGGGTAGGCTGATGTATGCTTCCGCCACCTGCGCCCATCAGATCTCAAATTATTTGACTCCATTACGTGGTTCAGTTCCAGAATGCCTTGGGGAACAGGGTTCTGGTAGTCGCTGGAAAATGCCGAGTCAGGTGAGCAAAAGGAGGAGATGCTTGAGCTCCTCCGTATGGGTTCGGACGTGGGAACCCAAGTGCTACATGTCGACACGATTCCAAGCAGACTCATCGGCCCGAGCAGTAGCTTTCTGAAGGAGTGCCTCCGAGGCACTCTTGGTATATGTGTCTCCGAAGCTTTACCCCGGACGTCTCAGAAGAATATCATGGACGCCCATTCAGGAGAAGTCTGTTTGGTAAACCTTCTGAGAAGATTATACTAGACTTCATGAGGGCGAAGGCGTGAGGTCGATTCAGGTATGTCGATCTAGGCTGGTTTCTTTGTGGAACAAAGCGGTCGTGGCGGATGCAGGCAGCAGTCCGCTCCCTACACAACAGAGCTCTGGCTTCCGTGGAGCCAGAAGTTGCCCGCCGGCGGGGCCAGCGTATTCTGCTGCCAGCCAACGGGACCCTCAGCCGCCATAGCCTGATTCCTTTCCGGCCCCGCCTCAGGATCAACGGAAATCATGGCGGGGTCGATTATAACTTCCTGCCAGGATGGCAGGCTATAACCACCGACAGGTGGGTTCTTCAATTGGTCTGAAGAGGCCACTATATAGAATTGCAGAAAAGCCACCTCGAGGCTCCTTGCTCTCCCGTATCCGGTCAGCACAAATCTGATCTGGCAAGAAGTACTTGCGGCTCCTGCAAAAGGGAGCGATAGGACGTCCCGGAGAACCAGAGAGACAAGGATATTATTCCACTTCTTCCTGGTTCCAAAGAAAATAGGGGACCTCCGTCCGATTCTGGACCTCAGCGACCTCAACGTGTCGGTCGCCTACAAGAGATTCCGCATGGTTACTCTTCCGGGTCTTATTCCCATGCTGAAACAAGACGCCTTCTTAGCATCTCTAGACATGCAGGACGCATACCTGCATATCCCTATAGCTCAGGCGCACAAGAGGTTCCTGCGCTTCGAGTTCCTCGACCACCACCTTCAATTCCGAGCCCTTCCATTCAGACTGTCATCTGCACCAAGGGTCTTTACCAAGTGCATGGCAGTCGTGGCAGCGTCTCAAAGGAGACAGGGCCAGTATGTGTTCCCATCACGTGGAGCGATTGGCTTCATGGCACGCCTCAGAGAGGCGTTGTTTATGGTCCAGAGCACCCAGGACCTGTTCGATCGCTGGGCATCCTAATAAACTACTAGAAGTCTCTCCTGGTACCGTTGCAGAAACTGCAGTTTATAGGTGCAGTACTGGACACCCGTTCAGGGAAGAGCTTTTCTTCCAGGCGACAGAGCGGAGCGCATCAGATCCCTCATCAGGGAGTTATCGTCGAACAAGACCCGTCTCTGCCAGGTCGGTCCCTTGCGCTTGCTCGGACACATGGCTGCGGCCATTCCCTACCGTCCCTTCGCAGGAAGCTCCCACATGCGGGTAACTCAGTGGATGCTCAAGGTGCAATGGGACCAAGGCAGGACCACTTGCAGCATCCGGTCAGGATCACGAACACCGTGATTCGAGACTGGCAGTGGTGGCTAGTTCACTAGAATTCGCTCTCCATGGGCGTCCCGTTTGTAGCGCCGTCCCCAGAGGTAACCCTCAACACAGACGCCTCAGGTCTAGGTTGGGGGCACACCTGGACGGGGTAAAGTCCCAGGGTACGTGGACCCCGATGGAAGCTCATCTCCATATCAACGTTCTAGAGATGAGGGCGGTTCTCTATGCCCTGCAGACCTTTCAGTCAGTAATCCCACCGTGTACTCTTCTGCTTCAGACAGACAACACGGCGGTGATGTATTACCTCAACAAACAAGGAGGCGCACACTCTTACCCCCTTTGCAGGGAGGCCATGAGGGTGTGGGATTGGGTAATTGGACACGGCGTGAATCTGATCACTGTGCATGTTTCTGGGGTGGACAACACGATTGCAGACGGTCTGAGTCGCTCCCAGGCCAGAGTCCATGAGTGGGAACTTCTTCAGGAGGTAGCAGAGGATCTGTTTCTTCGATGGGGAACTCCAGAGCTAGACTTGTTCGCATCCCCATCCAACGCAAACTGCCCAATTTTTGCTCGCTAGATCCAGGGCTTGGTGTTTTCTGGCGAGACGCGTTGTCCCTCTCCTGGGCGGATAGTTTCCTCTACGCTTTCCCTCCTTTCCCGTTGATCCAGAGAGTTCTTCTCAAACTCGCGAGGAGCATGCAATCATGATCCTGGGGGCCCGCTTCTGCCCAGACAGATCTGGTTCCCTTTGCTGATGCAGCTATCCGGGAACCCCGCTCCTTGCTGTTCAGCTCCCATCTCCTGTCTCAGGAGAAAGGTTCTTAGTCCACCGGACTTATGCTCACTGAACCTGCATGCATGGCTCCTAGAGACATAGCCATTTTGCGTCACGTGGTCTCGCAAGAGGTTGCAGAAGTTCTTTCTGCAGCCAGAAAGCCGGCAACGCATGCAACGTACACCAAGAAATGGCGCCGTTTTTGTTTATGGTTGCGAGCATGCGATTTTTCCCCTTTAGGTTGCCCAGTGGGAGTGGTGTTGGACTACCTGCTCTCCCTCTTTCGTTCGGGTCTAGCCTACTCCTCTATCAAGGTACACCTTTGTGCCATCTCTGCCTACCACCTTCCGGTGGGACATCGTATGGTGGCACAATTAGACGCCTCTCGGGAATTTCTGAGAGGGGTGTTACACCTTAGGCCACCCATTAAGGACCCTGTGCCTCCATGGGATTTGCTCTTTGTCCTGGAACAACTCACGCTCCCCCCCCTTCGAACCTGCCGCGGATTGCAAGCTATGTTTTCTGTCGTGGAAAACGTTATTTTTGGTTGCTGTTACTTCAGCGAGAAGAATTTCTGAGCTTCACGCTCTCATGTGCAAAGAGCCTTATTTAGTTTTCCACCGGGACAGAGTATCCCTGAGGACGAATCCTAAATTTTTGCCTAAGGTGGTTTCTTCACTCACTCTAAATCAGGACATTGACCTACCAGTCTAGTTCCCGAACTACTCGAATAGAGGAGAGGCTCTGCTCCACACCCTGGATGTTCACCGCAGCCTGAGGTATTACCTCAACAGAACTAAACCTTTTCGTAGTTCTGAGCAACTTTTCGTTTCCTTCTCTGAGAGGATGATGGGCCAATCTGTATCCAAACAGTCCCTGTCTCGCTGGCTTGTCCAGTGTATTTCACTCTGTTATGAGCTCAAACAGAAGCCCCTCCCGGGTTCAATCCGGGGTCATTCCACTAGGGGCGTAGCCACCTCATTTGCAGCACTCCGAAACGTCTCCACTTCTGCCATATGTGCTGCAGCCACTTGGAGCTCTGTGCATACCTTTATCAGGCATTATAGCCTGGACATCGCCTCTCGGCGAAGAGCTGGCTTCGGCCTAGCGGTGCTACATGGTCTCCTGTCCTAGATTCAGGACCTGGAATGTATTTCCTATTTTCCTCCTCCCGGAATTTCTGGCAGCGTTACTGCTTGGGAATCAGTCCTAATGGTGTAACCTGCTGCAAGAGCTGTGTCTCGAAGTAAGATAGTACAGTTACGTAAGAACTTACCGTAACAGTAGATCTTCTAGAACAGCTCTTGCAGCAGGTACCTTCCCGCCCACCTTCCCCCTTGGAGGAGGCATGGCTTAGCCTTTTCTTACAGGGATTATTTTCCCTTATTATTTTCTGATGGTGGATCCTCGGTCTCCCATTCTGATGTCATCCTGCGGCGAAGTCTCCAGTAGGGAGAACTAGGGGAATCTGGCGGGACCGCCCCCTTATGTACCACACCTGACGTCGGGGGTGGGACCGACGTCGGGGGTGGTCCCCGCTGAAGATAGCTAGCTAGAATTTTTCCATGGGGTCCTGATGCCTGCTGGCTTCAGTCCTAATTGTGTAACCTGCTGCAAGAGCTGTTCTCGAAGATCTACTGTTACGGTAAGTTCTTACGTAACTGTACTTTACTCTTTGGCCTATGTTAAACACTATGTTAATGGATGGCTGGGGGATTCTTGTTACATCCGTAGAGGGGTCCGACAGGGCTGTCCTCGAAGTCTGATTTTGTTTATCTTGGTTTTGGACCCCATATCCGTATCATTCAGAAATCTCCAAATCTCCCCGGTGTATATAGTACAGGACTGTGTGATGTTAAAACGATTTGTTATGTGGATGATCTGTGTGTGGTGGTCCCGTCGGCATTTGTGGGTCACCTCTTATGTTCTGTTTTGCCCGTGCGTCTGCACTGCATTGGTTCTCAGCTGAATTTTTTGAAAAGTATTTGCTTTAATTTACAGGGATTTCAAGTAGGAGACTACCAGATTGGAGGTATTAGGGTGGTGGATTCCCCCCATAAAATATTTGGTTTATTTTTTGGATTGCCAGATATGGCTCTTTACAATTGGGAAATTTATATTAATGAGGGTAGAGATAAGGTACATAGATGGAATAAGTGGTCCATAGGGAAAAAGAGAATTTTTTTTATTAAGTCTTTCTTATTGCCTCTTTTTTATATGTTGGTCATATTTTTCCCCTTCCTAAACATTTTTTTTTTGTATCGCTTATGGATATTTTTTTTCCTGTTTTCGGGGCAGCTGGCTCAACTCTATTCAGAGGAATATTTTATATTTAGATTATAAATATGGTGGTGTTCGTATGATTAGCCCAGTTGTTTTTTTCTTTTCGCTGTTTGTTAACTCTAATCTCAAACCTCTTTGTTGCCGGAAAGATCATTTATGGGAATTATTAGTTACGAATCATCTTGCTGAGATTTTACAGGAATGGAATTCTGCCTGTTTTATACATAAGAATAGACAGAAATATGTGTTGACCTCTGATTGGGCTCTTATCTTTGATTTACTTAAATTTTGGAAAATAACGCCAAATATGGTAACTTCTCTCTCCAGACAATGCCTTTATTAGGTTATACTGGACACCTGTTTTTTTGAACAAGCATTTCCAGACTTTTCAGACTTAGACAGGTCTAGGATTGGAAATAGATAACTCATAGGAGGATTCCAGTGACTATGTGGGATATTTCTTGGCTTGGGGTCCATGGTAAGATTAATATAAGGGGTAATCACAAGCATAAGATGCTTCAAGATAGATATTGCTTTTGGGACTCATGCTCCGATGTGATTGAATCTATGTCACATTTATACTTTGAATGCCCCTATATATCTTATAATTGTGGTTTATTTGGAAGCGTAAACATTGGCAATCTGTTTGGAAATTATGGGATCAGAGGTCTCTGTTTGGGGGGCTTTTTCCTGAGGAGTGGGCTGGATGTGACTCCAGTACTATGAACTTGATTGCACTGATTATTTTATATTGGGTTTGGCAGGTTCGATGTTATTTTTTATTTCAACAAAAACTCATTCCTCCTACTGAACTGTATGAGTGAATTAAAAGGAATATTGGCCGGGTTAAGGAAGAAGAGTGAAAACTTCTCAAGAGAAACATATGGGAAAGATATTAGTACTTTTATGAGTAGCTTTAACCTCATTCGCCTAGTAATTAGTGAATTTCTTCTGTTTTCTTTTTGATTTCCCATCTGGGTATTTTCAACGTTTAGTGTACCTTGGTTGTGACTTTCTCTTATTGTTATTACTTTACTTGGCCAACGATTGTTTGCATTTTGGTTTTCATTTTATTTTTCTTTCTTTGTGCTTGTTTTTACTTAAGCAATTTTTTTTTGTTTCTGTTTTTTTGGTTTTGAATGGATTTCTATTGCATATTTGCTTTGTTGTGATTTTAATAAAAATTCCCCTACTCTTTCTGTAGAGGGAGCTGCTGTCTTCCGGTGAGCGGTCCTGTGGGAGAAGGAAGAAGGAATGGCGTCCAGGATGGAGGAGGCTGCCTCCCTCCCCACCTGAACGACGCAGGAGGAATCTGTAGTGAGGGTGGGCACTGCAGCAAATGAAGGATGTAACGTGACGTTAATGATGGTAGAAGCTAGCGATCTTACTTCAAGAGGGCTCTTACAGTAGGTACTAACAGTTAGGGCTAAGCCGCCAGGTGCTAGGACCACACTGAAAATTTCTAGCTAGCAGTGTCTGGGGGGGACCACCCCCAGTGTCACGTGACCGCCATCAGCGTGTCACTGTATAGGGAGTGGTCCCCACACTCATCCTCCAGTTCTTTCCTGCCGTCGACCTGCACTCATCGGACCTCGTGGAGAACATTGCTTCTGTTGACGCCATTTTGGATGAATATATCTCGCTTAAATTTCACAATTTATCGCAAGTTTAACATTTATTTTTCTCACAAAAGAGTGTATAGTTACATTTTTCATGCATGTCGTCTCTGACGTCTGAATTGCATAAAAATAAGTGCTGCTCCTGCAGGACTCTGCTCCCCCACAAGGATGACCATTTCTTCTGCCTTTTTTGTCTGGGCCCAGACCACAGGACCAAGGAATGTGAGATTTGCCAAGGTTTTAACCAGCCCAAACAAAAACGCCATCAGCAGTCTCTGGAATCCCACCTTTTAAAATTAAAAATGGCTTCCATGGAAAAGGAGCTGAAGAAACTCAGGAGATCTTACTTCAAGGAGAGGCTCTTGCAGTAGGTTCAACAATGAGGACTGACACCACCTGGCGGTGGTTCCGGCAACTTTTTCTCTAGCAGTACCTACATGGGGAACACCCTCACCAACGTCAGCTCCACCCCTGACGTCGCCCTATATAAGGGAGGAGCTCCCCACGTGCTCCAGTTCTTTCCCGTCACACAATCAGGGTTAGTTCAGCGTTCCGGCTAGTACCGATTGCTATTCTCACCGTAACAGATTTTCACCATTAGATTTTAAATTTGACATCTGTGTCCACACATCTAAACAGAAGTAGTAGGCGACAGATTTCTGAAAGATGGACATTCTGCATGCCTCACTGCCTGGGGCCCGACCATCGACTGATGTCTGCCTCATTGCCAGGCCTTTTACCCCGCTGTGACGCGAATCCAGCACCAGAAGTCACTGCGGGCCTTCTTGCAGAAACAAAACTTGCCACCATGGAACAGGCCTCTTCTTTGGGGGGATCCAATCCTCAGCCCACCCGCAAGCATCACAAGCATAGGAAGCAGGACAGAGGGAGATCCCACTCAAAACATCGGTCTTCGGGATCGAAGTCCGGGTCATCGGGTCATGATTCTCACCTCATGACTGTAAGGCCTTCATCTGTGGGATCCACTCTTACTTCTCTCCAACCTATAAAGGTCTCTCAGCCCTCCGAGAAATCCAAGGGCTCCTCCTGCTTGGCTTCCTCCTCTAAAACCATCTCCCGGGAGCTGAGCAAGGCCTCAGGGTCTTCAGCCGGCAGGGCATCCTCCTTGCCACCTAAACGCAAGACCTTGGACCGACGCCAGCCTTCGGCTGCCTCCGACCATCATCCATCTCATGAAAAGGAACGACGTCTGTTGGTCCACAAAGAGAAGCGGATGCTGGACTCTCGTCCACCCACCACTCCCTCGGCCCCGGCGAAGTTTATCCCACCGCCGGTCATAGTACAACCGATGCCGGTCCTGTCCCCGATGTCAGTTCGAACACCCCATCTCCACAGTCACCAGTCCGCCTGACGACGGTGGTGCTGATGCCGCCCCAACATCTCCCCTTAGGCCGATGCCAGTCGACAAGGGCTTGGACCCGACGCCAGCCTGCCTGCCCCCCCATGACGGTGCCGGTGCCCGTACGGTCTCGGGCCCTCCTCAGCCAACACTTGATTCACCAAAATTACACCTCTGTCAGGTTAAGGAGCTCTTTTCCCACTGGTGGGACACAATTAAAAAGGACCTACCAGCAGGGGTGCCTCCATCTAGTCCGGAACCAGTTCCTGACCGAGTTGAACCGGATGGTGGGGGGGGGGGGACGACATGCCTCCTCCCAAGAAGCACGATAAAAAATCCAAGAAGGACCTGTCTAGCAGTTCCTCCCATTCCCACTTTCCCCCTCCAGACAAGAGGCCAAAAGGGAAGAGATGTAGCCCCTCTCCCTCTCCTTCTACCACCTCCTATGTGGACTCAGACACCTCTTCAGTCTACTCGGAGCCAGACCCAGGGGATATGGAGGGATTCCCCAAATTCCCTCCAGATGACCCCAGCTTTATGGAGGTAATGAGGCACATGGGTTTGGACACAGAGGCCCTGGACCCCGAGAGATTGCGGCTGGCTAAGTACCTCTGTCAAAAAGACCCAAAGCCGGTGGTCATCCCTCCCATGGTTGACACCTTTGATGATGTCATCCGTGCGACCTGGAAGCGCCCTCATTCCTCCTCTGCTGTGCCAAAGAAGGTTCACCGGCTCTACTGGTCGCCTGTGGACCATTCCTTTTTGGCCGAACCACCCGCTGCGGACTCAGTGGTGATTTCGGCAGCTCATGATCGTTCGCAGAGGCCCAAACATCTGAGCACCCAGCCGCCTGATAGAGAATCAAAGCAGCTGGATTCCATGGGCCGTAAGGTGTTCTCTGCTGCCACCTGTAGCATCAGGAGTCTTAACTTCCTGACACACATGGTCCAATTCCAGAATGCCCTTGGGGAACAAGGATTGGACATTGTGCAGAGCCTGCCCGATTGTCCTTAGTGGACCAAGCTCACCAAATTGCTGCAGACAGGCTCAGATGTGGGGACCCAGGTCGGCCTATGACTCTGCGGACACCTTCTCCAGGGCAGCTGCCACTGGCATCTGCCTCCGACGCCATGCTTGGCTTCGGGTATCTGGGTTCGATCCAGACATTCAAACCAATCTTCTGGATGCTCCCTTTAAGGGCTCCGTGCTCTTCGGCGAGGACACGGAGCGAATCATCACCAGGCTCGCCCGAGGGCCATCTCAAGAAGAAGAAGCATCAGGACCGGGTAGCATCCCCTACAAGAAGGTAACTCTTCCCCCCCCCCCCAGGAAGAAGCCTTCATCCACGGCTGTCTCTGTGGGTACAGTGCAGCCATTGGCCCCCCCATCGGATACAGGCCCGACGGGAACCTTCAGGGGAAAGGAGGCACCCACTTCCTCTAAGTCGCTCAAGATTAATTGGCCAAGTGGCTCTAGTGGGACTGGTAAGTTGAGCACCGTCTCCTCTGATGCTCGCGCTTAACATTGATAAGCCACCTGTCGGCTCCTCTGACGGCTGCACATGCTAGTCCCTCAGTCAGACCCCAACAACAAGCCTGATGTCGAAGGACTTGATCAGCTGACATCTGAACCACAGCTGACACCGGAGTTTCCTCCAGGCTCTCCCCCTCCACCATCTGAAGCAGTTCCTCCAGTTTCCCCGCTACCTGGGGATCCGGAGGAGGGAGAAGGCCCACCGTCCGGGATTGTACCACCCACAACGCCGGAGCCACAAATGCCTGAGGTACTGCCAGACCTGATGAAGGCCGCCCTAGTTCCTGTTGGCCCATCAACCCCTCAGGGGCTGATACCCGGCCTGACGCTAATACCATCGGGACTCTTTGGGCTTCTGCCCCCACTTCTGGACCCTCAAAAGGGACTTTCTGCTCCCCCATCAGGGCCTCCACCAGAACCTTCGGCCCCACCATTGGGTCCAATTCTAGAGCCAACGCCAGGCCACTTGGGCAACCATCAGGTTACCCGACGCCAAAATATCCCACACCAGGTTATCCAGCACCACAATACCCAATGTCGGGATACCCTTCATCAAGGTTCCCGATGCCGGAGTATCCATCACTGGGATTCAGCTATCCCTGCTATGCTGGATACCTGGGGTATGGTAACCCACCACCACCACCCCTAGCCCCGGGTAGACCTTCAGGGAATGCTGTGGTCTTGGTGGAATGAGGCAAAATCACAGCTCACATTAGAGCTTGAGAAACGACAGCCCTTGTTGGCCCCGACGCCGGCCTCTAGGGCTCTGTCACCTAAACCTATCCCACCATCAGCCCTCAGCATGTGACATTGGGAAGGCCAGTAGAGCAGCCAACTCACCCCTGAACCTCTGAGTTCATCCAACCTGTAGGCTTCTCCAGGCCGGTGGACATCGCCTTACCAGGACTTGCTTCTCCCGAAGAAAGCCATGTGTCAGATTCAGAAATTGACTGCTCATTCCATCTCTGACTATGAGTCCCCGACACTGGATGATCCAGAACCCAAGGAGTCACCTAAGTCTCTGCCAGAGTACCCCTCCTTTATGGAACTCCTCAGAAAAATCTAGGGTGGTGTGGCTCTCTATATAAGGGAAAGGATAAAAGCAACTGAACAAAAGAGTAAACAGAGAGGAGAGGAGAGGAGGCACTGTGGGTCACCTTAGAGACTGGAAATGGCACCATAATCCACACAGAAGTTGTATACAGACCCCCATGTAAGGGGGAGAGAATGGACAAGGATATGATAGAAGGCATACTTAGGATGGAAGAGAAAGCGGAGATACTGTTGATGTGGGACCTTAATATGCCAGATGATAACTGGAGCACCTTTGCTGCAGCCACATTCAAAAGCAGGGCCATTCTCGATGCCCTTCAGGGTGGCATGCCTCAGACAGCTAGTTTTGGAACCTACTCATGAGGGAGCAATCTTAGACCTCGTACTCTCAAATGGGGACAGTGAGAGGATCTCAGATCTAGACGTGAGTAGCCATTTGGGAACAAGTGACCATCAGACAGTGTGGTTCACGATAAATTCAGCTACAGAGTCAAGCCATACAAAAGTGAGGGTTCTGGACTTCAGGAGGGCTGACTTTGGCAAGATGGGAGAGCACTAGCAAACAGGCTAGAAGGCGGGGTGGAGCAACACTGGGGAAATATCAAAAACTGCCATCACAGAGGTAACAAGCCTTTGTGTGAAGCAAATAAACAAATTAAAATGAAAGAAAAACCAACTATGGTTCTCAAAAGCGGTGGCTGTGAAGGTTAGGGAGAAAAAGATAGCATTTAGAAAGTATAAGGAAACACAGAAGGAGCAGAACAGAGAACTGTACCAGTTAAGGCAGAAGGAAGCAGGGAGGGTAGTCAGAATATCAAAGGCCCAAACTGAGGATAAGATAGCCAACTCGGTTAAGAAGGGGGATAAAACCTTTTATATGTATATCAGGGAGCGTTGAAAGACAAAGGGAGGGATGGTGAGGCTGAATAGAATGGACGGTGGGTAGGCAGAGAGGGACAGTGAAAAAGCAGGAATACTGAATGAATACTTCTGTTCAGTATTCACAAAAGAGGAGGTGCCTAATCCAATTAACAGAAGCACTCTCGATGGGGGGGTCAATCCCAGTCCTTTCACAGAAGAAAGGGATCTTACTTGAGAAACAGTTCTTGCAGCAGGTTACACCATTAGGACTGAAGCTGGCAGGCGCCAGGACCCCAGAAAATGTTCTAGCTAGCAGTATTCAGCAGGGACGCCTCAGACATCTGTCCCGCCCGACGTCTGGCATAGTACTTAAGGAGGTGGTCCACTAGAATCCCCAGTTCTTTTCCCGACATCGACTCGCCAGCATCGGCTTCTCGATCTCTATCTAGCGCGCGATGACTTAGAACTTCAAGAGTTTCTGCAAAACTAATGTCCTCTCCAACTCCTTCATCTAAGGAACACCTTTCAAAGTGTGCCTGCGGAAAACAGATCCCTTTGAAGGATCCTCATTCTTCCTGTGTGCGGTGCATAGGCCTCCCACGATACCAAGGCCTGCACCTTTTGCCCAGGGTTCAACAGCTGCACCAGGATCTGCCATTAGAAGGCACTTCAAGCATTTCTGCTGGAAGAAAAACTTAGCAGGATGGACAAAGAACTTTCCTCCAGGGGTGATTCTTCTTCCAAGGCCTATAAACACCAGGAGAAAGCAAGGTCCAGATCCCCGAACCGGGCCTCGGACTCCCGTAGCTCAGGCTCCACCAGATCTGACCACTCTCCCTCCAGGGCTCATTCTCGGCTCCCTCCGGTCAAAGTCCAGGCTTTAGGCGGTTCTTCGACTCTTCAGCCCATCAAGACTTCTAGGCCCTCGGCTTCCTCCACTCCCTCTCGGGCCTCTTCCAAGTCTTCTGAATGCCACAAGTCTTCCTCATCGACCCGATGTCGGGACCCCGACTCCAGATAGGTTTCCCAGCCTCCCAGAGGTCCAGATCCACCACCCAGGAAGATGAAAGACCTGACGTCCCTAAAGCGGACAACGGACCCAACGTCGGACAAGCACCTGAAGTCGGCCAGGCGTTCGCTGGAACCATGGACACCGGCCAGGCACCAGACGCCAGCCGGGCATTCGCCGGACCCAAAGTCGTCGGCCAAGTGACTGACGTCGGCCTCACATCCACCAGAGCCGAAGACTGCCACCCAGTCACCGGTGGACACCGGTCACAGGGATTCCACAGAGGACACGACATTGCCCGAAGACCAGGCGGGCGACACAGAGGATGCCAGGCTTCCGAGGGAACCTTCGCCCACCCCAGAGACACCCGCGGACCCGACGCCCGACCCCGGCGCCAGACCACCGGTGCCAGGCCCGTCGTCTGGCATGAATCTTCAAGAGGCAAAGGATCTCTTTACTTTCTGGTGGGACACCATCCAAAAGGATGTGGTCCCTGTAAAACCTCCTCCTCCTCCTCCTACTACTCCTTCACCTCCCATACCCTCTCCTCCACCACAGGGGCCAGCAGGCCTCCCTCAAGATCTCCATTAGGGTCTTCCAGCCCCAAGCAACCCAGATGTCATCGGTACACTCCGTCAGGGGAGAACTCCAGATCAGATACCTCGAAATATTCCAGATCTCCTTCTCCACTCAGCATTCCATCACCTGACCCACATGACCTACCCAGGTCTCCTCCGGATGATCCCTCTTTCTCTGAGATCATGAGGCAAATCCAGGACAACATGGGATGAGATGCTGAAGACCTCAACCCCAAAAGACAGCGCCTTGCCCGTTATCTTTGGCAGAAAGACCCAAAGCCTGTGGTAGTGCCACCCTTGGTGGACACCTTCGTGGACGTCACCAAGGCTGCGTGAGGCGTCCGCACTCCATTCCTGCTGTGCCGAAGAAAGCTGACCGCCTGTACAGGGCCCTGAAAGAGGACCAGTACTTGGCTCAACAACCTCTGGCAGACTCCCTGGTCATTATGGTCTCGCATGACCAGTCCCAAAGACCGCAGCACATAAGCACACAGCCACCGGACCAGGAATCCAAACAGCTGGATGCCCTGGGGAGGCACACTTGTGCGGCTGCTACATCGCTCATCAGGTCCCTGAACTACCTGTCTCATGGTACAGTTTCAAACGCCCTGTGGGAACAGGGGGACCTGGTCGATAAACTACGGATGGCGATCAGAAGGCGGGCTCTAAACCTTCTTCATGGGGTCTAATGTGGGTACCCAAATTGCTGCTACGAGCAGATACGATTCTGGCGACTCGCTCCACCGAGCTGCAGCTTCAGGCATCTGTCTCCGAGACACTCTTGGCTTCGTGTCTCTGGTTTTACCCCAGGCGTTCAGAAGAACATTCTTGACGTCCCCTACAATGGCGAAGTACTTTTCGGTGAACCCACGGAGAAGGTTATCACCAAACTCCAGGATGCTGGGAAGGCAGTCAGGTCTGTACAGGTCATGTACAGATCCAGGTCTGGTTCCTTTCGCAGGAACCAGAGCCGTTTTTGCAACCAGCAACAAAGACAGCAGTCACATTCTGGCCAGCAACAAAGGGGCACTCTTCAACGTAAACCCCAGGCTAAGTCGTCCCCAGGCAGAGGCCAGCGCTACACTAAACTGGCCCAGCCTGCAGGGACCAGTGCTGCCACAGCATGACTTCTTCCTGGCCCCTGCCCTTCCTCTGGATCAACGGGCACAAAAAGATCGAGGGTCACATCGCTCGCCACTTTTTAGGGTGGCAGTCGATTACCGCCAACCGGTGGATTCTCCAGTTGGGCAAGAAAGGCCACTTCATAGAATTCCTCGCCCACCCACCGGCAAGACCTCCCCTGCTTTCCCGTTACTCGGGCCAGCACGCCCTGCTCATACAGCAGGAGGTGCTCGCGCTGCTCAGAAAAGAAATTATAGAGCAGGTGCAGGTTATTATTCTCACTTCTTTCTGTTCCCCAAGAAAACAGGAGACCTCCGTCCGATACTGGACCTCAGCAACCTCAACGAGTCAGTCCTGTACAAACGCTTCCGCATGGCGACCCTCCCAGGTCTGAGTCCCATGCTCAAGCAGGGTGCTTTTCTAGCGTCCTTGGACATGTAGGATGCTTACCTGCATATACCCATCACTCAAGCACGCAGGACGTTTTTGCGCTTCGAGTTTCAGGGTCACCATTATCAGTTCCGAGCCCTCCCCCTTCAGACTGTCATTGGCACCTCGGGTATTCACGAGGTGCATGGTGGTCATAGCTGCGACTCTGAGGAGACAAGGCCACTACATGTTCCCCTACCTGGACGACTGGCTTCTCATGGCGCCCTCTCGGGAGGCCCTGATGTCCGCCATTTATTCTATTCAGTTTCTGTTCGAGACGTTGGGCATCATTGTCAGTCAAGAGAAGTCACACCTGGTTCCATCACAGATTCTGCAGTTCATAGGCACAGTTCTGGACACCGTCTGGGGGAAAGCTTTTCTACCCCAGGACAGAGTGGAACACATCAGATCCCTCATCAGGGACATTTTGGCGAAGAAGACCGTTCCTGCCAAACTGGTCCTTTGCCTGCTCGAACACATAGCTGTGGCCGGTGCAACAGTCCCGCTAGCCTGTCTCCACATGCGGGTGACCCAGTGGATGTTACGGGTCCAGTGGGATCAAAGGCAAGACCATCTGCAGCTCCCAATTTGGATCATGAAGGCCATAATCCGGGATTGGCAATGGTGGCTAGATTTGAAGATTCTATCGGCGGGAGTCCCCTTCATTTCACTGTCTCCGATTGTGACACTCTCCACAGATGCCTCAGGGCTTGGATGGGGAGCACACCTTGACGGTGTCTGGTCTCAGGGCCTGTGGACAGCCCAAGAGACTCATCTCCACATAAATATCCTGGAAATGAGAGCAGTTCTTTACACCCTGCAGGCCTTCCATTTGGAGATTCCACCGGGTACTCTTCTGTTACAAACAGACAATTCCGTGGTGATGTATTACCTCAACAAACAAGGAGGCACCCATTCCTACCCGCTTTGCAGGGAGGTCATGAGGGTGTGGGATTGGGTTTTACAACACGGCGCAAACCTCATTGCTGTTCATGTCCCAGGAGTGGACAACATCATCGCCCACAGCCTGAGTCGCTCTCAGGTCAGAGTCCACGAGTGGAAATTACTCCAGGAGGTAGTAGAGGATCTGTTTTGCAGATGGGGTACACCAGTTAGACCTTTTCACGTCCCCATCCAATGCAAAACTGCCAGATTTTTGCTCGCTAGATCCAGGGCCTGGTGTTTTCTGGCGAGACGCATTGTCCCTCTCCTGGGCAGGCAGATTCCTCTATGCCTTCCCACCTTTCCGTTGATCTAGAGGGTTCTTCTGAAACTTCACAGAGAGCAAGCGACACTGATACTTATCGTGCCGTTTTGGCCCAAGCAAATCTGGTTCCATCTACTACATCAGCTGTCCCGGGAACCTCAAGTGCCTCTGCCAATCAGCTCCCATTTGCTGTCTCAGGAGGCGGGTTCCTTGGTTCATCCGGACCTTCATTCGCTGAACCTGCACGCTTGGCTCCTAGAGACAGCCATGATGTGATATGGGGTCTCCAAAGAGGTAGCAGATGTTTTTGCTGCTGCTAGAAAAGCAGCTACCCATGCTACTTACGCCATGAAATGGCGCCGATTTTGTTTATGGGTTCAAGCATCGTTTTTTCGACTATAGATTGTCCAGAAAGGTAGGTTTTGCCTACCTCCTGTCCCCTTTTTCAGACAGGCTTGGCCTACTCCTCGATTAAAGTACACCTCTGTGCCATCTCAGCCTATCACACTCCTATAGGCCAACGCACCGTATCTCAGTTGGACATGGCACGAGCCTTCCTGAGAGGTGTTTTCCACCTTAGACCTCCAATTAAGGATCCAATTCCACCATGGGATTTACCCTTTGTCCTGGAGCAGCTTACGCTGCCACCCTTTGAGCCAGCCACGGATTGCGAGCTACGTCTCCTTACATGGAAGATGTTGTTTTTAGTTGCTGTTACCTCTGCCAGAAGAATTTCTGAATTTCATGCACTTTTGTGCAAAGAACCTTATTTGGTTTTTCACCAAGACAGGGTATCCCTACGGACTAATCCTAAGTTTCTGACTAAGGTGGTCTCAGCTCTCACCCTTAATCAGGACGTCGATCTACCAGTGTACTTCCCCAAGTATTCTAATCAAGGAGAGGCACTGTTGCACACTTCAGATGTGCATAGGTGTCTTCAATACTACCTGACCAGAACCAAACACCACCGAAAATCAGACCAGCTTTTTGTTTCCTTTGCCCACAGGATGATGGGAGCTCTTGTTTCCAAACAGTCGCTGTCCAGGTGGCTCATTCAGTGTATCACATTCTGTTACCAGAAGCACAGCAAACCCTTACTGGGCATGGTTAAGGGTCATTCCACAAGGGGAGTGGCTACCTCCTTTGCGGCCCTAAAGAACGTGTCCACCTCGGCCATCTGTGCTGCAGCTACTTGGAGCACCATGCATTCTTTCATCAGGCATTATAGCCTGGATGTTGCATCGAGGCGAAGAGCAGGTTTTGGTCTAGCAGTCCTTCAAGGACTTCTGTCCTAGGTTTAGGTTCTATTAAGGATTTCTACCTTCCCTCCTCCCAGTGGTGTGGAATTTCCATCATTGCTTGGGAATCAGTCCTAATGGTGTAACCTGCTGCAAGAGCTGTTTCTCGAAGTAAGGTAGTACAGTTACGTAAGAACTTACCGTATCAGTAGATCTTCGAGAACAGCTCTTGCTGCTTGTACTTTTCCCCCCACCATCCCCGCTGGAGGTAGATTCTGGTAGATAGATCCTTCTCCTAAGATCAGGTGTTCTCAGCATCACTCTGATTGCCATTTAATGGCAGATCCTCGGTCTCCTATTCTGATGTCATCCAGCGGCGGGGAGTCTCCGGCCGGAGAACTGGGGATTCTGGGAGACCACCTCCTTATGTACTATGCCTGACGTTGGGGTGGAAACGATGTCAGAGGCGGTCCCCGCTGAATACTGCTAACTAGAAAATTTCCGTGGGGTCCTAATGGTGTAACCTGCTGCAAGAGCTGTTCTCGAAGATCTACTGTTATGGTAAGTTCTTACGTAACTGTACTTTCTGAAAGAACTCATAAAACTGAAGGTGGACAAAGCAATGGGGCCAGATAGAATTCACCCCAGAATTCTAAAAGAATTAAGCAGAGAACTAGTGACACCACTGTCTGTCCTTTTTAACAAATCATGGGAGGATGGTGTGATACCTGAGGACTGGAGGAAGGCAGATGTGATTCCCCTTCACAAAAGTGGGACCAAGACAGAGGCAGGAAACTACAGACCTGTCAGTTTGACCTCTGTGGTAGGGTAAGTGATGGAATCACTTCCCTAGGAAAAAATTGTTGAGTACCTAGAGGCCAGTGGGGCACAGGACCCAAGGCAGCATGGGTTCATAGCAGGAAGAAGAATCTAATTGATTTCTTTGACTGGGTGTCATGGTGACCAAAGTAGTAGACCAGGGAGGAGCTGTGGACATGGCCTACCTAGACTTTAGCAAGGCATTTGACACAATCCCACACAAAAGATTAATAGTCAGATTAACCAGCCTGGGAGTGGGTGCCAGGGTGGTAGCCTGAGTAAAACATTGGCTGGACAACAGGACGCAGAAGGTAATTGTAAATGGAGTCCACTCTGAAGAAAGAGGGGTTACTAGTGGGATACCGCAGGGTTCAGTACTGGTTCCAGTCCTTTTTAATGTCTTTATAAATGACATTTCAGAGGGACTGGAAGGAAAAGTATGCCTCCTTGCAGATGACACAAAGATCTGCAACAGGGTTGATACACAAAACACAAGGAGGCATAGAAAGGATGAGAAGGGACTTGGCAAGGTTGGAGGAATGGTCAGAAGTATGGCAGCTTGGATTCAATGCAAAGAAGTGCAAAATAATGCACCTAGGAAACAAAAACCCAGGGGAAGATTACACAATGGAGGGGAGGTAGTAACAACAACAAAAATGGAAAGGAACCTGGGGGTAATCATATCAGATGACCTTGAGGTTGGCAAGCAATGTGTGAAGGTGGTAGGGAGGGCTGGGGGATACTTAGATGTATAGGGAGAGGCATCACCAGCAAAAAACAGGAAGTTGTTATCACCTTGTACAGACAGTTAGTCAGACCCCATCTGGAGTACTGTGTCCAGTTCTGGAGACCTCATCTCCACAAGGACATAGACAGGATGGAGTCTGTTCAGAGGAGTGCAACTAAAATGGTGCAGGGTCTGCAAGAGAAGCCATATGAGGGGAGACGAAAGGAGCTTAATATGTATACCTCTGAGGAAAAGAGGGAGAGGGGGACATGATAGAAGTGTTTAAGTACAGTATATGCCGATTGTAACGGACTGATTTGACAACCGTCAATCTGTCCATTATATGCGGCGTCCGTTACATCAGTATACCCACATAATATCAAAAAGCACACAAGCACATAAAAAGAATTCTGACCAGGACCAGGATTGATGCGCAAACACGGGGCACTGCAGAGCAGACGGCTGGCCCCCATAGTCACAAACAGCAAGAGCAAACAAAGTGCTAGGTTTACAGGCTGCACTTCCATGCTGATGGGTATTGATTGGCTAGTTATCATTTGGGACTCATTCCCCACTGCAGCTAGGGCTCGCCAACTTGCCAGTTACAGTAGTTCCTGGGCTAACTATTACGGTATACTGTGCTGTTTACGTTTTTTTTTTTTACACCGACTGTGTCTCTCACTTTTCGATCGCCCTGAGATACAAGCACTCTACTTTGCCTAGAACCTGCACAAGAGTTCCCATAGTCACAAACAGCAAGTTCAAACAAAAGTAGTGGACTCCAGTAACCAGTATTAAAAAAAGGAGTTCCTCGAGGCCATGTCCCACCTACAGTATGCCAAGTTCTTATTGCCAGTGCCACAAAAAAAAATACTATCTGTTATGTTGATCGTCTCCTGGCATGATTACATAGATTTTCTTTTTTGGATATCAGCTGGGATGCAGGCTAGTTACAGCACATTTCTGTGATTACGCTAAATGTAACTCGCATGCATCGCAGCCAATGTCTAAGCCGAGAGAGACACAGAGTGAGAAAGCCAGTTGTGGGCTTGTTCAAACGCATCGTTGGTTTAACAAATTGGATGGTACTGCAGGAATTAAAGGTCCATTGTAACAGACAATTATAACATAGCCAGAATAGCAAATGGCTTTTGACATGGGCTAAACGTCCGTTAGAAGCGTAAGTCCGTTACATCAGGAGCTGATATAAGTGGCATATACTGTACCTCAGTGGAATCAACAAAGTCCAAGAGGGTAGCATCTTTCAGAAAAAGGTATGTGCAAGAACAAAGGAACACAATTTGAAGACAGAGGGGGGACGGCTCTGGGACAATGTGAGGAAGTATTTTTTCACAGCGAGGGTGGTGGACGCATGGAACAGCCTTCCTGAGGAGGTTGTGGGGTCTAAAACTGGGGGAGAATTCAAGAATGCATGGGACAGACATATGGCAATTTTGTATGTGGGGTAGGAAGAAATAGGATCTGAAGCTTATCCAATAGGTAGGGAAATGGGCAGACTAGGTGGGCCAAGTAGTCCTTATCTGCCGTCAAAGTCTATGTTTATGCGTTTCTATGTTTCTATGACTGGCATGCAGAAGCACAGGATCCGCAGAGACAGAGGCTGGCTGAACACTTAGAATTGTCAGATCTGTCACCAACCCTCATCCCTCCCTGGATTGGGCCGCATGAGGATTTGACTTCTATAATTTGGAAACAGCTAGCCTGTCTGGCACCTGTGGCTAGAAAGGCAGGCAGACTATATCATACCCCAGAGGGCAAAGGCCACCTGAGCATTCACCCTAAGACAGACTCCGTGGTAGTCAGTGCTGCCCATGACAGGTCAGCCAGACCAACGCACCTTAGCACTTCTCCGCTGGACAAGGAATCTAAGGTCATTGACCAGTAGAGGAAGACTGTCTACTCCTCTTCCACTTTGGCTGTCAGAGCCCAGAACTATGTGGCTCACATGGGGGTCTACCAAAAATCGGCTCTGGGCCAACAGGAGTTTACAATTGACTCTCTCCAGGACTCCCAGTTAAAGGAGGAGATGGCAGGCTTGGTCAGGTCGGCTAGCAGACACACCCTGAGGGCCACCTACGATGCAGAGGATGAATCTGCTAGTGGCACAGCCACTGCCATCAGCTTACGGAGGCACACGTAGCTGAGGATTTCAGCTCTCACGCCACAGGTCCAGACAGCCATCCAAGACACTCCCTTTCAGGGGTACGGTCCTGTTTGGAGGGGATGTCAAGGATATCATTACCGATTTACAGGACAAGGGCAAAGCCTTGTGCTCTGTCCAGTTCATTTATAAACACCCTCAGAAACAGAGGCAGCAGCCATTTTGGTGGCAGCAACGTCACCAGCAAAAACAGTCTCAGAACCGATGTCAGAATAAACATCAGGCCACTTCAGCAGGCATAGCCCCCAGACAAGTCCCATAGAGCCTCAGAAGCCGCTACTTCCACTCTTCCTCCTGCCTCCTGACTCCATGCACTTCCTCCCTCCTCTGGAATGAGTCACAGAGGATCCGATAGGGGGACGGTTTGCCAAACACCTGCCGGGATGGCAGGCAAGAACCACAGACTCGTGGGTACTGCAGCTGGTGGCTCAAGGCCACACAATAGAGTTCATAGAAAGACCTCCCACAAATCCTCCAGGTTACTCCTTTTACACCCAAAGCCACAGCCCTTTGGCGAAAGAGGAAATAAGCTCTCTGCTAGCAAAAGCAGCAATAGAGCCAGTTCCCGCAAATCAGTAGGGAAAAGAGTTCTACTCGCACTTCTTCCTGGTGCCCAAGAAGACAGGCAATCTCAGGCCCATTCTGGATCTAAGCTCACTAAACCTCTTGGTGGAATACAGGAGATTCAGGATGTTGTCTCTACTAAGCTTGTTTCCTCTCTTACAGAAGGGCCATTGGCTCTACGCACTGGATATGAAGGATACCTACCTCCATATCCCTATTTTTTCTCCACACCACAAGTTTCTCAGGTTCTGTTTTCTGGGAGAAAATTTTCAGTTTACGGCCCTTCCCTTCAGCCTTTCATCAGCACCGAGGGGAGATGCACAGTGGTGGTGGCAGCGACGCTGCACAGATATGGGGGGGGGGGGTACAGGTGTTTCCATACCTCAACAATTGGCTTGTGTCAGCAACATCGAGGGACAGTCTAGTCAAGTCCCTGACCATAGCTCTGGACCTTCCTCAACAGGTGGACATTACAGTAAACCATCCCAAATCCCACCTTTCTCTTACCCAACAGCTCCAGTTTATTGGGGCAGTTTTGTATACAGTCCAGGGCAGGACCTTCCTGCCCTTCTACAGGATGGAAACCCTGAAAAGACAGGCACATCTGGTGACCTCACAGAGAAGGACGTCGGCAAGAGCGATTCTTCGCCTTCTCGGTCTTATGGCTGCAACCATCCTTGCAGTTCCCCTATCCAAACTTCACATGAGAGTCGCACAATGGACTCTCAGGGTTCAGTGGGACCAGAGATCAGATGATCTAAACTACGAGATCCTGGTCTCGGACCCGATGGCTCGGGACCTGCTGTGGTGGCAGGACCCAGACATCCTTACTCAAGGTGTCTCATTCCGTATGGACCTTCCATCACAGACCCTGATGACACATGCCTCCAGGTCAGATTGGGGAGCCCACCTGGGTGCTGACAAGACTCACAGCTGTTGGTCTGATAGTGAACTACCTCTCCACATCAATGTGCTGGAGATGGGGGCAGTTCTGAATATGTTACAAGCTTTCCAGCATTTGATTCAGCTGGGACAGCTCATGATCCAGACGGACATGTGCGTCGTCTGGTACACAAACAAGCAAGGCAGCACACGCTCATACCCCCTCTGTCATGAACCACTGAGGGTATGGTATTGGGCAGTCAGCCACAACCTTCATCTGGTAGCTGTACATGTTCCAGACATTAAAAACATCCTAGCAGATGTGCTCAGTCACACTCAAGCCAGAGCCCACGAGTAGGAACTGAGACAGTCAGTAGTAGACAACGTCTTCGAGAGATGGGGAAGACCAGACCTAGATATGTTTGCATCCATCGTGCAAAACTACCAGTTTTCTGCTCACTCACTCCAGGGCGTGGTGTTTTCTGCTGAGATGCACTGTCTGTGTGTTGGAAGAGGAGGTTCATGTACACCTTCCCTCCACTTCCTCTGCTGCAGAGAGTTCTATTGAAACTGCGGGCAGAAGGGACACAAATGATTCTGATTGCTCCCTTCTGGCCCAGACAAGTTTGGTTCTCTCTACTTCAGCAACTGTCGGTGGATCCTCCAATACCACTACCAGTTTGTCAAGATTCCAGTCATACCTGTCAGGTAGGTCTCAATCAGTCTGCGTAGGCTCGGCTAGATCCACCTCACTTCCTGTCACCTGTGGTGTCCCTCAAGGGTCTGTACTCGGCCCACTGCTGTTCTCTATTTTTCTAAATGACCTGCCCGATGCCTGCTCTCAATCGGCTATCCATATGTATGCAGACTATACGGTGCTGTTTGCCTCTGGCCCATCTGCAACTGCCGTGACAGCCTGTCTACAGAAGGATTTCGACTCCATCCAACGTTGGTTCCTCTCAAACCAACTATTCTTGAACTCTAAGAAAAACATCTCCCTCACCTTCGGATCTCGGGCCAAGCTAACCCGGCTTACCGCACCACCCACTTTCTACACTCTGGACAGATCTCCACTAGAGACCTGCACATCATATCGCTATCTCGGCGTCTGGTTAGATCAATACCTTGACTTCTCGCTGCATATAGATGGTCTACACAAAAAATTGCACCCCATGCTGGGAGCCCTCTACCGGAACAAGAATTGCATTCCTCTACCAACCAGGCAAGCAATAGTTCAAAAAATGATCCTCCTGAGTATGGATTATGATGATGTTGTCTACTGTGCCACCCCCCCCAAACCTTCTTAGCGAGGCTTGATCCCCTTTACAACCCCTTCTGCCATTTCTCTCTGGACCAGCCTCCAAATACCCATCACTGTGACCTCTACCAGTCCTTGGGACTCTCCTTAATACAAAACCGACGACTGCTTCACTGTGCCAGAACCTCTGCCAAGTTCTGGACACAGACACTTCCGTCTTACCTGTCGTCCTCCCTAACCACCCTCTCTCCACCGGCCTACGCTCTCAGAAACATAGACTCTAGGCTCCTGCACATTCCATACAGATCTACCCGGTCTTGCCAGGCTGCATTCAGCTACAGGCTGCCCAAATTATGGAACTCTCTGGCAGCAGTTATTAGACACTCCACAAGCACTCCACAAGAGAATTCCCTCCTTAGAACGCACTTCTCTTCCCTCTGCTCCTGTCTCCCCCACTGACCCCATCACATTTCCTACCTCCCATCTATATCACCAGCCTGGTTCCTGTTTGGTCTGCACCTTATATTGCTAAATACTATGAATATGCACTTCTCTATCAATATTATGACTACCTCATCCATTGTTGCACCAGTCCTAAAATGTAATACTTGCTGATGTTGTTGTACTGTTGTTTTGGGCTTGTTCAGTTTCTACTGTACCAGTGTAATCTCCCTACCCCAGGGCGCATCTGGAATCGAGTGGTACTCTGCTCAGCGTGCTTTCCTGGTAAATCTCTTAAATAAATAAATAAGACTTACTTGACACAAGAACAAGGGACCCTGGTCCATCCAAACCTCAGATCCCTGCAACTGCATGCGTGGCACCTACTGACATAGGTGCTGCTTGCTTTGGGGTTTCCCCGATTGTAGCTATAGATATATTAGTGAAAGGAGACAGACCAGAGGGGGTATTGCTAAGATCAAAGGGGGTAAGGGGGAGTGTGTGGAGGAGGACCAAGGGAAAGCATCTATTCTAAATAGATACTTCTGTTCAGTATTCACTGAGGAGAAGGTAGGGCAGGGCCCACAGCTCAGCATCATGGACACTAGTCCCTTCACAAAAGAAAGGGTCCTAGAAGAGCTCGCTAAGCTCAGGGTGGGCAAAGCAATGGGACCTGATGGCATACATCCCAGGGTACTAAAGGAGCTAAGGGTGGAACTAGCAGAGCCATTATCAGAACTGGTTAGTGAGTCTCTGAGCACAGGAGAGGTCCCAGAAGGCTGGAGAAGGTCTTATGTGATCTCGCTCCACAAGAGTGTTAGCAGGGAGGATGCAGGGAACTACAGACCAGTCAGTCTTAGCTCAATAGTGGGCAAGATTATGGAGGCACTCCTTAAGGAAAGGTTAGTGCAACACCTGGAATCCATGGGAGCACAGGCTCCAAGACAGCATGGGTTTACAACAGGAAGGTCCTGTCAATCTAATCTCATAGATTTCTTTGAGTGGGTAACCAGATTGGTGGACCAGGGGGGTGCAGTTGATGTTACCTACCTTGACTTCAGCAAAGCTTTCGATACTGTTCCACATGATTCTCCCCCATGTACTTCCCCCTCTGCTATTTCTGTCTTACCTAATGACTTTATTATTACCTTTCTAGGAGAACAGTTGGAAATCGTCTCAATGTTAAAATATCTTGGCTTCTGGCTCGATAACAAGCTCTCCTTCAACGGTCATCTTGATGACTTGTCCAAGAGACTAAAAGTCAGGTTAGGCTTTTTCTTCCGTAACAGGTCCTTCTTTCCCATGGAGATTAGAACCAGGCTGGTTCAGGCCACATTCCTCCCCCTTCTTGACTACAGTGACATAATCTACAACTCCTCCGCAATTACCAACCTTCATAAGCTAGACGTTCTCTACCACCGTGCCATTCGTTTCATCACAAACTCCTTGCCCCAAACCCACCACTGTGATCTATATGCCACAGTTGGCTGGTCCTCGCTGACCATTAGACGGTCACTCCATGCTGGTATCTGGACTCTAAAACTTCTTCTGAATAAACTTCCGTAATACCTAACCTCCTTAGTACAAATATCTCACAGTGTCTACTCCCTCAGGAAGTCTGATTTTCTCCTCCTTGATGTACCCAGGACCCCTACTTCCTTTGGCAAACGCGCTATCTCATGTTCCCTGCTAACTATTTGGAATCGGTTACAATCCTCTCTGAAATTATCCAGTATTGTCCCTGTTAACTTTTTCAAAAGGTTAGCTATGGACAAAATAAAAGACACCTGTAGTTGTCATTAAACTTGTCGCCGTTATTGTGGTCTCCATTTAGCTATCACATGGTATCATAGGCTCCCACTCTCTATATCACTAGTTTTACTTCTCATCATGAACATTTTGTATCCGGTGGAACTCTTTATGTATGCTATGTACTTTTATATAATTACTGTTACTTTTCATCATGAACATTATTTATCAGGGGAACTCTTTATGTGTGCTGTGTATTGTCATATAATTAGTGTTACTTCTCATCATGAACATTTTGTATCCGGGGAGCTCTTTATGCATGCTATGTATTGTTATGTAATTTTCTTTACGTATTGTACACTTGACTGTATACCCGTCCCAGGACCTTCTTGTGAATGAGCTTGCTCAATGGAGATTTCCTGCGATAAACTTGAACTTGAACATAGAATATTAATAAGCTGGGTAGGCTCGGGATGAGTCAGACGTTGGTCAACTGGGTAGCAAACTGGTTGGCGGGCAGAAAACAGAAAGTGGTAGGAAATGGTATACAGTCAGTAGAGATGCAAGTCACAAGTGGGGTACCTCAGGGATCAGTCCTGGGGCCAGTCCTCTTCAATATCTTCATCAGTGACATTGCAGATGGACTGGAGGGTAAGGTTTGTCTATTTGCAGATGACACCAAGATCTGCAACAGAGTAGATGATCCAGATGGAGTGGGCAGAATGAGAAGAGATCTAGATAAAGTGGCAAAACGGTCAGAAGAGTGGCAACTGGGGTTTAATGCAAAGAAGTGCAAGATCATGCACATAGGGAACAGAAATCCTGAAGCCACCTGTAGGTTGGGAGGGGAGTTGCTGGCAGTCACAAGGGAAGAAAGAGACTTGGGCATCATCATCACAGATGACCTGAAATCATCCAAGCAGACCACTAAAGCAGTAGGTAAGGCTAGAGGGATGTTGGGGTGTATAAGTAGGGGTATCACAAGTCGTAAGAGGAGTTAAGGATCCTCTTTACAAGACACTTCTTAGGCCCTATCTGGTGTACTGTGTGCAGTACTGGAGGCTGCACCTGCACAAGGACATTAACAAAATGGGGGCACTCCAGAGAAGGGCAACCAAAATGATGCAGGAACTGCATCAGAAAACATATGAAGACAAATTAACGGAGCTCAATATGTATAACCTAGAGCACAGGAGGGAGAGAGGTGATATGATCGAAACATTGAAACATCTTAAGGGCATTAACAAGGTGAAAGAATCTAACATGTTTCAATATAAGAAAAATAGCAGGACAAGAGGACGCAGCATGAGGTTAGAGGGAGGCAGATTAAGGGGCAATGTGAGGAAGTTCTTTTTCACGGAAGGGGTAGTGGATGCATGGAACGGCCTACATCAGGAAGTGGTGGATATGAATACAGTGCAGGGCTTCAGACAGGCATGGGACAGGCATAAGGGAGCAATACAGATGAGTATGACTAGTTAGGCCATTGGCAGAGCAAAGGCCTGTGGCACATTCATAAGGTAGAAAAAAATGGACAGACTGGATTGGCCTTGTGGTCCGTATCTGCCGTCAGCTTCTGTGTTGCCCAGGTTCTAGTGGAGGCCAGAAAGCCATCCACCAGAGCCACTTACGCCATGAAGTGGAAAAGATTTTTCATATGGACCACTTCGAAAGGGTTGGAACCTTTCATGTGTCCTGTCCCAGAGGTCCTGGATTACCTTCTGTACCTCTCAGACTTTGGGCGTAGTTATTCGACCTTGAAGGTCTACCTGTCTGCCATTTCTGCCTACCACATCCTTGCAAGTGGCAAAAACTTGACTCAGCTGGAAATCTCCAAGACTTTTTTGAAGGGGAGCCTTCATTTGAAACCCCCTGTCAGGAGCCCTGCTTCTCGCTGGGATCTGAACTTCATTTTGGAAAAACTCATGCTGTCACCATTTGAACCAGCAGCGAGTTGTGACATGCGGTACCTTTCTTGGAAAGCGCTCTTCGTAGTTGCTAATACTTCAGCTCGAAAAACTTCCGAGCTCCAGGCCCCGATGTGTAAGGAGCCTCATTTGATTTTTCACAGAGACTGGGTTTCTCTGAGTACAAATCCTAAGTTATTGCCTGAGGTGGTTTCAGAGCACACCTTAAATCAAACTCATGAGTTGCCAGTGTATTACCCTGAGCATTCCAATCGGAGTGAAGCAATCCTGCACACACTAGAGGTGCACAATATTCTTCGTTACTACATGAACAGGACAAAGCCAGTCTGTAAAACTGACCAGTTGTTTGTTTCCTTTGCACCCAAAAGGGAGGGTGCTTCTGTTTCAAAGTAGTGTTCATCAAAGTGGTTGGCAAACTGCATCACCTTTTGTTATCAGAAGTATAACAAACCCTTTCTGGAGGAAGGTTAAGGGACATTCAACAAGAGGCATGGCTACTTCTACTACTTGTTTCAGGAATGTCTCAGCCACAGATATTTGTGCGGCTGCCACTTGGAGTTCTGTCCACACTTTCACTAAACATTACAGTTTGGACATTGCTTCTAGGCACAGAGGGGGCTTTGGCCTAGCTATTCTTCAGGGTCTCTTATCTTAAGTTCCCTGTTTACTGCAGACATGTTCCTGCCTTCCATGTCTTAGACTTATCTGAATTTCACTGCTTGGGACTCAGTTCTAACTGTTAGTACCTACTGCAAGAGCCCTCTCAAAGTAAGATAGTATAGTTACGTAAGAACTTACTGTAACAGTAGATCTTTGAGAGAGGCTCTTGCAATACGTACTGCTTTCCCTCCCACCTTCCCCCTGGGTTTCTTCTTCTTTTTCTCCTGGCACAGCCTTTTAGCTTCAGGAGCCCACTCCTAACTCCTGTCACGCCTTTTTAGGTCTCCAGCGGGAGAACTGGAAGGCGGGTGTGGAGACTGCTCCCTATATAGTGGCATGCTGACGTCGGTCACGTGACACAGGGGGCTTTCCCCTACCAGACACTGCTAGCTAGAAATTTTCCGTGTGGTCCTAGCACCTGGCAGCTTAGTCCTAACTGTTAGTACCTACGCAAGAGCCCCTCTTGAAGATTTACTGTTGCGGTAAGTTCTTATGTAACTGTACTTTCCAGTGGCGCCGGGAGTGGTATTAAGTCCGTCGGAACCTGCACAGCATTCGATTATGGCAGTGCTAGCTGAAGAAATACAAGAACAGAGCTTTCCTAACAGGAGGGTTCACCTGCTATATCTTCTTGAGAGAAAAGGGCGTGGAAATGTTGAAAGCAGAGTAAGAGACCTTACAGAGTCTGAGGTGAGCGCTGCAAACGGCGAAAAAGATACAAGTGCTGCAAGTATCAGAGTGCTAAATATGAATGCCACAAGCTGCGGAGTACAAAAGGTGGGAGAAATGGCTTCTGTGAACACAGAGCTATGATGCGAGGCAAAATGAAGTACAGTTGAACTAAGAGTACAAACTCCTGTATCAGGGGAGGTAAGGGGGATGGAGGAAAGAATTAATAGCTGTGCTAATACGGAAAGGGAGAATGGAGCAACGTATGGAACCTGAGAGCACAAAAGATGATAATACTGATGCAAGCAATATAGAGGTGCAGGCAGCTGGTATGGGTGAAAATGCAGGGAAAACGCCTGCTAATTCCCGTGCGATTGTTTCAACATCTCCCTTACCAAACTTTGATTCTAATATCTCTGTGTCAGGTATCACTATTGCAGTCACCCTTAAAAATGCAGGATGGGTCAGACCAGAAGCAAAAAACCATGGCAAACCCCTACACGCACCAATATAGAGGATGAGGTGGAAATAGAAGAAGGCCAAATAGACCCACTGGAACTCCCTTCAAAACTTATTCTAACTCAAAATCCTACACTACAACTACAAAAACAAGGTGTAGTTATAAATGATTTATAGAACAAAAGAAAAAATTACCCACCATAGTAATGTTGTTTATTCTAATGGAGTCTTGCTGTATTCAGACATGCAGTTTATTTTATTTATTTAAGAATCAGTTTACAACCTTTGAGCCAGAGGCTCGTTTACAAAGGTACTTCGTCACATAAAGACATACGTTGCGTTTCAGTTACATAGCACAGATTTGCCAAAAATCAGTAGGCATTCACCAGAGGTGCCACGTCACATTGTGGTCAGACAGATACAATTGGGTACAGGGTACATGTAATCGATAGCAGGTATTAAACAAGTTGGTATCAAGTGAGCAATTTGGTAGATAAACATTGAAACAGCTGGCACTGGCCAGGTTAAACCTAGGCAAGGTGGACATGGAAGTGGTGTAGGGATGGTTGGTGGAGAGCTGCCCGGGGCATTGTCAGGAGAGAAAATAAAGAGGTGGAGGCAATGTTCAGAGACAGGAGCAGTTACGAGTGCTGAAGATGTGGTTCAGTGCGGTTTTGAATGTGGAGATGGTGATGGCATTGGTGATGGTGGCAGGAGAGAGTTAAACCAGGTTGGGGCTCTATAGCTGAAGGACCTCTGGCCACGGCTGGTTCTTGTTCTGGGGACCTTTAGAGTGGTCTTGTAGGAAGACCGTGTTGCAATGGTGGAGGGCTCTGGTGGATGGATGCTGTTACCCCAGGGGAGAGCCCAAGTAGGGTTTTTTGGTGAGGAGACAGGTCTGGTATCGAGCCGTTCATCCAGGTAAGCAGGTTAGCATCGACATATAGCTGACAGGTGTGTGTGAGTCTGGGGCACCAGTAATTAATCTGCACGCTTTATTCAGGGTTAGGTGAATTTTGTTTAGTGCAGTGGTGTCGGCAGCACCTGATACTGGTAGACCATAGTCTACAAGGGACAGAACGGACGATGTAACCGCTAGCCGGAGAGCATTTGGGGAAGGCAGCTTTTATGGCGAACAGGATGCCAAGCCGTGTGTTGGTGGCGGATGTTAGGGTGTCGATGTGGGTGTGAAATGTGAGGGCTGATCAAGGTAACCCCAAAGTATTTGTAGGAGCAGACTTGTTCCAGTGGTTGGTTGGTGCTTGAAGGATATAGAGTGGGTGGTTGCTAGCTTTGTTTTGGGGTGTGAAAAGAGCATAGTTTTGTTTTCTTGAGATTGATGATGAGTCTGCGCTCCTTAAACCAATCCTCGGACAGTTGAAAGACTGCTGTAGGGAGTCCTGTAGGGAGATGGGATTATGGTGGGTGGCAAACAGGACAGCGTCTGCCTGCATACAGCAGGATTTTGCCAGAGCATGCACTGGGCAGGGTGTTCAGATACAGTGAGAAGAGAAGGGGGCCCAGGATGGAGCCTTGGGGGACCCCAGAGAGAATGGGACGGGTATCGGAGAGTGTGCTATTAATCTTGACACACTGGGATCGAGTGTCAAGATAGCTAGCACACCATGCCAGGGGGCCAGCCGAGAGACCAGTGAGGCAGAGTGCGTTCAGCAGCAGTGGATGGGAGACAGTGTCGAAAGCCTTTGAGAGGTCAATGAACACTGCACCAGCTAGGAGCTGGTATCCAAGGAGGAGGTAGGAAGTTGGAGAATTAATAAGGGCAGTGCTGGTACTGTGACCCTGACGGAAGCCATGTTGCTCTGGGCATAAGATGTTATGCTTAGCCAGATAATCAGTGATTTGAATGGCCACCACTTTCTCCAGGGCTTTAGAGAGGGGAGGGAGGATGGAGATTGGCCGGTAGTTGTTGGCCGACGACCTGTCGCCTCCTTTATGAATAGGTGTGATAATGGCTGTTTTCCAAGCTGTGGGGAATTGTCCCAGGCAGAGTGACTGGTTAATTAGGCTTGTGAGAGGTGCAAGGACTTCATCTAGCACCAGCCTGAGGATGCTGGGGTCCAGTTAGCCCCAGCACTTGAACTGCCACGGAGAAGAAAGAGTTAACTCTGTGCAGAAGCATAGAACGTTGAGCTCAAGCTCGGTTTTCAAACCTCTGTCTGTGGTACTTCCCAGTGTGACCGTCAGATTCTTATGAGCTAACTAGTAACTAAAGTATGGACATTGTTCAAAATATAGCCCAAGGGCAAAATATATCTTCTTGGGCCCCTCAAGACTCAAGTCAAGAACCCAACAAGGAAAGGTAGTGACAATATTCAAGTAAAACACCAGAAAAATAATATCTACCCCACCCAAGAGGAGGGAGGGTACAAAGTACACCCCTGATTTGCAACACTGCACCTGCCAGCCGACTTCCCAAAACCAGGTTCTGAGAGAGGAGGTGAGGGGGAGGTCTGAATACAGCAAGACTCCATTAGAAGAAACAGCATTACTATGGTGAGTATTTTTTTCTTCAAACAACATGAAGTCTTGCTGTATTCAGACATAATCGAGACTACTAAGCAGTTCCCTATGGAGGAGGGAATGCAGAACCTGTTTTGGGAAGAGGCTGTGCAATACTGCTGTACCAAACCTAGCATCACGCCTAGCCTGGATGTCCAGGGAGTAATGCTTGGTGAAAGTATGTACTGTTTTCCAAGTGGCTGCTTTACAGATTTCTAACAAAGGTATATCTCTGGCTGCAGCTAGACAAGCAGCTGTACCCCTGGTTGAGTGAGCCCTCAGGCCTGAAGGGGGCATCCTACGCAACTCGTCATAACAACATTGTATACAAGAAACAATCCACCTGACAATAGTTCTCTTAGTGGCAGGCTTACCCTTTCCCACTTCACCATAAGTGAGAAACAATTGAAGACAGTCATTTCTATGTGCCTTAGTATGCTCAATGTAGTAGTTAAGGGCCTTCTTAACGTCCAGACTGTATAACCTTCTTTCACCTGAAGAAGAATGGTAAGTGAAAAACACAGGGAGAGATACAGACTGGTTCAGATGAAAATCTGAAACCCCTTTGGGCAAGAACCTCCTATTGGTTCTGAGGACTACTTTGTCCCTATGGAAGGAAATTAAGTCAGGTTCCACTGACAGAGTCTGTAACTCACTAATCCACCTGGCAGAAGTAATAGCTACCAGGAACACAGTTTTCCAGGTCAAGTACTTCAATTCAGCCGAAGCCAGAGGTTCAAAGGGTGGCTGCATTAGCTGAGCTATGCAGACATTAAGATCCCAAGGCAGAGTGGGTTCCCTAAAGGGAGGGTTAATGTGAACCAGACCTATGAAAAACTTACTGAAAACAGGATGAGATGCCAGGAAAGAGCCCTTCCCTGCTGAGAGGAATGCAGAGACAGCTGCTAGATGAAGTTTCAGAGTGGCAGTCCTAAGGCCTAAACCTTTGAGATGAACTAAATAGTCTAAGGTTGTGGAAATGTCTGCAGAATCGGGCAGGGTGCCCTTCTGTGAGCACCAAATACTGAACCTTTTCCATTTGGAGTTGTAAGTTTTTCTAGTGGAAGGTTTCCTAGAGACCTTCAGAATATCCAGAACTCCCTGAGAGAAATGTAGAGCTGCGTATTCTAACTCTTCAAGAGCCAGGCCTTGAGATGTAGAGACTGAAGATTGGGGTACCAAATCCGCTCCTGGGAGGAGGACAGGAGATTGTATGTCCTGGGCAGAGACAGGGGATGTGACACTGACAGGGACAGCAGTAGAGGATACCAAGGCTGTCTGGCCCAGTCTGGAGCCACCAGTATCATTGTGCAGGGTTGAGTCCTGATCTTGATCAGAACTCTGAACAGCAGAGGGAAGGAAGGGAAGGCATAGAGAAATCTGCCCTTCCAGTCCAAAAGGAGAGCATCCTGGGGAACCGTCCCCAGGACTGGAGGTCTGCAATAAAACAGAGAAAGTTGATGATTGTCCAGTGCTGCAAAGAGATCTGTCTCTGGAGTGCCCCATTTGGAGAAGATGACCGTCAGTATGTGAGGATCCAGGGACCATTTGTGGTGTCCATGTGAAATTCTGCTCAGAGCATCTGCTGGCACGTTGTCCTTCCCTGGAAGGTGAACTGCTACCAGAGAAGTCTGAAGAGAATAGGCCAGAGACCACAGCTTCATGGCTTCTGTACACAAGGCTGAGGACCGAGTGCCTCCCTGCTTGTTGATGTACCACATTGTGGTGGTGGTGTCCGTTCTGACTAGGACCACCTTGCCCTTGACTGAATCCGAGAAGCTCTGCATGGCTAGGAATACTGCCCTGAGTTCCAGGAGATTGATATGAAGGGGAGACTCCTGTGGAGACCAGAGCCCTTGAGCTGTCAGGGCTCCCAGGTGGGCTCCCCACCCTAGGAGAGAAGCATCCGTAATTAATACTAATGATGGGACTTGAGGGAGAAATGGAACCCCTCGTCTGAGGTTGTCCTGGTCCAGCCACCACTGGAGAGCTTGGAGCAGAGTCTGAGTCACTGGAATCAGTTTGGTAAGTGGATCCTTCTTTTGAGACCAAAAAGACTTCAGATGAAACTCAGTGTCCCTCATCTGGAACCTTGCTGCCTGCACCACTGCCGTGAAAGCTGCCATGTGGCCCAGGAGCTGGCGGAACTGTCTTGCTGGGCGGGAGACCTGAGGTCAAAAGGAGGAAGCGAGATCCACTAGGGCCTTTACCCTTGCCAGGGGAAGGAAGGCTTTTGCTTGTACAGTGTCCAACTCTGTGCCTATAAAGGTGAGAAGTTGAACTGGTTCGAGTACAGACTTTGAAAGATTGAGAAGAAAACCCAAGGAGTTGAGTAGGTCCTGGATAGTTTGAAGAGCTGACTTGACCTGTAAAGGAGACTGACCCACTAACAGCCAGTCATCCACATACAGAAGGATGGTGATACCCTGTCTTCTGAGGTAAGCCACCACTACTGCAAGGCACTTTGTGAACACCCTTGGAGCTGATGTTAGACTGAAAGGCATGGCTCTGAATTGGTAATGGCCTGAAGGCAACTGAAACCTGAGGTATTTTCTGTGGGAGCACCTGATAGGAATATGAAAGTAGGCATCCTTGAGGTCCAGAGATGCTAGCCAGTCCCCTGGCCTTAGAGAGGGAAGGATTATTCCCAGAGTTACCATTTTGAATTTGGGCTTTGAAATGTGTTTGTTCAGATACCTTAGGTCTAGGATGGGTAGCCACTCCCCATGTTTTCTTTGGGGTAAGAAAGTACCTGGATTACAGTCTTTTTCCCTTGTGCTGAGTAGGAACTTTCTGTATAGTTCTGAGAGCTAGAAGAGAGGAAACCTCTGCCTCTAGGGCAAGGGTTTCTGAGATTTATGCAGGTGGAAAAGACTTGGCCCTTCTTTTGGGAAATTTTTTGAAGCCAAGGGCCAGTCCCCGGCTTACTACTTCCAGGACCCACTTGTCTGAGGTCACAGACTTCCAGGCCTGGAAGTAGAAAGCCAGCCTGCCTCCTACTGGAAATGGGGAGTCGACCCGGGCTGACACATCAGGGTGTCTGCTTGGCAGGAGCCTTAGACTGAGAGGAGGAGGGAGCAGCCCTGCTCATCCCCCTCCTACCCTTCCCTCTGAGGAACCCCCTCTGTGGGAAGGGAGAGGAGGCCTAGGCTTAGTAAAAAGGCCTTTGAAAGGGCCTGCCCCTGCCCCTAGACTGCTGCTTGTGCGGAGTGGCCTGCCTTTCCTTGGCCTGTGCACTCTTGTACGTGGTTCTGTATTCATCCATTTTCTTCATATAAGCCTCTGTCTGGTCCCCAAACAGAAAGTTACCTACTACAGGAAAATCCATGACCTTAGTCTGGGTATCCTGCGAAAGGCTAGTACATCTGAGCCAAGGCATGTCTTCTGAGAGACACAGATGTAGCCATGACTCTAGATGCCACATCATTGGAGTCCACAGCAGCATGAAACTGCAGTTTGGATGCCTCAGTTCCATCAGCAGCCACCACCTCCAGCTCCTTGGCTAGCTGGGGAGAGGCCTGTTTAGCCAGTTCCAGAACTGGGTCCCATCTGGATTTCTGGTACCTGGCTGTGTAGGCCATATAAGTAGTCTGCCTGAGTCCCAAAGAGGATGCCAAATACTGTTTTTTGGCCATAGCATCCACTTTCCTGGAGTCCTTATCGGGGTGAAGATAAAGTAATGTTAGCCCTGTCACAGTCTGTAGCCTGCACTACCCCAACATGGCTGCAATGATTATAAAGCAACTCCATAGCTGAACCTGATAACGAATACCCACTGTCCATTCTCTTATCCACAGGAGGTATTGAATTAGGGGTTTGTAAAATTTTGTGTTTATTTCCCCAAGGATTTATGAAGAGGGATAGACAGCTTTTTGGACTCTGGAATGTCCATCATTTCCACAGAATCAGGCTCTTCATCCTCCTCTGCTGCTTCAACCAAGGGAAACTGCAGGGTTTGTGCCACCTTTTTGTAGAACAAAAAGTGTGAAGTGGACTCAAGAGAGCCTGGGAGGAGAGACACTCGAGGGCCTGTCTGGAGAGCTGTCTGGTTCAGTGGGCACATCTAGACCCCCTTCATCGTCGTCATCACCGGGATAGTCTTTGTCTCCCTCCCACTTCTCATAATAAGCATCTGGGTCATAATCCGGAGGAGACGGATCTGACCTAACCAACTGCCGAACCGGCGGTATCGGTTCAGACGGAACCGGTCTAAGCGATTGGACAATACTAATCGCTTGTTATTTCGTCCATGGTTGGAGAAGTGGGATACGGGATCCGAACCGGCAGACTGCGATTTTCTTTGACAGAAGCGGCCCTCGGTCGGTTATCCTTTTGCCCGAGGAGGTATTGTCAGGGCTCAGTAGGCACCTCCTCAGGTTCGGCCGCAACCGCATTGGAGGGCAGTATAGTGCAGTGGTCTAAGGCTCTGAGCTGCAAATCTGGTGACATCCAGCAGACCAGACCTGGGTTTGAATCCCACAGCTTCCACTTGCATACTGTGTGACCCTGAGCAAGTCATTTAACCTCCTTGTGCTCCCAGGTCGCTCCTGTAAAAAAGCTTTCAGCTTAGTGTGCTATACCTGGTTAAATAACTAACTAACTAACTAACCGGGCTGGCCATCCGGATCTATGGACTTCTCGGCCTCCCTTTCCTTCAGCCTACTCAGTCTTTTATCTAGAGTGGTTTTAGGAAAGTTCTTAGAGGTGGGGGTCGACCTTAGCCAAGGCCTCCCCACACTTAGTACAGAGTTGAAACCCAGTGGGACCGGTTTTCTTCTTGGGTTTCTCAGACGTGGCCAACCTAACAAATTACCCTATAGCAGCTTTCAAGCCAGGTAATAAAACAACCGATTGGTTACAAACCGTGTCACGGGCTTTTTAAAAGAACCAGCAAAAGTCCAGTTCTTTTATTTATTTATTTCAATCTAGGATTACAATACCTTTGAGCCGAGGCTCTTTTACAAAGGTTCCACGTCAGCGTCTGCAACAGTCATCATTTTTAGTTACAAACATATAGTCACTGACTTACAGACATGTAATAACCAGTACCAAGTCTTGAGCTATAAGCAAGACTGATCAGTACCGGGACACCACTCTAATCCCAGAAAGAGAGAAAAATTAAATTAACTTTAACAAAATCAGTTCCAAACCGGACCGACTGGAAAGAAACCGAAGAAAGACAATTTCCACTCCTTTTAGCAAAATAAAACACAGTCACTACCTATCTACATACTACCTGTACTGTAGACAGAGGCTGCAAATCCAAAAAATAACAAAAATACACGGTTTAAACTGAACGTTTCTTTTTTTTTTACCGACTCGAGCAGAGTAAATCTTCGGAGCGACTTCACTGTTAGGCGGAGTAAAGAATCTGACGGTTACACTAGGAAGTACCACAGACAGAGACTTGAAAACTGAGCTTGATGATCTATGCTTCTGCATAGAGTTAACTCTTTCCTCTCCGGGGCAGTTCAAGTGCTGGGGCTAACTGCATTATGTCTGAATACAGCAAGACTTCATGTTGTTTGAATGCAGAGCATAATACAGAAAATGTCCTGCAGCTACTGGGAATGAGGAGCACAGACATGATGCCCGCCCCCAGCAAGGTCAGTCTGACTCAAATGCTACTACAGGGCTGGTGAAAGGAATGCAGCTGGTTCCAACACAAACAAGCATTTGTCAATGCCGAATGTTTGCTTGCTGGCATTGGCATTGGTAGTATAGTAGTTAGAGAGCTGCATAATAGGAATGGCAGTGAAGTATTGAACTGAAGCCAACCCCACCACTACCCTGCAGAGACTGACAGGTGTTGGGGTGTGCCTTTGGGTCATCAGGCATAATAGCCGTGCCATTTCACCACACCCTACTCTGCAGACACTGACAAGTGTCATGGTGTGCCCTGGGGTCTTTGGCCCTTATGCTCACCCCATCCCATCAGGAAATACAGTGAGATGGGTCCTGTATAGGAGAATGGGGTGAACTTTGGGGCTGAAGAGTCCAAGGCACACCTTGATGCATGTCACTGGCTGCAGGGTGTGGAATGGTATGAGCATTAAAGGCGAGAATCCCAAGTCACACCCCTGATGCCTGTCAATCTCTACAGGCTGGGGCATTATGGTCGGAAACACTAATGCCTCAGGCGTTAGTTGGCAATTTCAGTCCAAATTTTCAACATGGGTTTTTTGTGACCCCCACCTTATGAACAGTGGCAATATCCATTTGTTAGCCGAAAGCTGATTTCACACAGCGACTACGCCATTTGGCACCACAGGTGCGAAAACACATTTCGAACAGGATGTAAAAAATGACAGCTGTACTGTTCATGGGGAGGTACAAAAAATGGCAATGTTGAAATTCTGCAGTGAAAATGTTTAAAAAAAAAACCAAAAAACTGGTGAAATCACGAGCGTGCATAGAAAATGCGCAACGCACACCCCTAATGCAATTAGTTTGGGGATTTTTTACAGCAGATTGTCAACACAGGGATTTTGGAACCTCCACTCATGAACAGTGTCACTGTGATTTTCTTAATCCGTCCCAAACAGTGATTTCCCACAGTGACCATGCATTTCTGCACTGGAAGTGCGAAAACACATTTCGGCCATGGTGTGAAAAATGACAGCTGTACTGTTCATAAGGAAGTGTGGAAAAATGCCAGTGTTGAAAATCTGAACTGAAAATATTAGAAATCCATAAAGTTTCGAGGATGCGTGGAAACTGCACAATGGTCGCTCGTAACAGTTATTTTATGGACTTTTTTCACCAAATTTTTAACTTATCTATTTTAACACCTCATGAACAGTGTCACTGTGATTTTCTTAATCTGTCCCGAACATTGATTTCGCAAACCAACTGCGCCATTGTGCGCTACATGGGCGGAAACATTTTGGGCAAGATGTGAACAATGACAGTTATACTGCTCATAAGGAGGAGGAGGAGGAGTGGTAAAATGGCAATGTTGAAAATCTGGAGTGAAAATATTGAAAATTCGCAAACTTACGAGCGTGCATAGGAACAGTGCAACGTATGCTCGTCAAACAGTAATTTTTGGGAATTTTTTCACCAGATTTTTTAACATAGCCATTTTAACACCTCTGCTCATGAACAGTGTCACTGTGATTATCTTAATCTGTCCCAAACATTGATTTCGCACACTGACTGCACCGTTGTGCATTACATGGGCGGAAACACGTTTTGGCCAAATGTGAACAGTGACAGCTATACTGCTTATAAGGAGGAGTGGTAAAATGGCAGCGTTGAAAATCTGGAGTGAAAATATTGAAAATTCACGAACTTACAAGCGTACGTAGGAACAGCGCAACGCATGCTCGTAAAACAGTCATTTTTGGGAATTTTTTCACCAAATTTTTAACATAGCCATTTTAACACCTCTGCTCATGAACAGGGTCACTGTAATTTTCTTAATCTGTCCCGAACATTGATTTCGTGCACCAATTGCGCCATTGTGCACTACATGCGCGGAAATACATTTTGGGCGAGATGTGAGAAATGACAGCTGCACTGCTCATAAGGAGGTGTGGTAAAATGCAATGTTGAAAATCCGGAGTGAACATATTGAAAATCCTAGAAACTTACGACATGCAGGATGGCACAACGACAGTTAAGACATGAATCATTTTGGGATTTTTACAAATTTTCAACCTAGGGTTTTTGGCCTCACCATGAACCTGACACTGTCGCTTCATTAATCGGTCCCAAAAATTGATTTCACGCAGTGACTGTGAAATCACCCTTTGGGCCCAGTTAACGCAATGGCAGTGAGAGAATTCATGAGAAGGAGTCCCAAAAACCTCATGTTGAAAATTTGGTGCTAAAATTCCCAAAAATACCTGAGATATGCATTAAAGTTGAAAAAAACCTATTTATTGCATTATACAGCTTACCGGCATTTCCTCAGTTCGCGGTCGACTTTGAAGAGTGCAGACATGTTCCCGGTCCACCAGTGATCGTCGCACGACTCAGGAGGTAAGTATGGGGTAAGGTGGGGTGGGGGTGGGGAGACAGGGTGTGTGGGGGGCAGGACACTCAGCGAGGGAAGTTGTTTTTTTTTTTTTTTTTTCCTTTCAGGTTTTTTTTTTTTTATTAAACTTAGACTACACAAGATGTTTGCCATGCTGGGGTGGGCTCCCAACGTGACACAAGGAAGGTTGTTTGGGGAAGGGGGGCCATGGAGCCAATGGGGGAATGGGCACCTCCGACAGCCATACGGTCTGTTGCCACGCTAGGGTGGGCTCCCAGCATGGCACCCTGTACTCTCTGGGGAAGACAGTGGAGCCGACGGGGGATTAGACACCCCTGTCAGCTATACAATATGTTACCACGCTGGGGTGGGCACCCAGCGTGACATCTGGAACTCTGTTGGGGGGGGAGCGCAGCACAGCCGACGGAGGATTGGGCATCCCTGTCAGCTATACAGTGTGTGCGGGGGGGAGGCACAAGCACGCAGTCTGCGTGTGTGTGTGTGGAGCGCGCATGAGCAGGCGATATCTTATAGCTACTCACTGAAGCGTAGCTGTCCTTTTCAACTGTATGGCACTGCATTTTGGGATCATGGCACTGTGTTTCTTGCCCATGCGTGCAAGCAAACATAATAATGACTCCCAGCAGAAAACAAGCCCCCAGGGACGTGCATATGTGGGGTTTTTCACATACTCCAAGAAGAAGCCAAAAGGCACAATGCTGTGAGAATAAGATATAGAGGAGTACTAACATACTAATTGCCAGCAGATTAGGCCTTATGGTCTATCGAGTCTGCTCGAACCTCAGATCCCTAGTTGGGTGCTGAGGCCCTCCCCTTGTGTTCCAGAAACCCCTATCATCCATGCCCACCCCCCTGGGCCAGGCCATCATCTGGTACATCCGCTTTCTGTGTCTGTCCCACTCACTCTTGAAGCCCTCCACTGTGGATCTCTGTACCAGCTCGCCAGGCAGCGCATTCCAAGGGTCCACCACCCTCTCAGTGAAAAACCTCCTCCTCTTTTCCCCCCTCACCCTTCCACCTTTCAACTTCAAACCATGCCCTCTGGTGATACCTTCCTGCTTTAGTCTAAAGATCCCCTCCATGTGTACCCTATTTATTTCCTTGAGGTACTGGAAGACCTCAATCATGTCCCCCCTGTCTCTCCTCTCCTCCAATGAAAACAGGCAGAGCTCCTCAAGGTTGTCCTCATACGTCAAATCTACTAGTCCTCATATCATCTTAGTTGCCCTCCTCTGTACCCTCTCCAGGAGCTGTATGTCCCTCTTCAAGTGTGGTCTCCAGTACTGTACACAATACCCAAGGTGTGTGTCTAACCAGTCCATTGTACAGCGGCAGAATCACTTCCCTGCTCCTAGAGGTGTTCCCCTATGATGCATCCCAACATCCTGTTTGCCATGCTAGCTGCTGTCCTGCAGTGCTCAGAGTTATTCATACATGCATCCACCATGACCCCTAGGTCTTTTTCCCTGTTGAGGCCTCCAGCGCCCCTCCCAGGGTGTACCTGTGTTTAGGGTTTCCGCCCAAGATGTAACACCTTGCACTTGGTGATATTGAAATTTAATTTCCATGTGTGAGCCCAGCTTTCCAGGATGTCCAGGTCCCCTTGCAGGGCCAACCTCCCCTCTTCCCCCTCAACTACTGCTCCCATCTTGGAGTCATCAGCGAAGAGACTCATTTCACACCCTATACTCTCTCTGATGTCCGATATGTATGCAGTAAACAGGATCGGACCCAGGACCGAGCCTTGCGGTACCCCACTACCGACCTCTCTAGGGTTCGAGAGCGCCCCATGGACCATTACTCTCTGGATGTGTCCAGCTAGCCAGTTTTCAATCCATTTGACCATCAAAGGGCCTACTCCCAACCCCGTCAGTTTCTCCACCAGACCATTGTGGGGGACAGAGTCAAATGCCTTGCTGAAGTCCAAGAATAATACATCCACAGGCTTTCCCCCTGTCCAGTTCTGATGTTACCCATTTGTAGAACTCCAAAAGACTGGTTTGACATGATCTACCTGGCACACACCCCATGTTGCCGACTATCCAGACCTCCCACCTCCTCCAAGTACACCCCCAATCGTTCCTTTAGTATACTCTCCATTAATTTTCCCACCACTGAGGTCAAACTGATGGGTTTATAGTTACCTGGTACTTCCCTTGACCCCCCTTTATGGATTGGGACCACATATGCCTCTCACCAATCCCTAGGTACCCTCCCTGTCTCAAGCGACCAGTTGAAGAGCTCCGCCAGGGGTGCAGCCAGTATGTACGCCAATTCCCATAGTACTATCAGATGAATGCCATCCGGTCCAGGAGATTTATCTTTCTTTAGGGCCTTGAGGGCTAACCACACCCTTTCGGTGGAGATACCATCATCTGTCCCCTCCACCTTACTGGCCTTTTTATCCTTATCCTGATGCGACACCCCTGGGGTACCTCTCCCTACCTCTTGCTCCATTTCTGCTGCTCCCCTGATCCCACTCACTACCGCTTCTATCCCCATCGTGCCTTGCTTTGCAGATATCCCATCTCCCTTCCTAGTGAACACAGAGGCGAAGTACTCATTTAATACCTCTGCCTGGTCCCTCGCCTCTTCCACCCACCCTCCTTCTGATGTCAGTCTGCCGAAATGGCCCTTTGGTTTTCTCCACTTCCCAATGTACGTAAAGAACCCAGCTTCCCCTCCATGTATCCCCTGTGCCAGCCGCTGCTCTTTACTGGACTTTGCCCCCCTCACCATCTGGGTGACTTTTCTAGATGCAAGATGGTACATTTCCTTTTCCCTATCCCCTCTTGTTGTTTTATATTTTTGTAGGCCACCTTCTTTTCTCTGACCACTACCTGAACCTCACTGGACCACCAGCATGGTTTATGTAACCTTGCTCCCTTACGTTTTACCTTAGCACAGGTCCTGACTGCCTCATGAAGACCCCGTTTTATGACCTTCCATCTCTTTTCCACATTTGTCATTGATGTAATCCCCTTCAAGTGATCCTTGAGAATATTTCCCATGCCCACAAAGTCTGCCCCCCTGAAGTCCACTGCCAGTGTCCTCGATCTCTCCCGCCTCCCCCCATGCTTATTTGACAGTATTGTGGTCGTTCCCAGTCAGGGGGTCCTCTACATTTTGTACAACCAGATCCCTTAACAGATCCCCATCTGCCAGAACCACATCCAGGACGTGCCCCTCCCTTGTGGGCTCCATCACATGCTGTATTAAGAACACATCCTGGAAGCTGTCCAGCAGCCTCTGCTCCTTTGCCACCTTAGAGGACATGGTTCCCCAGTTTGTACCTGACATACTAAGGTCCCCCATCAACACCACTCCTTCCCTTTTTGGTCCACACTGGGCAGTGATGTTGTCCTGCAAACCATCCTCCAGAACATCACCCATCCCGGGGGCTTATATACCACATCCAGCTTGACCTTACCTCCTGCTGGGGTTCGTAAGGTGACCCATAAGGCCTCCACCTTTCCCTCTGCCTCTTCTACCCTAGCAATTTCTATGTCATCTCTAATGAACATAACCACTCCACCCCCTCTGCCCTCCTTTCTATCCTTCCTTAGCATAGTGTACCCACACACGTTTAGGTCCTAGTCATGGTTTTTGTTGGCCCACGTTTCCGTGACCACCACCACATCCACTACCCCCCTCGAACAGCATGGCCTGGAACTGTGGCAACTTGTTTCCCAAGCTCCTGGCATTTACTGACACCCCCCCACCCCTTATCCCTGATCCCCTTTGTCGAACCCCACCCAGGTTCCTTATACTTCCATCCTCCCTCTGCTGTCCTGAAACCTCCTCCTCCAGTATGTTTCCCTTCTCCCCCCCCCTTGGGTTTGAAGGCTACTCCCCTTATCTGGAGGAGAGGGCTTCTGGTCAGCCCCTCTACTAAAGGGTACTAGAAGTCTTTCCTGTCTGCATATATGTGAGCAAAAAATTAATAAAAGAAAACCTAGACTTTTCTCCAACGGAGCTCTATGCTTTAATTCACACATCTGGGGACTCAGATTTCGATTTAAGCTTCATAACTGCCATGGGTTTGGAACTATTCTGGCAAAGGTATCAAAAAGTCAAGTATACACCTTTATGGTCTGCATTTGTAGCTATTCTGCTTACTAAACCTGCATTTAGAACCATAACTGTGTTGTTTAAAAAAGAGGGTTTGGCAACAGCAGATATTGTACACTGGCTAAAAACAAAATGCATACTACTGGAGTCCCCAGAGCCAATCGTCGACACAGAACAATTCTGGACAGGAGGCTGGAAAATCCATGTCAGACTTCCCCAAATGAATGGTGTTATACAGCACCTACCATACTGTTTTTTCCTTGGCTGGACAGAGGTTTCATTTTTTATGCAGGGCAGCCAAAATTATGCTTCAGGTGCGGAGCCTACACACATTTAAATAGTGCCTATGACAGACACAAGTGCTCTTTATGTGACAGGATAGGCCAATTAAGCATCAGTTGTACACATCCACAGTATTGCAACCTATGTGAAGAAGCAACCCACTCATTTAAAAATTGTCCCTGTGCCTTCCATAACAACCCAGCCCAGGATCAAAAAGGCCAGGAGGAAGTGGTAGCTAGAGCTGAGCAACAAGTGGCTGCCAGACCAGAAGTAATGAATGAATCTATCAGAGGTGTAACTTCCATATCAGCAAACTTGCATCTGCCGCCCCCAACCCCCGAAACTGTGATGCCCCAGGAAACTTCAGAAACCATGACTTCGATGCAACCTTTGTCCCCAGTACCCTCAACATCTGTGGAAGGAAATACTGAAAAGTGGAATCAGCACAGGACAAAAATATTCTCATGGAGTCTATCAAGGAAAGCAATCAGATAAACCAAGTACCAAATCCCCCAAGAAAGTGAACTGAATAGGCCACCTCCAGAAGAGGCCCCCTTGAAACAAAGTGTTTTAAGATGGCTTACATGGAGCCAGGCAAATAAAAATACCACGGGGGCTAAACTTCGGCCAGAGGAACCTTTGTGATATAAAAACAGATACACCCCCTTGGTTAAATGCAAACAATGGGCTGAGACAGAAGAGGACTCTAATGCCTCATCTGTGGCATCATCCCAACCAGATCCCATGACAGACACAGAAATAATGTCTGGAGACTCAGAATCCTCCAGATCCTCAAATAAAAATAAATTTAAGATGAAGTTGCCAGAAAAAGCTAAAGACCACTAATAATTATTCACCTTATTGTTTCATCTGTTTACTTATGGCTCCTGACCTCACGTGGGGGACACGAAATGTTAACAGGATAAAAAATAGGAAAAGGAGAATGACAACCGTCTCTATATTAAGAAATTTACAAATACAGTACATGTTTGTTTTTATACAAGATACTAGGTTGCATTCCCTCAGGGATATACAATAAGCCACCGAGGAATGGTTTAATGGCCTCTCCTTCTGGTTGTTTTGGGGGGAAGAGTCATGCTCGGGACTAGGAGTTCTGTTTAACACTACAGAGATTAAAGTAGCCAGGCTTATAGACCTTGCCCAAGGCAGTGTTCTTATCCTAGACATTATCTATAAACAGCAATAATAGAGGCTCATTAACTTTTATAATTCTCAAATTAAAACTAAAAGAGTGGAAACAGTAAAATTAATACAGCCTTATTTACATACCACCAAATCTGTGATTTGGGCGGGGGTTAATTGTATTCTTTGCCTTACAGATAAAACAGGGTCCACTTCCAACTTTACTTAGGTTCAGATATTTTATGTTCCATGGTATCTATTGCTAAGCTAATCAGTAGCGCAAAATATGGGATTTCTGTTTAGACATACTTTTCAGAAGAGGCATTTGACTACCCGCATATACTTTTTTTCTGTCAGAGTGGGTTGCATGCAGTACACACTTGGTTATACCTATAGAAACTACAGACCATTGTCTGATTAAGATTAATTTAAGTCCCTTTCAAAATAAACCCGGGTCACATGCGCACTGGAAAATGAATATATCTATAATCCAGGAGGAAAAAACATGGTGGAATTAAAAAAGATAATAGAAGACAAGCTCACTGTGTATGAACTATATGACATCCCTTTGCTTTGGTGGTTAGAAACAAAAACTGAAATTAAAAATTATTGTGAAAAAATGACTAAATCACTATCCCATTCTAAATGTATAAAATACCTAGAAAATAGAAAGCAGTTACAAAAATTAATGTCCCTAACTACAGAATGGGGGTATAATTACTCCAGTCAAATAAATAACATCAAAACTGAAATGGCAGAAGTACAGTATGATAGGGCAAGTTCCGTCTTCTAGGAACAAAAATATGGTACACAGGGCAGGGCTCAAATGGTTAATCCGTATAACTGTAAACATAGGGTGGAAAAGAAATATATGCCACAAATCGTCTCAGAAACTGGGAGACTGGTCAGTAATAATTCAGATATTGTAAAGATAGTTACTGCGCACACTGAAAAATCATTTGGACAGACCATGCAACCAGGAGGAGCACTAGACACTTTTTTAGGAAGAACTGGTGTACCTATTCTAGACCAGGAAATAATAAATAATATGGTAACACCTTTTACAAAAGAAGAAATCTTGTCTGTGGTTTCACACTTAAAAAATAACACGGCACCAGGACTGGACAGACTCCCCTGTGAATTTTATAAACAAAAGCAGTAGAAGTACTAGTAAAGCATTTAGAGAAAATCTTTAATGAGGTGGTTCAGGGACAACATCCCCTACCTCCTGCCTTGGCAGATAGCCTACTGATCTGTTTACATAAAAAAGGCATAAAAGAAGATATCAGTAACTGGTGCCCAGTTAGTTTAATAAATTGTGATTGGAAAATGTTATGTAAAATTTTATGTAATAGACTTACACAGGCAGCGGCTTACGTCATGTTTCCTACTCAGGCCTGTGCAATACCACAAACATCAATGTTAGAGAGCCTAAGATTTATCAGGGAAATTTATGGTGCTCCGACAGCAGGAGGCTACATCCTTAGCCTAGATCAATCCAATGCATTTGACCTAGTTTCTCATCGCTACCTCTTTGCAATATTAAAACACTATGATATACTTTTACAGTTTATTGAATGGTTAAAAATATGATATGGTTCAGCTTCTATAAGCCCTTTAGTAAATAGTTTGGTTGGCCCACGTGTCCCCATTCTAAGGGGGGTTAGGTAGGGCTGCCCCTTGAGCCTCCTTCTGTATATATTCTCAGTAGACCATCTTCTTAGGAAAATTAATGTAGATCCCAAAATAAAACATGTTAAGTCCAGCGGATACAGGTTTTCCAAGTGTAATAGCACATGCAGATGATTTATGTATCCTGGTGGCAGACCACAGCTCTGGAAGTAAAGTACTAGAAATTACTCAAGCTTTCTCCAACATAACTGATTCTGTCATAAATAAAAAAGCAAAGGGGCGGCAATTGCAATACAGCCAGACCTCCAAGTAACAGATTGCTGGAATAACAATTCAGACGCATTCCTTACAGATACTAGGTAACTCTTTTGGGGGTCCAGACCCAGCCACTGAAAGTTGGTTAAATGCTTTAGAGAAAGTGGAGGAAAACATTCAGAGATGGAAGGGGTACCCTATGATTAGATTTAAAACAATCTACTTATTAAAAACATTTATAATTCCTATCTTGTTGAATACTAGCCACATATTCCCTTTACAACTAAAATTAGAAGCTAGGTTGTACAGTACGTTTTTCCATCTACTGTGAGTGTGGAGGGGCTGTGGGATAACAGATGGACCAGACACTGAACTTCAGGTTCAACACACAATCTCTGTGTGATGTTTATTCAAAATACAGGAAATACGCTTATGTAATGCCATATTCCTTCTTCAGTACATCACTTTACAGCAACAGACTATGTATGTCCTTTCTCTGCACTTAGCCAGCACCTACTGATCTCTGATCTACCCACTTTTCACTGAAAACCCTTCTTCCCTGTGTGGGTCCTGTTTGCTTGGGTAGTGGGGGCTCAAACAGAAAAATAAAAAAAAAGCTAAAAACAAAGAACCTTAGTGCAGAATCACTGAAAAAAAGGTTATTCCAAAGGGCATTAGCAACAAATCAAGTTTCAAAGAAATACAACATCATAACATACTTCTGTAATGCAAAGCATCATGGGATATATGCAGATCACCTTGACATATCAGACTTGTTCAGTTTATAGCAGTTTACATGCATTTTAAATAGCACAACTAACTTAATTTCTATAATAGTCACCTAGTACTTTTTTACCTTTATCAAAAACACCTGGTGCCATGGTATTTTCAACATTTACAGGTTTCGTAAACACAAGGTATATTATGACATAGTGTTATTGCATACTAAATCCAACTATGATAAACACAGCCTGTTTTACATATGCATGGAGGTCACAACAATAACCTCCCTGTACGAGGACCTGAGAGGGAAAAGGAAAATTAAAGAGGACTCTATAACATAGTCAGGAAAGGGAAGGGGGTGCCCATAGGTGGCCAACCTTATGGACTAGAAATTGTAAAGGGTAGATTAAGCTAAGAAATAGAAGAACTGTTGCAACAGATTTAAGAACAGGTCAGTCCTCCAGAGTGGTAGGAGCTCCCTGTCACATATCCCCCACCTTAAGAGGGAAGCAGTTATTGCAGTCTGCTTACCACCTTTCTGTCCCGTGAAGGGATGGAGCTTCCACCCATCCATCTTCAGAAGCTCTGTCTCAGGGTCCCTATTAACGATAAACATTTTATCATAAACATAGTGGATATCGTCATTCTTTATCCTGAAGCATTAACACATTTCTTAACAGAGACTAATCGTACTTTCCCATGTCCTTTTAGGGAAAGTCTGTCATATTTTACTGACCGAACATCAGGACAACTGTAAAGCCCAGTACCATAGAAAGACTTTTTTGGAGTGAGTAATTACTTGCTCTAACCCCACCAGACATGTTGGTTTTAAGTAGGGGCCCAGTCCTAGGTTCAACCCCTCTATATAAACCCACTATGCCTCTTGATTCATTTCATTTGCTACAGATACAGACACCTGAGGGTAGACACTCTAGGTGTTACCCCAACACAAGTTCCTATCCATTTTCCACCCACCTCCTCCTTTGTAGGTTTTCATCAAAAAAATAAAACACATGTATCACCTCCTTGATCTTAACATATTGTAGCATTTTGGTAATATTAGCATCTTTAGCCTGCAGTATACACCAGTCAATACTGTTAATAGATTTAGCTGCATCAATAAAAGAAAAAAGTCACTTCAGCCTCATAGGCTGCTTCTTGCTTGCTTGGGGTCTTTAACCCCAGCACAATATCACTAGGCACAGTCTTACCTAGGGTCTCACATTCAAGTTCCATTCTTGTATCTCTGACCTCCAACAGGTAACATCCTGAGAACACAGGCAACAAAGGAATACCCTGCTCAGTCTGGAGGTCCTCCTCCAGGTGAGCCCACGAAAATCCTCCTCTGATTCTTTATCCAAATTCTCCAGCAGGGACCTCTTGAGCACCTGGCACTGGTGTTCCGCCTTTCTACGTAGTTGGTCTGCCTCCAGCCATTGTCCCCTCATCTATTGGATCATCCTCATCTGGGTTTCTGCCTCCTGGGTATTGTCTCTCACACCTCCAATCTGCCTTGACCTGCATCTCTTCATCATATTCAGGCTTGGCCTTCCTCCGAGCTGTCGGGTCCAGTCCAGGCAGCAGCTTCTCTCCATCTGTTGGCCATGGTTCTGGTCAGAACTCCATGGACATTCTTCTCCGGCAACTCCTGGTGCATCGGTCCACCTGGGATATCTGGGTGATAGCCACCAGAAAACATCCCTCTTCAGCCAGTCCAGGCACTTCCAGCAAGTTATCCCACTGCTAACACCAAGTCTGTGGCGGGGTTGTGGGATAACAGATGGACCAGACACTGAACTTCAGGTTCAACACACAATCTCTGTGTGATGTTTATTCAAAATACAGGAAATAAGCTTCTGCAATGCCATATTCCTTCTTCAGTACATCAGTTTGCAGCAACAGACTACCTATGTGCTTTCTCTGGACTTAGCCAGCACCTACTGACACTGATCTCTGATCTAGCCACTTTTCAGTGTAAACCCTTCATCCCTATGTCGGCCCCATTTGCTTGGGTAGTGGGGGCTCAAAAGAAAAAAAGGCAAAAGAAGTTAAAAACAAAGAACCTCAGTGCGGAATCACTGAAAAACAGGTGACCCCAAAGGGCATTAGCAACCAATCAAGTTTCAAAGAAATGCAACATCATAACATAGAAATACTTATCCCCATAATGCAAAGCACCATGGGCTGTATTTGTAGTCACCGTTAGATTAACTTAATGATTAGTTTGGCTTTCATATCAGAGGACAGATATATATAGTTGCATCCTGCCAGTACTCATCAGTCCTGCAGTGGGGTGTCACAGACGGGGCACGCTTGATGAGTCCTGGTAGGATGAAACACATGTATGTGTCTTCTGTTAGCACCCTTGCAGACTATGTGAGAGACCTTTTGTACCATGCTTTTCTGCTTAAAGTTGAACCAGCATATATTTCTTGTGGTGATTTGCAAATATGGTTCTGCTGTGTCTTTGCATTATGTGTGGTGTGTGATTTTGTATTTCTTGAAACATGGCTTCCCGGACAGTGCCCTTTGGGGTAACCATTGCCTCAGTGCTTGCGCGCTGAGGTTCTTTATCATAACATACTTCCATAGTGCAAAGCATCATGGGATATATGCAAATCACCATGACATTTCAGACTTGTTCAGTTTACAGCAATTTACATGCATTTTAAATAGCACAACTAATTTAATTTCTATAATAGTCGCCTAGTACTTTTTACCTTTATCAAAAACACCTAGTGCAATGGTATTTTCAACATTTACAGGTTTCATAAACATAAAGGCCCAGATATTCAAAAGGGTTGCTCCATGCGCAACAGGGTTGCGCATGCGCAAGTCCTACATTGCGCCATTCTGCGATATTCAGCAGGAGGCAGTTGCTCCACTGACAACAGGTTGCGCAAAAGAGCAATGCAAATGAATGCATGCTCAACAGGAGGGGGAGGAACCATGCATAACCTGCGCAACCCGATATTCAGTCGGGTTGTGCAGAGTTGTGCATGCGCAACCCCCAACCTGCGCCTGCACAACCTTGAGCCAAAAAAAAAAGGATCAAGTTGAGGGCCACCCACAGGTGAGCTGCTGTATTGCAGGGCGCAACACAGCAGCTGCCACCCCTGGCTGGCCCCCAACTCGGTCCCTGTGCCCCCCCAACAGCCCGATCGCGGCATAAAGTAACATGAACCCCCCCACACATCTCCCGAAGCCCGATCGCGGGCATTACAAGTTACATGAACCCCCGCCCACATCTCCCACAGCCGATCGCGGGCAGGCGTTGTGTGAACCCCCCCAGTGCCAGATCGCGGGCAGAACGTGTAAGAACCCCCAGTGCCCGATCGTGGCAGAACATGTAATAACTTCCCCAGTGCCCGATCGCTGGCAGATTGTAACCTCCCCAATCCGAATATCTCCCTGGTGGTCCAGTGGACAGAAGCCCGATCGCGGGCAGAATGTCACGTTACAACCCCAAACATCTCCTGGTGTCTAGTGTCCCCCCACCCACCCACGAAGCCCTCCACTGGCCCCCGCAGCCGGGCGGGCGACAGCATCCCACCTCGCCTGCCGCCGCCGCTCGGCCGACTGACTGTCCGTAGCTGCACGCCCATTGGTGCAGAGCTACAGCCAATGGCATGCAGCCCATACCGCATGACAGTCCGGCTGTGGGGAGGGTGGAGGCTTCGGTGGGTGGGGGGGACACTAGACACCAGGAGATGTTTGGGGGTTGTACGAGACATTCTGCCCGCTGATCGGGCTTTACGTCCACTGGACCACCAGGGAGTTATTCGCTGGGGGAGGTTACAACTACCCGCGATCGGGCACTGGGGGGTTTATACAGGTTCTGCCCGCGATCGGGCACTGGGGGTTATACAGGTTCTGCCCGCGATCGGGCACTGGGGGTTTATACAGGTTCTGCCCGCGATCGGGCTGTGGGAGATGTGGGCGGGGGTTCATGAACTGTAATGCCCGCGATCGGCTTCGGAGATGTGTGGGGGTCATGTAACTGTAATGCCCGCGATCGGGCTCAGGAGGTGTGGGGGCATGTAACTGTGATGCCCGCGATCGGCTGCAGTGGTGGCCGTCCCTCGACGGCTGCTGCCTGGCAGGGGTGGCCAGGAGCAAGTCCGGGATCGCGCACCCACATGCTAATGGCATGCAATGGAATATAAAGAGATGCAAATGGCCCCCCGCGCTTTTGCATAAATTATGGCCCCATTTGCATGTCACCTTTGAATATCGGAATTTAGCATGGCGCAATGGTACTTGCGCCACCACAGTTGAATGCTCAACTCTGGCAACTTGGCGGTAAGCAAGTTCCACTGCGCCATGCGCAAGTGTTAGAGTTGGGCGGATATTCAGTGCGAGTTGCTCAACAGCGCAACTCCTTTGAATATCACCTCGCAACACCCCCTGCGCAACTATTTTGAGCAGCTGCAGGGGCTTGCTCCTCAGACTGGCGCAGTTTGAATATCTGGGCCAAGGTATATTGCGACATAGGGCTATTGCATACTAAATCCAACAGTGATGAACAACCTGTTTTACATATGCTTGGAGGTCACAACAATAACCTCCCTGTATGAGGACCTGAGAGGGAAAAGGAAAACTAAAGAGGACACTATAGCATAGTCAAGAAAGGGAAGGGGGTGCCCATAGGTGGCCAACCTTATGGACTAGAAATTGTAAAAGATAGATTAAGCTTAGAAATAGAAAAACTGTTGCAACAAATTTAAGAAAAGGTCGGTCTTCCAGAGTGACAGGAGCTCCCTGTCACAGTGGGGCAGTAGGTTGAATCCGGTACAAAGGGCAGTCACCTATTGGCCAGTAAAAAATGGGGGCCTAAATATGGTAAACCCTGTCCTTTTTTTCTTTTTAATACTTTTATATACAAATGTGGTCCCAGTATTGTTAGGTCAGCAACATGCATGGGCCCTAAGTGTTGGAGCTAGATGCTCCTATTTCTTCCAGAAATGGGAATCCCCCAGAAGGGGGGGCATTGAGGAATATCCCTCAAGGTGCATCAGAGTATCTTGCCAGATTCTTCAGAAAGGTCAAATCCTGGAAGGTATTACAAGACTGCCTTAGGCAATCCAATCAAGGAAAAATGTATGCCATATATTAAAGTTTTTTTTTTACCTCCCCCTGCTTTACTTGTCCCCGTAATATTAAGGAAAAAGGGCTAACTAAACAATTGGTAGAGTCTTGAATCCCCCCCAAAATATGGGACACTTTATGGATGAGCTGCCATGAAAAATTAAATGCAAGAGGGAATCACCTTCATAAAACAATGGAAGAAAGAGTATGCTTAAGGGCAAACTGTGAGGTATACAAATAGAATCAATGCAGCACTTATTCTTCCAATGTGATTATATTAAAGATGTATGGAACATGTTAGCACATGCTTGGGGTTGTCCTCAGATAGCCTTAATGACATATAATTTGTTAATATATGGGGCATATGATCCAAGCTGGAAAATGTTTTACCCAGGTACTCTCTGGGTTGTGTGTGCCATGATAAAATGGTGCATATGGCAAAATAGATGCCTTTTTGTACTACAGCAGAAGGTTACCCCCTTGTAGGACTGACAGAGAGTATTACACAAGAGGTGTCTATATTGTTTTTTGAATGAGAGAAAAGTGCTGCCCCCACCTTTGGTAGCTGATTGGTGGACAGCTCTACCAGTAATTCTGTGTGAAGGTGTAATGTGAGGAACTGAAACTAAGCTCATGAAATCAGATAGCTGTATGAAATGTAAATATGGGATCATATACTGTAGGAAAGTAATGAATGAGGGGCGTAACTGCAGGTTAATGTTGATATATGTATAACTAATGAATTATACATAGAACTTATGCAGTTGTATATTTTTATAGTTTAATACCTTGATACATAATTAGGAACCAGACAATACCATAGTTCAGTATATACAAATACAATATTCCAAGTTTATATTTTATCTAAAGACAACTATCTGCTGTCTGGTTAGGTGTCAGCTTTGGGGGGAGGGATTTAGGCCCAGCTTAGAAATTAACTAATGATGGATATGGGAAAAAAGAGAAAAATATATGTGATTGCATGTATTATTGTCTATGACCTTTCCTTCTTGTATTGCTAAACAAAGATTTCTCGGATTATGTTTGTTATATTAAAAAAACTCTCCTACTCTTAAGAAAAAAAAAAGGAAAGGGAAAGTTGGGTGAAGAGGGTAGGAAATGTTAGGGAGACCTGTGTTGTCGAGGCACAGGTCAGGAAGCATAGGAAAACCAGGAGCAGTTGTAGAATTCACCAAAAATATGTATTTACACTAGCAGTAACATAAAAAAATAAACTTGTTCAGAATAACTATTTACATAGGCAAAATAAAATATTCATCCGCGTTTTTTTTTAGGTTCTGTGTCCCTTTTCTCTCTCAAGCAATTGCAGCTCAGCTCTCTTCTAAGTCCTTGCAATCCCCATTCCTTTTTTTTTTTTTGTACTTTATTTTTGTTAGTTTACATACTATGAATCATAACAGTTATATAGCATGTCAGGACAACCGCAATATAACATTGCACAACACTTGGAGAATAAACTCCTTAATCATAGAGTTGATGCATCTTTGACATTTTGATACCACATTGGGGGTACTCAACATTCAAGCAACCTTCAAGTTTAGAGTCCAAAATTTAAATGCTGCTTATATAAGCCCAAGAGCAGTATGACTTCTATTCGGTTATTCTAAAATCCGTTATGAGTCCAACATTTGCACACCTACCAGAGGCTAGTGGCATCATACTATTTCCTAAAGAGTTTTAACACCGAAGTGCAGTTGCAAACAAGTATAAAATCTAACATCGACATCGCTCAGAAAATTTAATATAGCTCCACAGATCCCCTGATTAAGCTAACACTTAATCCCAAGTAACGTACAAAAGATTATTTAAACCTCAACATTGGATAAGAGTAGTATGCTAAGGGACTATCATAAGGCAGTAAGCCATATTATAGAGGGAGATTGAAATAGTTTAGATTTGGGAATATAAAATCTCACTCAATCAGTCCCCTTTATCCTCTTTTGAAACCAGACATTCCTCCTCCTCCTCGATCGGGCCAGACTTCTGCCGTCGTTGCTGCAGCCATGAGGCCCACGTCCCTGCTTCGAGTGCACCTGAAAAAATCCACACTTTCCCCTTGAAAACCAGGCACAATCTCACCGAATAGATTATGGCATGTGAAACCCCGAGGTTGCATAGCTTCTGCCGCACCGGGTCAAACTTTTTGCGCCTCTGACGGGTGGCATAGCTGAGGTCGGGAAACAGGTACACCATTCGATCGTCTTGCATTAGGGTCCCTGCACATCTAGCCAACCTCAATATAGTGTCTCTTGTCCCCACTCCATCAGACACTACTAAAAGGGTTCATGGGTTGGTTGGATCTTCCTTGTAGCCTCGGGGAGTAATTTGATAGGATTTTTGGAGAACGAAGGGAATCAGGGGTTCCTCAGGGATTAATTTTTCTTGCAGCCATTCTTGTAGAAACATTAGAGGGTGATCGCCCTCAGTACCTTCGGGCAGACCCAATATCCGTATATGCAATGACCGAGCCTGATTCTCTAAGGCTTCCAGTCTGGCCCGGTAGTGTGCGTTTTCTTTAATCAGGTTTGCCGTGGCTGCAGAGGCTGATTCCACTTGCCTTTTAACATCGTCCGACACTACTTTTAAGTTGTCGATAGAGGTTTCTGCCAAATTCAGTCTGGTGCCATAAGAGTCCATCTTAGTATTTAAAACGGAAACCACAGAGATCAGTTTTTGTAATTTGTCTCTGATAGAGGATAATGTCTCCGCAGCTTCACTAGTTGTTGAGCACTGCATGTTGGTAGCTGCCTTCGATGTCTGAGAAGGCCCTGTTGTTTTCCCACCTGATCCTCCCTTTATCGTTCTTTGGATTCCCCATTCTGGTGCTCTCCAGAGTGCTCTTTCCAAATCTGGAAGAAATTTCACTCAAAAAATGATCCAAAATACTTTAATTTTACAAATTAGTAATATAATCTGAGGAACTGTTATAACTTGCTGCACTCAGCTCGGGCTCCACAGCGCCCCCTCTGCAATCCTCATTCTTAACAAGCATCATGTTCTTGTATGTATCAGGCATGTGCAGCTAGAACACAATATCCCAGAAATGAGGCCCCTTTTCCACAGCTCTTCTGCAAAAGGCCTAAAAATTGAACTCTGGTAACCTCTCGAGCTTCCGATAGCTTTTTGCAGTCATCTCAAACCACAATTATATACATTTCAAAATTTACACTATATAATTTCTAAACAAAGGGATCCCAATATCAGTTACAGTTCCACATAATGATCTGCATATATTTTTTATATCAACAGATATGCAAGGGAGGAAAAGACAGACAGCAAGGGAGACTGAGGGACAGTGAGAGGCAAAGAATTGCAAGACTGTCGGGGTGATCAAATCCTGTGTCTCACAGGAAAACTTGTTGCGTAACCAGACAGACTAGAGACAGGAAAGGAATACAACAAGACAGATCCTTGCATTTAAACACTTTCTCCATAACAACTGGGACAGGATCCTGTTCTACCCTGTCACAACCTTTTGAAGGGAACAACTGGAAAATATGACTACTGGATAATAAGAGCTTTCATTATGTATGGCATATAGAGGACTTGCAAATATGATGTTTCTGATGTAACACATTTGCATGTTTGTTTACTGATTATTAATCAAATAAAAAATTCCTCTACTTTTCTCGAGAAGTGCCATGGGATCTTTAACATCCACCTGAACAACCATCAGTACAGGCAGAAGGGACCTTGGTTTAATGTCTCATCTGATCAGGGGAGTGTCTCTCTGAGTGTTGTAGTCTGAGACAGGTATTGGGAAGATGGTGACTATAGGAGTTGTAGTCCCAGACGGGAGTTGGGAAGGAGGGAGAGGGGCTCAGAGAGTTGTAGTCTGTAAGTGTGCTTACACATACCTGGGTGATGCAAATCCATCTGCCCTGCTTGCCCTCCACTCCAGTCGCATTGCACGCTGTGACCATTTACACAAATGAACTGTGCACTGCTGCACTATAGCAGTGGTACTTCCTGCATTCCACTTTGTGGATTTCTGCTGGAGCCAAAAGCTATAACAGGTGCCAGTGTTTGTTCTGCCGAGAACTGCAATGAAGCGGGTATGCAGCTCAGCTTTGGCAAATGTTCTGTATTTTTCCATTTACAGGCATCAAAGTTGGACTCCTCAAACTGTTGTATGCTGCAGCTCACGTGGATTTTACTACAGTGACTGGGAAACATGATACTGCACACGGGGCTCTGAAAAATGTGCGAGATAGGGGGTGTTCTTGAAACAACTTTCTCTGTTGATGCATATGATGGGAGAATGAATTCCACCTTTTGGGCTAATTGCTGTTGAAAACATAAATCCTAATCAAATCTGGGGGTAGTATGGTACAGCATAGCACAGAGCTGTACAATTACAGGATGAGCGGCATGTTTACACACCAGCAAAAAATGCCTGCAACAGTACACGATCCCACAAAAACAGGGATTGTCCAGCGCTGCAGCTGCACCATCTCCACTGCTTCCCTTGCTGTTACACTGCCTCACCTGCACCATTGTCAATGCTCCCCTTGCTGTTACAGTGCCTGATCTGCACCGTCTCCACTGCTCTCCTTACTGTTACACTGCCTCACCTGCATCGTTTCCACTGCTCCTATTGCTGTTACACTGCCTGACCTGCAGCATCTCCACTGCTCCCCTTGCTGTTACACTGCCTGATCTGCACCATCTCCACTGCTCCCCTTGCTGTTACACTGCCTGACCTGCACCATCTCCACTGCACCACTGCAACTCAGCTGCACCTCTTGCGCCAGTCCAGATCAGGTCGTGTAAACAGGCCTTCAGACAGGAATCAGAATGACAGTGCCTCTGTTGGTTGCCTTTTCAGACCAGTGATCGCTGCAAGATTGCTTCTGGAAATTGTAGATCTTACTTCTAGAGTCAGCTCTTGCAGCAGGTAACACATGTAGGTCTGTAGCCAGCAGGCAACAGGACCCCACAGAAAATTTCTAGCTAGCAGTCTGTAATGGGGACTGCCCCCCCTGACGTTGGCCCGCCCCTGACGTCATGTATAGTATAAAGGGTGGGTGGTTCCCAGCATGCCCCAATTCTTTTCCCGCCGTCGACTCGCGCGCCTCGGCTCCATGGATTGCCTCTCACTAGTTCGACCACCACATTAGTAATACGACTTTGTTGAAATTTTCCTTATTTTCCTCAATGAAAGTTCCGCTTTTAGTGATAATATTGTGCATGTCATCTTCTCCGATGCCTTCTTCAAAGGGGCATCCTTCCAAATGTGCCTGTGAGAAACTGATCCCATGCAAAGACTGCCACTCGGCCTGTCTGCTGTGCCTGGGTTCAGACCATGACACTCAGAATTGCCCGCACTGCCAGAAGTTTAACAGCCGGACGTGGATCTGACGCTAGAAGACCCTGCAGGCCTATCTCACAGAGCAACACTTGGCCGCCATGTAGCAGGACTCCTCTTCTGAAAAAGGCTCTTCTAACCACGAGAAATCTACTGGGAAGCATAAAGATAAGAGGAGAAAGAAGGAGAGGTCCCCTTTGAGATCGAGATCCTCAGGCTCCCACACTATGTCCAGGGGCAGTTCAGATTCTGCTTCACAGGTGATCCATTCTCCCTCTAGGCTCACTATGGTCAAGTCCCCTGCCCTAGTTTGGGCATCGGGCACTAAGGACTGAGGATCTGGTCTTCGGGTCTTACTCTTTAGCCTTTAAATATTAGGCCGTCGGACCTTCTGTCATTCTGCACTACTGATGCCGGTAAGGGGCACTCAACAGTACCTTCCGAGTCGGCCTCAGTATCCGGTGCTTACTCCCAGGATAGGCATAAGTCCTCAGGGCACTCCTCCAGGAGATCGGCTTCTCTTCCTCCTCCCCCAGGCATCCAAAGCCATTGTCAGACAAATGTCCATCGTCAAAGCACATGTCGGACCAGCACTGACGTCAGCCTACCGACGTCGCCACCTATGCTGCTCAAACACTGGCCCCGCCAGCACAGACACCATCATCACTGGTTTCGCCCCCACCACCAGTTGACAATAGGTCAGGTGCCAGCCCTATGGAGGACAAATGGACGGCCCCCCAGCAGACGCCAGAGACAGGCACCAGGTCCTGTAACACTGCCCCGACATCGCCTCCGACCCTCCCATCATTGCCAGACCATGGCACTACCCCAGACACAGGTACAGAGAGCAAAAAGAGCCACTCAAACAGGAAAGTAGTTCTCTGTGATAAAAAGTAAATGGCGCAAGAACTCAATCACAGAGCTCCCTGTCTTTTTCATCCCCTGCAGGAGGTACACTGCTGTTCTTATGCTCCTTGAGTAAACTGCTGTAAGTTGTGAACGAATTTTTGTGTGGACTGTAGTTATTTTTGCTGGGGGAAGTTCCGTGATTGAGTTCTTGTGCCAGACACAGGTGTGGACTGGCATCAGGCCTAATGACAGATTCAGATCTCAAACACCTTTTCGGCTACTGGTAGGAGACCATTCGCTCTGACCTCCTCCCACCTAAGCCACAAACAGTGGTGACTGCCACTCTGGATGCTGGGGATCCTGCAAAGGTTCCTATCCCACCTCAGGCTCCTTCCAAGGTTCCTACCCCACCTCCGGACAAGGACACTGGCGCAGAGCCTCCTCCTCTTCCTCCTCCTTCTGACAGAAATAAAGGGAAGGCTCTCCGCAAACCGCGTATTAGGTCACGGTCACAGAGCCTGAGCTCCTCCAGTTCTCCTGACCATCATAGACATAAGAAGCAATGCCACTGGTCCCATTCCTCTTCATCCACGGACTCATACCAATCCTCAGATACTTCTTAGTCAGAATTGTCCATCAAGAACATATCTCCTCTGGATCAGAGAGACACCCCAAAATCCCTGCCTGATGACCCTTCTTTCATGGAGGTTATGAGGCACATTCAATCAAATATGGGGTGGGAAACAGAGGACTTAGACCCAGAGAGACTTTGCCTGGCTAAATATTTATGTCAGAATGACCCTAAGCTGGTGGTTGTACCACCATTAGTGGGCACTTTTGCAGATGTCACGAAGGCTGCTTTGAAGTGCCCCACACATCCGCTGCTATCCCAAAGAAGGCAGACCACCTCTGTAGGGCTCCCAAGGAACAGACTTTCTTGGCGGAACATCCATTGGCTGACTCGGTGATTTCGGCCATGTATGATGGGTCTCAGAGGCCGAAGCACCTCAGCACACAACCCCCAGACAAAGAATCCAAACAGTTGGACTCCATGGGATGTAAGATATACTCGGTCGCCACTTGCAGCATTCAGAGCCTGAACTTTTTAACACATATTGTTCAGTTCCAGAACGTCCTTTGGGAACAAGGGATGGACATTGTTAAAGATATCCCTGACTGTCCGCAGAAGGCAGAACTGTTTAAGCTTCTGTAGACCATTTTGGACATGGGTACTCAAGTCCTTCGGTCAGCCTGTGACTCGGAGAACATGGCGGCAAGGGCAACAGCAACAGAAATATGCTTATGTAGACACACCTGGCTTCGGGTCTCAGGATTCGTGCATGATGTGCAGGCCAACCTCCTAGATGCACCCTTTCAAGGCTCAATCCTCTTTGGTGATGACACAGAGAGGGCCATAACCAAACTACAGGACTCTGGCACCGCTGTTCGGACAGTCCAGTCTATGTACTGATCGAAGGAAAGGCCATTTTGAAAACCTTGTTTTCAAGGCCGTGGGGGACAACAACCACAACCTCACTTTCAACATCAGCAACCACAGTGAGGAGGTTATAGCCGTAGAGGTTCTGCAGGGCCCACCTCTCGCTTGGTCAAGTCGGCTGAAGCCACCCTTCTTCCTCCTCCCCGAACTACAGTCTGACTCCTTATGGACCCACTACCTCAAATGACCCTGGCAGGGGAGGCTGTCGGAGACAGCTTTTCGCTTTACGGCAAAGCTTGGAGTAAGGTAACCTCCAATCAGTGGGTCCTCAACTTGTCGACAACTGACACTTGATAAAGTTCATCCAGTTTCCACTGGACAGGTTCTCCTCCCATCCCGTTATTCACTGGTGCATGCAGGACTAATTCAAGCAGAAATTCACATTCACCGGTGTATGTGGGACAAATTCAAGCAGACATTCATGCCCTGCTGTTCAAGAAAGCCATAGAGCCTGTCCCCCCAACGCAGAAGGGTGCAGGCTAACTTGCACTTTTTTCTAGTGCCTGAAAAAGACAGGTGACCTGTGACCCATTCTGGACCTTAGCGACCCCAACCGATTTGTAGAGTAAAAGAAGTTGTAGATGGTCACCCTCCAGGGCATGCTCCCCATGATAAATCAAGGGGAATGACTAGCATCACTGGACATGCAGGATGCTTTACCTTCATATCCTCATGGCAGAGCCCCCCAGGAGGTTCCTCAGATTCCTCTTCCAAGGATGGCATTATCAATTAATGGTGCTACCCTTCGGCCTAACGATGGCCCTAAGTGTCTTCACTAGGTGCCACGCAGTGGTAGCAGTGGCCCTTCGAAGGAAAGGACATTGTGTCTTCCCCTACCTGAATGATTGGCTCCTTGTGGCACCGTCCGAAGGGCAACTTCAACTTCCACCTGTTCTGTCTTCGGAGAACTGGGTATCACTGTCAGCATCCTGAAATCCTCCCATATACCATCCCAATTCCTTCAGTTCATCGGGGCTCAACTTGTTACTACTTGAGGGGGGGCTTATTTGCCTCAGGACAGTGCTCTTTGGCTTCAAGCCTTAGTTCATCATGTCTATTCTGCCTTAGCGGTACCAGCCAGGACTCTGTTACAGCTGTTGGGTCATATGGCAGTGTTCATCATCACAGTCCCCCTAGGGAGACTGCACATGAGGACGATTCCTTGCACCATGTGTGTTCAGTGGAACCAAAGATGGGACGACTTGGACCAACCAGTTTCCATCACTAATCCAGTCCATCAAGAACTCCATTGGTGGATGACATCCCCTTCTCTACAAGAGGGGATGCCCTTTCAAAAAGAAGTGTTGGAGCAAGTCTTGACGTCTGATGCCTCGGGCACTGGGTGGGGAGCACACCTAAGCATTCATAGGACTCAGGGTTCCTGGTCTGTGAACAAGAAGACTTTCCACATAAATATTCTGGAGATGAGAGCAGTTCTCTATGACCTGCAGGCCTTGAGCACCGTGCCATGCCCAGGACACCTCCTCATACAAACTGACAATATGTCTGTGGTGTTCTACCTCAACAAGCAGGGGGGCACACATTCCCATCCCCTCTGCTGGGAAGCATTGAGGGTGTGGAACTGGGCCATATCTCACCATGTAGAGATCTCAGCAGTCCACGTCCCTGGGATCCAGAATACTCCGCCCGATGCTCTCAGCAGCACTCAGTCCAGGGCACATGAATGGACTCTTCTTCAATCTGTCTTTGACAATCTTTTCGACAGATTGGGCAAGCCAGAACAGGATCTCTTTGCCTCCCCTATCAACGCAAAACTGCTCAGTTTTTGCTCGCTAGATTCAGGGCCTAGTGTTCTCTGGTGAGACTCGTCCCTCTCCTGGAAGGGAAGATTCCTTTACACCTCCCCCCCTTCCCGCTCCTTCAGAAGGTCCTTCTCAAGTTGCAAGCAAGGGTGCAGCAATGATCTCGTAGCACCACTATCACCACAACAGATTTGGTTTCCATTGCTGCAACAGTCGACTGGAATCTCCGATTCCCTTGCCATTGAGCACTCATCTGCTCTCTCAGTACAACGGGACCTTGGTTCATCCGAATCTTCAATCCCTGCACCTACACGCATGGCTCCTGAGGACCTAACCAGACTCCGTTTCGGGTTCTTGCAGGGTTACTGACATTCTGGTGGCTGCCAGGAAACCCTCCACCAGAGCAACTTACGCTATGAAGTGGAAACACTTTTGTCTGTGGGCTAAGGCTCAGCACCTAGACCCCTTGGCCCATTTGGTGAACTCGCTCCTCGAGTACCTGTTGTTGCTCTCGGACTCCAGATTGGGCTATTCCTCCATCAGGGTGCATTTAGCTGCCATTTCTGCCTACCATCTTCCTGTCCAAGACAGAACTGTAGCACAGATGGAGGTAACCCATATATTTCTCAGAGGAATCCTGCACATAAAGCCTCCCATAAGGGACCCCATCCCTCCTTGGGATTTATTTGTTTTGGAAAAGCTGACCTTAGCCCCATTTGAGCCAGCCGTGGATTGCGAGCTTTGCTTTCTCTCTTGGAAAGCATAATTTTTAGTTGCTGTCACTTCTACTCAAATGATTTCTGAACTTCAGGCCCTGATGTGCAAGGAGCCTCATTTTGGTGTTTCACAAGGACCGGGTGGCCTTGAGAACCAATCCTAAGTTCTTACCAAAGGTGGTGTCCGAACTGACCTTAAATCAGGACATCCATCTTCCAGTATGTTACCCTGATCACTCAAACAGGGGGGAGGCTCTTCTCTGTACTCTTGATGTTCACTGCATTTTGAGGTTTTATTTGTCCAGAACATAGGACTTTAGATGTTCTGACCAGTTGTTTGTTTCCTTTGCTCCCAGGATTCAACTGACTCCTGTAGCCAAACAGACCCTTTCAAAATGGCTTGTCAGTTGCATCTTTTTTTTGTTTTAATAACTCAAGTTTCTTCAACCACCATCACTTAACAACAGTATACAGTCACTGTTATGGTATTTTTAAAAGAAGGGACAATATGCATGTAGATTGTCCACCTGGGAACAGAAGTAGGAGGTTGTTTAGGAAAGAGGTTTGGTTTATATTCTGTTTTAACTGAAATATTTGAATAGTTTTATACTTGAAATTAGTTCTGTGTGTTAAAAATTACTACTTTGAGTTAGACCTGTTACTTGGGCTTTGATATTGTAACTATTGGGGCTTGTGAGAACACTTGTTTGGCAGTGATAATTAGAGTGAAATTTAATGTGACGTTTGCCTGGTGTTAGGGGGAAGGGTAATTACAAGAATCATCTTGTCTTTCATTGTCCACCTGGGAACAGAAGTAAGAGGTTGTTTAGGAAAGAGGTCTGGTTTATATTCTGTTTAAACTGAAATATTTGAATAGTTTTGTGCTTGAAATTAGTTCTGTGTGTTAAAAATTACTACTTTGAATTAGAACCGTTACTTGGGCTGTGATATTGTAACTATTGGGAACACTTGTTTGGCAGTGATAATTAGAGTTTATTTATTTATTTATTTATTAAGCATCAGTTTACAACCTTTGAGCCAGAGGCTCGTTTACAAAGGTACCTCGTCACAGAGAGGACAATACAGTGATAACAACTTGGTACAGAGAAAAACAGTGTACAGTTTTTTTGAGGATACAGGAGGACAAATGAGATCAACAATTTACCACATACAGGATTGGTGAAGTTAACATTGTTCAGGGAAATAACTAGAACAACAGAAAAATGTTTTAACTGAAATATTTGAATAGTTTTGTACTTGAAATTAGTTCCGTGTGTTAAAAATTACTACTTTGAGTTAGGACTGTTACTTGGGCTGTGATATTATAACTATTGGGGCTTATGGGAACACTTGTTTGGCAGTGATAATTAGAGTGAAATTTAATGTGATGTTTGCCTGGTGGTGGTAGAGCCCTCCCACGCACCCTGTTTTGTAGGCTTTCTTAAATACTGAAAAGCCACTGGGGGTTGGGATTGAAGGGCTGTGCATTTCTGTTTGTGATTGAAATTTGAAGCAACAGGAACTGGTGGGCCTGTGACCTCATACGGTACCTGATGTCTGCATACACTCACACTGTTAGCAGGACTGGACACACACTGGACTGTATGTGTTTGTGAGACTTGGGAACATTATTGGTGGTGTTGAAATAGGGTTCGTAAACAACTGCAGTCAGTATAGAGAGAGAGATGGTATTCCAGGGGGAGGGACTGAGAACAAGGGTGTGTGCCATTATGAACAGAGAGGGACAAACAGGGTGGCCACATTCCACCATGGCAGGCATCTTCAGAAGGGTTGTAGGCTGCACAGGCTGTGGGGTGGCAATAATTCTCAATTGGGCCTGGAAAGAGGAAGGCTGCCCACTCTGTAGACAGCTATCTCATGTCAGGAGTGAAGTATATTGGTTAAGGAGTAAGGGAGGGGAGTTGGGGTGTGTGTCCAAGGATAAGGGGTGTGGATATGGGTGGCAGAAGTGTGGGGCTGAGGAGAGGCTGGGGCAATGCTCAGAAATTACAGGACGTTATGTTACACCAAGCAGGAGGGGGGGGGATATTAGGGACAGAGGACCCTTAGATAGGGATGTTGACGCTAAGGGGAAAACTTACGGGTAAACATTCTGAATATAAAGAGAGGAAAGGGAAGAGTCTGAGGGGCTGTTGTGGGAAGCCTAGAAGAAGATAGTGAGAAGGGAGGCTGTTGTGGGAAGGCCTAAGCAGATGGGGAGATGCAACATATTGCAGACATGAGGGAGGAGAGCACGACTGGAGAGAAACTGGGAGACAAGGAGGCGGGGGAGGGGCCCCCCTTCAGGAGGGGAGTCTGTACCAAGGATGGGGCCCTAGGTAAAGGGGACCACAGATGGCCTCTGGAGGCAGGGGTACTATTACAAGGGAGGAGGATGGTGGTGTAGCGGAAGGGGAAACCATCAGGGCCAGGATAAATGGTTCTGATAAGAGAGGGTTAAATGGGACACCATTCGGGGTCTGAGTTAAGTGGGCAAAATGACAAGGAGGCAGAAATGGAGGATGACAAGGGGTCTCTAATAAGGGGAAAACTCCCATGGAATTGAGATCACGAATAAAGGGGGGATGGGGGTTGACAGCGCATAGTGGAGGTAACTTAAAGATGATGGCGGTGTTAAGGTTCTGTTATTGGGAGACTCAATGATTAGGGTATCTATTGAAGGGACGGGGGTGGATGCCATAGCCAGGTGAAGGTAGTGAGTATCTGTGGGCTGACGGTGTATAGAGCAAAGTTATGGTGTATACTGAACTGGTTAGGATTGTGGAAGGAACCGGATTTCCTGGTGCATTTGGGAACTAACGATCTAGAGGGAAATAGCGTTTTGGAAATCCAAGCAAGGTTCCGAGAACTTGCCAAAGTCTGTCAGTATAATGGATGCAACATTTCCTTTTCGGAGATATTGCCAGTACCAAAGGCCTCAGTGGAGAAAAAAATGAAGATCACAGAGGTTAATGACTGCCTCAGGAAGTGGGGTGAAGAAAGTGGGTCGAGGGTGTTAGAGAACTGGAAAGGAGTTTGGGAGGATAAGAGACTGTATGCCAAGGACAGGCTTCATCTTGCCCCGTTAGGGAAGGAAGTCCTTAAACAGGGGGTAGCTGACTACATTCAAGAAAAGTGGGGTTTAAACTTGTGGGGGATAAGGAGGGCTGACCAGAAGCCCTCCTCCAGATGAGGGAGTAGCCTCAAACCCAAGGGAGGAGGGGGAAACGGACTGGGGAGGAGGTTTCAGGAGGAGCAGAGGTGGATGGAAGTATAAGGAACCTGGGTGGGGCTCATAAAGGGATATGGGATAAGGGGAGGTGGTGTTAGTAAATGCCAGGAGCTTGGGAAACAAATTGCCAGAGTTCCAGGCCATGCTGTTTGTTGGGGGAATGGTGGTGGTGGTCACGGAAACGTGGGACAACAAAAACCATGACTGAGACCTAAATGTGCGGGGGTACACTATGCTTGGGAAGGCTAGAAAGGAGGGCAGAGGGGGTGGAGTGGCTATGTTCATTAGAGATGACATAGAAATTGCTAGGGTAGAAGAGGCAGAGAGAAACGTGGAGGACTTATGGGTCACCTCACGAACCCCGGCAGGAGGTAAGGTCAGGCTGGGTGTAGTATATAGGCCCCCCGGGATGGGTGATGTTCTGGAGAATGGTTTGCTGGACAACATCATTGCCCACTGTGGACCAAAAGGGGATGGAGTGGTGTTGATGGGAGACCTTAATATGCCAGGTACAAATTGGGGAACCATGTCCTCTAAGGTGGCCAAGGAGCAGAGGCTGCTGGACGGCTTCCAGGATGTGTTCTTAACACAGCACATGATTGAGCCCACAAGGGAGGGGCATGTCCTGGACGTGGTTCTGGCAGATGGGGATCTGGTAAGGGACCTGGTTGTAGAGGATCCCCTGACTGGGAGCGCCCACAATACTGTCTGATTTCAAATAAGCATGGCGGGGGAGAGATTTAGGACACTGGCAGTGGACTTCAGGGGGGCAGACTTTGTGGGCATGGAAAATATTCTCAAGGATCACTTGAAGGGGGATTACAACAATGACGAATGTGGAAAAGAGATGGGAGGTCATAAAATGGGGACTTCATGAGGCAGTCAGGACCTGCGCTAAGGTGAAGCGTAAGGGAGCAAGGTCACATAAACCGTGCTGGTGGTCCAGTGAGGTTCAGATAGCGGTCAGAGAAAAGAAGGCTGCCTACAAAAAATATAAAACAACTAGAGGGGATAGGGAAAAGGAAATGTACCATCTTGCATCTAGAAAAGTCACCCAGATGGTGCGGGGGGGGATAAATTCCAGTAAAGAGCAGCGGCTAGCAAAGGGGATATGGGGAGGGGGAAAGGGGTTCTTCCAGTACATTGGGGAGCGGAGAAAAACTAAGGGCCGTCTCGGCAGGTTGAGATCAGAAAGAGGGTGGGTGGAAGAGGCGAGGGACCAGGCAGAGGTATTAAACGAGTACTTCGCCTCTGTGTCCACTAGGGAGGGGGATGGGATATCTACAAAGCAAGGCATAATGGGAATAGAAGCTGTAGTGAGTGGGATCATGGAAGCAGCAGAAATGGAGCAAGAGGGAGGGAGAGGTACCCCAAGGGTGTCACATCAAGATAAGGATAAAAAGGCCAGTAAGGTGGAGGGGACGGATGATGCTATCTCCACCGAAAGGGTGTGGTTAGCCCTTAAGGGCCTAAAGAAAGATAAATCTCCTTGGCCGGATGGCATTCATCCGAGAGTACTATGGAAATTGGCGGACATACTGGCTGCACCCCTGGTGGAGCTCAACAACAGGTCGCTGAGACAGGGAGGATGCCTAGGGATTGGCGAGAGGCACATGTGGTGCCAATCCATAAAGGGGGGTCAAGGGAAGTACCAGGTAACTATAGACCCATCAGTTTGACCTCAGTGGTGGGAAAATTAATGGAGAGTATACTAAAGGAATGATTGGGGGTGTACTTGGAGGAGGTGGGAGGTCTGGATAGTCGGCAACATGGGTTTGTGCCAGGTAGATCATGTCAGACCAATCTTGTGGAGTTCTATGAATGGTAACATCAGAACTGAACAGGGAAAGCCTGTGGATGTATTATTCTTGGACTTCACAAGCTTCGACTCTGTCCCCACAATGGTGTGGTGGAGAAACTGACGGGGTTGGGAGTAGGCCCTTTGATGGTCAGATGGATTGAAAACTGGCTAGCTGGACGCACTCAGAGAGTAGTGGTCGGTGGGGAGCTCTCGAACCCTAGAGAGGTTAATAGTGGGGTACTGCATGGCTCAGTCCTGGGTCCAATCCTGTTTAATGCATACATTTCAGACATCAGGGAGGGTATAGGGTGTGAAATGAGTCTCTTTGCTGACGACTCCAAGTTGGGAGCAGTAGTTGAGGGGGAAGAGGGGAGGTTGGCCTGCAATGGGACCTGGACACCATGGAAAGGTGGGCTCACATGGAAATTAAATTTCAATATCACCAAGTGCAAGGTGTTACATCTTGCTGGGAAACCCTAAACACAGGTACACCCTGGGAGGGGAGGTGCTGGAGGCCCCAACAGGGGAAAAAGACCTAGGGGTCATGGTGGATGCATGTATGAATAACTCCGAGCAGTGCAGGAGAGCGGCTAGCAAAGCAAACAGGATGTTGGGATGCATCGTAAGGGGGATCACCTCTAGGAGCAGGGAAGTGATTCTGCCGCTGTACAATGGATTGGTTAGACCACACCTTGAGTACTGTGTACAGTACTGGAGACCACACTTTAAGAGGGACATACAGCTCCTGGAGAGGGTACAGAGGAGGGCAATTAAGATGATACAAGGACTAGGGGATTTGAAGTATGAGGACAGACTTTAGGAGCTCTGCCTGTTTTCATTGGAGGAGAGGAGAGACAAGGGGAACATGATTGAGATCTTCAAGTACCTCAAGGTAATAAATAGGGTAAACACGGAGGGGTTCTTTAGACTAAAGCAGGGAGGTGTCACCAGAGGGCATGGTTTGAAGTTGGAAGGTGGAAGGGTGAGGGGAGAAAAGAGGAGGAGGTTTTTCACTGAGAGGGTGGTAGATCCTTGGAACATGCTGCCTGGCGAGCTGGTTCAGAGATCCACAGTGGAGGAGTTCAAGAGAGGGTGGGACAGACACAGAAAGTGAATGTATCAGATGATGGCCTGTTCCAGGGGGATGGGGATGGATGATAGGGGTTTCTGGAGCACAAGTGGGGGAGGGCCTCAGTACCCAACCAGAGAGCTGAGGTTCGAGCAGACTCGATAGACTGTAAGGCCTAATCTGTTGGCAATTAGTATGTTAGTATACTTAATATATAGTGACTTTTGAAACTCTACTTAGGTCATTTCAAAAATTAAAAATGAATCATTGCTAAAATTCCATACTATTCACAAGGAATAAAAAGAAAAAAAAGATTACAACAACAAGGGAGAGTACATGTAATTACCATAATATATAAGAATCCATCCATTGTAACCTGTTTAAGGAGTGGAATATAAAGGAAGGAGGGAAGAAAACATGGGGAAGAGTGTAGCCAGGAGAGAGGAGAGTGAGCAAATCAAGAGAGGAAATGGCTTAGAAATGTTATAGAAAAGTATTCATTAATATAAGTATATACAGCTGGTTTATTCAATTAACCCCATAGCTCATTAATTAAATAGTCAACAGGGGACCCTTCTTTTCTTTTATCTTTATGCTAGGGGTCCACAGGGACTCTGGGGCGAGCTGCCTCCCAAGCAGTCCATGGGCCCCAGACCACCCTGAACTTTTCGTCCTTAAGGTGTAATCTGGCCGTAATGGATTCCATGTCCATAATGTTGTTAACTCTGGAGACCCATTGCCCTAATTCTGGAGCGTCACGGCACAACCAGTGTCCTGTTAAACATTTTAAGGCTGCAGCTATAAGAGCCAGGGCCAGTTTCCATTTTGGTGGAGAGAAGTGCACAATGGTAGGGAAACCCAGTACCCAGTCTGTGAAGGTGTCTGGTATTTGTTCTGATAGCACCTCTTGTGCCACCTCTTGTACACCCTGCCAGTAGTGAGCAATAATCTGACACCCCCAATAAATATGCTAGTGTGTGCCTACTGAGCCATAGATCAGTGTTAGTGTTGCTGTGATGTTTAGTCACCACTGGGACTGAGAAGTACTGGACTAAAATTCTCCAAAATAATTCCTTCCAATTGGGAGATGAGGTCACCCTCCTCCCCTGTTTTAGCCTTTCAAGCCACAACTCATCTGGGATGCTCTCCAGAATCTCCTTCTCTCAGGTAAGCTTTATTTTCCTTAGATGATATTGTTCCCCGGGACCTATTAATTTGTATGACAGAGAGGTCCACCTCACCTTATCCTTTGATTTTTGTGCTGTCAGCACAAAGTTTTCCCAGGGGTTAGGTTGGCGTGTAAGTTCTTTCAGGTTAACTGGGGTATTAATAAAGTGACATACCTGCAAATATCTATGAAAATCTGAGTCCTGTAGACCAAACTTCTCCTTAAGCTGGGCAAAAGTGAGACAGATACCTTGCTCCATCAGCTGTGAAAACTGGACCAGCCCTCTTAGTTTTCACCTAGCGTATACACTGTTTAGTCATGGGGGGAAGAAACCCACATCAGGGATTTATTTAACTCCAAAAATTGATTAACGTTTTGCTCATAAAAGTGCTAAAACTTTGTGAAAATGCATAGCTCTTGCCTCACTGTGTTTAACAAACATAACACTTCTAGAAAACCTATATAAATACTTTCTGTACAGTTAGCATTGTCCCAAGAAAAAAACTGCTAATCAGTTATTTAAAACCCTGCACATGTTGACGAATAAGGGAGAGGGGGCCCAGGGTCTCCCTCGAGGTCAGTCGCTGCCTGGCCCTCTTCAGGACTCGCAGGGTGTGTTGCGTCCATGTATTGCTGGACAATAAGGATACTGGGGAGGCAGGCAGCGAGTATGCCAGGGAGCGCAGGGAGACCTCCATGATATCCTGCTCCTCTGTGTCCAGCCAGCCTGAGGAACTCTGCCCTGTGATCCAAGTGTGAATCACATGAAGTTGACAAGCCAGATAATATGAGTAAAATCAGGCAGTCCCAACCCCCCCCATCTCGTGGAAGGGATAATGACTGTCTGGAAATTGGTGGTTGGCGACCCCCAATATAAACCTGGAAAAGCGGCTGTAATCCCACGCCAGAATGCCGGGGGAATCGGTATCGGAAGATTGGCAAACAGGAACAGGAAGCGAGGAAGAAGGTTCATTTTAATCAAATCTGTTTTCCCAGCAACTGTCAGGGGTAGTGGGGACCATCTGGCTAAATCTTGTTGTGCTATACCCCATAACCTGTTGTTAATTTCAAACAATTTAGAAACATCCACCTGAACCTGTATACCTAGATATCGGATTTGATTGTTCTTGGCCCAGGAGAAGGGTAACCCTGTATGAAACCCCTGTGGAAATGTTCCACTTAGTTTAAGGGCATCCGACTTAGCATAATTTAATTTGTAGCCAGACAATTCCCCAGATTTCCCCAAAACAGATATAAGGTGAGGGACAGATCTCTGTGGACTTCCCCCGCAAAAAAACAGGGAGTCGTCTGCATAAAGGGCAATTTTTTGTTCCCTCCCACCGGCCATCACGCCGATCACCTGTGGGTCCTGGCGCACCGCCGCTGCGTAGGGCTCCAGACAGACCGCAAAAAGGACAGGGGATAAAGGACAGCCCTGCCTTGTACCCCTAGTTAGGGGAAAGCATCTAGCGTTCACCCCATTTACCTTTACCTTAACCTGGGCCTGTGGCCTGATATATAGATTTTGGAAAATTTTTAAGAATTTAGAGCTGAATTGCATTTTCTCCATGGTGAGTTTTAAAAATTGCCAATTAACCTGATCAAAAGCCTTTTTGGCATCCATGGAGATGGCTAGCTGAAATTTCGATTTATGCTGCTGGGAGGTAAGTATATTGAGTAGCCTTCTTATGTCATCAGATAAGTATCTTCCTGCCACAAAGCCAGTTTGATCTGGGTGGATGACCATCCCTATTACTTGTTGCAGTCTGTCTGCCAAGATGCCAGTAAAGATCTTCATATCCACATTCAGAAGTGAAATGGGCCGGTAGGAGGAACAGTATAGTGGGTCCTTACCCTCTTTGGGGAGCATCACTATCTGCGCCTGTCTCCAAGACACCGGAATCCCCCTCTCCCCTGTATGTGATGAAAACATTTTAACATAACAGGCACCAAATCTTTCTTGAAACACACAAAATTCGGACCGTAAACCATCCAAGCCGGGAGATTTTCGTGCCTTAATGTGTGCAATTTTTTCCAAAACTTCCTGAGCTGAAATATTCCCCTCTAATATGGCCCTATGATGGGCTCCCAGGGAAGAAAGCACAATGCTGTTTAGGAAGGACCCTACTTTGGTTTCGTGGTCAGGGACTGGTTCATGTCTGTACAAGGCTGCATAAAAGTCTACAAAATAAACAGATATATTTAATGGGTCTGATACCGCCCTTCCTCCCCCCTCGGGATCCTGTATCTGGAGGACTGCTCTGGAGGTCATCTGCTTTCTTAGGGCTAAGGCTAGGAGATGTCCTGCCTTATTAACACCCTCATAGAATTTTTGTGCTGTTCGCCTAAGCATGCCTTCAGTCTGAGTAGTTAATAACAATTCTAACCTCTTTCTCCTCGCCAGTCAAAGGGTCTTATCCTCTGGGTTTAGGGTGAGCTTGTATCGGAAGTCAGCCTCCCTTAGCTCCTCTATCTGCCTTTGTGGATGTTGGCTAGCTTTTTTTGCTGTGAACTGCACTGTATAAAAATACCCCTCAGAACAGCCTTCAAAGCGTCCCAGTGAATCGAGGGAGTTGTGTCCGAGGGTGGGTTAGCCCCCAGGAATTCCTGAATAGAATCAGAAAAGTTTTGTTTCACTATAGATCGATTTAGGAGCCCTATATTTAGGCACCACACACTATTCCTCGAGCTGGGGGAGAATACCAGTTTTAGCAACAGTGGGGCATGGTCAGACCATGTCATGGGGAGGATATCACAGGTATCCAGCATACTGGCCCGCTCACTGGGGACAAGGAACATATCGATCCTGGAGAAGCTAGCATGTCTGTGTGAATAAAAGGTGTAATTAGCTGCATTCGGATGGACGTGTCTTCAGGCGTCAGTGAGCCCAGCTTCTCCCAACAAGCGTTTAAAAAAACGTTCCTTACCCATGCTCCCCATGGCAGTCCGAGGACCCCTCCTGTCTCTCTTGGGCGACAAAACAGTATTGAAATTTCCACCCAAGATATAGATGGCATCAGGGTCTCCTATGGTATTGAGAATTGTTTTTTAAGGAAGGCTCTGTTTTTCTGACCGATCGTTCGGGGCGTATAAGTTTAAGAAAGTGCACTTCATGTTAAAGAATATGGCCTGTATATGAACATAGCACCCCCTGGGGTCCAGATCTGCTAGTTCCACTTTGAGTGGTGTGTTCTTTCTAATTAAAATTAATGTCCCTTTCCTGTGGGGATGCTCAGGCCAGGAGGTAGCATAGACCTCCCCCACCCACCTTCTACGCAGTTTAGAGCGCTCAAGATTGATCAGATGCATTTCTTGCAAGAAGGCCAATGAGGCCTGCAATCTGCCCAATTCCTGAAGCACTCTAGCCCATTAAATAGGGCTATTCAAGCCCTGAACATTATAGGTAATGAGCTTTAAATCCATCAAGTGTTCTCAAGTCATCTATAAATCCCCTTAACATGAGCCATAGGTGCACTTCCCCGACCAAGCATTCCCCCTCCAATCCTCCACAACATAGCAAACACTCCCTCCCAAGATTAACAATGAACTATAAGAATAGCATAAACAATTTAACAGCCAAAATTGGAACTGGGATAAAACAAAAGGAACTTTAAACTGTGACTCCCAAATATGCCACTGTGCCCCAAACTCTATATGTGGAGGTGGGAAGGTGCGATAACCATTCCTCGCACCTAATCAGGGGCCATATTCCAAGACCCCATCTCGAGTGGTGGATCTTGTCATTCAGTACATAGCGCCACATACTCCCAACCCCCCACACACACACCAGCCAAAATGTGTAACCAGAAAATAAGATACAGTGTGTAATACCTCCTCTTAGGGCTGCCTTGCCCCGTTAAGATTAACTATATGGCTTAGTCTCCTTAAACAAAAGTATATCCATCGAGGGGCCCAAAGGTTAAACAAACCCCCCCCCCCCTTTACAGCTGCTGCACACTCCCTAATGGGTGCTGTAAACCTTATGGAGGAGGAGAATGAGTGTCCAGGCCCAAGTCTATCTTTTTTCCTTCTGTTCATCTCAGAAAATCAAAGCACCCCCAAGCTGCACAAACATTTTCCAAATGTTCATTACTTTCCTTTTCATTTCAGTACAAAAAGAAAATTTTACCCAGTGTGTAAATTAAATTCCACCCATAGTTCCACAGGAGCCCCCAGGCCCCAGAAAGAAGAAGAAAAAAAACATCTCCCCCTCCGTGAGTCACAGTGGCTATCGCCCCTTCCTAATATTGAGTCTCACTGGTCGCATACAACAAGAAGAGGCAGAAATAATGTCTCCTTTTAGCTGAAGTGCAGTTCTCAGTAAAACTTCCAGCAATCTACTGGTTGTCCGGGTGAGAAACCCAAAAAAGGTTCACAGCCAACAGGAGCTGGGAAATTAAGTCACTCACCCAGTTTCCCAGGCCATAAGAGCATAGCTGAGGTTTCCAGAGCTTTCAACGTGTACCACACCGAATCAAATTGCCTTCACTCTACCACACAGATCAGCTTCCGGTTACCTCCGTTTTTTTACCCTTGTTCCGATTACATTTCTGGCCTCCCTCTCTCTGCTGCAGCGGGCGCGATGATGGGCCTCCCCGAGTCTCAGAGAGTGACTCCAATGGATCAGTAGGGGCTGGTCCTCCTCCTGCGGCCTGTTTCCTGCCAAAGCCCAGACCTTTAACAGTGTACCATCTGAGGTGGTCCAACTCTTTCAGAGTTTTCAAATCGAACACGTCATCCACCGCGATGCTCTATTGTTGCAGGAAGGCCTTTGCTTCTGACGCTGTTGGAAATAGGTGGGTGCCTTTATCTGTGATGATGCGTAGGGTGGAGGGATAATCTATTCTTGCTTTAACCCCCTTGTCCCTCAGTAATTTCAGTATTGGTAAAATTCTTCTGTGGCAGTCCATAGTTATGGGAGCATAATCATGCTCAAAGAAAAGTCTGGTATCCCCAAAAATCAGCTCTTTTTTCTGCCAGGCTTTTTGCAAAACATCCGACTTAACCCTGTAGTCAAGGAAGGCTACAATGACAGACCGGGGGCGAGCTTTAGGGTCAGTTGGTCTGGGACCCAGGGAGCGATGGGCTCTGATAATATTAAGGGCATAGTCTGAGTCCAGGTTTAACATTTCTTTGATGAAACTTTCCATGAATTTATTCATGTCTCCTGACTCTGTGCCCTCTGGCATTCCACGTATTCTGATGTTGATCCATCTCGATCTGTTCTCAAGAGCTTCTACCTTTTGTTGTAGCCAGAATTCCCTATCATGCAGCTGAAGGAGAGCCCCATTGTGGAGATCTACAGATTTAGACGTCTCGGTGGTGTGCTGCTTGAGGTCCGCAATCTGGGTTTGCTGGTGCGTCTGCTCTTTTTGCAGCTTGAGGAGTTGCTGTTGAAAGTCCCCTATTTTATCTCCCAGTCACAGGAGTTCCTGGTATAATTGCCTGGATGATATAATTATCTACTCCTCTTCCTCGGAGCTCAATACTTCCGATAGGGCCTGGCGTGGGGAGGAGATGCAATTTTCCGCCTCTTGTGTTGTACTCCCTGGGTCCAGAGTCCTCGCCAGACTCTCCAAATCTGCCCTCGAGCCTGTCGGGGCCATGAAATCTTTCAGCTTACTTCTGGTATTGGCCATTAGAAGATCTAATCCATGTCTTTTAGACAAGGCAGCCAGTTTTCAACATTGATTTGGCTGGATTATGGCGGGAGGGTCAGGAGAGCTCAAAAGAACTAGTCCGCCATGCCTGCTGACGTCACCGGAAGTCCCAGTTGCATCTCCTTTTGTTACCAGAAATACAACAAACCCTTGCCAGGCTCGGTGAAGGGTCACTCCACCGCCCTCAGAAATATGTCTGCAGCTGACATCTGTGCAGCAACCATGTGGCACACAGTCCACACATTCATCAGATACTGCAGTCTGGACATTGCTTCTCGATGCAGAGCAGGTTTCGGCCTTGCAGTTTTGCAGTGATTCCTCTCCTAAGGGAACTTCCCTCTTCACTCTTTCTTTACCTCCTCCCCAGACTAGTCTGGTCTCCTGTACTGCTTGGGACTCGGTCCTATATGTGTTACCTGCTGCAGCGCTGACTCTGCGAGATACAAGATAGTGTCAGATCTTACTTGAGATACAGCTTGGGTTACACCATTAGGACTGAAGCCAGCAGGCGCCAGGACCCCATGGAAATTTTCTAGCTAGCAGTCTTCAGTGGGGACTGCCTCTGACGTCGGTCCCGCCCCTGACGTCGGGCGTAGTACATAAGGAGGTGGTCCCCCCATAATCCTCAGTTCTTTTCCTGCCATCGACATCGCCAGTATCGGCCTCTCTGTCTCTCTTTCTAGCGTGGGATGACCTTTAGAACTACAACAGTTTTCGTCTTTCTTTCGACTTTGGATCAACTGATGTCCTCTCCAACAACTTCTATTGAGGGTCACCATTTGAAGTGTGCCTGTGGCAAACAGATCCCCTTCAAGGATCCACATTCGGCCTGCATGCGCTGCCTAGGCCCGGAACAGGACACCAAGGCCTGCTCCTTCTGCCAGGGCTTCAACAGTTGCACCAGGATCCGCCGCCAGAAGGTCCTTCAAGCGTTTCTCTTGGAGGAGAAACTGAAAACTATGGATAAAGAACCTTCCTCCGGGGGGGTCGTCTGGTAAAACCCACAAGCTCTGGGACAAACACCGGGAAAAGGAAAGGTCCAGGTCCCCTGCGAGGGCCTCGGACTCCCGAAGCTCCGGCTCGAAATCGGACCGCTCTCCCTCCAGGGCTCGGTCGCAACCTCCCCCAGTTCAGGTCAGATTCTCCAGCAGCTCCTCCTCTCTACAGCCCCTGAAGACTTCCAGGCCGTCGGCCTCTTCCACTTCATCCTAGGCCTCGTTGAAATCCGGGGAGCGCCATAAATCTTCTTCCCGCCAGTGGGACACCGACGCCAGGTCAGTTTCCCAGCCTCCACATGGATTGGATCTGGTTCCTCGTAAGACCAAGGACCTGACGTCCCTCAAACAGATGTCTGACCCGACGTCAGCCAAGCATCACCGGGGCTCCCAAGAGCTGGCGACACCTGAACACCCGTAGCCGCCCAGGCGTTCGCCTCTGAGGGCGTCGGCCAGGGGACCGACGTTGGCTGCTCCGGAGAAGAGCACCGCACCACCGTTGCTGGTGGACGCCGGTCAGAAGGACTCATTGGAGGATGATGCCAATCAGCCCGAGGACCAGGAGGGCGACACCGGAGACGCCGGGCTCCCACGGGAACCTTCTCCAGAGCGGGAGAACCCCGGGGACCTGACCCCGGTGACAGGCCACCGGCGCCAGGCCCATCCTCGGGTATGAATCTAGCAGAGGTAAAGGAACTTTTTACCTTCTGGTGGGACACCATCAAAAAAAGATGTGGTCACCACACATCCACCTTGTACTCTGACTCCGCCTCCACCTACTCCTTCACCGCCTGTGCCCCCTCCTCCGCCCAAGGGGCCCATAGGACGGTCGCCAACCCCCAAGGAGCAGACACCACCTCCTGGGGGCAGATCTTCAGAAAGGAGAAGACCTCGCTCTAGATCCCCCTCAGGGTCACCCATTCCCAAGAGACCCAGATGACGCCGGTACACTCCGTCTGAGGAGGATTCCAGATCTGAAACCTCAGGGTGCTCCAGGTCTCCTTCTATCGGCATTCCTCTCTGGACCCACACAACCTACCCAAGCCTCCTCTGGATGATTCCTCTTTCGCAGAGATCATGAGGCACATCCAGGAGAATATGGGGTTGGATGCTGAAGAACTCGACCCAGAGAGACAACGCCTTGCTCGCTACCTTCGCAGAAAGATCCAAGCCTGTGGTAGTCCCGCCCTTGGTGGATACCTTTGCGGACATCACCAAGGCTGCCTGGAAACATCCACACTCCACTCCTGCAGTGCCAAAGAAGGCTGACCGCCTATACAAGGCCCCTAGGGAGGACCAGCATCTGGCGAACCATCCTCTGGCTGACTCCCTTGTCATCACTGCTTTGCATGACTGGTCTCAGAGACCTCAGCATTTGAGCACACAGCCACTGGACCAGGAATCCAAGCAATTGGATGTCCTGGGTAGATGCACGTATGCGGCCGCGACTTGCACCATCAGGTCACTGAATTACCTCACCCACATGGTTCAGTTCTGGAATGCACTGTGGGAACAGGGGCAGGACCTGGTTGAGAAGATGCCCGATGGCGACCACAAGGAGGAGCTCTTGAACCTCCTCCGCACGGGTTCGGATGTGGGGACCCAGGTGCTCAGAGCTGCATATGATTCTGCGGACTCTTCAGCCAGAGCTGCAGCCTCAGGCATGTGTCTCCAGAGACACTCTTGGCTCCATGTCTCCGGCTTTACCCCGAACGTCCAGAAGAACATCTTAGACGTCCCTTATAATGGCAAGGTCCTATTTGGTGAAGCCTCCAAGAGAGTAATCACCAAACTTAAGGACGTAGGGGAGGCAGTCTGATCTGTACAGGCTATGTACAGGTCTCTGCCTAGTTCCTTTTGTAGGAACCAGAGCCTTTCCGTGGCCGGCTACAAAGGCAACAGCCATGTTCCGGCCAACAGCAGAGGGGCACTTTCACCCGCAAGGCCCAGGCCAAGTCATGCTCAGGCAGAGGCCAACGATTTGCAAAGTCGGCCCAGCCTGCCGGATCAAACGCTACCACAGCATGACTCCTTCCCGGCCCCCGCCCCTTCTCAGGATCAACGTGAAAAGAAAGTCGGGGGTCACATCACATGCCACTTGCCATAGACATAGAAACATAGAATTTGACGGCAGATAAGGATCGCTTGGACCACCTAGTCTGCCCATTTTCCTACTTAACAGATAAGCTGCAGATCCTAGTTAACCAACAGCTTACTTCCTCCTATCCCCCCACTAGGACTGCCTTATGTCTGTCCCATGCATTCTTGAATTCCCCCACTGTTCTTGATTCCACAACCTCTTCAGGGAGGCTGTTCCACGCATCCACAACTCTCTCCGTGAAAAAATACTTCCTCACATTACTTCTGAGCCGTCCCCACTCTATCTTCAAACAGTGCCCCCTTGTTCTTGCACATCTCTTTTTCTGAAAGATGCTACCCTCTTGGACTTTGTTGATTTCCTTGAGGTACTTGAAAGTTTCTGTCATGTGCCCTCTCTCCCTTCTTTCCTCAAGGGTATACATATTAAGCTCCTTTAGTCTTTCTTCGTATGTCTTCTGGTGCAGACCCTGCACCATTTTGGTTGCCCTCTCTGGACAGCCTCCACTCTGTCTGTGTCTTTATGAGATGGGGTCTCCAGAACTGTACACAGTACTCAGATGGGGTCTCACCAACTGTCTGTACAGAGGGATAACAACTTCCTGTTTTCTACTACTGATGCCTCTTTCTATGCATCCCAGTATCCCCCCAGCCTTCCTTACTGCCTTCTCACATTGCTTGCCCACCTTTAGGTCATCTGATATAATTACCCCCAGGTTTCTTTCCATTTTTACTGTTGTCAGTATCTCACCCCCCATTGTGTACTCTTCCCCTGGGTTTTTGTTTCCCATGTGCATTACCTTGCACTTTTTTGCACTGAATCTGAGCTGCCATACATTTGACCATTCCTCCAGCCTTGCCAAGTCCCTTCTCATCCTTCCCACTCCATCTTGTGTATCAACCCTGTTGCAGATCTTTGTGTCGTCTGCAAAGAGACATACTTTTCCCTTCCAGTTCCTCTGCAATATCACTTATAAAGACATTAAAAAGGACCGGTCCCAGTACTGAACCCTGCAGTACCCCGCTAGTTACCCTCCTTTCTTCACTGTGTACTCCATTTTCTACTACCCTTTGCGTCCTGTTTTCTAGTCAATTTTTTTATCCAGGCTACCACCTTGGGGCCCACTCCAAGGCTGGCTAACTTGTGAATCTTTTTTGTGGGACTGTATCAAATGCCTTGCTAAAATCTAGGTAGGCCATGTCCACAGCCCCTCCCTGGTCTACTACTTTGGTCACCCAGTCAAAGAAATCTATTAGATTAGTCTGACATGACCTTCCCATCGTGAATCCATGCTGCCTTGGGTTTGTGCCCCACTGGCCTCTAGGTACTCAACAGTTCTTTCCTTCAGAAGTGATTCCATCATTTTCCCTACCACTGAGGTCAAACTAACTGGTCTGTAGTTTCCTGCCTCCGTCCTGCTCCCACTTTTGTGAAGAGGAATCACATCTGCCCTCCTCCAGTCCTCAGGTACCACCCCATCCTCCCATGATTTGTTAAAGAGAGTAGTCAGAGGTGTCACTAGTTCTACCCTTAGTTCTTTTAGAATTCATGGGTGAATCCCATCAGGCCCCATTACTTTGTCCACCTTCAATTTTATTAGTTCTTTCAGAACCCTTTCTTCTGTAAATGGACTGGTATCGACCCCCATCTTCAGAGTGTTTCTCTTTTTTGGTTTAGGTAGCTCCCCCTCCTCTTCCTTTGTGAATACTAAGCAGAAATATTCATTCAGTATCCCTGCTTTTTCACTGTCCCCCTCTACCCACATTCCCTCCCCTTTATTAAGCCTCAGTATCCCTCCTCTGGTCTTTCTTCGCTTCCTTATGTACCTATAAAAGGTCTTATCCCCTTCTTAACAGAATTGGCTATCCTTTCCTCGGTTTGGGCCTTTGCTATTCTGACTGCCTTCCCAGCCTCTTTCTGCTTTAACTGATAAAGTTCTCTGTCCTGCTCCTTCTGTGTTTCCTTATATTTCCTGAATGCTATCCTTTTCTCCATAACCTTCCCTGCCACCTCTTTTGAGAACCATAGCATTTTTTTCCTTCGATGTGTTTTATTGATTTGCTTTACACAAAGGCTTGTTGCTTCTGTGATCGCTGTTTTGATTACTCCCCATTGTTCCTCCACCCTCCTTCTTGCCTGTTTGCTAGTGCTTTTCTGAGGCACTCTCTCATTTTCCCAAAGTCAGCCCTCCTAAAGTCCAATACTCTTGCCTTTGTATGGCTTCATTGTATAGCTGTGTTTATCGTGAACCACACTGTGTGGTGGTCGCTTGTTCCCAGATGGCTACCCACCTCTAAATCTGAGATTCTTTCTCCATCCCCATTTGAGAAAAAAGGGTGGCAATCGATCACCACCGACAGGTGGGTTCTGCAGCTGGTCAAAAAAGGCCACTATATAGAATTTGTAGGCAGTCCACCTACAAGACCTCCCCTGCTCTCCCGATATTCGGGTCAGCATGCCCTGCTCATACAGCAGGAAGTGCTTGCGCTTCTGGAAAAGGAAGCCTTAGAGCATGTCCCAGAGAACCAGAGAGAACTAGGGTACTATTCTCAGTTCTTTCTGGTTCCAAAGAAAACAGGGGACCTCCGTCCAATACTGGAGCTCAGCGACCTCAACCTTTTGGTCGTTTACAAACGCTTCCACATGGTGACCCTTCTGGGCCTAATTCCCATGCTGAAGAAGGATGCTTTTCTGCCATCTTTGAACATGCAGGATGCCTACCTGCATATTCTGATTGCTCAACCGCACCGGAGGTTCCTGCACTTCGAGTTTCAGAGCTGCCATTATCAGTTCCGAGCTCTTCCCTTCGGGCTGTCTTCGGCACCTCGCATATTCACGAAGTGCATGGCGGTCGTAGCAGCGTCTCTGAGGAGGCAAGGCCACTACATCTTCCCATACCTGGACTACTGGCTTCTCATGGCGTCCTCCACGGAGGCACTGATGACGGCTATTCACTGCACCCAGTTCCTTTTTCAATCACTGGATATTCTCATCAACTACGAGAAGTCACTCCTGGTGCAGTCCCAGAAACTGCAGTTTATAGGAGCAGTTCTGGACGCCGTCAGAGGAAAAGCTTTTCTTCCCTCGGACAGAGCGGAACAGATCAGATCCCTCATCAGGGACTTGTCGATGAAGAAGACCGTCCCAGCCAGACTGGTCCTTCGCCTGCTCAGACACATGTCTGCGGCCATTGTGACAGTCCCGCTGGCACGTCTCCACATGTGGGTAGCCCAGTGGATGCTACAGGTGCAATGGGACCAAAGGCAAGACCATCTGCAGCACCCAATCCGAATCACGAATGCCGTAATTTGGGATTGGCAATGGTGGCTAAATCCAGGGAACCTCTCTGTGGGGGTTCCCTTCACAGCGCCGTCTCTGACTGTGACCCTCTCCACAGATGCCTCAGGGCTCGAATGGGGAGCACACCTGAACGGTGTTAAGTCTCAGGGCCTGTGGACAGCCCAGGAGTCTCGTCTCCACATCAACATTTTGGAAATGAGGGCAGTTCTTTACGCTCTGCAAGCCTTCCAGTCAGAGATTCCACCGGGTACACTTCTGTTACAAACAGACAATACCGCTGTGATGTGTTACTTCAACAAACAAAGAGGCACTCACTCCTACCCACTTTGCAGGGAGGTCATGAGAGTGTGGGAGTGAGTATTGCAAGACGGCGTAAACCTAATTGCAGTACATGTCCCTGGAGTGGACAACACCATCGCAGACAGTCTGAGCCACTCTCAGGCCAGAGTCCACGAGTGGGAACTTCTGCAAGAGGTGGCAGAGGATCTGTTTCACAGATGGGGCACTCCAGAGTTAGACCTTTTCGCGTCCCCATCTAACGCAAAACTGTCCAATTTTTGCTCGCTAGATCCAGGGCCTGGTGTTTTCTGGCTAGACGCATTGTCCCTCTCCTGGGTGAGCAGATTCCTCTATGCCTTCCCTCCTTTCCCGTTGATCCAGAGTGTTCTCTTAAAACTTCGCAGGGAGCAAGTGACGCTCATTTTGATTGCACCCTTCTGGCCCAGACAGATTTGGTTCCCTCTTCTGCACCAGCTATCCCGGGAACCTCCAGTTCCTTTGCCAATCAGCTCCCATCTATTGTCTCAGGAGGCGGGTTCATTGGTCCACCCAGACTTGAGCTCATTGAACCTGCACACTTGGCTCCCAGAGACATAGCCATGATGCGATGCCGGGTCTCACAAGAAGTGTCAGACGTACTCGCTGCCGCCAGAAAACCGTCAACCCACACAACGTACGCCATGAAATGGTGTAGATTCTGTTTAGGCTCAAGCGCTGCTTTCAAGCCGTTAGAGTGTCCCAAAAGCTAGTTCTGACTACCTGCTTTCCCTCTTCCACTCCGGACTGGCTTACTCCTTGATTAAAGTGCACCTTTGTGCAATCTCTGCTTACCATGCCCCCGTAGGCCATCAGACGGTGGCCCAGCTGGACACTACTCGTGCCTTCTTAAGGGGCGTCCTTCACCTTAGGCCGGCCATCAAAGATCCAATCCCTCCTTGGGACTTACCTTTTGTCCTGGAGCAGCTTACGCTGCCACCTTTTGAACTAGCTACGGATTGCAAGCTACGTTTTCTCTCTTGGAAAACATTATTTTTAGTTGCTGTTACTTCGACTAGAAGGATCTCAGAATTGCATGCTCTTATGTGCAAAGAGCCTTATTTAGTTTTCCACCAGGACAGGGTATCCCTAAGGACAAACCCAAAGTTTTTGCCTAAGGTGGTTTCAGCCCTCACACTAAATCAGGATATTGATCTACCAGTGTATTTCCCAAGGTACACTAATCGAGGAGAAGCCCTTCTGCACACCCTTGATGTGCATCGCTGCCTTAGATACTACCTGACCAGAACCAAACAGCTCCGAAAGTTGGACCAACTTTTCGTCTCCTTTGCTCACAGGATGAAAGGAGCTCCTGTCTCCAAACAGTCACTCTCTAGGTGGCTCATCCAGTATATCACTTTCTGTTATGACAAGCGCAATAAACCCTTACCGGGGCGCGGTTAAGGGTCATTCCACAAGAGGGGTGGCTACTTCATTTGCGGCGTTGAAGAATGTCTCCACCTCAGCTATTTGCGCTGCAGATACTTGGAGCTCTGTGCATACGTTTTGCTAGACATTACAGCTCAGATATTGCATCGAGGCGAAGAGCGGTTCGGCTCCAGCTGCCTTTAGGGACTTCTGTCCTAGGCTCAAGTAATATCGAGGTCTCTACCTTTCCTCCTCCCAGTGGTGCATGATTGCTACTATTGCTTGGAAATCAGTCCTAATGGTGTAACCTGCTGCAAGAGCTGTATCTCGAAGTAAGATAGTACAGTTATGTAAGAACTTACCGTAACAGTAGATCTTCGAGAACGGCTCTTGCAGCAGGTACCTTCCCGCCCACCATCCACCTTTTTGGAGGTAGGTCGTAGTCAAGCACCCATCTTATGGGATAGGACATTCCTATTCACTAATCTTTGCCATGTGGTGGCGGATCCTCGGTCTCCTCTTCTGATGTCATCCAGCGGCCGAGAGTCTCTGGCAGGAGAACTGAGGATTATGTGGGGACCGCCTCCTTATGTACTACGCCCGATGTCGGGGGCGGGACCGACGTCGGAGGCGTCCCCGCTGAAGACTGCTTGCTAGAAAAATGTCCGTGAGTTCCCGGCACCTGCCAGCTTCGGGTCCTATCGGTGTAACCTGCTGCAAGAGTTGTGCCTCGAAGATTCATTATTATTTAAAGTTCTTACATAACTGTACTTTATGTAAGAACTTACCATAATAGTAGATCTTTGAGGGAAGCTCTTGTAGCAGGTATGCTTCCTGCCCTCCTTCCCCATAGAGGTTTCTCTCCTGCAGTTGGCCTTTGTTGGCAACATCTGGATTGCTCTGTGAGGTATTGGCCTTGGTTCTCTGGTTCTGTTCACCTTCCATCCTGATGTCCGAGTCTCCAGTGGGAGAACCGGGGCACACCAGGGACCACCCACGCTTTATACAAAGAGAGACTAAAGGAGCTTAATATGTATGCCCTTGAGGAAAGGAGGGAGGGGGGAGACATGATAGAAACTTTGAAGTACTTCAGTGGAAACAACAAAGTCCAAGAGGGGAGCATCTTTTAAAAAAAGAGATGTGCAATAACAAGGGGACACAACTTGAAGATAGAGGAGAGGCATCTCAGGGGCAATGTGAGGAAGTATTTTTTCACAGAGAGGGTGGTGGATGCATGAAACAGCCTTCCTGAGGAGGTTGTGGGGTCTAAAACAGTGGCGGAATTCAAGAATGCATGGGACAGACATAAGGCAATCCTGTTGGGGGTAGAAAGAAGTAGGCTGTTGGTTAACTAGAATCTGCAGCTTATTCAATAGGTAGGGAAATGTGCTGACTAGTTGGGCCAAGCGGTCCTTATCTGCCGTCAAAGTCTGTGTTTCTATACCATATGTGATGTCTGGGGTGGGACAGTATTGGGGTTGGGGGGCGGTCCCTGCTACAGACTGCTAGCTAGAAGTTTTCAGTGGGGTCCTATCGCCTACCGGCTACAGTGCTATATGTGTTACCTGCTGCAAGAGCATCTCTCGAAGATCTACTGTTACGGTAAGTTCTTGCGTAACTGTGCTTTTCAGATGCAAGATCGAGGCTAGAATGCCTCTCTGGCAGTTGAAGTCTCTGTCGGATCAGGGCAAGAGTGCCTCAGCGAGTTGTGCCAGATGTTGGTCATGGAGACTGTGCCTCTGGGAGTTGTAATCTCCAGTGGATCAGGGCAAGGAGTGCCTCAGGGAATTGTAGTGCCAGATGGCAGTCATGGAGAGTGTACCGCTGGGAGTTATATTCTCTGGTGGAGTGGGGTGAGGAGCACCTCAGGGAGTTATTGTACCAGATGGCAGTCATAAGGAGTGTGGCTCTGGTAGTTGTAGGTTGTGATGTGGATTTGGGGAGACAGTGCTTCTGGGAGTTGTAGTCACAGACTCTCATAGTCCTCTTAGAGCCTGGCTCTCGTGGCAGCTCACTGAACCGCATCACTGCCCTATAGACCCTCTCTGACCAATCAGGATCATGCTTCCTGCATAACAGTAAAAATACCTGCTGTATTCTTTAATGTGTGCCTCAGGAGTTACTAAAACTGTCTATGACTTCTGTTACCCCTAACTGACAATGCATTCCTGTGTACTCCTTTGCCTGCGTGAACACCCTGTTACCACATAGAAACATAAACTTTGACGGCAGATAAGGACCACTTGGCCCACCCGGTCTGCCCATTTCCCTACCTACTCGATAAGCTGCAGATTCTAGTTAACCAACAGCCTACTTCCTGCAATCCCCCACTATAATTGCCTTATGGCTATCCCATGCATGTTTGAATTCCCCCACTGTTTTAGACCCAACGACCTCCTCAGGAAGGCAGTTCCATGTATCCACCACTCTCTCCATGAAAAATTTCTCACATTACCCCTGAGCTGTCTCCCTCTATCTTTAAACTGTGCCCCCTTGTTCTTACACACCTCTGTTTCTGAAAGATGCTACCCTCCTGGAATTTGTTGATTCCCTTGAGGTACTTAAAAGTTTTTATCATGTCCCCCCGTCCCTCCTTTCATCGAGAGTATATATATTAAGCTCTCTCAGTCTGTCTTCATATGGTTTCTGCTACAGACCCTGCACCATTTTAGTCGCCCTTCTCTGGACTGCTTCCATCCTGTCTGTGTCCTTGCGTAGATGAGGTCTCCAAAACTGCACACAGTACTCCAGATGAGGTCTCACCAACTGTCTATCAATCAATCAATCAATCAAAATCTTTATTTATTCAGGCGAACATCATTGAGCATAGCTCATTTACAAGATGGACCTGAGTGGTCATAACAAAAAAGGTTACAGAGTGTATACAAAAACATGATATTGAAATAGCACAAATACAAACATTTATGAGTGAGATAGATGTACAATTATTTACATATATACAAGGCAAAGGACAGTAAACCAAAACCTATTAAAGGTGAGAAACAAACAGTCTGGTGGGATAAGGCTTGGATAATGGTACATGGTGGCATATATGTTTGAGGTTTGATGTGGAAAGGACCAGAGCAATGATAGAAGAATAGGGAGGAGATTTAGAAGGGGTGAGGGAGTGAGAGGTGTGGTGGGTGGGGGGAGGGATTAGGCCTTGTGGAAGCAATTGCATGAATCTGGGATTAGGCTGGTGTACAGCTTTTGAAGGATGTAAGGGGATCAGTGTTTCCATTTTCAGGGTCTTTTGATAGAATTCCAGATAAGTGCCAGGAATAACTGATTGCAGCTCTTCCATACCGGGTGCAGGTGATAGGAATCTTCAGCAGGATCAGTTTGTTGATCCTCAAGGTGTAGGGCCTGGATTGATCTGGTTGAAGCAATTTGAGATGTAGGAAGGGAGTTTGTTTGTCAGAGCTTTGTAGATCCAGATAGCAGCATTTTTCTTCTTCTATATTGCAGGGATGTCCAGCTGACTGCATTGTAGAGAGAGCAATGATGGGTGCTAGAGGGAAGGTCAGTAATGAATCTAATAGCTCTATGATACAGGGTGTCTAGTTTGTTTAGATGGGAGAGGGAGCAATGACCATAGAGGAAGTCAGCATAATCAATGAAGGACATGAATGATGCAAGGATTAATCTTTGTTTGGAATCTTTGGTCAGGTAGTGTTTGATTCTATAGAATAGACCAAGTCTTTGTCTTAGCTTTTTCAGGAGCTCTTCAACGGGTAGTATAGTCTAGTTTATTGTCTATCCATACTCCTAGGTATTTGAATTTGTCAACATATTCCAGATTTTCACCAAGGATGGTAGAGAGTTGTGGAGGGTGAATGATGGGATAGAGGAAGAACAGTTCTTGTGGGCAAAGAACATAGCTTTGGTTTTCTTAGCATTTAGTAATAATTTCTTTTTAATAGGTTATGCTGGAGGAGGGAGAATTGAGACTGTAGTAGCTCACAGGCTTTTGATGGTGAGGGATCGTCACATAAAGTACAGTGTCATCTGCAAAAGGTGGATATTAGAAAGAGAGATTGAGTCAATATTGTTGATGTAGATGGCAAAAAGATGGGACCCAGGATGGAGCCTTGTGGTACACCCCTTAAGAGTGGCTTAGGGTAGATAGATCACCATCATTCTTTACCAGTTGTAGCCTTCCAGAGAGATAGCATCTGAACCATTTAATGGAGAGTGAGTCAAGGCCTATGGAGTTTAGTGAGGTGATTAGGAGATCATGATCCACAGTGTCAAAAGGCTTTGCTTAGATCCAGAAACACAGCACAGGTATTATTCTTTTGTCTAGGGCAGTCTGCCAGTCATTTGTGACTTTTGCTAGAGCAGAGATGGTGCTATGCATAGATCTAAACCCAGATTGAGCTGGATTTAGGAGATTGTTGGTATTAAGGTAGCCAGTTAACTGAGAGTTTACCAGCTTCTCAAGCATCTTGGATAGTATTGGTAAGATGGAGATGGGCCTATAATTATTGAGGTCCATGGGATCACCTGCCTTAAGTAGTGGAAACACTTGAGCTGTTTTCCATATTGAGGGATAGTACCAGTGACAAGTGATAGATTGAAGAGAGTGGGTGAGGGGCGGTTAAGGCATACAGTGCTACTTTTAGAAAGTAAGGATCCAGGGAGTCTGCACCCGCGCTTTTGGTGGTATCTAGTTGGAGTAGGAGGTTCTACATCTTTGAACAATATTGGTTTGAATGAGAATGTGGAAGCAACCTTTTGATTCTCAGTAGATTGTAGGTTTAGAGATGATCTTAATAGGTTTGCAGGAGAGGAGTCAGAAGCCAGGCCAGCTGTAGTGAAATGGTCATTGAAGGCATTCAAGATATTTTGCTTGTCGGTGATTTCAATATTATTTAATTGAATTTTGGATGGTAAGACAGGGTAGAGGTTTGACCTAGGATGCCCTTTATGGTACCCCAGAACCTGGAAGGGTTGTTATAGGAGGCATCTAGTTCAGCTGTGTAGAAGGTTGCCTTGGCTTTTCTTACTTGTTTTGTGCAGGAGTTTCTGGCTTTTCTGAATTGGAGCCAGTCATTTGGGTCCTTTGTCTTTCTTGCCCTTTTCCAGAGTTTGTCTCTGGCAAGCAGTGCGGATTTAAGGTCGGCAGAGAACCAGCGACAGGATTTGAGTTTGGTTCTGACACTGGTGAGGGGTGCATGTGAATTGAGGGCACTTATGATTATATCATTTAAGATTTGAAGAGCTGACTCTATTGAGGCTGTGAGATAGAATTCTTGCCAACGGTGGTGGCACAGATCATGGAGATATCCTGTAATATTAAAGTTCTCTTTGACCTTCGTGGGAGGAATTTTGCAGGATTGGGTGGCTTGATTGTTGATCTAATGGCAGCTATGGGACAGTGGTCACTTATGTCACTGAGAAGTACTCCTGCATAGGGATAATGATGAGGTTTATTTACCAATATAATATCCAGGAGTGTGCTGTTGAGAGTATTCTTTGGTTGATCCTTGTTGGTTCTTTGATTAATTGAGAGAAACCATAGGTGTCACAGAAGGTTACCAGGTGCAGATGCATTAGTCAGCCAATTTAAGTTCATGTCTCCTAAGATGATGGTGTCTTCAGGACCCAGATTAAGTATGGATCCTAAATGGATAGGAGTTTGAGGCCTGCAGAGGGGGCTCTAGCAACCAACCAGTTGAAAGGAAGATGTGTCGGGAAGGGTTATTTTAATAGACAAGCATTCAATTCCTTTGGTTGAGATGTAGAATTGAGGCAGGATGCAGAGATATTTGCTTTGACATAGATGGCTACCCTAACGCCCCTGGATAGACGGTCAGATCTGAAGAGCTGATAGTTGGGAAGGTTTATTTCACTATCTTTTGTTGCAGATTTGAGCCATGTTTCAGATATAACCAGACAGTCCGGTAGGGTGTGCAACCCAGGCCTGTATTGATGAGAACTTTTAGAGGCTGCAGGCATTGAAGTGAAGAAAACTCAATCCATTTATGGAGGTTAGGTCAGTTGGAGAGATCGAGCTTTCAGTGGGTCCAGGGTTGATTTCCACAGTGCCAACACAGACCAGCAGAAAGAAGATTAACTTGATGAGGGCACCAAGTGATAGGAGTAGTGAGCAGTCAGGCAGTTTTTTCTTCTTTCTTGGGATCCAATATATAGTGGCTGATGATCCTGCTGCATGGTTATCGAGATTATCATAGATTGCCAGCTTAATGGACAGGCGTAGGGGGTAATTGTAGTGCCAGTATGGTAGCAGGGGGATAAAGGAGTTCCAAACTGGTTGTGAGCCTTTTTTTGGGATTCCCCAAGGATTATTGTGCAGAAGCGGTATTATAAGTATGTATAGTTTAGGGGTATCCACTGGGGACAGTAGAGGGGGGCAGTGTTGAGTGGTCACCCTAAGCACCTTAGTATGGGTTCCAACAGTTATCTCATCTGGATCTAAGGAAGGTGAGAAGCAAAGCAGCAGTAGTAGGTGTCTGTATAGAGGGATAACCACTTCCCTTTTTCTACTTGTGATGCCCCTTCCTATGCATCCCAGTATACCCCTGGTTCTCCTTACCGACTTTCCACATTGCTTACCCATCTTTAGGTCATCTGATATGACTACCCCCAGGTCCCTTTCCATTTTTGTTGTTAGTACCTTCCCCTGCTATTGTGTACTCTTCTCCTGGTTTTGTTTCCCAGGTGCATTACTTTGCACTTCTTTGCATTGAGTCTAAGTTGCCATATGTCTGACCATTCCTCCAACCTTGCCAAGTCCCTTCTTATCTTTTCTACCCCCTGTTGTGTATCAACTCTGTTACAGATCTTTGTGTCATCTGCAAAGAGGCATACCTTTCCCTTCAGACCCTCTGCAATGTCACCTATAAAGATGTTTTATGACAGATGTAACTGCTTGAAATGCACTGTACTCAAGGACCCCAATGAAAATTAAATATTGCATCTTACGAGGCCATCCTGTTATCCAGCTGGATGTAGATTTTATTTATTTATTTACTGAGATCTAGGAATACACCTTTGAGCCGAAGCTCGTCTACAATGGTTCCAAATCCATTGAAAATAACAAGTTACAAACAATTCAAACAGAAACAAATGACAGTACATGAATTTTGAAAAATGAGTACATAACAAAAATATAAGTGCAGTGAAAATCTTAAACAGTTGATAAAACAGCTGAATATAGGGTTGCCTACAATACGAGAATAGAGCTACAGTACTTAAACTACTAAGCAGAATAACATTTCATTGTCAAAGTATAGGGAGGGACAGAGAGGGAGGAGAGATGTAGGAATGAAAATATGTGCATCAAAGAGTAGATAAGATGTGTGCAAGAAGGAGCTTAGGAGGGGGAAGGTAGGGCTCACGGGGGGTAGGAGGGGAGAGGTAGAGGAGGGAGGGTGGAGGGTAAGGAAAGGAAGGAAACAGGGTAAGCAGTCACAGCTACTCAGGTTGGCTAGCAGTCACAGCTGCTTCGATAGGCAAGGTGTTGGTGAAGTTTTCTTTTGATTGACCCCCAGCTTGGGCTCATTGATTATGTCTGGGGGAGGTTCATTAAACCAAAGAGGGGACCAGTACGCAAATGTCCTTTGCGCCTGCAAGGTGCAAAAGAAGGGGACAATAAGGGATTGCCTGGCACTGCCGCTTGTGCAGCAGGGTTGGGGGCCATAACGAGGAGCTTCTGGATGGCTGGGGGGAAATCCAAGACAGGTTTTCTTCCCAAGTAGACATACTTGGTATTGTACTCTGCCTTGAAGGTTTAGCCAGTTAGTTTGCGCATAGAGGTCGCAGGTGTGGGTAAGGCGGTTAACACCAAGGAGCAGTCGGCATGATTTATTCAGGGCAACTGAAACCTTTTGAGGGTGGAGTCTGGAGCAGCACCAAAAACCACTAAACTATAATCAATGACGGACAGTATGGAGCTTTTTATGATGAGAGACGGAGCATCTTGGGATAGGCAATGTCAATTCCTGTAGAGCAGGCCAATTCTTGAGTTAACTACCTTTACAATTTGTTCAGTATGCTGAGCAAAGGAAAAAGAGCTGTCTAGGCTGATGCCAAGATATTTGAAGATTTTAACTTGTTCTATTGGGGTATGTAGGTTATTGTGGATTGTCAGCTGAAAGTCTTTACACTTGTTGTGGGGGCTCACAAATAACATTGATTTTGTCTTTTTTTTGAAGTTCACAAGGAGCTTATATTTGGTGAGCCAAGCTTCCACTACAGTGAAATCACTTTGTAGATGGGACTCAAATTGGTGAGGGTTAGAGTTTTTTTTAAATATAACAGCATTATCTGCATAGAGAAGGATGCATTCTTTGCAGACAGAGGGAAGTTTATTAATAAAAAGGCTGAACAAGAGTGGGCCAAGAATTGACCCTTGGGGAACACTTGTGAGTACCTTCCGACTATTAGAGAGAGTACCATCAATTTTCACTTGTGACCTATTGCTGAGATAACTCCGGAACCATCCTACCACTTCAGTGGAGAGGCCAATAAAGAGGAGCTCGGCAAGAAGTGTTGTATGGTTGACAGTGTCAGATGCCTTGGCGAGGTCAATGTAAATCGCCCTGGCAACTTGACGACTGTCTAAAGCCCCATGCAGGAATCCTGAGTACTGCAGTAGGGCGGTGGAGGTACTATGGCCCTTGTGAAAACCATGTTGCTGTGGGCATTGGATTCCATATTTATCCAGACAGTCGACCAGCTGGTCAGCAACTATTCTTTCTAATACCTTGGTTGGGGGGGGGCAGTATTGATATTGACTGGTATTTCGCATGTGTGGCCTTCTCCCCACTTTTGTGGACAGAGCTGACCACTGCAGCCTTCCAGACCAGAGTAGGGGGAAATTGTCCTAGCTGAAGAGATAGATTCAGGAGTTTTGTAAGCGGAAGAAGCACTTCTTCAAGGGTAAGGGCCAGCAACTTAAGGTCCAGGGAGTAGCTACCGTGTCTGGCTTTGCCTAGCACATGCGAAAGGTACTTTCTAACTTCAGGAATGGTGACTGCTTTGAGGTAAGAAGTGGGGGGAACATGAGGGACACTCGTTGTGGGCAGTCTTAGGGCCTGGTACACTTTCAACAGATGATTCAGGGGAATCAGCCGGTGGTATGCTGCTAAGGTCTGTAAAGGCATCACTAAAGGTATAGGCAATGATGTTAGGGCCCTGAGTGATCTCACCATTCACCAACAGCATGGAATGTGAGGCTTTGCTATTTTTGCCAGTAAGATTCTTCACGTTTTCCCAGAATCTTCTGCCATCACCCCAAGAATGAGTGAAGCAGTCTTTGAAATATTGGGATTTTACAAGTCTAATCTTGTGGGTGCAGATGTTTCTGGCAGTTCTATACTTCTGCATGTTTGTCTTTGTGCCTGTGGCCTTGGATCTGTACCAAAGATAGTCTCTGCTGTTCATGAGCTGCAGAAGAGCAGGGGTAATACATGAGTTCCTTTAATTTTATGCTTTTTAACCAGTGCATAGATGTTATAGGCACCATTAAACTTAGCAATAAAATAATCTAATGCCTGGTCAATGTTTACTGCAGAATATAGTGAGGACCAGTCAGTGCACCTTAGGTAAGCCTTGAGGGGGTCCAGCTGCCCATGTTTGAGGGTACGACTCTAAATGATTTTGGGGGGAGACTTAGCAGCCTTGTTGGCCCAGTGGCAAGTGACCGGGGAGTGATCGCTAAGTGAGTCTGTGAGTACTGCAGTGTTGGAGATCCTGTCTGGATGGTTCGGGATGATCCAGTCAAGTAGTGAACTGGAGATTGTTCAGTAGTTGAACCTGGTTGGCGAATCAATCATTTGTGAGAGGTTAATACAAGACAGGGCACCTTTGTATTAGGTGGCCTCAGGGGATAAAGTCCCCTAGGATTACCACCTCCCAATTTTCCTTAAGGCCTGTAATGAACTCCACGATTCTGTGGAATACAATTGATTGATCTCTGGGGGGGAATGTAAACTGAGGCCATAGTTAACAATTTGCTTTGAGAATCTAGCAGTAGCCTAACAGCTAAGGCCTGTGCAGAGATCCCAGTGTCAATTAGAGGGAGGATGTGACACCTGATGTGATCTTTGATATAGATGCCACACCTACTGCCCCTTTTCCCAGTCCTGTCAAGCCTAAAAAGGGTGTATCCATTTAGCGCTATGGAAGTGTCCAAGACCTTGGGTGAGTGCCAGGTTTCCACTGAGTAAAGGACATCAGGGCTGTGCTGGCCTACCCACACCTGGAGCTGGTCAAATTTGGCCAGCAGGCTTTGAATATTTATAGACGCCATTTCTATTGAATGGTGGTTGTTACTGCAACTGGGAGGCTGTTGGGGGCTAGGGTTAGAGTGAATATTACCAGAGATAAGCAGTAGCATTAAGGCAAGGTAAAGCAGAAATTTTCTTAACATCATCAAGTTGTTTTTCTCTTACGGTTACTTCCAATAACCTTCTTTGTTGGGCTTGGTATGGTGACAAGGCGAGGTATCAGGTGAATGATTATGATCCAGCAGTGGAGCGACAGGTAGTTAGCTGAGGTGAGCCACCCATCAGAACTAGGGGTTGGAGGGGAACTTGAGCCAGTTGTGTGAGTGGCATTAGCTGTATAATTATGGACATGGGAATGATTGTTAGGGCACTCGTGGGATAGGAGAATTAGTAAGAGCACTGATACAGATCAGCAATTACTGGGAGCCATGATACAAAGAAAATGAGCAGGGTGAGGGTGTGGGTTGGTGTGACACAGTGGGTGGTTTTAGATGCCTAAGGGAGGGGGAGGCCAGAAGGGGGTTCAGAGAAGAGGGGGTAGAGCAGAGGCAGCAGGCTAGATCAGAGACAGCAGGGTATGATAAGTGGAGGAGGGCTTGAGCACACTTGGGGTGGGAGGGATAGAGGTATAAGTAGTAAGAACTATTTGGAGAGTCTAAGGAGCTGTGTGGTGTACCGCTTAATGCTGCAGCCTATGGTGAGATTTGAGCAGTAGAGATATGGGTTCCAGTCCTGGCTGAGGAGAGATATTGGTAAGGGGAGGGAAGTGCAAGCTTACAAAGGGTGAGTGCTGGGTTGGGGGGGCTTTAATTATAGGGTAAATAATTTGTATAAGCCTGTGTGCTCATACAGGCTTTAATTAGAAGGTAGATATTTTATATAAGCCTGAGCACACATAGGGGTATTTGCAGTTTTTTAAGAAGGAGGTACTGGAAATGGTGTAACAAGAAGAGAAGGGTTAATGGAATAGTACAAGGGGCTGGCTCGTCAAGTGGCTGGTGTACCTGAATTTGGAGCAAACAGCTAAAGCAGTCAGGTGTTCAAGATCTGCATAGGGGCACTCACAGTTTTTTATAAGAAGGTAGTACAGGCAATAAAGTAACAGGAGCAGAATTAGTGGAGTACTACACGGGGCTGAGTAGTCTAGTGGATGGTGTGACCAACTTTGATGCAGACAGCCAGAACAGTCAGGGGTTCAAGACCGTGAGAGGGTGGGGGTAGTACAAAATGAATGAGCAGTCATTAACTTATTAAATTAAAGATTGAAAGGATAAATATTTGGATTAGACAGAGGTGAAGGGAAAGAACACTTTAGATAAAGAGATTAGGGCACAGTTTCCGTTTAGTTGGCCATTATGGACAACCAAGATTCGAGGGGAACAAGAGAGTGATGAGGGCAATATGGCTGTGTGGCGAGCAAAGGAGAAAATGGGGTGTTCGACTAACACGTGACAGAGACTCAACACGTGACAGAGTCACGTAATCCTCTGCTCCTATGAAAGAAGTGCCCATCCAGGGTGGGAGGGTGGGGCAGCCGCCATGCCAAGCAGCGGAATCTGTTATGTCCTCCGACTGTGACAACCTGCAGTGGGGGTGGAGGGCTGCAGCTACTGGCAGGAGATGGGAGCCTGATGCATATCTTTGTATATGCTGATTCCTAGAAGGAGGGCAAAAAGACAGTGCTGCGATCGGTGAATAAAAGGGTGGTGCTAGTGCTGTAGGTCTGCCAGCCAGCAAACAAACCGAATCAGAAGTTATGCACCAGCACTCAGTACCTCTATAATGGATAATCAGGAGGACCCCTGATGAAGACTCATGTGGAGTCGAAGTGCTGGGGCGAGTAAGCTCCATTCCTGTGGACCTGTGGATCTTTATTTTGGATCATTACTATTGCCTACCTGGATTTATCCGTTATAGAGGTACTGAGTGCTGGTGCATAACTCTTCTGGTTTGATTCCTAGAAGGCAAGGGAAGAAAGAGATTAGCAGAGAGGGGGAGTACTGGGAGGGGGTCACTGGAGTAGAACAAAGAGAGAGAAGAGTCTGGGCAGGAACGGGGGGGGTGGCTAATGGCTGGAGCAGAAGAAAATATGGCGACTGGACCAACTCATAGAGAACTACAGTCAAAAAGCAGCTAAAATTACACTCTAAGATCCTTGACATCAGTACCTACAAGATACAGCACTTAATAAAACACAGCCCAGTAAACTCTCTTAGGAGAGAAGAGGAAATGGCAGCATGGTCACGTGACCACCAAATCTTAAGATAACAAGCTGAAACAGTTCAAATGAGCTTAAATTCAGCAAAATGTCCAATAATTTAATCAGTCAGTCGTGTCCTTCGACAGTGACCATCTGCAGTGGGGAGGAAGGGCTGCAACTGCTGGCAGGAGATGGGAGCCTGAAGCGCGGCTCCATTTGTGCTGATTCCCGCAGTGGAGAGGAAGGGCTGCAGCCGCCGGCAAGAGATGGGAGCCTGAAACATGGCTCTGTTTGTGCTGATTCCTGCAATGGGGAGTGAGGGCTGCAGCCACCGGTAGGAGATGGGAGCCTGAAGCGTGGCTCCGTTTGTGCTGATTCCTAGGAAGCAAATATATGAACCATCAGTGTTAAATTTTATACACACACACACACACACACACACACACACACACACACACACACACACACTCTCGCCTAAGTGGTTGTCCTTGGTGTCCATCAATGATGTTGCAAAGCAAATGTGTTTTTTATTTTCCTTGCTCTGTATGTTGCATAATCTGTATTTTTGTTCTTTTCACTGACTTGTAGGAACTTCTTGCTGAGCGGGAGTCCAAAACAGGGGCCACCAGGGAGGAGAGGCGTCTGTATCAGGAGAGGCTGAGCAGCCTGCAACGAGCTGTGGCACAGCTTGAGGTGGAGAAGCGGGATGTGGAGCGATTGGCAGCCAAGCTGAATTTAGACAGAAGTGCGTTGAAGAAGACATTGGAACGGGTATGTGGCTTTTACATGTGTTTTTTAATTTACCTCTGTTGTGAGTAAACTGATGGAGACACTAGCCAAACAGAACCTAGTGGACTACCTGGGGAGCAGTGGACATCAGGATAGTAAACAGCATGGGTCTCTGGCAGGGAGGTCTTGTCAGACCAGCCCGACAGATTCTTTGGGTAGCAAGGATAGTGGATAAGGGCAACACTCTGGATTTTCTCTATTTCAGCCAGACTTTCGATTCGGTGCCTCACAGAAAGTTGATGAAGAAGCTATAGGATCTGGGTGCAGTGAAGGACAAGGGTGTGTGAGAAACATCTGAGGTGATGCACATAGAGAACAAGAACCCCAGGACAAAGTACTGGATGTGGGGAAGGTAAAGCTGGGCATGCCCTCTCAGGAAAGAGACCTGGGGTCATCATCAGTGACTTCATAAAACAATGAAGTCAGTGTAACAAGGCTTACAGTAAAGTAAACAGAATGCTGAGGTGTATGGGAAGGGGTACTGATAGCAGAAGGGAGGAGGTACTACTGCCGCTCTGTAGAGCACTAGCGAAGCCCCACCTAGAGTACTGTGCTTAGTTCTGGAGTCCTCATCTAGGGAAAGACATGGACAGGCTGGAGACAGTGCAGTGTAAGGTGACCAAAATGATTCAGGGCCAGCAGGGCAGATCTTACAAGGATCGACTCGAAGCACTGAACATGTGTTCACTGGAGACCAGATGACAGGGGGGAGACATGATAAAGACCTTCAAATTCCTGAAAGTGCGAGAAACTGTTTAGCATATGTAGTGGATCAACAACACAGGTGTATGAGTAGAAACTGACAAGGGGAGGTTCAAGAAGGAAGTGAGGCAGTTTTATTTTACAGAAAGGGTGGCAGAGCCATGGAACAATCTACCAGCTGATATGGTGGGCACCAAAACTATCAATGGTTTAAAAACGCAGCTGAGACAGAGTGAAGGGCTTAGTGGTTTTTAGGGTGGTAACAGTGTGACAGGGAGCACTGGGGTGGGTAGTGTGAGTTAGAACTCTGTATGGACACCAAGTCCTGCATTTGTTAGGGTTTTAGGGGCAGACTGGTTGGACCAGTGGTCTTTTTCTGCCATCATTGTCTATGTTTCTATGGATGAGAACCGTGCACTGTCGTCTTCTCTTTAGATTTCCATCTTTTGCCTAAGGATGGCTGTTACCAGTATGTGGAGATGCATGGGGCCTGCTTTTCATAGGTTGACACCACCATGCCAAACTCCTTTGAATCAGCTGTGCCCAATTTTAGTACATTGGGTGCATTTGCAACAGTTTTCCACACCTTACGGCTTAGCATTAAATATTTAGTCGAGCCTGTAAAATGACCCTCAGAATGGTACATGTTAGACCAGGGGAGCTGGTCTAGCTTGTGTCATTTAGCGCACAGGACTAAGAATCATGATCAGCGCAGGGAGAATGCTGCAAACCTTCTGCGCCATATGTTTGACGCACCAGCCGCTTGCGGCATTCTCAGGGCTTTAGAAAACTGGGTCCACGCTGTTATTTTGCACCACCAGTAGAGCAGTGCAGAACTTTCAAATTCTGCTTTCGACAGCATTCCATAAATTCCACCTAATTCCATGAATTTGAATTGTAAGTGGTATTGTGAATACCTGAATGCAGAATGTTAGCTGCAGAATCGTACTCTGCAATTCATGTAAACCATAGATTAATTTTCTGCAAACCAGATTACATCAGATTTACATAGAAATACTTTTTGGAATTCTGCAAAGATAAGACAGAAATTCTGAAGAGCATTTTGGAAGAGGAATCATCACTATGAACTAATTCTGCCGGCAGCATTCTGCACTGCTCTAACCAGCAGTGCTACCTCAAGACCAATGGGGCAATTGCTTGGTGGTCCTCTAATTTTTCTCCTTTTCTGTCCTACACTGAAACATTCTAGCATGGAAAACAGGAAGGGTGGGAGGGGGAGGAGGAGGGGTGGTAAGTAAGTAAAATTTTATTTATAGGAGGCACTCTTCTGTTGCTCAGGGCACCTTTACAATATAATTGCAGACAGTACAATAAAACATCTTAAAATACAGACACATTCACCTGAACAACACATGCTGTAAATCCTAAAATATTATGTTCCTTGAAATGCTTTTCCAAAGAAATATGTTTTCAGGGCGTTTTTAAACTCTTCCACAGTCAAGCTCTCACGTATCTGACAAGGTAGAGAGTTCCACAGGGTAGGGGCCATAAAGGCAAAAGATCTTCCACCAGATGTTTTCAAATGTACCCTGGGAACATCTAGCAATCCCTCATCAGAGGATTGGAGTGAGCTGGAGGGACCGTAGGGAGATGAGAGATCTTGCAGATATTGAGGTCCCTGCTTGTGTAAGGCTTTATAGGTCAGCAGTGCGACCTTGAAAGGGACTCGCCATTGTATAGGCAGCCAGTGCAGTTCGCGCAGCACGGGTGTTATGTGACTGGATCTAAGGGTTCCAGTTAACAACCTGGCCGTCACGTTCTGCACTAGCTGCAGTCAGTGAATATCCACTTCTGGTAGCCCTAGGTAAAGGGCATTGCAGTAGTCAAGCCGAGTGGTGACAAAGGCATGGACCAATGTTGGCAGATCTTCGGACGGAACCAGATGCTTCACCCTAGCAATATTTCTGAGATGGTAAAAGGCAGATTTGACTATAGCCGACACCTGAGCCTTCAGGGTCAAACCTTCATCAAGTACCACCCCTAGGTTACGCACCTGGTTCGAGGCATTGAGCAGGCTCCCCCCCCCCCACCAAGTTTTAAACTGGAAGGTTTTCCTGCCCATGACCTGGCCATCCTCAGATCCGGGTCCACAACCAACACCTTGGTTTTCTCCGGGTTTAACCTCAGCCAGCTGGCACTCATCCAGTTCTGTATCTCCTGAAGGCAGTCGTTAAACAATGAGACTATCAAATTCCTGGCCAGGTACAAAGGATATGTACAGTTGAGAATCATCTGCATAGCAGTGAAAACTCAACCCGTACTGCCTTATAATGACCCCAATGGTAGCACATGCACTGCGAACAACATGGGAGAAAGCACAGAACCCTGCAGTACCCCACAAGGCAGACTTCGAGGGGACAAGGAATAAATTCCCGACACCACCGTCTGTGATCTGCCCTAAAGGAATGATCGAAGCCAATTGAGGACAGTTCAGTCCAGTCCACAAAATAACCGCAGGCATTCCAGCAATACCCCATGGTCCACAGTGTCTAAAGCTGCTGAGAGATCAAGGAGAACCAAGATGGAACGGGCTGTCCGATCTCTCGCCACTAGAAGATCATTAAGAACACGAACCAGGGCAGTCTCGGTACTGTGCCTTTTCCCGAAGCCAGACTGGAGAGGGTCATAGATATTATGGGTAGATAAATGATCATCCAGCTGCAGAGCGACCACCTTTTCAATAACCTTTCCTGTAAAAGGTAAGTTAGAGAATGGTCTGTAGTTGGCAGGGCAGTCTGGGTCCAGAGAGGGGTTTTTCAGCAGTGGCCTAACCACTGCCTCCTTTAAGGGATCCTGAAAGATCCCTTTATAGTAATAATAATAATAAAATTTATTTGATTAAGCGCCTTTCAAAGTTTTCAAAGCGCTGTACATCAAGAAAGACACAAACATATTCAATACATACAATAAAACAACTCTAAACGAATATTACAAAGCTAAAATATTCAATTACAACAAAGCAGAAAATGCCTTCTCCCATAAAAAAGTCTTTAGTCTTTCTCCAAGGAAACCCAGACTATCCGAGCTAGGATTGGGCTAATAACCTCGACACACTCTACAAGAAGGCGTGTTGGGGCTGGTTCCAAACTACAGCAAGTTGGTTGCAGAGTCTGGACGATGCTCACTATATCCATGACTACTGGCTGGCTAAAGGTAGACCAGGTCATTTGGGTGTTAGTACCACTCGGTAGTCCACCACAAAAACCCATGGGGAAGCATTGGCTGATCTCTGTCCTGATGGTAGACACCTTATCCGCGAAGAACTGAGCAAACTCCTCACACTTTTCCTGTGACAACGCTACTCCAGCCCGTAGACAGACTGGATTGCACAGTCTGTCCATGGTCCGAGAGAGCCGGGCTGATCTGTTCCGCACTGCAGCTATTTCCCTGGGCAGGAATTATGCTTTCTTATGGGAAATTGCTGATTGGTAGACCTCATAGTGATCCAGCAACCTAAGTCTATCCATCTCCATGCGAGTTTTCAGCCAGTGTCTTTCCAACCTTCGCACTTGCCTCTTCAATTCCCTTAGTGACCCATCAAACCATGGGGTACCAGGGTTAGACAGAGGATGAACACGAACTGGAACAGTGACACCCAGGGCCTCAGCTACTGCCCTATTAAAAGCCAGCACGAGAGACCCTGGGTCAGTGCTATCTAACGGAATACCCGAAAGGTCCAGTACCATCGTAAGGCCTTCAGTTGTTACCTGTCTTAAAGGATGGTACTGTACCATTTTCTTAGGGGCAAGCCCATTTCGGGGGGGTCGCAAAGCTAAACCTCAAGGCATGATGGTCTGACCATCCAATAGGATCCACCTTCATATCAGAGATCTCCATCCCAGGTGGAACACCAAGTCCAGTGCGTGCCCCAATGTGTTGCGTGGTAAAACCTGTGTCAGGCCCAATAAATCCATCAATTGGAGGAGGTCCTGTCCAAAGTGCGAGAGTTCATCATCAACCCAGGCATTGAAGTCCCCCAGAACTCCAATACCAACTCAGCAATGAAGTCTACTACCTCCTTCAGGAATACTCTCCCATCCCCTGGTGGACAGTAGATGAGAAGGATCCTGAGTCCTGCACCTGCAACAGCCACACATTCAAAGGAGTTGGTGCTCCCTACCGGCAGTTCCCTGAGGTTCAGTTCCTGTCTGAAACAGACTGCGACCTCCCTGCCCCTTCGGTCCACTCTCAGGCGGTGTATCACTGAGAACCCAGCCAGAATTACAGCAGCCAGAATGGGCCCTGCATTCTCATCTAGCCAGGTCTCGGTGATGCAGGCCAGGTCTGTAGAGGCTACTAAACCTGCAACCACTGCGGTCTAATTCTTATTAGACCTGGCATTGCATAACACTGTCCGAGAGGGACAGGATTCCGTAGATGGTCGCAACATCTGCCTCAATTCCTCAGAGCCCTTGGATATGGGCACCAAGCAAGAAGATCCTCGATCTTGGTCCCATTTCGCCCCAGGGCACCTCCTAGTTCCTACCATCTCTATCCGCCCACCCTTCTCCCATTCCACTCGAGGTTTCCAGGACCTGCCACTCCTCCATCTTCTAATTATACCTAGGGCTCTACATCTATAATACACCTGTGATGAAAGCAGGGGACATTCAAAAGATCGCATGTCCCTCAACCTCGAGAGGGAGTACTGTCTGACTGTGGTGATAACCCCCACAAACACGTATCTAACAACTTACTTTATACCCTCAACTGCCCCCCACACTCTGTCACTCACTCTTCACTAAACATGCTACTTCCAATTCAACTTACACTCTAGCACTTACACACCATCAGCCTACTCACTTCCTAACTATATCCCAATCCTAACAGTCACTGAAAAATATCCCAAATCCCCTATTAAATGGTCACACCATCAAATCATGAATCCCCCTTATAGCTTCTTAGTTAATCACTTTGGAGAGCAGACACATTAACACAATTTCAGGAATAACTAAAAGTTCAAAACAGATGTTTGTGCAAATTATCTTTCTTCCTGTGCTCTCACCACAGCAGGCCTAAGTCCATACCTCTATAGAACCCCCTTACAGGCCATATTGGTATTCAATTATTTCTTAAGCTGTACAGGGAGCAATAACAACACATGAATTAAAAATGCTTCAAATCCATCTGTAATAAAGTTAAACACTGGAGTGTTTTACAACACCATCGGAGAGATCCCTGTCCCCTGGTAGTACTCTCAGACTGAAAGATTGAGGTCATGCTCCAGTCCTTCTCCACTCTTCCACTCCTTCGTTACCTCTTCTTGGAGGGCCTTCTCCTTACTCGCCAGAAGGGGACCTTGGGACCTTTTCTTTCGGTGCCCAGCAGGTCCTCCCTTCAGAGAACCCCCTCTGCTACCCTAAGGTGCTCAAAAAGCCCCCCCGCCCTCCAGTAGTTGTGGCATCCATCACCCCATCCAGGCCCAAGGAACCCCTCATCGCCTCTCTCCTCTACAAGGCCCTCCTTACAGCCAGTTTAATCTTTGGTGCCGGGCAGGAGGATGAGTGCGCGGACCCCTCTTTTGGTGTCTCCCACGGTATCTCTTAGATCCTGATTGTGTTACACTGGAACCACTCCCACATGCAGTCTGACTGGGCTCTCACCCCAGGAAATCGCTCTTCGGAAATAATGATCTTACTTCGAGAGGGTTCCTTCAGTAGGTCATAACATGTAGGACTAGTGCCACCTGGCGTCTGGACCTCACAGCAGACTTTTGCAGCAATGCCTGACAGGGGGCCGCCACCCGATGTCATGCGACTGACATCAGCATGACCCTATGTAGTAGGCAGTCCCTATGCCCACCCTTCAGTTCTTTCCTGCTGTCGCCTCATGTCACTACCTCACGCCAGACCCTCCGTGTGTCTCCACACCGGAACCTTCTCGTCTGCCTCTGCTGCCAGCTCCCTCGGCAGACCAGGTTCCTTCATCGATTCCCCTACACCGGGTTCCAATGCCAGCCCATCCAGCATCGATCCTTTTCCGATGCCGGACCCGGTGGCACTGGTTCCAAACGACTGCAGCCCCAATGCTGGCTGCCCCTATGCTGGACCTGCCGCTCATATACACCTCGGCAGGCCTTACGTAGGCTCCCCCATCGTCAGGTCCCCTGACATTGGGTCTTTACTCCAGACCCCGTTCTGTTCTGCATTACCCCTCGAGGTACCCTATGGACCATCACCCGGCAGATCCTCCTCCTGACTGGAGCGCTGTGAGACATTTTTTCCCGGGCTACTCTCCATACCCGGGATATTCCCATATGGGATATCATGGGTACAACTACCCTCCTCCCCATGCTACCCTTCCTCCTCCTCCTCCTCTCCCCCTCCACCCCCTCCAACTACCCAGCCTGACCTCAAGACTTTTATCCAGTCCTGGTGGAAGGAGGAGTGTCCGGAGTTGGTGACGGACCTGGAGAGCTGACTCCCAATTCCTCGCTCTCCTCCCAGGTCCTTATCCCCTGTGGGCTTGCCACCGTCCACAGTTCACATCACGGGACTACCTCGGGAAATTATCCTTCCAGATCTTGGTTCTGGAGACAGTCCGGACTCGGGGGATGACTCATCGGAGCAGCCATCGGATATAGAGCCCCAGATCCCTAAGGGTAAGGATTCTCCCAAGTCTCCCCCAGAGGATCCTTCCTTTTCGAAACTCTTGAGGTCCATTTAGCAGTACTATAATTGGCAGTCTGAGGAGCACGATCCCATGCGGCAGAGACTCGCCAAACACCTCGATTTGGAGTCTCTGTCCCCGATTCCTGTTCCTCCGTGGATCGGGCCTCACGAAAAACCTCACCACTACAGTCTGGCAACTGCCTCATTCAATCCCAGCTGTCTTCAAGCGGGCAGACAGGACCTACTGGGTACCCAAGGATGCCCCCTTTCTCAGTTCGCACCCGAAGGCTGACTCTGTAGGAATCTCAGCTGCTTATGACCGCTCTTCAGTTCCCAAGCACATGAGCACTTCTCCTCTGGATAAGGAGCCAAGGCAGATGGACCAGTATGGAAAGAAAGTTTACTCCTCGGCTACATGCGCGTTACGGTCCCTTAATTATGTAGCCCACATGGTATCGCACCAAAAACCCACCCTGGCCAGGCTCAAGGCCTGAGTCCAATCCATGGACCCTTTGGACCTCAAGGAGGAGCCGCCAAGGACAGTCGTCTGTCCAAAATTTCTTGCAGGCATGCACTGCAAGCCACTTATGACTCCATCGACTCAGTGGCCCGCACCTCGGCGACCGCCATCTCCCTTTGGTGGCATGCATGGCTTTGCAGCTCTGGCCTCGCAAGCCAGGTCCAGACAGCGATTCATGACGCCCCTTTCAGGTGCTCGGTGCCAAAGACATTATTACATATCTTCAGGATCATGGCCAAGCCCTGAGATCTGTAAGGTCCATGTACCGATTGGACACCCAGCAGCAGCAACCCTTTCGGAAAAGGACCTGGAGGCAGAGAAAGCAAGCCCAGTCTCTACATCAGGGCAAGCGTAAGACCACGGGTACCTTCACCCCTCCTGCCTCCAAGAACCAGAGATGTTCAGGGGGACCTCCCCCTGCCCATCCTGCCACCTCCTGACTCCTCCACCCCACCCCCTCCTCAGCCCCATTGTGAGGAGCCAGTGGGGGGAGGTTTGCTCGCCATGCACAGGAGTGGCAGAGCATCACCTCCAACGCGTGAGTTCTGCAGCTAGTGTCCCAAGGACAGACTCTCGAGTTCCTGGAGCTTCCTCCAGAGTCTCCTCCATGAAGGTCCACCTACTCCCGAGACCAGGCTTGACTCGTAAGGGAGGAAATACAGGCCCTATTGCTCAAAGAAACCATAGAGCCAGTTCTCCTCCAGCACAGGGGAAGGGGGTTTAACTCCCATTTTTTCCCGGTTCCAAAAAAGACAGGAGACCTGCGACCCATTCTCAACCTCAGCAGACTCAATCTGTTGTTCAAGTACAAAAAATTCCAGATGTTAACCTTCTAGGGTTTCCTCCCCCTTCTGCAAGAGACTCACTGGCTTTGTGCTCTGGATATGCAGGATGCCTACCTGCACATCTCGATTTTCCTCAGCCACCACCGGATCCTGCATTTCCTTTTCCAAGGAGGAGCACTTCCAGTTTTGGGCTCTCCCCTTTGGCCTTTCTTCAGCACCTCAGGTTCTTACCAAGTGCCTGGCAGTGGGGCTTCAACCCTTCATCATCAGGGCATAGCGGTCTTCCCCTACCTGGACAATTGGCTGATCTCAGCCCCATCCATAGAGTCTCTCTCGGAGGCCCTATCCACTACTCTGGACTTGTTCACCAGACTGGGGATCACAGTCAGTATCCCCAAGTCATCCCTTATTCCTTCCCAGAGGTTGCAGTTTATTGGGGCGGTATTGGATACAGTCCAGAGCAGAACTTTCCTTTCATCAGACAGGATGGAGATGCTGATCAGGCAGGCCACTTGGGTGGCCTCCTCCAGGACCCTCCCGGCCCAGGAGGTCCTTCGGTTGCTGGGATTGATGGTGGCCTCCATCTCCACAGTTTCCCTGGCAAGGCTTCACATGAGAATCACTTAGTGGTCCTTGCAGGTCCAGTGGGATCAACTTCAGGACAATTTGGACCATCCAGTCCTAATTTCATTCGCCTTTCAGAAAGATTTGAATTGGTGAAAGGATTCCTCGAACCTGTCAATAGGCCTCCCTTTCAGAAGTCTGAACTCTCTGGCATCCCTGACCATGGATGCCTCCAACCTAGGTTGGGGGGCCCACTTGGGGGAACACCAAGCCCAGGGATTATGGTCCTGATTGGAGATGTCCTCACACATCAATATCTCGGAGATGAGAGCGGTCTTGTACTCACTACAAGCATTCCAGATGCTTCTTTCTTGGGGATTACTGCTCATCCAGATGGACAACATGTCAGTCATCTGGTATATCAACTAACAAGGAGGAACACGCTCATACTCCCTTTGCAGGGAGATGATGAAGAGTGTGGAACTGGGCAGTCCAGCACGGTCTGTCCCCGACAGCTGTGCACGTTCCAGGGGTGCAAAATTTCCTGGCGGACAGTCTCAGCAGGTCACAGACCCTCAGTTACGAATGGAAACTAAATCAGGAAGTGGCAAATTCTCTATTTCAGAGATGGAGGCGACCAGAACTTGACCTTTTCGCCTCCCCATCCAATGCAAAACTTCACAGTTTCTGCTCGCTTGTTCCATAGCATGGTGCTTTTTGGCACAATGTGTTGTCACTCTCTTGGACAGGGAAATTCTTGTACACCTTCCATCTATTTCCCATTCTTCAGAGGGTTCTCCTCAAGCTTCAGGCAGAGAAAGCACGAATGATACTCACCGCTCTCCTCTGGCCGAGACAGATTTGGTTCCTGCTTCTGCAGCAACTAGCGAAGGAACATCCAGTTCCGCTTCCATTGTCGCACAACCTCTTGACACAGAATCAAGGCCGGCTCGTGCACCCGTGGCTCCTGCAGACAGCGATTTCTCACTTTGGGGTTTCCAACAGAGTTGCTCAAGTCCTGGTGGAGGCTTTAAAGCCTTCTACCCGATCCACTTACGCTATGAAGTGGAAATGGTTTTCTGTTTGGGCATCGTCCAAGAGTTGGGAACCCTTTTCTTGTTCTGCCCCACAGATCATGGAATGCCTCCTTCATCTTTCAGATTCAGGCCTTTCCTATTCCTCATTGAAGGTACACTTATCTGCCATTTCGGCATACTGCGAGCTACTGGATGTTATACCTGTGGCTCAGTTGAAGTCTCCAAAACCTTTCTGAAAGGGATTCTCCACCTGAAACATCCCATCAGCAGTCCTACACCACCTTGGGACTTAAATTTTGTGTTGGAGAAGCTCACTCTCCCTCCTTTTGAGCCAGAGATGAGCTGTGATTTGCGCTATCTTTCCTGGAAAACACTATTTTTAGTTGCAGTTACTTCCGCTCGAAGAATTTCCGAACTTCAAGCTCTTGTGTGCAAGGAGTCTTATTTGATTTTTCACAAGGACTGGGCAGTCCTCAGAACAAATCCTAAGTTTTTACCTAAGGTGGTGTCAGAGTTCACACTGAAACAGACAGTGGGACTTCCGGTTTATTATCCGACTCCCGCAAACAGGGGTGCTGCACTCAGGCACACCTTGGATGTGCACCTTATTCTCAGGTGCTATACTCATTGATCCAAAGATTTCCGAAAGGAAGACCAGCTTTTTGTTTCATTCGCTCCCAGATCCTTGGGGAAAGCTGTCTCCAAGCAGTGCCTGTCCAAGTGGTTAGCTTACTGCATTCGCTTCTGTTATCAGAAGTAGGACAAACCTCTGCCAGGGTCTGTTAGAGGTCATTCCACTAGGGGCATGGCTGCATCCTCAGCTTTTCTGCATAACATATCTGCAGCAGACATTTGTGCAGCAGCAATCTGGAGTTCTGTCCATACCTTTATGAAGCATTACAGTCTGGACATTGCTTCTAGGTGGAGGGCCGGCTTTGGCCTCGCTGTGCTGCAGGACCTTCTGTCCTAGGCTGGTCTTGTTCTGTTTTTTCATTTTGTGTTTCTCCTACTCCTGTGTTTCTCTCAGTCTCTCTTCTGAGGGACTGCTTGGGACTCAGTCCTACATGTTATGACTTATTGAAAGAACCCGCTTTAAGTAAGATAGTACAGTTACGTAAGAACTTACTGTAACAGTAGATCTTCGAGAGAGGTTCCTTCAGTAGGTCATGTTTTTCCCTCCCTCCTTCCCCCAAGTTTCTTTTAGGACTCCAGACTCTGTTTCCTTCTCCTGCCATTCCTTTTAGGTCTTCAGTGGGAGAACTGGAGGGTGGGCGTGGGGCCCACTATATAGGGTCACGCTGATGTCAGCCACGTGACGTCGGGTGGACAGTCCCCCCGTCAGGCTTTGCTGGAAAAGTCTGCCATGCGGTCCAGATGCCAGGTGACGCTAGTCCTACATGTTATTACCTACTGAAGGAACCGTTCTTGAAGATCTACTGTTACAGTAAGTTCTTACACTGGTCCTGTAGGTTGCTCATCATCCTCCGATGTTACCGAGCTTCTTCTTCAGCCACACCACACAGAACCTGGCTCCCTCTCTAACAGCAGAGGAATTGCTCGTCATCCTCCGTTATTATCAGGCTTCTTCTTCAGCCGCACCACACAGAACGAGGCTCCCTCTCCGACAGCACAGGATAAAATCACCCCAGCACAGGACAAACAATCCAGGTAATCCAGTATATTCCAATGCGATACAATACCAGATGAGTTAAACATTTTCTTCTGTAGAGTTAATTTCCTTGTTTCCCCATATGAATTGAAAGGGAATTGAACTGAAAGGGGAACAGTGTTCAGGCTCCCCTAGTGCCCCACTAACCGAAAGTTGTCGGAGCAAGGCTACTGTCCCTGTGTACACAACGGGTTGTAAAAATTGCACCCAACAACGCTTGGTAACCTTGCTCACTCGCTTCCCTAACTCTCTAATCTTTACTTTGATTAAAAAACTAAAAGTAAAATGAGTTAAAACAATGACAGACGAACTGAAACTGTCTATTGCTCTACTCTGCTTAGCTCAACACAGCTCAGCCACCCATCCGGCCAGATAGGAAGATGAGGAGGGGGAGAACACATGAAAGCACTTTATAAGCAATGAAAGAGTGGTACCTATTATGGGAAGGGGAATGTGTACCATGACACTGGAGGAAAATCCCCCACTGTTTTGAAAAATGCCTGCAGTTCTTTTATTGTCACCTGCACACCCACCAGGACAGCATTAGAGAGTTTAAGAACTCATCCGAAAGACAACGTACTCTGACAGTACTGCACACCCTCAGTACTGCACTCAGGTTCCTGCGATCTTACTTTGTGAGGGAGCTCTTGCAGCAGGTAACACCATTAGGACTATGCCACCAGGCACTAGGACCCCCACAGAAAAATGTCTAGCTAGCAGTCCAAGGCAGTGGGGAGCCCTTGATGGGCCCTAACTGGACGTCCCAGCGTGAGAGCAAAGGGGCGGTCCCCCAGCACCACCTCAGTTCTTTTCCCACTATCAACCCACTAGTATCAACTCCATGGACGCCTCTCTCGCAGTTGACCGCCATATTCACGCTTTGCGCATAACGTTCATTAGCGTTTCTTCTGCTCGCCATTTTTCTTATTTTGTAGATGTCTTCTTCATCCACACAACGGTGGAAGTCTAAGTGCACATGCGGCAAGCAGATCCCAGCTAGAGACGGCCATTTGGCCTGCCTTATCTGCTTAGACCCGGGTCACAAGCTAGACGACTGCCTGCAATGCTAGAAGTTTAATAAGAAGACAAGAATCCGCTGCCTCAAAACATTAAAAGCATATCTCCTGGAACAGCAAGTGGCTGCCATGCAGAGGACCCATTCGAGACATAGTTCTTCTCCCTCAGCCAGGGATTCCTCCCCCAGAGGGAAGAAATCGGATGGGAAGCACCATCATAGGAACAAGGGTCGAGCCAGATCAGAATCCTGCCCCAGGTCCCCCCACAAAACCTCCATGTCCTCTGTCTCCGGCAGAAGGTCAGAATCTGTTCCCCCTGGCCCTTTAACTCTTTCAGGGGTTACAGTGAAGAAGACTTCCTCCTCTTCCCATACGCATGGCAAGGAGTCTTCTGGGCATGGGCATTCGTCTGCCCCATGCCCCTGGCTTTAACACCCCACACATAGTCGCTAGGGTCTAAGTAAGATGGACAGGTGTCTTTTTCGGGCGGCAAGTCAGAGTCTACTGCATGCAAGGCCTCGGCATAATCCGACAGGTTGAAGGGGTCGGGACAATACCACCAGACTTCAGGAATCAGAGCGCCATCAGAAGCACCCGCTGCCTCGTGACAGGGCATCGACTGCTTCCGAAGGACACCAGACCTTGGGGCATTCTGAGTCAGCACCAGAACTGGACTAGTCACCCCGTCCTAAACAGCTGTCTGCTCCGAAGGATCAGACGTTGAACCAGGCAATAGGTCACACACCTGAGGACCAGACGCCCGGGTCTCTCGAATGAGGTTCAAACCCTTCGTCCCCACCTCCTCCCAAGGAGCTGGATGCCCGACCTCCAGGGGACACTACCCCAGAAGGAACAGTGCCACCGGTCCCAACACTTGATAGAAAAGAGCCAGCGGACTGCACAGCCGCACCTACCCGGCCACCAGCACAGCCTGTTGTCCCATTGGCGGAGGTAGGAGCTTTGTTTAATTCATGGTGGAATACCATAAAAGGGAATATGCTGGCTAGGCCACGAGAGCAATTCCCTAATCCTAGAAGTCTCTCACTTCCAGCTCCACCCAGGGAGCTCTTGCCCCAGAGACCTCTGAGACCGTCTCTGACACCAGTCCTCCCATCATCAAGAGACAGCAACCGGGGGGTCTCCAGCACCTAACGGCCATGGTTGACAGCCGTCATCCATACCCTCATCCAAGGGATGTCCACATTTGTTCTCAGACAACGATGCAGGGGACTGTTCCTCCTCCTCCTACTCATCTGAGGATGAGCTGCCTCTATCCTCTCTGGACCCTAAGAGGGACTCTCCCAGGTCTCCCCCAGATGACCCTTCCTTTTTTGGATGTGATGCGGCACATCCAATATCTTAACCAGTGGGACATGGAGGAACTTAACCCCGAACACTGTCGCCTGGCAAAGCTCTTAGGGGCAAACAATCCAAAACCCTTGTTCATCCCTCCATTAGTGGAGCCATTCCAGGATGTCACAAAACTGGCCAGGAAGCACCTTCCACCACTTCAGCCATCCCCAGGAAGGCAGACCGCCTATACAGGACACCAAGAAGAGAGCCTCATCTGAGTGAACAACCAAAGGCAAACTCCATGGTACTGATGGCTGTTCATGGCAGGGCACAGCAGCCAAAACATATGAGCTCCTAGCCACCGGATCCAAAATCTAAGAAACAGGACCAGATGGGCTGCAAAGTGTACTCCTCGGCCACCTGCAGTCAGATCACTCAACTTTTTGGGCCACATGGTGATGTACCAAAAGTCTTTGTGGAATAAGGCCTTGGACTTAGCCAGGGCTCAGCCCAACTGACAGCAAATCTGAGCTCATGGCAGTCATTCAGTTCGGCATTGACGCTGGCAAGCATGTTGTAAGAAGCACATACGACTCAGCAGATATAGCTTCTAGGGCAGCTGCCACGGGTGTGGATGAGACGCGATGCCTGGCTATGGGTCTCAGGATTCCAGCAGGACCTGCATGACGTAATTCTAGATTTACTCTTTTAGGGGTCAGTTCTCTTTGGTCCGGATACCGAGAAACTGATCACTGGGCTAAAGGCGGTTTCCAACATTCACAGAATCTATAAATCGGAACCAGCAACTACCAGATGCCACCCCTTTCACAAAGACCAGGGTCAACAGGGAAGGCATCAGCAACCAAAAGGGGGTTTCAAGTGAAGGGGCCATCCCCTGCCTTGAAGCACCCAGTTACCCAAAAGTGCAAAAAATGCCAGAGCTCCCTGCTCACCCCTCCGCCTTGGCATGACTCCTTACCCCCACCCTGGTGGAGTTTCAGGGGAGGCAGTAGTTTGAGATTCTCCCTTTGTCTCAATGGATGGTCCAATATTACCACAGATCAGTGGGTCCTCCAAATAACAGAAAGAGGGTACACCCTGGAGTTCACACAGATTCCACCGGACAACCCACCTGTCCCCACCCACTGATCCCTATCCCACGTGGCTGTCATAAAGGCAGAAATTCAAGCCCTCTTGGGAAAAAGAGTGATTTAGGCAGTACCAGCAGGTCACAGAGGAAGAGGATACTACTCCCATTTCTTCCTTGTGCCGAAGAAGACTGGGGACCTCCGTCCCATCCTAGATCTGAGCCAACTGAACAACTTTATCGAATGCAAAAGGTTCAGGATGGCAACTTTGCCGGGTCAGCTGCCCATGTTCTGCCAAGGCGATTGGCTCTGCCCCCAGACATGCAGGACACTTATATGCACATAAAGATCCTGCCTTCCCCCAGAAAGTACCTCGGCTTCACCTTCCAGGGAGAACACTGTCAGTTCAGAGTGCTGCCATTCCGCCTTTCATTGGCACTGAGGGTCTTCACATAGTGCCTGGCAGTCATGGCAGCATCTCTCAGGATGAGGGGTCATTATGTTTACCCCTACTTGGACAACTGGCTTCTTACAGCATCTATAGAAGAACAGCTGTGTCATTCAACAGAGGAGACCTTCCATCTGTTCTAAGATTTGGGAGTCGCTGAGAACCTCCCCAAGTCATTCACTTAACAAAATACACAGTACTCCAGGCTAGCATTCAAAAATCTTTATATATTAATAAAATGGAAGCATAAATGAAGTACATTACATATTAAATACATATTGTAATGGTTCACATACCAATAAAGTGCAAACAGCTCAGCACTTCAAGGCTACCAGGACCTCTTCGTCAGGGCTTCCCAAGTTGTTCCCCTGGCTTACCCAAAGGCTGCAGTACATAGGGCATTCTTGGACACTGTCCAGGGAAGAGTCTTTCTCCTCCAGACCTGGCAGACAAGTTAAGGGCATTTGCTCGAGGATCATCTCTATAAATCTAATCACGGACAGAGTGGTGCTGCAGCTTTTAGGCCAGATGGCAGTGGCCATTACCATGGTTCCCTTTGCACGCCTGCACATGAGGGTCCTGTAGTGGAACCTCAGGGTTCAATGAGACCAATGCATGGATGATGTCGATCAACCAGTCAGGATCTCCAGAGCGGTACATCATACTCTGGAATGGTGGCTCATCCCTTCTCGGCTGGACATCAAGGTTCCCTTTCAAAACCCCAGTCCTCAGCAGGTCCTAAATATAGATGCCTCGGAGTTAGGCTGGGGGGTGTATCTGGCATTACACCAAACAGGGGGCACCTGGACCTCCATAGAACGCAGTCTCCACATCAACGTGCTGGAAATGAGGGCCATCCTGTATGCCCTGTAGGCCTTCCAGTCAGTGCTCATGCCAGGTCTTCTGTTAGTACAGTCACACAGCACTCCAGTAGTCTTCTATGTCAGCTAGCAAGAGGGCACACACATTCTTACCCCCTGTGCAGAGAGGCCGTGAGAGTTTGGCAGTGGGCAGCTGCTCTTGGTCTCAAAGTCATAAATGGGAGCTACTGCAAGAGGTCGTAGACCTGTTCGAAAAGTGGGGTCAGACAGAACTGGACCCCTTTGTCTTCCCACACAATGCCAAACTGCCCAATTTCTGTTTGCTAGATCCAGGACCAGGTGTTTTCTGGTGCGAAGCATTGTCCTTCTCTTGGACAGGAAGGTTTCTATATGTATTCCCTCCCTTTCCACTCCTCCAGAGAGTGCTACGCAAGCTGCAGTCAGAGAGCGCATGTATGATTCTAGTAGCACCTTTCTGGACTCATCAGATCTGGTTTCCGTTATTACTCCAGCAATTTGCATCGGAACCGCCGGTCCCATTACCCCTGTCCACTCACTTGTTCTCCCAGAAGCAGGGAACCCTAGTATACCCAAATCTTCAGTCTCTGCATCTGCATGTATGGCTCCTGCAGACCTAAACAGGGACAGATCTGGGGTGTCCCCTAGAGCGGCAGAGGTTCTCGTGGCAGCAAGCAAGCCCTCGACCAGAGCAAAGTATGCCAGAAATTGAATTGTTTCTGCTTATGGGCATCCTCCCATTCCTTGGACCCTTTTCACTGTCCGGGGGAATCCAAGCTGGAGTTTCTTCTTTTCCTATCAGACAGGGACACAGCTACTCATCCATTAAGGTGCACCTTTCTGCGCTGTCAGCTTACCTCGCACCAACGAATGGGAATGCTCTGGCACAACTGGATTTGTGCAAGACCTTCTTGTAGAGTATCTTGCACATCAAACCTCCCAGGAGGAGGGATCCCGTCCCTCCATGAGTTCTTCTTTTTATGTTGGAAGAACTTATGTTACCTCTCTTTGAGCCAGCCACAAGCTGTGAGCTACACTTTCTCTCGTGAAAAGCATTACCTTTAGTTGCCACTACTTCCGCTTGAAGGATTTCCAAGCTACAGGCTCTGATGTGTAAAGAGCATTATCTTATTTTTCACAGGGACAGAGTTGCTCTGCGTACCAGTCCTAAGTTCCTTCCAAAAGTTGTGTCTGTATTCACCTTAACTCAGGACATTCAACTACTGGTTTATTACCCAGAGTACTCAAACAAATGGGAGGCCTTGTTACATGCTCTGGATGTACAGTATATAGAATCCTTCAATCTCACTTCGAATGGGGAGCTCTTGCAGCAAGTAATACCATTAGGACTAATGCTGCCAGGCATTAGGACCCCACAGAAAAAGCTACTAGCTAGCAGTCTGTGACAGGGGACCACTCCCAACTTCAGCTCCACCCCAATGTCAGACGTGGTATAAAGGGGGCAGTCCCCCTGCATCACCTCTGTTCTTTTCCCGCCGTCAGCCCCCTAACATTGAATCCGGGGACACCATAGTCGCAGTCGACAGCCTTTTTTCTCACGCATCACGCAGTTCTTTTCCTATAAAATAGTATTTTTCTTCAACAGTTTTCTTCAGTTTAAGTGCATGTCTTCATTGACACAGCAGTGGAACTCTGAGTGTGCATGCGGGAAGCAGATCCCGGCAAAGGACGGCCACTCTGCCTGCCTGATCTACCTAGGCCAAGACCACCGGCCTGACGATTGCCGCATTGTCAGAAGTTCAACAACAAAACCAGGATTCGCCGTGCTAACACACTGAAGGCCTGTCTACTCAAGCAGCAGGTAGCCGCCATGCAGAAGGCCCCATCAGGACATAATACATCCTCATCAGCCAGGGAGTCTCCCCCCAAGGAGAAGAGATTGGGAGGGAAACATGACCACCGGGAGAAGTAGAGGGCCAGATCGGAGCCCCACCCAAAGTCCCCTCACTGGGCATCTACTACCTCCACTTCTGGTAGGAGGTTGGAGTCTGTCCCCCCAGATACCAAGGCAGTCTCGGGGGAGACCCACAAGAAGTCGACCACCTCAACACACGCAAAAGGTAGGGAGTCTTCTTCCCAAGGACAGCCATCCACCCAGGTCCTCTTGGCCCACCGACCCCACAAGCATGGGTTGACCCATGAGGGACAGGCATTAGCTTCGGGAAAATCTACCAAGTCCGGTGCCTGCAAACATTCCGGGTCATCTGAGAAGCACAGGAAACCGGACGAATCCTTGAAAGCCAGGGTGGAAGTCAGGCACCGGATGCCCCAAAGGACGGGTGTCATTTGTTTCAGAGGGAAGGCAGACCACCGGACACTCTGACACTACATCAGAGAAGAAGCAGGCGCCACCGGCCAAAAAACGGCCATTGACCCGAAGGATTGGCCGTCGGCCCTAGCAACCAGTTCCCTGGACACAGGGATACCCAGCAGCCTCATCCAAAGAAACCGGATGCCAAACCACCAGACACTGTGGACCGAACACCAGAAATACCTATTGATAAGGTACCTAAGGACCGAATGCCGCTACCTCTGGATCAGACGCCCGGGCCCTCCAGCGATTCGAACCAGACGCCCCCACCACCAGTTGTTCCACTGGCCGAGGTGGGAGCGCTCTTTAATGCATGGTGGAATACCATTAAAGGGGATCTTCTCCCCAGACCTAGGGATCCATCCCCAATACGTCGCCTACGGATCTACCTCCCTAGCGGCCTTGTCATCGAGGCACAGGTCAGGAAGCATAGGAAAAACCAGGAGCAGTTGTAGGATTCACCAAAAATATTTATGTACAGTATCAATAACATATAAAAAAAAATTCATAATAACTATGTACAGAGGAGAAATGAAATAGTTTTCCTTGAGTCTCTGTGTCCCTTTTTTTCTAATCTTTCTTGCAGTTGCAGCTTAGCTCTTGTAAGTCCTTTCAACCCTCATCCTTAGCAAGCATCCTGTTTTTGTAAATATCAGCCAGGAGCTGCTAGAACACAGTGTGCTTCTTGAGTTGAGGCCCCCTTTTGCACAGCTTTTGCAAAAGGCTTAAAAATTGAACTCGGATAACCTCTAGTTTACAGTAACTTTCTGCAATCATCTCAGAATATAATTATACACATTTCAACAGTAACACTATATGTTTTCAAAACAAATGGGATCCCAATGTCAGTTACATGTCCATACAATGATTTGCACATATTTTTATATTAGTAGATCTAGATATGCAAGGGAGAAAACCAGCAAGGGAAAACTGAGAGACAGTGAAAGGCAAAGAACTGCGAGCTTATCTGGTTGGTCAAGTCCGAGGTCTCACAGGAAAATTGCGTTGTGCAACCAGACAGAGAAGAGACAGAAAAAGGAAAGATCCTTGCATTTAAATACTTTCTGCATAACAAATGGGACAGGGTCCTATTCTACCCTGTCACATACACCCCCTCCTTAAGAGGGAACCTGTTTTGCAAAAATAGGTTTCCAAAACTTTTTATTCTCCACTAACATTTGCTGCTTTCAGAAATTAAGCACATGCACATCATCTGTTTTTTTTTGTTTGTTTTTTATAACAGTACTGCAAACTGCAAAGTTTAAACCCATACATTTGTTTTTCAACCTTCAGGACCCTAAATTCCTGATCCATATCTTGACAGAAAATCAGCACTGCTATTCTCTTTACCGCCCTGCAGGCTTTCCAGTCAGAGATCCCACCAGGTACTCTCCTGTTACAAACAGACAATACCGCGGTGATGTATTACCTCAACAAACAAGGAGGCACCCATTCCTACCCGCTTTGCAGGGAGGCCATGAGGGTGTGGGATTGGGTACTACAACACGGCGCAAACCTCATTGCTGTTCATGTCCCAGGAGTGGACAACGTCATCGCAAACAGACTGAGTCACTCTCAGGCCAGAGTTCACGAGTGGGAACTACTTCTGGAGGTCGTAGAGGATCTGTTTCACAGATGGGGCACACCAGAGTTAGACCTCTTCGCGTCCCCATACAATGCAAAACTGCCCAATTTCTGCTCGCTAGATCCAGGGCCTAGTGTTTTCTGGTGAGAAGCATTGTCCCACTCCTGGACGGGCAGATTCCTCTATGCCTTTCCTCCCTTACCGTTGATCCAGAGGGTCCTTTTGAAACTCCGCAGAGAACAAGCGACGCTGATATTTATCGCACCATTTTGGCCCACACAGATTTGGTTCCCTCTGCTACACCAGCTGTCCCGGGAACCTCCAGTGCCTCTGCCAATCAGTTCTCACTTATTGTCTCAGGAGGCAGGCTCTTTGGTCCATCCGGACCTTCGATCTCTGAACTTGCACGCCTGGCTCCTAGAGACATAGCCATCATTTGGTACGGGGTCTCGCAAGAGGTAGCAGATGTTCTAGCGGCTGCCGGAAAACTGGCCACTCACGCTACATACGCCATGAGATGGCGCAGATTTTGCCTCTGGGCTCAGGCACGGGGGTTTTCACCGATGGATTGTCCGGAAAGGTTGGTCCTGGACTACCTCCTGTCTCTCTTTCAAACAGGCTAGGCCTACTCCTCGATAAAAGTACACCTTTGTGCCATCTCAGCCTATCACACTCCTATAAGCCAACGTCCCATAACTCAGTTGGAAACGGCACGCGCCTTCCTTAGAGGTGTCCTCCATCTTAGACCTCCGATTAAGTATCCTATTCCTCCATGGGATTTACCATTTGTCCTGGAGCAGCTTACACTGCCACCTTTTGAACCAGCCATGGATTGCGAGCTCCATCTCCTTACCTTACATGGAAGACATTATTTTTAGTTGCCGTTAGTTCGGCCAGAAGAATTTCTGATCTTCACGCACTGATGTGCAAAGAACCTTATTTGTTTTTCACCAGGACAGGGTGTCCCTACGGACAAATCCGAAGTTTCTACCTAAGGTGGTCTCAGCTCTCACCCTTAATCAGGACATAGATCTACTAGTGTACTTTCCTAAATATTCGAATAGAGGAGAGACCCTCTTGCACACTTTAGATGTACATAGGTGTCTTCGATACTACCTGACCAGAACCAAACACCACAGAAAATCTGACCAGCTTTTCGTCTCCTTTGCCCACAGGATGATGGGAGCTTCTGTTTCCAAACAATTGCTGTCCAGGTGGCTCATACATTGTATCACGTTCTGTTACTAGAAGCGTATCAAACCCTTACTGGGCTCGGTTAAGGGTCATTCCACAAGGGGGTGGCTACCTCCTTTGCGGCCATGAAGAACGTGTCCACTTCAGCCATCTGTGCAGCAGCTACTTGGAGCACTGTGCACACCTTTATCAGGCATTATAGCCTGGACATTGCATCGAGGTGAAGAGCAGGTTTTGGTCTAGCAGTCCTTCAGGGACTCCTGTCCTAGGCTTCGGTCCAACCTGTGGTCTCTACCTTTCCTCCTCCCACCAGTGAGGGATTTCCAGTATTACTTGGGAATCAGTCCTAATGGTGTAACCTGCTGCAAGAGCTGTTTCTCGAACTAAAATAGTACAGTTACTTAAGAACTTACCATAACAGTAGATCTTCAAGAACAGCTCTTGCAGCAGGTACTTTCCCTCTCACCATCCCCGCTGGAGATAGACTTGTTCCGATATCCTTCTCCTAGGATTAGGTGTTTCTAACACCACTCTGATTGCCATTTGATGGTGGATCCTCAGTATCCTTTTCTGATGTCATCCAGCGGCTGGGAGTCTCTGGCGGGAAAACTGGGGATTCTCGGGCACCCCTTTTATACGATGCCTGACGTCAGGGGTGGGACCGACGTTGGGGCGGTCCCCGCTGAATACTGCTAGCTAGAAAATTTCCGTGGGGTCCTGGTGCCTGCCGACTTCAGTCCTAATGGTGTAACCTGCTGCAAGAGCTACTCTTGAAGATCTACTGTTATGGTAAGTTGTTACGTAACTGTACTTTCTGCATCGACCTCTACTCTAGGTTTCTAGTAGGAACTTTCTGTAGGGCTTAGAGTTCATTCCACCAGATATACCAGTGCCTCAGTGGCTGCTTCCTCCAAATCATCTGCAGGGCTACTACCTCAAAGTCAGCACACATCTTCATTTCCCATCACTGCATTGACCTTGAGTCATACCGGGATGCTGGTTTTAGGACCTCGGTTCTCCAATTCCTGCTCGCCAAGTAGGGGTGTGCACCTTACCTTCTCCTTCAGGAGAACTGCTAGGAGTCTGCCAGAGTGTGGAAGGTAAATCATATCCATGGCCCTAGAAAAATAGCTTATTCACCTGTAACCATAGTTCTAAGAGTGGTATATGGTTTACATCTACACAACACCCCCCCCCGCCTCCCCTTGTATATGGCACACGGATCCCAGCTTCCAGTGTGCAAAATCTGATGTGATGGGGCACAGTCAGGGGATATACTGTCCAGATGGTGGGAGGAGCTTAGCTTAGAGACATCCAGCCAGTCAGACTGTTCCAGTGGAACTGCCAGAATCTGGATGTGCCCCATATTCCACTCCTAGAACTACGGTTACAAATGAGTAACCTGTTTTCATTGCCAGTTACCTTACTCTGTTTTATGTTTTTTAACCACTTTTATGATTAGCATGGCTTCAGAGCTGGCTGATCCACGAACACCGCACTAGTAGATTTCAATAATTTTGTTGCAACATCTCTAGACTTGGGACTAAAAACTGGTGCGTTGTTCGTGGATCTGAGTAAAGCTTTTGATTTAGTGGACCATTATAGGTTGTTGGAGAGATTATATATAGTAGGAGTTTTGGAAGAACCACTGCATTGGTTTAAATCATACCTATCCAACCGATACCAGTATGTCTCTATAGGAACAGTGGCTTCAGACTTGGTAGGTGTTGGAAGAGGGGTACCCCAGGGATCAATCTTGGCTCCCCTATTATTCAACATCTGTGTTAATGACATAGTATCTACAATGTCTAAAAGTGTGATCCGGCTATATGCCGATGATACTGTACTTGTGTCATCAGCTGATAGCTATGATCAGCTGGAAAAGCAGCTACAGAGTGATTTGTTACACATGGAAAAGTGGTTTGTCCACTCTGCTTTGCAAATTAGTGTAAAAAAATCAATGTATGATTTTTTTATCAGGTGTTAGAAAGTCTGAAATCCCTGTAATACAATTAAGATTGACTGATGGTACTCAATTAAGAAACGTGGAGTCTTATAGATATTTCGGGGTGGTAGTAGATTCAACATTAAAATATTCTGAGCATATTTGTCAACAAGTTAGTAAGGTTAATCAAAGATTAGGAGCCCTGAGGAGGTTGAGTGTTTTACAATTAAAACAAGGGAAAGGTTAGTGAATCAATTGCTAATCCCTGTTTTGGAATATGGGTCTAGCCTATACATGAATTCCCCCCAGATTTATCTAAATAAAATAGACCAGGCGTATTATAGGCTTGGTAGGTTTGTGATTAAAGCTAAATTTGGAACTCACCATTGTAAAATCTAGGAAAGTCTTGGATGGTTGAAACCAGATTTAAAACGATTATATTATTGGTCCTGTCAGACTAATCTCATAGATTTCTTTGACTGGGTAACCAGAGTGGTGGACCAAGGGGGAGCAGTTGATGTCACCTACCTTGACTTCAGCAAAGTTTTCGACACTGTTCCACATAGAAGATTGATAAATAAGCTGGGTAGGCTTGAGGTGGGTCAGAAATTGGTCAACTGGATGGCAAACTGGTTGACGGGCAGAAAACAGAGAGTGGTGGTAAATGGTATACAGTTAGAAGAGATGCAAGTCACAAGTGGGGTACCTCAGGGATCAGTCCAGGGGCCAGTCCTCTTCAGTATCTTCATTAGTGACATTGCAGATGGACTAGAGGGTAAGGCTTGTCTGTTTGCAGCTGACACCAAGATCTGCAACAGAGTAGATGATCCAGATGGGGTAAGCAGAATGAGAAGAGATCTGGATAAACTAGCAAAATGGTCAGAAGAGTGGCAACTGGGATTTAATGTAAAGAAGTGCAAGATCATGCACATAGGGAAGAGAAACCCTGAAGCCACCTATAGGCTGGGAGGGGAGTTGCTGGCAGTCACAAAGGAAGAAAGAGATGTGGACATCATCATCACTGATGACCTGAAATCATCCAAGAAGACCTCTAAAGCAGTAAGTATGGCTAGGGGGATGTTAGGGTGTATTAGTAGGGGTATCACAAGTTGGAAGTGGGAGGTAATAATCCCTCTTTACAAGACACTGGTTAGGCCCCATCTGGAGTACTGCGTGCAGTACTGGAGGCCGCACCTTCACAAGGACATTAACCAAACTGAGGCAGTCCAGAGAAGGGCAACCAAAATGGTGCAGGGACTGCATCAGAAGACATATGAGGACAGATTAACGGAGCTCAGTATGTATACTCTTGAGCAAAGGAGGGAGAGAGGTGATATGATCGAAACATTCAAACACCTTAAGGGCATTAACAAGGTGAAAGAGTCTAACATGTTTAAATATAAGAAAAATAGCAGGACAAGAGGACACAGCATGAGACTAGAGGGAGGCCGATTAATGGGGAATGTGAGGATTCTTTTTCACAGAAAGGGTGGTGGATGCATGGAACGGCCTACCTCAGGAAGTGGTGGCTATGAATACAGTGCAGGGCTTCAAACAGGCATGGGATAGGCATAAGGGAGCAATACAGATGAGTATGAATAGATAGGCCACTGACAGAGCAAAGGCCGATGGCACATTTATAAGGCAAAAAAGAAATGGGCAGCCTGGATGGGCCTTGCAGTCCTTATCAGCCGTCAACTTCTATGTTTCTTTTGGTTGACTTAGTGTCATAAATTGATTCACAACAGACTCAAACATCCCCTAAATCAGTATGTCATATTAGAATCCCCACGATTGTTAACCACTTCCCTAAGATACTCAGAGTTACATATACCTAATATAAGGTCTAGGAATAGAATAGGGGATACTACCCTGCAGAATAATCTTGCGGTCTATTGGAATAAATTGCCTAGAGAGTTAAAAACAGTACAGTGTCACATGCAGTTTAAAAGAATCCTGAAAAGTTATCTGCTAGAGAAATGTATCTGTTTTAGTTAGCGGATTGTTATCAAGGGACTTGATGACAGATCATTTTTAAGATATGTGCAATAAGATAAGATTATATATTTATAAGAGAGAGGTGTTGACGTATGTATAATATGCGTTGGTAACTGTCTGATATGGATGTATGAACTTACAGGACATTGTTGAAAATGGGCCAAAAACCCAACAATTTGTATCCTGTTTGAAAATAAAAATCATTAGCTCCTCATTATCGAACCTGAGGAGCTTAAAGATGAGAAGCCGGACTCTGGCGTTGGCTGGTGTCATATGGGCCTTACGAATCTTCTGGGCCCACTTGATCTCAAAATCATACTCAACTGAATTAAGGTTGAAGCATAATGGAAAGTTGCTCTGGAGTTGTTTTATGGTGTTTTTACCCTTGCTTCCTTCAAGCAATCCCATCATTTGTACATTTTTTTTCTCCTGCTATGGATTTCCAGGTCTTCAAGTTTTTGAGTAAGCCACTGGATTTGATGCTCCGTAATTGTGAGGTGTTGGGCATGGGTATCTTGTTGTGAGTGTGGTAGTTTTGATCTCTGTTTCTGCCACCCTGCTGGTAAAACTACTGTGCCTGGTTTGTGTATCCACAACCATCGCTGCTCAACCAGTACCACTGCAGAATTCCTACGGCTCTCTGGCAGAGTGGGACTGCCAAGAGGAGGCACCCTTATTGGTGGCTACGAAGGATGTGGGGGCTCTCCCTTCTGGAGACCCAAGGAAGGTGGAAGAGGACCCCAGAAGAGGAGGAAGCATCTTAATGGTGAGGGACTCTACTGTTAGAGGGATAGAGTTGAGAATGGGGGGGGGGGTCATATGTCTAGCAGGTGCCATGGCCCAGAGGGATGGGAATCATATCCGGTGGATCGCTAGAACAGCAGGAAAGATGGGGTAGCCGGATGTCATTGTCCACATGGGGACAAATGATTTGGCTAGGGATTGAGGGGAGGGGGGAGTTGAGGAACTCTGAAGAGGTTTTAGACAGGTAGCGCACTAAGTAGCATTTTCAGAGCTGCTGCCTGTCTGTGATGGGGGAAGGAGAGGAATCTCCGCACCAAGGCCTTCAACTCATGGTTGAAGGAGTGGTGCAGAGTGGAAGGGTACTGCTGCATTGGGGACTAAGGGCCCACCTTGAAAGGCAATAACCTACTCAGAGGTGATAGCCTGCATCTATCCAGGAGGGGACCATAGTCCTCAGTAGATAGTTTAAATGTTAGATCATTAAACATTTTAACTAGCCAAGAGGGGTGGTGGAGGAACACAAGGAGGCAGAAACTTCCCTCATCCCACATGCTGAGATGGGATCCATACGGTTGCCTGGCATGACGTTGCCTGACAAGCAGTATACCGACACCAATTTCCCGACGTGCTTTCCCCGCGAAATCATTTCCCACTTGACATTTTCCCAACCAGTGCAGCACTTCATCAAATGTTCGCTCCCATGAAACAGAAGCAGGAATGAAACATATGCAGAAAAATAATAATTTAATAGAGAGAGAGAGAGAGTAAAATAGAGTCACTATGAACAGCATTCGATGCTAACGCTAGATACAGAGCACCTATTCCTTACAGATTAGCATCTCATGTAGTGGTTGATACAGCATTGTGCAAATGCAATCACTGTATGCTGCCTGCACATCAATAATTTGGAGAAATGTCTTTGATCACCGCCGCCCCCACCTAAGTGAAACAGAATCATATTTAGTAAGCCTTGCACTGCACTACTGCCCTGGCCACTCTCCATAACTGAGCACCAGCGTTTTATTTAAAAGGACAGTCTTTTCTAAATCGTTTCCTATATCAAACTGCAATGCCCTACAAGAAACACTAAATCTTTTATTTTCCCTGTGTTTTCCCCAGGTTAGACCTCTTTACTGATGTAGGGACACTGCCGAATAATCAGATCCAGTTGGCGTTAAAGATCGCCAGGATGAAAACTGCATTTCTCGGGCGCAAATGTACTGTTAGTGACAGAAAGACTATAGGTTACATCAGTCGGGTCTTGGTAGACACATGAAACATTGTTACAGAGGGATCCATATATTTTACAGTTTTGAGCAAACAGTGTTCGGGAAAACATCGCGTCGGCAAATAAAATTGCGGGAAATAGATCGCAGGCAATACAGAGTCGGGAAAAGTTATGCCGGGCAATCATACTAGACCCGGTGAAATAGATACTAGTGAGATCCAAGGGGAGAGAGTCCCACTAGAGTGCTGGTTAATCAAAGAAGTGGGGGGTTAGCAAAGGAGGAAGGGGGAAGAATTAGTTAAAGGAGAAGGAGAGGAAGGGGTGACAAAAGAAAAAAGGGGGCAGCAACAAACAAAGAACTAACAAAATCTGGAAGGCCATGTGTACTAATGCTAGAAGACTGGGAAATAAGATGCCTTACCTAGAGGCCCTGATGGCAGAGGCCGACCTGGATATTGTGGCCATTACTGAGTCATGGCGCACTGACAGCTATGACTAGGACATGGCCATACCAGGCTACATACTGCTCACAAAGGACAGGGTGGGAAGGAAAGGAAGGGGTGTGGTGCTTTATGTGAAAGAAAGCATAACAGCCACAGAAGTACTGGAAATTGGGGGGGACAGAGGTGTTGTGGGTCTCCCTCGAGTCAGGAAGCAGAGCCACTGTTTGGACAGGCATGTTCTACAGGTCTCCGGAACAAGGGGAGAACTTGGATATGGAAATGTTAGAACCAGTTGGCAAAATGGCTGAAAAAAGGAGAGGTGCTGCTGGTGGGGGACTTCAATCTGCCGAATGTAGATTGGAGCCTCCCAGCTGCAGCTTCTGCTAAAAGCAGTGACATCCTGAACTCCCTGCAGGGTCATTCCTTAGGCAGCTAGCTAGTGAACTAACTTGTGATGGGGCAGTACTGGACCTGGTGCTTACTAACAGGGACAGTATGGCAGACATCAAGGTGGGAAGTCATCTGGGGGCCAGTGATGAATGTACAGTTTGGTTCAACATAAGAACAGGTGCGGGATCCAACCACACAACGACAAGAATCCTGGACTTCAGAAGGACTGATTTTATAAAGATGGGTGGGTGCCTCAGTAATGACCTGGCAGGGGGAGATGACCTTGAAGAGGGGGTGGGGGTGGCAGGAAAGGTAAAGGCTAAATGAGTAGCATTCTGAAGGTATAAGGAGCCCCAGAGAGAGAAGGATAAGGAAGTATATTAGGAAAAACAGAGGGAGGCAGGGAAAGTAGTACAGAGTGCAAAGGCACAAACTGAAGCAAGGCTAGCTTAGGAAGTATCAAATGGAGACAAGACGGGGGGGCGTGGCTAGCTGTCGGCCACTGTGGATGCACTTGTGGTGAGCTCCCTAGAAAGCACCCTGAACGTTGTGTGAAATTATAAATCTGTAAACTTATTCCACCGTATTTAGACTTCAGCAAAAGCCTATACTTAATTGCTGACTTTAATCAGAGATGGGGAAGAAAAACAACAACCAGAAAGCCAAAGCAAAGTTTCTTTGCACCACGAGGCGTGACATCTAAGATGCCATCTCACTCTGCAGGCTTGACCCAGGAGGATCCGAAAGGAGATGTTCCCTAGCCAGCCACCCTAGAATCTGTACAATCAGCAGTCTTAAATCTAACAAAGACAGTACAACAGTTAGACATGAAAATGGATAAAATGGATTCCTATCATGAGAGGATGCTGCAAGTAGAACAGAAGATGAATGGTCTGGTTGAGACCATTCTGAACGGGCCCAGGCCACGGCGGCAACATGTGTAAAGGAGCAGGTGCTGTTGAAATCGCTCCTGGAGCACTTAGAGAACCAGTCAAGGGCCGTGAATGTTCATATACTAGGCCTCTTGGAAGGGATAGAAAGGGGTGTCCTCCTGGCTTTTTGCACAACCTGGCTGGAGAAGACATTCGATTTACATTTAGAAGACTCTTGTTCGAGCCTACCATATCAACCTTCGTAGAGCCACAGGTCAGATGGGAGGAACCAGAACTTATGCTGCAAGCTGTCTCTTTGGTGATTCGGGACAGAATACTCCTTGTGGCTCACACAAAGAAAGGAACTGAAATGGATGGTACCAGAGTGTTGATTTTTCTGGATCTTTCCTACGTTACCCACATGAAGCGGAAGAGCTTCGACCTGATGTCTGCTCGCCTACAAGTAGTGGTGGGTCAGCGAGTATACGTGTACACCCACCCCATGGAGGCAGTAAAATTGGTGGAGAAGTTGAACACCGAACGGGCTGCAAGAGATGGGGATTCCTCTAATGATTCTGAGGATGACGATACTAGAGCTGGGACTGTGAGTTTCTTCTGCTCCATTTCATCTTACTAAAAAGTATATAGGGCTGCTGCTCTTACAGTCATTTGTTCACTTTGTGGTGACATTTATTGTTGCTAGAAATTGAAAATTAACATATATACTCAGGTTATATATATAATAATTTGGGGGATCTTGGCTTATTAAAGTGGGGGTCATCTTTATTTGATTGGACAGTCAGTTTATCTGGAACCCTCTTGTTCAATATGGACCATTTTCTGTTCTAACCTCAATTGGACTGGTTTTGAACTTTTAGATTAAATTTCTGAGGCCTTCGGGATGTGTCACGGGTAGTTTACTGAAAGGGAGAGCCTGTGTTTTTACCAAAAGTTTCACTCAACAAAGGCATGTTTGCCGGTTCAACAATCGGGGTAACTAATATTACTGATTAATCTTGTTTGGGCATTGACAGCATTGGTCAGAGTGTTTATCCCACTGTATAAGGATTTAATATCTGTTTTTCTCCCAAATCTTGTACCCACAGTAGTCATGTCTTTCACTCCGCATATCAACTGTATAAGCTTTCTACATATTGTATGGCATGATTCAAGGATTGTCTATGCATTGTATTGTAATGTCATAAAACATATAAATAAAAAGTTCAAGAAAAGGGGACAAGACATTTTCTAGGTATGTTTATGAAAAAGGATGACAAAGGGAGGGTTTATACAGATCTTACTTCGAGAGGGTTCCTTCAGTAGGTCATTACATATAGCAGGACTGATGCCACCTGGCATCGGGCCGCACAGCAGACTTTTCTAGCAATCCCTGATGGGGACGCCCACTGACGCCACGCGGACTGACGCCAGCGTGCCTGTATGTAGTGGATGGTCCCCATGCCCATCCTCCAGTTCTTTCCCGCCGTCGCCTCGTGTCAGTCACATTGCAGACTTCCATACAGTGATCGTCATGTTAGTTCTTGCGTCGGATTAATTCCTCCTTCACTAAATCTTTATTTTCGATATTCCTCTGCTTGATGTCGTCACCCAAGAAGAAGTACTCATCCTGTGGTACACAGATCCCTCATAAGGATGGTCACCTGAAGTGCGTGATCTGTTTGGGCCCAGACCACCCTGTCTTCTCCTCTCTGAGTGCCAAACTTTTAAACAGGCCACCAAAAAAGTGGAGACAGCTGGCTTTGGAGGCCCACCGTCTAAAGGTCCGCTTAGCTTCATTAGAAAAGTAAATGGACCGCAGTAGAGAGTCCTCTTCTGAGAAATCTTCTCCTTCAAAGAAGCACCATAAGAAGAAATTGCGGCAGCGCTCCATGGACCAACCTGAGACCTCGCGGTCCTCGATGAGCAAGGCCCAGCAACCGCCTAAGAAGACCCCGGACAGTAAGTCTGACAAATTTTCACCGGATCAGTCGACTGTCAGCTCCTCCGACAGCTGCACCGCTACGGCCGCTAAGTTGGCTCCCACCTCCTCCGGGGACTGCACGGCCGCAGGTAAGATGACTCCCCAGCCTTCGGAGACCCGCCCGGCACCAGTCGGTATGTCAGCCGGGGGCTCCTCCCCCGCCTGCCCAGCTTCGCCTGATAAGACACCCATCTCCGACGGCCGCTCAGGCATGGTTCTCCCGTCGGGGCCTAGCAGCGCCTCACCCAATGACAGGCAGAACCAGGGGGAGAAGGCCCCTCTCCCTCCTCTTCCTTCGCCTTTAACCTCCCCTTCTCAGGTGGGTACTTCAGGTGAAGACAGCGCGGAACCCCTCAATGTGGTAGATTCCTTGGGGGCTGTCCTGCGCTCTCCTGACGGGGTAACGGAGAAGGAGGCTCCTCATTGGCCATCTGGCCTTCCAGTGGAGGCCCCGATTCCACCGTCGGATCTGGCGAATGCCATTCAGATGCCGGATATCCCAATGACTCTTTCACAGCCAGGGGCCCTGTGGTCTGCCCCAGACTTCATCTCTGGCACCAGACCCAGTCCCACAGTCAGGCCCCCTTTGTCCAGCCCCGACGCCAGCCCTTCTGACACCGGATCCCCTTCCAGCACCGAATCGGGTGGAGCCAGTCCTGACATCGGTCCCCCTGACGTTGACTATCCCGATGCCGGACCCCCTGCCAATTTATACTACAGCGGGTCCAATGTGGGTACCCCCACGTCAGATATGACGGTGGGGATTTATACCAGACCCCGGACTGTCCCACATTACCTTTTCGGGTATCCTGGGGACCATTTCCCGGCTGGTCCTCCTCCTGAATGGAGTTCTTTGGGGCAATACTACCCTAGTTATAACCCCTACCACCATTATTAGGGATACCAGGGTTACGATTACCCGCCCCCACCGGTTATGCCTCCTCCTCTTCCTCCCCCTCAGGCACAACCTCCTCCTCCACCTCTTCCGACTATGCTGGATTTTGAGACCTTCATCCAGTCTTGGTGGCAGGGGGCGCACTCAGAATGGGTTTCAGACCTGGAGATGAGACTCTGTCTTTCGCAGTCTTCTAGGTCTGCGTCCCCGAGAAACTCTTCTCCGTCCATGGTACATGTCACAGGGGCAGCTTTTCAGGACATTACCCTTCCTGACATCCATAATCTTCCTGACGAGGGGGCAGACGATGACGATGATGATGAGGAGGAGGAGGAGGAGGAGGAGAATGTCGACGAGTCAGCAGAGGACGCCTGCCTTGGAGGAGCCCAAGGGTCCAAAATGCAAGGTTTCCCCCAAGACCCCCCAGAGGACCCTGCCTTCTCGGATCTTTTGACGTCCATGAAGGATTTCTTCGACTGGGAGTCGGAGGAACAAGACCTAATGAGACAGAGGCTAGCCGAACACCTGGACTTAGAGTCTCTGTCTCCAGTCCCCATTCCTCCCTGGATTGGGCCTCATCTCTAAGGTCTGGCAGATGCCTCATTCTCTCACAGCTGTCCCCAAGAGGGCAGACAGGATTTACCGGGTGCCACAGGATACTCCATTCCTGAAGATGCATCCTAAGGCAGACTCTGTTGTCATCTCAGCTGCTCATGACCACTCCACTGTACCCAAGCACATGAGCACCTCTCCTCCAGACAAAGAGTCGAGGCAGATGGACCAGTTTGGTAGAAAAGTTTATGCCTCCACCACATGTGCGCTTAGATTCCTCCACTATGTGGCCCACATGGTGTCCCACCAAAGGCTACCCTGGCTAGGTTAGAGGCTCATGTCCAGTCTATGGAACCCTCGAGCCTCAAAGAGGAGCATGCCAGGGACCTTTACCTCTCTCGTTTTTTATGTAGGCATGCTTTGCAGGCTACATACGACTCCGTCGTTTCTGTAGCTCGCACCTCGGCAGCTGCCGTCACCCTAAGACAGCATTCCTGGCTTCACATCTCTGGCCTTGCCATCCACGTACAGTTGGCGATTCAGGATGCCTCCTTCTGGGGCTCGGTGTTTTTTGATGGAGACACCAATGACATCATCACTGATCTCCTGGACAGAGGCCTCACCCTCAGATCAGTGAGGTCCATGTACCGATCGGGCACTCAACAGCAGCAGCAGCCATTTCGGAATAGGACCTGGAGGCTGAGGAAGCAGGCACCGGCGCCAGGGCAAACACAAGTTCATGGGTTCCGCCACTCCTCCGGCCTCCAAGAACCAGAGACGCACAGGGGCCTCCCCTTGAACGTCCTGCCACTGCATGACTCACTATCCCCACTACTTCCTCAGTCTTACAATGCAGAGCAGGTGGGGGAAGAGGTTTGCCTGCCATGCACAGGAATGGAAAGCAATAACCTTCGATGCATGGGCCCTGCAACTGGTGTCCATCGGACACACCAGAATCTCCACCAAAAAGGTCTTCTTACTCCAGGGATCAGGGCTTTTCTCATCCAAGAAGAAGTTCAAAGCCTCTTGCTCAAGGAAGCAATAGAGCATGTTCCCCTCCGGCAGAGGGGCAGGGGGTTTTACTCCCATTTTTACCTGGTTCCAGAAAAGACTGGAGACTTCAGACCCATTCTTGACTTAAGCAACCTCAATCAGTTTGTCGAGTACAAAAAGTTTTGGATGTTGACGGTGACTCTCCAGAGTCTCCTCCCACTCCTTCTGGAGGATCATTGGTTGTGCGCTCTGGACATGCAGGATGCTTACCTGCACATCCTGATCTTCCCCAGCTACCGCCATTTCCTGCGGTTCCAGTTCCAAGGGGAGCACTTCCAGTTTTGTCCACAGCACCCAAGGTGTTTACCAAGTGCCTGGCGGTGGTGACAGCTTCTTTACACCGCCAGGCCATAGCAGTTTTCCCTTACCTGGACAATTGGCTGATCGCAGTCCTGTCCAGGGACTCCTTACTGGAGGCTCTCTCTTTCACCTTGGACCTCTTTGGCAGACTAAGGATTACAACCAATATTCCCAGATCATCCATGATCCCATCCCAGAGACTACAGTTCATTGGGGAAGTCTTGGATACAGTCTAATGCAGAGCCTTCCTTACTTCCTCCAAACAGAGTGAAGACCCTGATCTGTCAGGCTTCAGGAGTGGCTTCATCCAGGACCATCCCGGCCCAGGAGATCCTCCACCTTCTTGGCCTGTTGGCAGCCTCCATCACTACTGTTCCCCTGGCAAGGCTTCACATGAGAGTTACTCCGTGGTCCTTGCACGAGCAGTGGGACCAGCTCCTGGGTGACCTGGACCATCTGGTGCTGGTCTCCTCAGTGCTTCAGAAACGATGCAGAACTTCCCAGTTTTATCTCGCTCGATCTTACTTTGAGAAACAGCTCTTGCAGCAAGGTACGCTATTAGGACTGAAGCCGGCGGGCACCAGGACCCCACAGAAAAATTCTAGCTATCAGTATCCAGCGGGGACCGCCCCCAACGTCTGCCCCTCCCCGACGTCAGGCATCACATAAAAGGGGGTGGTCCCCTAGCATCCCCAGTTCTTTTCCCGCTGTCGACTCGCTAGCATCGACCTCACGGACGCCTGCATCAACAATACGACGCGTGAAATCTTTACAAAATTATCACAAATCCATTTCTACTTCTTCAACTCCTTCTCTCGAAGGACACCCCTTAAAGTGCACCTGCGGCAAGCAGATCCCCTTCACCGACCATCATTCGGCGTATGTGAGGTGCCTGAGTCCAGCACACGACACCCAGGCCTGCTCCATCTGCCAACAGTTTAATAGCAGGACCAGGATCTGCCGCCAAAAGGCCCTTCAGGGGTTTCTTCTTGAAGAGAAACTTTGCAAAATGGAAAAAATACCTTCCTCCAAAGGGGTTTCTTCCCATAAGACCGGGAAGCACCGGGACTCGGGTAGGTCGGGATCCCCCAGCAGGGCCTCTGAATCCAGGGTCAGCTCCAGCTGTACACAGTCCAACCGTTCTCCTTCTCAGGCCCGCTCCCAACCTCCCCCAGTTAAGGTAAGGTCTTCAGGGGATTCTTCAGCCTCCCTGCACCCGCTTAAGACCCACCGGGTGCCCAACTCTTCTTCCAGGCCTGACTCTTCAGAAAAACATAGGAAGTCTTCCTCAAAATCTAGCGGGGCGTCAGGCCGACGCTGGGACACCGACCTCGGGTCCGTCCTCCAGCCTCCCAATGCCCCGGAAAGGAAGACCAGGGATCTGATGCCTCTTAAGCAGACGTCGCAGAATAAAAAGGTGCCTGGCCTGACGCCCGAAAAACAGACTCCCAACCGACAGCAGTTGTACCGACGCCAGGTGACACCGGACGTCAGGGGTCCTCAGGAGAGGAGGCTGCCGTGCTGCTGGATGACCAGATGGGCGGCAAGGAGGATGCCGGCTCGTCCAGGGAGCCGTCAACGGATCCGGTGGTTCCCCAGGACCCGACATCAGACCCCGGAGACCGACCCACACTGACACCAGGCCCATCGTCGGGCATGAACATTCAGGAGGTGAAGGAATTGTTCACCTTCTGGTGGGAGACCATCGGAAGGGACGTGGTCCCCAGTAAGCCTCTTCCACCACCACCACTTACACCCCCTCCTCGGGAGGGTGAAGGCTCAAGACCCCTGACCCCTAAGGAGCAAACTCCACCTCCTAGGGGCAGATCTAGAGAGAGAAAAAGACACACATCACGGTCTTCCTCTGGGTCTCCGAGCCCTAAACGACCCAGGGATAGACAACACCTACCTGGGGATGACTCCAGACTGGATACATCCGATACCTCCAGGTCTCCATCCCCCATAGTCCCCCATCACCAGACCCACAAGACCAGCCAAGGTCACCACCGGATGATTCCTCTTTCTCTAAAATCATGAGGCACATCCAGGAGAATATGGGATGGGAGACTGAAGACTTGGACCCCGAGAGACAATGCCTTGCCCGTTACCTTCGGCAAAAGGACCCAAAGCCTGTGGTGGTCCCACCTCTAGTGGATACCTTCACAGACATCACCAAGGTGGCTTGGTGGCGTCTGCACTCGACACCAGCTGTTTCTAAGAAGACTGACTGCCTCTACAGAGCTCCTATGGAGGACCTGTGTCTGGCACAGCAAGCCCTGGCAGACTTACTGGTCATTACGGCATCTCAAGATTGGTCTCAACGACCGCACCACTTGAGTACCCAGCCTCCAGACCAAGAATCTAAGCAATTAGATTCTATGGGAAGATGCATGTATGCGGCTGCTACATGCTCAATTAGGTCTTTGAATTACCTCCCGCACATGGTGCAATTTCAAAACGCCCTCTGGGAGCAAGGCCAAGACCTTTTGAAGGACTTTCCAGATGGCGAAAAGAAGGAGGAGCTGCTCAACCTCCTTCATACTGGGTCGGACGTGGGGACCCAGGTTCTCCGAGCCACTTACAATTCAGCAGACTTGGCCACCAGGGGAGCAGCTATTGGCGTTTGTCTTCGGAGACACTCCTGTTTGAGAGTCTCCGGTTTCACCCCGGATGTTCAGAAGAATTTCCTGGATGTCCCTTATAACGGAGCTGTCCTGTTCGGTGAGGAATCTGAGAAGGTCATCACCAAGCTACAGGATGCCAGGAAGGCAGTTCAGACTGTACAGGCCCAAATCTGGTTCCTTTCAGAGGAACCAGAACCATTTTCGCCGTAGGCAACAATGGCAACAGCCACGTTCCGGCCAGCAACCCCGGGGCAATTTTGGTCGCAGAGGTCAAGCCAGATTCCCCACAGGCCAGGGCTCAAATCATCCCAAGGCAGCCCAGCCCACGGGGTCCAGTGCCACCGCAGCATGATTCCTTCCCGGCCCTCGCCCCTCCTCTGGATCAAAGGGTAAAGGTCTGGGGTTGCATCTCTCATTACCTTCCAGGATGGCAGAGGATCACCTCCGACTGGTGGGTGTTACAGTTGGTACAGCGAGGACACACTGTAGAGTTACTCGGCCACCCACCGTCCAGACCTCCCCTGCTCTCCCGTTACTTGGGTCAGCATGCTCTGCTCATCCAGCAGAAGATCTTGGCCCTCCTGGAAAGGAGGCCATAGAGTACGTTCCACCGGACCAGAAAGGAAAAGGTTATTATTCCCACTTCTTCCTGGTCCCAAAGAAAGCAGGGGACTTGCGCCCGATCTTAGATCTCAGTGATCTCAACACATTTGTGTTATACAAACGCTTCCACATGGTGACCCTACCGGGTCTCATCCCCATGCTCAAAGAAGGCACATGGCTAGCGTCGCTGGACGTACAGGACGCTTACCTACATCTCCCGATCACTCGAGTGCATCAAAGGTTTCTGCACTTTGAGTTTCTGGGACGCCACTGCCAGTTCCGAGCCCTCCCATTTGGACTGTCTTCTGCGCCGCGGGTGTTTACGAAGTGCATAGCAGTCATGGCAGCAACTCTCAGGTGGCAGAGCCACTATGTTTTTCTGTACCTAGATGACTGGCTCCTCATGGCACCCTCTCGGGAGGCCCTGATGTCTGCAATTCAGGATACCCGTTCTTTTTTCCAATCGTTGGGTGTCATCATCAACCAGGAGAAGTCGCACCTTGTCCTGTCTCAGACTGCAGTTTATTGGAGCAGTTCAGGGTAGTGGATTCATGGAACAGCCTTCCTAAGGAGGTTGTGGGGTCTAAAACTGTGGGAGAATTCAAGAATGCATGGGACAGACATAAGGCAATTCTTGTGGGGGGTAGGAAGAAATAGGCTGTTGGTTAACTAGGATCTGCGGCCTATCCTGTAGGTAGGGAAATGGGCAAACTAGATGGGCCTAGCGGTCCTTATCTGCCGTCAAAGTCTATGTTTCTATGTAAGTTCTGGACACCACTCAAGGGAGAGCATTTCTTCCTTCAAACAGGGCGGAACACATCAAATCCCTCATACGGGACACGATGAAGACAACGGTGCCCACCAGGACCGTTCTTTGCCTGCTCGGACATATGGTGGCTGCCATTGCGACGGTTCCCCTATCCCAACTCTATATGCGGGTTACCCAATGGATGTTGCGGGCTCAGTGGGACCAGAAGCAAGTTCATATGCAGCATCCAGTCCGGATCACGAATGCCGTCATCCGAGACTGGCAATGATGGCTCATCCCGGACCATCTCTCGAAAGGAGTCCCCTTCATGGTGCCACCTCTAGTGACACTCCACGGATGCCTTGGGATCCGGATGGGGACCGCACCTCAGCGGGGTCAGGACTCAAGGCTCATGGTCATCTCTAGAGTGCCATCTGCACATAAATATTCTGGAGGTGAGAGCCGTCCTCTATGCCCTACAAGCATTCCAGACGGACATTCCACTGGGTACTCTACTGATTCAAACAGACAATACTGTGGTGACGTACTATCTCAACAAACAAGGAGGCACTCATTCCTACTCCCTTTGCAGGGAGGCTGAAAGGGTTAGGAATTGGGTACTGCAATACGGCGCAGATATTATTGCAGTGCACGTTCGGAGTGGACAACTGTCATGCGGACAGTCTCAGCCGATCACAGGCCAGAGTCCACGAATGAGAACTGCTTCAGGAAGTTGCAGAGGACCTGTTTCGCAGATGGGGGACACCAGAATTAGACCTTTTCACGTCCCCACCCAATGCAAAACTGCCCAATTTTTGCTAGCTAGATCTGGGGCCTGGTGTTTTCTGGCGAGACGCGTTGTCCCTCTCTTGGACAGGCAGATTCCTCTATGCTTTCCCGCTGTCCCTTTGATCCAGAGGGTTTTACTGAAGCTCCGACAAGAGCGGGCGTCACTGATTCTGGTAGCGTCCTTTTGGCCCAGGCAGAGTTGGTTCCCTCTATTACATCAGCTGACCCAGGAACCTCTGGTGCCTCTGCCATTCAGCTCTCAACTTCTGTCCCAGGAGGCAGGCTCCTTAGTCCATCCGGATCTTCGGTCACTGAACCTGCATGCCTGGCTCCTAAAGACATAGCAGTCCTGAGATACGGAGTCTCTCAGGAAGTTGTGAATGTTCTGGCAGCAGCCAGAAAACCCTCCACTCACGCCACTTACACCATGAAGTGGCGCAGATTTTACATCTGGGCTCAAGCTGCAGATTGTTACTGGATTGTTCAGAGAGGTCAGTGTTAGACAGCCTTCCTAACCTGTACAAGGCAGGCCTTGCCTGCTCTTCCATTAGAGTTCACCTGTCGCCATTTCAGCGTATCATTCACTGATAGGTCATAGCTCTCTAGCTCAACTAGAGGCTTCACAGCGCTTTGCATGGCATCCTGCACCTGAGACCTCCTATCAGAGACCGGTTCCACCTTTGGATCTCCTCTTTGTTTTAGAGCAGCTTACTCTACCTCTTTTTGAACCAGCTGCGGATTGCGAGCTGCGCCTCCTCGCTTGGAAGACACTCCTTTTAGTTGCTGCTACTTCTGCCAGAAGAGTTTCTGAGCTTCATGCACTCATGTGTAAGGATCCTTATTTGGTTTTTCACAAGGACAGGGTGTCCTTAAGAACAAATCCTAAGTTCCTTCCCAAAGTGGTCTCGGTGGTCACACTCAACCAGGATATAGACCTGCCGGTGTATTACCCAAATTACGGTAACAGGGTGGAGGCCCAGTTGCACACTCTAGATGTGCATAGATGTCTCAGATATTATCTGACCAAAACCAAAGCCCATCATAAGTCAGCCTAGCTCTTTGTTTCCTACGCACAGCGGATGCTCAGTGCTCCTGTTTCAAAACAGTCGCTTTCCAGATGGTTGGTCAAGTACATTATGATCTTACTTCGAGACACAGCTCTTGCAGCAGGTTACACCATTAGAACTGAAGCCGGCAGGCGTCAGGACCCCACGGAAAAATTCTAGCTAGCTATCTTCAGCGGGGACCGCCCCCGACGTCGGTCCCGCCTCCGATGTCAGGCGTGGTACATAAGGCGGTCCCAGATTCCTCAGTTCTTTCCCGCGCCGTCGACTTGCATGTCTCGACCCTCAGGTTTCAGTCTAGCCTGACAGCGTGGTTCAAACTTTCCTCCGGGAAATTCTTTTTCTTCAAGCAAGATTGTTGCTGATGTCCTCTCCGACCTCGGTCATCCCTCCAAGTGTGCTTCACGAAACAGATCCCTTCAAGGACCCCCACACGGCCTGCGTTAGGTGCCTGGGCCCAGACCACGATACCTGGGCCTGTTCATTTTGCCAGGGGTTCAACAGCCGAACCAGGATCCGACGTCAGAAGGCCCTCCAGGCTTTTTTGTTGGAGGAAAAACTGAAGACCATGTCCTCCAAGGGGGAATCTTCGTCCAAATCCCACAAGCACGCGGAGAAAAGAAGGGAGAAGGCCCCGTCCAGGGCTTCGGAGTCCCGCAGCTCGGTTCTCGGTCCGACCGCTCTCCTTCCAGGGCCAGCTCTCAGCCTCCCCCGGCAGCGGTAAGAAAGCCTTCTTCTTCTTCTCAGGCCAAGTCCGCCAGGCCATCGTCGTCTTCCTCTTCCAAGGCCTTGGCGAAGTCCGGGGAGCGCCACCACCATCATAAGTCGGGTTCCCGCCCTTCGGCTCCCGACGTCCGGTCGTCTTCTGTGCCTCCTCGCAAAACTTTGGAGCTCACACCATTGAAGAGACCTGTGGACCTGGCATGCCGGCTCGACCGTCGTCGGCGTACTGAATTCCTCCCTGGAGCCGTCGAATCGGCGGACGGCGTCGTCGATCAAACCAGCATCAGCGGACGCGGTTGAGGACCCGGCGTCCGTTCCTCCCCTGAAGAGAGGCTCCCACCTCTGACCGGCGTCGGTCACGAGGCGTTGACTGAGGAGGACACGCGCCTTCGAGGACCAGGCGGGTGACCCGGCCTCGCCCAGAAACCCCAGGGCCCCCTTGCCTTTACCCGAGGCCTGTGGAGCCGGCGCGGGACCGACCACCGCCCACCGGCGCCTGGGCGTCGTGGGGACTTTCTGTGGCGGTGTAAGGATCTTCACTTACTGGTGGGACGCTATTAAAAGGGACATGGCCCCGGCTCCCTCCTCCCTCTCCCCTCACTCCTCAGTACCGGCCCCCTTCACCTTCGGGGTCGGCAGGCAGCTACCTCCCCTGGGAGCCTGGATCCTCTCCCAGGGAAGATCAGAAAAGCGAGACCTCCGTCGAAATCCTCTTCTGGATCACCCAGCCCCAAGAGATCCAGGAGACACCGGTGGTCAACAGTCGACGGAGGACAGTGAGATCATCTACTCTTCCTCTAGATCCCCCATCACCTCCTCTCTCCATCCCTTCTCCGGACCCATGGAGACACGGGATCTCCTCCGGATGACCCATCCGTTCATGTGGATATTATCGACATATCAGGAGGAGACATGGGATGGGATGCAGAAGAACAGACCCCAAAGGCTCGCCTTGCCAAATATCTTGACAGAAGGACCCCAAGCCTGTGGTGATACACCACCCTTGTGTAGACACTTTCGTGGACATCACCAAGGCGAAGCGTGGAAGCGTCCACATTCGCTCGGCGGTGAAGAAAGCTGATCGTCTGTACAAGGCTCCTAAGGATGACCAGTGCCTGACACAGCAGCCTCAGGCGACTCTCTGGTCATCACAGCCTCACATGACGGTCAGAGGGCTGCAACATTTGAGCACCTGCCACGGACCCAGGTCCAAACAGTTGGGCGCACTGGGCAGGAAGCGCATATGCGCTTCCGCTACCTGCGCCATCAGATCTTGCAACTACCCAGCCCATTGGTTCAATTCCAGAGCGCTTTGTAGGAACAGGGTCTGGAGAAGCGGCTGAAACTGCCCGAAGGTGAGCAGAAGGAGGAGATGCTCCAGCTCCTCCGTGCGGAGGTTCAGGCGTGGGGACCCAAGTGCTTGAGCAGCGTTGCGACTCCAGCGGACTCATCGGCCCGAGCAGCAGCTTCTGGGCGTATGCCTCCGGAGACACTCCTGGTTACGTGTCTCCGGCACACACGGATATCCAGAAAAACATTATGGATGCTCCGTTGAGGGAGAAGTTTTGTTGGTAATCCTTCTGAGAAGATCATTACCAAACTTCAAGAGGCCAGGAAGGCGGTAAGGTTGGTTCAAGCCATGTACCGACCCAAGCAGTTTCTTTCGTGGAACCAAATGTTTCGTGGAGTGGACACAGAGGCAGCAGCCCGCTCCGCTACACATCAGAGGGCTCCGGTTTCCATAGAACCCAGGAAAACAGCCCACCAGCCAGGTCAGCGTTCCCCTAGGCTGACCCAGCCAGCCAGACCCATCTGCCGCTACAGCCTGACTCCTTTCAGTCCCGCCCCTCAGGATCAATGGGAAATCATGGTGGGGGTTGCATTAGAACTTCCTGCGGGATGGCAGGCCATTACCACCGACAGGTGGGTTCTGTAGTTAGTCAGTCTAGGCCACTTTGTAGAATTGCAGAGAAAAGCCACCTGAGGGCCTCCTTTGCTCTCCGGTATCCGGGTCCAGCACAGAAATTTGATCTGGCAAGAGGAGTACTCGCGCTCCTAAGAAAAGGGCGATAGATCGTCCCAGAAAACAGAGAGAGGATGAGGATATTATTCCCACTTCTTCCTGGTTCCCAAGAAATCAGGGACCTCCGTCCGATTCTGGACCTCAGCGACCTCAATGTTTGATCGCCTACAAAAGGTCGCATGGTGACTCTTCAGGGCCTTATTCCCATGCTGAAACAAGAGCGCCTTTTTAGCGTCTCTAGACATCTGAGACCACATACCTGCCTATCCCCATAGCTCCGTGCAGAGGTTTCCTGCGCCCGAGGTTTCCTAAACCACCACTTTCAGTTTGAGCTCTTCCGTTCGGACTGTCATCACACCAAGGGTCTTTCCCAAGTGCATGGCAGTCGTGGCAGCATCTCTGAGGAGACAGGGCCACTATGTGTTCCGTGCCTCGCGACTGGCTTCTAATAGCCGCCTCCAGAGGCGTTGTTACTCACGGTCCAGAGCACCCAGGACTTGTTCCAATCTCTGGGCATTCTCATAAATTACGAGAAGTCTCTCCTGGTACCGTCACAGAAACTGCAGTTTATAGGCGCAGTCCTGGACACTGTTCAGGGGAAGAGCTTTTCTTCCGGACGACAGGCGGGCGCATCAGATCCCTCATAAAGGGATTTGTTGTCGAACAAGATCGTACCTGCCAGGTCGGTCCTTCGCTTGCTCGGACACATGGCTGCGGCCATTCCTACTGTCCCTTTCGCAAGGCTCCACATCGGGTAACCAGTGGATGCTCAAGGTGCAATGGGACCAAAGGCAAGACCACTTGCAGCATCCGGTCAGGATCACGACTTCAGTGATCCAAGACTGGCAGTGGTGGCTAGTCCCGGTCGCTCTCAAGGGCGTCCCATTTGTAGCGCCATCCCCGGGGGTAACCCTCACCACGGACGCCTCAGGTCTTGGGTGGGGGGCACACCTGGACGGGGTAAAGTCCCAGGGTACGTGGACCCCGTTGGAAGCTCATCTCCGTATCAATGTCCTAGAGATGAGGGCGGTTCTCTATGCCCTGCAGGCCTTTCAGTCAGTAATCCCACCGTGTACTCTCCTGCTTCAGACAGACAACACGGCGGTGATGTATTACCTCAACAAACAAGGAGGCGCGCACACTCTTACCCCTTTGCAGGGAGGCCATGAGGGTGTGGGATTGGGTAATTGGACACGGCGCAAATCTGATCACTGTGCATGTTTCCCGGAGTGGACAACACGATTGCAGGCAGCCTGAGTTGTTCCCAGGCCAGAGTCCACAGTGGGAACTCCTTCAAGAGGTAGCAGAGGACCTGTTTCTTCGTTGGGAATTCAGAACTAGACTTGTGCATCCCATCACATAAAACTGCCCAATTTTTGCTCCGCTAGATCCAGGGCCTGGTGTTTTCTGGCAGGCGCATTATCCTCTCCTGGGAGAACAGATTCCTCTACACTTTCCCTCCCTTCCCGTTGATCAGAGTTTTCTTCTCAAACTGCGCGAGAACACGCACACATGATTCTGGTGGCCCCATTCTGGCCCAGACAGATCTGGTTCCTTTGTTGGTTCAACTATCTGGAACCCCGCTCCGTTGCCGCTCAGCTCCACCTACTGTCTCAGGAGAAAGGTTCATTGGTCCATCCGGATCTCGTTCTCTGAACCTGCATGCTTGGCTCCTAGAGACATAGCCATCTTCCGTCAGGGTCTCACAAGAGGTTGCAGAGGTTCTTTCTGCAGCCAGAAAACAGAAGCTGCTTGTCACGGCGTACACTATGAAATGGCCCGTTTTTGTTTATAGTCACGTGCTCGTGATTTTTCCCCTTTAGTTGTCCTGTAGGAGTAGTGTTGGATTATCTCCTCTCCATTTCATTCAGGCCTAGCCTACTCCTCTATTAAGGTACATCTTTGTGCCATTTCTGCCTATCACCTCGGTGGAGCATTATAGTAAGCTCAATTGGATGCCTCTCGAGAATTTCTTAGGGGAGTGTTACACCTTAGGCCTCCCATTAGGGACCCTGTGCCTCCATGGGATCTGCTCTTTGTCCTGGAACAGCTCACGCTTCCTCCCTTTGAACCTGCCGCGGATTGCGAGCTACGTTTTCTGTCGTGGAAGACGTTATTTTTAGTTGCTGTTACTTCAGCGAGAAGAATTTCTGAGCTTCACGCTCTCATGTGCAAAGAGCCTTATTTAGTTTTCCACCGGGACAGAGTATCCCTGAGGAAGAACCCTAAGTTTTTGCCTAAGGTGGTCTCTTCACTCACTCTAAACCAAGATATTGACCTTCCGGTCTATTTCCTGAGTTATTCAAATAGAGGAGAGGCTTTGCTCCACACCCTGGATGTTCACCGCAGCCTGAGGTATTACCTCAACAGAACTAAACCCTCTCGTAGTTCTGATCAGCTTTTCGTTTCCTTCTCTGAGAGAATGATGGGCCAATCAGTATCCAAACAGACTTTGTCTCGCTGGCTTGTCCAGTGTATTTCCTACTGTTATGATATAAAACAAAAGCCCTTCCTGGGTTCTGTCCGGGGTCATTCTACCAGGGATGTGGCCACATCCTTTGCAGCACTCAAAAACGTGTCCATCTCTGCTATTTGTGCTGCAGCCACTTGGAGCTCTGTGCATACCTTTATCAGGCATTATAGCCTGGACATCGCCTCTTGGCGTAGGGCTGGTTTCGGCCTTGCGGTGCTGCAGGGTCTCCTGTCCTAGGTTCAGGACCTGGAATGTATTTCCTGTTATCCTCCTCCCGGAATTTCTGGCAGTGTTACTGCTTGGGAATCGTCCTAATGGTGTAACCTGCTGCAAGAGCTGTGTCTCGAAGTAAGATAGTACAGTTACGTAAGAACTTACCGTAACAGTAGATCTTCGAGAACAGCTCTTGCAGCAGGTACCTTCCCGCCCACCTTCCCCCTTGGAGGAGGCATGGCTTTACCTCTACATGTTGGGATTTTCATTCCTTATTTTCTTCTGACGGTGGATCCTCGGTCTCCCATTCTGATGTCATCCTGCGGCAGGGGTTTCCGGGCGGGAGAACTGGGAATCTGGGGGACTACCCCTTATGTACCACCTTCGACGTCGGAGCGGGACCGGCGTCGGGGCGGTCCCCGCTGAAGATAGCTAGCTAGAATTTTTCCGTGGGGTCCTGACACCTGCCGGCTTCAGTTCTAATGGTGTAACCTGCTGCAAGAGCTGTTCTCGAAGATCTACTGTTCACGGTAAGTTCTTACGTAACTGTACTTTCTGTTATAAGAAGCGCAATAAACCCTTACTGGGACTGGTGAAGGGCCATTCTATGAGGAGGGTGGCTACCTCTTTCGCTGCGCTCAAAAATGTCTCCACTTCAACCATCTGTGCGGCAACGACTTGGAGCACTGTGCACTTTCATCAGACAGTACAGTTTGGACATTACCTCTAGGCGTAGAGCTGGTTTCAGCTTGGCGGTCCTTCAAGGGCTCTTGTCCTGAAGTTTGAGTCATTTCTCCTACCCTCCCTCCTGGTAACAAATTGTTCCCTTACTGGTTGGGAATCAGACCTAATGGTGTAACCTGCTGCAGGAGCTGTTTCTTGAAGTAAGATAGTACAGTTACGTAAGAACTTACCGTAACAGTAGATCTTCAAGAACAGCTCTTGCAGCAGGGAGTTTCCCTCCCACCTTCCCCTCTGGAGGTTGAGTCTTCTGACCTAGTTTTTAGGCTACAGTGTCCTCTGACGCCTTTTTCTAACCTTCCTTTGGAAGCGGATCCTCGATCTCCCCTTCAGATGTCACACTTGAGCCGAGAGTCTCCAGTGGGAGAACTGGGGATGCTGGGGGACCACCCCCTTTTATGTGATGCCTGATGTCAGAGAGGAGCCGACATCAGGGGCGGTCCCCTGCTGGACACTGCTAGCTAGAATTTTTCCATGGGGTCTTGGCGCCTGCCGCCTTCAGTCTTAATGGTGTAACCTGCTGCAAGAGCTGTTCTCTAAGATCTTCTGTTACGGTAAGTTCTTACGCAACTGTACTTTGCAGGGCATGGTGCTTTCTGGCACGATGCGCTGTCTCTCTTTTGGACAGGGACATTTTTGTACGTCTTCTCTCCATTTTCCATTCTCCAGAGGGTCCTTCTCAAGCTTCAGGCAGAGAAGACGAGGATGATTCTCATCACTTCTCTCTCACTGAGACAAATTTGGTTTCCGCTGTTACAACAACTATCCAGGGAACCACCGGTTCCACTTCCAGTGATCCACGACCTCTTGACCCAGGATCGAGGTCATCTTGTACATCCGGGGCTCAGGACACTGCATCTTCATCCATGGCTCCTCCAGACATAGCGATTTCTTTCTTCGGGGTCTCCTTCCGACTCGCTGTAGTCCTTATTGAGGCTAGAAAACCCTCTACTCGTTCCACTTACGCCATGAAGTGGAAACGTTTTTCCATCTGGATGACTTCCAAGAATTGGAACCCCTTTTCTTGTTTTGGCCCTCAAATCATGGAATACCTCCTTCATCTGTCAGACTTTGGTCTGTCATATTCTTCCTTGAAGGTCCACCTTTCTGCAGTTTCAGTGTACCACGAGCTGGTGGATGGTAAACCCATGACTCAGTTGGAAGTCTCAGAAACCTTTCTGAAAGGGATCCTTCATCTGAAACCCCACATCCGCAGCCCAACTCCACCTTGGGATTTAAACTTTGTTTTGAAGAAGCTCACTCTTTCCCCATTTGAGCTGGCCATGAGCTGCGATTTGCGCTTCCTTTCCTGGAAGACGTTATTTTTAGTTGCCTTTACATCAGCCCGAAGGATTTCTGAGCATCACGCTCTGGTTTGTAAAGACCCTTATCTTATTTTTCACAAAGACCGGGTGGTCCTCAGGACAAATCCTAAGTTTCTACCCAAGGTGGTGTCAGAAGCCGCACTGAACCAGTCAGTAGAGCTTCCTGTTTACTTTCCGTCCCCTTCGAATAGAGGTGAGGCACTCCTGCACACCATGGACATCCATCGGATCCTTCGGTGCTACACATACGGGACCAAGGATTTTTGTAGTTGCAATCAGCTTTTTGTTTCTTTTGCCCCCAGATCTAAGTGCAAAGCAGTTTCTAAGCAGTGCCTTTCCAAATGGTTAGACAACTATATTCAGTATTGTTACCAAAAGTACAACAAACCTCTACCAGGTCCTATCAGAGGTCATCCTAATAGGGGCATGGCTGCTTCCACTGCATTTTTGCAGAATGTCTCTGTGGTTGATATTTGTGCTGCAGCCACTTGGAGTTCTGTCCATACCTTCACTAAACATTACAGTCTGGACATTGCTTCTAGGCAGAGGGCTGGCTTCAGCCTACCTGTCTTGCAGTGCCTTCTGTCCTAGGCTGGGTCCATTCTGGTTCCCAGTTTCTGTTGGAGCTATTTTCTCCTCCTCCCTGGTTTCTCTCGGCATCTCTTTGGAGGGACTGCTTGGGACTCTGTCCTATATGTAATAACCTACTGAAGGAACCCTCTCGAAGTAAGATAGTACAGTTACATAGGAACTTACCATAACAATAGATCTTTGAGAGAGGTTCCTCCGGTAGGTCATATTTTTGTCTCCCTCCTTCCCCTCATTTTATTTCTTACACAGGGGCTCCAAATCCTGTTTGCTCCTGCTGTCAGGCCTCTTCCTGGCTCGGCGGGAGAACTGGAGGGCAGGCGTGGGGACTGCCCACTATATACAGCCACGCTGACATCGGTCACATGACGTCGGGTGGGCATTCCCCCGTCAGGGATTGCTACAAAAGTCTGCCATGTGGCCTGACACCAGGTGGCTTCAGTCCTATATGTAATGACCTACTGAAGGAACCTCTCTCGAAGATCTACTCTTATGGTAAGTTCCTACGTAACTGTACTTTAAAGAGGGAGGGAGGGACTGTACTGAGGGGGACCAAGAAAAGGCAAAGATCTTGAATAAATACTTCTACCCAGTGTTCACAGTAGCAGGGGCAGGGAAAGACGAGAGACTAAGAAAAAGCACCAAGAGCTTTGATGGAAGGGAAATGGACAGTAGTCCTTTTTCTGAGGAGAGTCTAGAAGGCATTCACTAACCTGAAGGTGGATAAATATAAGGAGCCAGACAGGGTGCATCCATGGGTGCCAAGAGAGCTCAGGGGGAGGTACTAATTGCACCTCTGACAGACCTGTTTAACAGATCACTAGAGACTGGAGTGGTCTCAAGAGACCTGGAGAAGAGCAGATGTAGTCCCACTTGACAAAAGTGGTAGCAGGAAAGAGGTGGGCAATTATAGGCCTGTCAGCCTGACATCAGTGGTGGGTAAGTAATCTGAAAAAAACTGGAGGAGTGGTCAAGGGTATGGCAGCTGGGTTGTAATGCAAAAAAGTGCAAAATAATGCACTTGGGCCAAAAACAAAAAAAAACGGGGTCGCGGTATACAGAATGGGTGGAGTGATACTGACTATGACCAAGCAGGAAAGAGACCTAGGGTAATCGTATTGTAGGACCTAAAGGTGACCAAGCAGTGTGATAAGGTCATCTGGAGGGCTGGTGGGATGCTGTGGTGCTGGGAAGGGGTGTCACCAGCAGGAAGAGGGAGGTGGTGTTGCCTCTGTATAGGTCATTGGTAGAACACCTTGAGTACTGTGTCCAGTTCTGAAGACCACATGTGAGGAAGTACATAGAGTGGAGGCGGCCCAGAAGGGCGCTAACAAAATGGTGCAGGGTCTGCATGAAAAGCCCTATGAGGTGAGGCTAAAGGTACTCAATATGTACACCTAGAAGGGAAGGGGGCTATAATAGAGACCTTTAAGTACTTCATGATGGTTAATAAGGTATGGGGGGGGGGTATTTTTCAGAGGAAAAGGTGCTCTAGAACAAGGGGGCATGCCAAGAAGCAGAGGGTAGATTTCAGAGAGTTGTGAGGAAGTACTTCTTCACAGAAAGGGTGATGGATTCCTGGAACAGCCTTCCCGTGGAGGTAGTGGGGGCATAAACAGTGGTGGGGTTATAAATGCCTGGAATAGGCACAAGGGATCGTAGGGTTGGGGGGGGGGCAGCACCATAGATCAAGTAGGGTCTGCTGCAGAAATGAAGGTAGAAAAAAAATGAGCAGACTGGGTGAGCCAAGTGGCCTTTATCTTCTGACAGAGTCTATGGTTCTTTTTTCTGTGTACTGTTCTGATTGAGGCAGCGAGCTTTTCTAGCCAGATGAGTTGTGCCTTGAGTAAGGCTGATAGTTGCAGTTGCTTGCTGTTGCCATCTTGGTGGCAGGAAGGCGTGGGGCTGGCAGCCTGGCAGAGAGATATTTGCATCTTGTTTTCCATTTAAATGGGAATGATGGTAATTTAAAACCCACTCAGTCAATCTACTTTCCTTGGTACTCAGTGCTGGTGCAAAGGATGGCCCCTTTGAACTGCACAATTCAGTGGATGGAGGTAGATAATAGTGGCACTGGGGACCCGGTAGATTAAGCGGCCATCTTGGTAAGGCACTCATGTGACCTCTCTGTGTTGTTTTAACGTAGCCTTTCTCGTGCCTGCAATGAGCTAGCATGCAGTAGACAAATCTCCCCGACCATACAGGACAACAGGTGTACAAAAATAGCTGAGCAGACTAAGGAAAACCTGGTATAAACCAAAATGAAATCCGCATTCCTTTTACTGTTTCAGAAGTTAACCAAAAAAAGTGCTGAAGCAGAGTCAAAATTGGCAAAGAAGGGTGTTGTGTAAAATAGGAGATAAAGGGCAATCTAAAAATCTCGGTCAACATTTTCACCGTAACATGTACTACTGCTATATAAGCTGACCTTTTTCCTTCCCTTTGGCCTGTGAATCTTTCAGTCCCAAAACTGAGCGTTCCCTGGGAGAACTATCCAAGCAATAGGGCTCTGAGAGTACCACACTGATCTTTCCCACCACCTTACCTCTCTCTGTGTCCGCGTGCCCAGCCAGAATGACCTTGTGACCATACCGTGCTTCTGCAGTGGAGGGTAAGCCCACTGTGGCCCTGCTGTAAGGGTCATTGAGACTGCAAAAGCACAATGCTTCCCTCAGTTGTTAGCACACTGCTTCTGGCAGCACTACTCAGGCATTATCACCCTTATTTGTGGTTATGCTGCTGCATTGGATGGTCCTGGTGTTAAAAAACCTTCTAAGATGTTTCACATCTTTATGTAAGTATTATAACATGTAAGAAAAATCCTGTGCTGTGATTGGCTGAAACACCAGTACAGCCATATAATTATCTGCTGATAATTACACACCTCCGTGTCTTTGAAGGTGTCCGCTGCTTCACGACACAAATCCTGATCTGTCGCTCACACTGCTGGAGCTACAAAGAGCGCTGCTGAAGCACGTCGCTTGTAGTGTTAAAAAGTCATAGTGGCCCTTGGGTGTTGAGGATATCGAGGGAGCTGTGCCGACTCATAATTTAAAGAAAAGAAATGAATGGAAACTCACATTGGCAGCCATTGTGTGGTAACCCACCAGGAAATCACTGCTGCAGCACATCGCTGCTGTCTGTCACAGTGAGCGAGAGAAACATTGCAGGAACCATATGATCTTGCTTCAAGAAACAGCTCTTGCAGCAGGTTACACCATTAGGACTGAAGCCAGCAGGCACTAGGACCCCATGGAAAAATTCTAGCTTGCAGTATTCAGCGGGGGACCGCACCCAATGTCGGCCCCTCCCCCGATGTCAGTGATCACAAAAGGGGCGGTCCCACATTCCCAGTTCTTTTCCTGCTGTCGCACTGCTAGCATTGGCTCCTCACGGACGCCTGAACAGACCTAACAACACCGAAATCTTCTAAACAAAAATGTATTCTTTTCTACAAAACTCCATGCCTTACTTACCCTTCTTCTTCTATCGAAGGAATAATTCTCCAAATGCACCTGCGGTAAGTAGAGATCCCATTTGCCAACCACCACATGGTGGCCTGCGTGAGGTGCCCAGGCCTGTTCTGTTTGTCAACAATGTAATAGTAGGACCAGGATCCACCGCCAAAAGGCCCTTCAGGGGTTCCTTTTCTAAGAGAAGCTCAAGAAGATGGAGAAACACCCCACCTCCAAGGGGGAATCCTCCTATAAATCAGGGAAACATCGAGACTTGGGTAGGTCGAGATCCTCAAGCCAGGCCCCGGAGTCTAGGTCCAGTTCCAGCTCTAAGCGGTCCAATTGATTGCCTTTCTGGGCTCACTCTCAATCCCCTCCCATCAAGGTAAGGTCTTCATGGGACTCCTCAGCCTTGCTGCACCTGCTTAAGACCAAGAATTCTCGGGCGCCCGACTCTGCCGCCCAGCCTGGATCCTCAGACTGGCACAAGGTCAAGTTGTCTTCATAGTCTAGTGGGGCATCAGACCAACACCGGAACACTGACCATCGGTCAATCTCCCAACCCCCAAAGGCACCAGAAAGGAAGACAATGGAGCTGACGTCCCCTAAACGGATGTTGGAGTCTAAGAGGGCGACCGACCCGACACCTGCCAAATGGGTCAGAGAACCAACACCTGCACCACCGGCGCCGGCTGACACCGGTCATCAGGGGTCTTCTGGAGAAGAGGTCACCACACTGCCTGACGACCAGACAGGTGACATGGAGGATGCCAGCTTGCCCAGTGAACCGTTTCTGGATCCGATGGTTCCCCGGGACCCGGATGCCTGACCCCGCCGACAGGCCTACACTGACGACTGGCCCGTGACAGGTATGAATTTGCAGTAGGTCAAAGACCTGTTTACTTTTTGGTGGGATATCATTAAAAAGGATGTGGTGCCCACCAGGCCTCTTCCACCACCTCCACCTCCACCTCCTCCTCAAGGATCTGAGGGTGAAAGACCCCCGACCCCTAAGGAGTCAACTCCACCTCCCAGGGGCAGGTCCAGAGAGTGAAAGAGACGTCCATCACAGTCTCCCTCAGAGACTCACAGCCCTAAACGACCCAGAGGCAGATGACCCTCTTTGGGGGATGCCTCCAGGCCGGATATGTCCGACATTTCCAGGTCTCCATCCCCCTTCAGTCCTCCATCACCTGACCCACAAGACCTTCCCGGGTCACCGCCGGATGATCCCTGATTCTCAGAAATCATGAGGCACAACCAAGAAAATATGGGGTGGGAGACAGAGGATTTAGACCTCAAGAGACAACGCCTTGCCCGTCATCTCAGGCAGAAAGACCCGAAGCCTGTGGTGGTCCCACCGTTGATGGACACCTTTACAGACATTACCAAGGCTGCTTGGAAGCATCCACATTCGACTCCGGTAGTTCCGAAAAAGACTTACCACCTCTACAGGGCTCCATTGGAGGACCCGTACTTGGCGCAACAACCCCTGGCCGATTCTCTGGTCATAACTGCATCTCATGATTGGTCTCCGTGGCCTCAGCACCTGAGTACCCAGCCTTCGGATCAGGAATCTAAGCAATTAGATTTCACTGGTAGATGCATATATGCAGCTGCTACATGCTCTATAAGGTCTTTGAACTACTTGACGCACATGGTGCAGTTTCAGAATGCCCTTTGGGAACAGGGCCAAGACCTTACGAAGGATTTCCCAGATGGTGAGAAGAAGGACAAATTGCTTAATCTCCTTCAGACTGGGTCAGACATGGGGACCCAAGTTCTCTGAGCTGCTTATGACTCAGTGGACTTGATGGCCAGGAGAACAGACACAGGCGTTTGTCTCCGGAGACACTCATGGCTGAGAGTCTCCGGTTTTACTCCGGACGTCCAAAAGAACATCTTGGACGTCCCTTACAATGGAGCAGTCCTGTTTGGTGAGGAATCTGAAAGAGTGATCACCAGGCTACAGGATGCCAGGAAGGCAGTCAGGACTGTACAGGCCCAAATCTGGTTCCTTTCATAGGAACCAGAATCGTTTTCGCAGCCGGCAACACAGGCAACAGCCACGTTCCAGACAGAAACCCAGGGGCAACTTCAGTTGCAAAGGTCAAGCTAGGTTCCCCGCGGGCCAGGACCAGAAACATCCTAAATCCGCCCAGCCCACAGGGACAAATACCACCACAACATGACTCCTTCCCGGCCCCTCCCTTCCTCTGGATCTAAGGAAAGAGAAGGTCGTGGTCGCAACTCTCATCAACTTTCGAAATGGCAGAGGATAACCTTTGATCGGTGGGTGCTACTGCTGGTAAGTCAAGTGCACTCTATTGAGTTCCTCGACCACCCACCTTCAAGACCTCCCCTGCTGTCCCACTATTCAGGTCAGCATGCCCTGCTCATTCAGCAGGAGATCTTGGCACTCCTGGACAAGGAGGCCATAAGGTATGTTCCACGGAACCAGAGGGGAAAAGGGTATTATTCTCACTTCTTCCTGGCCCCAAAGACAGGGGACTTGCACCTGATTTTAGACCTCAGCAACCTCAATACTTTTGTTTTGTACAAGCGCTTCCGCATGGATGCCCTCCTGGGCCTCATTCCCATGCTCAAAGAGAGTACATGACTTGCGTCGCTGGACATGCAGGACGCTTACCTTCATCTCCCGATCGCTTGAGCGCATCAAAAGTTTCTGCGCTTCAAGTTTCTGGGATGCCACTACCAGTTCTGAGCTCTCCTCTTTGAACTGTTCTCGGCACCTAGAGTGTTCACGAAGTGCATGGCAGTCGTGGCAGCAGCTCTCAGGAGACAGGGCCAGTACGTGTTTCCATACCTAGATGACTGGCTCCTTATGGCACCCTCACGGAATGCCCTGATGACCGCGATCCTGGATACCCGTTCCCTCTTCCATTCACTGGGCATCACCATCAATCAGAAGTCGTGCCTTCTTCGTCTCAGAAATTGCTGTTTATAGGAGCAATTCTAGACACCACTCAAGGAAGGGCATTCCTACCTCAGGACAGGGTGGAACACATCAGATCCCTCATAATGTTCATAATGTGAAAGAAGGCGGTACCAGCCAGGATCGTTCTTTGCCTGGTTGGGCACATGGTGGCTGCCATTGCAACAGTTCCACTAGCTCAACTCCATATGTGGGTCACCCAGTGGATGTTGCTGACCCAGTGGGACCAAAAGCAAGATCAACTGCAGCATCCAGTCGAGATCACGAATGCCGTCATCCGAGACTGGCAATGGTGGCTCGTCCCAGAGCATCTATCAACGGGAGTCCCCTTTGTAGCGCTGCCTCCAACAGTGACTCTCTCAACGGATGCCTCGGGGTACGGATGGGGAGCTCACCTCAACGGAGTCAGGACCCAAGGCTCCTGGTCGTCTCTGGAACCTCACCTCGACATAAACATTCTGGAGATGAGAGCTGTCCTTTACGCTTTACAGGCCTTCCAGTCAGAGATGCCACCAGGTACTCTCCTGTTACAAACAGACAATACCGCGGTGATGTACTATCTCAACAAGCAAGGAGGCACTCACTCCTACCCCCTTTGCAGGGAGGCCAAGAGGGTGTGTGATTGGGTACTACAACATGGCGCAGTGATCATTGCAGTATGTGTTCCCGGAGTGGACAACACTATCACGGACATTCTAAGCCGATCACAAGCCAGTGTGTAAGAATGGGAACTGCTTCAGGAAGTCGCAGAGGACCAGTTTCACAGATGGGGGACACCAGAATTAGACCTCTTCGCGACCCCATCCAACACAAAACTGCCCAATTTCTGCTCGCTAGATCCAGGGTCTGGTGTTTTCTGGTGAGACGTGTTGTCCCTCTCTTGGACGGGCAGGTTTCTCTATGCTTTCCCTCCCTTCCCTTTGATCCAGAGGGTTCTATTGAAGCTCCGACAAGAACGGGCGTCTCTCATTATGATAACGCCATTTTGGCCCAGGCAGATTTCGTTCCCTCTATTGCACCAACTGGCCCAGGAAATCTCCAGTGCCTCTGCCATTCAGCTCTCACCTACTGTCCCAGGAGGCAGGCTCCTTAGTCCATTTGGATCTTTGGTCACTGAACCTGCATGCCTGGCTCCTAAGGACATAGCAGTCATGAGATACGGGGTCTCTCAGGACATTGCAGACATTTTGGCGGTGGCCAGAAAGCCCTCTACTCACTCCACCTATGCCATGAAGTGGCGCAGATCTCGCATCTGGGCACGGGCTCATGGGCTGACCGCATTGGACTGCTCGGAGAGGTCAGTTTTAGATTACCTCCTATCCCTCTATGAGGCAGGGCTTGCCTATTCCTCCATTAAGGTACATCTCTGCGCCATTTCGGCATACCAGTCACCGGTAGGTCACAGGTCTCTAGCACAACTAGAGGCTTCCCGCACTTTCTTATGCGGCATCCTTCATTTGAGACCTCCCGTCAAAGACCCGATTCCACCTTGGAATCTTCCCTTTGTCCTAGAGCAGCTTACACTACCACCTTTTGAACCAGCCGTGAATTGCGAGCTGCGTCTCCTCACCTGGAAGACGCTATTTTTAGTTGCAGTTACTTCTGCCAGAAGAATTTCTGAGCTTCATGCACTTATGTGCAAAGATCCTTATTTGTTTTTTCACAAGGACGAGGTGTCCTTAAGGACAAATCCTAAGTTTCTTCCCAAAGTGGTTTCGGGCTGTCATGCTCAACCAGGATATAGACCTTCCGGTGTACTACCCCAGTCATTCTAACAGAGGAGAAGTCCTGATCTTACTTCGTGACACAGCTCTTGCAGCAGGTTACACCATTAGGACTGAAGCCGGCAGGCGTCAGGACCCCGGACCCCACGGAAAAATTCTAAGCTATCTTCAGCGGGACCGCCCCGGCGTCGGTCCGCCTCGGGCGTCAGGCGTAGTACATAAAGAGCGGTCCCCGATTCCCCAGTTCATTCCGCCCGTCGACTTGCATGTCTCGACCCGCCGGTTCAGCTCTAGTGCGCGGCGTGGTTGAAGTTCTTTCCCTACGGGAAATTCGGTTTCTACAAGCAAGTTTTTTGCTGATGTCTCTCCGACCTCCCGTCACTCTTCCAAGTGTGCTTGCGGAAACAGATCCCTTCAAGGATCCCACGGCCCTGCGTCCGGTGCCTAGGCCCAGACCACGATAACCGGGCCTGCTCCTTCTGCCAGGGGTTTAACAGTAGAACCCGGTTCCGACGTCAGAAGGCCCTTCAGGCTTTCTTACTGGAAGAAAAGCTTAAGACCATGTCTTCCAAGGGGGAATCCACTAAAAAGTCCCACAAGCACGCTGAGAAACGAAGGGAGAAGACCCCTTCCAGGGCTTTGGACTCTCGCAGCTCCGGTTCCAGGTCCGACCGCTTCCCCTCCAGGGCCAGCTCTCAGCCTCCCCCGGCTGCGGTCAGGAAGTCCTCTTCTCAGGCCAAGTCCACCAGGCCGTCCTCGTCTTCATCCTCCAGGGCCTTGGTAAAGTCTGGGGATCGCCATCATCATCATAAGTCGGGTTCCCGCCCTTTGTAACCCGACGTCAGGTCAGCTTCCTTGCCTCCTCGCAAGACGTTGGAGCTTACTTCTTTGAAGAGACCTCAGGATCCGACGCCGGTGCATCCGTCGTCGTCCTCTCGCCATACATCCCTGGAGCCGCCGTCGGCCAGACGACCGTCGCCGGCCAAGCCAACACCACAGCAGACGCCGGTAGGGGGGCCGGCGCCCGCTCCTCCTGAGAAGAGAGCCCCGACGCCTCCGACCGACGTCGGTCAGGAGACCTTAACCGAGGAAGAATTGACACAGCCTGAGGACCAGACGGGCGACCCCGGTCTTGTCGAGACGCCCAGGGAACCCTCACCATTACCCTCGCCCCCTGTGGAGCCGACGCCGGGACCAGACGACCGTCACGGTGCCCGGACCGTCGTCGGGCCTTTCTTTAGCGGATGTGAAGGACCTCTTCACTTACTGGTGGGACACCATAAAGAAAGACATGGTTCCCACTCCTCCTCCTTCTCTTCCTCCTACACCCCCGGTTCCTGCACCCCCCTCGCCATCGGGGTCGGTAGGCCATTTACCTCCTCCCCGGGAGCACGGAACCCCTCCCAGGGGGAGATCTGAAAAACGGAGACCTCCGTCTAAATCCTCTTCTAGGTCACCCAGCCCCAAGAGACCCAGGAGACACCGACGATCACCTTCGACGGAGGCCACGGGATTAGAGTTCTCAACATCCAGATCCCCATCTCCTCTCTCCATCCCTTCTCCGGACCCACGTGAAATGCCGAAGTCTCCTCCGGATGACCCTTCGTTCTCGGATATTATGAGGCATATCCAAGAGAACATGGGATGTGATAGACCCCGAAAGGATACGCCTTGCCAAATATCTTCGGCAGAAGGACCCCAAGCCTGTGGTGGTGCCACCCTTGGTTGACACTTTCGTGGACGTCACCAAGGCAGCATGGAAGCGTCCACATTCGCTCCTGGCGATGCCGAAGAAAGCTGATCGCTTGTACAAGGCTCCTAGAAAATACCAGTACTTGACTCAGCAGCCTCAGGCCGACTCTCTGGTCATCATAGCCTCACATGACCGGTCCCAGAGACCGCAGCATCTGAGCACCCTGCCACCGGACCCAGAGTCCAAGCAGTTGGACGCTATAGGCAGGCGCATGTATGCTTCCGCTACCTGCGCCATCAGATCCTTGAATTATTTAACCCACATGGTTCAGTTCCAAAATGCCTTGTGGGAACAGGTCTTGAAGTGGATGAAAACTGCGGAAGGTGGGCAGAAGGAGGAGATGCTTCAGCTCCTCGTGCAGGTTGGATGTTGGGAACCCAGAATTGCTCTGAGCAGCGTCGACTCCAGCGGACTCTCGGCCCGAGCAGCAGCTTCTGGCATATGCCTCCGGAGGCACTCTTGCTCAGCGTCTCCGGCTTTACCCCAGGCGTCAGAAGAATATCATGGGCGCTTCATTAGAGGAAGTCTTGTTTGGTAAACCTTCAGAAAGATTATTACCAGACTTCAAGAGGCCGGGAAGGCGGTGAGGAGTCGGTCCAGGCTATGTACCGACCCAGGCTTAGTTCCTTCGTAGGAACCAAAGCGGGTCGTGGACAGATGCAGAGGCAGCGGTCCCATTCCGCTCCACAACAGAGGGCTCTGGATTCGTACAGCCCAGGGAACAGCCAGCGGGCGAGCCAGCGTGCTCCGACCGGCCCAGTCAGCGGGCCCCTCAGCCGCCACAGCCTGACTCCTTTCCGGCCCCCGGCCCTCAGGATCAATGGGAAATCATGGTCGGGGGTCACATTGCAAACTTCCTGCCGGGATGGCAGGCTATAACCACTGACAGGTGGGTTCTTCAGTTGGTCGAAAGAGGCCACTATATAGAATTCGAAGAAAAGCCACCCCCGAGGCCTCCTTTGCTCTCCCGGTATCCGGGTCAGCACAAATCTATGATATGGCAAGAAGTACTTGCACTCCTGCAAAAGGGAGCGATAGAGTACGTCCCGGAGAACCAGAGAGGACAAGGGTATTATTCCCACTTCTTTCTGGTTCCAAAGAAAACAGGGGACCTCCGTCCGATTTTGGACCTCAGCAACCTCAACGTGTCGGTCGCCTACAAGAGATTCCGCATGGTGACTCTTCCGGGTCTTATTCCCATGCTGAAACAAGACGCCTTCTTAGCATCTCTAGACATGCAGGACGCATACCTGCATATCCCTATAGCTCAGGCACACAAGAGGTTCCTGCGCTTCGAGTTCCTCGACCACCACCTTCAATTCGAGCCCTTCCATTCGACTGTCATCTGCACCCAGGGTCTTTACCAAGTGCATGGCAGTTGTGGCAACATCTCTAAGGAGACAAGGCCATTATGTGTTTCCGTACCTGACGTTGGCTTCTCCATGGCCTCAGAGAGGCGTTGTTATGTCGCGATCCAGAGCACCCAGGTCCTTTCCGATCTCTGGGCATCTTAATCAACCACGAAGTCTCTCCTGGTACCGTCGCAGAAACTGCAATTTATAGGCGCAGTACTGGACACCGTTCAGGAAGAGCTTTTCTTCCAGATGACAAGCCGGAGGCGCATCAGATCCCTCATCAGGGAGCTATCGTCGAACAAGACCTTCCTGCCAGGTCGGTCCTTCTTGCTTTCGTACACACGGCTGCGCCATTCCTACCATCCCTTCGCAAAGGCTCCACATGCGGGTAACTCAGTGGATGCTCAAGGTGCAATGGGATCAAAGGCAAGACCACATGCAGCATCCGGTCAGAATCACGAACACCGTGATTCGAGACTGGCAGTGGTGGCTAGACCCAGGGTCGCTCTCCACGAGCGTCCGTTTGTAGCGCCATCCCGGAGGTAATCCTCACCACAGACACCTCAGGTCTAGGGTGGGGGCACACCTGGACGGGTGAAGTCCCAGGTGCGTGGACCCTCTGGAGGCTCATCTCCATATCAGTGTTTTAGAGATGAGGCGGTCCTTTATGCCCTGCAGGCTTTTCAGTCAGAAATCCATGAGTACTCTCCTGCTTCAGACAGACAACACAAGCGGTGATGTATTACCTCAACAAACAAGGAGGTGCGCACTCTTACCCCCTTTGCAGGGAGGCCATGAGGGTGTGGGATTGGGTAATCTGACACGGCGCGAATCTGATCACTGTACATGTTCCCGGGGTGGACAACACGATTGCAGATGGCCTGAGTCACTCCCAGGCCAGAGTCCACAAGTTGGAACTTCTTCAAGAGGTAGCAGAGGATCTGTTTTTTTGATGGGGAACTCCAGAGTTGGACTTGTTTGCATCCCCATCCAACGTAAAAACTGCCCAATTTTTGCTCGCTAGATCCAGGGCCTGGTGTTTTCTGGCGAGACGCGTTGTCCCTCTCCTGGGCGGACAGATTTCTCTACGCTTTCCCTCCCTTCCCGTTGATCCAGAGTGTTCTTCTCAAACTGCGCAGGGAGCATGCAACAATGATCCTGGTGGCCCCTTTCTGGCCCAGACAGATCTGGTTCCCCTTGCTAATTCAGCTATCCCGGGAACCTCCGCTCCCGTTGCCGTTCAGCTCCCATCTCTTGTCTCAGGAGGAAGGTTCACTGGTCCACCCGGACTTACGCTCACTGAACCTGCATGCATGGCTCCCTAGAGACATAGCCATCTTAAATCACAGGGTCTCGCAAGAGGTGCGGAAGTTCTTTCTGCAGCCAGAGAAAACCCGGCAAGCATGCGGCGTATGCCATGAAATGGCGCCGTTTTATTTGGTAGCGAAACGCGATTATTCCCATTTAGGTTGCCGGTGGGAGTGGTGTTGGATTACTTGCTCTCCTCTTTCGTTCGGGTCTCGCCTACTCCTCTATCAAGGTACACCTTTGTGCCATCTCTGCCTACCACCTTCCGGTGGGACATCGTACAGTGGCACAATTGGACGCCTCTCGGGAATTTTTGAGAGGGGTGTTACACCTTAGGCCACCCATTAAGGACCCAGTGTCTCCATGGGATTTGCTCTTTGTCCTGGAGCAACTCACGCTCCCCCCCTTCGAACCTGCCGCGGATTGCGAGCTACATTTTCTGTCATGGAAAACGCTATTTTTGGTTGCTGTTACTTCAGCAAGAAGAATTTCTGAGCTGAGTTTTCCACTGGGATAGAGTATCCCTGAGGACGAATCCTAAATTTTTGCCTAAGGTGGTTTCTTCACTCACTCTAAATCAGGACATTGACCTGCCGGTCTACTTCCCGAACTACTCGAATAGAGGAGAGGCTCTGCTTCACACCCTGGATGTTCACCGCAGCCTGAGGTATTATCTCAACAGAACTAAACCTTTTTGTAGTTCTGAGCAACTTTTCGTTTCCTTTTCTGAGAGGATGATGGGCCAACCTGTATCTAAACAGTCCCTGTCTCGCTGGCTTGTCCAGTGTATTTCATTCTGTTATGAGCTCAAACAGAAGCCCCTCCCGGGTTCAGTCCGGGGTCATTCCACTAAGGGCGTGGCCACCTCCTTTGCAGCACTCCGAAATGTCTCCACTTCTGCCATATGTGCTGCAACCACTTGGAACTCTGTGCATACATTTATCAGGCATTGTAGCCTGGACACCGCCTCTCGGCGAAGAGACGGTTTCGGTCTGGCGGTGCTACAGGGTCTCCTGTCCTAGATTCAGGACCTGGAATGTATTTCTCGAAGATCTACTGTTATGGTAAGTTCTTACGTAACTGTACTTTACAGACCCTGGACGTACAGTAGAGCCTCAGATACTATCTGGCTAGAACCAGATCTCATCGCAAGTCAGACCAGCTCTTTGTTTTTTTCACACACCGGATGTAAGGCACACCTGTGTCTAAGCAGTCATTCTCCAGATGGCTTGTGAAATGTATTTCATTCTGTTACTAGAAGTGCAACAAACCTTTACCAGGACCGGTTAAAGGTTACTCCATGAGAGGGGTGGCTACCTCTTTCACGGTGTTCAAGAACATCTCTACGTCAGCCATCTGTGCAGCAGCAACTTGGAGCACTGTACACACCTTCATCAGGCATTACAGTCTGGATATAGCCTCTAGACGCAGAGCAGGTTCGACTTGGCTGTCCTTCAGGGACTTTTGTCCTGAAATCTGATCAACATCTGTCCTATCCTCCTCCCAATAAGGAAGTAGTTCCCTAACTGCTTGGGAATCAGTCCTAATAGTGTAACCTGCTGCAAGAGCTGTTTCTTGAAGTAAGATAGTACAGTTACGTAAGAACTTACCGTAACAGTAGATCTTCGAGAACAGCTCTTGCAGCAGGTAGTTTCCCTCCCACCTTCCCCTCTGGAGGTTGAGTCTTCTGACCTAGTTTCTAGGCTACAGCGTCTTTGACAGCATCCTATTACAAACCTTCCTTTGGAAGCGGATCCTCGGTCTCCCCTTCAGAGGTCACCTTTGGGCCGGGAGTCTCCAGTGGGAGAACTGGGGATGCTGGGAGACCACCCCCTTTTATGTGATACCTGACTTTGGGGGCGGGGCCGATGTCGGGGGTGGTCCCCCGCTGCATACTGCTAGCTAGAAATATTCCCTGGGGTCCTGGCATCTGCGGGCTTCAGTCCTAATGGTGTAACCTGCTGCAAGAGCTGTTCTCGAAGATCTGCTGTTACGGTAAGTTCTTATGTAACTGTACTGTCCTTGACAGGATGTTTTTTTCAACTTTTACAGCACTTCCCCTATAAAATAAAAGTTACTGTAACTTTATAACGTGTAACGAAAATCAGTTGCTGTTATTTGTCTTACACGTTATAAGAGCAACAAGGCACTTCAATGTGTGATTATGGTCAATAATCGCACACTTCTCTCAGGTGTTTAAAGTGCCTTGTGCCTAACACCCTTAAGAGGCATGTGATCATTGACCCATAATCACACACCCTGTTGTGCTTTATTGCATTCACAAGCCATGACTGGTGTACATTACAGGATTTTAATGCACGCCCCAAGGGTATCGTGAGACATGAGCCGAAGGCCAAGCATTCCTTCACCCCTATGAAGTGCATTAAACTCCTATGATACACATCCTAGAGGGGTTTATTACATTTATAAAATGGCTCTGAGTAGGTTTTTGGGGAAGGAAAATGAGATTCAGCACCTGACTGTGTTTATAGAGATCAATGCACTGTCAGGTGATATGTCTCAGCTAGTGTAATTTATATGTTTTTTTCCTTGCCATTTTGTCATTTTTTATATGGAACCTATGTGAGATGACACACTGATTATTATGGGGACCAACAAATGCTGGCCATAGGGGACTCATTGAGAGAATACAGAGGAGCGCATCAAAAATTATTTAGAGTGCCCACAGATAATGAATATTATTAGGTCTGCATAGCCTTCAGAGAAGGAGAGTTGGGGAGACTTACTAATGATCAGTAAAATAACTGATGACTGTGACTTACTTTGTTCACAGTGGGCATGGGACTAAAAATGTCTGCTGTACCAGAGAGCATTACAAACAACTGTAAGTAAACAGTTTTAAGACAAAGGAGGAAATATCTTACTTCGAGGGTATCTCTTTCAACAGGTCTTCACCAGTAGGACTAAACCATTAGGCACCAGGACCACACAGAAACCTTTCTGTCTAGCAGTCTTCCAGAGGGGGCCACCCACCTCTGATGTCAGCCATCCTATAAAGGCAGGCAGCACACACACACACACACACACTCTCCTCAGTTCTTTCCCGCTGTTGACCAACGCATGTCGGACCACTGACACTGCCGTTGCTATGGTCAACCTCCATTTTCCCACATTTAACCACACTTCATTATTTTTTGTTTTTACTTCAGTTTAACATCGAAATTTTGTGTTTTCAAAACCTTCCTCACCTTCCAACTGCTCTGCAAAGTGTGCCTGTGGCAAACAGATCCCGGACAAGGACAGTCATTCTGCCTACATCTCGTGCCTAGGCTCAGACCATGACATCCAAGCCTGCAAGACCTGCCAGACGTTCAACCCAGCCACCCACAGTCATTGCCAGAAGATCCTGGAAAACCACCTCCTTAAGCAGAAGATCACCTTGATGGAATGGGAACTACAGGCCAGGAGCTCCTCTGTTTCCCCAGCTTAGTCCTCGGGGTCTTCATCTCCAAAGTCCCGGGACAAATCTACTGGGAAACATAAGCATAGAGACAAGGACTGGGACTGTCGGCGGTGTGCCTCCTGCTTACAGTTCCCACACAAGGAGTCTTTGACTGCAAAACAGTTCTCCTCATCCCTTGGGGGGATCCTCACAGCCATGCATGCCCTAACAGGGCTACCAGTGGCCCTGCCACCACCTGAGTCTCCTTCGCAGGCAGCAGCTCTTCAATATGTGGTACTCTGTTTCCTGGTACCCAGCCCCTCCTTTCCCAGTCCTTGTTCTCTGCGGGCTGTTAGGTGGCTCGGCTGGAGTCTTTTCAGCCGGCACGTGTGCAGCTAGCGCCAGCCTCCCCAGCACCCACACCACCAATGCTGGCCTCATCTTCTGGGACTGCCACTGGTTCCACACACCCCCTGTCAGGGCCAGCTGCTGCAGGACACTAGTGCCTCCCTGAGCCCGGTGTCTCCTCACCTTCGCTTTGGGGGGGGGGTCACCCCCCACTCCAGGGCCTGTCTCACCACAGCCGGTCCCCATGGACACCCCTCCAGCATTGCCTTGTGCGGCACCGACTGGACCTGCACCTGTTCTTCCTCTGCTGCAGCTGTGGGTCCCACGGTGATCCAGCCTCCTCAGCTGGCGCCTGTGGGGCCGGTGCCCATCCTCCCACCATGGTGGGTCTGGTGCCCGTCCTGCTGCTATCCATGCTGGCAGGACCTGCATCTGTGTACCCTACATCAGCTCCTGCTGGTCTGGCATCTATGTACCTTTATTTGATGCCAGTGGGACCTATGCCAGGCTACTCATACTCCGCTCCGGTGGGACCATCACTGATCTCTACTTCCCTGATGCCTGTGGGACTGCCACTGGCCCCTTTGGATTATCACTGTCTGATCACGGCTCTGTGGTCCTTTATGCAGATGCAAGTCCCTGCCTGAGGGCACTGGCCCCGACCACCCCTCAAGGGCCTCTCTTAGGACCCACCTCCCTAGCCTCTATTCAGCCAGGCCCTAGTATTCCTCGCACATCCAGGGATGGGCCCAATGCCAGGTCAACTGGATGCTCGGACGATTGTTGGCCAGTAAGGTGGGGACAATAATGCAGACGATGCTGACCAGAGCTTTAGCAGTGAGTACTCCTCCTGGGTTCGGATTCCTCTGAAAACACCAGCATTGTCCTAAGTCCCACCCCCCTCGACAACCCCATCACAGAGCATTTAAACATACATATGAACATACCTAAGAAGCTGGCAGAAAATGCCAGTTGGTCCATCTAGTCTGCTCATTTTGCAGGGTCCACAGCTTGAGCTACTGTCCCTGCCTCCCCACTCCACTCCTCCCATCCTTCCTACCCATGATCCTTACCTTCCCCATATGCGTATCCTAGCCTGTCTTGAAGCTTTCCATTATCTTCAATGGGACCACCTCTTCTTGCAGTGCATTCCAGTTGTCTACCACCCTCTGTGAAGAAGTGCTACTTCACCTTCCTCCTAACCCTCCCCCCCCCCAGCTTAAGGCTGTGCCCTCTCATGCTGTGGTTGCCACTAGGCTTAAAGAGACCCTCCTTATCCACCTTATTTATCCCTTTCAAGTACTTAAAGGTCCCAATCATGTCCTCTTTCTCTCCTGTCTTCCAGGGAGTACATGTTTAGTGCCCTTAACCTCTCCTCATATGCCTTACCCTACTGACCCGCTATCATCTTTGTAGCCCTCCTCTGAACTTTCTCCAGTAGGTTAATGTCCTTTTTCAGGTGTGGGCATCAGTACTGAACTCCATACTCTAGATGCTGCCTCACCAGTGGCCTGCATAAGGGCAGTATAACCTCCTCTCTCCTCATACTGATCCCCTAGCTTTGCATTCCAGCATCCTCTTTGCCCTTGCTGCTGCATTCTTACACTGCGTGGAATTCTTCAGGTCACTAGTGATCATCGCTCCCAGGTCCTTCTCCTCCTCCTCTGATGCAGATACCTGGACTCCACCCCGGTAGTACTATGTACAGGTAGTTTATGGCCATCATGAGGCACATTCAGACCGCCATGGGGTGGGAGATAAACGAACAGGACCCAGAGCGGCATCGGCTTGCCATATACTTATGTCAGGTGGATGCCACTCCTCTGGTGGTCCCCCCCGATTATCAGCTTCTATTAGGACATTACCTGGGCTGCTTGAAACTGCCCCCATATGGTACCAACAGTATTCAGAAAGCCTAACAGGCTTTACCACACCCAGGTTGGCAAGCCGTTGTTTAGTGAACTGCCCAAGGCTGATTCAGTCATTATCAATGCAGTGCACAACCGCAGCAAAAGACGGAAGCATCTAAGCTCCCTGTCCCCAGACGAGGAGTCCTGTCAGCTGGACCAGATGGGCAAGTGTGCCGTCGCCTCTGCCACGTGGGCCATCAGTTATTTGTCTTATATGGTACAATACCTGAACCTGCTCTGGGACCAGGCTAAGGAGGCTGCCCTAGTCATGCTGGATGACCCTTCCAAGCAACAGATGCTCCAGACCCTTAAAACAGACTTGGACGTCGGTACCCATGTCCTCCGGGCTGTCTATAATGCGGTAGATGCTTCAGGCCGAGTGACGGCTGTTGGTATCTGTATGAGACCCCACTCCTGGCTTCAGGTCTCCAGCTTCATGCAGGATGTCCAGTCTAACATTGTGGAAGCACTCTTTTGGAGGGTTTAAACATTTTGGAGGAGATGTCCAGGTTATCATCTCCAAACTCCAGACCTCAGGATGGACTCTCAAATCCATCCGTTGTGTGTACCATACCCAGCCAAAGTCAAGACAGCAGGCTCCCTTTCATCACTTCTCTCGCAGACAAGTCTGTCCCCCTCCCAAAACCCAGGGCAAGCACAAAGCAAGGGCAGCTGCCCCCTCCCTCCTCAGCTGCCTTCTGCAATGCCTGAGATGTAGCTACAGTTACAGCAGTGGCTGCTCCTGACTCCTTGCCAACCTAGTCATTCCACAGGATGCAGTCATTGGGGGTTGCTTGTCACTTCACTTGGACAGGTAGAAGGAGATAACCACAGACAACTGGGTGCTGCAGCTCATTGAGCATGGCCACACTCTTGACTTCATAGAGTGGCCTCCAGAAAACTCTCCAGGCAATTCCTCATGTCCTGCCGGCCATGTCCCTCTCATCCGGGAGGAAATCCAGGCCTTACTACAAAAAAAGCCATAGAGCTAGTCCCAAGGCATCAGCAGAGAAGGAGTTCTACTCCCACTTCATTCTGGTCCTCAAGAGGATGGGAGACCTTCAGCCCATCCTGTGTCTAAGTCAGCTGAACCTGTTTATAGAGTACACACAGTTTGGGATGGTCATCTTTAAGGTTTACTGCCCCTGCTACATTAGGGGAACTGGCTTTGTTCCCTGGATATGCAGGATGCCTACCTGCATATTGAGGTTTTCAGTTCCCACTGGCACTTTCTCCACTTCCACTTCCACTTCCAGGGAGTGCACTACCAGCTCAGATCGCTGCGCTTTGGTTTGTCCTCAACCCCCAGGGTCTTCACCAAATGCGTGGCAGTGGTGGCAGCTGCCATAAGGCGGCAGGGGTTGTACGTCTTTCCCTGCCTGGACGATTGGCTGCTAGCGGCCCCATCCAGGGGCCACCTTCTTTAAACTCTTTCTCACACCTGCAGCCTGTCCCAAGCTTTGACCATTACTATCAACCTACCAAAATCTTTCTTGACTCCTTTCCAGCACCTCCTGTTCGTAGGGGCAGTGTTGGACACCTTCCAGGGGAAGGCCTTCTACCCACAGACGGAGCTGAGTGTCTGATGGACCAGGCGCATCTCCATTCCAGCCGTCAAATTCTGGTGAGGGTCTTTCTGAGGCTTTTAGGCCTCATGGCTGCAGCCGTTGCCACAGTTTTCTCGCCAGGCTGCATATGCGCATACCTCAGTGGACACTGCAGAACCTGTGGGACCAATGCATGGACACCATGGATCAACCAGTGCTAGTGTCAGGTCCAGTCAAGAAGGTGCTGTTGTGGTGGCTGGAACCCAGCTACCTATTTCGGGGAATTCCCTTTTCTCTACCTCTCTTAGCATATTCTTACAATGGAAACCTCCAGCCTCGGTTGGGGATCCCACCAACCTCAAGGACCATGGTCCGAGATAGAAAGGGATATAAATGTCCTGGAGATGCAAGCAGTTTTGTTTGCCCTGCAAGCCTTTCAGACTCAGCTCTCTGCGGGTCCGCTCTTGGTTCAGATGGACAACATGCGTGTAGTTTTTTACATAAACAAGCAGAGGGGACTCATTCCTATCTGCTGTGCAGGGAGCCAATAAGAGTCTGGTACTGGGCCATCAACCACGGCCTGAAACTCTTGTCCGTTCATGTTCCCAGTGACCAAAACATCCTGGCAAATAGTCTAAGCCTCTTGCAGTCCAGAGCCCATGAGTGGGAACTTCTGACCTCAGTAGAAGGAGGCCTCTTCGACAGATGGGGTTGGCCTGAGTTGGACTTTTTTGCGTCCTCACACAATGCAAAACTGCCACTTTTTTGCTCACTAGATCCAGGGCTTGGGGTTTTCTGGTGAGACGCATAGTCCCTCTCCTGGACAGGGAGGTTTCTGTATGCCTTCCCTCCCTTCCCACTCCTAGATGGAGGGGACTACAATGATCCTCATTGCCCCCTTTTGGCCTCGTCTGATCTGGTTTCCCTTGTTACAGCAACTGCCAGTGGAACCTCTGCTGTCCCTGTCCCGTGCACAGGCTTGCTTTCTCAGAAACTGGACACTCTGGTACATTCAGACCCGAAGTCTCTCCATCTCCATGCATGGCTCCTGAGAACATAGCTGTTGCCAGATTTGGGTTCTCCCCCAGTGTGGTGCATTTTCTTGGTGGCGGCCATGGCCAGAAAGCCCTCCACCAGGGCCACCTACTCTATCAAATGGAAGCATTTTGCTGCATCGCACCATTTGGATCCCTTTATCTGTCCAGTGGATCAGGGTTTGGAGTACCTTCTGCCCCTCTCAGACTCAGGTTTGTGGTACGGTACTGCTCTGTTAAGGTACATCTCTCTGCCATATTTGCACATCATATAACTGGGGGGCTCAGTAGCCCAACTTGATGTCTCCTGCACATTCTTGTGGTGCATCCTGCATTTGAAGCCCCCAATAAGGGACCTTATCCCACCTTGGGACCTTAATTTTAAACTTATGCTGCCTCACATTGAACTGTCCACATCTTGAGAGCTATGCTTTTTGTTGTGGAAAGCATTATTTTTAGTTGCCATTACTTCTGCTTGAAGGATTTCAGAACTTCAAGCCCTCATGTGTAAGGAGCCTTATTTGGTTTTTCACAAAGACAAGGGTGTTTCTTCCTAAGGTAGTGTCGGATTGTACTTTAAGTCAGTCCATCCACCTGCCCATTTGTTATCCTGAGCATTCCAGTCAAGGAGAGGCATTGCTCCATACTTTGGATGTGCATAGAATCCTGAGGTACTATACACACCGGACTAAGGACTCCCAGAAGTCCAATACGTTTGTTTCATCCTCTGGGAAAGAGGGTGCCCCAGTGTCCATTGTTTATCTAAATGGTTAGCCAATTCCACTGTCTATTGTTACCAGAAGTATGGCAGGGAACTCTCTAGAGGAGTTAAAGGCCACGCCTCAAGCGATATGGCCGCATCAGTAGCTTGTTTCAGAATGTGTCAGCTACTGACATTTGTGCTGCTGCCACATCAAGCACTGTCCACACTTTTGCCGAACATTACAGCCTGGACGTCGCCTCTAGGCGAAGGGCCAAATTCAGCATAGCTGTCCTCCAAGGCATGCTTTCTTAGGCTGTTTTTCCTTTTGCCTACCACACGGACTGTCTATCTGTAGTGCCAGAATGGCTTGGGACTCAGTCCTACCAGTAATGGCCTGCTGCTAGAGATCCTATCAAAGTAAGATAGTACAGTTACATAAGAACTTACCTTAACAGTAGCTCTTCAAGAGGATCTCTTGCAGCAGGCCCTGCTTTCCCTTCCTCCCTCCTTCCTCCTCTCCTGTGTGTGTCTCTCTCCCCTTCCATAGGGGCAGACCTTCTGCTGTTACTTTTTTTTTTTTTAATCCAGCTGTTTGGTCCCCGTCGCCTCCTTCTGGTGATGGGGACACATAGGTATTTTACGGTTTTCTCCCTTTGCCCCCACCTAGGCCCCGGCACCTGTCTGTGTGAGTGCCGGGAGGCACGCTACGCACCCCGTGGTGCCAGCTCAGCGCCTTCCACCTCCCCTAGCTTTTGCCGCCCCCTCTCAACCTACACTACCCACCGGACCTCCACTTTGTTGGGGCGGAACTACGGGGGGGCATCAACCACCCTTGGGAAGGGAGCTGCACATCGGCATGCTTAATCCTGCTCCACCCCCCCCCATGCCAGCACCCCGATGGCCCGAGGTCGTTCCCAAACTCAGTTCGCCGGCGCAGCGCGAGGTAAGGCATCCAGCACCTTAACCCTCAGCGCCACCAGGCCAGCTGCTTTTACTTTTTTTATACTATTGGGATAACCACCCCCTCCAGCATCCTACTTATGGTCTCCGATGGGAGAACTGAGGAGGGTGTGGTGGCCACCCACCTTTATAGAACTAGCTGACATCAGCCGGCCCCCTCTGGTAGACTGCTGGCTAGAAAGGTTTCCGTGTGGTCCTGGTGCCTTAAGGCTTAGTCCTACTGTTGATGGCCTGCTGCAAGAGATCCTCTAGAAGATCTACTGTTACGGTAAGTTCTTACGTAACTGTACTTTACACTCGGAGAGTGGTGAACCTTTGGAGTGTGTTGCCTAGCAAGTCATGTGCTCCAATATGGATTCAGTGAAATGTGCTTTGAACCAACATACTGATGGAAGATATTTACTCACTAGTACCACTAAGTAAAGGAGGACAGTTTTATAGGCTTCATGCCTCCTTTCGTCCTGTCATTCCTGGTATAATTTCATCTCTTCTGGGGAAAGATTCTGGGTCCCACACTGGCTGACAGTTTCTTTTCCTTTTCACTTCTTATAGGTGGAGCTGGAAAGGCAAAAACTGAAAGGAGAGGTGCAAGAGCTCATGGCGGAGAGATCCAGCCTGGACCGCAGCATCTCGGACATGGAGAGACAGAAGGACCAGTCACTCTTAGAGCTACAGGGGTTAAAGGTCATTTGAAATATGTGATACTTTGTGTGGCAGCTACATTCTACATATGAACGTTCAAAAAAAAAAGCCAGCAGATACAGACCATACGGTCTATCGAGTCTGCTCAAGTGTGCATCTCCCAGTCTAATCTACTGCAGCACCCTCCACCCCACCTCTTGCCCATCCATCTGATTTATTGCTCCCTTCTGCTGACTCCTCCATCCCTAGCTTACCCTCAGTTTTGACCTTACCTTTGACCCTGTCTCATCCCCTCTTAAAACTGTCCACAGATTTCAATGATATATCAGCTCCTCTGGCAGTGCGTAACACCTCTCTACCACCCTTTCTGTGGAGTAGTGCCTCCTTATTTCCCTCTTGAATCTTGCACCCTCCAGTTTCAGACTGTCTCTCCCTTCCCCCTTATTATTATTTATTTATGTCTTTGGTTACTAGGTAGGTGCACTGATCCAAGGGACCGTTTTCAGGCATGACCCGGGCCATGAAAATGGCACAAAAGTATGTACAGTACAGCACATGACATGGAGTACAGGTGCCAACAACATGGTAAAAGGTAAAGCACACAATGATTGTAGACAAGGGTAGCATAGGTAAGCAGTGCATTGAGTGGTTGGTACATAGTTTAGATATGCAGTACATTGAGTAGGTCGGTACACAGTTTAGATAGACAAAACAGTGAAGCGTGACCCGCTGGGCCCCACGCAATAATAAAATGCTGTGGGATTGCCATGGGGGGGGGGCACAAATGAATAGGGTACCCCAACGGGGGATGACAGTATGTAGGGCAGGGGATGGAAAGGGGATTACAAAGCAGGGAAGGAATCATGTTACCCGAGAGGGCAAGAACATTTGGCTGCCATCAGTAGCCGGGTCTTGCGACGGGTTTTGAAGGTGAGGTGAGTCAGTCATGCAGAGGGACACTGGTAGCTGTTCCACAGGGTGGGGCCAGAGAAGGAGAGGGCTTTACTGCCCATGGCCGTGGAGACTTCTTGGGGGCAGTGATTTGTAGAGACATCTGTGTGCTACCGCCTTGAGGAGGGAAGCATACGGGGACAGCTGGCCACCTCTAAGGATGTTGTCAATTATGCAGCCCAGGGCATAGTCAAATCGGCCTTGGAGTGGGAGCCAACCGAGAGACTGATACAAATCAAAGTGGTGCATAGAGTAAGGAGCCTGGAGCACGAACCGAAAGATGCTATGATAGACTGAGTTAAGTCTGGAGCATAGGGCAGAGGACACATGGGAATAAATGGGGGAGCAATAATCAATAAGGGGGAGAATGTTGCCTTGGGTGATAGCTAGGCGTGCTCTGAGGTCAGGTACTAGTTCTGTCTATAGGCAGCCCCTAGTTTTTGGTTAACCATATGTACAATATTGTTGATGTGCTCCGTGAATGATAGAGAGGGGTCTAGGGTTACTCCCAAGTATTTGAAGCAAGGGACGTTTTCCAGAGGGGGGCCTTCAGGTGAGAGCACTAAGAGGGATGAATTTGATTTGGCGAGGTTAGAAATGTACAATTTGGACCTAAGGAGCATTGATTTCATTTTATTTTTATTTACCAGTAGCCTGCTAAATAGAAACCACCTGTAAGCAGCACTGTAGTTTCGGGTGAGTATGGAGGGTATGTGAGTTAGGGACTTGTCGCTGTGGTACAGGATGATATCATCAGTGTACAACAGTGCCTCGCAGGATAGGCTTTCGGCCAGAAGGGAGTTGATAAAGATGGAAAACAGCAGGGGGCCCCAGGATAGAGCCTTGAGGGACCCCTTTGGAGACAGGCAGGGGAGGAGGCTGTCCCAGTATTTACTGATTGTGACCATACCCGTAAGGTAGCTCCGGAACCAGGAGGAGGTCTCAGTTGAGCAGTCAAGGAGGAGAAGATTAGCGTGGAGGAGGGAGTGGTCAACAAGGTTGAAGGCCTTAGTCAGATCCACAAATACTGCACCTGTGGCCTTCCTCTGGTCCATGTTTCTGAGGACATCACATGGTTGGTCAGGAGAGCAAAGGCTGATGTGGTGTTTATGAAACCCATATTGTTGGGGGCACAGCAGGTCGTATTTCCCAATATGCTCAGACATCTGGTGGTGGACGATTTTCTCCAGGAGTTTGCTCAGGCAGGGGAGAATGGAAATAGACCTATAATTATCTGGAGAAAGAGGGTCACCAACTTTGAATATTGGCACCACCTTAGCATGTTTTCCAGATGTCAGGCATGCTGGATGTGGACAGTGCAAGGCTGAAGATGAAGGTGAGGGGGTTCAGAGATAGCGGGGGAGATGGGCGTAAGAAATGAGAAGAAAACATTGTTGCTGGGGTTGCCCCTGATGGGGAGGCTTTTCAGAAGCTTTATGGTATCCCTGAGACAGATGGCCCTAAAGTAGAAGGGTGGAAAGGAGGAGTCCCTTTGAGAGAGGACTGTCTGTCCCCCTATAGAGGAGAACTCGGGCTGCCCACCAGAAATAGGTGGCTGGTGCATTAGAAGTTTAGTTAGGTCAGTAAATTTCAAGTTAAAAGCTTGAGCTACCTCGTAGGGATCAGTCAAAGGGCCGGATGGGGAGCTGAGTTGAATAACAAGGCTGTGTGTGCATAGATTGATCAGGGAGCTGATGGAGGCCCAGAAGCGTCGGGGATTGCTAAGGTTGTCACTTTGCAGGTTGTGGTAGTATTTGTACTTCAGGGATTTGGCAGTTTGCTTGCAGGTGTTACGCAGGCATCTGTATTCGTTGGAGAGGGGAGGGGAAGGGGATGTTTTATAGGTCTCCCATTTTCTCTCCCTCTCTTTCATTAAGGGCAGTAGTTCCTTGGAGATCCAACTGGTACAACAGCCTCTCACTCTGCGGGTGGTGAGTGGGAAGTAACCGTCCTTGATTTGAAGGAGGGCATCAGTGAGAAAACTAACCGCAGATTACACATTCGTGAGTGAGTATAGAGCTGGTCAGTTTACAGTGCGGACGTCCTCCATGAGGCAGGAGGTGTTTGGGCAGTTAAAGTTTCTGATGGACAGGTATTTGGGGGAGTTTGAGCTTGGTGAACCATATAAGTGGTAGAGTGATCACTGATGGGGTCCGGCAATGTCCCCGCCGGGAGAAGCTTGTCCTCTCTATTGGTAGCCACCCAGTCTATCAAGGAGTGATTTTGCATGCGGCGTTGTATGTGGTGGGGATGGAGATGGTTTGCACTAGATTATGCCAACATGCTAAAATTGCACAATCAGGTTCATAGGCACTTAGCCAGTTACGGTTGAAGTCACCAAGGAGTATGGCATCCCTGGGAGGGGAGAGTTGTCCCTGTCCAGCTAGAGGGTTGGATAAGCCCAGAATGCCCCCTGCTGGGGGGTTGTAACAGCACCCCAGATGGAACTTTTTTGAGGAACACAGTGTTAGTTCAGCAATGAGCCACTCACTGGGGAATGTGGGGTCGGAGCTGTGGACAGTGGTAGCTGAGAGGATTTCGCTAACATACAGTGCCACGCCACCACCCTTCCTTTTACTGGGACGATCTTGGCAAAGCAAGGTGTAGTAGCTTGGCAGGTGGTTACGTGACATCGAGGATAAGTGGTTTTAGCCAGGTTCCCATGAGGCCCTGACGTGGGGCTTCTAAAGGGAAACCCAGACTTCAAGATCAGAGAATTTGGACGAGAGGCTACATATATTTGGATGTGCAATTTTTATCCCGGGGGATCTAGCCCAGTTAATGTTAGAGTAGTCAATAGGGTATTTGTGGGTCCGGGGTTGCTTTCGACATCACTGACGAGTAGCAGTAAGGAAGTTAGTGCAGTATGGGGGGAGCGGGGGCAATAGGGTGAGGGAGTGCAAGAAAAGGCGGAGTAGGTGACGTTCATGGTTAGAAAGGAAGGCAAAGTGTAAGGGGCCTAAGGGAGTTTGTTCCTGTCTATCATCGGTAGAGGGAAGCACATCAGACCAGTGGAGGTGGGAGAAGGAGGATAAGCGGTGTTGATCATGGGCAAGTACAGAAGCACAAAAGTCAGACACTAGCAGCAGACCTAGTAAAGAGGCAGCCAGTAGGGGGAGCAGGCAAGACTTCATTATGTGCACCTATGACAGCAATGCACCTGTTGCAGCTGTTGGCAGTGTTGGATAGTGTTAGGACCTCTGCCTGTAGCAGTGGATGTGCTGTAGCCCAGGTTCAAATCCCACAGCCCCACTTCAGCGACAATAACATGTAAAGCTGGGAGGGGAGTAACTACAGGTGGTGGAAGGGTAAGTGGGGGAAAGTTAAGAGGAAGGGGAAAGAGTACCGGGCAGTGAGGATGTAAGTGCAGGGAGGGGAAGGGGCAGCAGCTGTTTAAGGGTGGGCTCAAAGGTGGGGACGGGTGGTGGGAGGCAACTTCAGTGTTACTTCAGGGGCCAGACGGACTAGTCCAAGTGGAGGAAAGGACAGGAGTGCAGAAGTGGGACGATAGGTTCTGACAGGAATAAAAGAAAGACCACCCCTGGGTGGGTGGGTGAGAAGAGCCTAACACATGGCACAATTCCTCAGTCTGGAAGAAGGAGCTGTGGAGCAGGCTAGCTGTGGAGAGTAGGGATGTCTGAAGGAGCAGGTATGGAGGGAGAGGGGGGGAGAGCTCCTTTATGCTGGCTGCTAGCTGATGCCTGTTCAGGCAGAGCCATGCTGTTCCAGCATCCAAGGAGCTGGAAGGGAAGCTAGGGAAAGAAGGTAGGAGAGGTACAGTTAAATAGAGCTACCTAGGGGCGGCAGTAGTAACCTGAGCTCGGGGGCAGGTAGGCAAAAGTGTTCTCTGCGCCGGCCAAAACCAAGGCAGTACTGACACCCTGTGAGCTAGCCCGCCACTCCGAAGCATGCAACACAAAAGCAGACAATAGTAGGTTTGAATCACAGACTGAACTTCACGGTTGTCTGCACTTGGGGAACTAAGCTGTAAAACTAATCAGCACTGTTAAACTAAGGTAAAACACACTTAATCAAACACTGTAGTATACCCTGGAGCTTGAAGATGCCACACCAGACTATCAGAGAGAGTGCTGCCGACTTCGTGAGAGTAAATTCCCAAATGTGTACAGTATAGAACAGCACTCTACAAATTGTAAGCTAACAAGGTACAGCAGATAAACGATAAATTAAATGGCCAGACATGGCACAGTAAATAATAGGGAATGCTCCATTAAAGCAAGGTTTGGCAGAAAATAAATTGCAGGTCTCATTCAGGACTTTGTCTATCAGTCTCAGTCTGCCGACTTGGATGTAGGTCACGTTGTCTGGCACAGTAGAAAAACCACGGACAAGATGGCATCCCATGCCATGCGACATGTAGGACCCGCAATTACCTTAGTAGTGGTGTCAGAAGGAGTAGATCTGGAGGTGGATGGAGGGGGGAGAGATTCTTTGTGCTGGCTGCCCGCAGATACCAATTCAGGCAGAGCCGCACTGTTCTGCCATCCAAGGAGCTGGGAAGGAAGCTTAATAGGGATATCTGAAGGAGCAAGTCCAGAGGTAGAGGGAGGGGGGGGAGAGCTCCTTTATGCTGGCTGCCCGTAGATGCCAATTTAGGCAGAGCCACGCTGTTCCAGCATTGAAGGAGCTGGGAGGGAAGCTTAGTAGGGATGTCTGAAGGAGCAGGTCCAGAGGTAGAGGAAGGGGGGAGACCTCCTTTGTGCTGGCTGCCTGCAGATGCTGATTCAGGCAGAACCACACAGTTCTGGCGTCAAAGGAGCTGTGAGGGAAGCTTAGTAGGGATGTAAGAAGGAGCAGGTCCAGAGGGAAGGGGAAGCTCCTTTATGCTGGCTGCTCGCAGATGCCGATTTAGGCAGAGCTGCACTTTTCCAGTATCCAAGGACCAGGGAGGGAAGCTTAGTAGGGATGTCTGAAGAATCAGATCTGGAGGTAGTGGGAGGGGGGAGAGCTCCTTTGTGCTGGCTGCCCACAGATGCCGATTCAGGCAGAGTTGCGCTGTTCTGGCATCCAAGGCGGGGAGGGAAGCTAATCTAACATGCCATCAGTACTAACCCTGCTCATGCCATTTTAGTACTTGAAGGTTTTAGTCATATCCCCTCTCTCCCTTCTATCCTCCAGGAAATGCATGTTGAGCTCCCTCCTGTCTTTCCTCTTATGGTTTGTCCCCCAGCCCAAGGATGATCTTTGTCACTCTGTGCTGGACCTCCTCCAATAGTTTGACATCCATCTTTAAATAGGGGCACCAGAACTTCACACAGTACTCCACGTGAGGTCTCACCAGTGACCTGTACAGCAGCAGAATGATTTCCTCTCCATAGAGGTGATTCCCCTGGCAATGCACCCCAGCATCTTATAAGCCTTGGCTGCCATCTTCCTACACTGTGCTGAGCGATTCATGTCCCCTGTGAGTAGTACCCCCAGATCCTTCTCCTCCACTAAAGTGGACACACTCCCCCTAGCCAGTAGCCATTCTCAGGGTTCCTGGCTCCCAAGTGCATGACTTTGCACTTTCTTAGCATTGAACCCCAGCTGCCATGTGTCTGACCAGCACTCAAGTCTTGCCAAATCCTCTTGGAATACCTGCCCCCTATCATACTATCCATCTCCGCACCGATCTTTGTGTCATCTGCAAAAAGGTTGATCTTACTACTAATTCCATCCGATATGTCAGCAGTGAAAATGTTAAATAGCACCAGACCTATTATCAAGCCTTGTGGGACCCCACTTGTTACAGCTCTGGGAGTCGAGAGTTCTTCCCCCCTATAGCTACCCTCTGCTGTCTGTCGTGCAGCCAGCTCCTAACCCATCCAATCAGTTTCTCCCCTACTCCCAGGTTTTTCAGCTTACTAGTCAACCTTCCATGTGGCATTGAGTCGAAGGCCTTGCTGAAGTCCAGATACAGGACATCCACCGCATCACTCCTTGTCACCCAGTCAGAAAAGTCAACCAGGTTTGTCTGTCAGGGTCTGCCGGAGACAAACCCATGTTGCCTATTGTCCTGGAGACCATTGTCCTCCAGAAAGATCACCAACCTCTCTCTAAGGGTAGTCTCCATTTGCTTCCCCACAACAGAGGTAAAGCCAATGGGTCTGTAGTTATCTGGTTCATCTTTGGGCCCACGCTTATGGAGGGGCACCACATGTGCCATCCTCCAGTCCTGGGGCACACCCAGTCCCCAGGGAGGTGTTGAACGAGTCTGCCAGAGGTCCTGCCAGGACCTCTGCCAACTCCTTCAGGACCCTTGGATGCACACCATCCAGCCCTGGTGCCTTATCCACCCACAGGGACCTAAGGCCCTCCAACACCCTGCTTACTGGGATCTCCCCATCCATTACCCCTGCTCCCCCGTGTCCACTCCACATTTTCCCTGGGGCATAGGCCCATCCCTCTCCCTTGTAAACACTGAACAGAAGTATTCATTCAGTGCTTCTGCCTGCTCCGCCTCCTTTTCTGCCCACCCTCCATCTTTCTTGTTCCTGAGAATCTGCTCTTACCAGCTTGTCTTCTCCATTATGTACCTGAAGAAATCCTTTTCCACTTCTCTGATCCCCTGTGCCACCCTTAGCTCCCTTGAAGCTTTGGATACCCTGACTACTCTACTCACCTTTCTGGATTTACCTCACATACTCATCCTTATCCTCCTCTCTTTTGGATCTCTTATAGCTTCCGAAGGCAGCTCTTTTCTCCCTCACCCTCTCTACTACCTCCCTATTTAACCAGCTTGTTTTTTGGACCTTGCCTTCTTACTTTGGATCTTTGTACATGACTTAGTGGCCTCAGCCAGACCCAGCTTGATGATGGCCCATTTCTGGTTGGCATCCATGTCTGGGCAGATGTTGGCGACGTGCCCTTTCAGTATGCCTCCCATCCTGCCAGAGTCTGCTTTTTTGAAGTCCACTACCTTTGCCTTGGTTCTGGCCACCTCCTTACCTAGACTGAGGAAGAATCACACTGTGTGGTGGTCTCTTCCTGCTAAAGGGTCTTCCACCCCTACATCCTAGACATGCTTCGCATCCATCAACACAAGGTTCATTATGTTACCCTCCCTGGTTGGCTCCATTGCCCTCTGCATCAGGAAGACATCCTGGAAGGCCTCCAGGAGGACCTGTTCCCTGGCACTCGTGGTAGCTGGGGTGTTGCAGTCTACCCCTGGCAGATTAAAATCCCCAACTATCACAGTATTGCCCTTGCCACTAAATCTCTTTATTTACTCCCCCATCTCCTTGTCAGTTTCCTTATTTTGAGAGGGTGACCTGTACACTACCCCCAATCTAACCTTCCTTCCTTCCTTTTGAATTCTGGAGCTGTACCCAGAAGGCTTGAGCCATGCCCTCCTCCCCTTCCTCCTTATTGCACAATATCCCATCCCTTACATAGTTAGGCACCTCTCCCCCCTTCCCTTTTTCTCTGTTCCTACGGTACAGTCTGTACCCAGGGATCACTAGGTCTTAGTCCTGGAATTGTGGCCCCATGCCTCAGTGAGGCTGCTATGTCCACTCTCCTTCTGCCATTAGTGCCAGCAACTCTACTGCCTTGTTTCCCAGGCTCCTTGCATTCAAGAAACCACCTCCATCATGACCCCTGCCCCTCCGCCTTCCCTCTCCTCTGTCACATCCCTTTTGAATTCCCTCCTTCCCTTCTGACTAGTTGGGGAGCCTAACTGACTTCCTCCCTGGTGGCACTGTCTGCCCAACCTTCACCCCCCTTACTTAGTTGAAATTAATTCTGGATGCTATCTACTCCCCAGCTTTTGCTTTAAAACCCTGAGCCTTCCATACTTAATTGCAGCCTATCTGGTGCATACAGATCCTTGTTCTCCATTTCCTCCCCCCACCAGTCCGTACCCCATGGTCTCGCACCATTCCCCAGCCATTCATTGAACTCCATAATTCTTTGATCTTACTTGAGATACAGCTCTTGCGCCGGTTACACCATTGGGACTGAAGCCAGCAGGCAGCAGGACCTCATGGAAAACTTCTGGCTAGCTACATACAGCGGGGAACCGCCTCCCAACATCGGCTCCGCCCCCGACATCCCATACATCATAAAAGGGGCAGACCCCCAGCATCCCTCTATTCTTTTCCCGCCATCGACTCACAAGCATCAGCTATATGGACATCTTCAGCCACCAATCAACGCCATAAGTATCTGTCTAATTTCATCATAAAGTTCAATTTTCTTCTCTAAAATTTCATATGTCATCTTCCCCGATGTCCTCCATAGAAAGGCACTCATCCAAGTGTGCCTGCAGCAAACAAATTCTGTTCAAGGACGGCCACTCTGCCTGCATGCGCTGCATAGGCCTGGAGAGCATGACTCCAAAGCATGTCCCATTTTCCAACAATTCAATAACAGAACAAGGATTCACCACCAAAAGGTTTTGGAGACTTTCCTCTTGGAGCAAAAATTAGCAGCAATGCAGAAAGGCATATCCTCCAGGGAAGACTCCTCTCATAAATTGGGTAATCACAAAGAAAAATGGGGGGAAAGGAGAAAGAGTGCTCCCCATCGAAATCCTGGACATCCGACTCCAGGGGGAGTTTGGACTCAGCCAGCCAGTTGAATCACTCTCCATCTCGGTCCAAGGCCCAGAAGCCTGCGGCGAAGACCTAGACATCGGGTGGTTCGGGTCCTGGTTCAGGAACCATCCTACAACCTCTGAAGATCTGTACTGATCAGTCTTCAGGTAAGCCCAGACGGTCGGCCTCCATTGATCGCCCAGCAAAGGCACCATCCAAGTCGGCCTCAGTGACAGGTTCTGACTTCCTGGACTGACGCTGGGGCTCCGGACACTCCCAGTCGGCTTCTCAGCCCCCCAGAGGACTTGCATCCCTGGCAACATCTACAAAACGATCCTCCGACCAGACATCAGCCAAGAGGACATCGGACAAGAAACACAGGGACAACCATACCTCGGCTACCGAGGTCGTTGCGTCCAGCTGGACGTCATCCAAGGTCAGTACGGCCCAGCAGATTCACACCAAAGACACTGACATCAGTGTCGGCTGTCTGAGCGACAACCAGATGTCGGTAGATCTCAAGGAGGCAGACCTCAGCCAGGAGCCTCAGATACCCGATGACCAGACGACGGGTACATCAGGCGACCGTCCAGAGATCACTGACGACAGCCAAACATTGCAGCCACTGAAGGGTCTGACCTCAGGCCTTCAGATGTCAGGCACCAAAGACCTTTTTATGTTTGCTGGCGCACATGCGCAAGAAACATTATGCGATAGCTTAGGAGAGAAACAGGTTGTGGAGGTGCGGCAGTGTGGCGGCCAATGCCAGCACTGCATTTGTGGGCTTGGCGGTGTGCACCCAATGTAGGCCCAGTGTCCTGATGACACTGGTTCTGCAGAAATGCTACCAACTTGAAATGATTTGGCGCTGCAGTGAGGGCCGCCTGTCATGCAGCATCAGCAATTCCGTTGCAATGAGGAAGCGATCCCTCATTGCAGGGCGGTACCTTGCCTGGTGTAACATTTCTGTGAACATAGCAGCGGCTCTATGCCGACGCCTCACAGTCCCGTGAAAGCCGATGGGGGTGCCCAATCCCCCTGTCAGCATGCCAACGACTCAGTTCATTTGCCGATGAGGAAGCCCACTCCCTGTCGGCATAATGTCCCCCCATTTGTTGTGTGCCGAGGGGATGCCCAATCCCCCTCGGCATCATGCCCCCCCAAACAGCCTTTATTTTCCTACGTGGGGGCCCAGTTACCGTCGGCTTAAGTCCCTCATTCCCCAAAACACAGGCAGCACACTGGAAGCCCATCACAGTGTGCATAAATGAAGCCTGAAAAAAAAACCCTTCCCGACGTCCTTTTATTATTTTTGTCCCTGAAATAAAGAAAACGGTCCTTCGCATTATGTTGTGCCCCCTCTCCCCAACCCACGCCACCCTCTGCGCACCCCAGCTCCCCACACCCCCACCTCATTCTTACCTCCAGAGCCCGGCGTAGCGATCTTTGTGGACCAGGAACATGTCTGCATTCTTCAAAGCCGACTGCGAACTGAAGAAATGCCGGTAAGCTGTATAATGGCATAAATAGGGTTTTTTCAACTTATGTGGCTATCCCAGCCATTTTTCGGACTTTTGCCACCAAATTTTCAACATGGGGTTATTGGGACCCCTTCTCATGAATACAGTCACTGTCATGGCATTATTCGGTCCCGAAAGGTGATTTTGTGGTCACTGTGCAGAATCGCCTTTCAGGACCCATTAACGAAATGACAGTTCCACTGTTCATGAGGTGGGCTCTCAAAAAGCCTATGTTGCAAATTTGGTGAAAAAAATCCAGAAAAATGACTGTTTTACAAGCGTGCATTGCGCAGTTTCCACACTCCCTCGTAACTTCACGAATTTGTAATATTTTCACTCCAGATTTTCAACATTGCCATTTTTTCAGACCTCCTTATGAACAGTAAAGCGGTCATTTTTCACATCCTGGCCAAAATGTGTTTTCGCAGTTCCAGCGCAGAATAGCGCGGTCGCTGTTGGAAATAAGTGTTTGGGACACATTACGAAAAATCACAGTGACACTGTTCATGAGCAGAGGTCCTAAAATGCCCATATTGAAAATTTGGTGGCAAACCGTCCATAAAATGACTGTGTTATGAGCGTGCATTGCACAGTTTCCACGCACTGTGAACTTTGCAAATTTGTGTATTTTCACTCCAGATTTTCAACATTGGCATTTTTTCACACCTCCTTATGAACAGTACAGCTGTCATTTTTCACATCTTGGCCAAAATGTGTTTTTGCACTTCAGGCACACAATAGCGCGGTTGCTGTGGGAAGTCAGTGTTCGAGACAGATTAAGAAAATCAGTGACACTGTTCATGAGCAGAAGTGTTAAAATGCCTGTGTTGAAAATGTTGTGAAAAAAGTCCATAAAATTACTGTGTTACGAGCGTATATTGCAGATTTTCCACGCACCCTCTTAATTTTGCGCATTTGTAATATTTTCACTCCAGATTTTTAACTTTCCCAATTTTTCACACCTCCTTATGAACAGTACAGCTGTCATTTTTCATATCCTGCCTGAAATATGTGTTTACATATCTGGTGCAGAATAGCGCGTTCGCTGTGGGAAATTAATGTTCGGGCAGGTTAAGAAAATCATAGGGACGGTGTTCATGAGCAGAGGTCACAAAGTGCCTATGTTGAAAATTTGATGAAATAATTCCACTAAATGTCTGTGTTACGCGCATGCGTTCGCAGTTCCATGTCGCTCAAGTTTGAGCATTTTAAAGTTTTCACTACGGATTTTCAACATAGCCATCTCTTCACACCTCCTATGAGTGGTACAGCTGTCATTCTTCACATCTTGCCCTATCTGTGTTTTCGTACATCTGGCGCAGAATGGCACGGTGGCGCTGTGGGAACTCAGGTGCCACTGTTCATGAGAAGAGATCCCATATGCTTTCATGAGGTGTAGGTCACAAAAAGCCGTATTGAAAATTTGTAGTGTAAATACCAACAAATGCCGGGCGTTAGGGTTTCTAACCATAGCATCCCACCTGAACAGACTGACAGGCATCAGGGTGTGCCTTTGGATTGCCGACTGTAATGATCATGCCATTCCACCCCCACCCTGCAGCCAGTGACAGGCATCAAGGTGTGCCTTGGACTCTTTCCCCAGAGTTCTACCCCATTCTCTATACCGCACCCATTTTAGCTTATGTCCTTATGGAATAGGGTGACTGTAAAGCGAACTCCCCAAGACACACCTCAACACTTGTCGAGTGGCTGCAGGATAAAGTGATGTGAAATGGCATGAACGTTATGAGCTATGACCCAAACGCATACCCCAATGCCTCTCCTTCTTTGCAGGGTGGAGGTGGGATTGGTGTGAGGTTCAATACTTCACTGCCATTCCTAGTCTGCATCTGTCTAACTCCTGCATTCCCAGTGCTAATACCAGCAAGCAAACATTCAGCATTGACAAATGCTTGTTTCTTTTTGGTGGGAAACCATCAGAAAAGATGTTGTCCCCACAAAAACTCTACTGAGACCTAACTTCTCCAAGGTCACCTAGTCCTCCACTCAAGGAGAGCCCTCCTCCTAAGGAGAACAGCCCCCAAGGGGTGCGTCCTCGTGACAAGAAGCGGCCGAGATCCTTAAAGAACCCTTCCCACTCACCTACAGGACATAAGAAGAAGCGCCATCATAGAAGGACGGACTGTTCCTCCTCAGAAGATGACTATTCATCCTCTTCATCTTCCAGGTCCGCCTCTCCTCACAGTATACCTCTCCGGAACTGAGGGATTTACCAAGGTCCCCTCTAGATGACCTCACATTCATGGATATTATGAGGCATATCCATGATAACATAGGTTGGGACACAGAGGACTTGGATCCGTAATGGCACCGTCTCACAAAGTACCTGCGCCAGAAGGATCCTAAACCAGTAGTGGTCCCACCACTGGTGGATACTTTCCAATACATCACAGAGGCTGCTTGGAAGCATCCCTACATGTCAACAGTGGTCCCCAAAAAGGCTGACCACCTGTATAGGACACCACTGGAAGACTCTTAACCTGGGGGAACAACCGGTGGTGGATTCTGTGGTCATCACCACACATGATAGATCCCAAAGGCTGAGACACCCGAGTACCCAGCCTCTGGATCATAAGTCAAACAGTTGGACTCCATAGGCGCAAGATGTTTGCATCTTCTACATGCTCCATCTGCTCCTTAAATGTTTTATCCCACATGGTCCAATTCCAAAATGCCCTATGGGAACAAGGACTTGAACTGGCCAAAACCTACAAGAAGGGAATAAAGGACAATTTGTTAAGCTTCTGCAAACAGGCTCTGACTTGGGCATCCAGGTTCTGAGGGTGGCTTACGATTCAGTGGATTCAGCCGCCAAAGGAGCAGCAGCGGGCGTATGCCTTTGCAGACATCCCTGGTTAAGGGTCTCAGGCTTCACACCTGATGTTCAGACGGGTATACTGGAGGTCCTTTTAAGGGTCAGTACTTTGGAGAAGAATCTGAAAAGATTATCAGTAGACTGCAGGATGCAGATAAAGCATCCCGATCAATACAAGCCATGTACAAGCCGAAGCCTTTTCAGAACGGCATCAGCGTTCCGGGGAAACAAGGCCAACAGCCCAGATATGGCCAACAACAGAGAGGGAATTTCAACCACAAAGGTCCCCTTCAAGCAGCAGGTGGTGCAAATGCACATCATTCCAAGTCCCCACAGGCAAACCTCCCTCCCCCTCCACAGCCTGACTCCATGCAGAACCCTTCTCTTCCATTTGTGCAGGAGGAAGAGGGGGTCAGGGGTCGTTTTCCAAAACATCTGGAAGTATGGCAGAAAATTACCTCCAACCAATGGGTTCTTCAACTGATTCAAAGAGGTCACTCTGTCGGGTTCACCAGGCAGCCACCATCAAGGCCACTATTGCTATCCCAGTATTCCCACCACCACCTCACTCATCCAGGAGGAAATCAGAGCCCTCCTAGAGAAAGAAGGCATAGAACCTGTCCCAGGGGTTCAACGAGGGAAAGGGTATTACTCCTATGTTTTCCTCATGCCCAAAAAGACCGGGACCTACGTTCCATCCTAGACCTCAGTGATTTAAACATCTTTGTGACATACAAACACTTCAGGATGGTCATGCTACAGGGCTGATCCTGATGCTGCGCCAAGACGCATGGCTAGAATCACTGGATATGCAGGACGCATACCTCCACATTCCAATCGCACAGCACCACAAGAGTTTCCTACAGTTTGAATTCAGGGGTAAGCACTACCAGTTCCAGGCACTGCCATTCGGCCTGTCATCGGTACCCAGAATCTTCACCAAATGCCTGGCAATGGTAGCCGTGGCACTCAGGAGAAGGGGACACTACATCTTTCTCTACCTGGATGACTAGTCATGGCATCGTCCAGAAGAGGGCTCAATCAGGCATTGCAGAACACCTTTTCCATCTTTGCGGAAACAAGCATCACCATCAACCTGCAAAATTGTTCTCGACCCATGCCAAAGGCTGCAGTTCATAGGGCAGTCCTGACACGATCAAAGGAAAGGCCTTTCTACCACAAGACAGAGCAGATTGACTCAGAGACTTGATCAGACACATCCAGGGCCAAAGACAGGTTATGGGAAGGACCATGTTAAGACTATTAGGTCATATGGCAGCCGCTATAGCCACGGTTCCTTTCTCTCTCCTCCATGTGAGAGTTATTCAGTGGACCCTCCGGATCCAGTGGGATTAATGCCAGTATGATCTCGACCTGTTGGTATCAGTCGCCGACTCCATACACTGAGTCCTTCAGTGGTGGCTACTCCCAGAGCACCTAGCAGCAGAGGTACCCTTCCTGTCAGACACACGTAACACATCCTGACCATGGGCATCAGGATCAGGCTGGGGAGCCCTCTAGATGACAGGACACTAGAGAGCGGTCCAGCCCAGAAGAAGCTTTACACATAAACGTTCTGGAAATTAGACCAGTCCTGTATGCCCTCCAGGCCTTCCAGACAGACCTCGCCTAGGACATCATCTACTGATTCAAGCAGACACCATGTCAGTACTGTTCTATGTCAACAAATGAGGAGGTACCCACTCATACCAACTCTGTTGGGAAGTGATGAGTATGGTACTGGGCCATGGACCACAATATCTCTCTGTCTGCAGTTCATGTCCCATGAGTACAGAATACGCTGGCAGATATGCTGAGTCGCTCCAGATCCAGCACTTGAATGGGAGCTTCTGCAGCAAGCATCAGAAACTCTGTTCAAGTGGAGAATGCCAGAGCTAGATCTGTTGCATCCCACACAACACAGAACTGCCCAATTTTTGCTCGCTAGATTCTAGGCATGGTGTTTTCTGGTGAGGCGTATTGTCCCTCTCCTGGACGGGCAGATCTCTTTTGCCCCCGGCTCATTCAGAGAGTTTTGTTCAAACTACAGTACAAGTGGGAGGAGTGGACATGATTCTCTTGGCCCCTCTTTGGCCCAGGCAAATCTAGTTCCCTTACTCCAACAGCTAGCAAGTGAACCACCATTCCCTCTACCTCTCAGCTTGCACTTATTGTCGAGACAAAGGGTCCCAAGTTCATCGGAACCTGCATTCCCTACACTTGCATGCATGATTCCTGAAGACCTAGCGATTTCTCACCATGGGGTCTCCACCAGAGTGGCAGATCTCCTTGTGGTGGCAAGGAAACCCTCTACTAGGACCATGTGCTCCATGAAGTGGCGATGTTTCTGCACTTGGTCCTCAGCGCGTGGCCTGCACCCGCTGACTTGCTCGGTGAACTCGGTATTGGACTACCTCCTTTTCCTGTCAGACTTAGGGCTATGTTGCTCCTCCATAAAAGTGCACCTTTCAGCATTATCAGCGTACCACGCACCTTTTGGAGACAAATCCCTAGCCCAATTGGACCTGTCACACACATTTCTGCGTGGCATTCTCCACCTAAAATCTCCCATTAGGGACCCAATCCCTCCTTGGGATCTTCTTTTTATTTTGGAACAGCTCACACTCCCTCCCTGTGAGCCAACCGCAGATTGCGAGCTATGCCTTCTCTCTTGGAAGGTGTTATTTTTAGTTGCAATTACTTCTGCCAGAAGAATTTCAGAGCTCCAGGCACTTATGTGCAAAGAGCCATATTTGATTTTCCATAAGGACAGGGTGTCCTTAGGACCAATCCTAAGTTTTTACCTAGGGTAATGTCAGAGCTACTCTCAACCAGAGAACCCCTTCCTGTTTGTTACACGGAGTATTCTAACAAAGAGAGGTTCTCCGCACACATTGGATGTGCACAAGATACTCAGATATTCTCTCACTAGAACCAGAATGTACCGAAAGTCAGATCAGTTGTTTGTTTTGTTTGCCCCAGGATGTTAGGGACACGGTGTCAGAACAGACACTTTCACCAAAATGGTTGGTAAACTGTCCTGTTTTTGTCATCAGAAGCAGAACACGCCCTTTCCAGGACCGGTAAAGGGTCATTCCACCAGAGGGATGGCAACCTCTTTTACCTCCCTAAGGAATCTTTCAGCTTCAGACATCTATGTAGCAGCTACTTGGAGTACTGTGTACACATTCATCAAACACTACAGTCTGGGCATTGCCTTTAGGTGCAGAGCGGCTTTGACCCTGCCTTCCTGCAGGGACTTCTTTTCATGAGGGGTTCTCTTTCGCTCTCCTCCTCCTCCTGTTTTTTAGGGGCTACTGCACATTGCTTGGGACTCTGTCCTAATGGTATAACCTGCTGCAAGAGCTGTGTCTCGAAGTAGGATAGTACTAAGATGAAGACCTTACTGTAACAGTAGATCTTCAAGAACAGCTCTTGCAGCAGGTACTTTCCCACCCACTCACCTTCCCATCAGAAGATCATCTGCATTTGCATTAACATTATCATCATGATTGGTCTTCCCTTGAAGAGAATCCTAGTCTCCTTCAGAATGAACATCGCTATGCCAGAGTCTCGGCGGAGAACTGAGGATGCTGGAGGACCGCCTTTTTATGATGCATGGGATGTCGGGGGCAGTCCCCCACTGTATGTAGCTAACTAGAAGTTTTCCATGGGGTCCTGCTGCCTGCCGGCTTCAGTCCCAGTGGTGTAACCTGCTGCAAGAGCTGTTTTCGAAGATCTACTGTTACAGTAAGTTCTTATGTAACTACTTTTTCTGGCCATACTTGCTGTAGGTACTGGGGGAATCTCAGAGAAAGCAACTGAACATCCCTCCTTATTGCATATCCTTCCCACTTCTCTGAACCTCTCCTGCACCTCTTCGACGCTACTCCCCTCCAGGTCGTTTGTACCCAGGTGCACTACCATGTGAGGTTCTAGGGACGTGGAAATGGTGATCTTACTTTGAGAGGGAGCTCTTGCAGCAGCAGATAACACCATTAGGACTATGCCACCAGGCACTAGAACCCCACAGAAAATGTTCTAGCTAGCAGTCCAAGGTGGGGTACTGCACCTGATGTTGGCCCCTTGGCACGTCCCGCGTGGTATAAAGGGTGGTCCCCAGCACCACCTCAGTTCTTTTCCAGCTGTTGACCCGCTAGTATCTACTCCATGGACACTTCTCTACTTGATCGACCACCATTTAGGTGCTTTGTGCAGTTACTATTCGTTGCGTTTTTCTCCTCACCTTTTTCTCATTTTGTGCATGTCTTGTTCATCTTTACAGCGGCGGAAGTCTACGTGCATGTGCGGTAAGCAGATCTCAGCTAGAGATGGCCACTCGACCTGCCTTATCTGCTTGGGCCTGGGCCACAAGCCACACGACTGCCTGCATTGCCAAAAGTTCAACAAGAAGACTAGAATCCACTGACTCAAGACATTGAAAGCTTACCTCCTGGAACAGCAAGTGGCTGCTATGCAGAGGCCCCATTTGGGACATAGTTCTTCTTCCTCAGCCAGGGAATCCTCCCACAGAGAGAAGAAATTGGGCAGGAAGCACCATCATAGAGACAAGGATCGAGGCAGGTCAGAATCCTGCCCCAGGTCTCCCCACAAGATCTCCACGTTCATTGCCTCCTGCAGGAGGTCAGAATCTGTTCCCCCCCAGCCCTTTGACCCTACCCGGGGTTTCCACGAAGAAGACTCCTGCCTCTTTCCATTCGTACGCAAGGAGTCTTCTAGGCATGGGTGTTCATCCATCCCTGTGTCCCTGAGTTTAGGCACCGTACTCAGTCACTGGGGTCTAAGTCAGATGGACAGGCGTCGTCTTTGGGTGACAAGTCGGAGCCTACCGCCCGCAAGACATCGTAGTCATCCAACTGGTTGAAGGGGTCGGGGGACACCACCAGACGCCAGGAATCAGTGCGCCGTCAGAAGCACCCACCGCCTCGTGACACGGTGTCGACCACTTCAGAAGGATGCCAGACTTCAGGGCCTTCTGATTCAGCATCAGAACTGGACCAGAAGCCCCCTCCTAAGCAGCCCATTTTCTCCGAAGGATCAGACATTGGACCTGGGGATCAGTTACATGCCTGAGGACCAGACATCCGGTCTTCTCAAAAGAGCTTCGAACCCGTCATCCCTGTCTCCTCCCAAGGAGCTCGACATCCAACCTCCAGGGGACACTACCCCAGAAGGAACAGTGCCACTGCCCCAGTGCCTGATGGCAAAGAACCGGCAGACTGGACGACCCCAGCAGATGCACCGCAAGGGCCGCTAGGGACCCCGAACATCCTTACTCCGCCGCCAGCACAGCCTGTTGTCCTATTGGCAGAGGTAGGAGCTTTATTTAATTCATGGTGGAATACCATAAAAGGGGATCTGCTGCCTAGGCCACGAGAGCAGTCCCCTAGCCCTAGAGGTTTCCACCTCCAGTTCCACCCAGGAGCCATCAGTCCAGAGACCCTTGAGACAACCTCCGACACTAGACCGCCCGTTGTTAGAGGACGATGACCGGGGGTCTCCAGTACTGAGCAGTCGTGGTCAACACCTATCGTCCTTACCCTCATCCAAGGGACATCCACATTCATCCTCAGATGAAGATGCAGGGGACCCTCCTCCTACTACTGTTCTGAGAACAAGCTGCCTCTACCCTCTCCGGATCATAAAAGGGTCTCTCCCAGGTCTCCCCCAGACGACCCTTCATTTTTGGATGTGATGCGGCAAATCCAATACCTTAACCAGTGGGACATGGAGGAACTTGACCCCGAACGCTGTCACCTGGCAAAGTTCTTAGGGGCAAACGACCCCAAACCCTTGGTCGTCCCTCCGCTAGTAGAGCCATTCCAGGATGTCACAAAACTGGCCTGGAAGCATCCTTCCACTACTTTGGCTGTCCCCAGGAAGGCAGACCACCTCTACAGGACACTGAAAGGAGAGCCTCACCTGAGTGAGCAACCAAAGGCAGACTCCAAGCACACAAGTTCCCAGTCACCAGATCCAGAATCCAAGAAACTGGACCAGATGGGCCACAGAGTGTACTCCTCAGCCACCTGCACAGTAAGGTCACTCAACTTTTTGGCACACTTAGTAATGTACCAAAAATCCTTGTGGAATAAGACCTTGGACTTAGCCAAGACTCAGCCTGATTCTGACAGCAAATCTGAGCTCATGGCTGTCATTCAGTCTGGCATTGATGTTGGCAAACATGTTCTGAGGAGCTTATACGACTCTGCAGATATGGCCGCCAGGGCAGCTGCCACAGGGGTACGTATGAGGTACCAAGCCTGCTACGGGTCTTGGGATTCCGGCAGGACCTAGAGGACATAATCCTGGATGCACCCTTTCAGGGGTCAGTTCTCTGGTCCAGAAACCGAGAAGCTGATCACCGGGCTACAGGACTCTGGTAAGGTAATCTCCGATGTCCACAGAATGTATAAATCAGAACCAGCAACTACCGCCACCCCTTTCGTAAAAAAATCAAGAGCCAACAGAGAAGGTGTCAGCAACCAAAAGGGGTTTCAAGCAAAGAGGGCCTCCCCTGCCTTCAGGCATCCAGGGACCCAGAAGTGAAAAAAATGCTAGAGCTCCCCTGCCTACCCCCTCTGCTTCAACATGACTCCCTGCCTGCCCCATCACCTCTAGAGGAGTCTCAGGGGGAGGCGGTAGGAGGGATATTCTCCCTCTACCTCAATGGATGGTCCAGTATTACCACAGATCAGTGGGTACTCCAGCTAATAGAAAAAGGGTATGCCCTGGAGTTCACACAGATCCTACTGGACAACCCATCTGACCCACCCAGTGCTTTCCGTCCCACGCGGCTCTCATAAAGGCAGAAATTTTAAGCTCTTTTTGACAAGACAGCAATTCAGGCGGTTCCTGCAGGTAACAGAGGAAGAGGATACTACTCCCATTTCTTCCTTGTGGCAGGGGACCTCCATCCCATCCTAGATCTGAGCCAACTGAACAACTTTATCAAATACAAAATGTTCAGTATGGTGACTTTGCCGAGTCTGCTGCCCATGGTTTGCCAAGGGGATTGGCTCTACACCCTGGACGTGCAGGATGCCTACGTGCACATAAAGATCCTGCCATCCCACAGGAAGTATCTCCGCTTCACCTTCCAGGGAGAACACTATCAGTTCAGAGCACTGCCATTCAGCCTTTTGTCAGCACTGAGTGCCTTCACCAAGTGCCTGGCAGTCATGGAAGCAGCCTTCAGGAGGAGGGGTCATTATGTTTACCCCTACCGGGATGACTGGCTACTTACAGCCTCTGCGGAAGAACAGCTGTGTTATTCAATAGAGGAGACCTTCAGTCTCTTCCAAGAGTTGGGGGTCACTCTGAACCTCCCTAAGTCATTTCCCCTGGCCTACCCACAGGCTGCAGTACATAGGGGTGGTCTTGGACACAGTCCAGGGAAGAGCCTTTCTCCCCTCAGACCGAGCAGACAAGTTAAGGGCAATTGCTCGGAGGGTGATCACTACAATTCCGATCCCAGCCAAAGTGGTGCTGCAGCTTTTAGCCACATGGCGCACAGCCATCACCATGGTTCCCTTGCCCACCTGCCCATGAGGGTCCAGCAGTAGAACCTCAAGTTTCAATGAGACCAACATATGGACAATCTCTATCAATTGGTCAGGATCTTCAAGCGGTACTTTGTACTCTGGAATGGTGGCTCACCCTTCTCGACTGGAAATCAGGGTTCCCTTTCAGTTCCCGAATCAGCAGATCCTTACTGCGGATGCACGGGAGCTGTGCTGAGGAAGAACATCTGGCATCCCACCAAACAAGGGGCACTTGGACCTCCGTGAATGCATTCTCCACATCAACGTGCTGGAGATATGGGCCATCCTATACGCTTGTGCAGACCTTCCAGTTCGTGCCCATGTCAGGTCTTCCGTTAGTCCGGTCAGACAACACGACAGTCATCTTCTATCTCAACAAGCAAAGGGGCATACATTCTTACCCCCTGTGCAGAGAGGCCATGAGAGTTTGGCAGTGGATCACAACCTGGAAACAACAGCGGTTCACGTTCCAGGGACTCACAATGTCCTCACAGACAGTCTAAGCCACTCTCAGGCTCAGAGTCGTGAATGGGAGCTCATGCAAGAGGTCGTAGATGGCCTCTTTGAAAGGTAGGGTCAGGCAGAACTGGACCTCTTGTGTCCCCACACAATGTCAAACTACCCAATTTCTGCTCACTAGATCCAAGGCCCTGTGTTTTGGCATAAAACACATCGTCCCTCTCTTAGACAGGAGGGTTCCTGTATGCCTTCCTTCCCTTTCCACTCCTTCAGAGAGTTCTACTCAAGATGCAGGCAGAGAGCACAAGTACGATTCTTGTAGCACCCTTCAGGCCTCATCAGATCTGGTTTCCGTTGCTCCAGCAATTGGCATCGAACTGCCGGTCCTGTTGCCCTGTCCACTAACTTGTTCTCCCAGGAGCAGGGAACCCTAGTACATCCAAACCTTCGGTCTCTGCATCTGCATGCATGGCTCCTGCAGACCTGATCAGGGACAGATTTGGGGTGTCCTCTAGAGTGGCAGAGGTTCTCGTGGCAGCAAGAAAGCCCTCGACCAGAGGAACGTATGCCATGAAATGGAAACATTTCTGCTTATGAGCATCTCCCCGTTCCTTGGACCCTTACCACTGTCCAGTGGAATCTGTGCTGGAATACCTTCTTTCCCTATCAGACAGGGGGCTCAGCTACTCATCTGTTAAGGTGCACCTTTTTGTGCTGTCTGCTTACCATGCACTGATGGATAGGAAAGCTCTGGCACAATTGGAATTGTGTAAGACCTTCCTACGGGGTATCTTGCACATCACATCTCCCAGGAGGGACCCCGTCCCTCCACGGGACCTTCTTTTTATGTTGGAAAAACTTACGTTGCCTCCCTTTGATCCAGTCACAAGCTGCAAGCTACGCTTCCTGTCCTGGAAAGCGTTATTTTTAGTTGCCATTACTTCCGCTCGAAGGATTTCCGAGCGACAGGCTTCGATGTGTAAAGATCCTTATCTTATTTTCCACATGGACAGGATTGCCCTGTGTACAAATCCTAAGTTCCTGCCAAAAGTTGTGTTCGAATTAACTTTAAAACAGGACATTCAACTATCAGTTCACTACCCAGAGTACTCGAACAAAGGAGAGGCCTTGTTACGTACTCTGGATGTACATAGAATCCTTCATTACTGTATAGACCGTACTCGTTCATCAAGAAAGACAGACCGATTATTTGTCTCTTTCGCTCAAAGAATGTTATGGGCTCCAGTGACCAAGCAGACATTGGCCAAATGGTTGGTCAGTTGCATTGTATTCTGTTATCAAATGTATGACAAACCCTTGCCGGGACCGGTCAAGGGTCATTCCACCAGAGGGGTTGCAACCTCCTTTGCATCCCTCAAAAATGTGTCAGCAGCAGATCTCTGTGCAGCTGCTACTTGGAGTTCGGTCCACACCTTCATTAGGCACTACAGTCTGGACATTGCTTCTAGAAGGAGAACAGGTTTCGGCCTTGCAGTCCTCCAGGGACTACTCTCCTTAGGAATACTAAGGACACTGTTTTACTAGTCCGACACCCTTCTGACCTGGGTTACTTCTTGTACTGCTTGGAACTCGGTCCTAATGGTATTACCTGCTGCAAGAGCTCCCTTTTGAAGTAAGATAGTACAGTTACGTAAGAACTTACTGTAACAGTAGATCTTCGAGAACAGCTCTTGCAGCAGGTGGATTTCCCTCCTACCAGCCCCCAGGGTTGTAACTACTTCCCTCTGGGGATGGAAGATCCTCCTCAGTTCCCCATCCTGTAGTCAGCCAGGTCTCAGCGGACAAACTGAGGTGGTGCTAGGGGACCGCCCCCTTTATACCACTCAGGACATTGGGGTGGGGCTGACGTCAGAGCGGTTCCCTGCCTTGGTCTGCTAGCTAGAACATTTTCCGTGGGGTCCTAGTGCCTGGCAGCATAGTACTAATTGTGTTACCTGCTGCAAGAGCTCCTTTTGAAGATCTACTGTTACGGTAAGTTCTTGCGTAACTATACTTTGTATCTACACTGTCTGGCATTGTCCTTTTCCCTTTAAATCTTGCCGGAAGTCTTCATGCTGGCTCCTCCCACCCACCTGGGTGGTATAACCCTCGGCTCCATCCCGACACCAGATCTTCCTTTCCACTGGAAAAAGCAGCTTCCTCCTTACTACTACCACGTTGAGTAGGCCCTGGTGCTCAAATCTTCAGATTTACTTCAAAACTTAAACTCATCAGAGTTTCGTCTTCAACTCAATCTTGATCATGACTTCGATGGACAACCAGTTCTTGCCTGGATTTCGCCGGTGTCCATGCAGGCAGAAGATGTCACGTACCGACCCACACTCCATGTGCGTTTACTGCCAGGGCCATGAGCTCAGTCTCCAGGCATGCGATATCTGCCAATCATTTTATGCATCGGTCATCAGGACTGCCTCACCTGCCTGAAGTTGGGCCACCCAGAAAGCGACATCCACCGGTCAAATCTAAGAACACCCATATGTCTTGCCTGCTCGCCTCCTTTTCTGCCCACCCTCCATCTTTCTTGTTCCTGAGAATCTGCTCTTACCAGCTTGTCTTCTCCATTATGTACCTGAAGAAATCCTTTTCCACTTCTCTGATCCCCTGTGCCACCCTTAGCTCCCTTGAAGCTTTGGATACCCTGACTACTCTACTCACCTTTCTGGATTTACCTCACATACTCATCCTTATCCTCCCTCTTTTGGATCTCTTATAGCTTCCAAGGCAGCTCTTTTCTCCCTCACCTCTCTACTACCTCCCTATTTAACCAGCTTGTTTTTGACCTTGCCTTCACTTTGGATCTTTGTACATGACTTAGTGGCCTCAGCCAGACCCAGCTTGATGATGGCCCATTTCTGGTTGGCATCCATGTCTGGGCAGATGTTGGCGGCGCGTGCCCTTTCAGTATGCCTCCCATCCTGCCAGAGTCTGCTTTTTGAAGTCCACTACCTTTGCCTTGGTTCTGGCCACCTCTTACTCTAGACTGAGGAAGAATCACACTGTGTGGTGGTCTCTTCCTGCTAAAGGGTCTTCCACCCCTACATCCTAGACATGCTTCGCATCCATCAACACAAGGTTCATTATGTTACCCTCCCTGGTTGGCTCCATTGCCCTCTGCATCAGGAAGACATCCTGGAAGGCCTCCAGGAGGACCTGTTCCCTGGCACTCGTGGTAGCTGGGGTGTTGCAGTCTACCCCTGGCAGATTAAAATCCCCAACTATCACAGTATTGCCCTTGCCACTAAATCTCTTTATTTACTCCCCCATCTCCTTGTCAGTTTCCTTATTTTGAGAGGGTGACCTGTACACTACCCCCAATCTAACCTTCCTTCCTTCCTTTTGAATTCTGGAGCTGTACCCAGAAGGCTTGAGCCATGCCCTCCTCCCCTTCCTCCTTATTGCACAATATCCCATCCCTTACATAGTTAGGCACCTCTCCCCCCTTCCCTTTTTCTCTGTTCCTACGGTACAGTCTGTACCCAGGGATCACTAGGTCTTAGTCCTGGAATTGTGTGGCCCATGCCTCAGTGAGGGCTGCTATGTCCACCTCTCCTTCTGCCATTAGTGCCAGCAACTCTACTGCCTTGTTTCCCAGGCTCCTTGCATTCAAGGAAACCACCCTCCATCATGACCCCTGCCCCTCCTCGCCCTTCCCTTCTCCTCTGTCACATCCCCTTTTTGAATTCCCCTCCTTCCCCTTCTGACTAGTTGGGGGGGAGCCCTAACTGACTTCCTCCCCTGGTGGCACTGTCTGCCGCCCAACCCTTCACCCCCCCCCCTTACTTAGTTGAAATTAATTCTGGATGCTATCTACTCCCCAGCTTTTGCTTTAAAACCCCTGAGCCTTCCATACTTAATTGCAGCCTATCTGTGCATACAGATCCTTGTTCTCCCATTTCCTACCCCCACCAGTCCGTACCCCATGGTCTCGCACCATTCCCCCAGCCATTCATTGAACTCCATAATTCTTTGATCTTACTTCGAGATACAGCTCTTGCAGCCGGTTACACCATTGGGACTGAAGCCAGCAGGCAGCAGGACCCCATGGAAAACTTCTGGCTAGCTACATACAGCGGGGGACCGTCTCCCAACATCGGCTCCGCCCCCGACATCCCATACATCATAAAAGGGGCAGACCCCCAGCATCCCTCTATTCTTTTCCCGCCATCGACTCACAAGCATCAGCTATATGGACATCTTCAGCCACCAATCAACGCCATAAGTATCTGTCTAATTTCATCATAAAGTTCAATTTTCTTTTCTAAAATTTCATATGTCATCTTCCCGATGTCCTCCATAGAAAGGCACTCATCCAAGTGTGCCTGCAGCAAACAAATTCTGTTCAGGACGGCCACTCTGCCTGCATGCTGCATAGGCCTGGAGAGCATGACTCCAAAGCATGTCCCATTTTCCAACAATTCAATAACAGAACAAGGATTCACCACCAAAGGTTTTGGAGACTTTCTCTTGGAGCAAAATTAGCAGCAATGAAAGGCATATCCTCCAGGGAAGACTCCTCTCATAAATTGGGTAATCACAAAGAAAAATGGGGGGAAAGGAGAAAGAGTGCTCCCCATCGAAATCCTGGACATCCGACTCCAGGGGGAGTTTGGACTCAGCCAGCCAGTTGAATCACTCTCCATCTCGGTCCAAGGCCCAGAAGCCTGCGGCGAAGACCTAGACATCGGGTGGTTCGGGTCCTGGTTCAGGAACCATCCTACAACCTCTGAAGATCTGTACTGATCAGTCTTCAGGTAAGCCCAGCCGGTCGGCCTCCATTGATCGCCCAGCAAAGGCACCATCCAAGTCGGCCTCAGTGACAGGTTCTGACTTCCTGGACTGACGCTGGGGCTCCGGACACTCCCAGTCGGCTTCTCAGCCCCCCAGAGGACTTGCATCCCTGGCAACATCTACAAAACGATCCTCCGACCAGACATCAGCCAAGAGGACATCGGACAAGAAACACAGGGACAACCATACCTCGGCTACCGAGGTCGTTGCGTCCAGCTGGACGTCATCCAAGGTCAGTACGGCCCAGCAGATTCACACCAAAGACACTGACATCAGTGTCGGCTGTCTGAGCGACAACCAGATGTCGGTAGATCTCAAGGAGGCAGACCTCAGCCAGGAGCCTCAGATACCCGATGACCAGACGACGGGTACATCAGGCGACCGTCCAGAGATCACTGACGACAGCCAAACATTGCAGCCACTGAAGGGTCTGACCTCAGGCCTTCAGATGTCAGGCACCAAAGACCTTTTTATGTTTGCTGGCGCACATGCGCAAGAAACATTATGCGATAGCTTAGGAGAGAAACAGGTTGTGGAGGTGCGGCAGTGTGGCGGCCAATGCCAGCACTGCATTTGTGGGCTTGGCGGTGTGCACCCAATGTAGGCCCAGTGTCCTGATGACACTGGTTCTGCAAATGCTACCAACTTGAAATGATTTGGCCGCTGCAGTGAGGGGCCGCCTCGTCATTGCAGCATCAGCAATTCCGTTGCAATGAGGGAGCGATCCCTCATTGCAGGGCGGTACCTTGCCTGGTGTAACATTTCTGTGAACATAGCAGCGGCTCTATGCCGCCGCCTCACAGTCCCGTGTAAGCCGATGGGGTGCTTCAACTTCTGTCAGCATGCCAACGACTCAGTTCATTTGCCGATGAGGAAGCCCACTCCCTGTCGGCATAATGTCCCCCCATTTGTTGTGTGCCGAGGGGATGCCCAATCCCCCTCGGCATCATGCCCCCCCAAACAGCCTTTATTTTCCTATGGGGGGGCCCAGTTACCGTCGGCTTAAGTCCCTCATTCCCCAAAACACAGGCAGCACACTGGAAGCCCATCACAGTGTGCATAAATGAAGCCTGAAAAAAAAACCCTTCCCGCGACGTCCTTTTTATTATTTTTGTCCCTGAAATAAAGAAAACGGTCCTTCGCATTATGTTGTGCCCTCCCCCAACTCACCCACCCTCTGCGCACCCCAGCTCCCCACACCCCCACCTCATTCTTACCTCCAGAGCCCGGCGCAGCGATCTTTGTGGACCAGGAACATGTCTGCATTCTTCAAAGCCGCATCATGAACTGAAGAAATGCCGTAAGCTGTATAATGGCATAAATAGGGTTTTTTCAACTTATGTGGCTATCCCAGCCATTTTTCGGACTTTGCCACCAAATTTTCAACATGGGGTTATTGGGACCCCTTCTCATGAATACAGTCACTGTCATGGCATTATTCGGTCCCAAAGGTGATTTTGTGGTCACTGTGCAGAATCGCTTTCAGGACCCATTAACGAAATGACAGTTCCACTGTTCATGAGGTGGGCTCTCAAAAGCTCATGTTGCAAATTTGTGAAAAATCCAGAAAATGACTGTTTTACAAGCTGCATTGCGCAGTTTCCACACTCTCAACTTCGTACCTAATTTGTAATATTTTCACTCCAGATTTTCAACATTGCCATTTTTTCAGACCTCCTTATGAACAGTAAAGCGGTCATTTTTCACATCCTGGCCAAAATGTGTTTTCGCAGTTCCAGCGCAGAATAGCGCGGTCGCTGTTGGAAATAAGTGTTTGGGACACATTACGAAAAATCACAGTGACACTGTTCATGAGCAGAGGTCCTAAAATGCCCATATTGAAAATTTGGTGGCAAACGTCCATAAAATGACTGTGTTATGAGCGTGCATTGCACAGTTTCCACGCACCCTGGTAACTTTGCAAATTTGTAGTATTTTCACTCCAGATTTTCAACATTGGCATTTTTTCACACCTCCTTATGAACAGTACAGCTGTCATTTTTCACATCTTGGCCAAAATGTGTTTTGCACTTCAGGCACACAATAGCTGTTGCTGTGGGAAGTCAGTGTTCGAGACAGATTAAGAAAATCAGTGACACTGTTCATGAGCAGAAGTGTTAAAATGCCTGTGTTGAAAATGTTGTGAAAGTCCATAAAATTACTGTGTTACGAGCGTATATTGCAGATTTTCCACGCACCCTCTTAATTTTGCGCATTTGTAATATTTTCACTCCAGATTTTTAACTTTCCCATTTTTTCACACCTCCTTATGAACAGTACAGCTGTCATTTTTCATATCCTGCCTGAAATATGTGTTTACATATCTGGTGCAGAATAGCGCGTTCGCTGTGGGAAATTAATGTTCGGGCAGGTTAAGAAAATCATAGGGACGGTGTTCATGAGCAGAGGTCACAAAGTGCCTATGTTGAAAATTTGATGAAATAATTCCACTAAATGTCTGTGTTACGCGCATGCGTTGCGCAGTTTCCATGTACGCTCAGAAGTTTGAGCATTTTTAAAGTTTTCACTACGGATTTTCAACATAGCCATCTCTTCACACCTCCCTATGAGTGGTACAGCTGTCATTCTTCACATCTTGCCCTATCTGTGTTTTCGTACATCTGGCGCAGAATGGCACGGTCGCTGTGGGAACTCAGAGTGCCACTGTTCATGAGAAGAGATCCCATATGCTTTCATGAGGTGTAGGTCACAAAAAAGCCGTATTGAAAATTTGTAGTGTAAATACCAACAAATGCCCGGGGCGTTAGGGTTTCTAACCATAGCATCCCACCCTGAACAGACTGACAGGCATCAGGGGTGTGCCTTTGGATTGCCGACTGTAATGATCATGCCATTCCACCCCAACCCCCCACCCTGCAGCCAGTGACAGGCATCAAGGTGTGCCTTGGACTCTTTGGCCCCAGAGTTTACCCCATTCTCCTATACCGCACCCATTTTAGCTTATGTCCTTATGGAATAGGGTGACTGTAAAGCCGAACTCCCCAAGACACACCTCAACACTTGTCGGTGGCTGCAGGATAAGGTGAGGTGAAATGGCATGAACGTTATGGGCTATGACCCAAACGCATACCCCAATGCCTCTCCTTCTTTGCAGGGTGGAGGTGGGATTGGTGTGAGGTTCAATACTTCACTGCCATTCCTAGTCTGCATCTGTCTAACTCCTGCATTCCCAGTGCTAATACCAGCAAGCAAACATTCAGCATTGACAAATGCTTGTTTCTTTTTGGTGGGAAACCATCAGAAAAGATGTTGTCCCCACAAAAACTCTACTGAGAGACCTAACTTCTCCAAGGTCACCTAGTCCTCCACTCAAGGAGAGCCCTCCTCCTAAGGAGAACAGCCCCCCAAGGGGTCGTCCTCGTGACAAGAAGCGGCCGAGATCCCCTTAAAGAACCCCTTCCCACTCACCTACAGGACATAAGAAGAAGCGCCATCATAGAAGGACGGACTGTTCCTCCTCAGAAGATGACTATTCATCCTCTTCTTCATCTTCCAGGTCCGCCTCTCCTCACAGTATACCCTCCCCGGAACTGAGGGATTTACCAAGGTCCCCTCTAGATGACCTCACATTCATGGATATTATGAGGCATATCCATGATAACATAGGTTGGGACACAGAGGACTTGGATCCGTAATGGCACCGTCTCACAAAGTACCTGCGCCAGAAGGATCCTAAACCAGTAGTGGTCCCACCACTGGTGGATACTTTCCAATACATCACAGAGGCTGCTTGGAAGCATCCCTACATGTCAACAGTGGTCCCCAAAAAGGCTGACCACCTGTATAGGACACCACTGGAAGACTCTTAACCTGGGGGAACAACCGGTGGTGGATTCTGTGGTCATCACCGCCACACATGATAGATCCCAAAGGCTGAGACACCCGAGTACCCAGCCTCTGGATCGCAAGTCAAAGCAGTTGGACTCCATAGGGCGCAAGATGTTTGCATCTTCTACATGCTCCATCTGCTCCTTAAATGTTTTATCCCACATGGTCCAATTCCAAAATGCCCTATGGGAACAAGGACTTGAACTGGCCAAAAACCTACAAGAAGGGGAATAAAAGGACAATTTTGTTAAGCTTCTGCAAACAGGCTCTGACTTGGGCATCCAGGTTCTGAGGGTGGCTTACGATTCAGTGGATTCAGCCGCCAAAGGAGCAGCAGCGGGCGTATGCCTTTGCAGACATCCCTGGTTAAGGGTCTCAGGCTTCACACCTGATGTTCAGACGGGTATACTGGAGGTCCCTTTTAAAGGGTCAGTACTTTTCGGAGAAGAATCTGAAAAGATTATCAGTAGACTGCAGGATGCAGATAAAGCATCCCGATCAATACAAGCCATGTACAAGCCGAAGCCTTTTCGTAAACGGCATCAGCGTTTCCGGGGGAAACAAGGCCAACAGCCCAGATATGGCCAACAACAGAGAGGGAATTTCAACCACAAAGGTCCCCTTCAAGCAGCAGGTGGTGCAAATGCACATCATTCCAAGTCCCCACAGGCAAACCTCCCCTCCCCCTCCACAGCCTGACTCCATGCAGAACCCTTCTCTTCCATTTGTGCAGGAGGAAGAGGGGGTCAGGGGTCGTTTTCCAAAACATCTGGAAGTATGGCAGAAAATTACCTCCAACCAATGGGTTCTTCAACTGATTCAAAGAGGTCACTCTGTCGGGTTCACCAGGCAGCCACCATCAAGGCCACTATTGCTATCCCAGTATTCCCACCACCACACCTCACTCATCCAGGAGGAAATCAGAGCCCTCCTAGAGAAAGAAGGCATAGAACCTGTCCCAGGGGTTCAACGAGGGAAAGGGTATTACTCCTATGTTTTCCTCATGCCCAAAAAGACCGGGACCTACGTTCCATCCTAGACCTCAGTGATTTAAACATCTTTGTGACATACAAACACTTCAGGATGGTCATGCTACAGGGCTGATCCTGATGCTGCGCCAAGACGCATGGCTAGAATCACTGGAGATGCAGGACGCATACCTCCACATTCCAATCGCACAGCACCACAAGAGTTTCCTACAGTTTGAATTCAGGGGTAAGCACTACCAGTTCCAGGCACTGCCATTCGGCCTGTCATCGGTACCCAGAATCTTCACCAAATGCCTGGCAATGGTAGCCGTGGCACTCAGGAGAAGGGGACACTACATCTTTCTCTACCTGGATGACTAGTCATGGCATCGTCCAGAAGAGGGCTCAATCAGGCATTGCAGAACACCTTTTCCATCTTTGCGGAAACAAGCATCACCATCAACCTGCAAAAATTGTTCCTCGACCCATGCCAAAGGCTGCAGTTCATAGGGGCAGTCCTGGACACGATCAAAGGAAAGGCCTTTCTACCACAAGACAGAGCAGATTGACTCAGAGACTTGATCAGACACATCCAGGGCCAAAGACAGGTTATGGGAAGGACCATGTTAAGACTATTAGGTCATATGGCAGCCGCTATAGCCACGGTTCCTTTCTCTCTCCTCCATGTGAGAGTTATTCAGTGGACCCTCCGGATCCAGTGGGATTAATGCCAGTATGATCTCGACCTGTTGGTATCAGTCGCCGACTCCATACACTGAGTCCTTCAGTGGTGGCTACTCCCAGAGCACCTAGCAGCAGAGGTACCCTTCCTGTCAGACACACCGTCACACATCCTGACCATGGACGCATCAGGATCAGGCTGGGGAGCCCCTCTAGATGACAGGACACTAGGAGTACGGTCCAGCCCAGAAGAAGCTTTACACATAAACGTTCTGGAAATTAGACCAGTCCTGTATGCCCTCCAGGCCTTCCAGACAGACCTACGCCTAGGACATCATCTACTGATTCAAGCAGACACCATGTCAGTACTGTTCTATGTCAACAAATGAGGAGGTACCCACTCATACCAACTCTGTTGGGAAGTGATGAGAGTATGGTACTGGGCCATGGACCACAATATCTCTCTGTCTGCAGTTCATGTCCCATGAGTACAGAATACGCTGGCAGATATGCTGAGTCGCTCCAGATCCAGCACTTGAATGGGAGCTTCTGCAGCAAGCATCAGAAACTCTGTTCAAGTGGAGAATGCCAGAGCTAGATCTGTTCGCATCCCCACACAACACAGAACTGCCCAATTTTTGCTCGCTAGATTCTAGGCATGGTGTTTTCTGGTGAGACGTATTGTCCCTCTCCTGGACGGGCAGATCTCTTTGTGCCCCGGCTCATTCAGAGAGTTTTGTTCAAACTACAGTACAAGTGGGAGGAGTGGACATGATTCTCTTGGCCCCTCTTTGGCCCAGGCAAATCTAGTTCCCCTTACTCCAACAGCTAGCAAGTGAACCACCATTCCCTCTACCTCTCAGCTTGCACTTATTGTCGCAGAACAAAGGGTCCCAAGTTCATCGGAACCTGCATTCCCTACACTTGCATGCATGATTCCTGAAGACCTAGCGATTTCTCACCATGGGGTCTCCACCAGAGTGGCAGATCTCCTTGTGGTGGCAAGGAAACCCTCTACTAGGACCATGTGCTCCATGAAGTGGCGATGTTTCTGCACTTGGTCCTCAGCGTGGCCTGCACCCTGACTTGCCTGTGAACTCGGTATTGGACTACCTCCTTTCCTGTCAGACTTAGGGCTATGTTGCTCCTCCATAAAGTGCACCTTTCAGCATTATCAGCTACCACGCACCTTTTGGAGACAAATCCCTAGCCCAATTGGACCTGTCACACACATTTCTGCGTGGCATTCTCCACCTAAAATCTCCCATTAGGGACCCAATCCCTCCTTGGGATCTTCTTTTTATTTTGGAACAGCTCACACTCCCTCCCTGTGAGCCAACCGCAGATTGCGAGCTATGCCTTCTCTCTTGGAAGGTGTTATTTTTAGTTGCAATTACTTCTGCCAGAAGAATTTCAGAGCTCCAGGCACTTATGTGCAAAGAGCCATATTTGATTTTCCATAAGGACAGGGTGTCCTTAAGGACCAATCCTAAGTTTTTACCTAGGGTAATGTCAGAGCTTACTCTCAACCAAGAGAACCCCCTTCCTGTTTGTTACACGGAGTATTCTAACAAAAGAGAGGTTCTCCGGCACACATTGGATGTGCACAAGATACTCAGATATTCTCTCACTAGAACCAGAATGTACCGAAAGTCAGATCAGTTGTTTGTTTTGTTTGCCCCCAGGATGTTAGGGACACCGGTGTCAGAACAGACACTTTCACCAAAATGGTTGGTAAACTGTCCTGTTTTTGTCATCAGAAGCAGAACACGCCCTTTCCAGGACCGGTAAAGGGTCATTCCACCAGAGGGATGGCAACCTCTTTTACCTCCCTAAGGAATCTTTCAGCTTCAGACATCTATGTAGCAGCTACTTGGAGTACTGTGTACACATTCATCAAACACTACAGTCTGGGCATTGCCTTTAGGTGCAGAGCGGCTTTGACCCTGCCTTCCTGCAGGGACTTCTTTTCATGAGGGGTTCTCTTTCGCTCTCCTCCTCCTCCTGTTTTTTAGGGGCTACTGCACATTGCTTGGGACTCTGTCCTAATGGTATAACCTGCTGCAAGAGCTGTGTCTCGAAGTAGGATAGTACGGTTACGTAAGACCTTACTGTAACAGTAGATCTTCAAGAACAGCTCTTGCAGCAGGTACTTTCCCACCCACTCACCTTCCCATCAGAAGATCATCTGCATTTGCATTAACATTATCATCATGATTGGTCTTCCCTTGGAAGAGAATCCTTAGTCTCCCTTCAGAATGAACATCGCTATGCCAGAGTCTCCGGCGGGAGAACTGAGGGATGCTGGAGGACCGCCCTTTTTATGATCCATGGGATGTCGGGGGCAGTCCCCCACTGTATGTAGCTAACTAGAAGTTTTCCATGGGGTCCTGCTGCCTGCCGGCTTCAGTCCCAGTGGTGTAACCTGCTGCAAGAGCTGTTTTCGAAGATCTACTGTTACAGTAAGTTCTTATGTAACTACTTTTTCTGGCCATACTTGCTGTAGGTACTGGGGGAATCTCAGAGAAAGCAACTGAACATCCCTCCTTATTGCATATCCTTCCCACTTCTCTGAACCTCTCCTGCACCTCTTCGACGCTACTCCCCTCCAGGTCGTTTGTACCCAGGTGCACTACCATGTGAGGTTCTAGGGACGTGGAAATGGTGATCTTACTTTGAGAGGGAGCTCTTGCAGCAGCAGATAACACCATTAGGACTATGCCACCAGGCACTAGAACCCCACAGAAAATGTTCTAGCTAGCAGTCCAAGGTGGGGTACTGCACCCTGATGTTGGCCCCGCCCCAACGTCCCGCGTGGTATAAAGGGGTGGTCCCCCAGCACCACCTCAGTTCTTTTCCCGCTGTTGACCCGCTAGTATCTACTCCATGGACACTTCTCTCGCAGTCGACCACCATTTTCGTGCTTTGTGCAGTTACTATTCGTTAGCGTTTTTCTCCTCACCTTTTTCTCATTTTGTGCATGTCTTGTTCATCTTTACAGCGGCGGAAGTCTACGTGCATGTGCGGTAAGCAGATCTCAGCTAGAGATGGCCACTCGACCTGCCTTATCTGCTTGGGCCTGGGCCACAAGCCACACGACTGCCTGCATTGCCAAAAGTTCAACAAGAAGACTAGAATCCACTGACTCAAGACATTGAAAGCTTACCTCCTGGAACAGCAAGTGGCTGCTATGCAGAGGCCCCATTTGGGACATAGTTCTTCTTCCTCAGCCAGGGAATCCTCCCACAGAGAGAAGAAATTGGGCAGGAAGCACCATCATAGAGACAAGGATCGAGGCAGGTCAGAATCCTGCCCCAGGTCTCCCCACAAGATCTCCACGTTCATTGCCTCCTGCAGGAGGTCAGAATCTGTTCCCCAGCCTTTGACCCCGGGGTTTCCTGAAGAAGACTCCTGCCTCTTTCCATTCGTGACGCAGGGAGTCTTCAGGCATGGGTGTTCATCCATCCCTGTGTCCCTGAGTTTAGGCACCGTACTCAGTCACTGGGGTCTAAGTCAGATGGACAGGCGTCGGTCTTTGGGTAGCAAGTGAGACCTACAGCCCACTGAGTTCAGTAGTCATCCAACTGGTTGAAGGGGTGGGCGACACCACAGGCAGCCAGGAATCAGTGCGCCGTCAGAAGCACCCACCGCCTCAGGACACGGTGTCGACCACTTCAGAAGGATGCCAGACTTTCAGGGCCTTCTGATTCAGCATCAGAACTGGACCAGAAGCCCCTCTCTAAGCAGCCCATTTTCTCCGAAGGATCAGACGTTGGACCTGGGGATCAGTTACATGCCTGAGGACCAGACATCCGGTCTTCTCAAAAGAGCTTCGAACCCGTCATCCCTGTCTCCTCCCAAGGAGCTCGACATCCAACCTCCAGGGGACACTACCCCAGAAGGAACAGTGCCACTGCCCCAGTGCCTGATGGCAAAGAACCGGCAGACTGGACGACCCCAGCAGATGCACCGCAAGGGCCGCTAGGGACCCCGAACATCCTTACTCCGCCGCCAGCACAGCCTGTTGTCCTATTGGCAGAGGTAGGAGCTTTATTTAATTCATGGTGGAATACCATAAAAGGGGATCTGCTGCCTAGGCCACGAGAGCAGTCCCCTAGCCCTAGAGGTTTCCCACCTCCAGTTCCACCCAGGGAGCCATCAGTCCAGAGACCCTTGAGACAACCTCCGACACTAGACCGCCCGTTGTTAGAGGACGATGACCGGGGGTCTCCAGTACTGAGCAGTCGTGGTCAACACCTATCGTCCTTACCCTCATCCAAGGGACATCCACATTCATCCTCAGATGAAGATGCAGGGGACCCTCCTCCTACTACTGTTCTGAGAACAAGCTGCCTCTACCTTCCTCCGATCATAAAGGGTCTCTCCCAGGTCTCCCCAGACGACCTTCATTTTTGGATGTGATCGAAATCCAATACCTTAACCAGTGGGACATGGAGGAACTTGACCCCGAACGCTGTCACCTGGCAGTTCTTAGGGCAAACGACCCCAAACCCTGGTCGCCCTCCGCTAGTAGAGCCATTCCAGGATGTCACAAAACTGGCCTGGAAGCATCCTTCCACTACTTTGGCTGTCCCCAGGAAGGCAGACCACCTCTACAGGACACTGAAAGGAGAGCCTCACCTGAGTGAGCAACCAAAGGCAGACTCCAAGCACACAAGTTCCCAGTCACCAGATCCAGAATCCAAGAAACTGGACCAGATGGGCCACAGAGTGTACTCCTCAGCCACCTGCACAGTAAGGTCACTCAACTTTTTGGCACACTTAGTAATGTACCAAAAATCCTTGTGGAATAAGACCTTGGACTTAGCCAAGACTCAGCCTGATTCTGACAGCAAATCTGAGCTCATGGCTGTCATTCAGTCTGGCATTGATGTTGGCAAACATGTTCTGAGGAGCTTATCGACTCTGCAGATATCGGCCAGGGCAGCTGCCACAGAAGTCGAGTGAGGTACCAAGCCTGCTACGGGTCTTGGGATTCGCAGGACCTAGAGGACATAATCCTGGATGCACCCTTTCAGGGGTCAGTTCTCTGGTCCAGAAACAGAAGCTGATCACGGGCTACAGGACTCTGGTAAGGTAATCTCAATGTCCACAGAATGTATAAATCAGAACCAGCAACTACCGCCACCCCTTTCGTAAAAAAATCAAGAGCCAACAGAGAAGGTGTCAGCAACCAAAAGGGGTTTCAAGCAAAGAGGGCCTCCCCTGCCTTCAGGCATCCAGGGACCCAGAAGTGAAAAAAATGCTAGAGCTCCCCTGCCTACCCCCTCTGCTTCAACATGACTCCCTGCCTGCCCCATCACCTCTAGAGGAGTCTCAGGGGGAGGCGGTAGAAGGGATATTCTCCCTCTACCTCAATGGATGGTCCAGTATTACCACAGATCAGTGGGTACTCCAGCTAATAGAAAAAGGGTATGCCCTGGAGTTCACACAGATCCTACTGACAACCCATCTGACCCACCCAGTGCTTTCCGTCCACGCTGGCTCTCATAAAGGCAGAAATTTTAAGCTCTTTTGACAAGACAGCAATTCAGGCGGTTCCTGCAGGTAACAGAGGAAGAGGATACTACTCCCATTTCTTCCTTGTGGCAGGGGACCTCCATCCCATCCTAGATCTGAGCCAACTGAACAACTTTATCAAATACAAAATGTTCAGTATGGTGACTTTGCCGGGTCTGCTGCCCATGGTTTGCCAAGGGGATTGGCTCTACACCCTGGACGTGCAGGATGCCTACGTGCACATAAAGATCCTGCCATCCCACAGGAAGTATCTCCGCTTCACCTTCCAGGGAGAACACTATCAGTTCAGAGCACTGCCATTCAGCCTTGTGTCAGCACTGAGTGCCTTCACCAAGTGCCTGGCAGTCATGGAAGCAGCCTTCAGGAGGAGGGGTCATTATGTTTACCCCTACCGGGATGACTGGCTACTTACAGCCTCTTGGAAGAACAGCTGTGTTATTCAATAGAGGAGACCTTCAGTCTCTTCCAAGAGTTGGGGGTCACTCTGAACCTCCCTAAGTCATTTCCCCTGGCCTACCCACAGGCTGCAGTACATAGGGGTGGTCTTGGACACAGTCCAGGGAAGAGCCTTTCTCCCCTCAGACCGAGCAGACAAGTTAAGGGCAATTGCTCGGAGGGTGATCACTACAATTCCGATCCCAGCCAAAGTGGTGCTGCAGCTTTTAGGCCACATGGCCACAGCCATCACCATGGTTCCCCTTGCCCACCTGCCCATGAGGGTCCAGCAGTAGAACCTCAAGTTTCAATGAGACCAACATATGGACAATCTCTATCAATTGGTCAGGATCTTCAAACGGTACTTTGTACTCTGGAATGGTGGCTCACCCCTTCTCGACTGGAAATCAGGGTTCCCTTTCAGTTCCCGAATCAGCAGATCCTTACTGCGGATGCCTCGGGGCTGTGCTGAGGGTAACATCTGGCATCCCGCCAAACAAGGGGCACTTGGACCTCCGTGGAATGCATTCTCCACATCAACGTGCTGGAGATGTGGGCCATCCTGTACGCTGTGCAGACCTTCCAGTTCGTGCCCATGTCAGGTCTTCCGTTAGTCCGGTCAGACAACACGACAGTCATCTTCTATCTCAACAAGCAAAGGGGCATACATTCTTACCCCCTGTGCAGAGAGGCCATGAGAGTTTGGCAGTGGATCACAACCTGGAAACAACAGCGGTTCACGTTCCAGGGACTCACAATGTCCTCACAGACAGTCTAAGCCACTCTCAGGCTCAGAGTCGTGAATGGGAGCTCATGCAAGAGGTCGTAGATGGCCTCTTTGAAAGGTGGGGTCAGGCAGAACTGGACCTCTTTGTGTCCCCACACAATGTCAAACTACCCAATTTCTGCTCACTAGATCCAAGGCCCTGTGTTTTTTGGCATAAAACACATCGTCCCTCTCTTAGACAGGAGGGTTCCTGTATGCCTTCCTTCCCTTTCCACTCCTTCAGAGAGTTCTACTCAAGATGCAGGCAGAGAGCACAAGTACGATTCTTGTAGCACCCTTCAGGCCTCATCAGATCTGGTTTCCGTTGCTCCAGCAATTGGCATCGAACTGCCGGTCCTGTTGCCCTGTCCACTAACTTGTTCTCCCAGGAGCAGGGAACCCTAGTACATCCAAACCTTCGTCTCTGCATCTGCATGCATGGCTCCTGCAGACCTGATCAGGGCAGATTTGGGTGTCCTCTAGAGTGGCAGAGGTTCTCGGCAGCAAGAAGCCCCACCAGAGGAACGTATGCCATGAAATGGAAACATTTCTGCTTATGAGCATCTCCCGTTCCTTGGACCCTTACCACTGTCCAGTGGAATCTGTGCTGGAATACCTTTTTCCTATCAGACAGGGGGCTCAGCTACTCATCTGTTAAGGTGCACCTTTTGTGCGTCTGCACCATGCACTGATGGATAGGAAAGCTCTGGCACAATTGGAATTGTGTAAGACCTTCCTCACGGGTATCTTGCACATCACATCTCCAGGAGGGACCCCGTCCCTCCACGGGACCTTCTTTTATGTTGGAAAAACTTAGTTGCCTCCTTTGATCCAGTCACAAGCTGCAAGCTCGCTTCCTGTCCTGGAAAGCGTTATTTTTAGTTGTCATTACTTCTCCGCCAAGGATTTCTGTTCGACAGGTTCCGATGTGTAAAGATCCTTATCTTATTTTCCACATGGACAGGATTGCCCTGTGTACAAATCCTAAGTTCCTGCCAAAAGTTGTGTTCGAATTAACTTTAAAACAGGACATTCAACTATCAGTTCACTACCCAGAGTACTCGAACAAAGGAGAGGCCTTGTTACGTACTCTGGATGTACATAGAATCCTTCATTACTGTATAGACCGTACTCGTTCATCAAGAAAGACAGACCGATTATTTGTCTCTTTCGCTCAAAGAATGTTATGGGCTCCAGTGACCAAGCAGACATTGGCCAAATGGTTGGTCAGTTGCATTGTATTCTGTTATCAAATGTATGACAAACCCTTGCCGGGACCGGTCAAGGGTCATTCCACCAGAGGGGTTGCAACCTCCTTTGCATCCCTCAAAAAAGTGTCAGCAGCAGATCTCTGTGCAGCTGCTACTTGGAGTTCGGTCCACACCTTCATTAGGCACTACAGTCTGGACATTGCTTCTAGAAGGAGAACAGGTTTCGGCCTTGCAGTCCTCCAGGGACTACTCTCTTAAGGAATACTAAGGACACTGTTTTACTAGTCCGACACCCTTCTGACCTGGGTTACTTCTTGTACTGCTTGGAACTCGGTCCTAATGGTATTACCTGCTGCAAGAGCTCCCTTTTGAAGTAAGATAGTACAGTTACGTAAGAACTTACTGTAACAGTAGATCTTCGAGAACAGCTCTTGCAGCAGGTGGATTTCCCTCCTACCAGCCCCCAGGGTTATGTAACTACTTCCCTCTGGGGGATGGAAGATCCTCCTCAGTTCCCCATCCTGTATGTCAGCCAGGTCTCCAGCGGACAAACTGAGGTGGTGCTAGGGGACCGCCCCCTTTATACCACTCAGGACATTGGGGTGGGGCTGACGTCAGAGCGGTTCCCTGCCTTGGTCTGCTAGCTAGAACATTTTCCGTGGGGTCCTAGTGCCTGGCAGCATAGTACTAATTGTGTTACCTGCTGCAAGAGCTCCTTTTGAAGATCTACTGTTACGGTAAGTTCTTGCGTAACTATACTTTGTATCTACACTGTCTGGCATTGTCCTTTTCCCCTTTAAATCTTGCCGGAAGTCTTCATGCTGGCTCCTCCCACCCACCTGGGTGGTATAACCCTCGGCTCCATCCCACGACACCAGATCTTCCTTTCCACTGGAAAAAGCAGCTTCCCTCCTTACTACTACCACGTTGAGTAGGCCCTGGTGCTCAAATCTTCAGATTTACTTCCAAAACTTAAACTCATCAGAGTTTCGTCTTCAGCTCAATCTTCGATCATGACTGCGATGGACAACCAGTTCTTGCCTGGATTTCGCCGGTGTCCATGCAGGCAGAAGATGTCACGTACCGACCCACACTCCATGTGCGTTTACTGCCAGGGCCATGAGCTCAGTCTCCAGGCATGCGATATCTGCCAATCATTTTATGCATCGGTCATCAAGGACTGCCTCACCTGCCTGAAGTTGGGCCACCCAGAAAAGCGACATCCACCGGTCAAATCTAAGAACACCCATTGGGTGGTCTCCGTGGCTGTGGGGTCCGCGGAGCAGCTTAAGGCCTTCGAGGAGCAGGCAGCTCAGGCCGCTGCGCAGTCCTCCTCGGCTTCAGCCTTTGTTCTGCTCAAGTTGGGCTTCACTTATTCAGGCTCCTTCAAGGAGCTGTGCCAGTCTCTTCTGACCAAGGGGAGAGGGCCCTTTGGGTTCACGCAGCTCTTGATCACACAAGGAGGAGTCCAAGAAAGAAAAGGAGAAGACTCACCATCAACGTTCTTGGGACCTGGAATGTTCTCTGTCTCAGGAATCCCAGGTTTTGACCACGGTCGAAATCGCGGCCTTGGTCACTGGCTTTACGGTGCCCCCATCGGTCCAGTCAGTTGAGTCACCAGCTGACGATGTGGCTGAGATTTTTCTCGCCCCAGTCGACAGTTGTCATCTGAAGAGGCTGACAACTCCTTGTTCAGGACTCCGGTCCTGCCAGTGACTCTTGAAGACTCAGCCCAGCCTGCTGAGCTGGACCCGCTGGTCACCGACCTAGACCAGAAGGAGCCATGGCACTCCCTGGCTCCCTCCGAGATCCTGTGTCAGCACTTACGGTGGCCGAGACCAAGGACTAGGTCTTCCTCATTCTTTGGGTTGAGCAGGTCCTGCTGGTGTCAGCAGTATCGCTCTCAGCACTATGGAAAGTGGCGCTGCCATTACTCGTCTTCATCCTCATCAGGTGAGGAGAGGCTTCGATGCAAACTGCGTTGACGCTACAAAGGCCTGATGCGGCAACAGTTGGTGTTGTCCGGTCCAAAACTGACCCCGGCTCCCACACCGCCCATTACTTGGCTGCCATCCGACACCGATGCACCCAGCGTGGCCGGTCAACACCGTTTCTTCACCTGCGGAGCCAGTACAGACCGCCTCGGTTCAGCCAAAGTTGGTCTTGCCACCGATCATGGTGGAACTACCAACCAGCATTCTGACCAAGACGTCTCCGCCGGCTCAGGGACTTCCCCATCAGCTCTTGGTCACTCTTACACCTGACCACCAGTGGCAGGTCTGGAGTGACTCAGGTGGTAGGCCGCTCTATACAAATTCCTCAGAGTCCGAGGATTCTTCACTGCACTCCCATCCAATCAACATGGAGTCAGTGGGGGACCTTTCGACGGTGAAAGGACCCACATCCTTCATGGGCATCCTCCGTCTCATCTCTGAATCCACGTGGATAAAACTGGAGCCTGTCCAGAAGTGGGTACGCTATCTCCTCACAGAGATTCTGGATAAAGGGGGCTCTCCAGCAGAGGCTTTCCAAGTAGCCGGCCCTGCCTTGCAGCGCTGGCAGTGCCTCCCCTCCTCCTGCCCTGTGCCCTTGGCCCAAATGGCCCACAAATATGCGGTGCCCACCTGTGCCCTCTTGGGGTTCACAGAGCACCCTTCAGCCGCAGGGTTGGTGGCTGACTTAGTATTTCGGTGCATGGCGAATTTGGGGGATGTCGACAGACTGCCGGATGAGCCCAAGAAATTGGACCACTCGGCTAAAAAATCAATCAGTCAATCAAATGTTATTTAACTAGGCATAACACCATTGAGCAAGTTCATTTTCAAAGTGTTCCCGGACATCAAACAAATAACAGGCAGGTATAGGGCAGGCAAAACAAAACATTGTACATGTAAGAGATAAGTCAGGCCTATACATTCAAAGATAAACACAATTAAATGCTAATTGTAGCACACTAAACAAGCAAGCAAGTAGGTCAAAAATTTAGAATGGTTCGACCCCAGACACTCGCTAGTATATGTAGTATAGTAAAAAGGTCTGTGTTGTCTCATCGCTCGGCCTCCACCAGGTGAGCTCAGCCGTTGTGATGGCACACTTCTCCCATGCCCTTCTGGACTCTCTGGATGAGGTGATTCCTCATCTTCCTGCAGATCTCCAGACTTTGGTCAAGCAGGTCCGGGACCAGGGTCATGCTGTAACCAAACAGCAACTTCAGATGGCTCTGGATATTGGGGATTCCTGTGCCCACTCGGTGGTGGGCGCAGTTGCCATGTGCCATAGGGCTTGGCTGCAGATCTTGATCTTTACAGCAGACACTCAGCACAAGCTGGCGGATGTCCCATTTTTGGAAACTGACCTGTTTGGGCCTGATGTGGAGGGTCACCTCCAGCGTATCGAGAAATCCAGTGCCACTTTGGACTACATGATGTCCTCCCAGAAGGATCCCAAGGGCTTCAGGCAGCAGAAGCATAAGTCCTTTCAGCCCTCCACTCCTGTGGCGAAACTAGCCCAACATCAGTCTGGTCAGCAGGCTTAGTCCTGGTGACCAAGGGCCAAGTTAGTGGCCTCAGTGGTCCAAAAGCCCAGAGGAAAGGGACCCGGTGGCTTCTCAGTCAGATCCTCCTCCTCCAAGCCTGCTCAGTGACGGGATGGGGGGTGCCACCCTCATGCCCGTCACGCCTTCCCTGGGTCCTCCTGCGGGGGGACGGCTTCGCCACTTTCTTTCCTCCTAGTCCTCTGTCACCACGGACAGGTGGGTTCTGGAAGTGATCGATCAGTGTCTCCCACCCGAGCCCGTACCCCATGGGAGGACTCGGTATCCACAGACACTCGGTCGACTCTTTGAGACAACATTGCCCAACTTCTCTGCAAAGAGATCGTGGTGAGAGTTGCGGAACCTCTGGAACACCCTGGGTTTGTCTCCAGGTACTTCCTGGTGCCAAAGTGGACTTGGGTCTGGTGCCCCATTCTAGATCTGCAAGACCTAAACAAATTCCTCAGGTCATGCACCTTCAGGATGGTAGCTCTGTCCCAGGTCATACCATCTCTGGAGCAAGACATGTGATTTTGCTTTCTGGATCTTCAGGACCCTCTCTTTAACATCCCGATCCATCCTTCCCACCGAAGTTTCCTGCACTTCCAAGCAAAGGAAACCCTCTACGAGTTCCAGGCCATGCCTTTTGGTCTCTCCTTGGCCACCAGGGTCTTCACCAAATGCATAGCAGTAGTGGCAGCTTACCTGAGGCACCAAGAGGTCCTGGTGTACCCCTGCTTGGACAACTGGCTGATAGTAGGTCCCCCCAAGCAGGTGATGGAGCAGTCCAGGGACCTGGCCTTCCAGACCTGCATCGACCTTGGCCTCCTGGTCAACGAGGCCAAGTCGAAACTCGTGCCCTCGCAGGTGATCAGCTTCATTGGGTTGGAGAGCCCAGCTCCTGGTGGACAGGGCAGAAGTTCTGTCCTCCTTTGCCCAATCATTTCTGGTTAGGCACTTTCACCCTGCCCAGGACTTCCTTTGCCTTCTGGGCTACATGGTGGCCTGCACCAGCATAGTCCAATGGGCCCGCTGGCATATGCGCTTCCTGTGATGGGAGCTGGCCAGCCAGTGGTCTCAGTGCAAAGGTCACTTCAACCAGCTGGTCACTGTGACCCAAAGGATGTGGGATGCCCTACAGTAGTGGTTAGTCCCAGAGTATCTACATGAGGAGATCCCGTTTGTCCGCCCGAGCCGATGGTCATCCTGACGACCAATGCCTCTCTTACTGGCTGGGGTGTCCATCTGGATCCCTGAAGAGTCCTGATGCCACATCAGCCTACTGGAGCTCCGAGAAGTCCATCTGGTGCTGACTGCCTTCGCTCCGTTTGTTCAGGGTCAGGTGATCCAAGTTCAGATGAACACCACCACAACCATGTGCTACCTCAACAAACAAGGCGGAACATACTTCCTGACCCTGTGCAAGGAAGCCCTCCACATTTGGACTCTCATGCACAGCCTGGAGGTGGATCTCCTAGCCATCCATGTGGCAGGAGCCCCAGTCAGCTGGCAGATGCCCTCAGCCAGGTGGGCGAGACGTCTCACAACTGGTCTCTCTATCCAGAGGTAGTGCAGAGTCTGTTCTCCTAGAGGGGTACCTGTCAGATGGACCTGTTCACCTCCAGGGAGAATGCAAAGCTGAATCTCTATTGTGCCCTCCCCCCTCAGCTTGGCTCGCTGCAGGGGGATGCCTTCTCAAGGCCATGGACCCCAGGCCTCTTCTATGCCTTCCCTCCACTTACCTTGATCCACAAGGTGCCTCTCAAGGTCAGGAGGGACAAGGCACAGGTGATCCTGGTGGCTCTGGACTGGCCACGCCAGTTTTGGTACCCAGTCTCCTCAGCCTCAGAAACAGGCTCCCGCAGCGTCTTCCCATACACATGGACCTGCTCTCAGTCAAGTCAGGGGAAGAAACTCCACCTGGACCGTCAGTCCGTGCACCTGACAGCCTGGTTCCTGAGTGGCTAGAGCTCCATGCTTTGGATCTCTCCAAAGGTGTCCTCACCATGGGTGGAGGCATCTAGAAAGGAATTGACCAGAAAATGCTACACCTTCAAATGGAAGAGATTCTCCATTTGGGATCAGTGCAAGGGGTTGGACCCTTCGATCTGTCCAGTGGATAGCATTTTGGACTGCCTGTGGTCTCTCTTCCAAGGGGGACTTTGGTTGAAGACCCTTAAGATGCACCTGGCAGCCATCTCTGCTTACCAGGCGTGGGCTGGTCAGCAGTCAGTGGCACAGGAGAAGGTGGTCTGGCACTTTTTCAAAGGCCTAAATCACATTTCGCCACTGGTGCGTGAACCACAAACACCGTGGGACTTGTTGCTGCTTTTGACAAAGCTCATGGGCAAGCCATTTGAACCGATGCACAGGTGTGACATGTCTTACCTGTTGTAGAAGACCACCTTCCTGGTGGCTATCACATCAGCTAGAAGGATCAGTGAGCTCCAGACACTCTCTGTGGAATCTCCTTACCTGGAATTCCACAGGGACAAGGTTGTACTGTGCCCCAGTCCAAAGTTCTTCCTGAAAGTTGTGTCGGAGTTTCACCTGAACCAGGTGTCTTGGAGGCCGAACACAGGCTCCATACTTTGGACCTGAGGCAAGCGCTTGTTTACCGCCGCATGGCTGGAGTTCGGGGAGAGTTTTGCGAGCTGTTTGTCACCTACGCTGAAACCGCACCTGGCAGACCTACAGCCAAGTGGATGATTGGCAGGTGGCGCACTTCCTGCATTGATCTCTGCTATAGGTTGGCGGGTAGGGAGCCTTCCAGAGGGCTTAGGGCTAATTTCATCTACCATACCGCTGCATTGATGGCTGCTTCTAGGGACGTCCCTATCCAGGAAATCTTCAGGGCTGCTACCTAAAAGTCAGCACACACCTTCATTTCCCATTACCACATTGACTTAGGGTCACACCGGGATGCTGGTTTTGGGGCCTCAGTTTTCCAGTCCTTATTTCCTAGGTAGGGTGTGTGTGCCTTGCCTCCCTTCTCCCAGAGAACTGCTAGGAGTCTTCCAGCAGTGTGGATAGAACATCATATCCACATCCCTAGAAACAGGTTACTCACCTGTAGCAGTAGATGTTTCATGGAGTGGTCTGTTGCAGTAGGTAATACACTTGGGTCATCGCCAGATGGTGCTGTGGCACACGGCAGCTCTTCAAACAGTCTTTTTCCAGGGGCCGCCACACATGACATCAGCTTCCTGTTTCCTATATGAGTGGGTGGCCCCTGGTATCCTTAGTTTATTTTCCCGCCGTCTTCAGCTCACACACAGCAACTAGAGCAACTTCAACAGCAGTCATCGACGAGAATTTGAGCTACTGAAATGAATTTCCAAAGAATCTTCAAACTAGCATTATTTTGTTCCTGCTGTTGTGGTAGGAATATATACCACTTTGACAACCATACCTTTTATGTATGGAGTCTGGCACCCACACACGACATCAGTTCCTGCACCCATTGTCAGGAATTTAACCAACCAATTCATCGTCAACAGTTGCCTGAAATACAACATCTTTTAATGGAGCAGAAATTGTCTCTCATGGAGAATCAGGGGGCCCATCCCAAGGGCTCACCCTCCACTGATTCTCATTGACAGCACAAAAAGGAGAAGGAGAAACCCTCTTCACGCTCTGTGCCTAAGCAGTCGTCGATGGCCAGCGCTCCAGGTGTCCCTCCGTCGACAACCCAATCTCAAACTGCCTCTTCAATGGGAGGTTGTACTCTCTCATAGACAGCGCTTTCTAGCACATTGATGGCAGTACATAATGATCTCTTTATAGGTTCAAATGACGCTCCGTCGATGGGGGCTTCTCTCCCGTTGATGGCACCTTAATATACACATCACAGTTCTTCTTCCCTTGCGACTCCATCGATGAGGAGCTGCATTCCTCAAAGGGAAACCAATGGCTTATGCCATGCCTACTGCCTCTCCACCTTCCCATGTGGGCACTCACAGGGGCCAGGCGGACAGGGATCAGGACCCTGGTCTTTGCCACCCAGGGGCAAGACCTGCTCAGGCTACACGTCCAATCCCCTCTATCATCCCCCTAGTGTCTCAGCAATCCCCCCCTCCCTACCCCCCTTCCTTCTCAAAAAGAACTGGACATTACTAAAGTAGTACGGCACGTCTTGCATGCCATGTGGCATACCCAGCCCTCCGATCCAGGAGAGCCGGGCCATCTTTCCCATTCTCCTACCCCTCCGCTTAACAGGTTTCATGGTGACAGGGATCCTTTACCACCCTGGTCACCTCCTCCATATATGGAAGACTATTTCTCTGATGAACAAGAGTTCCCGGTTGACTTATTTATTTATTTAAGAGTTTCATCAGGAAGGCATACTGAGTGGAGTACCGCTCGAATCCAGATGTGTCCTGGGAGGAGGGGGAGGGGGAAAGGATATATACAGCATCGATACACAAGATTTGAAGTACATAAACAGCAACACACACAAGGATTCTAGAGTTCAGTAAACAATTCACATAACTTAAACTTAAATGCCGAGTGCAGTAGATAAACAGCTAACAAGTCCAGTGGAGCAACTTCACCGGTGAGCTTGAGGATGAGGAGTTCCAGGAGCTGGGTTTTCAGCCCCAATCTCCTTTTTCAGAACTCTCCTCTTTGTCAGAGGACCTGCCCAGGCATTCAGCGGCCTCTCCTCCAGATGACCCTTCATTTCATGAAATGATGATTCAAATCCAAAAAGTCATGGGATTCTTTACCACAGAACATGACAAGGATATGGCAGAACATCTAGAATTACGTGAGGAACCTGTTTTAGTGGTTCCCCCACTAATCCAGGCTTATCAAAATGCTATGCTTGCAGCCTGACACCAACCTTCAGCTGTCACAGCTGTACCATGCAAGGCAGATCACATCTACCAAGCTCCTCTGGATCATCCTTTCCTCTCCGCCACTCCTGAGGCAGATTCGGTTGTGATTACTGCCGCTCATGATCGTACTAAATGACCTAAACACATGAGCTCCTTACCTCCTGATAAGGAATCTTGAAGACTTGACTAACTGGGCAAAAAGGTATTTTCCTCCAGTACCAGGAACCTCAGAATCCTAAATTATGTGGGTCGTATGATTAAATACCAGCATACCCTTGGGTCCCCTGCCATTGATAGTATCAATAAACTCCCTCCTTCACAGGAAATTGAACAATTATTGGCTATAGTTTCAACTAGCAATTCCATTTCCCGACACCTACGAGGTCGGGCTGTGATGCTGTAGATACCTTGGCCCGCATATCAGCTACTGGCATTTCTTTGCGTCGTCATGCCTGGCTTTGTGTTTCAGGTTTCACACCTGATGTTCAACAGAGAGTAGTCAGTGCCCCTTTTAATGGGTCCAAACTATGCAGGCCGGGTACTCAAACCATACTAGATGACCTACAGGCATCAGGCAGAACCCTACGTTCGGTTCATGGCATGTATCATACTCCTCAAACAGCCTACCCTACTCACTCCTCTTTTTACACCAAAAGAGGTGAAAAGTATAGAGGTACAAATAGAGGTGGTTTCTGAGGTCATTCTCAATCTACCAGAGCCAACACCTCTTCCGCCTGGGGCTCCCGGTCCTGCCCTCCAGGTCATGTGGGCCAGCCCATCGCCCAGTGACTTACCAGGGCTTTACCCACGCCTCCTTGACCAGGCCTCGGAGGCAGTGGGTGGTCATTTTGCCCTCCATTTGGAGGCCTGGCAAACTATTACTTTAGACAAATGGGTACTCCAGATTATACAGAGGGGGCATACTCTGGAATTCATTCCCAAGTGCCCCTCACCATATTCATTACCCACCCAATCATATACCTATTCTCCAGGAGGAATTGAGGGCCCTACTGGTCAAAAAGGCTGTTTACCCAGTACCCCTTCAGAACATCAAACGAGATTCTGTTCCCACTTCTTTCTGGTACCCAAACAAACTAGAGATCTCAGACCGATACTGGACCTCAGACAACTGAACCTCTTCATCCAGTACAAATGGTTTTGCATGATTACTCTGACTTCCATCACGCCAATAATGAAACAAGGAGATTGGCTTTATGCCCTAGATATGAAAGTTGCCTGCCTATGTAATCCCATCCACCCTGCCCACCACAGGTTTCTTCACTTCCACCTGCTAGGTCAAAACGACCAATTTCGAGCACTCTCATTCAGCCTCTCCGTGGCCCCAAGAGTGTTCACCAAATGCCTAGTGGTAGTTGCAGCAGCCCTGCGAAGAAAATGGCATTTTGTCTTCCCTTATCTAGATGACCGGCTAATCAAAGCAGAGTCCAAAACAGCTCTGCTTTCCTCCCTAGAGGCAACCTTATAACCGTTTCACACTCTAGGGATCACAGTCAGTTGGCCAAAGTCCAACCCGACTCCTACTCAGTCTCTCCAATACATTGGAGCCATCCTAGATACAGTTTCAGCCAGAGCTAACCTTCCAGCTGCCAGGCAGGACAGACTTTTTTCTCTGGAATCACACATACAAACCCAGAAAGTGGTCACAGCCAGATAAATGCTATGTCTTCTGGGTCTCATGGCTGCTACCATCCCTACGGTGGCATTCGCCCATCTTCATATGAGACCAGTTCAATGGGTCCTCCAGAACCAATGGTCTCAAAGAACAGGATATTTTGAAAACAAGATCAGAGTCACTCCCTGTCTGAAATCTGCTCTGACTTGGTGGATGATCAAAACTAGTCTATGTCAAGGCATGCCCTTCCAGTCCCCCAACCCCCCCACGCAGACGTTGACCACCGATGCATCCCTGGAAGGCTGGGGCGCACACCTGAGTCCTTATTGGACACAGGGCAAGTGGACCATTTCTCTCCCTCAGTCTCACATAAATTTTCTGGTACTGAGGGTGGTTCGCTTAGCCCTCCAGGCACTTCAGCCTCACTTAACTCTAGGACCGTTGCTGATCCAGTCAGACAACACTGCAGTAGTATTCTACCTTAACAAGCAAGGAGGTATGACGTTCCATACTCTGTACAGAGAATCTTTTGCAGTTTGGAAAGAAGCCATCTGACAATACCTTGTACTAACAGCCGTCCATCTACCAGGACGTTACAATCTTCTGGCCGACCTCCTCAGTCCTCGACATCCGCACACGAATGGACACTTCACAACAAAGTGCTCCAGAAAATCTTCAACTTGTGGGGAACCCCACAGATTTTTTTTTATTTTTTTAGTTGTTTAACCAGGAGTAGCACAATAAGCTGAAAGCTTTTTTACAGGAGCGACCTGGGAGCACAGGGAAGTTAAGTGACTTGCTCAGGGTCACACAGTATGCAAGTGGAAGCTGTGGGATTCAAACCCCAGTCTGGTCTGCTGGATGTCATCAGATTTGCAGCTCAGAGCCTTAAACCACTGCGCTATACTGCCTCCCAAACAGATCAATCTGTTTGCCTCCCCCATCAATCACCGTCTTCCCAGATACTTTTCCATTATCCTGAGCAAAAAGGGATGGTTTGGGGGGGACAGTGGAGCCGACGGGGGATTGGGCACCCCCATCGGCCATATGAACTTCTGCCATGCTGGGGTGGGCTGCCAGCATGGCATGTGGAACTCTGTTTTTTTGGGGGGAGCAGTGGAGCCGACGGGGATTGGGCACCCCAGTCGGCTTGTACGGACTCTTGCCACGCTAGTGGGCTCATGGCACCTGGAAGTCTGTTTTGGAGGGGGGGCACAGTCGGACGTGAGGATTGGGCACCCCGACTGCCATATGGTGTGCTGGGGCTTATGAGCACGCTTGGGTGGCTCCCAGAGTGCTACTTGGGTGCTGGGGAGAGTAGACAAAACAGAGCTGTCTATGACAGCTAAAAGGATGAGGGTGTAGAGGAGACTTTGCATACTGCTGATGGCAGTATGTAAATTGCCTACACGTTACCACCGCTGATTGCAGTGTTTTTTTTTGCTTTCAACTGTACGCCACTGCATCTGAACGGCTGTCTTAGACAGCTACGACTTTCATTGGTGTGGTGCAGCCACGCCTGCAAAAGGGAGCAGTGCATTGGAAGTGGGGGAGGCACACCTACGAAAACTCATATGGTGGCACTATATTTCTTGCACATACGTGCAAACAAACATAATAAACAGCAGGCTGATGATGTAAGCCCAGATAATTCTCTCACTCACACAGATGATTCTTTGTGGTGAGTGAAATAAACAGCAGGCTGGTAACATAAGTCCAAAGAGTTCTCAGACCTTGTGGGGTTTTTTGGGGTGGGGGGGTGGGAGGTTAGCAGATGGATCTTCTAGCTCCTTCACAGCCAAGGACATTTTTCTAGAAATATTTCTTTAAACTTGGGTGAATGAAGTTTCCACTGTTCTGCACTTCTTCCTGTATGTTATTTCCTTATCCTGCAGTGCCATCTTGTGGCCAATGTTTCTCTCACATTTAAAAGCAAAGCACATTGGTTATGATTTTATGTTTTTCTTATTTCGTTTGTTTTTTCTACACAGAGTTTGATTTTTTTTTATTATAGTTATCTAATATTCTGTGGTTGCATAGTATCTGATTTTGTTTTAAAACAATAGCCCAATGAGTCCGTAATATAGAAAAAAAAATCATGACATACAGTATACACCCGTAGGCAATTAAGGTGCTAGCATATAGAGAAAACTGAATGGCTCACTATGCAAAACCAATGTGTTCTGCCACAGAGGGGTTCTGATTCCCTCTGATCTCGAGAGCAAAGCTTGAGAGGTCCGTGGTAATCAGAACCTCGAGGTGGCAAAACACACTGGTTGTGCATGAAGTTACGCATCCTGTATTTTTTTATAGTGCATAGCAAAAAAACTGCGAGCTGCCGTGCTATCAAGTAACTGAAATCCCTGCCCTCCCACCGCGGTTACCTTACTCATTGTCCACTGTGCATCAGAGAAATGTGTATATACGTGGTGGTTCTTTCACTTTCAGAATGAGACTGACTCCTACGGTCTCTAAAGGTTTCAGCATGCTGTTGTATCGCTGAAGGGTAAAGTCACGACCTTACTTTGAGAAACGGCTCTTACAGCAGGTTACACCATTAGGACTGAAGCCAGCAGGTGCCAGGACCCCATGGAAAAATTCTAGCTAGCAGTATCCAGCGGGGGGACCACCCCAGACGTCGGCCCCGCCCCGATGGCCAGCATCATACAAAAGGGGCGGTCTCCCAGCATCCCTCAGTTCTTTTCCTGCCGTCGACTCGCCAGCATCGGCCTCATGGATGCTTCTAGCAGACGAACGACACTCGAACTTCTAATTTTGATAGAAAATCAATTGCATGTCTTCTTCTCTGACTCCTTCTATCGAAGGACACCCCTTGAAGTGTGCTTGCAGAAAGCAGATCCCGTTTAAGGACAGGAACACGGCTTGTGTGCAGTGTCTAGGCCTGGAGCATGACATCAAGGCCTGCCCCATGTGCCAGCAATTTAACAGCAGGACCAGGATCCACCGCCAAAAAGCACTTCTGGGGTTTCTCCTCGAAGAAAAACTGAAAGCCATGGAAAAAGACCCTTCTCCAAGGGGGAATCTTCCCACCATAAATACGGGAAGCACCGGGACAGGAATAGGGATGTATCCCCGAGTCTGGCCTTGGACTCCAGGGCCAGCTCCAGCTCTACGAGATCTAAGAGATCCCCCTCCTGGGCTCGATCTTAGCCCCCTCCGGTGAAGGTATGTTCTTCGGGAGGCTCCAGCACAGTCTCCCTTTAGCCTCTTAAGGCTAAATCTAAGGAGTGCCAGTCCTCCGGCTCGGCAGCCAGGCCCGAGGCCTTGGACCGGCATAAGTCCAAACCAGCCCCTAAGGCGGGAACCAATGCATCAGACCGACGCCAGGACACTAACCGTCTGTCGGTCTCCCAACCTCCGAGAGGGCCAGAAGCTCCTCCGAAGAAAATCACAGAGCTGATGTCACTTAAGTGGGCCTCAGAGCCTAAGCGGACATCCGACACGACAGCTGCAAAACAGATGAAGGACCCGGCGTCACCCCCACCGCCTCCACCTGCTGACACCGGCCGCTTGGGGTCTTCTGAAGAGGACATCGGGGCTACCCCTCCTGACGACTAGATGGGCGACATAGAGTACGTCTGACACCCAAACCCGGCAACTGAGAAACTCTAACACCAGGCCTGTTGTCCGGCCTGAATCTTCAAGAGGTGAAAGACTTCTTCAGCTTCTGGTGGGACACCATTAAAAAGGATGTGATGTCTACCAAACCTCTTCAGGGGGTTCCTCCAAAGGACCCTGACAATAGGGTACCCCTTGAACCAAAGGAGCCTACCCCACTTCCTTGGGGTAGATCACAAGACAGAAAGAGAGCACACCCCCTCCAGGACTCCTTCCGGGTTACCCAGCGACCATCCACCCAAACGTCCCAGACTGAGATCCCACACTCCGTCAGAGGAAGACTTGCGTCCGGATTCCTTGGACTCTTCCAGGTCGCCCTCTCCAATTAGCGTCCCATCACCAAACCCACGAGACTTGCCCAGGTCACCACCGGATGATCCCTCTTTCGCTGACATCATGAGGCAGATCCAAGAGAACATGGGGTGGGAGACAGAAGACTTGCACCCTGAAAGATAACGCCTCACCAGATACCTCAGGCAGAAGGATCCTAAGCCTGTGGTGGTCCTACCATTGGTAGACACGTTCATGGACGTCACCAAAGCAGCGTGGAAACATCCGCATTCCACTCTGGCAGTACCCAAGAAAGCCGACCGACCTTTATAGAGCTCCCATGGAGGACCCTTATTTGGCACAACAGCCCTTGACCGACTCCCTGGTCATTACGGCCTCTCACAATCAGTCTCAAAGACCTCAGCACCTGAGCACTAAGCCACCAGACCAGGAATCTAAGCAGCTAGATTCACTGGGGAAATGCATGGACACAGCTGCCACATGCTCTATCAGGTCTCTCAGTTACCTCACACACGTGGTGCAATTTCAGAATGCCCTGTGGGAACAGGGTCAGGACCACCTCAAGGATTTCCCGGAGGGCGAGAAGAAGGAGGAGCCTCTGAACCTCCTCTGCACTGGGTCAGACTTGGGGACCCAAGTCCTTCAAGCCGCTTATGACTCCGTGAACTCAGCGGCCAGGGGCGCTGCTGCAAGCGTTTGTCTCTGGAGACACTCCTGGTTGAGGGTCACTAGATTTACCCTGTACTTTCAGAAGAATATCTTGGACATTCCATTTAATGGTTCGGTCCTGTTTGGTGAAGAATCAGAAAGAGTTATTACCAAGCTACAGGACACCGGGAAGGCAGTCAGGACTGTACAAGCCATGTACAGGCCTAAGGCTGGTTCCTTTCATAGGAACCAGAATCGTTTTCGTGGCCGGCAACAACAGCAGCAGCCACGTTCCAGCCAGCAACCAAGGGGCAACTTTAACCGAAAGAGTCAATCCAGATTCTCTGCAGGCCAGGGCCAGAAACACCAAAAATCCACCCAGCCCACCGGAGCCAACACCACCAAAGCATGACTCCTTCCCGGCCCCTGCCCCACCTCTGGATCCAAGGGAAGGAAGGGTTGGGGGTCGCATCTCTTACCACCTACCAGGGTGGCAGAGTATAACCTCTGACTGGTGGGTTCTTCAACTAGTAAGTCAAAGACACTCTATTGAGTTCCTCGACTGCCCACCATCAAGACCTCCTCTGCTCTCCTGTTATTCAGGTCAGCATGCCTTGCTCATACAGCAAGAGATCTTGGCACTTCTGGACAAGAATGCCATAGAACCAGTGCCACAGAACCAGAGAGGAGAAGGATATTATTCTTACTTTTTCCTGGTTCCAAAAAAGACAGGGGACTTGCACTCGATCCTGGACCTCAGTGACCTCAACACCCTCGTGTTGTACAAGCGCTTCCGCATGGTCATTCTTCCAGGTCTCATCCCCATGCTCAAGCAGGGCGCTTGGCTGACGTCGCTGGACATGCAGGACGCGTATCTCCACCTCCCCATCACTCAAGCGCACCGAAGATTCATGCGCTTCGAGTTCCTGGGACACCACTATTAGTTCCGATCAATCCCCTTCGGACTGTCCTCAGCACCTTGTGTGTTTACAGAATGCTTGGCAGTCATGGCAGCAGCCCTCAGGAGACAGGGCCACTATGTGTTCCTGTACCTAGACGACTGGCTCCTCATGGTCCCCTTTCGGGAGGCTTTGATAGCCGCGATCCAAGACACTTGCTCCCTCTTCAGATCGCTGGGCATTACTATCAACCAGGAGAAGTCGTGCCTCATCCCTTCACAGATGTTGCAGTTTATCGGTGCAGTTCTCAACACCATTCAAGGGAAGGCTTTCCTGCCTCAGGACAGGGCAGAACGCATCCGATCCCTCATAAGGGATACGATGGAAAAGAAGTTGGTCCCAGCCAGGACCATTCTTTGCTTGCTCAGACACATGGCGGCAGCCATTGCGATGGTTCCCCTAGCTCACCTTCATATGAGGGTTACCCAATGGATGCTATTAGCTCAATGGAACCAGAAGCAGGATCAACTGCATCAGCTAGTCTGGATCATGAATGCTGTCTTCCGGGACTAACAATGATGGCTCATCCCAGAGCATCTTTCCAGAGGAGTCCCCTTTTTAGCACCTGCTCCAACTCTGACTGTCTCCATGGACGCTTTGGGGTCCGGTTGGGGAGCCCACCTGAAAGAAGTCAGGACCCAGGGATCTTGGTCGACCCTGGAGTCTCACCTCCACATCAACATCCTTGAAATGAGGGCAGTTCTGTATGCTCTACAGGCCTTTCAGTCAGAGATCACACCAGGTCTCCTGCTGTTACAAACAAACAATACCTCAGTGATGTACTATATCGACAAGCAAGGAGGCACTCACTCCTACCCTCTTTGCAGGGAAGCAAAGAGGGTGTGGGATTGGGTATTACACCATGGCACAGAGATCACTGCAGTGCATGTTCCCTGTGTGGACAACACCATCGCAGACTGCCTGAGCCAGTCGCAGACAAAGGCGCACGAATGGGAACTGCTACAGGAAGTAGTTGAGGATCTGTTCCGCAGATGGGGTACACCAGATTTAGACCTATTCGTGTCCCCATCAAATGCAAAACTACCCAATTTCTGCTTGCTAGATCCAGGGCCTGGTGTTTTCTGGTGAGACACGTTGTCCTACTCCTCAACGGGAAGGTTCCTCTATGCTTTCCCATCCTTCCCTTTGATCCAGAGGGTTCTACTGAAGCTCCGAGAGGAGGGAGCATCAATGATCCTAGTGGAGCCCTTTTGGTCCAGGCAAATTTGGTTCCCACACCTGCACCAACTGGCCCAGGAACCACCATTTCCTTTGCTGGTCAGCTCATGCCTGTTGTGCCAGGAAGCCGGCTCCCTGGTCCACCCGAACCTCAGGTCACTGAACCTGCACGCCTGGCTCCTAAGGACATAGCAGTCCTTAGACACGGGGTTTCGCAGGATGTGGCGGACCGTTTAGTAGCAGTAAGAAAACCCTCCACTCATGCCACCTACGCCATGAAATGGCACTGGCTTGGTCTTTGAGCTCAGGCCTGCGGCTTAGCCCCACTTGACTGCCCTCAGAAGTCAGTGCCGGACTACCTCCTATCCCTGTATGAATCCAGGTTAGCCTATTCCTCCATAAAGGTACACCTTTGTGCCATTTCGGCATACCATTCCCCGGTAGGTCAGAGGTCACTAGCGCAGCTAGAGGCCTCCCATGCTTTCATGCATGGCATCCTCCATTTGAGACCTCCTATCAATGATCTGATTCCCCCTTGGGATCTTCTTTTTGTACTAGAGCAGCTCACGCTGCCCCTTTTGATTCAGCTGCAGATTGCGAGCTGCATCTTCTGTCTTGAAGACGCTATTTTTAGTTGTAGTTACTTCCACCAGAAGAGTTTTTGAGCTTCATGCGCTCATGTGTAAAGAGCCTTACTCGTTTTTTCATAAGAACAGTGTGTCCTTAAGGACTAATCCTAAGATCTTACTTTGTGGAGAAGCTCTTGCAGCAGGTTCAACAATGTGGACTGGCACCACCTGGCGGTGGTTCCGGCAAACTTTTTCTCTAGCAGTGCCGACATGGGGAACGCCCCCCGCCAACGTTGGCTCCACCTCCGATGACGCCCTATGTAAGGAAGCAGTTCCCCACATGCTCCAGTTCTTTCCCGACACACGGTCAGGGTTAATACAACGTTTCGGCTAGTACTAATTGCTCTTCTCCACCGGTTAGATTTTCACTAAAAATCTGGATTTTCGATATCTATGTCATCACATTTAAACAAGTGCACTTGTGGGCGACAGATTCCCGCGAAAGATGGACATTCTGCTTGTCTCTACTGCCTGGGGCTCGACCATCGCACCGACGCCTGCCCTCATTGCCAGGCCTTTAATTCGCGGACACAAATCCAGCGCCAGAAGTCCCTTGTGGCCTTTCTTGCAGAAACCAAACTTGGCGCCATGGAATGGGCCTCTTCATAGCCGGAATCCGAACCTCAGCCCGCCCACAAACACCATAAAAAACATCGGGAGCAGGACAGAGGGAGATCCCACTCGAAGCATCGGTCCTCGGGATCGAAGTCTGGATCATCGGGCCATGACTCCCGCCTCATGACGGTCAAGCCTTCATTGATGGGCTCTACTCTCACTTCTCTCCAGCCCTTGAAGGTCTCTCAGTCTTCCGAGAAGCCCAAGGGTTCAGGTAAGGGCTCCTCCTGCTCGGCTTCCTCCTCAAAAGCCAACTCCCAGGAGTCGAGCAAGGCCTCAGTGTCTTCGGCCGGCAGGGCCTCCTCCTTGCTGCCAAAACACAAGGCCTTGGACCGATGCCTGCCTCTGGCTGTTGACCGGCGTTCGGCCGAGAAAACCTCTAGCCAAAAATCCAACTGCCATTCGTCCCAAGAAAAGGAACGATGTCTGTCGAGTCTCAGGGAGACGCGGATGCCGTACTCTCGTCTGCTAGCAACCCCCTCAGCCCCAGTCCCAGCGAAGGTTATTCCACCGCTGGTCATAGTGAAACCAATGCCGGTTCACCCGACGCCGGTTCTGTCCTTGACGCCCAACGTCAGTGCAGACATCCCTTCTCCATGGTCACCGGTCTGCCTGACGCCAGACCCCAACGATGGTGGTGCTGACGTCGCCCCAACATCCCCCCTTAGGCCGATGCAGGTCGACAAGGGTTCGGACCTGACACCAGCCCCCCCCTCCCCGGACATCGGGGTCGGTGCTGGTATGGGCTCAGGCGCTCCTCAGCCTACATCTGACACACCCAAGTTGCATCTCTCTCAGGTTAAGGAGCTTTTTTCCCACTGGTGGGACACAGTCATAAAGGACCTGCCAGCTGGGGGGCCTCCACCCACTCTGGAGCCGGTTTCTGACCGAGTTGAATTGGCTGGTGGGGGGGACGACGTGCCTTCTCCTAAAAAGCATGATAAAAAGTCAAAGAGGGACCGGTCCAGCAGTTCCTCTTGTTCCCCTTCTCCTCCGGACAAGAGGCCAAAAGGGAAGAGGCATAGCTCCTCTCCCTCTTCCCCTACCACCTCCTATGTAGACTCAGATACCTCCTCAGTCTACTTGGAGCCAGACCCAGGGGACACGGAGAGCTTTCCCAATTCCCCTCCAGATGACCCCAGTTTTATGGAGGTAATGAGGCACATCCAGGCAAACATGGGCTGGGACACTGAGGCCCTGGACCCCGAGCGATTACAGCTGGCTAAGTACCTCTGCCAAAAAGACCCAAAGCCAGTGGTCATCCCTCCCATGGTCGACACCTTTGCTGATGTCACCCATTGTGACCTGGAAGCATCCTCATTCCTCCCCTGCTGTGCCAAAGAAGGCTCACCGGCTCTACCGGGCGCCTGTGGGCCATTCCTTTTTGGCCGAACCACTCGCTGCGGACTCGGTGGTAATTTCAGCAGCTCATGATCATTCGCAGAGGCCCAAACATCTGGGCACCCAGCCGCCTGACAGAGAATCGAAGCAACTGGATTCCATGGGCCGTAAGGTGTACTCTGCTGCCACCTGTAGCATAAGGAGTCTCAACTTCTTAACCCACATGGTCCAATTCCAGAATGCCCTCTGGGTACAAGGATTGGACATAGTGCAGAGCCTGCCTGATTGTCCTCAGCGGACTGAGCTCGCTAAGCTACTGCAGACCGGCTCAGACATGGGTACCCACGTTCTGCGGTCGGCCTGTGACTCTGCGGACACCTCCTCCAGGGCGGCCACCACTGGCATTTGCCTCTGATGCCATGCTTGGCTTCTGGTATCTGGGTTCGATCCAGATGTTCAAGTCAGTCTTCTGGATGCTCCCTTTAAGGGCTCTGTGCTCTTTGGCGAGGACACGGAGCTTTTTATCACCAGGCTGCAGGACTCCGGAAAGGCTGCCCGTTCCGTGCAGTCCATGTACCGCCCGAAGCAAGGACAAGCCAAAGCTCGTTTTTGTGGCCCTGGGGGACACCAATCGCAGCAACCTCATTTTCAGCAGCATGCTTAATGAGGTGACTTTGGTCATGGGGCGGAGCCAGAGGCTCTTCGGCATCCGCTTTTAGACCTCCCAAAGCAGCCGCTGCCACCCTACCTCCCCCACCCAATGCCTGACTACTCAGGCGACCCTCCTCCTCTAGTAACTCCACCAGGGGAGCCAGTAGGAAGTCACTTTTCACTCTACGCGGATGCGTGGTCTCAGGTGACCTCCGACCACTGGGTTCTAGAACTCGTGGAGTTCAAGCACTCCATAGAGTTCACATCCGTTCCTCCAGGCAGACCACCACCCCCATCCCGGTACCCAAAGAAACACAGAGCTGTGATCAGACAGGAGATATCCTCCCTTCTAGAAAAAAGGGCCATCAAGCCAATCACACTGGCCAACTCAGGAAAGGGTTTTTTCTCCCATTTCTTCCTAGTTCCGAAGAAGTCAGGAGATCTCAGACCCATTCTGGACCTCAGCGATCTCAATCAGTGGGTCTCCTACAAGAGATTCGGGATGGTTTCTCCACCCACTCTCCTCCCTCTCATTTTGGCAGGAGACTGGCTAGCGTTCCTGGACATGCAGGACGCTTACTTGCATATCCCAATTATCAGAAGCCATCAGAGATTCCTCAGGTTCGGGTTCAAGAACGAGTACTATCAATTCTGAGTCCTCCCTTTCGGTCTTTCCTCGGCCCCAAGGGTCTTCATGAAGTGCTTGGTGGTTGTAGCCACAGCGCTTTGAAGATGGGGCCATTTTGTGTTTCCGTACCTGGACGACTGGCTCTTCCTGGCCCATTCCAGGCCCCGCCTGTCGGAGACTGTCAAGGATTCCATCTCTGTGTTTCAGAGTCTGGGAATCACCATCAACAGGGACAAGTCCCTTCTGTCTCCATCTCAGACCCTCCAGTTTATAGGAGCTTCTGTGGATACCACTCTTGGGAAGGTTTTTCTTCCCTATGACAGAGTGGGTTGCATTCGTACCATCACGTCCCAGGTCTCTTCAGCCTCAGAGGTGCCAGCTTGCCTGCTCCTCAGATTGATGGGATACATGGCGGCAGCCATAGTGTCAGTCCCTCTGGCCCGTCTCTGCATGCGGTCCATTTAGTGGTCCCTGAGGTTTCAGTGGGTCCAGACGTTAGACAATCTGGATGCCTTGGTCAGAATATCAGAGCCAATCCGCCGAGAGCTTCGCTGGTGGATGTCATCTGAAAATCTCCTAAAGGGCATTCCATTTCAATTGGGGGCATCTGCCCAGTCCCTAACAATGGATACATCGTCCCTGTGATGGGGGGCACATTTGGGGAACCATCGTACACAGGGCACTTGGTCTCCCCTAGAAGCGAATCTGCACATCAGTGTCCTGGAAATGAGAGCAGTGCTCTATGCCCTTCAAGCCTTGGTGTCAGTCCTATCATGGGGCCATCTTTTGGTGCATACAGACAACACCTCGGTGATGTTTTACATCAACAAACAAGGTGGCACTCATTCCTACCCCCTTTGCAGGGAAGCAGTGCAGATATGGGATTGGGCCCTGGAACATCACCTGTTCCTGACAGCAGTTCACATTCCTGGGCTTCAAAACCTGCTAGCAGACATGCTCAGCAGGACAAGGTCGCAAGCTCACGAGTGGGAATTGTGTCAAGACATGGCAAATTGCATCTTCCGCCTATGGGGACAGCAGAGGTGGATCTTTTCATGTCTCAGTACAACGCAAAACTGCTCCGTTTTTGCTCACTAGGTCCAGAGCCTGGTGCTTCCTGGCAAGACGCGTTATCCCTCTGCTGGAGTGGGAGGTTTCTTTATGCCATCCCTCCCTTCTCTCTTCTTCAGAAGGTCCTCCTCAAGGCACAGTCGGAGTCTTCCACCATAATTCTGATCGCCCCAATGTGGCCTCGCCAGATTTGGTTTCCATTACTACAGCGTCTAGCAGCAGAACCTCCGATGCCTCTTCCTCTATCCTCGCATCTTTTGTCGCAGGACAACAGGTCCCTGTTACAACCGAATCTGTGTTCTCTTCACCTGCACGCCTGGCTCCTCAGGACTTAGCCAAGGCCCGTTTTGGGGTGTCAGATCAGGTTGCCCAGGTGTTGGTTGAGGCTAGGAAACCTACCACCAGGGCCACGTATGCTATGAAATGGAAACAGTTTTTCATGTGCGCCACAGCGAAGCAGGTGGACGTGTTGGTCTGTCCGGTTAACACTGTCCTGGAATGCTTGCTCTTTCTTTTTGAGAAAGGCCTTAGTTACTCCTCCATCAAGGTACACCTGGCTGCCATCTCCGCTTACCATTCTTTCGTATCGGGTAAGACAGTGGCTCAGATGGAGGTTTCCAAAGCTTTCTCGTGCGGCATTCTGCATATCAGACCTCCCATCCGGGACCCTGTTCCTCCTTGGGATCTCCTGTTTGTCCTGGAGAAGCTCTCTCCTCCTCCCTTCAAACCAGCTATGAGTACTGAGCTTCGTTTCCTTTCCTGGAAAACGCTGCTTTTGGTGGCTGTTACTCCGGCCAGGTGCATTTCAAAACTGCAAGCCCTCATGTGTAGGGAACCCTGTCTGGTCTTTCACAAGGACAGGATTGATTTGCACACAAATCCGAAGTTTTGGCCGAAAGTGGTCTCAGAGCTCACTTTAAGCCAGATGGTTCAGCTTCCGGTTTATTACCCAGAGCATTCCAGTAGGGGAGAGGCCCTTCTCCATTCCCTGGACGTCCACAGGGCTCTCAGATGCTACTTGGCTAGAACCAAGATCAGGCAGTCTGATCAGTTATTTGTATCTTTTGCTACACAGGCTGCAGGTCGCCCGGTCACCAAACAGACACTTTCGCGCTGGTTGGTCCATTGCATGTCCTATTGTTATGAGACGCACAATAGGTTGACTTCGGGACCGATTAAAGTCCACTCTACGAGGGCTATTGCTACTTTGTTCGCCGCGCTAAAAAGAGTTCCGACAGCAGATATTTGGGCTGCCGCTACCTGGAGCTCCGTGCACACCTTTGTCAGGCACTACAGCCTGGACATTATTTCTAGGCGCAGAGCAGGGTTTGGCCTTGCGGTCCTACAGAGCCTGGGTTCCTGAGGGTTCTTCCGTCTGTTTTTTCCCTGTTTCCTGTTCTTCCCCCTCCCATGGGGTTGTCATAAGTTTATACTGCTTTGGACTCGTCCTTATTGTTGAACCTGCTGCAAGAGCTTCTCCTCGAAGTAAGATAATACAGTTACATAAGAACTTACCGTAACAGTAGATCTTCGAGAGAAGCTCTTGCAGCAGGTATATTTCCTGCCCTCCTTCCCCCAGGGATCAAGTCCTTTCCAGGTTGGTATCGTTTCTCTTGAAATGTTGTCCGTTGACAACCAGTTATCATTACTGACCTGTCGGTTTCCTTGCCTAACGGGGGGGCGTCCATGAAATGGAGCATATGGGGAACTCCTCCCTTATATAGGGCATCGTCAGAGGTGGAGCCGACGTCGACGGGGGGCGTTCCCCACATCGGTACTGCTAGAGAAAAAGTTGCCGGAACCACCGCTAGGTGGTTCCAGTCCGCATTGTTGAACCTGCTGCAAGAGCTTCTCTCGAAGATCTACTGTTATGGTAAGTTCTTACGTAACTGTGCTTTTCTTCCCAAGGTGGTCTCGACCTTAACTCTCAGTCAGGATATTGAACTTCCGGTTTACTACCCTAAGCACTCTAACCGAGGGGAAGCTCTCTTGCACACATTAGACATGCATAGGATCCTCAGGTACTGTTTCACCAGAACAAAGTCCCATCGCCAGTCAGATCAGCTTTTCCTATTCTTTGCTCACAGGATGCAAGGAGCACCTGTATCAAAGCAAACTCCCTCCAAGCCTTTACGGGGATCGATGAAAGGACACTTTCCACATTCCACGAGGGGGGTGGCTACCTCTTTCGCGGCACTTAAGAACATCTCTACATCAGCCATTTGTGCAGCCGCTACTTGGAGCACTGTGCATACCTTTATCAGGCATAACAGTTTTGACATTGCTTCTAGGAGTAGAGCTGGTTTTGGCCTGGTACTCCTTCAAGGACTTTTGTCCTAATTTTGGTTCACTCCAGGATCCCTCCTATCCTCCTCCGGATCAGGGTATCTTGTTCCCTTACTGCATCAGTCCTAATGGTGTAACCTGCTGCAAGAGCTGTTTCTCAAAGTAAGATAGTACAGTTACATAAGAACTTACCGTAACAGTACATCTTCAAGAACAGCTCTTGCAGCAGGTAGTTTCCCTCCCACCTTCCCCTCAGGAGGTTTGGTCTTTAGACTTGGCGTCTCGGGCACAGTCAGATTATTATTTTCATGGATCTTCCTTTGGAAGCGGATCCTTGGTCTCCCCTTCAGAAGTCCCTTTATGCCGGGAGTCTCCGGTGGAGAACTGAGGATGCTGGGGACCACCCTTTATATGATGCGGACGTTGGGGGAGGGCTGATGTCAAGGCGGTCCCCGCCGTAATGCTAGCTAGAATTTTCCATGAGGTCTGGCACCTGCCAACTTCAGTCCTAATGTAACCTGCTGCAAGAGCCATCTTACTCAAAAACGGCTCTTGCAGCAGGTTACACCATTAGGACTGAAGCCTGCAGGTGCCAGGACCCTACGGAAAAATTCTAGCTAGTAGTATCCAGCGGGAGACCACCCCTGACGTTGGCCTCTCCCCGACGTCAGGCATCACATAAAAGGAGGCGGTCTCCCAGCATCCCCAATTCTTTTCGGGCCATCGACTCACCAGCATCGGCCTCATGGATGCCTGCTCTCTCGATACAACATGTGAAATCCTTTCTTTTTCTACAATCAATCCATGTCTGCTTCTCCATCCCCTTCTGCTGAAGGACATCCCTCTAAGTGTGCCTGCGGCAAACAGATCCCTTTTACAGACCACCATTCGGCCTGTGCCAGGTGCCTGGGCCCAGAGCATGACACCCAGGCCTGCTCAGTTTGCCAGCAATTCAATAGCAGGATCCGGATCCGCCGCCAAAAGGCCCTTCAGGGATTCCTACTCGAGGAGAAATTGAAAAAAATGGAGGAAAGACCTTCCTCCAAAGGGGAATCTTCCCACAAGTCAGGGAAACACCGGGACAAGCATTGGGACTCTGATAGGGTGAGATCCCCCAACAGGGCCTCTGAGTCCAGGGCCAGCTCCAACAGGTCTCCTTCTCGGGCTCGCTCCCAACCTCCCCCGGTAAAGGTAAGGTCTTCATGGGGCTCCTCTGCCTCCTCACACCCACTCAAGACCACTTGGACGCCGGACACCTCCAAGCCTGCTTCCTCAGACAGGCACAAAAAGTCCTCCTCTAAATTGGGGGGGAGGGTACTTTTGACCGACGCCAGGACACCGACTTCAGGTCTATCAACCAACCTCCGAAGGTTCCTGTAAGGAAGACTGCTGAACTGACGTCTCTCAAGCGGACGATGGAGGCCAACTAGGCGTCCGACCCAGCAACCACAAAACGGACTACCCCGTCGACAGTAGTACCAACGCTGGACGTCAGGAGTCCTCAGGTGAAGAGGCTACCACACCGCTGGACGACCAGACGGGTGACACGGAGGATGCCAGCCTACCCAGGGAACCATCACCGGACCCGGTGGTTCCTCCGGATCAGACACCCGACCCCGGCGACAGGCCCACACCTACGCCGGGCCCGTCATCAGGTATGAATATTCAGGAGGTGAAAGAACTGTTCACCTTCTGGAGGGAAACCATCAGAAAGGATGTGGTTCCCCCCAAGCCTCAGCCACCTCCTCCTCCTCAGGGTGCCGAAGGTGCCGGACCCCCGACCCAAGGAACCAACTCCACCTCCTTGTGGCAGATCAAGAGACATAAAACATCCATCATGCTCTCCCTCAGGGTCCCCGAGACCAAAGAGACCCAGGGGCAGACATCACTCACTGGGAGATGACTCCAGACCGGACACGTCCGACACCTCCAGGTCTCATCTCCCTTCAGTCTCCCATCACCAGACCCACAGGACCTTCCAAGGTCACCTCCGGATGATCCCTCCTTTTCAGAAATCATGAGGCACATCCAGGAAAATATGGGGTGGGAGACAGAAGACTTAAACCCCGAGAGACAACGCCTTGCCTGTTACCTCAGGCAGAAAGACCCAAAGCCTATGGTGGTCCCACATTTGGTCGACACCTTTATGGACGTCACCAAGGCAGCTTGGAAGCATCCATATTCCACACCGGCTATTCCGAAGAAGGCTGATCGCCTCTACAGGGCTCCCATGGAGGACCTGTACTTGGTGCAACAACCCCTGGCTGACTCCCTGGTCATCACTGCATCTCATGATAGTACCCAGCCTCCGGACCAGGAATCAAAGCAATTAGGTTCTGTAGGAAGACGCATGTATGTGGCTGCTACATGCTCAATTAGGTCGCTAAACTATCTGATGCACATGATACAGTTTCAGAACGCCCTTTGGGAACAGGGCCAAGACCTTCTAAAAGACTTCCCGGATGGCGAAAAGGAGGAGCTGCTAAACCTCCTCCATACTGAGTCAGACGTGGGGACCCAGGTTCTCCGAGCCGCTTACGACTCAACAGCCAGGGGAGCAGCCACAGTCATTTGTCTCAGGAGACACTCGTGGTTGAGAGTCTCCGGATTTACCCTGGATGTCCAGAAGAACATCCTAGATGTCCCTTATAATGGAGCGGTCCTGTTCGGTGAGGAGTCCAAGAAGGTCACCAAACTGCAGAATGCCAGGGAGGCAGTCAGGACTGTGCAGGCCATGTACAGACTGAAATCTGGTTCCTTTCATAGGAACCAGAATAGTTTTTGCGGCCGCCAACAACAGCAACAGCCACATTCCGACCAGCAACCCGGGGCAACTTTGGTCACAAAAATCAAGCCAGGTTCCCCTCGGGCCAGGGCCCAAAGCAGCCCAGCCTGCAAGGTCCAACACCACCACAGCATGACTCCTTCCCAGCCCCAACCCCTCCTCTGGATCAAAGGGTCGAGAAGGTCGGGGGTTGCATCTCTCATCACCTTTCGAGATGCAGAGGATAACCTCCAACCAGTGGATGTTGCAGTTGGTCGAATGAGGTCACTCTATAGAGTTCCTCGATCACCCACCATCCAGACCTCCCCTACTCTCCCGCTACTCGGGTCAGCATGCCCTGCTTATTCAGCAGGGGATCTTGGCCCTCCTCCACAAGGAGGCCATAGAGTATGTTCCACCGAACCAGAGAGGAAAAGGTTACTGTTCTCACTTCTTTCTGGTTCCAAAGAAAATGGGATTTATGCCCGATCCTGGATCTCAGCGACCTCAACACATTTGTGTTGTACAAGCATTTCCACGTGGTGACCCTACCTGGTCTTGTTCTGATGCTCAAAGAGAGCACTTGGCTGGCATCACTAGACATGCAGGATGCTTATCTACATCTCCCGATTGCTCGAGCGCACCAGAAATTTCTGTGCTTTGAGTTTCTGGGACACCACTACCAGTTCAGAGCCCTCCCTTTCGGGCTGTCTTCGGCACCTTGAGTGTTTACGGAGTGCATGGCAGTCATGGCAACAGCTCTCAGGAGAAGAGGCCGCTATGTGTTTCCTTATCTAGATGACTGGCTTCTCATGGCACCCTCATGGGAGGCCCTGTCACCCGCGATACAAGATACCTGCTTCTCTCTTCCTATCGCTGGGCATCACTATCAACCAGGAGAAGTTGCACCTTGTCCCATCTCAGAACTTGCAGTTCACAGGAGCAGTTCTGGACACCACTTGGGGAAGGGCATTCCTTTCTCAGGACAGGGCAGAATGCATCAGATCCCTCATAGGGGACATAAAGGAAAAGAAGACGGTACCGGCCTGGTCCATCCTTTGCCTGCTTGGACACGTGGCAGCTGCCATTGAAATGGTTCCCCTTGCTCGACTCTATATGTAGGTCACCCAATAGATGTTGAGGGCACAATGGGACCAAAAGCAAGATCATCTGCAGTATCCAGTCTGGATCACGAACACCGTCACCCGAGACTGGAATTGGTGGCTTGTCCCAGACCACCTTTCGACGGGAGTCCCTTTCATTGTGCCGCCTCATCAGTGACTCTCTCCACTGACATCTCGGGGTCCGGATGGGGAGCTCATCTCAACGGAGTCAGGACTCAAGGCTCCTGGTTGTCTCTGGAGTCCCAGCTTCACATAAATATTCTAGAGATGAGAGCCGTCCTTTAACACCCTACATGCATTCCAGACGGAGATTCCACCGGGTACTCTTCTGGTGCAAACAGACAATACCGCGATGATGTACTATCGCAACAAACAAGGAGGCACTCATTCCTACCCCATTTGCAGGGAGGCTCAAAAGGTTTGGGAGTGGGTACTGCAACACGGCACAGATATCATTGTAGTGCATGTTCCTGGAGTGGACAACAGTATCGCGGACAGTCTAAGCTGATCACAGGCCAGAATCCACAAATGGGAACTGCTTCAGGAAGTCGCAGAAGACCTGTTCTGCAGATGGGGGACACCAGAATTAGACCCATACAACACAAAACTGCCCAATTTCTGCTCGCTAGATCCAGAGCCTGGTGTTTTCTGGCAAGATGTGTTGTCCCTCTCTTGGACGGGCAGGTTCCTCTATGCTTTCCCGCCCTTCCCTTTGATCCAGAGGGTTCTATTAAAGCACCGACAGGAGCGGGCTTTCCTTATTCTAGTAGCCCCCTTTTGGCCCAGTCAAATTTGGTTCCCTCTCTTATATCAGCTGGCCCAGGAACCTCTGGTGCCTCTGCCATTCAGCACTCATCTACTGTCCCAGGAGGCAGGCTCCTTGGTCCATCAGGATCTTCTGTCTCTGAACCTGCATGCCTAGCTCCTAAGGACATAGCAGTCCTGAGATACATGGTCTCTCAGGAAGTTGCAGACGTTCAGGTAGCAGCCAGAAAACCTTCCACCCATGCTACTTACACCATAAAGTGGCGGAGATTCTGTATTTAGGCTCAAGCTCGTGGATTGACCCCATTGGATTATTCTGAGAGGTCTGTTTTGGACTACCTCCCATCCCTCTACGAGACAGATCTTGCCTACTCCTCCATTAAGGTGCACCTCTGCGCCATTTCGGCATATCATTCTCCAATAGATCACTGGTCTCTAGCTCAGCTAGAGGCTTCTCTCGCCTTTTTGCGCGGCATCCTGCACTTGAGACCTCCCATCAAAGACCTGGTTCCACCTTGGGATCTTCCTTTCATTCTATAGCAACTTATGCTGCCGCCTTTTGAACCAGCCGCAGATTGCAAGCTGCATCTCCTTCCTTGGAAGATGCTTCTTTTAGTTGCCGTTATTTCTGCCAGAAGAATTTCTGAGCTTCATGCACTTATGTGCAAGGATCCTTATTTGGTTTTTCACAAGGACAGGGTGTCCTTAAGAACGAATCCTAAAATCTTCTTCGAGGTACAGCTTTTGCAGCAGGTTACACCATTAGGACTGAAGCCAGCAGGCGTCAGGACCCCACAGAAAATGTTCTAGCTAGCAGTCTTCAGCGGGGACCGCCTCCGACGTCGGCCCCTCCCGCGACGTCAGGCATAGTACATAAGGAGGCGGTCCCGCCAGAATCCCCAATTCTTTCCCGCCATCGACTTGCATGTCTCGACCTCTTCTGTTTAGTCTAGCGCTCGATGACCAGGACTCCGAAGACTACGCTTGCCTGCCACTCGCAAAAGATCCTTAAGCCTGTGGTAGTTACCCTTGGTGACACCTTAGTGATGTCACTAAGGCAGCGCGGAAGCCGCCCACATTCGACCCCGGCAATGCTGAAGAAGGCTGACCGCCTGTACAAGGCCCCTAGGGAGGACCAGTACCTGGCTCACCATCCTCTGGCCGACTCCCTGGTCATTACAGCCTCTCATGACCGGTCTCAGAAACTGCAACATCTGAGCATGCAGCCACCGGACCCGGAGTCCAAGCAACTGGACGTGCTGGGTAGGCGCACTTACGCGGCCGTGACTTGCGCCGTTAGATCGTTGAATTACCTGACCCACATGGTTCAGTTCCAGAACGCACTGTGGGAACAGGGATAGGAACTGGCGGAGAAATTGCCAGACAGTGGCCAAAAGGAGGAACTCCTTCAGCTCCTCCACACGGGTTCAGACGTGGGGACCCAGGTGCTCCGAGCCGCGTACGACTCCGCGGACTCTTCGGCCAGAGCAGCAGCCTCAGGCTTATGTCTGCGGAGACACTCATGGCTCCATGTCTCCAGGTTTACCCCGGACGTCCAGAAAAACTTTATGGACGCTCCTTTTCATGGCAAGGTTTTGTTTGGTGAAGCCTCTGAAAAAGTCATCACCAAATTACAGGAAGCTGGGAAGGCTGTTAGATCTGTCCAGGCCATGTACAGATCTAGACTCAGTTCCTTTCATAGGAACCAGAGTCGTTTCCGCAGCCGGACTCAGAGGCAACAACCTTGTTCCGGCCAGCAACAGAGGGGCTCCTTCTCCCGGAAAGCCCAGGTCAAGACGTCCTCAGGTAGAGGCCAATGTGCTACCAAGTCGGCCCAACCTGCAGGACCCTCTGCTGCCACAGCATGACTCCTTCCCGGCCCCCGCCCCTCCTCAGGATCAACGAGAAACAAAGGTCGGGGTGGCATCGCAGACCACTTGCCAGGGTGGCGGTCAATCACCACCGACAGGTGGGTGCTACAGTTGGTCGAAAAAGGCCACTATATAGAATTCCTAGACAAGCCCCCCACAAGGTCTCCTCTGCTCTCCCGTTACTCGAGTCAGCACGCCCTGCTCATAAGGCAGGAAGTACTCACACTTCTACAGAAAGAAGCTTTGGAGCACGTTCCAGGGAACCAGAGAGGAGCAGGTTATTATTCACATTTCTTCCTGGTTCCAAAGAAAACAGGGGACCTCCGTCCAATCTTGGACCTCAGTGACCTCAATATGTTGGTCGTTTACAAGCGCTTCCGCATGGTGACCCTCCCGGGACTAATACCCATGCTGAAGAAGGATGCTTTCTTGGCGTCCGTAGACATGCAGGACGCCTACCTGCACATCCCTATTGCTCAGGCGCACAGGAGGTTCCTGCGCTTCGAGTTTTTTGATCGCCACTACCAGTTCCGAGCACTTCCTTTCGGGCTGTCATCAGCACCCAGGGTATTCACCAAGTGCATGGCAGTCGTGGCAGCGTCTCTGAGGAGACAGGGCCACTACGTGTTCCTGTACCTGGACGACTGGCTTCTCATGGCCTCCTCCAAGGAGGCATTGCTGTTGTCCATTCAGCATACCCAGGCTATCTTTCAGTCTCTGAGCATCTTAATCAACTACGAGAAGTCTCTCCTGGTACTGTCTCAGAAACTGCAGTTCATAGGGGTAGTTCTGGACACCATCAAGGGGAAGGTCTTTCTTCCCGAAGACAGAGCGGAACGCATACGATCCCTCATAAGGGATCTGTCAGCGAAGAAGACCATCCCGGCCAGACTGGTCCTTCGCCTGCTTGGACACATGGCTGCGGCCATTCCAACAGTCCCGATGGCAAGACTCCACATGCAGGTAACCCAGTGGACGTTAAGGGTGCAGTGGGACCAAAGGCAAGACCATCTGCAGCATCCATTCAGAATCACGAAGACCGTGGTCCGGGACTGGCAATGGTGGCTAGACCCGTGAACCTTCTCGGTGGGGGTTCCTTTCACAGCGCCGTCCCCGGTGATAACACTCTCCACAGATGCCTCAGGGCTGGGGTGGGGAGCGCACTTGAATGGGATGAGGTCTCAGGGGACATGGACTACTCAGGAATCTCATCTCCATATCAATATATTGGAGATGAGGGCGGTTCTTTATGCCCTGCAAGCCTTCCAGTCGGAGATTCCACCAAGTACTCTCCTGTTACAAACGGACAATACTGCAGTGATGTATTACCTCAACAAAGAAGGAGGCACACACTCCTACCCCCTTTGCAGGGAGGCCATGAGGGTGTGGGAATGGGTAATACGACACGGCTCAAACCTCATTGCAGTTCACGTTCCCGGGGTGGACAACACTGTCGCAGACAGCCTGAGTCATTCCCAGGTCAAGGTCCATGAGTGGGAACTTCTACAGGAGGTGGCAGAGGATCTGTTCCACAGATGGGGCACTCCAGAATTAGACCTATTCGCCTCCCCATCCAACGAAAAACTGCCCAATTTTTGCTCGCTAGATCCAGGGCCAGGTGTTTTCTGGCATGTTGTCCCTCTCCTGGGCGGGCAGATTCCTTTACGCCTTCCCTCCTTTCCCGTTGATCCAGAGAGTCCTTCTCAAACTTCGCAGGGAGCATACAACGCTTATTTTGATAGCGCTTTTTTGGCCCAGGCAAATTTGGTTCCTGCTTCTGAATCAGTTATCCCGGGAACCTCCGCTTCCTTTGCCAGTCAGCTCCCACCTGTTGTCTCAGGAGGAGGGTTCGCTAGTCCATCTGGACTTACATTCAGTGAACCTGCATGCTTGGCTCCTCGAGACATAGCCATGTTGCGACACGGGGTCTCACAAGAGGTGGCAGAGGTACTTTCTGCCGCCAGAAAACCGGCGACACACGCAACATACGCCATGAAGTGGCGCAGGTTTTGCCTGTGGTCTCAAGGACGCGGTTTCTCACCCTTAGACTGTCCTGAAAAGCTGGTTCTGGAGTACCTGCTTTTCCTCTTTCAATCCGGGTTAGCTTACTCCTCCATCAAAGTGCACCTTTGTGCAATCTCAGGTTATCATGCCCCCATAGGCCACCGCATGGTGGCCCAGCTGGATGCTACCCATGCCTTTTTAAGGGGGGTCCTCCACCTTAGGCCGCCCATCAGGGATCCCGTCCCTCCTTGGGATTTACCCTTCATCCTGGAGCAGCCTACGCTGCCACCCTTGAACCTGCCGCAGATTGGCAGCCACGCTTTCTGTCGTGGAAAACGCTTTTGGTTGCTGCTATGGTGAGAAAATTCAATTACATGCTCTCATGTGCAAGGAGCCTTATTTAATTTTTCATCAGGACAGGGTGTCCCTGAGGATCTAATCCTAAGTTCCTGCCTAAGGTGGTTTCAGGCCTTACTTTAACCAGGACATTGATTTACCAGTGTACTTTCCTAGGCACGCTAATCGAGGAGAAACACTGCTCCACACCCTGGATGTTCACAGGTGTCTCAGATATCATTTGACCAGAACCAGACATCACCAGAAAGCGGAGCAGCTGTTCGTTCCTCTCACTGAGAGGATGAAAGGGGCCCCAGTTTCGAAACGGACCCTTTCACGCTGGCTCATTCAGTGTATCTCGTTTTGTTACGACAAGCGTAAGAAACCCTTACCAGGAGTGGTCAAGGGCCATTCAACAAGAGGAGTGGCTACCTCTTTTGCGGCACTGAACATGTCTACGCCGCTATATGTGCTGCAGCCACCTGGAGTTCGGTGCACACTTTGTCAGGCATTATAGCTGGATATCGCCTCAAGGTGAAGAGCGGGTTTTGGCCTTGCTGTTCTTCAGGGCCTCCTGTCTTAGGCTCAGGACAGGTCTGAATCTCCGTATTGCCTCCTTCCATTGGCCTCTCAAGACGCCATTGCTTGGGAATCAGTCCTAATGGTGTAACCTGCTGCAAGAGCTGTACCTCGAAGAAGATACTACAGTTACACAAGCACTTACCGTAACAGTAGATCTTCGAGAACAGCTCTTGCAGCAGGTACTTTCCCGCCCACCATTCCCCCTTGGAGGAAGTAGGTTCCAGCCTTACACTATCCTTAGGATCGGAAAGGTCGGTTCTTAGTCTTGGCCATCTGATGGCGGGTCCTCGGTCTCCTTTTCTGATGTCATCCAGCAACTGGAAGTCTCCAGCGGGAGAACTGGGGATTCTGGCAGGGCTGCCTCCTTATGTACTACGCCTGACGTCGGGGGCGGGACCGACGTCGGAGGCGGTCCCCGCTGAAGACTGCTAGCTAGAAAATTTTCCGTGGGGTCCTGACGCCTGCCAGCTTCAGTCCTAATGGTGTAACCTGCTGCAAGAGCTGTTCTCGAGGATCTACTGTTACGGTAAGTTCTTACGTAACTGTACTTTCCTTCCCAAGGTGGTCTCAGCTGTCACTCTCAACCAGGATATAGACCTGCCAGTGTACTATCTGAATCACTGTAACAGGGGGGAGGCCCTGTTGCACACTCTGGATGTACATAGGTGTCTCAGATATTACCTGACCAGAACCAAGGCACATCGTAAGTCGGACCAGCTCTTTGTTTCCTACGCACAAAGAATGCCTGTTGCTTCTGTTTCCAAACAGTCACTTTCTCGATGGCTGGTAAAGTGCATTATGTTCTGTTACCAGAAACGCAACAGGACTTTACCGGGACTGGTAAAAGGTCATTCTACAAGGGGGGGTGGCTACCTCCTTCGTTGCACTCAAACATATTTCCACTTCAGCCATCTGTGCGGCAGCAACCTGGAGCACTGTGCACACCTTTATCAGGCACTACAGTTTGGATATTGCCTCTAGACACAGAGCTGGTTTCGGCTTGGCAGTCCTTCAGGGACTTTTGTCCTGAACTCTGACACATCTCTCCTATCCTCCTCCCGATAATAATTTGTTCCCTTACTGCTTGGGAATCAGTCCTAATGGTGTAACTTGCTGCAAGAGCTGTTTCTCGAAGTAAGATCGTACAGTTACGTAATAACTTACTGTAACAGTAGATTTCCGAGAATAGCTCTTGCAGCAGGTAGTTTCCCTCCCACCTTCCCCTCTGGAGGTTGTCTTCTGACCTAGTTTCTAGGCTGTTGCATCTTTTGATGCCTATTACAAACCTTCCTTTGGAAGCGGATCCTCAGTCTCCCCTTCAGATGTCACGTTTGGGCCGGCAGTCTCCAGCGGGAGAACTGGGGAAGCTGGGGGACCACCCCCTTTTATGTGATGCCTGACTTCAGGGAGGGGCCGATGTCGGAGGCGGTCCCCCACTGGACACTGCTAGCTAGAATTTTTCCGTGGGGTCCTGGTGCCTGCCGGCTTCAGTCCTAATGGTGTAACCTGCTGCAAGAGCTGTTCTCAAAGATCTACTGTTACTCTAAGTTCTTACATAACTGTATGTACACGTGGGATCAAAAGGAGTCCAGAAAGCAGTCAGGATGTGAAGAAACCAAAATAAATTTATTCCTTTAAGCAGGCAAACATAAACAGACTTAGTACGGAAAATAAATAAAAATACATTAACTATAATATTCCAGCAGTTTTCATCTCCACAGGAACAATACTTCGACGGCAGCTAGGCATCTGGCAGGAACTCCTTCCAGCCACACTCTGATCTGGTTACTTGAAATCCTCTCTTTTATACAGAAGAAGGGTCACATGACAGGGCTAACTCCTCCCTAACAGAACTTTAACTTGTTTATACAGCTTTAAACATAATTACAAAACTAAAATAAATATTCTTTAGTTAGAAGAATCATAATCAGCTTTAAAGCAAACATAACAAACCTTTATATCTTTTATTTACAATATTTCTGTGTATCCCAGGCTCCTCCCAACAGCATTCATTATAAAAAAGGGAAAGAGGGGTCCGGCCGGCTCTATAACAAACACGGAATGCTGAGGGAAGGGTCTGGAAGCCTGCTACACATACTAACAGAAAGTAAGTTTTATCCTTTACTTTTAATCCCAATAGAGACATTATATGCACCAAACAACTCAGCAGTACAATACTGCATTTCAGTGCTGCAGCAACTAAGCTGAAATAATGAAGTTTTGAAAGCTAAACTAGCTTATATTTCTACTTGCAGGCTTGTCTAAGCTGCTGGGCATAATAGCTACACTTTGAAAACAACAGGACACTGCTTTAAATTGAAATGCAGAAATAGGGCTTACAGCAGTAGTAATTTGCTGGGCATAATGGCTTAACTTTGAAAACAGCAGGACACTGCTTTA